>CM028132.1:1243715000-1244940000 GCA_016271365.2 Neoceratodus forsteri
GTTGCAGAAGAGCTCAACGAAATAAAATCATATAGGGACAGGTTGGAATTGAAGGCGCTCTGGATGGCCCTATGATAGGCATATACAGCTCCGAGTGCTCATGAAGATGTTTTGCGTAGGACGGTTCTGAAGGGGCCACTTTTGGAGATGTTTGTGACGTGCGTGGGGAGGGAGTTATACCAGGATGGTGCTCTGTGGTGAAAGGACCTTTGGACAAGTGAGGTCCTGGCTCTAGGCACCTGGAAGGTGGCTTTTGCTGGTATTGGGTGGCGGCAGTGGGGAGCCCGTGAAAGCGGTGTGGTGACTACCGGGGGGCATATCCCAAGTAGAGCCTTTTTTGCCAGTATACAGGTGTGGTATTGCAGGCGTTCTTCAAGATTGAGTATGTTTGAGGTGGAGTAGAGCTGACATGTGTGAGTTCTGCTGGGGGTACCGGTCAGGAGCCTGCAGGCTTTGTTGTTAGAGGTCTGTACTTTGGTGAGGGCAGTAGGGTCAGCAGCTGCATAGATGGGGAGTCCGTAGTCAACCAAAGACAGAATGGAGGAAGTGATAGCCAGCCATAGGGCAAACTCGGGGAGGCAGTCTTTGTGACGGTAGGGGAGTCCAATCCGGGCATTCATGGCAGAGGACAAAGCACTGACATGGGCATGGTAGGAGAGATCCGAGTCGAAGGTGATGACCAGGTGTTTGTATGTTGATACCTGCTCAAGGGGGTGGAGGGTGCTGGGAATGATGCAAATGGGAGCATTTTTGGAGTTACTCTGTCTGTGTGCAAAGATCATTGATTTTGTCTTTTTGAGATTCAGAACCAACCAGGCGATGGTCGAGGAACCATTTTTCAGCTTGGCTGAAGGAGAGTTGCAGGGAGCTCTGGAGGGTGAGTGGGTTGGGGTATGAGGCGACTAGGACTGCATTGTCTGCATAAAGAAGCAGTTTGCCTGTACAGGAGCTGGGAAGAGTGTTTAAAGAGACTGAATAATGTAGGGCCCAGGATGGAGCCTTGCGGGAACCCGGAGCGTACAGGCAGTGCAGTAGATAGGATTCCATTTAATTTGACCCATTGGGATCTGTCCCTGAGGTAACTGGAGAACCAGGCCAGAGGGCCAGATGAGAGACCCAGCTGGCGGAGGGTGTCAAGCATTAATGGGTGACTCACAGTGTCGAAGGCCTTAGATAGGTCAATGAACACTGCCCCAGCAATCTCCCCTGCATCAAGTGCAGAGTGTATTTGGTGGGAAAATTCCAGTAGGGCTGTGGTGGTGGTGCTGTGACCGGGGCAGAAGCCATGCTGCTCTGGGCAAAGTATGTTGTAGTTGGATAGATAATCCACGAGTTGCGTGGATACTATTTTCTCCAGAGTCTTTGGGGAGGATGGAGATAGGTCTGTAGTTGTTTTGTATTGTGCGGTCTCCATTTTTATGGATGGGGTGATTTCAGCCTGTTTCCATGTACTCAGGAATTGGCCGAGGCACAGGGATCGATTAAGTAGGTCAGTAAGGGGGACTAGCATGACATCTAGTGTCAGGTGGAGTATCCTGGAGTCAAGGGAGTCACAGCTCGGGTTGTGGGAGGTGAGGGCTTTTAGGAGGAGTGGTTTAGCATCTTGGGGGGGAAATAGCCTTGAAGAAAAAAGGGCGACGAGAAGCAGCTGGGTGGTTGGTTACAGGGACGGGGTCAAAGAAGTGAGCAGGAAGGACTGCATTTAGGTCAGAGAAAGTTGTGTTGAGGCAGTCAGCAACACGAGATAGGTCAGTATTAATTGCATCATTAATAACCATCTGTGAGGGAGGAGGGGAGCGGGTCTTCCCGTTTAACTCCTTTATGTTATCCCAGAAGGCTCAGGCAGAGCCCCAGGGGGAGGTTAAGGTGATTTGATAGTAGTTAGCTTTGGCTTGTCTTATGGCCAAGGTACACTGGTTGCGTGTGGCATTGTAGACTTGCCTGTCTGCTGACCTGCCGGTCTCGACAGCAATGTGCCATAGGTTATCACGTTGCTTTAGTTGTTGGATCAGGAGGAAATCCAGGCAGTGTGTCTCTTGGGTGGGTGTTGGTGACAGGGGCAAAGATGTCACAGGCCTTACAGAAGGCAGTGGTGAGAAGGCTAGAGCAGTATCATATGTCTGCTGCGAGGAGATCGGGGACCAGTCGACCTGGGCAAGGTACTGCTTTAGCTTGTTAAGGCCCAAGGACAGAGCGTCGACGGGGTTGCTTTTATGCGCAGGATTGCGTGGGGAGGACCAGAAGCAGAGAATAGGTGAGTGGTCACTAAGGGAGTTGGCTAGGATGTTTACGGCCTTTACTTTGTGTGGGCGGTTTGAGAGCACAATGTCTAGTAGGGAGCTGGTCCCACTTGATTGGTTAAATCTAGTGGGCCGAGTCACTAATTGGGATAGGTCAAGGGCTGTGAAATTGTCCTTAATTTGCGTTGAAGTGGAGCCATGCCAGTTGATGTTGAGGTCTCCAAGGACAAGCTGTTCAGCCTTGTGTGGCAGGGTAGAGAAATAGTCGGTGAGGGAGCGGACAGCTAGATTTTGTACACGTGGGGGTACATAGGTGGTTGTGAGGTAAAGAGGGCCACGGCCTGGGTCGGGGGTGATTTTTAGTGTGATGGCTTGAGCCCTGTGGTCGAGCTTGGGGGTCGGTAGTGCGTGACCCAGGAGGGAGTTACTTAGGTAGACTGCGCATCCACCGCCACGCTTACCCACACGATCTTCTCTGAAGAGGGTGAAGCCAGGGAAGGAGACAGCAGAGTCTGGAGTTGATTGAGAGAGCCAGGTCTCCACTAATGCAAGAATGTCGGGCTTGTGTTGAGAGATCCAACACTGGAGTGCAGCAGTCTTCCTTGGGAGACTGCGGATATTCATGGAGGCAATGCCGAGTCCATGACCTGTAGGGGGCGATGCAGGTGGTCCTGGTCCGGGGTTAGGGTGGACATTCCCAGAGAGCAGGAGGAGTAGGATGATGAGTTGGAGAAAGGACTACGGTGGTAGTGGTAGGGTACCTGGGCAGATGTGAGGATCTGGGGGCAGTGCAGGGATGGGTAGGGAGTTAAGGATGGGTAGGGCTAGGACAGAGGAGACCACCGAACAATTGTGTATTGGGTGGGCACCGGTGGTGGGTGGGGTGGGGGATAGGGTGGTCCAGTGTGTGTGGTGCGCTAGTGGTGGCGGAAGGGAGATGGGAGGCTAGGGCGGTGGGGATGAGCTATGGGTGGCTGTGATGCTGGCAGATGTGTGTATGCAGGGGTGTCAGAGATTTTGGTAGGGATGCTGGGGGGCGGGGGGATAGGAGGTGAGGAGCAATGTGAGTATACAGAGACCTAAGAGAGACATATTGCTATAAGATATAAATGGTGGGGAATAGATGTTGTGAGGCAGGATCCCCTAGTGTTCAGAGGTATAACCTGCAGGTGGAAAAGTGGGCTGATTGGTTCTGCAGCCTCACGTGACACCACCTATATAATACAAAAGCCGACCAAGGGTGGTGGTGGGGGCGGTGGGGAGTCGACCCGCAGTGCGGCGGGGGTCCAACAATCGCTTTGAATTGCTGCTGGCTGGTGCTGCTCCTGCAGCAGCGTGTTCGCCGTACCTTGTTTCAGTTGTCCGGGGGGGGGGGGCGAGTCCTGATTCCGTTGCGGTCTGTGAGGAGGGCGGGCAGTGCTTCCTCCAGCCCTCACGACCCTCCAGGAGCCTATGGGCTAAGGGAGAGAGGGGAGACTTTTATAGCAGAGCTGTAGAAGGCGGGGCAAGGTAAGAACAATGAAAAACAGCTTACTCTATAGCGACTACAATTATACTGGCTCTAAGGTAATCAGTAAATTGAAGCTACTTTTCTACTGCTGTAAAATTAAACTCTATGGGAAAGTGCAGCACAGAAAACAGGCATAAAAAAACAATCTGCAGTGCTGCGCCGACTTTAGGATTTAAAGGCAGCTTTTTTCTTTTAGGAAGCAGTTAGTCCAGCTTTTAAAAGTTTTGGCGCCAAGTCCAACAATGTGCCTTGAATTGCTGCTGGCTGGTGCTGCTCCTGCAGCTGCATGTTCGCCGTACCTTGTTTCGGTTGTCCGTTGGGGGGGGGCAAGTCCTGATTCCGTTGCGGTCTGTGGGGAGGGCGGGCAGCGCTTCCTCCAGCCCTCGCGACCCTCCAGGAGCCTGTGGGCTTGTTTTGGTTGTCCGGGGGGGCGAGTCCTGATTCTGTTGCGGTCTGTGGGGAGGGCGGGCAGCGCTTCCTCCAGCCCTCGTGACCCTCCAGGAGCCTGTGGGCTTGTTTCGGTTGTCCGAAAGATAAGTGTTTTACAAGGCAGTAATACCATCTCAAGGTTTTGGGGACTTCGCTCTCGAGGTTCCATGTCCCCCAAACCTCTTGACGGTATTACTGCTTTATGCATTATTGTAATTGTGTCTGACTTGCTTGTGCCACTGTTCTGTATCTGCACTGTACTGTTCTCCTACTGTGTGTACCTATACTGACGTGGAACCTTTGAAAAAGAGTCATTGACTCAAAGGTATTTTCCGAATCCTCAATAAATAAATAAATAATACACACTTACCTATCTATTATTCTATTTATGTTGTCCAGTGAAGACAAGCAGCTACTGTACATTACATTAGGTCCAATAGCCAGAGGTCCTGTTGTGTACATTTATATGTACAGTTACCGTGTCTCTTGTGGTTATACGAGTATATTCTTGAGTTCTTTGGGTGAAAGAATGGCAAAGCTAAGCTGAGAGTTTCTCACACACACACATAGAAACATAGACTTTGATGGCAGATAAGGACCGCTTGGCCCATCTAGTCTGCCCATTTCCCTACCTACAGGATAGGCTGCAGATCCTAGTTAACCAACAGCCTATTTCTTCCTACCCCCCACAAGAATTGCCTTATGTCTGTCCCATGCATTCTTGAATTCTCCACAGTTTTAGACCCACAACCTCCTCAGGAAGGCTGTTCCATGCATCCACTACCCTCTCTGTGAAATAATACTTCCTCACATTGCCCCCCATCTTTAAATTGTGTCCCTTGTTCTTGCACGTCTCTTTTTCTGAAAGATGCTACCCTCTTGGACTTTGTTGATTCCACTGAGGTACTTAAAAGTTTCTATCATGTCCCCCTCTCCATTCTTTCCTCAAGGGTATACATATTAAGCTCCTTTAGTCTCTCCTCATACAGCTTCTCTTGCAGACCCTGCACCATTTTAGTTGCCCTCCTCTGGACTGCCTCTATCCTGTCTATGTCCTTACGGAGATGGGGTCTCCAGAACTGGACACAGTACTCCAGATGGGGTCTCACCAACTGTCTGTACAGAGGGATAACAACTTCCTGTTTTCTGCTGCTGATGCCTCTCCCTATGCATCCCAGTATCCCACCAGCCCTCCTTACTGCCTTCTCACATTGCTTGCTAACATTAAGGTAATCTGATATGATTACCCCCAGGTCCCTTTCCTTTTTTGTTGTTGTTACTACCTCCCCATTGTGTATTCTTCCCCTGGGTTCTTGTTTCCCAGGTGCATTATTGCATTTCTTTGCATTGAATCAAGCTGCCATACTTCTGACCATTCCTCCAACCTTGCCAAGTCCTTCTCATCCTTTCCACGCCTCCTTGTGTATCAACCCTGTTGCAGATCTTTGTGTCATCTGCAAAGGCATACTTTTCCTTCAGTCCCTCTGCAGTGTCACTTATGAAGACATTAAAAGGACTGAACCCAGTACTGAACCCTGCGGTACCCACTAGTAACCCCTCTTTCTTCAGAGTGGACTCCATTTACAATTACCTTCTGTGTCCTGTTGTCCAGCCAATGTTTTACCCAGGCTACCACCCTGGGACCGACTCCCTGGCTGGTTAATTTGACTGTTAATCTTTTGTGTGGGACTGTGTCAAATGCCTTGCTAAAGGAGCTGCAGAGTAACTCATATAACCATAAGAGACGTGGGAACTGTACATATAAATACTTTATTGATCATGTAAAACAGCTATGCTTAAAAAAAAATTTAATTTTAATTCAAAATCAGTTTAAAATCAAAGTTTTTTTTTTAACTTTGCAGAATATTAGAGAATCCTCTTGGTGGGAAATGGACTTTGCCAACTGAACTTAGACCTGTGGACTCAGTTTTCAAAGGGTCGAGAATGATGCAAGGTTCTGGTGTCAAAGAGTCAAGGGGCTCACTGCACTGCACCTTGCATCATTCCCAATTTCCAAAGGGTGCTTGCAGCATACAGGAGTTCACCTGCACCAAAGAGGCTTGCGCGCCAGGTTTGTGCCGCCAGCCTAGCAATGCCATGGCATAAAGGGGACATGCGCCATGACCCAGCTGCACCATCCCTTTAAACAGGATTTTGGAAGTAGGTGAAGCCAGGTGGGTGTACCATCACACTCTCGACATTTTCTCAGTGAAGTCCACCACAGCGATGAATCTCGTCAGGTTGCTGTGGTGGCTTGCTGAACAGCATCACTGTCACTCTGGGTGTTCTGTCCCCATCTCCAATACAACTCCAACTCAGAATTGTATATTTGGAGATGAGGAGGTGCGGGAGCAATGCTGACAGTCGCAATTGTTCCCATCACTGTTGGGGATGTCAGAGGACATCCCCGACAATATCAAGTGGTGGAACCGGCCAGGTGTAGATTAGACCAGCCAGTGCTTCGTTTAACTGCCAGTGCACCAGCTGCAGTGCACAAGGCAGGCTCCTCCAAGGGGCCAAAATGTCCCCAACTGACTTAGGGCCAGTAGTGTCTCAGCTGATGCAGATGGTGCCAATTACTGAGGTGGCCCTGTGGTTCCCAACAACAGTATACCCATGCAGAACATCTCAACTGCAGTTGACAGGATGTGCTGTACCTGTCTAGCCACTAAGTGTATCATGACAGGACAGCCCATAGATCGGGGTGTAGTAACCACCAGTCCAGGACAGTACAGTTGCACACTGCTGGTCACAGTGCTTCCGATGGACAAGAACTGTGGATGCTTGGATTGCCTGAGGTGAGGATGCTGAGGGCACAAGGGGAGCATGTGGATGCAAGGATGGGCACTGGTCCTTGTGGCAATAGGGCTCAGTGGCCGGTAAGCACTGTGTGTTCTGTCGGCCACTGTGGCAGCCTACCTGTGGTCAGTATCCCACACAGCCTAACAGCCGTGTTGTGTATTGGGGCCACAAGGGATGGTCGGGGGGGGGAGCACAGCATCCCCCCCTGTGGCCCTGGCATGTGCTTTTGGTGTGGAAGACTGGCAGGGATGCTGTTGGCACACCTCTGTGGCATGAGTTCCAGTGGGGGTTACCTGCAGTGCCATCCTTTCAGCCCTTCCAGCTGTTCTAGGTGCCTCCCATGGTTCAGGGTGTCAGCAGGTGCCCAGTGGTTGCTTGCACCTCTGCTTTTGTCCAACACCTCCCGTGTGACATTTATTTGATGCACAGGAGCAGTTGGGACAAATGTGCGGAGTTTAGTTGTTTACCAGGTAGAGGCGCTGATTCAAAGGACCGTTTTCAGGCACGGTCCGAGCCATGTAGATGGCACATATGTAATACAGGCAGTACAGTTACACAGGTTCAGATGGTACAGAGAATAGAACAACTTGGAATAAGAGTGATGAGCAAGTACAAGGTACACTGGGTTACAAGTAGGAATTCAGTACAATACAACATAATCCATTTGGCATAGATACAGAGAGATTGGGACTAACAAAACAGTAACTGGACCCCTGCTGTTAGAAAATCTGGTGCAGGGTCCCTGGTGTACCGAGCTCTGGTGCAGGTTGCTCTTTGCCACAGCTTGCATTGGTCTAAGGGGCTCTTTGAAAATCGAGCCCTAGGTGCATGAGACAACGTCTTATGGTTGAGTACCTGGAATGTTTAGAAATAAACAGTCCTGATTGGATATGAATAATGTTATGGTTTATAATTCATGTTAATGTGCATAGTCACAATGAAAAGAGCGAAAATGAATACAAAGCATATAGGAAATATTAGCTTAAATATGTCTAAAATCATGTTTTTCCAAAGTTTCCCCTGTGAAGTCTCTAAGTTAGAACCCAAGATGTGGAGTCGAGAATCGGAGTCTTTACTGTTGTTCAGCTCCCACTTTGGATCTAGTGAATCAATGATCCAGAGTAGAGATAGGTGAAGCTGGGAAGCTTTGCTTCACGTATTAATCCACAAATTTAATGCAATTTGTGCAGTTTTGAGTGATCTGCGAAGTGCGAAATGTAGCCCTTGAAGTGTGGAATTTCATCCGCAAATGGTATGATTTTGAAATTCCACCGCTCACGCATGAAATTCTGCATTTCACAGGTGAAATTCCACAAAAAAGATGGTGAAGTCACATAGGTGAATTTTGAGGCTAATAGCAAAACTTTGTGGATTGCTCTGTGGAGGCGAATTTGCCAACTTCGTCGGAACTTTGCTGATGAATTAAAACTTTGCAGCATCTCTAATCCAGAGTACTGCAGCCTGAAAACAATATGTTGTCATACCCAATTCACCAGCAGAGAGTGAAGGGGAATACAACAACAAGAGGCTGAGGCTCTGGAGCATAGAGCCGGGATTACCTTCAGATACCTCATTACTTGAACCAGGCTCTACTTCAGAACCTACACCTGAAACATCAGATTGTAGATACAACAAAGTTGAAGCCCATTGTAAAGGCTGAGGGGGAGCTTCAGCTGGCTGAACTGGAACAGAGGCATAGAGTGATTAATACATAGGGCGGCTGAAAACAAAGCTGGATCAGGTGTTATAATGTGTTCTAGAAGCTCTATAAATCCAGTTCAAAAAGACCCAATTTTTCAAAATGTGTGATAAAAACACCTTGAAGAACTGAGTACAAATGTAGCCTTTCTAACCCCATCTTTTGCCTTCATCCTCAGGATTTTGAAAACTTTGTTATAGATGGTAGTGTGTTTGCGCTAATTTCTAGATTGTTTTCTTTAAGAAAAGTTTTCTGTGTGCCTTTGAGGAGGGGATTTCTCCTTTAACTTTGAAATGAATATGCAAATGCCTTTGCACCTTTTAAATTAGATCTCACACAATTTCTAGTGATAATCTGCAAAGAGCTGTTTCTTTTTAAAAAAGGTTATACTTCAGTAGGTTTCAAATTTGCATGTGAATAATATGCAATTTCTGCTAGGTACTGGGTTTGTTTTGGCAGTTGAATTAGAATTTCCTTAATTTGAAAAAATGAAAGGCCATTTATTCTTCAAACAACGTATATTCCTTCATAGCCCCACAGCCCAGCAGTATTGTGTGCACATGTAAAGATCTTACGAATGTTCAGTTCCAAATGAGTTCTTTGCACCTGCTTTGTGTTTCCTACCTAGCCCCATCAAACTATCAGGGGTTCAATTGTATAAAACAGGCACATGGATCTGTGGAATCCAGCACAGGTTCATACTGAAATAGAGCTATAACATATGGTGAAATGAGAAAGTAATTTATGTAGCTGTCAGTCATAAATTGAGAGTTTTCCCAATTCACAAATGCTTTCTCGAAAGCTGCCATCTTTGCTAGACTTGTTACATTAAGGTCTACAAGTAGAGAAAGTACTACAATGGCAGCATAAAAATGCCACAGTTTCTGCACTTTATAATACTCTTCTGGGGTCTTTGTGTCTCACAAGCCTTTCTAAAATCAGTCTTCAGGTCTTGAGCAGTTGTAGTAAGACTTATGGTTTTATTCATCCCTAATCTGATTGGGCCCTTCCCTTTTCTGGAGGGTGAAAAAATAAATCAGAGTTCTTGTTCTGATCCCTATCTTTTGAGCAGTGTTTGTTACCTACGGCATGTGGTTTTATGACACTGACTACTTTTTTATTTGTTAATGTTAATTTGTTTCTTGCTTGGCGACACGGCTGACCCCATCACGGTCCCCAGCTCCGTCACCCTGGCATCCACCGGACTTACCTTTGGCTCTTCCTCCAGGGCTTCTCACCCCCTGGCGAGGTGGCAGGCCCCCGAAAGACCCTCACAAGGAACAGGATCCAGTTCACTGAGGTATCCAGCTGGCTTGGCATGGAGCCTGCAAGGGACCAGTGCCATCCTGCCAGTTGGCCGCTGTGATTTTCTTCAAGATTAGACCCACCCTCGAGTGGACACCAGTGGCTGAGCTGCGCATGCTTCCATACGCATCCTGCCATGCATCTGCTTCACCTCCACCCACTGCATTTTTCAGGACACGACGTGCCAGCCCCCATCCACCGCTAGAGGCCAGGCAAGTGCCGGTTGACTCTCCCACCCTCCCCTGAGAGAGAAGAGCTGTCCTCTGGATGCTCGATCCTCTCCCTTCCTGTCCCTCCATGCCACTGGGCCAGCTCAGTACTGACTGCTTTTCACTTAAAACTGAGGGAACAAAAATTGTTAGAGAATACATGTAATATGGGGAACTACCAGGTAGCAGGTAGGCAGTGCAGTTGATCTGACTGGGGGTGAAGCTGCAGTGAGTGTGTGCCCCAGAGGTTAAGGGAAGCATTTAAAAAAATGCCTTACCCCTTCAGAGGCCACCAGACTCAGTACCAAACCTGACACCACCCTCCCCATATGGATGTGATGGGGGCAGAATTGATGGGGTTCACAGTGGTGTGGTCCCAAATATAGGGTGCAATTTACAAATAAGGAGCTTCATTTTCAGTCAGAAGTAACTGTCGTTGAATAGTCTCAGTGACCTCTAAGTAACTGACATGTTTTTCTACCCACTGAGCTATCCTTAAAGGGACTAGCAAGCAAGCAAGCAAACTTTTATTTATAAAGTGTCCATTCTCATGGGCTCGGAGTGCTGCACAATGTGCAATAGAGTACCACAGCATTACAGACAAACCACAAGTTTAAAAAGAATAGCCACAAAAGCAAACCCATAACATAGAGGATTATGTATGAGCAGTCATACATAACAAATAGAATAATAGATAGGTTCCAGTGAATTACAAGGCTGTAATTCCATCGAGAGGTTCTGGGGGCATAGGTAACCTCGAGAGCGAAGCTCGAGAGGTTCCTATTTCCTCAGAACCTCGAGATAGAATTACAGCCAAGTGATTCACTGGAACCTAACTGTTATTTTTTGTAATATATGGATGCGAGAGGCTGACAAACTTTTACCTCTGCATTCGTTGAGGGACGGTTCCATGTTCGTGTTACTCACTCCTCAGTGTCCAGTTGCCATATTCCCATTGCCCGCTCCCATTTTTTTATCACAGGAAGGAACAAAAAAAAAAAAAAAGCTTTAAGATTAGCCGCGGTACTGAGGTCTGAACGATGGTATTACGAGGACCGGAAGTGTAGTATTATTGTCCGAAAGTATAGTATTACAAGGACCGGAAGTATACTATTACGGGACTAAGTGATGTATTACAAGAATTTTTTTGTATGGGATAGGATAGTATTATTTGCATATCTCCATATATTACAAGGATATTCTTGTATCGAGAGGTTTCCTTGGTAACAGATGACCTCGAGAGCGCAGCTCGAGAGGTACTCTGATACCAAGGGAACCTCAAGATACAAGAATTTCCTTGTTTGTGTATGACTGCTCATACATAATCTTTTATAGTGTATGGGCAGTCACAGCAGAGAAAATCAAACTAAACCAGCTGGAGAAGACAACAGAAAATAGAAATTTTAACATTTTCTATTTTTTAACTGACACAGTGTGCTACAGATGTTTCTGCAAGTTCAACTTAAAAAAAAACAGCAACTTCCAGTTTAACTGGATTGAGGAAAGCAACTATATGGCAGCATTCCAAGTTGTTAGGCTGCAATAGTGACATAGCTAGTGCAGCATAACAGCTGTGATGACATAGCTACTGCAGCATAACAATTCCATTCTAGTTATGGATTTCTATCCATAACATAGAGGATAATGTATGGTCCTCTATCCGTAACAAGTTTGTAAACTCTTCAAGAGGTTGTCATGGTGACGTTTGGAACCTCGAGAGCAAAGCTCGAGAGGTTTAGTCACCATGACGACCTCGAGAAGAGTTTTCAAACTTGTTACGGATAGAGGACCATACATTGTTTTTTATAGTGTATGGTCACCTATCTTATGTATTTCAAGTTTGAAATCTCATTACATGTGCAGTTACCCTGTACCCTGTAGACAGAAACAATCAGTCGGTACAGTTTGTTAATAAAATGTTTACTTACATTTGGTGTGCACAGCAAGAATCGACATCGCTAGTGACAATTGAAACAATACAGTATTTTTACTAGTTTTTTTTCACTTAGACATTTTATATTTAAATTAGTCTATTGTGGTGTGGATGGTCCGACGTGCTGCCATGACCTCTGGAGCTGAAGACGTCACCTGCTAGAAGCAAATGAGAGGGACCGTTGGAGTCAAAGTTCAAAGGAAGTGATTTTGTTAGGGCAGGGGTCACGGGAGTTCATGTACTTATGTTAGAATTAGTTGGTGTCCTCATTACAGCTTTTCTGATGCCCGCCTGCAAGGTAATTAATTATTTTAATGTGTGTGTATGCTTTTAAAAACACTCGTTTTACTGTTTAAATTTGAAGTGTGAGCAGCTCGCGCCGCGAGTTTTTGTGAAAACATTCTAATCTGTTATGCTGCAGTAGCTACGTCCGTGGTGCAGCATAACAACAAGCTACTGCAGCATAACAACTTTTCAGCTTGTATAGAATTTTATATGTAACTGCGTTCTACCATACATTATAACATTCTACCATACACTATAATCAATATTAACAAGCATTTGTCAATGCCGAATGTTGCTTGCTTGTATGTGCTGTTTAGGTATTTGGAAGTGACAGTTTCATGCCTTCCTCCCAAGACATCCACTGTGTCTTTCCGTTCAGTATTCACAGAAGAGTGGGAGGGGCAAGGGCCACAGCAGTACAGCAGTTGCCAAGGGGAGTGAAGAGGTGGACAAAAGAGTCCTGCAGGAGCTCACTAAATTGAAGGTAGAGACAAAGCGATGGAACCAGATGGCATCCCAAGGATATTAACAGAACTACGAAGGGAGATAGCAGTACCTCTGGCAGCCATGTTCACTGAGTCATTCAACATGAGTGAATTGGAGGAGGGTACATGTGGTCCCTGTACAAGTCCGGCAGCAGGGAGGAGGCAGGGAACAATAGGCCATTCAGCCTCACCTCAGTAGTGGGGAAGATCATGGAGACATTGCTTAAAGAAAGGATAGTGGGGCATCTAGATGCCATTGGAACCCAGGACCATAGACAACATGGATTCACAGTGGGGACATCATGTCAGATAAATCTGGTTGATTTATTTGACTGGGTGACAAAGGAAGTGAATCAGGGTGGGGCAGCGGACAACGCTTACCTTGATTTCAGCAAAGCCTTTGACACCATCCCATATAGGAGGCTGATAAACTAGCTGGGTAGGCTGGACATGGGGGAAAGGGTGGTAAACTGGGTTAGAAACTGGCTAACAGACAGGAGGCAGAGAGTGGTGGTAAATGGTATGCAGTCTAGGGAGAGAGGCGACCAGTGGGGTGCTGCAGGGATCGGTCCTGGGGCCAGTTCTGTTCAATGTCTTCATTAGTAATATTGCAGAACATCTGAAGGAATTTTTCACCAAATTGTCAACATAGCCATTTTAAGACCTCTGCTCATGAACAGTGTCACTGTGATTTTCTTAATTTGTCCGTACATTGATTTTGCACACCAACTCGCCATTGTGCTTCATAGAAGGGAAACACGTTTTAGGTGAGATGTGAAAATGACAGCTATGCGACTCATAAGAAGGTGTGGTAAAATGGCAATGTTAAAATCTGGAGTGAAAATATTGAAAATTAGCGACCTTACGGCGTGTGTAGGAACTGCATAGCATGCTCGTAAGACAGTCATTTTGGAATTTGGCACCAGATTTTCAACATGGGGTTTTGGGACCCCTTCTCATGAATGATGTCACTGTCATGGCGGTGACCGGGCCCGAAGGGTGATTTCTATCACTGTGCGCGGTCACTGTGAAATCACCCTCCGGACTGCACCGCCATGACAGTGTTATCATTCTGAAGGGATCCCTAAAACCCATGTTAAAAATTTGGTGCAAAAATTCCCAAAAATGCCTGAGATATGCAACAAAGTTGAAACCCCCCTATGTAGCCCATTATACAGCTTACCGGCATTTCCTCAGTTCGCGGTCGGCTTTGAAGAGTGCAGACGTGTTCCCGGTCCACCGAAGATCATCGCGCCGGAGTCCGGAGGTAAGTATGGGGTGAGGGGTGTGTGGGGAGGCTGGGTGCACAGTGGGTGGGTGCGGGTTGTGGGAGTGGGGGTTGGGAGACACGCTGCGGGACCGTTTTGTTTTACAGGTTTAAAAAAAGCGTCATGGGGCGTTTGCCACGCTGGGATGGGCTCCCAGCATGGAGGCGTTGGGGCGTTCAGCTGGCGGAGGCGTTGGGCACCCGTCGGCCATGGCATTTGTTACGCTGGGGTAGGCTCTGGCGTGGCACAGAAACTGAGGGCGTTCAGCCGGCGAGATTAGGCACCCCCGTCGGCCAGGACTTGCTTGCCACACTGGGGTGGGCTCCCAGCGTGGCACCTACTACTGAGAGGCATGGCTCAGCCCGGCGAGGTTGGGCACCCCATCGGCTATACAGTGCGTGCTGGGGCGCGCATGCCTGCGTGTGTCTGTGGGGGGGCTGCGCGTGAGCAGCCGATATCTTATCGGTGCTCACTGAAGCGTAGCTCCCCCTTTCAACTGTATGCCACTGCATTTTGGAGCGTGTCATAGACAGCTCCAAAATGCATTGGCTTACAGGGGCCGCGCCTGCCAGCACACTGACTGAATTGGAGGAGGAGGTGACACACCTCCGAAATCTCCGATGATGGCATTATGTTTCTTGCACATGCGTGCAAGCAACATAAAAACTCAGCAAGTGAGGTTAGCCAGCTTTTTCTGCAAATTCCCAAAGTACTCTGCAAATGTTTCCCTACCTCAGTGGTAGGGAAAATGATGGAATCACTTCTGAAGGAAATAATTGTTGAGTAACTAGAGGCCAGTGGGGCACAGGACCCAAGGCAGCATGGATTCACGATGGGAAGGTCGTGTCAGATGAATCTAATAGATTTCTTTGACTGGGTGACCAAAGTAGTAGACCAGGGAGGGGCTGTGGACATTGCCTACCTAGATTTTAGCAAGGCATTTGATACAGTCCCACACAAAAGATTAATACACAAGTTAGCCAACCTTGGAGTGGGTTCCAAGGTGGTAGCCTGGATAAAAAATTGGCTAGACAACAGGAAGCAAAGGGTAGTAGTAAATGGAGTACACAGTGAAGAAAGGAGGGTTACTAGCGGGGTACCACAGGGTTCAGTACTGGGACCGGTCCTTTTTAATGTCTTTATAAGTGACATTGCAGAGGAACTGGAAGGAAAAGTATGTCTCTTTGCAGACGACACAAAGATCTGCAACAGGGTTGATACACAAGATGGAGTGGAAAGGATGAGAAGGGACTTGGCAAGGTTGGAGGAATGGTCAAATGTATGGCAGCTCAGATTCAATACAAAGAGTGCAAGGTAATGCACATGGGAAACAAAACCAGGGGAAGCGTACACAATGGGGGTGAGATATTGACAACAGTAAAATGGAAAGAGACCTGGGGTAATTATATCAGATGACCTAAGGTGGGCAAACAATGTGAGAAGGCAGTAAGGAAGGCTGGGGATACTGGGATGCATAGGAAGAGGTATCACCAGTAGAAAACAGGAAGTTGTTGTCCCCTGTACAGACAGTTGGTGAGACCCCATCTGGAGTACTGTGTGCAGTTCTGGAGACCCCGTCTCCACAAAGAACATAGACAGAATGGAGGCTGTCAGAGGAGAGCAACCAAAATGGTGCAGGAGTCTGCACAGAAGACATCTGAAAAGACTAAAGGAGCTTAATATGTATACCCTTGAAGAAAGAAGGAGAGAGGGACATGATAGAAACTTTCAAGTACCTCAAGGAATCAACAAAGTCCAAGAGGTAGCATCTTTCAAAAAGAGATGTGCAAGAACAAAGGGCACAATTTGAAGATAGAGGGGACGGCTCAGAGGTAATGTGAGCAAGTATTTTTCACAGAGAGGTTGTGAATGCATGGAACAGCCTCCCTGAGGAGGTTGTAGAGTCAAGAACAGTGGGGGAATTCAAGAATGCATAGGACAGACATAAGGCAGTCCTAGTGGGGGGTAGGAGGAAGTAAGCTGTTGGTTAACTAGGATCTGCAGCTTATCTGTTAGGTAGGAAAATGGGCAGACTAGGTGAGCCAAGCGGTCCTTATCTGCCGTCAAATTCTATGTTTCTATGAAGGGGCCATCAGTCACCTGGCTAATGGCCTGCAAGGTCATAATCAAAATGCAAAGTGACCCTTGCATAGTTGGTCAAAAATTTTTGTAACACTAGCTGCTCTTAGAGCTACTAAGATCAGGCAGTAGAGAACAACTGACTATAGTGGTGCTAATGGGGGGGAGGAGTGACTTGAGACCTGGCAAACTAAAAATCTTCATGGAGGAATTGTACGAGGGAAGGGTTCCACTGGACACCAGGAGAGTGAAAGATCTGGAAAGTGGTTTGGGGTCTGTGGGCCACTGGTGAATATGGGAAAATAGCTAGAAAAAAAGGATTTGTAGTGGTCTGCAACCAGGCCCTAAGGTACAGGGTGAGGAAACACTTCAGAGTTAGCGCTGATCTCCGTGGGCCCTGTTCATGGGGTATGTTACTGAGAGGGCGAAAAAGCCTCACAAGTTAGATGGAAAGTATGAAGGGAAGGGCAGAGCAGCTGCAAGTTGAGGAGTTATCTGCACAATTGAGCAGACTTCATAGGCCATGGGGTCTGTTTCTGCTGGCGTTTTCATATGTTCGTAAGTTCACGGAGTGGTCGGAATATACACACAGTAACATAGCAATTTAGGATCAGAAGGGACTCTAGATCCATCATGTTCCCCCGCTTCTCAAGCAGGGACAAAATAAGTATGCTGTACAAACGTCTACTAGTTTATAGGAGCCCTACCCACTCTACTAGCCAAAATACCCAATGATTCCCTTGGTAAACAAGAATTTGTACAGGTTTACCTTAAAGGCCTGTACTGTTTTCATGTGCATTGTCTTTGCTGGTAGGTTACCTCCTAATAGTAGACCTACATTTAGCACCCCAAACTTCAGGGTGTGTCTCTGTGTCCTGCTGCAGGACACCAGTTCAAACATCTCCAACTGTTTGGTCTTGTCAATGTGTCCTTTCTCAATATCCTTTACTCCAGAATGAGCATGTTAAGGGCCTTCAGGCTCTCCACATGCTGTTTGTCCCCCACAACATTAAGGAAATCTGTGCAAAGGACCCCAACCCTGTTCCGATGCAGGTCATGGTTGACAGGTCATTGACCACTGACCCTTCCCATATCGCTGCAGCCTTCAATAATGCCTTCACTAACCTTAGTAGTGTTCTGTCTCCTAACTTCTTTGATCCTCCGCCAGCTAACGCTCTTACTCCCCCTCCTGTAGCTCCCCCCTTTTACTTGCGCTGTATCACTACTAAGACTGCGGAGCCGTACCTCAAAACAGCCCTTAGCCACTCCTCATACAGCTCCAACTCTCTGGACTTGAAGCTCCTTTGTCTCACCCTTAATAAGGTTCTCTGCCCCCTTACCCACATCTTAAACCGCTCCCTATGCTTAGGTAAATTTCCCTTCAAGTGGAAATCTGCCTCCATCACACCAATATTTAAAGGTGGGGATAGTTCTAATACAAATAATTACAGCCCCATCTCCATACTCCCTCCCCTCTCCAAGGCATTAGAGCAGATTGTATCTGATCAGCTCATGGAGCACCTCAGCAAATACAGCCTTCTCTGCAAGCAGCAACATGGTTTCCACAAGGGACACAGCACTACCACTGCCCTTCTCGAATTTACCACACACACACACTCTGCACTGGATAAGGGACACATCACTGGTGCTGTCTTCATTGACCTCACAAAGGCGTTCGACATCATCAACCACTCCCTCCTACTAAACACATTGACCAATTTGAGTCTCTCTCGCGATGCCTTGGGGTGGTTCTCTGACTACCTCTCAAACCGATATCAACAGGTCAGAATTGGTAACACAGTTTCTAATAGACTACCCGTCCTCTCTGGTGTCCCTCCGGGGTCCATTTTGGGACCACTACTTTTTAGCCTCTTTCTCAACTCCCTCCCTGAGTCCTGCCCTGGCAATCTGTTACTATACGCAGACAATGCAGTCATTTTCTCCTGTAGCCCTGACCCTATGCAACTTCACCGCCCCTTCAGTCCTCTTTCAGCTGTGCTGAAAGCAGGTTCACTGCACAACACCTTATTCTTAACTATAAAAAAACAAAGTTATGCTATTCTCACACCCGCAGAACACCAGAAAGGTGCTCTGCCCACAAGTTCTAACTTCAAATCAGACCCCTTTGGAGCAGGTGGACTCCTTTAAATACCTGGGCATCACCTTGGACCCAGGTCTTAACTTCCATGAGCACATTCACCACCTATCCAAGGCTTAACATCAGGCTGGGGCTTCTGCACCGGTTCAAGCACTGCCTTACCCCTGATGCTCTCAGGCTCGCTGTCCCCTCCTCAGTCCTTTCTCTGCTAGACTATGGCTTATTGATATATGGGGTGGCAAGCACCTCATCCTTAGCTAGACTCCCTATCTCCCTAAACAAAGCCTGCCGTCTCGTATTAGGATGTGACCTTCTTACACATACCTGCTCACTTTATAGTGCTACCAACTGGCTTAATCTCGACAACAGGATTAGGTTCCACACCTGTCTGCTGGCTAAAAAAATCACCCTAGGCCTCCTCCCCTCTGGACTCGCCCCTTTAACCCACCCAGACATTAAGGTTAAGTATACCCATAGCTCAGTCCACCATCTCGTCTCGATTCCCTCCAGTCATACCTCTCAATTCTAAAGGTCTTTCAGCTATAGGGCCCCCATGTGGATGAACAGCCTTCCCTCCACCCTGGCAAATGAACAAAGACTTGGACAATTTAAAACCCTTCTTAGGGCCCACCTCCTGTCTTCGAATAACTGTAACTGTAACTGAACCCTGTCCTCTACCTCCTCCTTAATCTATAACAATGGTCACTGGCCTGCCTCTTCTCTTAGTGACCAACCAGTGTTGCTCATACATTGTAATATATCTACATCTTATGTGTGCTGTGTAATTACTCTATTAAGTAACCCTAGTATTTTGAATGTTAGCCTGGCTTATTCCTTGTAAACCATCTAACATACTAACATACTATTGGCCAGCAGATTAGGCCTTATGGTCTATCAAGTCTGCTCGAACCTAGATCCTTAGTTGGGTGCCGAGACCCTCCCATCCCTTGTGCTCCAGAAACCCCTATCATCCATCCCCACCCCCCCGGGACAGGCCATCATCTGATACATCCACTTTCTGTGTCTGTCCCACCCTCTCTTGAAGCCCTCCACTGTGGATCTCTGAACCAGCTCACCAGGCAGAGCATTCCAAGGGTCCACCACCCTCTCAGTGAAAAACCTCCTCCTCTTTTCCTCCTCACCCTTCCACCTTCCAACTTCAAACCATGCCCTCTGGTGATGCCTCCCTGCTTTAGTCTAAAGATCCCCTCCACGTTTACCCTATTTATTCCCTTGAGGTACTTGAAGACCTCAATCATGTCCCCCTGTCTCTCCTCTCCTCCAATGAAAACAGGCAGAGCTCCTCAAGTCTGTCCTCGTGAGTCAAATCCTAGCCCTCATGTCATCTTTGTTGCCCTCCTCTGTACCCTCTCCAGGAGCTGTATGTCCCTCTTCAAGTGTGGTCTCCAGTACTGTACACAGTACTCAAGGTGTGGTCTAACCAGTCCAATGTACAGCGGCAGAATCACTTCCTTGCTCCTAGAGGTGATCCCCCTTGCGATGCATCCCAACATCCTGTTTGCCTTGCTGGCTGCTCTCCTGCACTGCTCAGAGTTATTCATACATGTATCCACCATGACCCCTAGGTCTTTTTCCCTGTTGAGGCTTCCAGCACCTCCCTCCCAGGGTGTACCTGTGTTTAGGGTTTCCCGACCAAGATGCAACACCTTGCACTTGGTGATATTGAAATTAATTTCCATGTGTGAGCCCAGCTTTCCAGGGTGTCCAGGTCCCTTGCAGGGCCAACCTCCCTCTTCTCCCTCAACTACTGCTCCCATCTTGGAGTCATCCCGAAGAGACTCATTTCACACCCTATACCATCCTGATGTCCGATATGTATGCATTAAACAGGATTGGACCCAGGACCGAGCCCTGTGGTACCCCACTACCAACCTCTGTAGGGTTCGAGAGCTCCCACAGACCACTACTCTGAGTGCGTCCAGCTATCCAGTTTTCAATCCATCTGACCATCAAAGGCCTACTCCTAACCCCATCAGTTTCTCCACCAGACCATTGTGGGGACAGAGTTAGCCTTGCTGAAGTCCAAGAATAATACATCCACAGGCTTACCCCTGTCCAGTTCTGATGTTACCCATTCATAGAACTCCACAAGGTTGGTTTGACATGATCTACCTGGCACAAACCCATGCTGCCGACTATCCAGACCTCCCACCTCCCCAAGTAAACCCCAATCATTCCTTTAGTATACTCTCCATTAATTTTCCACCACGAGGTTAAACTGATGGGTCTATAGTTTCCTGGTACTTCCTTCCACCCCCTTTATGGATTGGTACCACATGTGCCTCTCGCCAATCCCAGGTACCCACCCCTGTCTCAAGTGACCTGTTGAAAAGCTCCGCCAGGGTGCCAGTATGTCCGCTAATTCCATAGTACTCTCGGATGAATGCCATCAGCCCAGGAGATTTGTCTTTCTTTAGGGCCTTGAGGGCAAACCACCACCCTTTGGTGGGGATGGCATCATCCGTCCCCTCCACCTTACTGGTCTTTTATCTTTATCCAGATGTGACACCCCTGAGGTACCTTCCTCCTTTTGCTCCATTTCTGTTGCTCCCTGATCCCTCCCCTGCCGCTTCTATCCCCTTTGTGCCTTGCTTTGTAGATATCCCATCCCCTCTAGTGAACACAGAGGCAAAGTACTGGTTAAATACCTCTGCCTGGTCCCTCGCCTCTTCCACCCACCCTCCTTCTGATCTCAGTCTGCTGAAATGGCCCTTAGTTTTCCGGCTCCCAATGTACGGAAGAACCCTTTCCCCTCCATGTATCCCTGTGCCAGCGTTCTCTTTACTGGACTTTGCTCCCCTCACCATACGGGTGACTTTTCTAGATACAAGCTGGTACATTTCTTATCCTATCCTCTTGTTGTTTTATATTTTTGTAAGCCGCCTTCTTTTCTCTGACTGCTACCTGGACCTCACTGGACCACCAGCATGGTTTATGTGACCTTGCTCCCTTACGTTTCAACTTAAGCGCAGATCCTGGCTACTCCATGAAGTCCCGTTTATGACCTCCCATCTCCTTTCCACACTTGTCGTTGAGGTAATCCCTTTCAAGTGATCATGAGAATATTTCCCATGCCCATAAAGTCTGCCCCTGAAGTCCACTGCCAGTGTCCTAGATCTCACCCCCACTCCCCAATGCTTATTTGAAACCAGACAGTATTGTGGTCACTCCCAGTCAGGGGTCCTGTACAACCATGTCCCTTACCAGATCCCATCTGCCAGAACCACATCCAGGACATGCCCCTCCCTTGTGGGCTCCATCACATGCTGTTTAAGAACACATCCTGGAAGCCATCCAGCAGCCTCTGCTCCTTGGCCACCTTAGAGGACATGGTTCCCAGTTTTACCTGGCATATTAAGGTCCCCATCAACACCACTCCTTCCCTTTTGGTCCACACTGGGCAATGATGTTGTCCAGCAAACCATCCTCTAGAACATCACTCATCCCGGGGGGCCTATATGCTACACCCAGCTTGACCTTATCTCCTGCTGGGGATCGTAAGGTGACCCATAAGGCCTCCACGTTTCCCTCTGCCTCTTCTACCATAGTAATTTCTATGTCATCTCTAATGAACATAGCCACTCCACCCCCTCTGCCCTCCTTTCTATCCTTCCTAAGCATAGTGTACCCCTGTACATTTAGGTCCCAGTCATGGTTTTTGTTGGCCCACGTTTCCGTGACTGCCACATCCACCCAGACAGCATGGCCTGGAACTCTGGCAACTTGTTTCAAGCTCCTGGCATTTACTAACACTAACCCCACCCTTATCCCTGATCCTTTTGTGAACCCACCCAGATTCCTTATACTTCCATCCTCCCCTGCTCCTCCTGAAACCTCCACCTCCAGTCTGTTTCCCTCTCCCCTTTGGCAGGCTACTCCCTCATCTGGAGGGAGGGCTTAGTCCAGCCTCCCTTATCCCTTCCCCCTTACAAGTTTAAACCCCACCTTTCTTGTATGTAGTCAGCCATCCCTGTTTAAGGACTTCCTTCCCTAATGGGGCAAGATGAAACCTGTCCTTGGCATATAGTCCCTTATCCTCCCAAACTCCATTCCAGTTCCCTAACACCCCAACCCATTCTTCACCCACTTCCTGAGCCATTCATTAACCTCTGTGAGCTTCATTTTTTCTCCACTGAGGCCTTTGGTACTGGCAATATCTCCGAAAAGAAATGTTGCATCCATTATCCGACAGACTCTGGCAAGTTCTTGGAACCTTGCTTGGATTTCCATAATGCTATTTCCCTCTAGATCATTAGTTTCCAAATGCCAAGGATCCGGTTTCCTCCACAATCCCTAACCATTTCATACACCATGAACTTTGCTCTGTGCACTGTCAGCCCAGAGATACTCACTACCTTCACCTGGCTATGGCATCCATCCCCTGTCCTCCCAATGGATACCCGTTAATCATCCGAGTCTCCAGTAACAGAACCTTAACACCGCCATCATCCTTATGGTTACCTCCACTATGCCCTCTCAGCCCCCCTCCCCACTTTATTCATGATCGCAATTTCATGGGAGTCTTCCTGCCTTATTAGAGACCCCTTGTCACCCTCCTTTCTGCCTCCCTTGCTATTTTGCCCCTTAACTCACACCCCTCTGGAATAGGTGTCCCTTTAACCCTCTCTTATCTGAACCATTTATCCTGGCCTGATGGTTTCCCTTCCCCGCACCTCCCCCCCTTTGTAATAGTACCCCTGTCTCCAGAGGCTCTCTGTGGGTCCCTTTAGCTAGGGCCCCATCCTTGGTACTGACCTTCCTGCTGAAGGGGGCTCCTCTCCACCTCCTTGTCTCCCAGTTTCTCTCAATCATGCTCTCCTCCTCATGTCTGGAATATGTTGCATCTCCCCATTTGCTTAACATATATGTTTCCCTTCTCCCTCTGGGACTATGTCTATCCTTTCCATAGCTGTTCTGTGATGCCTCTGGTATCTGACTCCCTCCCCGGCCTCTGTATAAGTTTCCTCATTTCCACCAACCTTCCTCCCCTCTAGGATGCTTAGTATCTCACATTTATTGTGACACTCTATGTCAGCCTCCATCATAACCTGAGTTTCCCCTGACTGCATCTCTAAACTGACCTCTTCTTCCTCTCTTGCACTGTTCACCTTAGGAGCTCCTTCCACAGTCTGCTGTTTTAGGCTTCCTTTAACAGCCCTCCTGACTCTTCCCCTCCAGTCTCCTTGATTCAGAATTTTCACCCTGTACGCTTTCCCTTAGCATCAACTTCTATCTAAGGGTCCTCTGTCCCTAATATCCCCCTTCTGCTTGCTGTAGCATAATGTCCTGTAATTTCAGGCGTTGCCCAGCCTCCCCTCCCCCACCCTTCTGCTGCCCATATCCACACCCTTATCCTTGGACACCCCCAGCTCCCACAGCTTACTCCTTAACAATATACCTCACTCCTGATACAAGATAGCTGTCTACAGGTGGGCAGCCTCCTCTCTCAGGCCCAATTTAGAATTATTGCCATCCCACAGCCTGTGCAGCCTACAACCTTCCAAGATGCCTGCCATGGTGGAATATGGCCACCCTGATTATCCTCCTCTGTTTATAATAGCACACCCCTTTTATCAGTCCTTTCCCCTGAGTACAGTTTCTCTATACTGACTGTAGTTATTTACAAACCCAATTTCAACCCCACCAACAAAAGTTCCCAAGTCTCACAAACACATACAGTCCAGTATGTGTACAAGTCCCACTAACAGTGTGTGTAAGCAGACACCAGGTACCGTGTGATGTCACAGCCCACCAACTCCTGTTGCTTCAAATTTCAGTCCCAAACAGAAATACTCAGCCCTTCAATCCCAACCCCAGTGGCTTTTCAGTATTTAAGAAAGCCTACAAAACAGGAGTGGGTGGGAGGGCTCTTACAAACACCAGGCAAACAACACATTTAAATTACCTTCTAATTTTCCTGCCAAACATCTATCCCAAACCTACAATATCACAGCCCAAGTATCAGTTCAAATTCAAGGTAATAATTTTAACACACAGAACTAATTTCACTTACAAACTATTCAAATATTTCAGTTTAAAACAAAATATAACTCTGGCCTCTTTTCTACCAACCTGTTGCTTAAGCTCCCAAGTGAACAATGAAGCCACAGTAATTCCTGTTTAAAGACAAGTTAATTGCAGCTAATGTCCCTCCCAAACACCAGGCAAACAACACATTTAAATTACCTTCTAATTTTCCCTGCCAAACATCTATCCCCAAACCTACAATATCACAGCCCAAGTATCAGTTCAAATTCAAGGTAATAATTTTTAACACACAGAACTAATTTCACTTACAAACTATTCAAATATTTCAGTTTAAAACAAAATATAACTCCTGGCCTCTTTTCTACCAACCTGTTGCTTAAGCTCCCAAGTGAACAATGAAAATCTGTATCTGTCTCTGAGTTCAGTCGCTGTAATGTCTGTGTGTATATAACCTATGTGATGTGGAACCTTTGTAAGTGAGTCTGTGATTCAAAGGTACTCTCCGAATCTGTAATAAATAAATACAAATTTTGGTGGCCCTGCATTGCACCTTTTTTCATACTTTCTTAATAGAAGTGCCTCAGTATCAGTACATAGTTCACAGAATACAGATACACTTCCAAAGCTTATGCCATACACTAGTGTCAGTACACAGATAGAACAGCCTAACATTCTTACATTTTGCATTCCAAATTTTTGTTTTGTTTTGTAACACATAAACCAAACCTACCTACCAAACAGAACCTGTAGCAGTATATGCTGTAGCCCTTAAAGACCCTGAAGAGTCCACACTAGTTTAGGCCTTCCTGCATTTGGTCAGTAAACGTTTTCCAAGCAGTCTCCTGGAGACCTATATCTATAAGAAGTAATACCTTAGCTATCCTGTAGTGGTCCACACCTTGGAGGGATCAAGATTCTTAGCAAGATAGATCCCCCTACCACCATGTAATTTATCAGCAGTCATGTAAAAAACCCAGCCCCCAGTTAACATCTGCACTCAGCGTCAGCTTCTCCTTCTCAGACCACCTCATCTGATGCCACCTCTCACCTTATCCATCTTGTTAAATAAACCTATGTTCTGTCTTGCACTGCAAAGGGGAGGCATTCCATATCTGAAATTTGGGTGATCACCTCCTCCCAGTCACCTGTCATTGGGGAGGGGGGTTGTCTGCAGCCACGTACTAGTGATGGCTTTCGCAGCTGCTGTTATACAGATATTCCACAGGTAACAGGTTTCTGCTCCCTGTACTCCTTTTGGGTTGAGTCTCAGTATCATTTGCTGAAACATTGGGGGCGGTCCTCTGTTGTGAATATTCTATTTAAAGCATCCCTCACCTTGCCCTAGTATGTTTGAAGTGCCTGACGGAACCAAAATATATGGCTGGGAGTCACCCTCAATTCCCCACAGTCTCTCCAGTAGGCTGCTGAGGCCCCAGTTTCCTATTTGGCCATTATTACTGGTGTAATAAAGTAACGAGTACGCACTTTCTATGTGAACTGGCTTATCTAAGTTAGGAGGCTGTCTTAAAGGTAGCTTGACAAATCCTTCCACATTCTTTAGCAGCCACTTACAATTGGGCCTCCACCTGCCATCTGTCTGTAATATAGTGTAACTGTGTTTCCATGTGCTGTGTTATAAACTGACACAGCCAAGTGATCGCACCATTCTGTTGTGTTGTGGACAGTAAGCATGGGAGAGTGAGGGCTTCCAGCTGTGCCCCCACTTCTGTTCCTGTTTTAAGTGTTTAGATATAATCCCTGACACTGCACCTTTGAACTGTCTCAATGCCCTTTTTGTATTGTGGAGACCAAAACTGCACACAGTACTCCAGGCTGGTCTTACCAGGGCCTTGTAAAGAGGCAGGACTTCTTCCCCTGCTCTCTGAATTTCTTCACAGAACGGGTGGTGGACAAGTGGAACACCCTGCCAGAGGAAGTGGTGGGGGTTGAAGCAATCACGGGATTTAAGAATGCACAGGATAGACATAAAGGAATTCTGGAGGTCAGGGGTAAGGGGCAACAGACTTCTCGGAAAACATAAACTGAACTTACAAGCTCAAATGGGCAGACTGGGTGGGCCATAGGCCCTTATCTGCCGACACTGTCTATGTATCTATGCTCTGCTGGTAACCCCCCCTTTTGATGCTTCCCAGCATTCTGCTGACCCTCTTGACAGTGGGTGCATACTGCTCATCCTGCTTCAATTCCTTGTCTTTTGTCTCTTTTTCCTCTTCATCTACAGCTAGAGGAGCTCCACACAGTATGTAGATCCTACCTCTGTTTTTCCCCAACTGTAGCCCCTTGCATTTGGCTACATTGAAACTGAGGCTTCAGGAGTCTTACCACTCACCTAGCTTCTTGAGACCCTCCTGAAGTTTGTCCCCATCCTGAAGGGAGTCCACAATCCCAAATACTTAGTGTCATCCGTGAACTTAAGCAGCTTGCTGGACACTCCAGCTTCCTGATCTTTAGTGAAGATGTTGAACAGCAGTGGCCCAAGCACTGATCCTGGAGGTATGACACTGTGTACTCCTCTCCACTCTGAGTAGTGCCTGTCCACCACCACCCTCTGCTTCTTCTCCCCAAGCCAGTTTGCAGTCCATCTTATGTATGTCACATGAATACCCCACTGGTTTACTTTACCCAGAATTTTGTCATGCACCACAGGATTGAAGGTATTACTGAAAGTTCGATAGACTGCTTCCACAGCATTACTCAACTCATTGGTCCCCCTTCAAACAAGGTGATCAGGTTAGTTTGGCATGATCTGCCCCCTCATAAAGCCAGTGTTAACTGTGGGTGAGAACCTTGGCCTCACCCCAGCACTCCATTATTCTGCCCTTGATAATGGCCTCCAGTGTCTTGCCCAGCACTGATATTAGGCTGGCAAGTCTATAATGACCCGGGCTTGACCTTGCCCCCTTGTTGAAGACAAGGACCACATTGGACATTTTGCAGTCATGAGCAGACTTCTGAAAGGTGATTGCAAGTGACACTGCCAATTGTTCCTTTAGCTCCACAGAATGCTTCTGTGTAGAACACCATCATTTTGACTTTCAGATACCCTGTTTTTTTCTGCGTGGTACAACAAAGAAGGATCAGAATGCTGCAAGGTACTAAAACAACAAACGATGCACACTAATAGAATTGCAGAGGCTGAAGAACGCATCTCCCGGCTGGAAGATGACACAGTGGAGGTTTCTGGACAAATCGTCAGACTGCAAAAGGAGTTGGAGGATTTAAAGGAGGCCCTTGATTATCAAGAGAACTACTACAGGTGTCTCAATTTGTGCCTGAGGGGTCTGCCAGAGGGTGCTGAGAAAGGGGACATAATGAGCTTCTGTGCCAAAGTACTCCCAGAAATATTGGGGCTGCAGTCGAAAAACGGGTGTTTTAAGTTAGAAAGGGCCCACCGCGCAGTGATGACACGTCCCCCGGGAGACCAACCCCCGAGTCAAATAGTCATCAGATTCCACGCTTTTCAAGACCAGGAAAGTGACTTTCAGGGCCTATAGAGGTAAAGGCACCCTGGAATACAAGTGGACATGTCTGTTTATCCCATAAGATTATTCACTGCGACTCCTGCAAAAGAGGAAGGTATTTAATCTGATCATGGCTCAACTAAGAAATCTCAAGGTGGAAAATGTCATGCTTTATCCCGCAGTCCTTAAGATCTGCCATGAAGGGGTGACATACTCCTTCTGGGAACTGAATAAAGCAGAACAGTGTGTTTCTGACCTGCAAAAGAAGCTATCTAAGTAAAACATTTTTTTTCTCCTGTGGTTTCTTTTCCTACTATGTTGGAGTAGACGTTGTTTGACTGTCAATGTTGTGTTTACGGCGACCTCCCCTGCTCATTGTAAGCTTTCCTGGCAGGTGGAAAATTATAAAGAACTGTTTGTGCCTGTGCCTTTGATCGTTGAAGGACTATGCTTGAAAATGAAACATATTAACATACTAAAATGCCAGCAGAATAGGCCTAATGGTCTTTCGTGTCTGCTTGTTTGGTCAGTCCCCAACCTGGGTGCTGACCTTGCTGTCCCCCTCGCCTTCTCTGGCTTCTCCCTTCCCAGTTCCGGATATTCTTGCTGCATTGGATTTTGCTTCCAGAACCCTTCCTGTACCTGTCCACCCCTCTTGAACCCCTCCACTGTCTCTGCCTCCACCAGCCCCTAGGCAGTGCATTCCATAGCTCCACCACCCTCTCAGTGAAGTAGCACCTCCTCCTTTCTCCCTGAATTTTCCCCTCCAGCTTCCAGCCATGCCCTCTAGTGGCCCCTTCCTCCTTCCTTCGAAGCACCCGACTGTTCCTCCCCTATTTACCCTCTTCATGTACCTGAAGACCTCTATCATGTCCCCCCGGTCCCTTCTCTCTTCCAATGTGTACATATTTAGCTCTTCGAGCCTCTCCTTATAGGTCCTGTCCCCCAAGCCCCAAATCATTTTGGTTGCCCTCCTCTGGACCCTCTCCAGGAGGTTAATGTCCCGCTTTAAGTGTGGCCTCCAAAACTGCACGCAGTACTCCAGGTGCGGCCTCACCAAGCAGTTATACAGAGGGAGTATCACTTCCCTCCTTCTGGAGGTGATCCCCCTAGCGATGCATCCCAGCATCCTGTTGGCCTTGGCTGCTGCCCTCCTACAAGTCTCAGAGTTGTTCATCTTGACATCCACCACCACCCCCAGGTCCCTCTCAGCCATCGAGACTTGTAGCATTCCCCCCCACCCAGGGTGTACACTTGACCTGGGTTTCTGGCTCCCAGGTGGAGTACCTTGCATTTCCCTGCATTGAACCTCAGCTTCCACTTTCTAGACCATCTTTCCAGAGCCTCCAGGTCCCCCTGAAACATAGACTAAATGACACAGTGACCTGGAGATGGCGAATATTTTACTAGGGGCTGCCTTGGACCCTCCAGATTTCTCCTCATTTTTCCAACTAAGGTCTGAAGCTGCGAATGTGGAGAACTATGAACAGTTTGCAGCATTGGTTCAAGATTTATGCAGCACAATGTGAGGTGGGACTTGCTGGTCAGTGGAGGTGGGGAGGAAGGGGCCTAGCGCGTGTGTTTGTGTGCCTGCTTGTCTCCCGTGCTGTTCTGGTGAGGCCTGCTTGCAGAGGGTCGATCGGGCGGAGGGTGTATGCAGTAGTCCCAAGTACGTGGAGGATTCGGGGGGAGCTCTGTAAGAGAGTATTAATCAAGAGAGAGAGCCCCATAAAATGTACAGGCACCATCAAAGGGGGATTAGTTTATAAAACAGTAAGATGCTCAAACCCTATATAGTAGCCACTAATCCTATTAAAGGAAGGGTAATGCTATGCGTTTAATGGCCGCTGCGGTCAAATCATTGGCTTGCGGCAGGGGAATGCCATAACGCAGGGAGACGCTAAAGTTAACTCCAAAGTTGATTATTCATTCATTCATCTTAAACATATATACTTAAATCATTTAGTTTATAAGATAACTGAGACATCGGCCGTGGCCAGGGTAGCGGGGCAAATTTATCAACAGTGGGATCTTAGACACTCATGCAAAGATGGCATTTAGTGTCAAGGAGGGGAGGGGGAACTGAGGGGTTTGGTATAGTTAAGTTTCAAGTTCAGTTTGTCGGGAATGGGTTCTGGGGTGGGAGACAGCAGAATGGGGGGATAGTTTGGGGGAGGAAGTGTATATAGTTGTAGTTGGGGGAGGGAGAAGGGGATGAGGATGTTCTTAATTTCTCGTTGACTAATTGTTGTTTTTATTATGTGTTTTACTATGCATTCCATGTATTGCGAAGTCTGCAATTGACCCAGAATATTATAGCCTTATTGAGAACTATGGCGTGGGGGAATGAGTGGTGGATTCTTGTGTTAAAGAACAGGAGGCAACTGGAAATGGCTAATAGGCAAGAGTTAACAGTGGTCTCCTGGAATGTGTGAGGGGTTACAAACCCAGTTAAACGTGCCATGCTCCTGAAGGCTGTTAAAAGGCGGGGGGCACAAGTAGCGCTTTTACAGGAGACCCACTTATCTGACATCGAACTTACTAAGCTTGCTCGAGGGTAGGTGGGCAAATGCTTTGCTGTGTCATACTCCTCCCACAAGCAAGGAATGGCTATCCTCCTACATAAGAATCTGCCATTCGAAATTAAGAGAATTAAAAAAGACCACCGAGAGGGTCGATTTATTTTCGTAGTAGGGCAGTTGTATGGAGAGTCGGTAACATTTGGTAATGTATATGCACCAGCCACATACGACACACAGTTTTTCCCCAAGCTTTTGGACTTACTCGCTAAGGAACAGTTCCCGGACTGATCTTAGGTGGGGATCTGAATAGTACACTAGATCCAATATTAGACTATTCTGGAAGCAAAGGGAGAATGTCAGAAACATTAAATCAGTGGAGGCTGGGAATGATGGATCTGGAATTGATTGATAGTTGGAGGATGGTGAACCCGGGGGCCAGGGAGTATACCTTTTTCTCGAATCCACATGGGACCTGGTCGAGGATTGATTATATCCTGGTTCTACGAGTGTGGAATGAAAGGTTGATAGTTGTAATACACAGCCCCATTCATATATCAGATCATGCTATGGTGATAGGGAAGATTAGAATGCACACAGTAAGGGATTCACCTCCTCAGTGGAGATTTCCTTCATATATGCTGCCGAGCAAGGAGTTTAGGGAGTGTTTGTTAAATCAGTGGTGTCTTTACAAAGAGACTAATGCAGGATGAGAAGTGTCTAGAGCCACGTTTTGGGACATGGGTAAAGCTTTCCTGAAAGACTCAATAATAGCGTATATGGCTAGGGTTAAGAAAGAGAAGCAGGAGAAGAGACAGGAGTTAGAAAGTCAGCTTAAAGATGCGGAGAGGTGGGTGGCTCAGGGAGAACAAGGGACAGTGGGTCGGCTCCTAATGGTTACGAGAGATGCTCTGAATGCTTTAGTGCGGGGGAAGCCAGCGCCTCTTGGTTTTATGGTAAGCACCAGATGTTCGAGTGGTCAAATAAACCAGGCCCGCCTTTGATTAGACTTATGAAGGGGAGTAAGTGCCCCACTAGGATAATGGGAATCAAGGATAAGGGGGGCATGGTGCATAGGGAGGCTGGGAGATTGAGGGCATGCTTTCAAGAATTCTACACGCATCTGTATAAGGCGGAGTGTAAAGGTAGGGGGCAACAGATTCAAGAGTTTCTTGATAAAGTAGAACTCCCCAAACTCACAGGAATGCAGAGAGAGCGATTAAATCAATCCATCACAAAGGATGAAGTCCTTAGGGCTATAGGGAAGTTACAGAAGGGTAATACAAGTGGTCCAGACGGATTCCCTGTGGAACTTTATAAGGCTCTAGCAGAGCAGATGGCAGAAACTTTGAGTGGGGTATTCTAGGTGGAAAGGGGAGAGGAATGTCTACGTGTACCTGACACTTGCTATGATGCTCTAATGTGTTTAATTCCTAAACCGGGCAAAGATGTGACGGAATGTGCATCCTATAGACCGATCTCTCTGCTGAATTGTGATCTTACAATCTTGGCCAAGGCTTTGGCAATGAAACTTGAGGATCACTTGCCTGTGTTGGTTCACCCAGACCAGACCGCATTTATAAAAGGGAGATTTTCCTATCATAACATGCGCCGGTTGCTTAATGTGGTATGGAGAGCAGGTCATATAGCAGAGAAAATGTATATTATCTCTGTGGACGCTGAAAAAGCATTTGATAGGGTGGAATGGGAATACCTCTTCAAGGTGATGGTCCGGTTTGGTCTGGGTGACTCATATATTCAGTGGATCAAAGCGATGTATCAGACCACCAGAGCTAGGAGTTTGGTTAATGGAACACCCACAGAACCCTTTGCCATGGAGAGGGGCACCAGACAGGGGTGTCTGCTGTCACCACTGCTGTTTGCCTTGGCATTGGAGCCTCTAGCTGCAACAATTAGGCAGTGTCAAGGGATTAGGGGTATTAAGGAGGAGGGAAACACTATGCATAAGATCACCCTGTATGTGGATGATGTGCTTCTGTTTATCACAGATCCTCAGAACTCTATGCCACTAGTGTTGGAAGCTCATAAAGAATTTTGCAGCCTTCTCTAGATATAAAATTAACCTAACTAAATCAGAAATGTTATGTTTCCCTAGGGTGGAGAGGTGAATGAGCAATGGGGAATACAGAATAAGGCCACATTTATCGCCTGTTTGGGTATCAAGGTGGGGAGGACAATTGTGACATTGTACGGGCTGAACTATATACTGCTTATCAAAGTATTAGAGGCAGATTTGAGAAGATTGATGCAATTGCCTATCTCCTGGTTAGCGCAAATTAATATGTTGAAAATGAATATCCTTCCTAGGATCTTTTATCCTATGCAAATGATTCCTATGAACCTTGTAAAAGGGGACATAACCAGGATAGAAAAACTATTAACCAGTTTATCTGGAGGGGGAAACGGCTGAGAGCACGTCTTCAGAGATTAAAAGTGGAAACGGCTGGTGGGGGGCCTTAATTTCCCGGACCTTACTAATTATTATCTAGTTATCCAGCAACGTTATATTGTAGATTGGATGCATCATCCTGAGGTGGCAAGCTGGGTTACGCTCAAGCAATTGGGCTGCCCGGGGCAACTTTCGGCCTACCTGCATAGTAAGGGCCTTAGGGCCTATGTAACTCAGGGTGGTCATAACCCTTTAGTTAAAGTGGTACTGGAGGCATGGGGTCTAATTAAGAAGTATAGGGGGCTTGTCAAAGGGGAAACTCTATTGCAGCTCTGAATGACATACTAAGCCCATTAGGAGATGTCACCCAGGGGCTGGGATTGCAGGGACAACAAATGTTCCATTATTTACAACTTCGGGCATTCCTGATGAAAATGGATGGGGGGGGATCTCACGGGTGGGACCCCACGGAGAACTTGATATATGGGGCACAAAAAGAACCCAAGGGTTTTATTAGCAAGGCTACAAAATTGGGGAAACAGGACTACCCAGACTATACATGGAAGGTGAAGCAGATGTGGGAAAAGGACCTGGGTAGGGAAATCTCAGACAACAACTGGCAGCATATGTCAGAAGGACATATGGGCCTCCTGATATGTAACAGATTTAAGGAGGCCTTTTATAAGTTTCTGCATAGGCTGTATCTTCCCCCAGTGGCAGTGCATAGGGCACACCCTGCCATGTCCCCCAAATGTGGTCGGTGTGATAAGGATAGAGGGACATACATGCATTGTTTCTGGGACTGTAGTATGTTGCGGGGTTTTTGGAATAAAGTATTTGGGGAGATAACGCAGCTGGCAGAATATCCCATCCAGGAAGACCCTATAATAGGTCTGTTTTGTATGACCCTGGGAGGAGAAAAGGAATGGGAGCCACTACCACGGTAGCTACGGATTTTGATGGTGCTGGCCAGGTATTGTATCCAGAACACATGGGTTAGCCATGTGACTCCTACTATTCAACAGTGGCGCCAGCTTGTGATCCAGAATTTGGCACTGGAAAGACTGACACTGGTACACAGAAAGAGAGCAGATACCTTTTATAGAGAATGGGCTCCTTTCCTGGCCTCACTCAGTCATGAGGAAATGATAGCTTTGCGGTGTGGTTTGGGAGGAGATGGGCTATAGAAAACATTACAGGTTTCCCATATTTTGATATATCATGGGGCTAGACTGGCGAATCCTTGAAGGGCATGCTCAATCATAATACGGGGTACAAAATGTAGGGGGGAAATTGTTGTCAGTGGCTGTTGTCAATGGATATTGGAATGTAACAAGCTATTAACTATGGAATGTATTTATTTATTTATTTTCCTGTTTGTTTCTGTTTAATTTACCTGACCTTTTTGTTTTGTGTGTGCTGTTCTTCATTGTATGTGTTGTTGCAAACCAAAATCAATAAAAAGATTATGCAAAAAAGAAATGCGCATGGATGTTTGCGAGCAATCAGTCCAAAGATCGGAGGCTTCAGTTCTAAAGTCAGCCAAGGTGCCAGCCAAACTTATATAGGAGAACTCTTTACTTAGACAGTGGTTGGAGACGGTCGATAATCAAATCAGGGAGAGAAACCTGAGGATTGTGGGCCTCACAGAAACAGCAGAGGGAGAAGACTATTTAACTTTTGCAGAAATCTTCTATTTACAGTCCTGGGACTATCTAAGAAAGACCCCCTCATCCTTAGAGAAAGCATTTACAGTGATCCCCAGGTGGGTGGCAGCAGAAACCTCCCACCCCAAACCTTTATGGTGGTGTGTGCTGGCATTGGAGATGGGGACAGAGTGCTCACAGCAGTGCAGAAGCAAAGGACACTAAAATATGGAGGGATTAACCCAGTCCAGGGTATGGGTTTACTGAACATTAATCTATGCCTGGGAGGGTGGAGTCACAAGGCGAAGCCGAGTGACTTCAACTACTCAGGCATGGATTAATGCTCAGTATACCCATACCCTGGAGTGGGTTAATCCTCTTATAACATGGGTAATGTTATGTTAGAGTTTTACCTAAAGAAATAGTAAAATAAAGCCCTGTTTACATGCAACTGTGGGTATATCAGGGATTAATCAATGGTCAGGTGACCTGTTTGGACGAATCGGAAGACAGTATTTTCAGAACCCATGTTATAAGGAGGAAACAAGCTACTTCTAACCCCAGGAGTCACTCACTTAATGTTTACACTTTATGTGGTCATCTCGGCTGAGAGTGACACCTTGGAGATAAAACTAATACAAATGATTAGAATTTGGAATGTAGGTTCAAATTCTGCATCTGTCCTCACTCTGGCCCTTTGCTCAGATCTGCTTCTCAGCCTGAATAGAGCAGACGCCCCGTAGTGAACTCTGTTAACAGCTGGTTCTCCAGTCGAGTTATTTATTTTTGTAAGTTTCTTGTAAGTTTATCTCAAAGTGTAATCTCAGTTTTTTTTTGTTACTCTGCCTTAGCTGGAGTTTTTTCAGTAATTGTTGGTTTCTCCAGTTCCCAGTTGATTCCCAGGAACCAGAGAATATCCTAGCTGGTTACTGTTTTACTTATCTGTTTTTGGCTACGTAACTTAATCTGGTTCAAGGTCAGTTGGCATTCATCTGTACCCCCTTCCCCCGGGTCGTGCCTGAAAATAGGCAGGATTTGTCTAGTGCACTTACCTGGTCAACAAAAACTAAATAAATAAATAAATTTAAAAAAAAAAAAACACATTTTATTTAAATCAGCAGTGGTTTAGTATTTTTTAACTTAACAAATTACAGAAAATCGAGCGCTTTCATTTTCCAGCTCTGTGCCCTGCCCTTTCACCTAGTTAATCGGGATCATTCAAAGTGAAAGACAGTGCTGCAGGATGAGACAGTCACTTCAACACAAAATAACTACACATAATTTCCTCAGTATAAGAGACATTTTTTACTTTTGGGCACTTGAACTGCAATGTCTTTGGGGACTGTTTTCTGTAAATTTAAAGTTCTCTCAAATTGGTATGTCAGAGAGACTTTGCGGAACTTCAGCTTCAAAAAAAAAAAAAATTGTTTTGAGCTACTGGCAAGAGCAGACTGGCATAAGCTTTGTTTAAATTGTCTAGGTCCACACTTTAAAAATTGTAATTCCTATCATATTTTTTGTCTGAAAACCTCACTAAAGAGGGTAAAAAAGTTAAACAGAAACATGCCTTCTCAGTCTGCCTCTGTGGCACCTAAAAATAAAAAGGCTCTGAGGGAGTGCCCGGTGATGGTGGAAAGCACACATCTGAAGGGTCCGTCTCTTCACGTACAGCAGCAAATTATGTGAAAAGTGACAAGAAAAAAGATAAAGCTGCACAGCCATCAAAAAGCTTGGTAAAGATGGCTCAGATATCAGGGTGTCTGAAAGGGGGAACCTTGAATCCAGTGATGACAACAATATAAATTAAAGAGCAGAGCTGTAGAACAGACACTGGAGACAGTATCTGCCAGAAAGAAATTTACGAAAAAGAATGTCACTGCCACTCCTCCTGAACAGAGAAAGGAGCAGGCAGATGCCACAGATAAAATCTCCTCATCAGTGGACATATCAAAAATGTGGCAGTTTTCTGGGAAGTCCAGGCCACGAGAAGTTTGAACAAAATGCATTCCACCCCCTTCCCCAGGCTCCAGCCTATCTGCCTGCGGAGGAGGAGGAAGAGGAATATTATGTACAAATGGAGGAAGGTGATCCCATGGAATCAGAGGATGCACCTGAGCAAGATTTCAAACCTCCTGTAAATTCCAGCTCAGTTCAGAGTATTATGGAATGGCACCAGTATCTCTTTAATGGTCCCAAGGAGGCCAACAAGATGATCTGCCAAGTAGAAGCTGAAATGAAAGAGAGAGCAGAGGGGGAAGCCTCATCAGACAGCGGCTGAGCTGAGAAAGTACTGCTGTCCATTTTCAAATCTGGACACTGAAATCTGAAACGTTTCCATGTCTGTTACATAGTTGACCTGATTGTTTATATGCATTACTGATACATTACCAATTGTCAGGGTTATTAGTTTTTCTACTTTTTTGACTCTGGAGTCATATAAAACTTGGGTGACTACTTTCATTGTGGTGGTTCCTGCCCTCTCCTTCTCTAAAATCTGCATCTCGAACTATTGCAAGTTCATGCAACCCAAGCCATGTAGCAACATGACCCAGAGCCAAGATGGAGGGAAAAGCTCGGCATTTCAGATCTAATAGACTATGAAGTGAACTCATTTGATTACTTAAAAGTCATACATAAGTTATGCTGTTATCTTCTAGGCAATATGTGATTTTCATTTATGAGTGGATTTGGTATTTACTGATGTATGGTGCTGCAGCCCAGTATAAAAAAGAGAGACATTGAGAATAATACATAGGCAACTGTGTGTTATGGATTTTTTTTTATACACCCAAGGTGTGTGAGACCCATAAACCTCAAGAGCAAAGCTTGAGAGGTTTATGAGGTCATCAAACACCGAAGGTATGTAAAAAAATCCATAAAAATACAGTTGTCTATGCTTTATTTTTTTATAATTACTGGTGCAGGGAGTCACTTGCAAAGAAAGTTAGTGAAGCAGAAGCTCATTTTCCACTGGCTGTGATCCCTGCTCCCCTTTGCTCAGTCCCTCTCATGCGCACATAGACCGACAGAGACATATACACATACAAACTCTCCTACCTCCCACACACACACACACTCTCATTCTCTCCCCCTCCCCAGTTCAGAATTGTTTTTTTACTTAAGCTGCGGAACTGCACATGGCTAGTGTTATGGCCCATCCTAGATCACATTTGCTATCTCCTGAACCCAACACACACCAGGATCTACCAGATATATCTTTTAAACTGTAAAGGTGGGATCTACTGAATAAATCATTCAAAAAGTAAATAATGAAGAATGAGACTGATGAGAGAAGATAAGTGTAGTACTAGCGGCTCATCGCTAAGTGAGAAACGGAGCCTCTATGTTTGTGCAACTGCTCAGCCCATTCACACACAGAACAAGAGCTAATGAGGTAGCGTGACAAATGGAACTGAATGAAGAATGAAACAAAACACCGTAATAACCAGATAACCCAGTTATTATGGCATTTGAAACACTTTGTGAAAGCGTGCATTAAAGAGGGCCAACTGTAATTTTAGTTATTTTCGTCACCTTGGTTTTGGATATTATGGGGAGTAGCACTGCAGCTATAAAGGCTACTTCATAATTGTAAGTTACAGGGTTTTAAATTTCTGAATGTTACTTTATTCATAAGAGTTGAGGAAAAGCTCTGTTATACATTCAAAACGTTACGTTGGGAGAATGATTAGTCCAGGGTGTCATAATGGTACAGTAATAGGGACAATGTTTATTAATTTGTTGCAGATTACCCCTTTCTCACCCCTGGAATTCTTCAATATTCCTAACTCTTGCAGTCAACTTTCTGAGTAGAACTGCCTGGAGAATGGAATGTATGTAAATGATGGAACCCATCATTTTCTCGTGCCGCTATTCAAATGCTGCACTTACTAACAGTTGCATTCTCTAGCTCCTCAGATTTCATTCTCCACCTGCAAAGTCAAGATGACTCAGAGATCTCTCTTCTCAGTCGTGACTCTCTCCAAGTGTTACTTCAAAAATTTAAGTATTTTTAAGTTTATTTTTCATCTTCTGCCTTTATTTTCTGTTTTTATAGCTAGCACTAGTTTCTTTGGCTGAAATTTAAGTTAGTTTTTCGGTTCCTCTCGGTTCCTGGTAGACGCTGAGGTTTCCCTAGTTTTTACCTTTATTTTTAAATATTTTGTTAGTTATTTTCTTTAGCCTAATGGTTAAATTAATTCTTAGAACCGATATTGTAGGTTCCTTTTTGGTTCATGATCATGGTTCCTGATAGGATCTAACCGCGATCACAGAACCGAGTTAAACCACAAAAAAAGAGGGAAAAGAAATGTTATTGCGGTTACCAGAGGGTTTTCATTTTATTAAATGTCAGAAAAACCAAAGAAGACAACAGGGCCTCCAGGCTTCATAAACTGCACTCAGTGTGGAGAGGTTTTTGCCAAGGCAGACAAACATGATCATTGTGTTGTCTGTCTTGGTGAATCTCACTTCACATTTGATTGTGAGATTTGCAAGTCTTTTCCACTCAAAAAACAAACGTTGAAACATGGATGGAAAGACTTAAGAATTTGGCTTCAGAATCAATTCAATTCAATTAAATTTCAGTGTATTGATGGACAAGTCAAAATTGTCATTACAACACATGGAAAGTCATACAAATTTGATTATGCATGTCATATAATAATCCAGGTCTTCTTAAATTAATTTATACACTTAAAATCAGCTCTTACACAAGCTATACCATCCTATTCATTATGATATTGCACATCTTTTCCCTAGAGTACCTGATAGACATTGCACTATTCCAAGGCCGCCTTATTTGATCCTTATTTATGTTATATGGCTCTCAATAATATACTTCTTTGTTTGCTCTATAATCTTACACATCTGTATAATCCCCTCCAGTGCATCGGGGCAATCAGGGTTCAATAATGCATTCAACTGATATTTAGGTTACATATCCGTGTATTCTAAAGACTGTCCCCAAAAACAGCTTTCTTTCTTTTACATATATTGGGCACAATAATAGTAAATGTAATTGGTCATCCTTCCCGTACTGGCATTTGCATAGTTGTGGAGTCTCCTTATCATAGAAGGCTTTCAGTTTTTGGCTTTCAAGATAGCCAAATCTAAATTTAGACAGAATTCTTCTTTCTGATCTATTTTTTATTATAGATAGATATGGAGCCATTATAAAATCTTTTTACTCATTGCTAGCCAATTGCTTATCTTACAGTTTTTGCCATGCTCCAGTTCTCTTTGCTTTGAGACCGCCTTTATTCTAGACTTCACCTTGGCTTTAACCAGGTCTATTGGAGTTACAAAGCATTCTATTAAGCAGTCCGGTAAACCATAAGGTTTTAAGATCTTAATGATTTTCTCAAAATAGGGGAAGGAGAACCCTCTCTCTGCATATTCAATCACCTCATCTATGCATGCTCTTTGGAGTCTTGTTTCCTCTTGATTATACATTTTAATAAAATAGTGTGCCTGCCTTTGTTCCATACTACATTTAAGTGGGAGTTATCCAAGCTCTAACCTAGCCAAAATCAAAGACGCCCCAGGTGGGAGACCTAAAAATTTCCTGTCAAATTTGTTCAAAATTCATTCCAATTCTCCAGGACTTTCCATGCCCCAAATCTTGGCACCATATAAATTTGACTTTTTATTTTTGCATTTAAAGCTCTAATACACCCAGTAGTGGAGTGTTCCCTGAACTTAGGCAAAGCCCTCCACCACCAGAGTGAATCTTTTTATTTTTTGTCTGATCATTTTTTTATGTTTACTCTATTTCAAATTGTAAGGGATATAAATCCCTAAATAGCAGAATTCCTTGACTCTCTCTGTCTTATGCTTATTGTATACTAAATCTAAGTATTTCCCTGATTTTATTGAGTTTGTATTACAGATCATGTATTTGTTTTATTACAATATATTTCAAGCTCCACTCCTTCACATTCTTTCTGAAATTCTTGCATCAATCTTATGATACCTAGAAAGCTAGTGGAATTTTAATCTGGGATACTTTAATGCGCTAAACTCATTTTGCTAAAGTACTAAACAGAGGTGGATCCTGCCAGCTTTTGTAGCCAGACGTATAGTCAGAAGTGTAGTTTAGTGACTCAGGTTTTTTGCACGCCCCCCCTTTAAATACACGTTCACCCAGCTCTCCTTACAGGAGGCTACTCATCATTGGCTACTACCATTAGTGTTTTTTTGTCAGTTTTTTTTTTACTATAAACTCTTAAAGGCACACTTATCCATAAGACTGTGTGACTCCTTACCTTACAGGAAGTACAGTCTCCTATGGAAACTCACCATTAGAGTTAATTTAGCAATCAAAATGTTAAAGGCACACACTTCTATTTTTAGACAGTGTACCTACTCAGCTACTCAGATACTTAAGCCCACCAACATAACCCTCACTGTGATCAATTGTCTCGGACACCCTAGAATCTTCAGCTCCTCTACATATCTCCTTTGTTTCTAAATCATGCCTTCACCACATCTTTCTCTCCTTCTGGAAGTGGGTCGCTTCTCCCCCCTCCCCCGGATCTCTATTACGTCTACATTTCTCTTGATAAGGAGATCCCCGTTAAACACCTCAACATCTACTGCAAGTCGGCTTTCTCCTCTACACCCTCGCTATTTCAAGAATTATATCTTTCTAGGTCTCACCATGCTACTGTGACTTTTCAGAAGTGAAGTTGCTAACCATCTCTATACCCCGGAGGTTACTCTGTCAACTTTACTTGAGGTCTACAAATAATTCCAGGAGGCTTGGCCTCTAGAAGATTGCCCGTCATCATTGTCCTGTGTCAGGTTACAGCATGGCCAAGCTGGGCATTGCTATTGCATTATTATTTATCTTATCCTTTCTCTGCTCAATAGAATTATTGCACAGTGTCTAGCCTCCCTGCCTCAAGAATCCTCACCCCTCTATTCTAGCCAAACCTACATCAACAATTCACCTCCCGTTCAACTCATTCATCTCGTGCAAAAAAAGGATGCCTACTACCTTGGGTGTGTACCCGAACCTCCCTGCACTTGTTATGTAGGACTAGCATAAATACCATAGGCCTACACTTCTTAAAGTTAACTCTGGCCATACACTTGTCCCTACTTCTTCTTCTTCTAGCTGGTGACATAGATGTTAACCCTGGCCCTCAGAGTCCTCTGTCTGCTTCTGCCCCTTACACGTCAAGGGAAAAAGGCATCAAAATCACTTATTAAAACACTCAAAGCCTCCGGCCCAAAATTATTGAGATTCAGGCATGGGCAACTAATCTCAGCCCGGACATCCTTGGCATAACAGAAACTTGGTTAAAGCCCGGTATACAACAACATGAAATTGATCTTCCTGGCTACCCCTGCCACAGGCATGACCGTTTAAGTAGAAGGGGGGGAGGTGTCTTAATATATGTTAAGTATAAATTTCATGTCACTTTGATCTCTTCTCCCCCTGGCCTGCCTCCCAATGCAGAATCTTTATTTATCTCACTAACTTTAGGCAATGTTAAGAAACTACTTATTGGATGTATTTACCTACCCCCACGAGATGCCTCCAACGAACTGCCTTCCCTTATGTTGGCATTGTCAGCTCTCCCCCCTCATGACACAGTAATCTGTAGAGATCTCAACGTTGATTGGCTGTCCCCCCACAAAAACAAGACCCATATACTAGTCTCTGACACAGAGTTCACCCAACTTATCCCCTTGCCCACAAGACATAACTGCAAAACAGGTACTGCAATGCTGTTGGATTGGTTACTATCTAATTACCCACATAGGATCAAAACAGTTGGGTTTTACCAGATTGTTTTTTTTTTTTTTTTTGTTAGTGACCACTCTCCTACCTACTGTGTGTGGCATAATAATTTTGATGCCCCACCACTCATAATACATGAATCCAAGAAAATGTCTCAGTTTAATGTAGACCATTTCTCAATGTCTATTAGTAATGCTGATTGGACATCCATTACTCATCTCTCTTCAATAGACCAGACACTCGATTATTTTATCCTTACCTTTAAAAACATTATCAACAGATATGCTCCACTTACTAGACGTAGCTCTAAGGATATTAAGGCACCATGGCTCTCTACTGAAATCAGGACCCTCATGAAGAGTCGTGATGCAGCCTGGAAGACTTATAAACACAGCCTCCTTCATTCTGATTGGCTATATTATCGACAGCTGAGAAATAAGTGTAAAACTAGGATACAGGGTGCTAAATATACCTATCTCCACTCAGTTCAAACTGAGAATCTCAGCAAGCCCAAAGAATTCTGGAAACATATCAGTTCTTTGATCAAAGGTAAATCGACCCAATGTCCAAGCTCCATATCATCTGGCGGCCACCTCCTTCAAGATCCCTGTCCATTGCAAAAGGAATTAATCAGTCCCTCACTAACCTTGATAGCTACACAGCTCACCTGCTACCAGTCTTGGATTTCTCTAAACCTACTCAACATCACACCGTTCTTGGCTCCCGACCCCCTTTCCACTCAAAAATAGCCACTAGAAGAGAAGTCCTCAGGCTGTTATCAAATCTCAAGTCAGAGAGCTTCCCTGGCCATGACACATTAGAACCCAGATTTCTCAAACTAGGGGAAGCAGCACTCACTGCATCTGTCTGTGATCTTCTAAACAGATCCATCCTCTCTGGTGAAGTGCCAAGTCTTTGGAATGTGGCTGTGGTGGTCCTCCTCCATAAGGGGGGGACCCACGCTGTGAAAAATTATAGGCCTATTTCAATTCTCTGCCCACTGGCTAAGATCCTGGAGTGGATTGTGCACATTCAGCTACAGTCCTACCTAGACTTGAATCATCTTCTCACAGACAGCCAGCAGGACTTCAGGAAGGGCCATAGTACTACCACAGCCCTTGTAAAAGTCTTGACTGACATACTTAATGCAAGTGATGCTGGTCTTCTAACCAGTGGAGTATTCATCGACTTGACTAAGGCCTTCGATCTAGCCAACCACCACCTTCTCCTTGGTAAATTGCATCAATTAGGTCTAGATCGCTTAGCACTCACATGGTTCCATAACTACCTCACTGGAAGATCGCAAAGGGTAAAATGGTCTGGTTCACGCTCCTCTTCAAGGCCTATCTCACACGGAGTAGACCAAGGTTCTGTTCTTGGCCTGATACTATTCTCGCTTTTTATCAACGAGCTTCCCAACTTCTGTGGTGGTGCGTCCATGCAATTATATGCTGATGATGCAATCTTATACTGCTCATCTTACAATATAGACTGGCTTAACCAAAGCCTCAACTCTGATTTAATTGCGCTTAAGACCTGGTTCTCTGACAATCACCTAATTCTAAATACGAAAAAACACAAAAGCTATGCTTTTCCATAACCCGTCCCCGAAACCTACCAAACAGTTCCAGATCAGTACACAGTCAGGAGACCCTATAGAGGTGGTTAGTACTTTTAAATACCTTGGGGTTCACTTAGATGCCTCTTTCTCAATGAAGCATCATGCAACTCAGCTTACCAAAATGGTAAACCAGAAGCTTGGGTTATTATACTGCCTCGTCCCTATTTATCCAATGCTGCCTGTAAAAAGATTGTGTCAACATCCCTTCTCCCTATTTTGTTCTATGGTGCCCCTCTTCTGCTCTCCGCCCAATTCTCTTCCCTTGCACAGGTGCGTCAACTCTATCATAGGATTGGATGTTTTGCCCTTGGAGCGGACTCCAGAAATCACCACTTTGAGGCCCTGTATTCTCTTCAATGGCCTACCTATGACGCAGGGTTGCAGTTTCATACCTTATGCCTTGTATTCAAACTTACCAAGCTGTTTAATCCCCCTTGCCTAAGGGGAATCATGTACAAAAAAGCAGCCACTCGCATGCTTAGATCTACTTCCTTACCCTTATTAACAGTCCAAAAGATGCAACGCCTATTGGGTAAGCGCTCATTCGCCTTCTCAGCTCCCTCTGCTTGGAATTCCCCTCCCCCCTAACTTACTGTCCTGCCCCACCCTATCCTCCTTCAAAAAAGAGCTTACCTCTTTCCTACTAACCCCCCTCTTCTGCAGTTGCTTTAAATAACCCTTATAGCATTGTTAATGCCTAGTCTGTGTTGCTTTGATAGCTGTATCTTGTATTGCACCTGCTCTCGTGTTCCTGCTATGTATATATTGTATAATATTAGTTATCCTGTTTATTTATATATGCTTAATGCCTGATCTGTTTTAAGTTACTTACCTGGCTTTCCACTGTAATAATTTTTGCAGCATTGTTAAATCTCTCTGTATCCTGTATATTATTATTGTATGTATCTATTGTACTGTGTTCACCATTGTCACCTGGGTCGTCACTAAAAAAAAGGACTGCATGGTCTCAGTGGACTTACCCAGTTACCAAAATTCTAATAAATAAATAAAATAAAATCAGTGCTGTATCATCGGTGTATGCCAAATAAGGACAGCATCTGGAACCTATCTTTGGCATATGGAATTCTTCCCTATATAATTTTTTCATAATTTTGTTCAGAAATATATTGAAAAGTATTGACTGCCGGGCACAACCTTGCCTAAGACCAATATTGGTTGCAAATTTAGTAATCCTAGCTCCTTCCTTGTTATATCTAACAGATGTTTTATTATTTGTATAAAAAGCTATAATAACATCCAGAATGGCAGGCTGCATGCCGTACCCCTCCAGGATGTTCCATAGCCTGGCTCTAATCATTCAGTTAAAAGCAGATCGTAAGTCAATAAAAACACTAGAGCTTTTGCCCTTTTATGTTGACGTACTTGTGGATTAAATAACTTAAAACAAAGCACTGGTCTAAAGTAGCATGATTGGGCATAAAACCCACCTGTGTAGTTCATGTGTCATTTCAAGTATCCTTTTATGTAGGACTTTGGTAAAATATTTTTGTGAGATATCCAGCAAACTGATGGGTCTATAATGTTTCGGGTTTTTCTTGTTTTCCTTTTTGAAGATGGGGATTATGATGTTTTCCTTCCACGTTGAGGCCAAGTTACCTGTATCTGTAATAAATCTGAATACTTTCTGTAGGCATGGAATCTATAACTCAGGATCATTCAATGTAATATCCAGCAGGTTACCATCTGGGCCTGGTGCCGTATGTCTTTTTGAAGAAGACAGTACTTCAAAAATCTCTTGTTCTGATATTTCTGGACCCAATTTATGCAATTTCCTATTCTGAGTGTATTCTGTAGTCTCTCCTTCTATTATCTGAAACAAATCTTTATAATATACTTCCCAAGTCTGTGGCTCTATATGGTTTTCTATATCCTCTGAATGGAATTCCCACCCATAGGTAACTAGTTGCCAAAACCTTTTATTATTCTTATTCTGAATTGCTTCTTCAAACTCTCTCCAGAGTAACACTCTACTTTCTTACCTTTTTTTTTCCTATCATTTTTTGTACTTCTTTCTGGCTCTATTCAGTCTTCTTTTATTACCTCTAAAGGGGTCAGCTTTAACTAACCTTGTCAGAATGTTTATACTTTTTTTTTGTCATCCTGCATTCCTTGTCAAACCATTTACTACCTTTCCTTTGTTTGAATTCCATCACTTTGACTAGCAGGGAAGCTATCCTTTCTAGGGTTTGTTCTTCTTTTTTCTTTTTTTTTCTTTATTGTACTTTTTGCCCCTTGCTCCAAACCTATCAGCCACCTTCCTGCACCCACCATACTCTCCGATTGCCACCGTCCTCCACTGCCACCAATATTCCCTGGCTTTCTCCCCAGGGTGGGGCCGTGACACCACTGTCCACCTGTCTATGATGGGGAAAGGTGCCACCTACCCGGCATTGCCTCCCTGGCTTCCCCCCCAGGGTGGGATTCAGGGCTTGCAGCGGCCCACGGCACCATAATTTAGTCGGTGGCTTGGAAGAGTGGCGGAGAGCCATACAGGCCAGGCGCAGAGGTGGCATCATTAATCGGGCTCAGGTATTTTTGTGTGCTTTCGTGGGGGGCCGGAACATGCAATGATGTCCAGCATCCATCCTGCCCCTCCGGCCCTCTTCAATGCCAGTTGCTGCGGTACACCCGGCCTCTGCCAGGGGCCCATCAAGCACCGGACATTCACCCTACCCTCCTCCCAGAAAAGGAGAGCAGTCCACAGGATGATCGATCTTTCTCCCCCCCGGCTGGCCCTCTGACAACCCGGGTCCATTCCTGAACCCAGGTCACCAGCGTCACAAGCGGAAATCCAACTGCTGTGCCGGCAGGCTGGCACTCTAGGGTTTGTTCTGATTGTCTCAGACTGAAGTCACTTGCCTTCTTGTGTCCAGTATTTCTTTTTTCCTGATCAGCTCCACATTCCTTCAAAAGCAGTTTTGAACTGAAGTTATCAACCGCATCCCAGTTTACCCCTTTTTTAGTTCTTATTAAGTTATTATCTTTTTGTGGTGTACTAAGTTATGCCGTATGTCCATAAATAGTTCAACTGGACTGTGCTCACTATCTGAGCTGTCCCCAATTAATAAATCTTTAAATAATGGGACAGTGTTATGTGTTATCCAGCATAAATCAATTGTGGATGTGCCCCTATTTCCCAGGTAGGTATATTCGCCATCTGGGTCTCCATCTGATCTGCCATTGACTAAAATAAAATATCTGTCTCCAAGCTTGTTACACAGATTTTTACCTATGTCTGTCATTCTCTTATCCTTAGCTTCTCTGCCCAACCTAATCCTGGTGGTTTCTTGGATAGCTAATATTGTAGCCAGCTCTTAGTTCGCGCCCATGCTTCTCCCTACTCTGGCATTAAAGTCCCCCACTAAAATAATTTTTGACTCTGGGTTATCCTCTATACATTTGTCTGTGAGCTCAATTAGTTTCTCAGTGGCCCTTACTTCAATATATCAAGAGTTCTTGGGCAGGAAATAAACATTAATTATTAGTACTTCTTTATTCCTACCCTTTAGTTTAATGGCCAGGATGCGATCTGACTTCAGAATCAGGCCATGGAGATAATGGCTCTACCCAACCAACTCCCTCTAATGCCATGGGTGAAACCACTAAACTGAAGGCAACCACCACTAATAAGGATGATTCTTTACAGGGAAAGTGAACCGGTGAACCATCTGAAACACTGATTCCTTGCAAAAAATTGAAGAAGACTGAACACACACAACCACCAGCTGGAAATATAAGGGGACTTCAGGTGAAAAAAGTGAGATGTCAACACCTGAGGCTATTGCTCAGGCATTTAAAGTTATTCAGGCACTCCAAGGGATTTCACCAGTTCCGGTTCTACAGACACCGGTTCAGTCCTCTGTTCAGCAACTGGTAACCTTGCATTCCTCTCAGTCAGAGTACCAAGACTACGAGGAATATGATGAATATGAGGATGATGATGGGAAGCTGTTGAACCAGAGGTCTCCCCAGATTAAGAATTTGAGTCCCCACTGAAGACTTCTGAAGATTTTTCCTCACATTTTACCTTTGTGAAAAAAATGGTGGATGCATTGGATATAGCCACAAGTGAAGTAGTGGCAGATGAGGAAGAGGTTGAATACCTCAAACTCATGGGGCTCACCCCAACAAAGAAATTATTATTCCCCATTAATAAATTCTTTAAGAAAGATATTTTAAAGATTTTACAAACTCCTAACACTGTACCACCCCTGGACAAGAGGGTGGACAGGAAGTATCAGCTTGGCAGGGAAGGGGCTGAATTTCTATTTACACAGCTTGATCATCAAGGGGTTGTTCAGACTGCGGCCTGTGATAGGGTTAGGGTGACTTTGGCATCACACCCACCAGAAAAGGATTCCAGAAAAATTGACAGCATGGCCAAAAAGGGCTATCTGTCAGCTTCACTGTCTATTAGGCAGGTCAGTTACCTGGCATAGACTGCCCAGCACCAGAAGTCACTATGGCAGTCAGTTCAGGCTATGGTTGATAAGGCCCCTCTTGGGCTATCAGCTGACCTGGCTGAAACTGCAAGATTTGGTTCAGAGGCATCCAAATACTGTGCCAGTGTCAGATGGCAGCAGATGCCAGGTGGATGTCACTCTTAGTGGCTCTCAGAAGATTGGCATGGCTCAGAGTCACTAACCTCACTCAAGATACCCAGGCTAAGGCCATGGATTTTCCTGTGGAAAACAACTCCCTATTTGGGTATAAGACTGAAGCTTAAATGAAAAATGTGGACAAATATAAAGCCACCTATAAAAGCAATTCAGCAAAAGAGAAACCCTCTCCTTCCAGTAGGCCACAGGGAAGGGGGGTAAGGGTAGAGCTGGTTATACCAGGCCCTTCCTCCAAGCACAGGCCGTACAGCAGTACCCTCAGCCGATAGGTTACTTTAGGGGCAGAGGCAGAAGGAGGAGGTCAAGGCATGGGGTTCAGACTGGCCAGGCCCAGACCCAATCTAAACAGAATCCCTGATTTATTTTCCAAGGCTGCCTCCTGCATTCCAGTAGGGGGCAGACTGGTTCACTATTTCCAGATGTGGAAAAACATTACCACAGATAAGTAGGTCCTGGAGATAGTGAGTCAGGGTTTGTCCCTCAGGTTCAAATCCTTTCCAATATTAAGAACAAGAGTGTTCAGACCAGCTTCAAACTCAGAAAGGAAGCTGCTGAAAGAGGAAGTGGCAAACCTACTGTTGCTGAATGCAGTGGAACCTGTCCTGCCACAGCAAAAGAGGAAAGGTTTTTGCTCAAGATACTTCCTCACCACAAAGAAAAATGGGGAGTGGCAGCCTATTCTAGACCTAAGGTTGCTAAAAAGGCACCTGGCAGACAGCGGGGCACAGGACCCAAGGCAACATGGATTCACAGCGGGAAGGTCATGTCAGATGAATCTAATATATTTCTTTGACTGGGAGACCAAAGTAGTAGACCAGGGAGGGGCTGTGAACATGGCCTACCTAGACTTTAGCAAGCCATTTGACACAGTCCCACACAAAAGATTAATAAACAAGTTAGCCAGCCTGGGAGTGGGTGCCAGGATGGTAGCCTGGGTAAAAAATTGGCTGGACAGCAGGACGCAGAAGGTAATAGTAAACGGAGTCCACTCCAAAGAAAGGGGGGTTACTAGGGGTTCTGCAGGGATCAGTATTGGAGCCAGTCCTCTTTAATGTCTTTATAAGTGACATTGCAGAGGGACTGGAAGGAAAAGTATGCCTCTTTGCAGATGACACAAAGATCTGCAACAGAGTTGATATACAAGAGGGGTGGAAAGGATGAGAAGGGACTTAGCAAGGTTGGAGGAATGGTTAAAAGTATGGCAGCTTAGATTCACTGCAAAGGAGTGCAAAGTAATGTACCTGGGAAACAAAAACCTAGTGGAAGAGTACACAGTGGGGGGGGAGGTACTAACAACAACAAAAATAGAAAGGGACCTGGGGGTAGTCATATCAGATGACCTAAAGGTAGGCAGGTGATGTGAGACGGCAGTAAGGAGGGCTGGGGGGATACTGGGATGCATAGGGAGAGACATCACCAGTAGAAAACAGGAAGTTCTCATCCCTCTGTACAGACAGTTGGTGAGACTTCACCTGGAGTACTGCATGCAGTTCTGGAGACCCCATCTCTGCAAGGACAAATGAGAAGATGGAGGCAATCCAGAGGAGGGCAACTAAAATGGTACAGGGTCTACACCAGAAACCATACGAAAAGAGACTAAAGAAGCTTAATATGTATACCCTCAAGGGAAAGAGGGAGAGGGGGGACATGATAGAAACTTTCAGATACCTCAAGGGAATCAGCAAAGTCCAAGAGGGTAGCATTTTTCAGAAAAGAATATGTGCAAGAACAAGGGGGCACAGTTTTAAGATAGAGGGGGGATGGATCAAGGGCAACGTGAGGAAGTATTTTTTCACAGAGAGGGTGGTGAACGCATGGAATGTCCTTCCCGAAGAGGTCATGGGGTCAAAAACAGTGGGCGAATTCAAGAATGCAGGTACAGACATAAGGCAGTTATAGAGGGGGTAGGAGGAAGTAGGCTGTTGGTTTACTAGGATCTACAGCTTATCCAATAAATAGAGAAATGGGCAGACTGGGTGGGCCAAGCAGTCCTTATCTGCTGTCAAAGTCTACGTTTCTATGTTTCTGGCAAAGTCAAAGTTCAAAATGGTAACCTCAGCAATGATTCCGACAATCCTTCAAAAAGGAGACTGGTTGGCATCTCTGAACCTAAAAGGTGCTTACTTCCACATCCCCATAAGGGAGTCTCACAGAAAGTATCTCAGATTCAAACTCCTATCAGGTCACTACCAATTTTCAGCAATGCCATTAGGCCTCACTTCTGCCCCAAGGGCATTCACAAAGTGTCTGGTAATGGTAGTGGATCATCTAAGAAAGCAAGGGGTAACCGTCTTCCCTTACTTGGATGATTGGCTAGTAGTGGGAAAGTCCCCACAACAGGTGACAGAGTCTCTAAAGATGACCCCGGACTTGCTGGAGGCCCTAGGCTTCCTGGTAAACCTAAAGAAATCAGTCCTACAACCAGTGTAAGTATTGCACTTCATAGGAATAGAGTTGGACACAATGAAAGGAAGGGCATTCTTACCCTGGGACAGGGTAAGCAGCATCCTTCAAATTGTAGGGTCTTTCAAACAAAACAAATCAAGCCTGGCAAGACAGTTCCTGCAGCTCCTAGGCCATATGGCAGCAGCAACAGGAGGTGTTTTGAGAGCAGGGTTCCAAATGAGAGACATTCAGTTCCACCTCAAGGCACACTAGTGCCAAGAAGGGACTTTTGCAAAGTTGGTGCCAGTAACAAAAACTCTGCTACAGGCACTCCAGTGGTGGCAGATAAAGGACAGCCTTGGAGAGGGAGTTCCTTTCTAATGAGCTACCTTCAGTAACCTTCACCACAGATGCTTCCCTACTAGGCTGGGGGGGCACATCTGGGGTCTCATACAACTGACTGCACTTGAACAAGTGCAGAGTCGCTCCAGCACAGAAATTTGCTAGAACTAAGAGCAGTGTTTCTGGCCTTGCAGGCTTTTGCGTCCATGATACAAGGCAAAGTGGTACAGGTCAGAACAGACAATACCACCACCATATACTAGATAAACAAACAGGGAGGAACAAGGTCCAGCCCCTTATGCACAGATGCAGTGAAGGTTTGGTCTCTGGTTTACTCACTTCAGACCTCCCTAATAGCCATCCATCTGCCAGGCAAGGACAACACGCTGGCAGATGCCCTGAGTCGAATCAACCAGGACCATCACAAATGGTCCCTCAACAGGGAAGTACTGGAGGTAGTATCCAGGAGATGGGGCACTCCAGAGATAGATCTCTTCGCATCACACAACAACCACCAGTTGCAAAATTCTGCTGCAGACCACCAGTGGTGGGCACTGTTCCACTGGACATCCAGCACTGGACTGGTTGGGAATGAAGCTTTATGCATTCCCTCCTTTTCCTTTGTTGCTCAGGGTACTGATCAAGCTCAGGTCCCAGTCAGCATCAGTGATCTTGGTTGTTCCACTCTGGGCCAGGCAGCCATGGTACTCCTTAATGCTCTCCATGACTGTGGCCCCTTCAAATTCACCTCCCAAGGAGGCACAACTTATTGCTCTCCCAAGGAAGGATCCTGTATCTGGAGCTGAAATCCCTTAGACTCAAGGCTTGTCTCGTGAGGACTTAGAGTATGCAGGCCTGCATCTCTCTGAAAGTGTTTTTGAATGTATTGAGAGGATACAGGAAGTCTTCCTCTGTGAAGACCTATTTCTCTAAGTGGAAGAGATTGTCTTTATGGTGTTCATCTAATAATGTAGTCCCCTCACCGGCAGGGGTGCCAGCCATCCTGGACTACCTAACCCATTTGCACTGCCTGGGTCTGCAGCCCACTACACTGAAGGTGCATTTGGCTTCTGTTTCAGCATACATCTCAGCTGATAAAGATGTATCATGAGCTTCCAATCCCATCTTTAGGAAGTTCTTTAAAGGTTTGGCCCACCTGCACCTACCTCATAGGGAGCCGGTGCCTGCATGGGACCTTAATGTGTGCATTGCTAAGTTCATGGGACCACCATTCGAACCAATGGTATCAGCCCACCTGAAATATGTTATATGGAAAACAATGTTCCTGGTGGCTATCACTTCAGCCAGTAGGATTAGTGAGCTTCAGGCTTTGTGTGTTGAACAGGACTACATTTCCTACCACAGGGACAAAGTAGTGCTCAGAACAAATAGGAAATTCCTACCTAAACTGGTGTCTGATTTCCACATTAACCAGTCTATTACTCTGCCTGTGTTTTTCACTGAACATTCTAGTTCAGGTGAACGCAGACTTCATAGTCTTGATGTCAAGAGATCTTTGAGCTATTACATGACTCATACTAAGGACCGTAGGCTGGACAGACAATTGTTACTGACCTGTGGAGATGTGGGTGAAGAAAAACCACCATCTTAAAGAACCATCTCTCAGATTATTCAGTGCATCCAGTTTTGTTACTCAAAAGCTGGAAAAGAGCCCCCAGTAGCACTAAGAGCCTGTTCCACAAAGGGTACAGCTGCTACCATAGCAGCTGCCAGGGATGCCCCATTACTAGAAATCTGCAAAGCAGCTACATGGAGGACAGTACATACTTTCACAAAGCATTACTGTTTGTACGCCCAATCCAAGAGTGATGCTAGGTTTGGCGCAGCAGTTCTGCAGAGCCTATTCCCAAAGTAGGTTCTGTGCCCGCCTCCAAAGGTACTGCTTAGTAGTCTCAAGAGTTAGGAATATTGAAGAATTCCTGGGGTGAGAAGAAAAAACTTACTTACTAATCTTGTTTCTTCCAAGGTATTCTTCAATAGTCATAACTCACCCGCCCTGCCTCCACTTCCAGAACCCGTGGCCTCTGCATCTCAGGCTGAATAACTGTAAGTGTTATGGCCATAAACTGGCTTGGTCACAAGTTTTTGAGCCCTGTTGGACATTGTTTCTCTTCTTCAGGTTATTCTTGCATTTTGAAGAGTTTTTCTCCCTTGTTGGGAGGTTTATTAACAGGGGTGTTATAGTCACAATTGTCATTATTACTATTTATTATTATTAGTGATTATAGGACCCTAGGTTCCTAGTTGTTAGGATAGTTAGGAAGAGACTTTCCTTGCAGGCTCTTTGTGAAATCTGAGGAGCTATAGAATTCAGCAGTTAGTAAGAGCAGCATTTGAATAGTGGCACGAGACAATTATGGGTTCCATCATTTACATACGTTCTGTTCTCTGGGCAGTTCTACTCAGAAGGTTGACTGCAAGAGTTAGGAATATTGAAGAATACCTTGGAGGAAACAAGATTACTATTGTAAGTAATTTTTTCTTCTCATCCTTGGCTGCAGGCGATTGGCACATTTGTGTGTAAAGGTATTATTAACTGTCACAGGGCAATCCCCTCTTTGTCTTACCTTGTGAGTGGGTGTCATTCTTAATTTCTTTGTAACCTTATCTGTGTATTTAATGCTTGTTACTTTACATCCTCCTGTAAAACATATGTTGGCAAGTACAAAGGCTGGACGTGCTTGCATGAGAGTACTGTGCTGTAGTGCAAGATTCAGACAAAAAGCAAAAGGAAATAACACTCCCACTGGCCTAGTCAGACAGAGATGTTCTCAGCAATTCAAACAACAGGAAGTCTTGCTGTATTCTGACTAATGCAGTATGACCGATCGGTTCAGCTGCCCTGGAGAACAAAGAGTTAAACTCTATGCAAATGCATAGAACGTTGAGCTTGAGCTCGGTTTTCAATCCACCATCCTCGGTACATTCTAGTAATTGATCAGATTCTTTACTCTGCTCACCAGTGAAGACACCTTGGAGATTGCTCCTCTTCTGCTTTGGTTGAAGTTTAAATCTGTTGGTTTTATCAACCTTCCGTTTATTATTTTTACTGTTTATTTCAAACCTCTGTCGGTATAGCGTAGTTTCTCGGTTGGGTAAGTTTTCGGTTTCCAGTCGATTCCGTGGACTGTGAGGAGACCGAATCTTTATTTCTTCCATAGAGTCAGGTAAATTTGTGTGTGTTTCTCTGATTTTGGGAACTGGTGCGAAGTTCTGACTGAAAACCGAGTTTTTGGTTTTTTGTATTCCCAGTGCTGAACCGTTGGTTGTCAGGACTTCGTCTTCTCTCTTACCCAGCCTAACTAAGCCACTGGGGGTATATATTTGAGGTTTTTTATCCAGGCCTGACTAATCCACTTCGGATAAGGATTTTCAGTTTGGGCATCGCTTAACCTGCCTAACTAAGCTGTTTAGTTAAACTTCAAATTTAAGGATTATGTCACAGAAACCCAAGAGAAAAAATTGTCCCACTGGGTTTCAGCATTGCACTGAGTGCGGTGAGCAATTTGCCAAAGCCAACCCACACTTGGTCTGTCTGTGCTGCTTGGGTCTCGATCACTTGCAAGCAGACTGCAAAATTTGCAACAACTTTCCCCAGTCTACCCTCGATAGAAGGCTGGGTAAATTGAAGGAGAGAATGGAGAAATCCTCTCAGGATGTTGGTTTGGGTTCAACCAAACCGGCCAATCCAGTTTCTGACCCTACCGACCAAGGTGAACCTTCGTTGGGTAAAAGACGATCGGAGTCAACCCCAGATTCCACGCCATCCAAAAGGTCTAAAAAGTCCAGTTCAGAACCATGCAAGCAAATGGTTGCAGTTCCAGTCGCTGAGCAAATTGCAAAGGCCTTTCACATTGTGCAATTGCTGCAGTCCAGTTTCGGTGAACCAAATCAGTGACCGGTTGGGCAGCCACCAGTTTAGATGCCTGCCAGTTCTGCTCCTTCTGGTCCCTTAGACCCTGAAGAGTACTATGAGTCTGAGTATGATTATGACAATGAAGATGAGGATGAGGGGGAGCACATTGAGCCGTATGTCTCCCCTGATCATCCCCAGTACAAATCCCCTCCTTGAGTCTCTTCTGAAGCTACCTCCCATTTTTCTTTTATGAGGCAGGTAGCAGAGACTCTGCAGCTGTCTGTCCAGGAGGCCAGGCAGAAGGATGAGGATGAGGAGAAGGAGGATTACAAGGAAATGATGGATCTCCCTGTTTCCCAGGGACTTTCCATTCCCATTCACAAATCCCTGAAAAGACAGACTTTAAGGATTCTCCAAACTCCCTTTTCTGTTCCTCCCCTGGATAAAAAGATGGACAGAAAATATGCCCTGTCTGGCAATGGTACTGAGTTTCTGTCTAGTCATTGCAGCCATGTGGGGGTTGTTCATACTGTAGCCTGTGAAAAGGCTGACATTCCCCTGGCTTCCCATCCTCCGGATAAGGATTCCGGGAAGACTGACTCTCTGGCCAAGAAAACTTACTTGGCCTCCTCCCTGAGTATCAGGCAGGCCTCTTACATGGCCTGTGCCTCCAGATTTCAGAAGTCACTGTGGGAATCAGTCCAACCGTTGGCTCAGAAGGCCTCCCCTGAACTGGCAGCTAACCGGCAGGAGATGGCCACCAAGGGAATTCAGGCATCCAGGTCCCAGTTTCATATGGCTGTGGACACCAGTGATGCAGCTTCTCGGGCCATGACATCTGCCATCTTCCTGAGAAGGTTTTCCTGGCTGAGATGCACTAACCTCTCCCAGGATACCCAAACTAATGCTCTGGACTTTCCCCTCATATAGAATTCTCTGTTTGGGGAACAGAAAGAAGCATATATGAAGAAAATGAATGAATACAGAGCGGCATACAAAAGTGCTTCTGCAAAGGAGAAGTCTGCCACTTCACAGAGGCAACAGGCCAGAGGAGGCAGGGGAAGACCTCACCCCAGGCCCTTCCATCATGCCCAGGCTTTCCCTTCCTATCAGCAACCCAGGGGGTTCTTCAGAGGATGGGGCAGGAGAGGCGCTGGTCGAGCTGCTTCCACCTCACAGTCCTGTACCCCTGTCAAGCAGACACCCTGAGGGGTCTGCTCAGGTCACCTCTCCTATCCCTGTAGGAGGCAGGCTTGCCTACTATCTTCAGTCCTGGCAATCCATCACATCAAACAAATGGGTCCTGGAGATAATAGGTCAGGGTGTTGCTCTCAGCTTCAAGTTTTTCCCAAAACTGGGAGCAAAGCCTTTCATGCCTGCCAATCCTTTGGAAACAGCTTTGTAGGAATCAGAGGTTTCTACCCTCCTTCTCTCAAAGGCCCCAGTGGAGCCTGTGCCAATTCAGCACAGGGGAAAGGGGTTGTACTCCAGGTACTTTCTTGCATTAAAGAAAAATGTGGAGTGGCAGCCCATCCTAGATCTCAGATACCTGAACAGGCATCTATCAAAGCCAAAGTTCAGAATGATCGCTTTGGCTACAATACTTTCTACTCTCACATCAGGCAGTCCCACAGAAAATACCTAAGATTTTAACTACCTTCTGGACACTACAAATTCAGGGCCATGCCCTTCAGGCTGACCTCTGCACCAAGGGTGTTCACAAAGTGCCTAGCAGTGGTAGTGGCATTCCTAAGAAAGCAAGGGGTCTCTGTTTACCCCTACCTGGGTGATTGGCTACTGGTAGGCCAGTCCTCCCAACAAATAAAGGAGTTTCTGGAGCTCACATAGGTAACACTCTAGTCTCAGGGATGCTTAGTGAACTTCAAAAAATCAGTCTGGACACCTGTTCTGGTCCTAGACTTCATAGGGGAAGAATTGGACACCATCCAGGCAAAGTCCTTTCTGCCTCTAGGAAGGACACTGGCCCTCATTCAGCTGGCAGGGTCCTTCCACCTTTGAGTTCCTTGCTTAGAAAGATACTTCTTGCAACTCCTGGGACACATGGCCTCCACCATGGCTGTGGTACCAGGAGCCAGGTTTCAGATGAGGGACATTAAGTTCCACTTGAGGTCCTTTTGGTCCCAGAGGAAAGATTCCCTGTCCAAACTAATTCCAGTATCTTTCATCCTCCTGCAAGCTCTCCAGTGGTGGCAGGATTTGGACAATCTCAGAATGGGGGTACCCTTTTTCCAGCAAGTCCCCTCTCTGGTGCTGACAACAGATGCTTCCCTGCTCAGCGGGGGTGCTCACTTGGGAGAGCTCATGGGAATTGGCTTCCTCAGGAGTGTCTCTGTTACACTTCAACCTTCTGGAACTAAATGCGTGTTTCTAGCAATCCAGGCATTTGCCAGATTGTTGCAGGGAAAGGTGGTGCAAGTCAGGACAGACAACACCACTACCATGTATTATATCAACAAACAAGGGGGAACAAGGTCCTTCCTTCTCTGCACAGCGTCCATGAGAATTTGGAGTCTGGCCTACTCCCCGGACATCTCCCTGTCAGCTGTCCACCTGCCAGGGAAGGACAGTGTCCTAGCAGATGCTCTCAGCAGGATCTGCCAGGGCCATCACAAGTGGGTCCTGAACAGACAAGTCCTCCTGTCAGCATTCAGGAGGTGGGGGTTCCAGAGGTAGATCTCTTCGCAGCTCTAGACAATCACCAGTTGCCTCTGTATTGTTGCAGGCCTCCTGTTCTAGGCTCAATACCACTGGAGGCTCTGCTTCTGGATTGGTCAAACAGATTCCTGTATGCTTTTCCTCCCTTTCCCCTAATTCTCAGGGTCCTAGTAAAACTGAGGTGTCAGTCTGCTACCATGATTCTCATAGCCCCAGACTGGGCCAGACAACCTTGGTACCCAATGCTACTGTCTCTGTCAGTAGCCAGCCCAATTTGCCTCCCCAGGAGGCACAACCTGCTGACATCTTCTCAGGGTAGGATTCTCTACCCCAACCTCCAGTCCCTCCGCCTCAGGACCTGGCTCTTGAAGACTTAGAGTATGCAGGTCTGCATCTCTCTGAAAGTGTTCTGGACATACTAAGGGTGTCCAGAAAGCCTTCCACCAGAAAAACCTATTCTTCTAAGTGGAAACAATTCTCCATTTGGTGTTCACAACAAGGTCTAGAGCTGCAGCAGGCTGGTCTCCCAGTGCTGCTGGACTATTTGGTAGACCTGCAGTCACTACACCTGCAGCCTTCTACCTTAAAGGTGCATTTGGCAGCTGTCTCTGCCTTTCTGTCAGCAGGGAAGGACCCTTCCCTAGCTGCACATCCCATCTTCAAGAAATTCTTTAAGGGGCTGTTACATCTCCATTCCCCCCCTCCCCACAGAGAGCCCTCTCCAGCTTGGGATCTCAATGTTTGCATAGGCCAGCTTATGCAGCCCCCCTTTGAACCCATGTCTTCAGCAGAACTTAAGTTTCTGACTTGGAAGACAGTATTTCTAGTGGCTATCACTCCTGCTAGAAGGATCAGTGAGCTTCAAGCCCTGTCAGTGGAGCATACGTTGCCCCCATAAGGACAAAATTGTTCTTCAAACCAATAGAAAGTTTCTACCCAAGGTGGTTTCTGATTTTCATCTCAGACAGTCTGTCACACTGCCTGTGTTCTTCACAGACCATTCCAGTCAGGTGAACGCAGGCTACACAGCCTGGATGTAAAACGGGCTATTAGTTACTACATGGACAGGACTAAGGAACATGGACAGTAATGTTCCCGATTGTTCCTTACCTATGGGGAGGTAGGTAAGGGCAGGCCAGCCACAAAAAGGACCTTAGCGAGATGGATTGTGGCTTGCATTCAGTTTTGTTATGGCAAACTAGGGAAGGATCCCCCTTCAGGTTTGAGGACTCATTCCACTAGGGGTACTGCTGACTCAGCGGCAGCAGCCAGGGATATTCCCTTGCTGGATATCTGCAAAGCAGCTACCTGGAAATCTGTTCACACAGTCACTAAGCACTACTGACTGGATACCCAGGCCAGGAGAGATGCCAGGTTTGGCACAGCAGTGTTGCAGAGCCTATTTCCCAAGTATGTTCTGTGCCCCCCTCCAGGGGGCACTGCTTGGTAGTCTGCATTGGTCAGAATACAGCAAGACTTCATGTTGTTTGAAGAAAAAATTACTTACCATAGTAATATTGTTTCTTCTAATGGAGTCTTGCTGTATTCTGACCTCCCACCTTGGCTCCCCTCCAGAACCTGGGGGGAAAAAGGAGGTCCTTTGCATCTTCAGAAAAATTTTCTTCACCTACCAGTGGGTAGGGTGTTTTTTCCTGGGCATCTGTGAATTGAGTCTTTTACATGCTTAGTTTACTGTTGTGTTTAACCCTGGTGGTGCTTAGGTCTGGTTAGAAGATTTTCTATATTTTGCTATTTGTAGCTTCATAAGAATCTGATCAGTTATGAAAATGTTCCAAGGATGGTGGTTTGAAAACCGAGCACGAGCTTAACGTTGTATGCATTTGCATAGAGTTTAACTCTTTGTTTTCCAGGGCAGCTGAACCAGTCGGTCATACTGCATTAGTCAGAATACAGCAAGAAAGAATCCATTAGAAGAAACAGTATTATCTATGGTAAGTAATTTTTTCTTTTGGTTTAGTGCTCCACTTAATTTATTTGAAAATGCCAAACAAGCTCATTTCTGAGGAGTGGCAAAGAATAAATACCCTGGTGTTTCAAGATCAAAATCTCTTCCTCAGCCCCCAGAGGAAAAGGTTTTTATCTGAAAGTGACAGGGTATTCAAACAACATGAAGTCTTGCTATATTATGACAATTGCAGTTTGTCCCACCATTAGAACTGCTCCGGAGGTGAAAGAGTTAACTCCCATTCTAAGAATGGAACTTAGAGCACGAGCTCGGTTAGAGAAGCTCTGTCTGGGTTATTTCAAACCCAAACTGTCAGATTCTTTACTCCGCCTCACTGAACAGTCGCTCCGGAGATTTCTCCTACTGCTCGGTTCATTTCTCGGTTTAAACAGTGTTTTCTCAGTTCAAATCAACCGAGAATATTATTATTTTAACCGCAAAACCGATCGGTTCAAGCTCTGTCTGTGGTATTGTAAGTAATTTCTGTTTAATTTCTGTGTGGAACTTGTAAATGTTATCGGTTCGGTTTTGAACCGATCAGCTTCTTTAAAACTTGAAGTTACAAAATTAGAGGTTTTAGAGTGCGGTTCCGGTTCTTATCGGTTCTAAAAAAGCGAATTCATTACGGTTTTCCAAGACCCATGACACGGTTAGGAACCCGATAAGGGTGTCTTGCCTGGCACTGCCGTTAAAGGGCAAGTTTTGGTTAGGCTGGCATTATGTCTGAGAACCCAAAAGAAAACCGGCCCACTGGTTTCAACATCAGTGATGCTTGTGGGAAGTCTTTGCCAAGGCTGACCCACACACCACATGTGTATATTGTCTGGGGTTTGACCACCTCAATTCAGACTGCCAGATTTGTAAAAATTTTCCTGCAGCCACCCTGGATAAGAGAGTTGGCAGGCTCAGGGAACGAGAGGCCAAAAAGTCCGCTGACCCGGATGGCCAGCCCGGTTCGGTGCCAAACGAACCGGAGGGAGTATCCTCTGACCAGGGCGAGACTTCCTCGGGCAAACGCAAAGCTGGCTCGGATGAGCCAGTTCCAGTAAAGAAAACAAGAAAATCAGCAGGTGTGGAGCCGAGAATTCCTTCTCCAACTGCTGCAGAGATAGCAAGAGCTATTCAGATTGTCCAGTCACTTTCTCCGGTTCTGTTCGAACCGCCACTGTCTGGTAAAAGGTCGGTTCGGTCGGTTCCACCAGTTCAGGAATATGATGTTGAGGAGTTTTATGAACCAGAGGAGGGGGAGGATGATTATGAACAGTATGAATGTGACTTGGAGGGTCTGGGTGTGCCCATTGAACTGGACATCTCCCCAGACAGACCTTTAGAATCTCCCCCTATGCTTTCTGAGTCCCCCTCTCACTTTATGTTTTACAAAAAAGTTGCTGAAACCCTCCAGCTCCCATTGGAGGAAGCTGTGGATGAGCAAGAGGAACCTGATTTTGTAGAATGATGGATATACCAGAGTCTAGGAGATTGTCTATTCCTTTGCATAAATCATTTAGGAAACAAACAATAACAATTTTAAAAACTCCTAATTCTCTGCCTCCTGTGGATAAAAAGATGGACAGGAGGTACACACTGTCAGGTCCTGACACAGAATTCCTTTCACAGCAATGCAGTCATGTTGGGTGGTTCAGGCTGCAGCCTGTGATAAAGCTAATATTCCCTGGCTTCACATCCTCCTGACAAGGATTCCAGGAAGATTGATGCCATGGCTAAAAACAATACATGGCAGCGTCCCTGGGACTCAGGCAAGCAAATTACATGGCTTATGTAGCAGGTATCAAAATCTAGATGGGACACTGTCATGGCTTTGGCCAAACAGGCCTCTGGCCAGCTTGCTAATGAGCTGGAACAGGTGGCTGCTGATGGCATTGAGGCATCAAGGTGCAGTTTCATGCTGCTGTGGATTTTAATGATGTATCCTCTAGAGTCATGGCTACGTCTGTAGCTTTTAAGTATGGCCTGGCTCAGGTGTACTAGCTTGTCACAGGATACCCAGACTAAGGCTATGGATTTTCCTGTGGTGGGAAATTCTCTGTTTGGGAGCAGACAGAGAATTATATGAAGAAAATGGATGAATATAGGACTACCTATAAGAGTGCCCAAGCCAAGGAGCGGCAAGCCACTCCTCAGAGGCAGACCCCCAAGGGTAGGGGTAGGCCTTTTCACAGGCCTTTTTACCAAACCCATGCCTCCTCTGCTTATGCTCAGAGGGGCTTCTTCAGAGGCAGACGGGGTGTGGGCAGGCCTGCTCCCACCTCTCAACCTAAAGCACCTGCCAAACAGACACCCTGATGGGGTGCCCAGGGCCGATTCTCCTTTACCCGTAGGGGGCAGGTTGGCTTACTTCATTCAGAACTGGGTGTCTCTAACTTCAGACAAGTGGGTCCTGGAAGTAGTAAGCCAGGGTCTGGTTCTCAACTTCAAAAAGTTCCCAAAGATGAGAATCAGATCTTTCCCACCTGCAAACTCTTTAGAGACCTTTACTTTAGAAACAGAAGTCTCAACCCTCCTGGCTCTCAGAGCTGTAGAAAGGGTTTCACCTCTACACCAGGGCAAGGGTCTGTACCCCAGATATTTCCTTACCCCAAAAAAGACAGGAGAATGGCGGCCCATTTTAGACCTCAGATATCTGAACAAACACCTTTTGAAACCAAAGTTCAGAATGGTAACTCTGGCAATGATTTTACCCTCTCTAAGGCCAGGGGACTGGCTAGCCTCCCTGGACCTCAAGGATGCCTGTTTTCACGTCCTAATCAAAGCTCCCACTGAAAGTACCTCAGATTCGAACTGCCCTCAGGTCACTACCAGTTCAGAGCAATGCCCTTGACCTCACCTCTGCCCCAAGGGTATTCACAAAATGTCTGGCAGTAGCAGTTGCTCATTTAAGAAGGCAAAGGATTGCTGTCTTTCCCTATCTGGACGACTGGCTCATTGTAGGCCAGTCCCCAGAACAGGTAAAATCTCACCTGCAAGTTACTCAGCAGCTGCTCACCTCCCTGGGCTTTGCTCAATCTTCCAAAGTCAGTTCTGGAACCAGTTGGGTGCTCACCTTCATAGGTGCAGAATTGACACAAAGCAGGCCAGAGCCTTCCTACCCTTAGAGAGGGTAAGGAACTTGGTGGCTCTGGCCTCCTCCTTCACTCTGCAGGTCTCTCGACCAGCAAGACACTTTTTGCAGCTCCTGGGGCACATGGCTGCGTCCACAGCCGTAGTGCAAGGAGCAAGATTTCAGATGAGGGACTTTCAGTTTCACTTGAGAGCCTTTTGGTCTCAGAAAAGAGACCCCCTTTCCAAGTTGGTCCCAGTGACCTGAACCCTGATCCAGGCCCTCCAGTGGTGGCAGGATCAGAGCAATTTAAGACTGGGGGTTCCCTTCATTCCTCTGTCTCACTCCTTGACCCTCACTACAGATGCTTCCCTCCTGGGGTGGGGAGCCCACATGGGCGACCTCTCCACTCAGGGAGTGTGGTCCCCCCAGGAATCTCTGCTCCACATCAATTTGCTGGAACTCAGAGCTGTCTTTTTAGCACTTCAAGTGTTTTCTGCGTCTGTTCAGAACAAAGTGGTACAAGTCAGAACAGACAACACCACAACAATGTGGTACATCAACAAGCAGGGGAGCACTCGGTCTTCGGCCTTGTGCACCGAGGCAGTGAAGTTGTGGTCTCTGGCCTATTCCCTGAACACTTCCCTCATAGCAGTTCATCTTCCAGGAAAGGACAATGTCCTAGCAGATGCTCTCAGCAGGATTTCCCAGGGCCATCACGAATGGTCTCTGGATCCTCAAGTACTGGGGATAGTTTTTGCCAGATGGGGCACCCCTCAGATAGATCTTTTTGCAGCCCCAGACAATCACCAACTTCCACTTTTCTGTTGCAGGCCCCCAGTGTTGGGCTCAGTCCCCCTGGATGCCTTTCTTCTAGATTGGGAAGGGAAGTTTCTTTATGCCTTTCCCCCCTTCCCTCTCCTATTCAAGGTGCTAGTCAAAATCAGATCCCAGCCTTGCAGGGTGATTCTGATTGCCCCAGATTGGGCCAGGCAGCCCTGGTACCCACTCCTTCTGTCCCTAACAGTCCATCTTCCCCTGTGTCTCCCCAGGAATCACAACCTGTTAACCTGTGCCCAGGGGAGAGTTTGGTATCCGAACCTCAAATCCCTCAACCTCAAGGCCTGGCTCTTGAGGAGTTAGAATTTGCTGACCTACACCTTTCTCAGGGTGTTCTTGAAATCCTAAAGGCTTCTAGGAAGCCTTCCACTAGGGCTACTTATAATTCTAAGTGGAAAGGTTTTCCATTTGGTGTGCTGGGAAACATATTTCCCCGGAATCTGCTGATTTGCCCATTGTTTTGGACTATATGGTCCATCTTAATTCTTTGGGCCTGAGACCAGCTACCCTGAAAGTACATTTGGCAGCTGTCTCTGCTTTTGTTTCAGCAGGAAAGCCCTCCTCTCTTTCCGCTCACCCTGTATTTTCCAAGTTTTTTAAGGGATTACTTCATACTAATCCACCTTTTAGGGATCCGGCCCCTGCCTGGGACCTTAATGTTTGCATTGCCCAGTTAATGCAACCCCCTTTTGAACCTCTGTCTTCTGCAGAGCTTAAGTACTTAACTTGGAAAACTGTTTTCCTAGTGGCTATCACTTCTGCCAGGCACATAAGTGAGTTGCAAGCCTTGTCAGTAGAAACTGACTTTATTTCTTTCCACATGGATAAGGTAGTCCTCAGGACTAACAGGAAGTTTTTGCCTAAGGTGGTTTCAGATTTCCATCTTAACCATTCTATCTCCCTTCCAGTGTTTTTCACTGAACATTCTTCCTCTGGTGAGAGGAGATTGCACAGTTTAGATGTTAAGAGGGCCCTAAGTTACTATATAGAACGTACCAAGGGTCACAGGTTCGAATCCCTCCAACTTTTTCTCACGGTGAGGTCAGAAAAGGGAGACCTGCCACTAAGAGATCAATTGCCAGGTGGATTGTCTCTTGTATCCAATTTGTTATCAGAAACTGTAGAGAGTTCCCCCTCTGGCCTGAGGGCTCATTCTACCACAGAGGTACAGCCGCGTTCTAGCTGCTGCCAGAGACATCCCTATCTTAGAGATATGTCAGTTGCTACCTGAAAACGGTACACACTTTCACCAAGCATTACCCCTGGATGTCCAGGGCCAGGAGAGATGCTCAGTTTGGCACAGCTGTGCTTCAGAGCCTATTCCTAAGTAGGTTCTGTCCCTCCTCCATGGAGGTACTGCTGTGTAGTCTGCAATTGTCATAATATAGCAAGACTTCATGTTGTTTGAAGAAAAATTACTCACCTTAGTAATGTTGTTTCTTCTAATGGAGTCTTGCATATTATAACCTCCCCAACCTGCCCCTCTCAGAACTTCTACTTGGGTATGGGGTGGGCAGCCTAGTGGGCACTAGTTATGCCCATTATATGTTTTCCACCCCTTCTTGGGGTTTTTGGGGTGGTGTTTTTATTTTATATTATATTATTACTTCTGGTCCCTGACTTGAGTCTTTGTGTTGGGACCAGCAATAGGTGTTAATATTTAGGTAGCCAGTTGGCTAGTGTAGGTTACAGCTTCCACACAGACCTTAGTGAGTTTTTGCTCGTAAAGATCTGACAGTTTGGGTTTGAAATAACCCAGACAGAGCTTCTCTAACCGAGCTCGTGCTCTAAGTTCCATTCTTAGAATGGGAGTTAACTCTTTCACCTCCGGAGCAGTTCTAATGGTGGGACAAACTGCAATTGTCATAATATAGCAAGACTCCATTAGAAGAAACAACATTACTAAGGTGAGTAATTTTTTCTTCCTTGCCACTCCTCAGCATCAGAATTTGACATTTTCAAATAAATGTTGTGGCATACTAAACCAAATTTGCTGAGTACATCTCTTTCTGACTAGGCTACCTGGAGTGCTGTTCCCTTTTGCCTCCCATATATTGTTAATACACGATTTACTGTTATACTGACACCACAAAATTTGTGTTGTGCCCTCCTTGGTTTCATTTAGGTGTTTTTCACCTGCTGTTGAAATCGGCAGAGCCGGACACAGTAGATGTTGTGTATGTGTGTGAAATACAGTAATCTGTTTCTATCCTCTCTCATATCTTTCTCTAAATCCCCTGGCAAAACAAAAAGAAAAAGAAAAAGAAAATCCCGTAGAGTCCTTCCATGTGGCTGTCACTTTAATGCAGAATCCTGTAGTGTAGTGTAGTCTGGAAACTGTAGTTCGGTGTTAAGGACTAGAGAAAACAAATGCATAGAAAAGCTTGCAATTTTGTTATTTTAACCTGACTTCTAGGCACAGCAAATAATGGGAGCTACTGTACTTCTTATAGGAGTGTTTTCTGGACATTTGTAGTGCGGGAGCTACTATATTCCTTATAGGAGTGTTTTCTGGGTGTTTATAGCGATTTTGCAGGCTTGAGGTGACCACACTCTGGTGGAGGCACTTCCTGGTGTTGCATTATAAATAGCAACCCCCCCCAAGTGAGCGGAGGTGAGCTCGGTGAAGGTGAGCACACCAGAGGCTGTTGCATGTGTGAAATACAGTAATCTCTGTCTCTCCTCTCTCATATTGTTCTCTAAATCTCCTGCAAAAATGAAAAACAAACAAACAAACAAAAAATCCTCTAGAGTCCTTCTGTGTCGCTCACTTTAAGTAGTCTGAGAATTGCAGTTCAGTGTTAAGGGCTATAGAAAACGAGTGTGTAGAAAAGCTTGCAATTCTATTATTTTAACCTGACATTTAGGCACAGCAAGTAGTGAGAACTACTATACTCTTTATATGAGTATACTCTGGTACTCTACTATAAATAGTAACCCCCCAGCAAGCAGAGGTGAGCGCTGCAGAGATGGACGCAGCAGAGGAAGGTATCTGACATATCCAATGGGTCAGACAGGGCAGAGGGCCAGAAATTATACTTCAACAGACGTGCATAGTATTTAAGGTACTAGTAATACAGAGGATGTTTTGGCACACTGTGGAGACTGTAAAATATTTGAGTACAAGAAAAACACAGTGTAATTCACATGTACAGAGTGCACAGAAAATAAAAAAATTGGAAAAAGATAATATCAGATTAAAGAAACAGGTGGAATGTCACATACTTGTATGCTCTTGCAAGAAGGTAAGCAAGTAGCAGCTGAAATGAGAATAACAAATGAAAATAACCAATGAACAGTGGCCAGAGTATTTGGGGACAAAAGGGAAAAAAACATTGGGAAGATGGTGAAGGTAGTTTAGAACTTGACGATTGGTGTTTGGTTAAACAGGGTGCCAAAATAAGGTGCAGGCATGAACAATTAGCAGATTCCAATGAACTGAGAAACACCTTTTTCAGTTTTACCAGTGGAGGGTTATGATGCAGGAGAACAACTGGTTCTTCTGATGGAAGGCCAAGGTTCAGGTGAACAAGTTTCCAGCAAGAGGGCACTGATATACATTACTTGGTTCAAGCAATACAGATGGAGAAACAGTCCCAGAGTATGGAAATGTTATAGAAACACATAGGAGGTCAGTCAGTGAGGAAAATACAGTACAGACTCAGGCACACTTTACTTCAGGAGCAAGGGATATAGCAGTCCTAGGGGATTCGGTTTTGAAATACACGGACAGGTTCATCTGTAGGGACGGGAAGGAAAACTGCATGGTAAGCTATCTGCCTGGAGCAGAAATAACACATGAACAATAATCTTCATGGTTTATTGAAATTAACTAATGCACCTCTAGTTATTCTACATGCTGGGACAAATGATATGGGTAGAAAATCAGAGCTGCCAATTCAAAAGGAATTTGAAGAACTAAGAAGAAGGCTAAAGTCTGGCTAAAGTCTAAAAAATGCAGTGTGATTATTTCTGAGATATTACCAATCCCAAGGGCAGGGAAAAGAAAACAATTGAAATTAATCAGCTTAATGGTTTGGTTTAAGAAGATGGTTCAGCGAAGGATTCCACTTCCAACTAAAATGGGATAGTTTCAAGAGAGATAGGAATCTTGCTGCTCAGGTGGCTTACACCTGAACAGGGAAGGTTCCAAAGCATTGGGTGTTAGCATTAATCATAGTACAGTATATAAAACCATTTTAAACAAAGTAACTTTAAACTAACAGAAAAGGGAAAAGGGGGGAGGAAATACATCTAATATATAGTAGCTGGAAATAAGAGCAGATCTACCTGGAATACACTTAAAAAATCTGTAATGGACTGGAAAGTGCTACTGATTAATGCCAGAAGCCTAGCAAATAAAGGAGAGACATTAAGTATATCGTAGTTAAAGAGCAACTCTGCATGTTGGTATGTGCTTTCATAAATAAGATGTTTCGTCTGTAACAATCTACTAGAGCATACCTTTTTTTTTCATTTTCAGTGTTCCTTTCCAAGATTTACAGCACATCTGTGTAGTCCATCTAAAAAGTCTGTAAAGGAAACATTTTAAAACATCTGCCTCTACCCTATTTACCTTACAGTGCCTTTGTTTATGACGTCAGAGTACTCACCATGACAACAGACTGTGATGTCACAAACAGCAATTGTGTGGTTAGCAGGGGAGAGTCAGATGTATTTTGAAAGTCTCGGTGAAATAATTGCTGCATTATCTACAATATTTAGTAGCCCAACACCAGGGGAAGTTAAAAAAATAACAAATAACTAGAAAACCATAAAGTTAAAACACAACTGGTGTAAATCTAGTGTTTTTAAGTTTTTTTATTATAATAGAGTGTGTTGCTCTTTGAAGAACATATACACATTTGTGCAATTACAGATAGGGGTGGCAGGAATGTAATACATGGGGTAAGGAAATAGAAGGTTACTGAGTATTTCACAGGGATGGAAAAGCCAAAAAGAGAGGTGGCATAGCGGTATATGTGAGGAATGACCTTTAGGTTATTGAAGACAAGAGCTTAGACAGTGCCTTACTAGAACAGCTATGGATTAAAAATAATACCAAATGAAAGGAGAAAATTATTACTGGGAGTTGCATATAGAAAACCAACACATGACGGAAAGCAAAATGATTTATTAACTTCACTCGGTAAATTAGATAAGGCAGACAAAACAACAATGCTGGATGATTTCAGTCTGCCAGGAATTAACAGGGGACAACGAAGGAAAACAGTTATGGAAAGGGATTTTCTTGATAAAATAATGACTCTAAACTTAAAACAACATGTGGAGCAAGCAGCGAGAAGCAGTCATATTCTGGATCTGGTCCTAAGCAACTTAGAAGAACACACTGAGGGTTGCATGATCTTAGAACCATTAGGTGGACGTGATCATCGTATGGTCACCTTCATAGTAAAAAAAAAACTATACAGATAAAGTATGAGGGGTAACAAAGGTCAGATGCTTTAAAAATGCTGATTAAAAAAAATGAGAGACGGCCTGAACCAGTATGACTGGAAGTGCTTGCTTGCAGATAAGGAACTGGATGAAACGTGGGATTTTCATTGACTTAGCAAAATAATTAATGATTTGGTAAATAAAAGTGTTCCAGAGAGAATAAAATACAGCAATACAGGTAAAATCACTAAACAAAAAGATAACAAAATTAATTAGAATAAAAAAGACACACAAAACCACAAGAAATGATAACTCTACAGAACTGTGGGAGAAATATAGAAATTTAACTTAAATGTGCAAAAAGCAGATAAGAATGTCAAAGTGGTCACATGAGATAAATGCTTCAAAAGAGAAGAGAAGAACTACAAAAGACAAGAATTACATTATTGGGGTATGTGCAGTTGTATTTCTCTTTCAAATGTGTCTGTATGGCCAATAATACCCTTCCAGAGTAACCCTTGCCTCGGGTATATGCTCTGGGGTTCTTGTCTTTTGTAGTTCTTGTCTTCTAACCCCAGTAATACTCAGGTATTCCTAACTTCTGCAGTGTCCCTTTAAGATAGAGCAGCCCGGAGAGGCGGAACATATGCAAATGATGGAATTTGTGCATGCCACTTTTTCAAATGCTGCCTTCTACTAATTGCCTTAGTTCTAAACTCCTCAGATTTTTCTCTCCGCCTGTCAAGACTAGACACTCGGAGATCCTAGCCTCATCATCTGGTTCTGACATGAGAAAACTTATAATATATATCAGTATTCTTTACATTTCATTTGCTGCCTTTTACTTTTTGTAATTTTAAGTTAAACCATAGTTTTAGTGTTTTAATTGTCAGCTTTCTCAGTTTCTCTCGGTTCGGTATAACCGGGGGTAAACCAAAGTTTATTTTATATTTATCGGGGTTTTCTGACCAAAAAACTCCATTAGTTATGTTTAATTTTATTAATTTAACTTGTTTTAAGAACCGCTAATACCAGTTCCTGAACGGATAGCCTCGGTTCGCTTACCTCGGTTCCCAGTTCCCGATCGGTTCTGGAACAGACCGCAACCGCTAAATAAACTTTTAATTTAAACATTTTTTAGCAGTTGCAACTTTTATTGGTTTTACATTGAGAATGTCAGAAAAACTGGTGATCCCAGTTTCAAACCATATACTGAGTGTGGTGAAATTTTGTTAAAACATGAACATTAAAAGCAGAGTGAAATCTGCATACATGTCCTGAGAAAACTATTCAAAAATGCCTGGATAAGGCTAAAGAGAAAATTATCACCACCTAAGGGTCCCTTGAGCTCTGACCAGTCCTGTAACTGCTACCCCTGAGACGTGTATACAAGCAGTTCCTAAGAGGCTTGCTGAACCGGCTGACTCCCCGGTTCCCTCAAAGAAATCAAAGAAAACTAAGCACATAGAACCCCCAGCTGGACAGCATTCGGGGACTTCTGTGCCTATATATCTGTGTATATAAAGCCTGCCAACTCCTGAAGAAATTGCACAGGCTTTTAAGGTCATTCAGGCTTACAATGGCTGTTTGCCTTTCAGCAGCAAACCCCTGCAAAGTAGTCTGTCTCCTCTTATTTAAGAGAAAGAGTATGAAGGAAGGGAAACCTATTGAAATTGAGGCTTCCCCTGAACAGGAGTTTGGCTCTTCCCCTCAGAGCATCTGAGGTTTATTCCTCACACTTCACATTTGTGAGCATCACCATCAGTGAAGTGATTGAGGATGAGGAGGAAGCTGAATACTTGGAAATGATGGGGCTGACACCCACTAAAAAGCTTCTTTCTGTAAATAAATTCTTCAAACATACTGTACTTTAAAGATTTTACAAACGAGAAGCCCTGTTCCCCCTCTTGATAAGAGGATGAATAAGAAATATCAGCTGGACAGGGAGGGGGCTGAATTTATATTCTCCCACCCTGTCCACCAGGGAGTGGTACAAGTGGCAGCCTGTGACAAGACAAAGGTCCCCCTGGCATCCCATCCTCCTGACAAGGATTTCAGGAAAATTGGCAGCATGGGGCAAACTTTCAAGCTATGCTGCTCAATACCAAAAGTCACCATGGTAGTCTGTCCTTGCTATGGCAGTCAAGCTCCAGACTCCCCTGTCCGACGATCTAGCTGAAACAGCTAAATTTGGTTTGGAAGCAGCCAAATACCAGTTTCAAATGGCTGCTGACTCTAATGACACTGCAGCCAGATGGATGGCAAATACAGTGGTTCAGAGGAGGTTTACCTGGCTGCAAGTCACAACCCTCACTCAGGATATCCAAACCAAGGCAATGGATTTCCCAGTTGAGGGCAGTTCCCTCTTTGGAAAAAAGACAGAGGCTTACGTGAAAAAGGTGGATGAATACAAAACCACCTACAGAAGCAATTCTGCAAAAGACAGGGCTTCCCCATCCACTAAAACCTATGGAAGGGGAGACAGAAGCAGATAATTTCATAGCAAGCCTTTTTTATCAGGCCATGGCTGTGCCTCAGTATCAGCAGTACCCACAGTAGGGGTACTTCAGGGACAGAGGCATAAGGGGTTCCAAGCGTGGTTCCCAGTCCCAGGTCCAGCCTCAAACAAAGCAGATACCCTGACATGTCTCCCCAGGTGCCTCCCCACTACCTGAAGGAGGCAGGCTGACTCACTGTTTCTAGTCTTGGCAAAAAATCACCACAGACAAGTGGGTTCTGGATGTAGTGAGTCAGGGATTGTCTCTGAGTTTCAAATTCCTTCCAGCAACAAAAGTTTTCAAACCATCTACAAATGCAGAGAGAAAACTCCTGTAGAAAGATACTTCCTTGCCACAAAGAAAAATGGGGAGTGGCGGCCTATCTTAGACTTCAGGGTACTAAACAGGCATCTGACAAAGCCAGAGTTTAAAATGGTGACTTTGGCATTGATTCTGCCAACACTCCAAAAAGGGGACTGGTTGGCATCGCTGGACCTAAAAGACACCAATTTTCACATACCCATAGGGGAGTCTCACAGAAAATACCTCAGGTTTAGACTTCCATCAGGTCATTACCAGTTTTCAACCCTGCCTTTTGGTCTCACTTCAGCTCCAGGAGTGTTCACAAAGTGCTTGGCAGTGGTTGTGGCAGACCTTCGAAGACAAGGTGTCACAATTTTCCCATACCTAGATGGCTGGCTGGTGGTTGGAAAATCACCCCAGCAAGTGACAGAGCATCTGCAACTCATCCAGGGGCACCTGGAGTCTTTAGGGTTCCTGCATAATCTAAAAAAGTCTGTTCTTCAGCCTGCCCAGGCACTTCAATTCATGGGAACAGAGCTAAATATCCTGCAAGGCAGGGACTACCTGCCTCTGGACAGGGCAAGAAGTATTCCACTGGATAGCAGGCTCATTCAGTCTGAATAAACCAAGAACTGCAAGGCAGTTTCTTCAGCTACTGGGCCACATGGCAGCTGCCACTGGCACAGTCCTGGAATCCAGGTTCCAGATGGGGGAGATTCAGTTTCACCTCAGGGCACATTGGTGTCAGAGAAAGGATCCTCTCTATCAAAACTAATTCCAGTAACAAAAAACATTGTTACAGGCCATCCAGTGGTGGAAAGAGGAAATCAACCTAAGGGAAGGGGTTCCTTTTCAACAAGAGTCCCCATCAGTTGATCTGACAACAGATGCATTTCTACTAGGGTGGGGCGCTCATCTGGGGGTTCACACCACCCAATGCACATGGTCAAGTGCAGAGTCGCTCCTACGCATAAACCTGCTGGAGCTAAAGAGCAGTGTTACTGGCACGAAAAGCTTTCACACAACTAGTACAGGGAAAGGTGGTACAGGTCAGAACAGACAATACCACCACAATGTACTACATAAACAAACAGGCAGGGACAAGGTCAAGCCCTCCCTGCACAGAAGACATGAAAATATGGAGTCTAGCATACTCCATGTGGGTTTCCCTGCAGGCTATTTATCTGCCAGGCAAGGACAATACCTTGGCAGATACCCTGAGCCAAATCAACCAGGCCCACCACGAATGGGTCTTGAACAGTCAGATGGTGCAAGTGATCTTCAGGAGGTGGGGCACCCCAGACGTAGACTTGTTCGCATCCCACCAGAACCACCACCTACCACAGTATTATTGCAGACCACCAGATCGAGGAACAATCCCCTTGGATGCTCTAGCTCTGAATTGGTCAGGAAAGCACCTGTATGCTTTTCCTTCCTTCCTTCCCTCTGGTGTATAGAGCATTGCTCAAGCTCAGGTCCTAGTCAACATCAGTGATCTTGATAGCACCAGACTGGGCCAGGCAACTATGGTACTCTGTGCTATTTTCCATGTCTGTGGCTGAGCCAATACACAGTCCTTGGAGGCACAATCTACTAACCTCCAACCAGGGAAGGCTCCTGTACATGAACCTTGTCACTCAGGCTCAAAGCAGGGCTCTTGAGAACCTAGACTATGCAGGCTTGCATCTTTCTGAAAGTGTCTTGGACATTTTAAGTGGTCACAGGAAGCCCTCCACTGAGAAAACCTATGCTGCAAAATGGAAAAGATTTTCTATTTGGTGTCCTAGCTGTGCTGGACTATCTTACCTATTTGCATTCACTGGGCATGCAATCCAGTACTTTAAAGGTCCAGATGGCCGCAGCATCTGCTTCCATTTCAGTTGGACAGAATGTTTTTCTTTCCTCAGACCCTATCTTGAAAAGGTTTTTTTAAAGGCCTGGCCCATTTGCACCCCCCCCCCTTACAGGGAACCGATGCCAGCACGGGACCTAAATGTGTGTATTGTTCGGCTCATGGGTCCCCCTTTTGAGACTATGTCTTCAGCTCATTTGAAATATGTCTCATGAAGAGCTGTTTTCTCTGTAGTAATGATTTCTGCCAGAAGAATCAGTGAGCTCCAGTCTCTCTCTACATTGAACAGAGCTACCTAGAATACTCACGTCTAGAAACTACTCCAAGTTCTCTCTGGAGTATTATAATGACCTTCTCGATAACTTAGACTGGTGTCCACTACGTAGTCTCCCAACCCTGGAAGAGGCAGTTGCATTTTTTAACAAATCTATCACGTGGGCTGCGGACCTCCTGGCTCCAAAGAAGACATATCGAGTAAAAGGCAGCTGTTATAATTGGATCACCCCTTCCTTAAAGGTCCTTATGATAGGCCATGACAAAGCCTGGAAAAAGTTTAAGGGCTCTACACTCCTTGCAGACCGGGTAATCTATAGAGCGCTCAGAAACCAATGTAAGCAGGCCACCAAGCAAGCGAAAAAGGCCTACCTCAATCATCTCCAGAAATCTAACCTCGGCAACCCGAAGACTTTCTGGTCCCACATCAATGAACTGACGAAGGGAAATAAAAAGACAGCTTCTGGCCCTATTATGGCTAATGGGCTGGTACTACAGGATAATGCACTAATTGCTGAAGCCTTCAATACATACTTCACGAACCCTGATAACCATAGGGCTGGGCCCTCGGTGCCCAACAACGAGTCCTTTTCTCAGGTTCCCCTAAACCTAGACCGCCCTCTCTTCCACTTGTGGCTGGCTAAGGTGAAAGAGGTTCTGGCCATTCTAAAAACCTTGAAAACAAGAGGTTCTGGAGGCCCGGACAGTACCCACCCTAGATTGCTCAAAGGTGGTGCCCCAGCACTTGCAAGGCCACTTACCTGGCTCATTAACAGGTCCTTTCAAGAAGGGTCGGTCACCGATCTGTGGAAGCAGGCTCAAGTGGTCCGTATCCACAAGGGCGGGCCTGCAGAGCCAATAGGGAACTACAGGCCCATTTCCCTGCTGTGTACCCTGGCAAAAATCCAGGAGAAACGAGTCTACACCCAACTTAGGGAGTATCTAGAGGCACATATGCTTCTTTCCCCGTCACAACATGGCTTCAGAGCCAAACATGGGACTGATGCTGCCTTAACCAAACTTTCTACCGATGTGCTCAGAGAAATTGACTCTGGATCCAACATTGGTACGGTCTTCATAGACCTTTCCAAGGCCTTCGACTCGGTAGATCACAGATTATTTCTCCATAAACTCTTCCACATAGGCCTTGACACCCATGCTCTTAAATGGTTTGAAAGTTACCTCTCTGAGCGCACACAAAGGGTCAGGTGGCAGGACAAGCTCTCTAATCCACAGTCCCTAAAGGAGGGTGTACCCCAAGGTTCCATACTTGGGCCCCTGTTGTTCTCACTGTTTGTGAATGACTTGCACAACCACTGTGGGAGTAGCAATGTCATCCAATATGTGGATGATGCTGTAATTTATAAAGCCTCCGAGAACCTGAATGCCCTTGGTACATACCTCCAAGTGGACATGCACATTATGGAGGAATGGCTCATCAAGAACAAAATGGTCCTCAATACCAATAAAACCAAAGCCATGTTGTTCAGACCCAGAGCTCTTGGGCAGGACAGATCACAACTACTTCAACTCAAGTCCTTGGAGGGCAACAAACTCGAAGTGGTCTCCGACACAAAGTACCTTGGCCTTACCCTTGACCAAGGTCTCACCCTCAAACAGCATGTAGACCAAGTCACTAAAGTAATCCACGGCAAACTTGGACTGCTCTACCGGCTTAAGGAACAGCTGACTCCTGAAGCCAGGATTGCCATCGCCTCTAGTGTCCTAATCCCAACACTAACATACACGGCCCCGGTCCTTCAGGGAGTCGCAAAACTGGAGTTCAGTAAACTGCAGACATTACACAACAAGGTGGTCCGCTTCGCCTCATCATCCCACTCTAGGAGCCACCACTGCGAGTCCTTAGTGAGACTCAGCTGGCCAACGTTCGAATCTCGCCTCAGGTACCCGGTACTCTGTCTGGCAAAAAAGCTAATTAGCCCCACACCTCCCCTGAGTCTCGAAGGACTCCTAACTCTATAGAGTAATCTGCGCAACCTCAGATCCTCAGGCCAAACGCTACTCAAGGTCCCTAAGATCAGGACCAAGGCAGGTTACAAGTCTTTCTCTCATGCTGCCCCTTCCCTCTGGAACAACCTCCCACTGGCGGTGCGAGAAACCCCATCCTTACCGTGTTTCTGCACCAGACTCAAGACTCACATGCTGGCAACAAGTAAATGCCAATGCTATGGTACTTGGCACTCCAACCACGACCCGAGCCTGTGCACTTCATCACATGTAAATTTCCTACACCGGAATGGGCAGCACTTACTCCTTAGTTAGCTCTTCCCCTCTGATGGTTCTCAGATATATGTAACCATTACAAAATGACTGTTTTCTACTTCATTTATATGCATGACCACTGCATGCCCTCAACTTGCATATGATTTACTGCTTACTAAGTTTATGTAAATATGACCACCGCATGCCTTCAACTCTGTTTGTTGTACCACTGCTTATTAAGTCTATGTATTGTTAGTTCCTGGGTCGCTGCTGAAAAAGGGACCTCCTTGGCCCAGTGGGCCTACCCGGTCATCAAAATTCAATAAATAAATAAATAAAATACCTGGAAAACAGTGCACACCCTTACAAAGCATTACAGTTTGGATATTCAGTCCAGAGGTGATGCCAGGTTTGGCACAGCAGTCCTGCAGAGTCTGTTTCCAAAGTAGGTTCTATGCTCACCTCCAAAGGTACTGCTTCGTAGTCTGCAGAAGTTAGGGATACCTGAGTATTACTGGGGTTAGAAGAAAAAATTACGTACCGTAGTAATCTTGTTTCTTCCCAGTGATACTCAGGTATTCAAAACCGCTCAACCTGCCTCCCCTTCTAGAGCCAGTAGCCTCTGCACTCCTAAAAACACTGTGTTCTCGGCTATCTGTGCCACACTCTGGCACATATGTTGTGATTGTGGTCAGTATTGTTGTTTCCCCTTTTTAGATGATTCTGACATTCAGGGGTATTCTTTCATATGTTATGCCCTCCAGTTGGAGGCCTTTTTGGGTGCTAAGGGAGTTCCTACAATAATTATTATTATTAATATTGTTATTATTATTATTACACTTAGTCCTCATGGGCCTGTCTTTCCAAGCTTCCAGGAATTCTGAGAGGTTTAGAACTAAGGCAGTTAGTAGAAGGCAGCATTTGAAAAAGTGGAATGTGCAAAAGATTCCATCATTTGCATATGTTCCATCTCTCCAGGCAGCTGTATCTTAAAGGGACACTGCAGAACTTATGAATACCTGAGTATCACTGGTAAGAAACAAGATTACTAGCGAAGTAATTTTTCTTCTCTACTGTGGGCTGCCCATGACCTAACAAGTAAGACCCTCCTAAGGCTAGCTGCCTCCCTCCCTCTAGGTTGAGATACAGATATGGCACACTGAGGAGTCATAACAAGGATGAACCATGTGTCTGTGTTTGGTTTTTCTCAGCCTTTGCTGATTGCACCATGAGGCCTTTTGGTACCATGCAATTCTGCTTAAAGTTGAGCCATTTCTAAATTCTGTCATGGGGATATCCATTTGCTTCCCATGGTGGTTTGCATTATTGGGGTATGTGTAGTTCTGTTTCTCAGTTAAAGATATTGTGTATCAGCGAGAGACTGATTGGGTGGGTGGAATCCTAGCTGAGTAACAGAAAGCAAAAAGTTTCCTTGAGACATTACATATCAGAATGGAGGAAGTTATTAGTGGAGAGCCACAGGGTCTATATTGGATCCCATGTTATTTAGCATTTATGTATCATCAATGCAGTGTAGCAAAGAAACCTGGATGGCAAAATTTGCGGACAGTACAAAGGTGGGACCAGTAGTTGATACAGTGGCAGCAATCAGTAGTTCAAGGGAGGCGTTAAAACATCTAAAATCATTGGTATCAGTACATACGTTGGACGTTTTGTAAAATTTCTTTATTGTGAATGTGGATAGCTCACAGCACAGCCAGTTTATTCCATACATAGAGAAGGTACAATCAGATGGTATTACAGTTGGTATTACAGTTAAGGATGAATACATGATATATGTAGTTTATAATGGCCTATAATCAATATCGGTTCATGATTATTCTGTATAATGTTATTTCAGGCAGCCAATTGAGGCAGCTGGATTTGAGATACAATTTGTAGCTATATATATATAGCTTTCCATGGATACTATAGGGATACATTCTGATAAATTAATCCGAGGCAATACCCACCTCCATGGCGTTCAGCCATGGTTCCCAAAAGAGCAGTGTTCTGCCCAAGGCACCCAGCTGCGCCCTCTCCAGCTGCATACAGTTTTTAACATTTTGTATCCATCTTGCCACAGTCAGAGGTTAGACCGACATCCACAGTTGTGCACTTGTTCTCCTAGTGTTTATTAAGGCTATGGGCCTTAGGAGTTTAAATTTTCCACACTTTGGGTGGACAGGGTCAGCCCCTAGTAGAAGCTCTAAAGGGGATTTAGAAGGGCGTATCCCAAAACCTGAGACATTATACTGTGCATAGAGTGCCAAAATGGTGCCACTTTAGGGCAGGTAAGTGCTAGATGTAAGAAGTCAGCATCATCAGCCGCACATTTGGGACAGGTGGATGGCCTGTTATCATCCAGTTCATGCAACCAACTAGGTGTCACATATGCCCCGTGAAGGAAGCACAGCTGGATCTGCTGCAGCTTGTTGCTATGTGAGCAATGCAGAAAATGAGAGCAGGCCAGTCCCCAGGTTTTCCGATCTATAACAATAGAGAGAGCTGCACTCCATCTATGTCTACTGGAGTTGGGAGGAGTGGAGAGTGTCCTCATGAGTGCTCGATAGTAGGTGGACAGAGGCCTACTAACTGGCTGTGGGTGAAATAGTTCCTCTTCGAATGGAGAGGGGGCTGCCCACTTATTAACTCCCCCAAGGTCAATTCCACAGCAGTGGCGAATTGTTAGATAAAGGAAGAAGTCTCCTACTGGTATGTTCCATGTGGAGTGAATTTGTGTAAAGCTCCTTAATACTCCCCCTCATACAACTGGTTAATTGCAAGTAGTCCCTTTTTTCTCCAGGCCCATAATCTCTGTACCCTACTGGCCGTGCACTCTCCTGCGCATTTCATGAAACTAAGGATACTCAAATTAGGAAAATTACCCCCAGCAAACCCTACCTTTTTGTGGACACTTAACCAGATAGATCTAGTGATATTTGTAAATGGGTTACAAAGGCGTAGTACCCTGGAGTCTATCAAACTGCCAACTAATGTGTCATTACGGAAGTTCCCCTCCAGCAGATCCTCCTCTATGCCAATCCATGGGCACTCTGATATGACATCTCCAGTGGGTATGAATGACAACTGCGCTGCCCAGTAATACATTTTAAAGTTGGGTAAACCCACTCCCCCCTCCTCTGGTCGCCGATATAGTATAGCATGGGGTGTTTTGGCATGTCCACCCCTCCAAATAAATTTATGAAGTATTGCTTCTGCCTGTTTGAAGTGTAGTTGTGAAATCTTAATAGGGAGGGTTTGATAGAAATATAGCAGGCTAGGCAGAATGGACATTTTAATCACCCCCACCCTACCTAGCAATGAAATCGGCAGCGCATTCCATCTATCACAGTCCTATGCTATCACTTGCATGATCAGCCTAAGATTTATTTTGTACAATTCCCCTAGAGAGGCAGAGATTTGCACCCCCAAATACTTTAGTTTCTGAACTAGCTGAAGCCCCCCCAAGTGGGCAATAAGCTGCACCCGATCCCTGTAGCCTATTGGTAGTAACTCGCTCTTAGACCAGTTAACCTTATGACCAGATATAGAGCCAAACGCACTCATTAGCCTATGAACCATGGGCAAATCCTTAGCAGGATTCTGCAAGTACAACAACTGATCATCAGCATACATTGCAATTTTATGTTCCCTACCCCCTCCCATGAACCCCTTAATCCCTTTATGTACTCTAAGAGTGGCTCTCAAAGGCTCCAAGGATATGACATACAACAAGGGGGACAAGGGGCTTCCCTGGCGAGTTCCCCAGCCAAGCTGAAATGAACTTGTCAACTCCCCAGCCACCAGAACCTGAGCTAGGGGACCCTGATATAATGCCCGCACCCATGCACAAAATGAAGGTCCCACTCCCATCTTCTCCAGGGTATAAAACAGGTACCCCCACTCCACATGGTCAAAAGCCTTCTCGGCATCTAAAGCAACCACAGCAGCACCATGAGATCTCTTAGTTCTAACCCAGCAGAATATAATATGCAACGTCCGCCTAATATTATGCTTGCCGCAACCGTCCCTTGACAAAACCGGTTTGGTCCGGGTAGCACAGCTTCCAACCTAGTTGCTAGAGCTTTAGCCAATATCTTATAATCTGCTGTTAACAAAGAAATAGATATATATGAGGAGCATAGGGTTACATCCTTATCCGGCTTGGGCAGTACAACTATAGTTGCGGACCGTGTGGAGGGGGGCAGCCTTCCCTCCCGAGTCCCTCAGTCAGGTCATTGTATAAGGGTTCTAGCAGGAGTTCTTCAAAGGATTTGTAAAAATCTATTGGTAGGCCATCGGGGACAGGCGCCTTACCATTTTTTAAAGTCTTTAGAGCTACCCTGAGTTCTTGTTTTGTTATGGGTGCATCCAGTTCCCTAGTTTTGACTGCACTAATCCTATTAAGAGACCATACATTGGACTTTAACACTGAAAAATGCACGATATTACATATGGACAGTAAAAATAAGAATGCACACTATAAGCTGTTAGGAAAGATATCAAGACTATTCACTCAGAAAAAGATCTGGGAGTTTTAGTAAATGAAGATTTAACATTTGGCTACCATCGCAATGTGATAGTTTTTAACTGTTTGTATACTGTATAATGATACTATCTCTTGGTTAACTAGGGCCCAATTGGCCTGTCGCACCGCCCTGCATATCTTGTAAAACAAAGGCCCAGAGGGCCTGCTGTTCCTTTTTGTGTCTCCCTGTATGTCCCTGTACATATTGTGTTTATGCTGCTTAACTATGGCCTGACTCTGGCCGGCTTGTAAATAGATATGGGTACTGTTCTACTGTGTATAATTCCACTGCAACTATTCTTCTTGTGTATTTCTCCCCACACTGTATTGTTTTAACTGTTGCCCTCATGTATCACTCTGTATTGTTATAATCTGTTGCCCTCATGTAACACTGACGAGGAGCCTTTGTAAAAGAGTCTGTGACTCAAAGGTTGTTTCCAATTCATCAAATAAATAAATAGTTAAAAAATGGCATAAGATCATGGGCTGCATTAAGAGAAATATAGCTATTAGGGAGCAAGAAGTGATCATGCCTCTTTATGGACGCTGGTCAGACCTCACCTACAGTATTGCAGTCACTTCTGAGCACCACATAATAAAGGGACAATCAAGAAAACAGAAGGGGTACAAAGAAAGGCTGCTAAATTACTGGTGGAACCCAATCCAGAAGCAAATGGTTTGATACCTTTTATTGGACCAACATAGATGTTACAAAAAGAAAACAATGTCCAACTCGGAGACTTAACTAAGGACTAAAGGAACTTTAAAACATAACCAGATTAACTGTATGGGAGAGGATTAGTATTATCAAAATGAATGTTCTTCCCAGACTTTTTTTATCCTATTAACATGCTCAATCTGTGGCTCCCCCTTTCTTGGTTTCGATGTCTCCATGGCCTAATTTCAGATTTCATTTGGTTTAATAAGGCGCCAAGGAGATCCTATAAAAAATTGGCCACTGCTAAACAAAATAGGGGCCTTACACTTCCACATTTCACAGATTATTATTTTGTTAGCCATATTAGTAAGTTTTTAAATGGCTTTCTGGACCTCTTTAGGATTGAGCTCAATCTTATGTTAATATTTGCTTGGAACTAGAGTTAGAGCTGATTGGCAGATTGGGTTTATCTGTACCATCCATGTTCTTTATTCCTCTGAAGACATGCCCTGAGGATTTGAAAGGTTCAGTTATAGGTACTTTACTCTGTGTTTTGCTCTTGGTTGAAATTACCATTTACTAAAGATATTTTGCAAACTATCTTCCGTAACCCTAACCTTAAGATTGGGGGCTGGGTTATACCTGAGGACTGGTTGCCCCAATTAGCTGATGTTAAGGTGTGTGACTTGGCTGGCCCAGTGGCACAGAGAATTGAGGTGCTGGACGCCACACCTAGTGCCACGCTGATGACCTGGGTTCAGGAATGAGCCAGGGTTGGCGGAGGTCGTGGGGGGGGGATGTGAGCCAGGCTGCCAGCTGGCAGCTCTCTGCCTCAGGAGGGAGTTCTCAGCTCTCTCAAAGCTTGGCCACCCCCTGGGTGGAGGCCGGAGGGATGGTGCCGCTCCGAGAAGCACCGGCGTTAGGCCGGTGGTAGGGAAGGACCTGGCACTGGGCTGCAGTGCGCATGTGTTCCTCACGCTCAGGCATCACCACTTCCGGGGGTTTCAGGAATAGGTCACATTCTCGGGGAGAAAATAGAGGAAATACAGGGGTCTCCTATGGATGAAGCCTCTGGGCCGGGTTCTGGGGATCCGCCAGGGCTTGCAACTGCACTGCAACACCCCAAAAAACCCTGAGCTCCGGTAGAGTGGCAGATGATTGGGGCGACCTGCCGTCGGAGGATACAAAGAGTTGGAAATAAAAAAAAAAGGTGTGTGACTTACTTCAGGAAGGAGTTTTAATCTCCTCTAAGGATATTCAAACAACATGAAGTCTTTCTGTATTCTGACTATTGCAGTTAGCTCCGGCACTTGAACTGCCCCAGAGAGAGAAGGGTTACAATTCTATGCCAGGCATAAAACGTTGAGCTTGAGCTCGGTTGAAAACTCTGTCTGTAGTACTTTGAAACCCAACTGTCAGATTCTTTACTCCGCCTCACTGAACAGTCGCTCCGGAGATTTCTCCTTCTGCTCGGTTCAAAGTCGGTTAAAGTTGTCAGTTTTAGTCCGATTTATTCCGCAGTAAGTTCCGTTTGTCGGTTCAGGACTCTGTCTGTGGTACTGTAAGTAGTTAGGATAGTTCTTTTGTGGAAATTGTAAAAACTGTATTTTTCGGTCAGTTCAGCTGAACTGATCCTTTAGGAAGATCTTTTATGGAAAAGTTAGTGTGTGGTTACCGGTCCATATCGGTTTTAAAAAAAACATGATTTGAACGTTTTTTTCCAATACCCGTAACACGGTGAGAAACTGATAGGGGAGTCTTGCCTGGCAGTTGCCGAATAAAGTGTAAGTTTGTTAGGTTGGCCATGTCTGAGAAACCCAAGAAAAAAAACGGGCCCACTGGGTTTCAATACTGCAGTGTGTGTGGGGAGGTCTTTGCTAAGGCTGATCCCCACACCACTTGTGATTAGTGTCTGGGGTTTGACCACCTCAATTCAGACTGCCAAAGTTGCAAGAATTTCCCTAAGTCTACTTTGGATAAAAGGTTAGGTAGACTTGGGGATAAGGAGGCCGAGAAATCCGCTGACCCGGAAGGCCAGCCCGGTTCGGTTCCTACCGAACCAGAAGGAGTGCCCTCTGACCAGGGCGATACTTCTTCGGGCAAGAGGAGAGCTGATCCTGAGGGATTGGCTCCTACTAAAAGAAAGTGCAAGGATAAATTGGCCAGTTCAGATCCAGACCTTCATATTCCGACCGCCGAAGAGTTAGCCAGAGCGATTCGGATTGTTGAATCGCTTCATCCGGTTCCTGACCGATCCGGCGCCTTCTGGCAGGGGCTCAGTTCGGTCGGTTCCCCCGGTTCAAGATTATTCCCCTGAAGACTTTTACGAACCAGAGTTTGATGAGGAGGGGGATTTTGAAGAGGATGATGACGATGGTGAAAGTGTGGATGTGCCTGTGGAACCGGACATCTCCCCAGACAGACCTTCTGGTGTTTCCCCTCCTAGGCTTTCTGAGTCCCCTCCTCATTATCTGTTTTACAGAAAAGTGGCTGAAACCCTCCAGTTTCCCATGGAGGAGGCTGTGGAGGATCAGGAGGAGCCTGCTTTTGTTGAGATGATGGACATCCCAGAGTCTAAGAGACTGTCTGTTCCCCTCTATAAGTCCTTTGGGAAACAGACACAAAAAATTCTAAGGTTTTCTAACTCTATACCTCCTGTTGACAGGAGAATGGACGAGAGGTACACCTTATCGGGCTCAGATATGGAGTTTTTCTATCAGCAATGCAGCCATGTTGGGTAGTGCAGGCTGCAGCCTGTGATACAGCAAACATTCCCTTGGCTTCACACCCCCCAGACAAAGACTCCAGGAAGATATATGCCATGGCAAAGAAACAGTACATGGCATCATCTTTGGGACTCAGGCAGGCTAACTATATGGCCTGTACAGCCAGGTACCACAAGTCCAGGTGGGACACTGTACTGGCACTGGCTAAGCAGGCTTCCCCCCAGCTAGCCAAGGAGCTGGAGGAGGTGGCTGCTGATGGGATTGAGGCATCAAAGGTGCAGTTTCATGCTGCTGTGGACTCCAATGATGTGTCATCAAGAGTCATGGCTACATCTGTGGCTCTTCGGAGAATGGCTTGGCTCAGATGTACTAGCCTTTCACAGGACACCCAGGTTAAGGCCATGGATTTCCCTGGGTGGGTAATTCTCTGTTTGGGGAGCAGACAGAGAATTACATGAAGAAAATGGATGAGTACAGGACCACTTATAGGGTGCCCAGGCCAAGGAGAGGCAGGCAACTCCTCAAAGGCAGCAAGCTAGGGACAGGAGCAGGCCTTTTCACAGGCCTTTCTACCAAGCGCAGGCCTCTTCTTCCTTTCCTCAGAGGGGGTTCTTCAGAGGGAGAGGCAGAAGGGGATGAGCCGGGCTGCATCCACCCCTCAGCCTAAGGCTCCTGCCAAGCAGACAACCTGATGTGTCAGCCCGGGTCGACTCCCCCATTCTGGTAGTAGGCAGGCTGGCTTACTTCGTCCAGGACTGAATGTCTGTTACCTCAGACAAGTGGGTCCTGGAGGTTGTAAGCCAGGGGCTTGTTCTCAGTTTCAACAATTTTCCGAAACTGAGACCCAGATCCTTTCCACCTGCAAATACATCAGAAACCCTTGCTCTAGAGGCAGAGGTTTCATCTCTACTGGCCTTAAGAGCCATAGAGAGAGTTCCTACCCCATACAGGGGCAAAGGTCTGTACTCCAGGTACTTCCTTACCCCAAAAAAGACAGGGGAGTGGCAACCCATCCTAGATCTAAGATACTTAAACAAGCACCTACTAAAGCCAAAATCAAAATGGTGACTCTGGGAACAATTCTTCCCTCTCTACGGTCAGGAGACTGGCTAGCCTCCCTGGACCTCAAGGATGCCTATTTTCACATTCCCATCAGGTGCTCCCACAGAAAGTGCCTCAGGTTCGAATTGCTCTCAGGCCATTACCAGTTCAGAGCAATGCCATTTGGCCTAACTTCAGCCCTAAGGGTGTTCACAAAGTGCCTAACAATAGTGGTGGCCTTTTTAAGAAGAAAAAGGATTTCAATTTTTCCATATCTGGATGATTGGCTCCTTGTGGGCCAGTCCCCAGACCAAGTCAAATCAGATCTGCAGGTTATCCAGCAAGTTCTCACTTCCCTGGGGTTTCTTCTCAATCTTCCCAAGTCAGTTCTCGAGCCTGTACAGCTTCTCACTTTTATAGGAGCAGAGCTGGACACGGTCAAGGCAAGAGCTTTCCTTCCTCTGGAAAGGGCAACAGCCATCTCTCAGCTGGCCTCTTCCTTCCTCCCTCTGGTTTCTCGACCAGCAAGGCAATTTCTTCAGCTTTTGGGTCACATGGCAGCTTCCACAGCAGTGGTCCAAGGGGCCAGGTTTCAGATGAGGGACATTCAGTTCCATCTGAGGTCCTTTTGGTCCCAAAGGAAAGATCCTCTTACCAAACTAGTTCCTGTTACTCGGATCCTAATTCAGACCCTTCAGTGGTAGCAGGACCTGGATAATCTGAGGCGAGGTGTTCCATTTGTCACTCAGACTCACTCTGTGGTCCTTACCACAGATGCTTCCCTTTTGGGGTGGGGAGCCCATCTGAGGGCTCTCACAGCCCAGGGGCTGTGGTCCCATCAGGAATCCCTTCTTCATATCAACCTCCTGGAGCTCAGGGCAGTACTTCTGGCCCTGCATGCTTTCTCTCAGTCAGTACAGAACAAGGTGGTTCAGGTCAGGACGGACAACACTACTACCATGTGGTACATCAATAAGTAGGGAGGCACTCGGTCCACGGCCTTGTGCACAGAGGCCATGAAAATATGGTCCCTGGCTTATTCCCTACAGACCTCTCTGGTAGCAGTCCACCTCCTAGGAAAGGACATGTGCTAACAGATGCATTGAGCAGGATTTCCCAGGGCCATCATGAATGGTCTCTGGATCCTTTGGTGCTGGAAGTGATTTTTTCAAGGTGGGAAACTCCAGAGATAGATCTCTTTGCAGCCCCAGACAGTCACCAGCTTCTTCTGTTTTGTTGCAGACCCCCAGTCTTGGGCTCAGTCCCTCTGGATGCTCTGATTTTGAACTGGAAAGGGAAAGTTCTTTCTGCCTTCCCTTCCTTTCCTCTACTGTTCAAGGTTCTAGTCAAGGTAAGGTCACAACCTTGCAAAGTGATTCTGATTGCTCCAGACTGGGCCAGGCAGCCTTGGTACCCCCTGTTATTGTCTCTGGCAGTCCATCTTCCCCTGTCTCTTCCCAGGAATTACATCCTGTTAACCTCCTCTCGGGGAGGATTTGGCACCCAAATCTTCGGTCGCTCAATCTCAAGGCATGGCTCTTGAAGAGTTAGAGTATGCAGACTTGCATCTGTCCCAAGGGGTTGTGGATATTCTCAAAGCTTCTCGAAAGCCTGCCACCAGAAAAACTTACAACTCCAAATGGAAAAGATTCAGCATTTGGTGGTCCAAGAAGCATATATCCCCAGACACTGCTGAATTGTCTACAGTTCTGGATTATATGGTTCACCTTAATGGCCTAGGCCTTAGACCAGCTACTCTCAAAGTTCATTTGTCAACTGTTTCTGTTTTCCTGCCAGTGGGGAAGCCTTCCTCTCTGTCATTTCACCTTGTATTCTGTAAATTTTTCAAAGGATTGCTTCATATCAGTCCCCCTTTTAGGGATCTTGTTCCTGCCTGGGATTTGAATGTTTGCATTGCTCAGCTTATGCAACCCCGCTTTGAGCCTATGTCCTCAGCAGAGCTCAAGTACTTGACTTGGAAAACTGTGTTTTTGGTTGCTGTTACCTCTGCCAAATGTATCAGTGAATTGCAAGCCCTGTCAGTCGAACCTGACTTCATTTCATTCCGTAGAGATAAGGTGGTCCTTAGAACCAATAGAAGGTTCTTACCCAGAGTGGTTTCTGATTTCCGCTTAAACCAACCTATGTCTCTTCCTGTGTTCTTCGCTGATCATACTTCCTCAGGAGAGCGGAGGTTACACAGTTTAGATGTTAAAAGAGCCCTTAGTTACTACATAGAACGTACAAAGGGTCACAGGTTTGACTCCCTCCAGTTGTTCCTCACTTATGGGGAAGTAGGTAAGGGCAAACCTGCTACCAAGAGAACTATTGCCAGGTGCATTGTGTCCTGTATCCAATTCTGCTATGAGAAACTGGGAAAAATTCCACCCTCAGGCCTGAGGGCTCATTCCACTAGAGGTACAGCTGCATGATGAATCTGGGGGGGAGTGAGTTCAATAGCTTTGGGAGGCAGTGGGAGAAGCCATTTTGTCCTGCTTTAGTATTACAGCGAGGGATTGCAAGGGACCGTGTGTCACCTGATCTGAGAGAGTAGGGGGGAAGGGGAGGAACAGATAGAGTGGTACAGCACATGCCGCTTTTAGTGGACTGAAATGAGTAAAGACATTTCATCCGCTATAAGCATTGTCCGTCTAAACGAAAAAAAAAAAAACCTGTAAAGAAAAGGTTAGAATACATTACAATACAGTACTGTAGCAACATAGATTGGCAAGTGTTAGTGATTACAGTTCTTTTTGTGATTTTGTTTAGAGAGCTGTACAGGCATCCTGTGATTAAAAATTTAACTTTTATTAAAGCAATTAAAAGAATTTGCTGCAGTTTGACTTGCGTGCCATGTTAATCCTCCTACTCGGACTCTGGCTGCCAGAAGAACTGTGTTATGCTTGTTTGCGACGTCTTCTTCTCAGCATATCTTCTCCAGTTCTTGTTCGTCCACACCATGGTCTCCCAGTCAGGCATCAGGTCCTCCCGCTGCTCCATCGCACATCTAAGTGTTAACTGGGCGTTTTGAATGTCTGACACAGTCACTGCAACCTCAGGCTCTCCCATAACATCCTCGCTATCCTCCTCGTCTACGGATGTTTCTTCATGCACAAAGCCACGCAGGGCATCGGCAATATCGTCTGTCTGTAGTTCTGGATCTTCTTCGCCCATACGGCAGATCTCATCAAACTGTTCCGGGGTCAAGCCAGGTGGTGGTGCAGTTTCTTCTGGGTTGTCAGCTTTAGGGTTAAACTCATCTAGTGGCAGAAAACCTGCCTTACGAAAGCAGTTTGCAGTAGTCTCAGCGATGACGGAATGCCAAGACTCAGACATCAGTTTGACTGCATCCAGTAGGTTTATTTTCTTTACACACTCTGCCGCAGTTAGGTTGTGTGTTGCATCCAGTAGAGTGAGCATCCTTAGCCTCGTGTTCCTCACATAGTGCCGCTTAAAACTGTAAATGATGCCCTGGTCCAAGGGCTGCACAATGCTGGTGGTGTTTGGTGGCAGGAAAATTAATTTAATGTTGCGCAGCCCAGAGACTTCATGGTGGCCACTAAAATTGTCAAGGCACAGTGCTATTTTACATCTCCTCAACCACCTTTCCCATGCACGTAGCCATTCTGTGAAAATTTCTCCTGCCATCCAGGTGGTTCTGTTTGTCCTGTAGATGACAGGAAGATGGGACACCCCTTGGAAGCATCTTGGCATCGCTGACTTCCCTATGACAAGCAGCTCGCATTTTTCAGTCCCTGTCATGTTGCAGGTGAGTAGGACAGACACTCTCTCCTTTGCTTTTTTTACACCCATCAGTGTTTCTACCTTAAAGAACAGGGTGCCATATCCTACACACCTGAAAAATAAACCTGTCTTGTCAGTGTTAATAATATCGTTTGGGGGAATAGCCACGGAGGAGACCAGGCAGCATATCCTTAATCCAGCTATTCGCACTGTCAGCATCAGCATTCTGTTTTTCCCCATGTATTTTTTTAAAACAGATGAAAATTTGTAGTACAAATACCAAGAAATGCGCGGATGTTCCTCACTGTCTAGTGTAATGTACCTGTGCTGTATGCTACCCCATGTATTATTCCATGTAATTCCCTGGGTTGCCCCTGAAAAAGGGACCTTCGGGGCCCAGCGGGCTTACCCGGTTATCAAAATTTAATAAATAAATAATAAATAAATAATGTGCCAATGCTTCCAATGGGTAAGCCAGCCATCAGTAGCTTTGAAATCTGACTTACCCACTGAGACTGCCAGCTGCTGGGCCTTTTGTAGGCGCAAAGGTGCGCTGATTAGAGCCTCTCGACCACAAGCATTTGAAAACCAGCAGAGGAGAGCCTGCTCCACATCAACGTCCTTATCTTACCTTTTTCTCTTCCTATCTGGATTATGGTTCGCATGCCAGTCAGTCAGGAGACGCTGTTTAGCTTTTATGAGATCGCACAGTGTTGATTTGGGCATTCCAAAATGAATTGATAAATCACGGAGACTGAGCTTTGGAAGCATCTCCATTTCCTCCTAAATCTGAATTTTGTGAGCCAGAGTTGTGGTAGTGTGGGTTCCAATAACAGATCTTACAACCAGTTTAAGATGCATGAAAAATGCATACTTCTGCGTTTATCATTTTATTGTCTCAATAAATCAAAAAAAAAATACTTGTATATAGAAAGGAAAATAAATGGTGTTAGTCCTTCACACCTTCAGAACACAAGATATTCTTCTTCTTCCTTCAGAGAACATAAAAGAATTCCTGCAGTGTCTCCTTTCCATGGAACAATATAAAAACTGGCACACTCTCACTAGAACCTTCTCTCACTGTGATCCAGCAAGCTGCCCATCACCACACCTGTCTGAGCCCCTAGAGGAGCACTTTTAAGTCAATCAGGGTGACCTCATAAGTCATGTGGCACCCTTATTAAGGCAAAAAGATCTACTGGAGCCTTTGGATACACCATACATATGTTTTACATCATCAAACAATGTGTTCAAGTCCTTATCATTTGAACATATGTTCATTTAATGCAGCACACCAAGACAGAAGGGAGCTAAATGCTTAATTATAGGGCTAATGATGTCAGAGTATTAGCTTAGCTCCTCCCCCTCATGACATCACTCTCTCTCCTGGGTCTATAAAACCTGTCAGTCTGTGGGCAGCCAGCCCTGTAGCAGCACCTGTCTCAGCTACTGAGGACCTATCTCAATAAACAGGGTAACTATACTTGATATTTCTGTGGAATCATGTTACCTTTTATACCTTTTTTCCTTTTTACTAGAAGAAAAGGGCATTTATCATGGAAACCCAAACAGACAAGGGCGCACTCCTTTATCTGTTTGTTTTTGCAAGGGTATGACTTTCTATTCCAGAACCATTAAGAAGGCAGAATCAACATTTCAAACACCATGAAGTCTTGCTTATATTAGGACCTTTGCAGTATGCCCATGGCTTTTGACTGCCCCGGAGATGAAATAGTTAACTCCAGAGTAATCTGGAGTTCCACAGCGCAAGGGCGCTATTGAAAGCTCTATCTGGGTTGTTTGAACCTAAACTGTCAGATTCTTTACTCCGCTCTCGCTGAACAGACGCCCGGGAGACCAGCTCCTTCAGTTCGGTTCGCTTTTATGTTTTAAGTATTTTAATCGGTTCATTTTAACGAGAAAGTGTTTAAAATTACCGCGTTTTCGTTCAAAGCTCTATCTGGTAACCGTAAGTAAATAATTTTTAGTCTGTGTGGAAACTCATTATGGGTTCCTCTGAACCGATCAGTTCTTTAAAAATCATTTCTTTGCATTTAGAGTGAGGTACCCAGTTCTTATCGGTCCTAAAAAGCCTGGCATTAAAATTGGTTTTTCAAATACGTGACACGGTTAGGGGACCGATAAGGGTGTCTTGTCTGGCAAGGTCGGAAAAAAGGACAAGTTTGGTTAGGCTGGCATTATGTCTGAGAAACCCAAAAGAAAAACCCGAGCCCACTGGGTTTCAACACTTGATGTCTGTGGGAAGCCTTTGCCAAGGCTGACCCACACACCACTGTGTCTATTGTCTGGGGGCTGACCACCTCTGTCAGACTGCCAGGTGTGTAAAAATTTCCCTGCAGCCACCCTGGAAAAGAGATTGGGCAGGCTCCAGGGGAGCGAGAGGCCAAAAGTCCGCTGACCCGGATGGCCAGCCGGTCCAGCTACGGCTGGACCAGAGGGAGTGCCCTCTGACCAGGGCAGACTTCTCAGGCAAAGAAAGGCTGGTCCTGAGGAACCAGTCAAAAAAAAGACAAGAAATCAGCTAGTGTGGAGTCCAGTTTTGTTTCTCCTTCTGCTGTAGAAATAGCTAAAGCCATACAGATTGTCCAGTCTTTGTCTCAGGGACTTGTTGAACCCTCTCTGGTTGGAAAAAGGGGTCTCGTTCAGGTCCAGTGGTTCAGGATTATGATGTTGAGGATTTTACGAACCACAGGAGGGAGAGGAAGGTTTGATGATTGTAATTGTGATTGGGAAGGTCTGGAAGTGCCAATAGAACCGGTCATTTCTCCAGACAGACCCTTTGAATCTCCCCTTTGTTGTCTGAGTCTCCTCTCATTTCAGATTTTATAAGAAAGTAGCAGAAACTCTCCAGCTCCCTTAGAAGAGGCTGTGGATGAGCAAGAGGAGCCTGACTATGTGGAAATGATGGATATTCCAGAGGCTAGAAGGTTGTCTATTCCTTTACATAAGTCATTTAGGAGGCAAACCTCTAAGATTTTAAAAATCCTTTTCTGTCCCTCCTGTAGATAAAAAATAGACAGAAGGTATCGTTGTCAGGCCTAATACAGACTTCCTTACTGAGCAGTGTAGTCATGTAGGTGTTGTTCAAGCTGCAGCCTGTGACAAGGCTAATATTCCTGGCTTCACATCCTCCTGATAAGGATTCCAGGAAGATTGATGCCATGGCTAAGAAACAGTATGTGGCAGCTTCTTTGGGACTCAGACAAGCTAATTATATGGCTTATGTGGCTAGATATCAGAAATCTAGATGGGACACTATATTGCAGTTGGCCAAGCAGGCTCAGGGCCCGTTGGCTAGTGAGTTGGAACAGGTGGCTGCTGATGGCATTGAAGCCTCTAAAGTTCAGTTTCATGCTGCTGTTGATGTTAATGATGTTTCCTCTAGGGTCATGGCCACTTCTTAGCTCTCCGTGAGGTTGGCATGGCTCAGATGCACTAATCTGTCCCAAGATACCCAGTCAAAGGCTATAGATTTTCCTGTTATAGGAAATTCTCTGTTTGGGAACAAACAGAAAATCACATAAAAAGATGGATGAATACAGAACTACTTACAAAAGTGCCCAAGCTAAGGAGAGGCATGCCACTCAACATAGGCATGCCCCAGGGGTAAGGGCAGGCCTTTCAATAGCCTTTTACCAATTCCAGGCATCCTCTGCTTTTGCGCAGAGAGGATTTTCAGAGGCAGAGGCAGGCAGGGCACAGGCAGGCCCTCCCTCTCCCAACCTAAAGCTGCTCCTGCTACAGGCACCTGACGTGGGGTGTCTGGGGCCGACTCTCCTGTACCAGTGGGGGCAGACTGACTTATTTCTGCCAGAACTGGTTGTCCCTAACCTCGGACAAATGGGTTCTGGAGGTGGTAAGCTAAGGCTTGGTTCTCAGTTTCAAACAGTTTCCCAAGATGAGAGCCAGGCACTTTCCCCTCAAGTCTTTTGGAAACCCTCGCACTAGAAGTGGAGGTTTCTTCTTTTTGGACTGCAAGGCAGTGGAAAGGTCCCCCTTGCCACCAGGGCAAGGTCTTTACTCAAGGTACTTTCTGACCCCAAAAGACAGGAGACTGGCGGCCCATATTGGATTTAAGATTTCTGAACAAGCATCTTGTAAAACCAAAGTTCAAAATGCTAACTTTAGTAATGATTTTGCCATCCTTGAGGCCAGGGACTGGTTAGCTTCCCTGGACCTCAAGGACCTACTTCCATATTCTAATCAGGGCCTCTCACCGAAAGTACCTCAGGTTCAACTGCCCTCGGCCATTACCAGTTCAGGGCAATGCCCTTCGGACTCACTTGCTCCAAGAGTTTTCACAAAATGTCTAGCTGTAGTAGTGGCCCACCTAAGAAGACAAGGGTAGCTGTGTTTTCCTATCTGGACGACTGGCTCATTGTGGGTCAGTCACCAGAGCAGGTAAAATCCCACTTGCAAATCACTCAGGAACTCCTCACCTTTCTGGGGTTCCTGTTGAATGTTCCAAAGTCAGTTCTCGAACCAGTTCAGGTACTAACTTTTATAGGTGCAGAGCTGAATACAAAGTTAGCCAGGGCATTCCTCCCCTCCGAAAGAGTGGACAAACTCATTGCCCTGGCATCTTCCTTCACCATGCAGGTCTCTCGACCAGCAAGGCACTTTCTACAACTCCTGGGGCACATGGCTGCCTCTACAGCTGTTGTGCCAGGAGCGAGATTTCAGATGAGGGACATTCAGTTCCACTTGAGGTCCTATTGGTCTCAAAGGAGGGACCCCCTTACCAAATTGGTCCCAGTGACCAAGACTCTGATCCTAGCTCTCCAGTGGTGGCTGGATCGAAGCAACCTGTCCTCTGGGGTCCCATTCCTTTCTGTTCCTCACTCCCTCACCCTCACCATGGACGCGTCCCTGTTGGGTTGGGGGGCTCACCTGGGCGACCTTTCAACTCAGGGAGTTTGGTCCCCTCAGGAATCTCTGCTTCACATCTTGTCGGAAACTGTCCAGAGCAAGGTTGTTCAAGTCAGGACAGACAATACCACAACAATGTGGTACATCAACAAGCAAGGGGGCACTCGCTCTTCAGCCTTGTGCACCGAAGCAATGAAGTTGTGGTCTCTGGCCTACTCCCTGAACACCTCTCTGATAGCGGTTCACCTCCCAGGGAAGGACAATGTCTCAGCGGGCGCCTCAGCAGGATTTCTCAGGGCCATCACGAATGGGTTCTGAACCTCAAGTGCTGGGGTCGGTCTTCGCCAGCTGGGGCACCCTCAGATAGATCTCTTGCAGCCCCAGACAACCACCAACTTCCCTGTTTTCCTGCAGGCCCCTAGTTCTGGGGTCAGTCCCCTGGATGCTTTTCAGCTGAATTGGGAGGAAGTTCCTCTATGCTTCCCTCCGTCCCTCTCCTCTTCAGGGTTTTGGTAAAATCAGAACTCAGCCTTGCAGTGATTCTGATTGCTTCAGACTGGGCCAGGCAGCCTTGGTACCCACTTCTTCTGTCCCTCTCATTTCGCCTCCCACTGCCTTGCCCAGGACTCACGACCTGCTGACCTGTGCGGGGAGGGTGTATATCGGGATCTCAACTCCCTCCACCTCAAGGCCTGGCTCTTGAGGAGTTAGACTTGCTCATTTACACCTTTCTCAAGGTGTCTTGGATATTTTGAAGGCCTCTAGGAAGCCTTCCACTAGAGCCACTTATAATTCTAAATGGAAGAGATTCTCATTTTGGTGTTCTGAGGCAAATCACCCCAGAATCAGCTGACCTGCCTATTTTGTTGGACTATCTGGTCCACTTAAATTCCTTAGGCCTCAAACCAGCTACCTTAAAGGTTCATTTGGCAGCTGTTTCTGTTTTTATTTCATGAGGAAACCAGTTTCCTTTCTTCTCACCCTGTGTTTTCCAAGTTTTCAAGGGTTACTCCATACTAACCCTCCCTTAGGGAACCAACCCCTGCATGGGACTTGAATGTTTGCATTGCCCAGCTAATGCAACCTCCCTTGAGCCTCTGGTTTCAGCAGATCTTAAGTTCCTAACTTGGAAAACTGTTTTTCTAGTGGCTATCACTTCTGCTAGGCGTATAAGTGAATTACAGGCCTTGTCAGTGGAAGAGGATTTCATTTCTTCCACAGAGAAAGTGATTCTCAGGACTAACAGAAGTTTTACCTAAGGTGGTTTCAGATTTTCATCTTAACCAGTCCATCTCTCTCCAGTATTTTTACTGAGCAATCCTCTTCTGGTGAGAGAAGGTTGCACAGTTTGGACGTAAAGAGCCCTTAGCTACTATTTGGAGCGTCACCAAGGGTCACAGGTTGAATCCTCAGCTCTTCCTTACCTATGGAGATGTGGGTGGGGAGACCTGCTACTAGGAGGACAGTTGCTAGGTGGATTGTCTCTTGTATCCAGTTCTGTTATCAAAACTGGGTAAGGGCAGCCCTCAGGCCTGAGGGCTCATTCCACGGGTACAGCTGCATCTCTAGCGGCTGCTAGAGATATTCCCATTTTGAAATCTGTCAAGCTGCTACCTGGAAGTCAGTCCACACTTTTACTAAGCATTATTCCTGGACGTCCAGTCCAGGAGAGATCTTCACTAGCACAGCTGTGCTTCAGAGCCTATTTCCTAAGTAGGTTCTGACCCTCCTTCATGGAGGTACTGCTGTATACTCTGCAAAGGTCCTAATATAAGCAAGACTTCATGGTGTTTGAAGAAAAAATACTCACCTTAGTAATTGCTTTTCTTCTCATGGAGTCTTGCTATATTAGGACAACCCTCCTCCTACCCCTCTCAGAACCCTACTTGGGTATGGGGTTGCAAATTGGTGCAATCACTGTGTCATGCCTTTTAGCTTCTAGTTCTCCCCCTCTTTTCTTTCTTGGGTTAGGAACTAGATAGTTTCTGTTTTTGTTAATTGGTAGCTGGGCCCCTCTGGACTTGAGTCTTTGGGCAGAGGGCCTTAGTAATGATTGTCAGGGGTTCCCAACAATAACGTAATACTGTTTTCATTATTGTTGTTGTGTTTTGTGGTTCTACTGTTAGTAGGTAGCCAATGGCTAGTGTAAGGCTTTTCCACACAGACTTGCTATGTTAGCTTAGCCTCGTAAAGAACCTGACAGTTTGGGTTCAAACAACCCAGATAGAGCTTTCAATAGCGCCCTCGCGCTGTGGAACTCCAGATTACTCTGGAGTTAACTATTTCCTCTCCGGGGCAGTCAAAAGCCATGGGCATACTGCAAAGGTCCTAATATAGCAAGACTCCATGAGAAGAAAAGCAATTACTAAGGTGAGTAATTTTTTCTTTCATTTGCAAAGGACTTAGGATACACATGGCAGCTTAACTAAACAAAAAACATGTCTCCTTTCTTCATTTGGAAACAGAAACCTAATGATAACTTTTTGAACAGTAGCCTTGGACTCTTAGTACACAGATACCTTTGTTTTCTTAACTACGACTAAGGAACTTGTGTAATGGGGAACATGTTTTAAGGATGTCTTTAAGACAAAATGGGGGTCAGGCTGCATTTCAGACAAGGGATAGATAAGAATGAAGAGTATCAGGTTGGCCACCCTGATATGAATAAAAGGATAGTCAGGAAAAGGAAAGAAGATAGGAGAGAGTGATAAGGAAGTTGAAATTTTAAGCTATGCCTGATGTTTGTTTATTAACATCCTAGCACACTCCTCCCCACACAAGAAGGCAACCAACTAGTTGTTGTCTTAAGACCTCCCACCCTGTGAAGGGTTGGAACTTCCGCCCACCCACTCCAGAAGTTCCCCCCAGGGTCCCTTAAGATAAACAGTATTCAACACATTACTATACCTATAATAATACTGTTTGTATTCATTCTTTTCCCTGGGGTTGTGCCTTCTTGGCACCATGTATTCCATTTTGAATTCTATTTTTCATACCCGGAATGGATGCACTACCTTGATCAGCACCAAAACGTGATAGAAAATCCGCGTTCTGATGCTGAGAACCAGTTCTATGTTTTACAACAAATTGATAAGGTTGTAATGACAGATACCACCGTAAAATACGTGCATTTTTATCTTTCATTAAGTTCAGCCAGCATAATGGGTTGTGGTCTGTTACCATTGTAAACTGATTTCCCCATAAATAATATTTAAGGGCCTCTACTGCCCATTTGATGGCTAAACATTCTTTTTCCACCGTGGAATATTTTCTCTCCCTTTCATGCAATTTTCTGCTGAGGAACAATATGGGATGTTCCTATCCCTGACTATGCTGGGTTAGTACTGCTCCTATACCCATGTCAGAGGCATCAGTTTGTATTACAAAGGGTTTAGAGAAATCTGGACTACTCAACACTGGAGCTGAACACAGACTTGCCTTGATCTTTTGGAATGCCTCTTCACAGGCTGGACTCCATTTTACTTTGTTTGGAAATTTGTTTTTAGTGAGGTCAGTAAGTGGTGTGGCAATTGATTGAGAAATCTGGGATGAACAGGCGGTAATAACTCGTCAGTCCAAGAAAAGATCTGACATGTCGCTTGGTGGTGGGTATGGGACTGTTTGCTACCGCTTCAACTTTGTCCATTGGGTTTAACCACCCCATGTCCCATTATGAAGCCTAGATAGCGCATTTCGGTTTTGGTAATAGCTTTTGTTGACGGTTGATGGTAAGACCAGCGTCTTTGATGCTTTGTATGACAGCACTAAGGTGTATTAAGTGAGTCCCAGTCTGTACTGTAAATGACAACGCTATCCAAATAGGCTGCGCTTGTAACATCTATGTGGTCTTAAAACTTGATCCATGTACTTTGGAAAGTAGCCAGGGCCCCATGAAGACCAAACGGCATAGTATTAAAATGATATAAACCAAGCGGAGTACAAAAAGCAGTGAGTTCTTGAGCTTGGGGTGCTAAGGGTATCTGCCAATACCCTTTAGTCAAATCAAGTGTGCTAATATACTTGGCAGAACCTATCTGGTCTAACAGATCATCAGTGCATGGCATTGGATACCCATCGAATTCTGAAACTTCATTAATTTTCTGGAAGTCTAGGCAAAGCCTGATTCCTCCTCTTTTTTTGTACCACTACCAGTGGTGAAGACCAGGGGCTACGAGATGGAACAATAACTCCTGCTTGCTCCATTCTTTTAATTTCTGCAACTACATCTGGTCTAATCTTTTCGGGCAATCTATATGGTTTTGATGGATTGGTTTTGATTGTGTAACCCTTATCTCATGTACCACCCCTTTTGCTTTCCCTGGTTTTCTTGTGAATGTATCTGCAAAATACTCTAAGAGATGATCAATCTCTTCCTTTGTACTCGGGTCAATTCTGTATTAATCTGAATTTCAGTCTCATTCCTGTTTATCCAGCCTGTCATATGCCATGTCTAATTCTGTCCTCCCTTGTTCAGGATGTATGAATAACACCGGGTTGATGGTTTTTCTACCACTTCCTTAAAGATTGGCATGGTAAATTGCTTAGTGGCCTATGCCCTGGCATTTCAATGGCATAATTTGCTGGGCCGGTCTGATGTAATACCATATATGGCCCTTGCCAACGCATCAGCAATTTATTCTCAGTGGCAGGTAGTAGCAATAATACTTTTTCTCCTGGTACAAATGTTTTGGTTTTTAGCCCCACATCATATAATTCTTTCTGTTTCATTTGTCGTTGGTCTACATTCTGGTGTGCTATGGACACATATTTTACCAATCGTTTTCTTAAGGAGGTCATATATTCTAATATGTTCTTGCAGGCCACATTATCCTTTTGTTCCCAATGTTCCTTAACAACATCCAATGGGCCCCTAGGGTTACGTCCATACAGCATTGTAAAAGGGGACAACCCAGTGGTGGCTTGGGGCACCTCCCTGTATGCAAACAGTAAGTAAGGTAAAAACTTATCCCAATCTCGACCTTCCTCCTGCACATATTTCTGCAATATACATTTCATGGTTTTGTTAAAACGCTCAACTAACCCATCAGTTTGGGGTATGGTACGGTGATGTTCTTACAGCAGATACCCCTAATAAACTGTATAATTCCTGTAACATTATAGACATGAAATTACTACCACGATCTGTCAAAATAACCTTAGGTATACCCATCCGGCTAAATACTTTAGCCAATTCCTCAGCAATACTAGGGGCAGTGACTGTTCTCATTGGTATCGCCTCAGGGTATCGAGTGGTGTAATCACATATAACCAAAATATATTGGTTCCCTTTTGAACTCTTTAATAAGGGACCTACCACATCCATTGCTACTCTATTGAATGGAGTAGTTACATAGGGAATGGGCTGTAAGGGTACTAAATCCTTCTTTCCCCCTTTTGCTACTAACTGAAATTGTGGGCATGACCGACAATAAGCAGCAACATCCTGATGTACCCCAGGCCAGCAAAACCGGGATAAGATCCGTTGCACTGTCCTATCTCTGCCCTCATGTTCAGCCATGGGGATGTCATGGGCCAGGTGCATTATCTGCTCGCTGTATTTGCTAGGTACTACCAACTGTTCAATCTCTTCAGCTGTATCAGGATCTATAACAACTCATACAGTATCTCATGATTAAGTATAAAACGAGATTGTCCAGGATGTCCAGCCTTGTCTACCTGTGAAAATAAAGGTTGTAAAGTTTTATCACATTTTTGGTCCTGTACAATGTCTTGTACTGTAGTCCCTGGAATACAAAATTTACCTTCAGCCTGTTGCAGTTCCTTCCAGGCCCTTTTTTCTCTTCTCTTGGCCTTTCTGGATTTCTTGGTTGCAATAACAGTTTCAAAATAGTCCTCCTCAAAAGGAAAAACTTCCTGTAAGGGCTGTGTTTTGGCCTGGGATCTAGTGACCACATTGACTGTTTCTGGAAAGGTTTTATGTTGTTGCATTAATAAATCAAAATGGGGAAAGTCTTGTCCAATAATTATGGGTACAGGAAGGCGTGGAACAAGGCCTACCAACATGTCATGGCTTTCTTTGTTTACAGTTATGTTTAGACATGCTGTGGGGTATTTATGTATGTCTCCATGAACACAACGGACAGTGGTAGTTGAGTCATTTTTAGGCATATCGTGAGCTAAATCGGCTCTAACCAAAGTCTGTATACTCCCAGAGTCCAGCAGGCCCAAAGTCTGTTGTTCCCCAATACCCACTGAGGTCACATACCCAAAATTAGCTAGAGCAAGATGTGCCAAATCAGTTCTTTTATTGGGGCAGTTCCTCACAATATGTCCTTTTCCAAGGCAACCATGGCATACAATCTCGGTGTAAGGAGTTCTCCTACCTCTCTCTCTTCGAAAAAATTGTCTTTGATTATGAGAAGTATAAAAAGGTGGCCTTACCAGTGTGCTGGATAGTCCTGGGTTGTTCTGGTTACCTCTAGCTTGAGTGCTTCGTGCTGCCAAGTAGTCCTCCACCAACCTTGATGGTGTTTTCAGCTGTCTCGGGTTTATGCTCCTTCACCCACAATTAGACATCCCTGGTAGTATCTGGATGAACTGTTCTATTATTATCAGTTCAATTATTTCAGCCACGGTTTTGGAGGTGAGCTGCAACCACTTACCACAGTAGTCCTTCAGGCAGCGTAAAATTTCCCTTGGGGTGTCCAGGTTGGCTATTTTCTGGGACCGAAACCGCTGTCTATACGTTTCTGCATTTATATTATATCTACATAATATTTCTTCTTTGACTCTGTCATAGTTGGTACTGTCAGCTCCACTTAGCTGACTATAAACTATCTGTGCGGCCCAGAGAGGGTCAGGGACCAACAAATCACCCATTGATCTCTGAGCCAGTTGCAGGTTTGAGCCACCTCTCAAAGGTTGTCAGTGAGGCCTCGATGTCATCAACCTCTGTTAATTTAGTTAATTTTATGTCTCTAGGACAGTCCTCTGTCTGCCCCTGTGTCATGTCCTGTATAGCTTTTAGAGTAGCTGTCCATTTTCATCCTGTCTCCGTCTTTCTTCTGCTTGTGTCCTCCGATCTTCATCCCTCTGTCTCTGGTCTTCTTCTTCTGGCGCTCCATCTCAATTTACGTGACAAAGCCATTTCAATAATTAGCTCGGTCCTCTGGTGCTGGGGTCATCTGGCTTTCCTCCCTTTTGAAGTACCAGCCGCTGCCATGGCTCCTTCTTCCATCTTCTTTGGTCTGGTGGTAGGTTCAATCCGGACAACAACTGCACTCAGTCTTCAGTCTGACCGACCTGGTCAAATGTACTGCATCCAGCTCCACTTGTTCTGGTTGTTGCATCTGCCAGGGTATTTACAGTGCAACACCCCCTCTGGAGTACCTTCTGATACCCCCGAGGTTGAAATCCCACTTCTAACACCAGTTGTGGTAGTGTGGGTTCCAATAACAGATCTTACAACCAGTTTAAGATGCATAAAAAACGCATACTTCTGCGTTTATCGTTTTATTGCCTCAATAAATCAAAAAAAACAAAAAAAATTAAAGAAAATAAAAAATACTTGTATACAGAAAGGAAAATAAATGGTGTTAGTCCTTCACACCTTCAGAACACAGGATATTATTCTTCTTCCTTCAGAGAACATAAAAGAATTCCTGCAGTCCCTCCTTTCCATGGAACAGTGTGAAAACTGGCACACTCTCACTAGAACCTTCTCTCACTGTGATCAGCAAGCTACTGATCACCACACCTGTCTGAGCCCCTAGAGGAGCACTTTTAAGTCAATCAGGGTGACCTCATAAGTCATGTGACACCCTTATTAAAGCAAAAAGATCTACTGGAGCCTTTGGATACACCATACATATGTTTTACATCATCAAACAATGTGTTCAAGTCCTTATCATTTGAACATATGTTCATTTAATGCAGCACACCAAGACAGAAGGGAGCTAAATGCTTAATTATAGGGCTAATGATGTCAGAGCATTAGCTTAGCTCCTCCTCCTCATGACATCACTCTCTCCTGGGTCTATAAAACCTGTCAGTCTGTGGGCAGTCAGCCCTGTAGCAGCACTTGTCTCAGCTACTGAGGACCTATCTCAGTAAACAGGGTAACTATACTTGATATTTCTATGGAATCATGATACCTTTTATACCTTTTTTCTTTTTTACTAGAAGAAAGGGGCATTTATCTTGGAAACCCAAACAGACATGGGTGCGCTCCTTTATCTGTTTGTTTTTGCAAGGGTATGACTTTCTATTCCAGAACCATTAAGAAGGCAGAATCAACATTTTCATTTGCAAAGGACTTAGGATACACATGGCAGCTTAACTAAACAAAAACCATGTCTCCTTTCTTCATTTGGAAACAGAAACTTAATGATAACTTTTGAACAGCAGCCTTGGACTCTTAGTACACAGATACCTTTGTTTTCTTAACTCGACTAAGGAACTTGTGTAATGGGGAACCTGTTTTAAGGATGTCTTTAAGACAAAATGGGGGGGGGGGTTCAGGCTGCATTTCAGACAAGGGATAGATAAGAATGAAGAGTATCAGGTTGGCCACCCTGATATGAATAAAAGGATAGTCAGAAAAAGGAAAGAAGATAGGAGAGAGTGAAAAGGAAGTTGAAATTTTAAGATATGCCTGATGTTTGTTTATTAACATCCTAGCACAGGAGTCATGCCACTTCTTTTGATTCTGGCCATTCTCAACAGAAAATGCAGCAAACGCAGCAACTAAGGATACCTGCACAATGACGCCGCTAATGATAGTGCGAGGTTTTTATGGTAGCGCTAATTGAAATTGTTTAACACCTTATTGAGTGGAGCTGTAAGGTGTTAAGCAAAAAGCACAAAGCACATTTTCTTGACCTGGAAGGACACTACTTCTTTATTCAGCTGTGAGCTGTGTGAGAAATTCTATATTGCACTTGATATCTGCAACAACGTGCACTTTTGCTTAATTCTGTGGGAGGTGAAACTAACTACCCTTGGTAATTGCTTTTTATTCACATATTTATTTAGTGTTTAACCAAGAAGGGGCTTGCAAACTCTGTTTATCTTGTTAGTAACTTCAGAAGGTTTAAGTACTGCATTTGGGTAGATCCTTGGAGTAGCTAGATTGTCTCAGAAGATTTTCTGACAGTTAAACTATTTTTAAATAAATTACAGGTGGCTGAGGAGTTGAAAAGGAGCTTGCAAACTCTGCTTATCTTGGAAGTAACTTCACAAGTGTTTGAATACTGCATTTAGTTGTCCCTTGGGGTAGCTGGATTGACTACTAGGATTTTGGGACAGAAACTATTTTTAAATAATTTACTGGTGCGTAGGAGTTTGTGATAGTTAAACTATTTTTAAATAAGTTACTGTGGTTAAGAGTTGTCATAGCAAAACCTGCAGTGTGAAACAGGAAAAGACAGTCTTTCAAGCAACAGAGGGAGGTGGATCTAGGTTTACGTTTGTTTGTTACAATTCTTAAGATTTTCAGTGCAGGAAGAGTTTAAAGCACAGCTGACTTATTTTGGGGCCGACAGCTTTCAGAGCACAAACCATCAGGCCTCTTTTGGGGCTGGGGAGGTTTACCTGTGTCTGACTTGGATGTGTGGATTTTTCTTTGTTTGATTAGCAGGGTATTTTCTCTGTCAAATTGTTGTGTAGGGCATCTTGCTGACAGGAAGGCACTCATTGCAGCGGTGGGTCAGAGCTTTTAGCTGATTGTTTTGTGAGGGCACAGTTTGGGCCCAACTCCTTCCACCCCTCACCCCACCCACCCCTGGAAATAGTCCCTTCATACCTGGGGTTCTGACATCATTTCTCAAGAGTGCAAGGTATATCACTGTCATATCTCTGTAGCACACTGCACTGACAATATAAGCATACACATTGTATAATATATATATATATATATATTTCTATATAACAAACCAATCACACACACACACACAAAAAAAAATGGGGGTAGTACAATGTAATAGCTATTGGGCGCAGTCTTCCGGGAGTCTTTCTGGAGGCTGAGATGCTGCCCTATTTGCAGATAACTCTCTGCCCTGAGGGAGGAAGTTGCCCGTCTTTTGGCCACACTGGACAGTAATAAGGGAGCCTTCCCCCAGGCCACACTGGACGGTAAAAAGGGAATCTCTCCCATCCAGGGAGCACCAGAGCCACCACCACTACCTCAGAGGTTGCGAAGAAAGCACAGCAGTTGGACCACAGTGGGCTCAGGGAGGGTGAGGATGGTGGAACAGAGGCACACCCAGTCAGTTGTTCCACACCACAATCCATACACCATTCTGGGGGAGCATAGCTCCCCTATGGATGCACCCGCAGAGGAGACTAAGGAGGCTGAGGACAACTATCACAAGGGAGGCCCACAGAAAGTAGGCAGAGGACACCACAAGGAAAGGAAGCAGCTCCTGGTGGGGGACTCAATTATAGGGGGATAGAACTGGGGGGAGCAGGGAAAACTGAAGTAAGGTGCCTGCCTGGTGCCATGACTTTTAGAGACAGGAAGCGCATCCTCAGGATCACGGGAACAGCTGCACAGGAGTCTGAGCTGGACGTCATTGTCCACCTAGGGACAAATGACTTGGCTCATCATGAGATTAGAGCAGTGCAGAAGGACTTTGTAGAATTGGGGAGGGGCCTAAGACAAGTAGCACACACAAGATCCTTCTCTGAGGTGCTGCCTGTCAGTGGCATGAGTGAGGTGAGGTACTTTGCACCATGCAGTTTAATGAATGGTTGAAAAAATGGTGTGGAGCACAGGGGTTTGGCTTCATTGGGGACTGGGGTTCCACCTGGAGGGACACCAGCCTATACTGGCAGGGTGGTCTGCATCTGTCCAGGAAGGAACAAGTCTTTTGAGCAATCGGTTTAAATGCTTCATTGGCAAGCTTTTAAACTAGTCAAGGGGAAGGCACTGATAAGCAGGAAAATCCCAGCCTCCCTACAAAACAGGGTACTAAATGAGAAAAGATTGAGGTAGAAAGGTCAGTGGGGGATGCTGCAAAGAAGGTAAAGCCATCAAAAAATGGAGAGCAATGAGTACCAATGCCCGTAGTCTGAGTAACAAGCTTCCTGAATTAGTGGCCTTGATGGAGGAGGAACATCTGGATATCGTGGCAGTCACAGAAACATGGTACACACAAAACCATGACTGGGACGTAAACATACCAGGATACACTATCTACAGGAGGGACAGGGAGGGTAAAAGAGGAGGAGGAGTAGCTCTTTACATAAGGGAAGGAATCAAAGCAACAGAACAAAAGGGAAAACAGGGAGGAGAAGAAGCACTGTAGGTAAATTTGGAGACCGGCAATGGCACCACAATCCGCACAGGGTTAGAACAGACCCTTCTCAGGGGAGGAAATGACGAGGAAATGATAGAAAGAATACTAGAATGGCAGAAAAAGGGAGATATTGCTGATGGGTGATCTGAATATGCCAGATGTTAACTGGAGTGCAGTTGCAGCAGCCACTTGAAGAGTGGGGTTATTCTAGATGCCCTACAGGGGCATGCCTTGAACAACTAATATTGGAGCCTACCGAGAAGGAGCAATCTTAGACCTGGTTCTCTCAAATGGAGATGAAGAAAGGATCACAGATGTAGAAGTGGGTAGCCATCTGGGAACTAACGGCCATCGAACAGTATGGTTCACAATAAACACAGCAATAGAGTCAAGCCATACAAAGGCAAAAGTACTGGACTTTAGGAGGGCTGACTTTGCCAAAATGGGTGAGTGCCTAAGGAATGCACTAGCAAATGGGCAGGAAGGAGGGGTAGAAGAACAGTGTGGAATAATAAAAACTGCCATCACAGCGGTAACAAGCCTTTGTGTGAAGCAAATAAACAAAACAAAATGATGTAAGAAACCACTATGCTTCTCAAAGGAAGTGGCATTGAAGGTTCAAGCGAAAAAGAAAGCATTCAGGAAGTACAAGGAATCACAGAAAGAGCAGGACAGAGAACTGTATCAGTTAAAGCAAAAGGAAGCTGGGAAGGCAGTCAGAACAGCAAAGGCCCAAACCAAGGAAAAGATAGCCAACTCAGTTAAGAAGGGGGATAAAACCTTTTATAGGTACATCAGGGAGTGAAGGAAGACCAAGGGAGGGTTAGTGAGGCTTAATAAAGTGGAGGGAGCGTGGACAGAGGGTGACTGTGAAAAGGCAGAGATACTAAACAAATATTTTTGCTCAGTATTTACAAAGGAAGTGGGGGAGGTACCTAAAACAAACAGTAGAAACACTCTGGATACAGAAGTTGATACCAGCCCATTTACAGAAGAAAGGGTTCTGAAAGAACTCTTAAAACTGAAGGTGGACAAAGCAATGGGGCCTGATGGAATTCATCCCAGAATTCTAAAAGAACTAAGGGTAGAACTAGTGACACCACTGACTACCCTCTTTAACAAATCATGGGAGGATGGGGTGGTACCGAGGACTGGAGGAGGGCAGATGTGATTCCTCTTCACAAAAGTGGGAGCAAGGCAGAAGCAGGAAACTACAGACCTGTTAGTTTAACCTCAGTGGTAGGGAAAATGATGGAATCACTTGAAGAAAAGAATTGTTGAGTATCTAGAGGCCAGAGGGGCACAGGACCCAAGGCAGCATGGATTCACATCGGAAGGTCATGCCAGACAAATCTGATAGATTTCTTTGACTGGGTGACCAAAGTAGTAGATCAGGGAGGGGCTGTGGACATGGCCTACCTAGACTTTAGCAAGGCATTTGACACAGTCCCACACAAAAGATTAATATACAAGTTAGCCAGCCTGGGAGTGGGTCCCAAGTTGACAGCCTGGGTAAAGAATTGGCTGGAGAATAGGACACAGAGAGTAATAGTAAATGGAGTCCACTCTGAAGAAAGGGGGGTTACTAGTGGGGTACCGCAGGGTTCAGTATTAGGACCGGTCCTCTTCAATGTCTTTATAAGCGACATTGCAGAGGGACTGGAATGAAAAGTATGTCTCTTTGCAGATGACACAAAGATCTGCAACAGAGTTGATGCACAAGGTGGGGTGGAAAGGATGAGAAGGGACTTGGCAAGGTTAGAGGAATGGTCACATGTACGGCAGCTTAGATTCAATGCTAAGAAGTGCAAAATAATGCACCTGGGAAACAAGAACCCAGGGGAAGAATACACAATGGGTGGGGAGGTAGTAACAACAACAAAAAAGGAAAGGGACCTGGGGGTAATCATATGTGATGACGTAAAGGTGGGCAAGCAATGTGAGAGGGCAGCAAGGAGGGGGGGGGGATACTGGGATGCATAGGGAGAGACATCACCAGTAGAAAACAGGAAGTTATTATCCCTCTGTACAGACAGTTGGTGAGACCCCATCTGGAGTACTGCATGCAGTTCTAGAGACCCAATCTCCGTAAAAACATAGACAGGATGGAAGCTGTCCAGAGGAAGGCAACTAAAATGGTGCAGGGTCTGCACCGGAAGACATATGAAGAGTGACTTAAGGAGCTAAATATGTATAGCCTCGAGGAAAGGAGGGAGGGGACATGATAGAAACTTTGAAGTACCTCAAGGAATCAACAAAGTCCAAGAGGGTAGCATCTTTCAAAAAAAGAGATGCAAGAACAAGGGGCACAATTTGAAGATAGAAGGGGGCAGCTCAGAGGTAATTTAAGGAAGTATTTTGACAGAGAGGGTTGTGGATGCATGGGCCGTTTCCGGAGGTTGTGGAGTCAAAACAGTGGTGGAATTCAAGCATGCATGGGACAGTCATAAGGCAATTCTAGGGGGGTTGGGGTAGGAAGAAGTAGGCTGCTGGTTAACTAGGATCTGCAGCTTATCCATTAGGTAGGGAAATGGGCAGACTGGGTGGGCCAAGCGGTCCTTATCTGCCGTCAAAATCTATGTTTCTATGTAAGCGGGTAGTAGAATGAGATTGTAACGGGTGGTATAGGCAGTGGCCAAAATATGAATTATCGCTACAGTTTAATACAGAGGATGTAGGAAAGAGCTTTTGGCAAATGCATTTCGGGCGAATTAACTGGCGGTCCGAATTAACCGAGGACGAATTAAGTGGCGCATACTGTAGCTAGGTAGGGAGAGAGAGAACCAAGTCAGAATTTAGAGGTGAATTTTGCACAGTGGAGGGTACAGCTGTTAGTAAGTGAGGGAAAGGACAAGGCATGATAGAGGTGACAGTGGTGAGGGGGAAGAGTCAAGAGTGAAGTGACAGAAAGAGTTAAAGAGGGTGTCCAGTTTAGTTAGGACGGACAATGGAACAGCACTGTAGACTATGTCACAGTAGTAGTCAAAAATATGTGTGTAGATAGATAGACAGATAGAAAGAAATACATGCAGACAATTGGGCACACATGTGCCAGCAATAATTCTATTGTACTTATGAGTGTAAATCAGTGAAAAGATACAATGGGTATTACTGGGGCATTGAATTTACTCTCAATTTGTGCTCTCAGTGTGAAAAAGACATTAATACTTTATCTAGTGGACTAATAAAATTTTGGCAAGCTTTTCTACAGTTTAGTTCCACTAGGTGGCAATAAGTGACTAGTTTTGTTTCCTTTTATATAAGAATTTTTTTTTCACATTTGCCCGATAATTAGAGCAGCTTTCAATCAAGAGTAATAATGTCATGAAATTTCAGAGGAAGCAGATTAAGAATGAGAGCTAAGTGTGAGACCTGCATGGGAACTGGGAAGTTAGCTACCATAAAAAAGATTACAAAGAGGAATATGTCCCTAAGGGGCATTTTTTGTGAACTAATGTTCCAGCTATTGATGGTAGGACTGTAGCAAGTGCATCTATATATTGCTTTATCAATCCATCCAAATGCCACCAACCAGCTTCACTCCAGGTATTAATAATGGCCTATTTGGAATGCTACATGTGCTCTATCAGTCACATTCTGATCTTCTCTTATATGAGAGATGTCAGATTGTCTTTTGTACTAAAAAAATAGATGTAGTTAAAGCTATATTAACTTTCTTATCAGATGCCAGCTGCCCTTACTTTTCTGTAAATCATAGCCTGTGTCCCATTTAATCATACTGTCTGGGTAGTAAATTTCAATGATTTCTATGTCATTTTCCTAAATAGTGTGTGTGTGTGTGTGTGTGTATATATATATATATACATATATATAGAGAGAGAGAGAGTTCAGATGTCACAATAATCATGTCACCACACTTACTGCATATACAGACTGCTTACCAAGTAAAATACTGCTTCATACAGGTTTTTCTTCTCGTATAGTTTTTTTTTAAATAATTCCTGCTGGCTGATTTCCAAAACAGGGCACACTGACTGAGCAGTGGTTTTGTGAAATGGAAATGTATAAGAAAAGGAGTTGGAGGGGAGGAAGGGTAGGGCTGAAGGGACTGTGACAGACCCCGCAGCAAATGTGCCTGAGCCGTACACATGGTACTGCCACCACCTTTGGTATATTGATGCAGTCCAGTAAAACTATAGTTCAGGTGTGAGTGCTGGAGACACTCCAACTGACCGAGCCACAAGGGCTTCAGCTGTTGGTGGGCTCAGTAAGGAAACCACTGATTTCTCTATGACACGAGAAGTCAATGACCAGCCCAAGTTTAACAGAATAACACAGCTTTATTCACAATCGACCACCTGCAAGAAAGAGGGTTAGTACAACTGTCAACTTTAAACACAGCCCTCTTAGTTGCCCTTCTAGGCAGGCCAGATCTACCCCATCCCACCTGGTACCAGGTTATAAACAGATCCCAGTGGGAACTCCCTTAGCGCAGTCCCTGGGTACCAGAGGTGTATTTATTATATTTGTTTGAATTCTGGTGACCAGGTAAGCCCACTGAGACCATGCAGTCCCTTTTTCAGGGGTGACCTGGGGGAAGGGTGCAAGGGAGGAGAAATACAAATGAATAAACACAACCAAGAACATACAATACATGGGTACTTGAATGAAGAAATACAGATTAAAATAGGATAAAGCAATACCAATAGTGACCAGTAAATTCAAATACAGCATGGATATCAAAAGAGAGAGATACAAAGATAAGCTCATAGAGCTCAGTACATTGCTAAAACAATGCTATACATTATATACAATGCTATACATTATATACATAAACATAGATTTCCAAGATTTGGGGGTAGTGGAAGGAGGAGAGCAAGGCTGATACAGGCAAAGATTATGATCAACATAATATACATAGTAAACGGCATTATATACAGTGTAAACACAGCAGATTATGCTCAGTAGAGAGGAGACTTGTGTAAATCAGATTAGGCAGTCAACTGCAATGCAAAGGTGTCACTCATAACTAGACTATACCATAGGACGAGGTAGTAGGCTCGCCAGCAAGGACTGCCAATAGTCTGTAAAGGACAGAGTCACTTCGGTAAAGCAAGTGCAAGTTCCTAGGCTGTAGATGTGGTTGAGCAGCGTACTTTTGAAACTGGAGAGGAAAATGCAAGAGAGGATAGATGGAGAGAGGGAATTCCAGGCCCTGGGAGCAGCATAGACAAAAGATCTCCTACTTGTAACAAGGCGTGTACAAGGCACTGTTAATAAGGGGAGAGAGGAGGAGTGTAGAATCCAGCAGGCTGCTTTTCTCACCACAATATCCGATAGACTCAGAGGAGTGTAAAGATGGGTGAGCTTATAGGTAAAGCAGAGGGAGTTATACTGGAATGTATGTTCTAGCTGTAGCCGCCCCAGAGATGCGAGTACAGTACAGTGATGTTGCCGAGGGGGAGCTCCTAATGCAAAGCAACATATCCTGTGATGTAATTGCTTTAATTGATTCATCTGGGAGGTCTTAAATGACAAGAATAGGGGGAAGCCATAAAGAAGATGGGGTAGAAGGGAGGCTGTGGCAATTTTTAGGCATGATGCTCATGACAGAAGGGGGCAGAGCCAGTAGAGTAGGCCCAGCTTCTGGTGGAGAGTTGAGATAGTTTTGTTTACGTGCACCTCAAAGGAGAGTCTTGGGTTGAGCAGGATGCCAGGATATTTAAAGGAGTGTACCAGTTCAAGTGGTTCACCATTGCGAGTGGAAATGGTAAGTTGGGATGAGCCGTCAGTTCGGTGGGTGTGCAGGAGGAAGAGCACAGACTAGTTTTTTTTTTGTATTCAAGAGCATTTTATTTGATAGGAACCACATCTCCAGTTTATGGAAATCAGAGTTCAAATGATGACTGAGCCAAGAGAAATCGGCAGAGGACCTGTATAGGATGACATCATCTGCATAAAGCAGAACCGATGTTCCACCACTGACTTTCAGCAGCTCATTCTTAAATAGTGAGAAAAGAAGCGGTCCCACTATAGAGTCCTGGGGAACTCCAAGGGAGATGGGTTTGAAGATTGAGTGGCAATTGGACCACTTGACACTTTGAGAACTGCCTGTAAGATACTCTTGAGTCCAGGTTGTGGAGTGGAGATCAAGACCCAGAAATGTTAGATTCTGTAGTAGCAGATCATGGTTAACCAAAACAAAGGCTTTAATGAGGTCCACAAAGATGGCCCCAGTTGCTTGTCCCTGGTCGAAGGTGAGTTGAATGCCAGAGGTGTCCTTGATGAGGACAGAGAGAGTGTGCTATGATTTTTATGGAATCCATGTTGGAAAGGGGATAGTAGTAGGTGTTGTTCAAGATAATCGTGTAACTAGTTGCAAAGAATTCATTCTTGGACTTTTGCTAGATGACAGAGTAAGGAGATGGGTCTGTAATTTTCTACTGGTGTGGTCGATCCCCCCCTTGTGAATTGGGATGACCAAGGCTGATTTCCATTTGGTAGGAACTTTTCCCTTAAGGAAGGACCTGTTGCTGAGATCCCTGACCAGGAAGGCCTGTGCAGGGGCTCCCCATTTCAAAAATTGGGGTTTGAGGGAGTCATAGCCAGGTAAACCATGTTCCTTAGGGTTGCACATTAATTTGAGATTCTCTTTGTATGAGGCTAGTCTTATATGAAAAGTTCCTGTAGGGGTCTTAGGGGGGTTGGTGGTAGGTGATGGGTGGCATTGTTGCACTGTGGTAAATTGAGAAGTGTAGATGCTGAGGTCAGTAAAAAACTTGTTAAGACCTTCGGCTATAGAGGAGGGACAGGAGAATGTTTTATCCTTGGCATGAAGCGAGTCAGGAATGGAGGAGGTTTTCCTTTTAGGGGGGAATTTATCTCTGACCAAAATTCTTTGGGGCTGCTGAGTTTATCAGTTTGTAAGGTGCGATGATACCTCATCTTAGCACTAGTTATAGTAGATTTGCAGGTGTTTCGAAGACGTCTGCAGGAGTACCAGTTGAAGGGGTGGCCAGTTTTCTTGAAAGTCAACTGACCGAGCCAAAGGTGTAGAATCACTGCAGGGCTGCATATGTTTCTGTGGGTTGGCCAGTACTGGTGCACTTTAAGCAGAGCAACTTGCTCAACTGTCCAAACCCCACAGGCCATTCAGTCGATTACATGGCAGAAATCCCCCTCAACATGGGGTATTTGTAATTCAAATTGCAAAACGCGGTGAAACAATAGGCGCCGTCCCTCAAAAGAATATCACACTGTGAAACACTCATGGTTCCCAAATCCGGATGGCTCCTCCTGGTGCAGCAGACCACTAGATCTCTGCTCTTCCAGGGCATCTGTGATGCAGGTAGGCTTCCTCCCTCTGCGATGTGCCAGCCAGATACCTTGGGCATTGGCTGCAGGCTCTTCTGCCTTCGTTCCACTTGTTGTGGACTGCTGAGCCCCAGTCTGACCCTCACACATCTTGGCTTCCAGATCCTTAGGTCAGAGGCAGCCCAGCACCATGCTACAATGCCTGCTACTGGGATCAGAAGCCATTGGTCTTTTTCTCCATGCTACATCTTCAGCCACGTGCTGGCTTGCACACAGTTGCCACTCTCCTCTTCTCCAGAACTCAGAAGCTCTGTTCACATTTTGCTCTCTGCTTTTGAGGTCTGGGATGGCACAGCTTGCACCCAATCACAGCACTGCAGACATTTCCATCAAAAGGTCTGCCCTCCTCCAGCACAGTTGTGCCTTTATAGGCCTTGCCCACAGTCTGTCTTGATTTGTTCCTGGGGCTGTCACTCTTGAAACTCAGCAGCCCACAGAGCACACAAAAGGTACCAGAATCTGATGCCTCTCCTTTCCCCAGAATCCTCCTGGAGTCTTTTCCCCTTTGGGGTTTCTGAGCACAGCAGCGGGTCCGTCCAAGTGGGTCCATTACAGGACTTTCTACACAGTGGCCAAACTTAGTGGCACACTGGAGACCTGAATGTCAATCAAAGCATTGATTACAAGTCAGATGAGACTTAGAGGTCTCTGCTCTGCTATGGGTGGCTAGCAATTATACATAATCCTAATTAAGCACCGTTAACCTCCAAAAAGCAAAGGGATTGAACAGAAACATGATGGCAGTGAGCATGGAGACTGAGATGCCCTCTATAGTAAGTGAGATGAGCCCCCGTCTGTGAAAGGGGTGTTTGATTAAATGAGTAGCAGATTTTATTTGTCCTAAAAAAAAAAATTAACATTTTATTTGACAACCGAGACTTCCCAACTAAAAAGCAACATCTCAGTTTTAGCAGTCTCCTTTTAAATCCACTTAAGGGCTGGAGGGACTGGAGCACTAAGAGGTCACATGAATTGCCCAGGGAAAATCACAGTTATCGGAGGCTAAACTGGAAATGAACCAAGATCATGTGGTTCAGAAAGATTTCTTTACTTCTTTGTTTTATCACATCAACCACACAGCCCCCACTGTTTCACTTTGCACATATTGATAATCTATATTTAAAAACACCTGAAGCAAGCTGCGGTGATCCTTACATGAGGACCTTTTCTTCACAGAGAAGTCTTTGAATTTTCATTCTTATTATCTCAATAAAATGACTTTTCTCTCATTCATGTTTCAGATGCAGTAAGTGGCAATATTTTGAACATTTTAGCACAAAACTCCTTGTGAGTAGTAAAACTGCATTAATACAAACATAAAATGCATTACTTCTTTTACCCCTACTATTGCATGAGTCAGTGTTGCACCATTGCATACAGCAGATCTTCCTGGCCATAAAGTCTCCACCACATATTCACGCTAATGGGAGTATACCGGAGACGCTAAGACCCAGCGGTAGCCAAACTTTTTCAGGAGGGCCGGCACCAAGATGGAGCTGCGAAGGAGCAGCACCGCGAGCCAGGCTCATGCAGTATAGACTGTCTCAGCGTCGACCCTCCAACCACCTCAGTTCCTTTTTTCCTGCCGTCGAGTGCGCTTCAGTGACATCGCTCGCCCGCAGGGAGTCAAACTTCAAATAGCAGGTTAGTTTCAGTTATATACTTACTTGTAGAAGAAAGAAGACTTCAGCCCTCCATTGACGGAGTCGACCATGAGTGGGGCAGGTGACGAGAGGGAGACTTCGCATGAAAGTTGTTCAGTCAGCCGGGCTGGGTCTGGTCCGCCGCCCTCTCTGGAGCGGTGGTCTGACAACAGACGGTCCAGTGCTTGAGGGGATGGGCTTGTCCCCCCAAATGCATAAAAATAAATGTTCCCATTCATGGCACCATTAGTTCTCAAGTTCTTCTTCGGACCACCAGTCAAATAAGAAATGGCATTACTCGAGGTCGCCCACTGGTACATCTGCACATAGATGGTCGGTTGTCGGGGTGAGAGGCCGGTCTCCGCCTCTTCCGGAGTCGCCGGTTTCTGTCTCTGGTGGCTGGCTTCTTTGACACCAGAGCCCCTCTCCGCCTATTAGAGGGGCTTCTGGTGAGCAGTTTCACCATTGGAGCGGTCTTATGAGCAGTGGGCTCAAGGTGTCCCGCTGCCTGAACCGCCAGTCCATCGCCTGGGCCTTCAGGCCTGTCAGTTTCAGATTGGCAGGCAGGTCGGTTAGGACTTCTTCTTGTGCGGCGCCCGTGCTATCACTGACTTGTGGTCCGGTGTCTAGCCCCCTCACATGACTATGGCGCAGGGGTCCACACCGATGCCTCTATCTCCTGCAATTTTTCATTCTTTTCCTTCAAATCATAGTTCGCAGACTTATGCAGCGGTGCTGCAGCCTGCAGTGCTGGCATCTCCAGTGCCGGGGTCTTTTTGCTGTGCCATGTGTGGTGTTGGCACCGTGCGCGGTGCCACATCCCCTGTCAGCACTGCCTGTGGTGCTGGGGGTGGTGTCGGTGCCATGCGCGGTGCCTTGCACCCTGCTGGCATCATGCGCAGTGCTGCTTTCAGTGTCGGCACTGCGTCTGTACTCAACGTTGCTGTCTTTGGCGATGCAGAGGTCCTCGACACCAATTCTGTCTCCTCCTCTTCTTCCTCCTGGATTTCACTCCTTCCCTATCTATACAGTCCCCCCGGACTATCAGGAGATGATACTGAGCCTGATCCTGATCTTTGGCTCGGTGATGATTTCGATGCCGACTTTGCCCTGGGGGCTAGGATCAATTCTTCTGCAGAGCCTGTGGTCAAAGACCTTTCCTTTAAGTCTCTGCTCAAGAATTTAAATTCTACTCCTTCTCTTCAGTCCACAGAAATCGATCCTGGGAAGCTTCTATGCCTCCAGTATCTGCATGTTCCAGAAATCCCTATGGATTTAACCCCTCCAGTGCAGTCCTCTTTCGAGATTCTTTCTCAGATGGTGTGGAACAATCTGGCTCTTATTCCCTCTGTGGCTAAGTTCATAGATAGGAAATATGCCCCTCCCAATGATCGTCCCATCTTAGCCTCTCAAGCCTTTGCTGATGCCATCGTGGTCCTGGCAGAGAATGATAGGGCTGTCCTCCCACAGGAATCCACAGCCCATCCTATAAACAAAGAATCTCACAAGATTGACACCTTGGGCAAGTGAGTCTTTGCTGCCTCAACTCTGGGCATGCGTTTTGCTAGCTACCAGGGTTATTTTTCTCAATTCGAGTATGTTCTTTGGCATTCGCTCAAAGCAACGGTAGAAGCTCTGCCCGAGTCTGAAGTTACCTCAGAGCTGCTACAGACCATAACTAGAGGTATCGAGTCCAATAATCAACAGATTAAAGCTACAGTGGACACTTTCGATACTGCTTCCAGAGCGGGGGCAGCTGGCATTTGCACCCATCGCCATTTCTGGCTGCGTACTTCAGGCTTTACGAATGAGGCCCAACAAAAAGTAATGACCTTACCCTTCGACGGTATGTATATGTGTGGGCCTCAGGTAGAGCAAGCACTACAGGCTGCTCAGAAGACTAGGTCTGCCATTAAGACAGCTAGACCCCCACCAGCTCCCTCTCAAGGAGGTGGGAACAAGCGTCAGTTTCACAACTGTCAGTCCTTTCATGGCAAAGGCAGAGGAGATTTTAATAGAAACCAAACTCCTCAGCCGCAAAAGAAAATGCAGCAGAAAGCACAGGGCCCAAAAGTGCCCAGTGCCACCTTCTGAGTTTCTGGCCCGGGTCCCACTTCAGTTGTCTGGGGGGACTCTTCCTCGACAGTAGGAGGACATCTGACTCAGTTCTACGACCAGTGGAAGTCAATAACATCAGACAAATGGGTCCTCAGGATAATCTGCAAGGGGTACTCTCTCAACCTGTCAGAAACCCCTCTGGATCATCCTCCCAAACGGCAGACCAGGCTGTCTGCTGCACAGTTAGACCTTCTTGCTTCCGAGGTGCAAGGCCTTCTGAGCAACAAGGCAGTTGAAGTAGTTCCACTGGATCAACGAAACACAGATTTCTACTCCCATTACTTTCTGGTTCCAAAGAAAATTGGCAGCATTTACCCTATTCTCGATCTCAGAAAGTTAAACAAATTCCTCTACAAAGAAAAGTTCAAGATGATATCGCTCTGTACCCTGCTACCTTTGATTCAACAGTACGATTGGCTAGCCTCCCTGGACATGCAGGACGCCTACCAACACATTCTCATACACCCAAAGTCCATTTAAAAAAACAATAATCAGGGCCACATATCCCTATCCCACCCAGGAAATATCTTTCAAGAAAGACTGAAACTGTGACTTTCCCAAATCTGAAAATTCTCGGTGATATACTTTATTAATCTCATATTGAACTTTATAAAGCAGGTCTGTTAGTGTAGAAGTCTGCTGTTGGAGCATCCATTTGCAGCAAACTTGCCATATGGCCCGCTATATACATGCAAATATAACATATAATGTACTGCTAGTCCATTTACATTATGAGTTATCAATGTATCATAAGTGACATAAGTAAAACAGGGTTCTTTCCAGGTATGGACTAGTAAAGTCCAGAAGTTTTATATGTAAGAACAGTAAAAATAAAGATGTTGCATTGTTTCTTGTTCCATGACACAGTTGGGTTGTGAGCATACCCTATCATTAATAGCTTTATATCTCTGGTTACTGCTCACATTTAGTTTTTCATGGCTGCAAAGCCATATAACATCCCTCATTTTCTTTGGGATATGCCTGTCTATAGTAACCTTTAATATACTGTCCTGAGGGACTTGAGTACTTCCTGGAAAAATGGGATTTTCAAAAAAGTATGATCAAAGCATGGAGCTGTTTTCTAGTCAGGGACTGATTCCATGTTTGAGACAAATTCCATTGCCTTATCTTATAGAAACAGCTCTTGATAAAGCTGGGGTGGGGGGGTGAAGCTTGAGTAAATCTTATTGGGCCCTATTCACGAACGGCTGGGGTAGCTACGCGCCATGCAAGTCAGGCACGTAACCACCACGCAGCTGCCTGTGCCTATTCTGCCACATTCACCACCCAGATGCATCCCGCCACGTACCCGATCCCTCGACCGATCGTGAAGCTCCATGCAAGGTGGGCCTGGGGCGGTGCGGGGGGGGGGCGAGCCAGCACTCCGTGACATTTACAACACCATGGAGTGCTGTGCCTGGGGATTCCTATATCCATGTCTGGGTGGCAGCTGTAAACCACTGGGGCCGGCTACATGCCTCCTGGGTAGGCTGCCCTTGGACATGGCAAGGGGCATCGGCACCCCCAACAAAGCAGCCCCTGCCATCAGAGAACATATGGAGTCCTCGGTTCAGGTGGGCGGGGTGACTACCCAGAAAGGCTCAGTCAGTGCTCTGCATGCCGGTCAACAACATGGTGCCAGAGGCATGTGACGGATCCACTGAGGGTCCCTGCCTGGGCAGCCCGCCATGATCCACGCTCAACACCTGCCTTTCCCTGCAGACCTTGCTGGGGGGGCCACATAGCAGAGGCGGTTGGGGCCCGGTGTACATGAATGCAGCCCCCGCACGGAACTCTATTGGGTGCAGAACTGTGTGCCCCTTTACGTGCCTCTTGTGCATTCGTACATGAGTAGGCCCCATTGTTCCTTGTTCCCAAAAATGAAGTAAGGGAGTACATCTTCCCCTGAAACAATGAATCCATGAAAAAGGAGCCTATACTAGAATGGGAATTATATAAAATGTAAAAAAAAAATGCAAGAGAAAAAGCTCACGGGATTTATCATTCCTAAGCCACACTCCTTTACCTGTCCGTTTGTGTGGTTACACTTTACTGGATTCAATCGACTCCACTATAATAATGAAAAAAAAAGAGGATAAAAAGTGTAGTCTGCAAATTGATAGGTACTGGAAAAATAAAAGAAACACAAAAAATGGGAAGTATAAAGATTTTTATTTAAAAAAAACTTGTCTGCCTAGTCATTTGCCATGATTTCCATGTATGAATTTCATGTTCTGCAATATCTAATTTAAGTTGCTAGTTTTTGACAGCCATTTCTCCATATCCAAAAGATATCCCCAGAATTTCTATCTAATTCTTTGTAACCGTAATACCTACTTTATCAGTTTCAGAAATATTCCCGAAAGCTAAAACCTTACTCTTCCCTTTATTAATTTTAATACCCATTATTGGAGTAAGGGATTATATCTTATTTTTTTTAGTTTATTTATTAAGGTCTAGGAGTAATACCTGTGAGTGGATGCTCTTTTGTAGGTTCCACATCAGTTTACATAAAATAGAGATAATACAAAACCATGCGTATACAGTGATGGTACAGTAATTTGCAAACATTTGACACTCTTAGGCACAGTTACGGCATTGTACAATGTATGCCTTCGTCAGTGGGCTAGGACATACTTAGGGCAGATTAGAGACAGAGAAGATAACAGAGCAAAGTTGAACATAGAGGGGGCTGAGGGGGAAGAGTGTGGGAGGGAGGGGAGTGCCCTGTGGAGAGAGATGAGGAGGGCAGTCAGGGGAGACCATAGGCGTGCTGGGTGGGTATGTGTCCCTTGGGACAAGAGGTACCACTAAGTGCAGTATTTTGTTTTTGAGAGGGGTGGAGGAGACTGTCACTGGAGCCATGGATGGTGTGGCCCAGGCTTGGGTAAGTTATGAGTGCCTTTATGGTTGGCTGAAGCAGACACAGTTGTCCTCAGTGGAGAGGTACTGCCTGAGTTTATGTTTGAAGGCACCAATGGTTGTGATACCAGAGATTGCTGAAGGTAGGGCGTTGGTCCAGTGTGGTGCACGGTAGTAGAACGCACATTGCACCTGTGCAGTACGGCATCTTGGTTCACTGAAAATTTGAGTGTGGGTACTTCTGGTCAGCCTAGCACTCATGTGGCACATGAGCAGGTTCTGGACTCCTGGTGGCATAAGATTTAGTGTGGCTTTTCTGGCCAGTAGGCAGGTTTGTTACTTAATTCTGTTCTTTAGTTGGAGCCACCCTGCCCAGGCGTAGAGCTCACAGGTGTGCGTGAGCCCTGCAGCATCTGTGAGGAGTCAGCAGGCCTTATTTAGGGCTAGGGAGATGCGCTGAAGAGCAGAGTCCATTGCCAGCCCATATATGGCCAGGCCACAGTCAACAAGGGTGACAGTTGAGCTGGTGATGGCCAAGTTTCGTGCCTCATTTGTAAGGCTGTGCTTGTGGCGATAGAGTATCCCGATTCTGGAACTGATGGCCTTAGCTGTGTTATCTATGTGTTGGGTATAGGACAGGGTTGAATAAAGTGAGATTCCCAGGTATTTGAAGTGCTGTACAAGGTCCAGCGTGTCACCACTGTCATTCAAGACGGATAGAGGGAAGGTCTTATGCTTGCTCAGGGTGCTGGAGTAGATCATGGTCTTTGTTTTTTTTATAATTAAGGACTCATTTGTGATCCTTAAACCATGTTTTGGCAGCGGTGAATCCTAGTTGGAGTTCATTTTGCAGTTGCTCAGGGTTGGAATTGCAGGAGAAAATAACTGCATCATTAGCGTACAATAGCATATGACTGGTGCAGGAGCCTTTAAGTTTATTTAGGAAGATACTAAACATGAGGGGCCCTAGTATAGACCCCTGGGGGACCCCCAAGTGGACTGGTCTGCTATCAGAGATGACGTCCCCAATTTTGACCTGCTGTGAGCGATTATAGAGATAGTTGTTGAACCATAAAACTATATCAGGGGAGAGACCAGTATTGGCTAGCTGTTCAAGGAGGAGTGTGTGGTGAACCATATCAAAAGCTTTTAATAGGTCAATGAATGTAGCCCTAACCAGCTGTCCTTGATCAAGGTCTTGGTGGATATATCCCGTAAATTCCAGCAGGGCCATGATGGTGCTGTGCCCCACTATGAATCCATGGTGTTCTGGGCAGAGGAGTTGATGCAGGTCTATTCCACGAGTTGATCTGCCACAATCCGTTCAAGTGCTTTGGAGAGTGGCAGGAGAATGGAGATCGGTCTATAGTTGTTCTGTAGAGCTTGGTCACCACTTTTGTGTACTGGCATTATGGTAGCCAATTTCCAGAGTTGAGGGAATTGAGAGTGGCAGAGGGACAGGTTAATTATAGCGGTCAGGGGGCTTAAGACTTCCTCAAGTGCCAGTGCAACAAACTTAAGGTCCAGGGTGTCGCCGCTGTGCCTTGATTTTCCTAGTACCTTCTCCAGGTATTTTCTAGCCTCGGCGGTGGTAATTTCTTTAAAATAAAATAGCGGACGGTTGCTGTCTGGGGTTTGTTCACCTTTGGGGTTATTCTGGGTGGGGGGGGGTTGAAGCAGTCTGCTGTGAGTACTCCAGTTAGGTCCGTGAAAGCATTGTTTAGAGTGTTCACTATTTGCAGCGGTTCCACGGAAGGTACATCGTCGACCAGGAGCATTGAGGGGGCCATTTTAGGGTCCTTGCCCACTACAACACCAAGATTGGCCCAGAAAGTCTTACTGCAGTTCCAGGAGCTGGAGAGGACTTCTTTATAGTACAAGCATTTGGCAATGTGGATTGCCTTTGTACACTCTTTTTTAGCTTTTTCATATTGTTGGATATTGGTAGCTGTACCATAAGAAAAAATTACTCACCTTAGTAATGTTGTTTCTTCTAATGGAGTCTTGCTATATTATGACATATGCAGTTTGTCCCAGCCTTAGAACTGCTCCGGAGGTGAAAGAGTTAACTTTCCATGCCAGGCATGGAATCTTGAGCGCGAGCTCGGTTGAAAACTCTGTCTGTTGTTCTTCAAACCCAAACTGTCAGATCTTTACGAGCAAAACTCACTAAGATTCTGTGTGGAAGCTATAAACCTACACTAGCCAACTGGCTACTAAAATATTAACACATTTTTTGGTCCCAAAACAAAGACTCAAGTCAGGGGATCCAAAAAATAAAATAAAATACAATACCCAAACACCCCAAAAAGGAGGGGTGAAAAACACAAGGTGGGCATCACTAAGTGCCAACACTACACTGCCCACCCACATCCCAAGAGCAGAGGTTCTGAGAGGGGCAGGCGGGGGGAGGTCATAATACAGCAAGACTCCATTAGAAGAAACAACATTACTAAGGTGAGTAATTTTTTCTTCAAACAACATGAAGTCTTGCTATATTATGATATATGCATACTACACAGCAGTACCTCCAAGGAGGAGGGACAGAACCTACTTAGGAAATAGGCTCTGACGCACAGCTGTGCCAAACCAAGCATCACTCCTAGCCTGGATGTCCAGGGAGTAATGCTTGGTGAAAGTGTACTGTTTTCCAGGTAGCTGCTTGACATATCTCTAAGATAGGGATGTCCCTGGCCGCAGCTAGGGACGCAGCTGTACCTCTAGTAGAGTTGAGCCCTCAGGCCTGAAGGGGGAACCTTACCCAATTTTTGATAACAAAATTGGATACAAGAGACAATCCACCTGGCAATGGATCTTTTAGTGGCAGGTTTCCCTTTACCAACCTCACCATAAGTGAGGAACAGTTGGAGGGAGTCAAACCTGTGACCCTTGGTACGCTCTATGTAGTAACTAGGGCTCTCTTTACATCTAAACTGTGCAGCCTCCTCTCGCCAGAGGAGGAATGGTCAGTGAAGTACACTGGAAGAGCTATAGATTGATTAAGGTGGAAATCTGAAAGCACCTTAGGCAAGAACTTCCTGTTAGTCCTGAGGACTACCTTATCTCTGTGAAAGGAGATAAAATCAGGCTCCACTGACAAAGCTTGTAATTCACTTATGCGCCTGGCAGAAGTGATGGCTACTAGAAACACAGTTTTCCAAGTCAAGTACTTAAGCTCTGCCGAAGACAGAGGTTCAAAGGGTTGCATTAGCTGAGCAATGCAAACATTAAGATCCCAGGCAGGAGCAGGGTCCCTGAATGGAGGTTGGTGTGAAGCAATCCTTGAAAAACTTGGAGAATACAGGGTGAGCAGAAAGAGAAGAGGGCTTTCCTGCTGAAATAAAAGCAGAGACAGCTGCCAAATGCACTTTCAGGGTAGCTGACCTCAGCCCCAAAGTATTTAGATGGACCATATAATCCAGGACTGTGGGCAAATCAGCAGATTCTGGGGAAATATGCTTTCCAGAGCACCATATGGAAAACCTTTTCCATTTAGAATTATAAGTAACCCTGGTGGAAGGCTTCCTAGAAGCTTTCAAGATATCGAGTACACCTTGAGAAAGGTGTAGGTCAGCAAACTCTAACTCTTCAAGAGCCAGGCCTTGAGGTTGAGGGATTTGAGATTCGGATACCAAACTCTCCCCTGGGCACAGGTTAACAGATTGTGATTCCTGGGAAGACACAGGGGAAGGTGGACTGCTAAGGACAGAAGGAGTGGATACCAGGGCTGACTGGCCCAATCTGGAGCAATCAGAATCATCTTGCAAGGTTGAGATCTGATTTTGACTAGCACCTTGAACAAGAGAGGGAAGGGGGGAAAGGCATAGAGGAACTTCCTTCCCAGTCGAGAGGAAAGCATCGAGGACTGAGCCCAACACTGGGGGCCTGCAACAAAAAGCGGAAGTTGGTGATTGTCTGGGGCTGCAAAAAGATCTATCTGAGGGGTGCCCCACCTGGCAAATACTAACTCCAGTACTAGGGGATCCAGTGACCATTCGTGATGGCCCTGGGAAATCCTGCTGAGAGCATCTGCCAGGACGTTGTCCTTGCCTGGGAGGTGAACTGCCATGAGGGAAGTGTTCAGAGAATAAGCCAGAGACCACAACTTCATTACCTCGGTGCACAAGGCCGAAGACCGAGTGCCCCCTTGCTTGTTGATGTACCACTTTGTAGTGGTGTTGTCTGTTCTGACCTGTACCACTTTGTTCTGAACAGATGCAGAAAAAACCTGAAGTGCTAGAAAAACAGCTCTGAGTTCCAACAGATTGATGTGAGCAGAGATTCCTAGGGGACCACAATCCTGGGTGGTGAGGTCGCCATGTGAGCTCCCCATCCCAAGAGGGACGCATCTGTAGTAAGGGTCAAGGAGTGAGATTGAGGGATGAAAGGAACCCCCTGTCTCAGATTGCTCTGATCCTGCCACCACTGCAAGGCCTAGATCAGGGTTCGAGTTACTGGGATCAATTGGGTTAGAGGATCTCTCCTTTGAGACCAGAAGGCTCTCAAATGGAACTGAATGTCCCTCATCTGAAATCTTGCTCCTTGCACTACAGCTGTGGAAGCAGCCATGTGCCCTAGGAGCTGTAGAAAGTGCCTTGCTGGTCGAGAGACCTGCAGAGTGAAGGAGGAGGCCAGAGCCACCAGGGTCTTTACTCTTTCTAGAGGAAGGAAAGCTCTGGCCTGCTTTGTGTCCAGTTCTGCGCCTATGAAGGTGAGTAGTTGAACAGGCTCTAGAACTGACTTTGGAAGATTGAGAAAACCTAGAAATGTAGCAGCTGCTGGGTAACCTGAAGGTGTAATTTGACTTGGTCTGGAGACTGACCCACTATGAGCCAGTCGTCCAGGTAAGGAAAGATGGCAATCTTTTGCCTTCTTAAGTGAGCAACTGCTACTGCCAGGCATTTTGTGAATACCCTTGGGGCAGAGGTGAGGCCGAAGGGCATTGCTCTGAACTGGTAATGGCCTGAGGGCAGTTCGAATCTGAGGTACTTTGGTGGGAGCTTCTGATGAGAACATGGAAGTAGGCATCCTTGAGGTCCAGGGACGCTAGCCAGTCCCCTGGCCTTAGGGAGGGAAAATAACTCCCAGAGTCACCATTTTGAATTTTGGTTTAAAAGGTGCTTGTTTAGGTATCTGAGATCCAGGATGGGCCGCATTCTCCTGTCTTTTTGGGGTAGGAAGTACCTGGAGTACAGTCCTTTGCCCTGGTGTGAGGGAGAACCCTTTCTACAGCTCTGAGAGCCAGGAGGGTTGAGACTTCTGTTTCAAGCGAGAGCCTCTAATGGATTTGCAGGTGGAAAGGATCTGGTTCTCATCTTTGGAAATTTTTGAAGCTGAGAACCAGTCCCTGACTACTACTTCCAGGACCCACTTGCCTGATGTTAAGACTCCCAGTCCTGGGACAGTAAGCCAGCCTGCCCCCTACAGGTAATGGAGAATCGGCCCTGGGCATCCCATCAGGGTGCCTGTTTGACAGGGGCTTTAGGCTAAGGGGTGGGAGCAGGCCTGCTCGTAGCCCGTCTGCCTCTCCCTCTGAAGAACCCCCTCTGGGCATAAGCTGAAGAGGAGGCCTGGGCTTGGTGAAAGGCCTGCCCCTGGAAAGCTGCCTCTGAGGAGTGGCTTGCCTCTCCTTGGCCTGTGCACTCCTATAAGTGGTCCTATACTCATCCATTTTCTTCATGTAATTCTCTGTCTGCTCCCCAAACAGAGAATTACCCACAACAGGAAAATCCATGGCCTTAGCCTGGGTATCCTGTGACAGGCTAGTACACCTGAGCCAAGCCATTCTGCGAAAAGCCACAGATGTAGCCATGACTCTTGAAGATACATCATTAGAGTCCACTGCAGCATGAAATTGCACCTTGGATGCCTCAATACCATCAGCAGCCACCTGCTCCAGCTCCTTGGCAAGCTGGCCAGGGACCTGTTTCACTAAAGCCATAACAGTATCCCATCTGGATTTCTGGTATCTTGCAACATAGGCCATATAATTTGCCTGTCTGAGTCCCAAGGATGCTGCCATGTATTGTTTCTTTGCCATGGCATCAATCCTCCTGGAGTCCTTGTCAGTGGGGTGTGAAGCCAAGGGAATATTTGCCTTATCACAGGCTGCAGCCTGCACTACCCCAACATGGCTGCATTGTTGTGAAAGGAACTCCGTATCAGGGCCTGACAATGTGTACCTCTTGTCCATTTTTTTATCCACAGGAGGTATAGTGTTAGGAGCTTTTAAAATTTTGATTGTCTGTTTCCTAAAAGATTTATGTAAAGGAATAGACAATCTCCTCGACTCTGGGATATCCATCATTTCCACATAGTCAGGCTCCTCCTGTTCATCCACAGCTTCTTCCAAAGGGAGCTGGAGGGTTTCAGCAACTTTTTTATAAAACATAAAATGAGAAGGGGACTCAAAGCCTAGGGGAGACACTCCTGAAGGTCTGTCTGGGGAGATGTCCGGTTCAATGGGCACATCCAGACTTTCAAAATCACATTCACTCTCTTCATAATCCTCCTCCCCCTCCTCCGGTTCATAAAATTCCTCTATATCATATTCTTGAACCAGTGGAACCGACCGAACCAACCGCTTACCTGATGGTGCCGGTTCGGTCGGAACGAGAAGCGACTGGACAATTTGGATCACTTTGGCTATCTCTGCAGTGGTTGGAGAAATTTTAGCTCCACACCTGCTGATTTTCTAGTCCTCTTTGCTGGAACTGGCTCCTCCAAGTCAGCTCTTCGTTTGCCGAGGAAGTCTAGCCCTGGTCAGAGGCACTCCCTCCCGGTTCGGTTGGCACCGAACCGGGCCAGCCCATCGGGTCAGCGGACTTTTGGCCTCTCGTTCCTGAGCCTACCAACTCTCTTATCTAGGGTAGCTGCAGGAAATTCTTACAAATCTGGCAGTCTGCATTGAGGTGGTCAAACCCCAGACAATAAACACATGTGGTGTGTGGGTCAGCCTTGGCAAGGCTCCCACAGACACTACAGTGCTGAAACCAGTGGGCCCAGTTTTTCTTTTGGGTTTCTCAGACATAATGCCAGCCTAACCAAAAACTTGCCTTTTCACGGCCGATAAGCAAGCAAAGACACCATATCGGTTCCCAACGTGTCACGAGTCGAGTGGAAAAAACCATAATGAAATCCGTTTTTTAGAACCGATAAGAACGGAACCACATTCTAAATGCAATTTAATTAAGTTTAACAACAACCTGATCGGTTCAAACCCGAACCGATAATAACGTTCAAGTTCCACACAGAAAATGTAAAACCTATCTATTACTTACGATACCACAGACAGGCGTGAACCGACCGGTTGCGGTTAAAATAAGACAAATGCGGTTTAAAAAAACGAGAAATTACACTTTTAACCGACAAAATGAACCAAGCAGAAGGAGAAATCTCCGAGCGACTGTTCAGTAGTAGATAAAGAAATCTGACAGTTTGGGTTTGAAGAACAACAGACAGAGTTTTCAACCGAGCTCGCGCTCAAGATTCCATGCCTGGCATGGAAAGTTAACTCTTTCACCTCCGGAGCAGTTCTAAGGCTGGGACAAACTGCATATGTCATAATATAGCAAGACTTCATGTTGTTTGAAGCTCATGCCTTGAGCCAGAGTTGGTCATGAGCACTGAGTTGAAGCAGGAGGTCCGGCATTATCTAGGGGTTACAGGCACCTTTGATTTTTCTTGATTTAAGGGGGCATGTTTATCACAGGTGGTGCTGAATTTCATGATGAAGTGGTGAGGTAATGTCTATGTGTCAGTTTGATATAGGTCAGACCAGTCTAGGCATTTCAGGTCCGTTTTCAGTTGAGGTAGGTGCCCTTTGAGAAGTACAAGACTGGTTATGGTTCTGGGTGGGGCTTGCAGATGTTGTTAAGCCAGGTGCAGATCACTGGGGAGTGATCACTCAGGGGAGTTAGGGAGCACAGTGGTGCCGGTGATGTGAGCTGGTCGGTTAGAAAGAACCCAGTCGAGCAGTGTGCTAGTACCTGTTTTGTAGTTGATCTTGTTGGTGTTCACCATTTGAGAAATGTGGATAGCAGCTAATGTGTCTCTCACAGTGGCAGCAGCAGGGGAGAGCCAATTGATGTTGAAGTCCCTGAGTAGCACAATCTTGGCGTTAGCATGCTGATAAAGTCCATTAGGTCACTAGTTCCAGGCATTGTTGTTTTGGGTGGCATGTAAACTGTGAGGATCGCAAGTGCCTTGTTATGAGCACCCAGCAGGAGTTTGATGGGCAGGATTTGCAGGTTGGCACTGCAGCTGGTTAGGGGAAGGTATGTCCCTGGAAAGAGTCCCTAATGTAGACGATACAACCCCCTCCTTTTTTTGAGGTTCAGTCCTTCCTGAATAGGGTGTATCCAGGCAGTATGATGGCAGAATTCGGTATCTTAGGTGATTGCCATGTTTCCACAACCGAGAAGATGTCAGGGTTGTGTTGGGTTACCCATACTCTCAGGTTGTCCAGTTTGGGTAGCAGGCTACAGATGTTTAAAGTGGCCAGCATGAGTCCTGCAATTTTTTGCTGTGGCTTAATCTGAGTGCGAAGTGAACCAGGGTTTGGGTGTATATTTCCTGATAGCAGAAGTTATAGTAGTAGCAGGCAAGTAATGTGGTTTAGTAGGAGTTTATAGTTTCTTGATTGTAGTCTTTTGCAGGATATAATTATTTTAGAGGAGCTGTAGTGGACGAGGAATCCAGGGATGTGCGGCACCATGGATGCATCTTTAAGTTGGTAGTCCTGTGGCCATGGCCTGGGGCTCCCACGGGAAGAGTATATGCTTGTCCATGGGTCGGGAGAAGTAATTGAGCTATATTCATTGAGGACTATCACCTGGGGTGTAGTTTGGGTGGTAGGTGGTGGTTTATAGCATGGGGGCTCTGTTGGTGATATCAGGGTGTGCATGACAAGGCACAAGTGTCCCAGGGTTCCAGGGCATCATTGCTGGTCCCAGAGCAGGTAATATAGGTTTGAAACTGAGACCAGTCAGGAGCAGCAGTGGTGCTTGGAAACCAGTCAGGTCAGCCCAGGTGGATGAGCAGACCAATCAGCAGCCACAGGCTTGAAGCACCTGAAAGTCAGAAGAATTCAGAGCAGGAACCAGAAGTGGAGGCAGTAATATATGATCAGCAAGGAAGCCATTATAATCAGGAAGAGGCACTTGGTGAGCAAATGAAATTGCAGGGATTGTTGTAGGGAACAATGTTGAAGGATCGAGGTATTGAGCATGGTTATGTAGGACAGGAAAAATCAGATGGTGAAAAACTGTAATAAGTATAAACTCCTACCCATTCCATGTTGAGAAGTCTTTGCTGTTTAAAGCAGGCAAATGTGTTAATCAAGTAGTTTAGGCTGATGTGGGTTTCACAGAGTGATCAAATCTACAGGAAACCCTCTAGTGGACAAGATGTATAACTTGCCTATGACTGTACCGTAGTATATATCTGTGGTCACATGACCACAAGACACTATATAAGAAAGAGCCCAGATAGGGCGGGAGGGTGGAGGGTGGTGGGGGCAACAGAACTCGAGCTGGAACCACTGGGCAGGGAGCCTAATCTGGACTTCCCCCAGAGACTTGATGGCGGCAGCGGCTGCTGCTGGTGTAGCCGCGCCACAGAAGTGCCTATAGGGGCCTGGGACTGAGGAGGAAGGGAGAAGAGCCTGATTAAATTCAGCACAAGTAATTGCAAGACAGAGGGGTTGGGATCTGGCGGCAGACAGCCAGTGGGGGTTGGTGGGAAGGCAGAGAATACAAGGATTAAGTTTGGGGAGGGGTGGGTGCAGAGTAACTAAACTAAGAGAGGGAGGAAGGGGCTGGTATTCAGCCAGCACACTAACAAGCAGGAAATTAGCAGGGCCACTGGAAAATTGCAGAACATTTTACTCAAAAATGTGGAGATTTTTTGCAGAAATGCGGAAAAATTATGGGGTTCACTATACATCCCCATTGCCCCTAATAAATCTTTTTATTGTTTGCTGCAGCTTGTATTGATCACATGAATTGTTAGATAAATGTATTGCCACTTGTAAATGCTTATGATATGAACAAGTAGCGTGGTTTTGAAATGCACTGCAAATTAATCATTATGTAGCATATTTTCTAAAAATCAAGACATCTAAGTCATGCAGTGCTTAGTAGATTTTATTCAGTAATTTATAGTTAGTCTGTACTGAATGCATCCTGAAACAACATATTTTGCCAGTTTCTAGATGTTAAATAATGAAACCTGTTTAAACTACTTGTTTTGGTGCGAAAAAAATAAACAGACAACCAGGGTGCCTAATAAAGCTCTAGTAAGAAAAATGGTTATTTTGTTAAAATAATTACTGTTCTTAATCAGCACTGTAAGTACACTTTAAAATCACATGATAAAAGTGTGAAATCATACCAGTAGCTTTTCAATACATCATACGACAGTTTTCAATACATTGTACTTTTGTTCTACTCGGTTTGCAGTGATTTTACTTACGTTGCAATTATTTTGTCTATCTGAAGGTAACTGTTTAACTATACTTAACCTGTCCAGTATGTTTTCAGAAATGTTTGCTTTTTGTAGACTTTATATGGGAGTATGCAGTTGTGGCAGCTCGATATGTAAGGAATCACTGTCACCAACCCCCTCAGAAGCACATTCAAGTTTATAATTAGCAGGGCCACCCAAACTCCTGGCACATTTGCATCAAAATCCTTTCAGATTGAAAGTATTTGTACAAGGAAAATCTACCCTGCCATTCAAAAACAAGCATTATGGTCAATGCTTCATTTACTATAGGTGAATGGGGCACTTTGGACCTCTTCTCACACCTATTTCAGTCTCTGTGTCAGCAAAAAGTTCTCTGATAGTCTGCTTTAACACGTATTTTGAGTGTTCAAGTCTACACATGCATGACCAAAGCATTTTGAAACCAAAGCAGGAAAGTGAATCACATGAAAGCAGAGTCACATTTGACCCCTTCTCACTTCACACTGTATTGTTTTGGTCAAATCCAAGTCTGTGTACTAAATCATTAGCATATCTGAGTAGATTTCCTTGAGAATTTAAATATTGTTATAGTATAAGCCCAATTACTAGCGCTGAGCACTTCCTAGCATGTTTACAAGTAGTACAATATTTTTAAGCAATTTGACCTTGAGCACTTCCTAGCATTTATACAAGAAGTAACTTAATTTTAAATAATAACTACGTTCAGAAATTTAGTTACTTAACAGAAGCACAGAACAGCTGAGTTACTAGCAAAACTAGCTGCACAATAAGAGGTAAAATCAGCAGCTTTCTGCATGGAGGATTGGGCTAGCTAACAGGGCATACAGACTGCATACACTTATTAGTTGTGCTTTAAAAAAAGTTTCACACAATTTATTTCTCCCAGAGTGCAGTTTAAGCTAGTAAACAGTAAGCAGGAGATACTGGGCGCCACCGCTGTCCCCTCCTCCGCGCTCCCCAAAGCTTTCTGCACTGGGAGCCCTTCCAGCGTGGCAAACGTTGTTTGTCGGCCGACGGGTGCCCAACTCTGTCGGCCTCGCCCCACACATCTTCTGCCACACTGGGAGCCCACCCCAGCATGGCAAACGTCCCACGTCGTCTTTTTTCCCCTGTAAAACCAAAAACTGTCATGGCCGCGTCTCCCGCACCCACCCACCGCGCACCCAGCCTCTCCCACACACCCCCACCCCATACTTACCTCCGACTCCGGCATGACGATCTTCGTGGACCGGGAACACGCTCTGCTCTCTTCAAACCCGACCCGCGAACTGAGAAATGCGGTAAGCAATAAGGCTACATAGGGGGTTTCAACTGTGCATATCTCAGTCATTTTGGAATTTTTGCACTAAATTTTCAACATGGGGTTTTGGGACCCTTTCATGAATGATGTCACTGTCATGGCGTTATTATCAGGCCGAAGGGTGATTTCGCAGTCACTGCGCGAAATCTCCTTCAGCCTCGAACACGCCATGATGTGACATCAATCATGAAGGAGTCCACTTCCATGTTGGTGCAAGTCAAACAAACTGTTCAGCGTCGTTGCGCGGTTCCTACGCAGGCTCATAAGTTAGCAATTTTCAATATTTTACTCCAGATTTTTCAACATTGCCATTTTATCACACCTTCTTATGAGTTGTACAGCTGTCATTTTTCACATCTCACCCAAAAGCGTGCTCCGCTATGTAGCACAATAAGCGCGAGTCGTGTGCAAAATCAATGTATGGAACACTTAAGAAAGTCACAGTGACACTGTTCATGAGCAGAGGTCTTAAAATGGCTGTGTTGAAAATTTGGTGAACAAATTCCTAAATGACTGTTTTATTTAGTGTGCTATGCAGTTCTACGCACGCTCATGCGTTTGCGAATGTTCAATATTTGCACTCCAGATTTTCAACATTGCCATTTTACCACACCTCCTCATGAGCAGTACAGCTGTCATTTTTCACATCCTGCCCAAAATGTGTTTCTGCCCATGTAGCGCACAATGGCGCAGTCAGTGTGTGAACTCAGTGTATGGGACACATTAAGAAAATCACGGTGACACTGATCATGAGCAGAGGTCTTAAAATGGCTGTGCTGAAAATTTGGCGAAAAAATTCCTAAAAATGACTGTTTTATGAGTCTGCGTTGCGCAGTTCCTACGCAGGCTCGTAAGTTTGCGAATTTTCAATATTTTCACTCCAGATTTTCAACATTGCCATTTTACCACACCTCCTTATGAGCACTGCAGCTGTCATTTTTCACATCTTGCCCAAAACGTGTTTCCGCCCATGTAGCGCACAATGGCACAGTCGGTGTGCAAACTCAGTGTGTGGGACACATTAAGAAAATCGCAGTGTCACTGTTCATGAGCAGAGATCTTAAAATGGCTATATTTGAAAATTTGGCTGAAAAATTCCTACAAATAACTGTTTCTGGCGTCGTTGTGTGCAGTTCCTCGCTTGCGCTCGTAAGTTTAAGAATTTCCAATATTTTCACTCCAGATTTTCAACATTGCCATTTACCACACCTCCTTATGAGCACTGCAGCTGTCATTTTTCACATCTTGCCCAAAGCGTGCTTCAAACATGTAGCGCATAATGGCACAGTCGGTAAGTGCGAACTCAGGTGTGGGACACATTAAGAAAATCACAGTGTCACTGTTCATGAGCAGAGATCTTAAAATGGCTATGTTGAAAATTTGGTGAAAAAATTCCCTACAAATAACTGTTTCTGACGATGCGTTGTGCAGTTCCTCGCTTGCAGCTATGGAGTTTAAAATTTCAATATTTTCACTCCAGATTTTCAACATTGCCATTTTACCACACCTCCTTATGAGCAGTACAGCTGTCATTTTCACAGCCTGCCCAAACGTGTTTCCCTATATAGTGCACAATGGCGCAGTCGGTGTGCGAACTCAATGTATGGGACACAGTAAGAAAATCACAGTGACACTGTTCATTAGCAGAGGTTTTAAAATGGCAATGTTGAAAATTTGGTGAAAAATTTCCTAAAAATGACTGTTTTACGATGCGTTGCACAGTTCCTCGTTCGTGGGTTTTGCGAATTTTCAATATTTCCACTCCAGATTTTCAACATTGGCATTTTACCACACTTCCTTATGAGCAGTACAGCTGTCATTTTTCACATCCTGCCCAAAACGTGTTTCCGCATATGTAGCGCACAATGGGGGTAACAAAAAGATCATGCTGACAATTTATTGTGCAAATACCAGCAATCGCACAGGGCATTAGGGTAAAGCACCATACATGCCAAACACCACTACAAATACCTGCAAGCGAACGTTCGGCATTGACAAATGCTTGTTTGTCTACATGTAGCCTACTAGTCTCATCTTATATCCCAGAGAAAACTGTGTTTAACCCAATCAGCACAGCTGTCATAATGGTTTACCTATAATTTAGTTCCTTGTGTTCCATATTTTTGTTCTATAATACAGGGGTTTTGTACAGTCATACTGGAGTTTACACATTTCTTCCTTGGTACTTTAGATCTGGTCTGATAAATCTAAACCAGAATGTTTAGCTAATGACAGTAATTTAAGTAAATGTTCTCTATGACCTAAATAAGTGTGTATTTAGAAGTCTCCATCTGGTTTCAAAAGATTGCACTAAGTGTCTAATTTCAATTTTGGTATCCTCCCACCACTCCGTTGGGTCATCATATGAATCATACACTGATTTTCTAGCATAAAATAAATCAAAGAGGTCTCCCTGGAAATCCTTATCCGTGAGAGAAGAGGGGCTCATTCTCCAGAAACCAGAGCCTGTAGTCTGTCCCAACTGACAGCCTAAAACCACTTTTACCAGTTTGTAGTTCAGTGTTTCCAAAGGGAGGATGTATACAGTCTGTATTGGCAATGAAGGAGACAGAAACCAAAAATCAATTCTGGAGGAAATGGGACCATTAAAAAATGTATGTTCATTAGCTTCCTTTACATGGTCATAAACCTCCTGCAATCCCTTTTGATACATAGAAGTTTCAAAAAATTGGTGTTACAAAGTATTTTTGTTTTCCTACCCCAGTCTTTGAGGGAAAGCCCACAATTGAAATCCCTACCAAAACAGATGTCTTTAGATGCACATACGTAAATATGGTTGGATGAGTTTAAAAATCTCTATTCTGCCTGATTTAGATAGTGAAGCATATATGAGTATATTAGTTAGATTGAAAGCTTTCCCACAAAAAAGGATATCTAACATTAAAACCCTTCCTGGGAATAAATCAGTAAGTTGAGTAGCTTTAACATTTGTAATGGAAAATAGAACAGCAACACCTGCAGGTATCCTCCCAACTGACCAAAAGAAGGTCCCTGTCTCTATTCTTTCTTGACATTATTTATATCCTCCAAAGTATATAATCGAGTATCCTGTAAAACATACAGTACACTGTGGTTCTGCAAAACAGAAAAAGTTAAGACACTTTTTCTTGTTCCATGTACTATCACATTGTTGTGCTAAAGGAAATGGTATCAATCATTATTCAAGGAAAAACATGAGAGCCTTGAAGACATAATTTCTTCTTTCCAGAACTTCCAAGTTTATACCTTGTTTTCCTCTTTTTAGTCTTCGGTGGATCTGGCTGTGTGTGTTCAGTGTCAGAAAAGGGTTCAGGTTGGGAGGAGATCATGGAAGAAACCTCAGACTCCTCTGCAGCGTCTGCTCAGTCTTTATCCTGAAGGGTCTGAAAACGATTATCCAAGGGTAAACTGTCCATTTTGCTTTGCTTGGACTTCGGTTGTCACCCAGTTCTTTTTGCTCTTGTGACAATACGAAAGGAGTCTTGGACTGGGGTTGGGAGGTGGGCATCTGGTCTTGCTGCACTTGAGCCGATGTGGACGGTACCTGAACATCCATCAGATCAGCATGTTGTACACTTGTGTTTGCTCCTGGGGTTGCTGAGGTTGTCCATCAGTGTGAGAAGCTTGTATCTGCTCTGTGGGAGATTCTGTCTCCTGGTCCTGTGAGGTGTGCATTGATGAGATCTTATCAGGTCAGTCATGCTGCTCACAGTGTTCAAGGTTAACCTTAGTGACCTCCACACATGCTGAAGTTTCTGGGAGGTTTGCAGTTGTACTGGTCTCAGTAGCTGATCTTTGTTCTTTTCTTTGTCTGGCTTTTTGGACTAAGAAGACATAATGATCATGAATAGCCTGTTCCATAGGATCTGGGCTATTATGTGAAGCCGAGGGACAATTTCAATAAGTATGGCCTGTATCATCACATTGGTTACATTTAGTTTTATTCCAGCACTGTAAACTAGAGTGGCCAAGTTCATCACATAGACCTCATTTAAGAGAGTCATGGGCATTACCGAGATGAGTTTTTGCACCACAGGGGTAATAAGCCTTAGGTTGGCCTGCATAAAAAAATCACACCATGACCTCGTCCCAGAAAGAAGCTGTTCAGGAGCTGGGAGATACTGTCTGCCATTTGTTTTAAAGTGACCTTAAAGTGTCACCCTCCCGTCCAAATATGCTCAGTGTCCAGGATGGGGTTAGGTTGCCCAATTACCTTGCATCATTGCTTAAGCCAGGAAAAGATATCAGCCCACAGGTATACCGTCAACATAGCATTGGAATAATGGTGTAGTGAAATGCATGTCATGGAAATAGCATGAGTGAAAACTGCTACATGTACAGAAGAGTATGGGGATATTATAGCACTGTACATGTAGCTGTTTTCACTCATGCTGATTTTCAGTTGGTCACATTTGTCTCCTCCCTGACTTTATCCCTCCCGGAGATTAGAGTAGTAAACCCCCCCCCCCGACCCTCTGATGGCTTTCTCCCTCCCGGAGAGTAAATCACCCACCCCCTTTGCTCTTTCATTACTTCATGCTGTATTAGTTACACACGGTTCTTGCTGTTGGCATTTTTCTGCACTGTAATTGACCGTGACATTTTGTTTTCGTAGTCTTGTGGTGGGGCCTCAGCCAATTCACTTCCTCATTTAAAAAATCGTAACTTTCCTGAAACAAGGTTTAGTCAGAAGGATTGCAATGAAAGGAACCCAAATAGGTGTAGTCATAGAAACATAGAAACAGAAGTTGACGGTAGATAAAGACCGAAGGCCCATCCAGTCTGCCCATTTTTTCACTCTTATGAATGTGCCATAGGCTTGTACTCTGTCAATGCCTATCTATTCATACTCATCTTTATTGTCTCTTATGCCTATTCCATGCCTGTTTGAAGCCCTGCACTGTATTCATATCCACCACTTCCTGAGGTAGGCCGCCCATGCACCCACCACCCTTTCTGTGAAAAAGAACTTCCTCACCTTCCCCCTTAATTGGCCTCCCTCTAATCTCATGCTGTGTCCTTTTGTCCTGCTATTTTTCTTATATTGAAACATGTTAGACTCTTTCACCTGTTAATACCCTTAAGATGTTTGAATGTTTCGATTATATCACCTCTCCCTCCTTTCCTGTAGCGATACATATTGAGCTCCGTTAATCTGTCCTCATATGTTTTCTGATGCAGTCCCTGTACCATTTTGGTTGCCCTTCTCTGGACTGCCTCTGTTTTGTTAATGTCCTTGTGCAGGTGTGGCCTCCAGTGCTGCAAGTACTCCAGATGAGGCCTAACCAGTGTCTTGTAAAGAGGGTTACTCTCCCTCTTACATCTATGCATACCTCTATTAATACACCCCAGCATCCTCTAGCCTTACTATACCTACTGCTTTAGTGGTCTGCTTGGATGATTTCAGGTCATCTGTGATGATGATGCCCAAGCCTCTTTCTTCCCTTGTGACTGCCAGCAACTCCCAACCTATAGGTGGCTTCAGGATTTCTCTTCCCTATGAGCATGACCTTGCACTTCTTTGCATTAAAACCCCATTTGCCACTCTTCCGACCATTTTGCCAGTTTATCCAGATCTCTTCTCATTCTGCCCACCCCATCTGGATCATCTACTCTGTTGCAGATGTTGGTGTCTGCAAACAGATAAACTTACCCTCCAGTCCATCTGCAATGTCATTGATGAAGATATTGAAGAGGTCTGGCCCAGGACTGATCCCTGAGGTACCCCACTTGTGACTTGCATCTCTTCTGACTGTATACCATTTACTACCACTCTCTGTTTTCTGCCCACAACCAGTTTGCCACCCAGTTGACCAACTTCTGACCCACCGAGCCTACCCAGCTTATTAATCAATCTTCTATGTGGAACAGTATCAAAGCTTGCTGAAGTCAAGGTAGGCGACATCAACTGCTCCCCTTGGTCCACCACTCTGGTTACCCAGTCAAAGACATCTATGAGATTAGTTTAACAGGACCTTCCTGTTGTAAACCCATGCTGTCTTGGATCCTGTGCTCCTATGGATTCCAGGTGTTGCACTATCCTTTCTTAAGGAGTGCTCCATAATCTGCCCACTACTGAGGTAAGACTGACTGGTTTGTAGTTCTGTGCCTCCTCCCTGCTACCACTGTTGTGGAGCGGGATCACATGAGCCCATCTCCAATCTTTTGGGACCTCTCCTGTGTTCAGACTCACTAAACAGTTCTGATAATGGCTCTGCTAGTTCCACCCTTAGCTCCTTTAGTACCCTGGAATGTATGCCATCAGGTCCCATTGCCTTGTCCACCCTGAGCTTAGCGAGCTCTTGTGGACTCTTTCTTTTGTGAAGGGACAAGTGCACACCTCCCCCCCTCCCCGTGTCCATGGTGCTGAGCTGTGGGCCCTGCCATACCTTCTCCTCAGTAAATACTGAGCAGAAGTACCTATTTAGGATAGATGCTTTTCCTTGGTCCTCCTCCTCACACTCCCCCTTATCCCCTTTGATCTTAGCAATACCCCTTCTGGACTTTCTCCTTTCACTAATGTATCTATAGAAAGTCTTGTCACTTTCTTTTACTGTTCGTGCTAGTGTTTCCCCTGTTGGGACCTTTGCCTGCCATACTGCCTCCCCTGCTTCCCTTAGGGATGTTTGGTATGCCTCCCTATTTTCGTCCTGCTGCATTCCCTTGTATTTCCTGAAGGCCAGCCTTTTGGCTCTGACCTTTTCTGCTACTGTTGTTGAGAACCAAAGTGGTTTCCTCCTTCTTTTGCTCTTGCTTTTCTCTCTAATACAGTGGGATGTTGCTTCAAGTATTGTTTCCTTAATGCGTGCCCACTTTGCCTGTACCCCCCCCCCCTCACCTGTATTTCTTCTTCCCAGGACTAGCTTAACTCTGTTGACCATCTTATCAAAGTCAGCTCCTCTGAAGTCCCATATTTTTGCCATGGAATGGGATGATTTAGTTCTAATGGCCAAATTGAACCATACCATGTGATGGTCACTGGCCCCCAGGTGACCTTCTACCTGGAGATCTGTGATCCTTTCCCCGTTAGTCAGTACTAGATCTAGGATAACTCTGTCTCTTATGGGTTGTTCTACCAAAGGCCCTCCCCCTGCAGGGAATCCACTATGTGTCTAGTTCTGGCAGATGTTCCTGCTGGTATTGACCAATCTGTATCTGGCATGTTGAAGACTCCCATTATCAGAACCTCCCCTTTAGCTGTCATGTTTTGCATATCTTCTAACAGTAATGTGTCTATGTCCTCCCCCTGGTCTGGAGGTCTGTAGACAACCCCAGTTAGTATGGCTGTCCCATTTCCTGTTTCCAGGGTGACCCACAGTTCTTCTGGCTCCTTATGTGTATTCTGAATTTCTGTAGCTTTGATATTTTCATTGACATAAAGGGCCATTCCACCCTCCCTTTTTGCACCTCAGTTTCTTCTGAATAGTACCTAGCTGGGTACAGAAGTCTCCCAAGCGTGGTTACTGGTGAACCATGTCTCGCTAATGGATACTATGTCCAGTTTAGCCTCTGTCATTGTTGCCTGCAGGTCTGGGATCTTGTTTCCCAGACTGCAAGCATTTGTGTACATGATTTTCCATTGGCTAGATTTCGGTGTGTTAGTCATTGGGCAAGGTCCGGCATTTCTCCTGTGCGTCATATGGGGAGCTAGACCTTTTTCCTTACCTGGTGATGCAAATGAACTACAAACATCCTGAACTCCTGTTTTGTCACTAGCTGAGGGAGGGTGTTCTTCCCATTGACGATCGGTGCTGCATGCACCCTCTCCCATTTGCTAGTTTAAATATTCTGCAAAGATGTCAAACTTCTGCCCCAATGCACTGACTCCCTCCTTAGTCAGATGCAGTCCATCAAATTTAAAGAACTTTTGCTCCCAAAACTGTTGCCAGTTACCTACAAATTTGTGTCCTTTTTCCTGGCACCAGCCCTTGAGCCACATGTTTAGTTCCCCTATCTCCCATTTTCTGACCTCCCTCTCCCAGACTAGGAGGATCTCAGAGAAGGAGATGCCGGACGAAATGGATGACAGTTTGTCACCCAGCCTGGTCAGGTGTTCCTTGGTCTCCACAACTGATTGGCTGGCAAGATTGTTAGTCCTATGTGTACCAGGGCGTCAATGTTTTTCCTGCTCCTGCACATTTTAGAGTGTGTCAGTGTCTCTCCACGCTGATGTACCTGGGAGACATCTGACCATTACCCTCGGCTGAAGTAGGTATCAACTCCTGAATCATGGAGTCTGTTTGATCAGAAGTGTTTTGGATTTCCTTCTTGCTTTTTTGTTTTGGTTCCTGTTTTAAGCGATTTTTGTTGTACTAGCTCCTGTGCTGTAGTGTCCTGCTCTGCAGTGTCCTCTGCCCCTTTGTTTGATTTAGGAGATAGAGGCAGATCCCTGTTTGTAGTTTTTATATGGTTTGTGGAGGTGATACATTGGAGAGCACTGAGTGATGGGGCACCCGATTTGCCCCTTCTAACCACCTGCCAACGTCCTAGACCAACTACCCTCTGCAGTTGAAGTGCTTCTATTGGATGTTGGGGAAATAGCAGGCAGTTCTTATAATATATTTCCTCCTGAATATGTGATTTGAGGCTCGCAATCTCTGCCCACGCTGCCTGGAGCTGACTTTTCACTTGCTGGAAACATTTCTTTAGTTCACAGTCCCTTAAAGCCTCAGAATTTCAAGCACAGGATTGCCTGTAAACTAGTGCTGCACATTTGGCTACAACTCACAGTTTTTCTCTGGCTTTAAAACTTTAAACTGATGCTGAATCCATAACTATGCTCACAGTCAATGGCTTAACAAACTTGCACTTGCTGGTAAAACTTGACACAGTCGTTATTTGCAAAGCGACTACACTGCTGCACACATATTCAGCTGGCTTTTGGCAGAAAATCACTGTTTGAGCAACTTTTACTGTTGGTACTCACTGTTATCAATAGCTGTTTGCTGCGATGGAAAACGGCCTGCAGCCAGTCTTGGAGGCCTCAGAAAGAAAACGGTCGGGCAGTCCTGCCGATCGTTTCCCCGATCACCACACTCTCAATTTAGTCGATCGAGATGCGGGTTGAGCCCGATTTTAAACAGAAAAGTCTATTTTTACAAGTTTTACAGTGCTTTTTATTCACCGCAACGCTCCTCCACCAAGCCAGTACACGCACTCCACTCACACTCCCTCTCAAATGCTGGGCAGTCACTGTAGAGCTGGCTGAGGGGTGGGACTGATTGCAGCCTCACCAATCACGACGCCATGCAAATGAGGCTCTTCTTCTGTAAGTGCTCTTCTCCTCACGGTGATCTCGAGCAGGCAAATTTAAACTGTAGAAACCACTTTTTTTCCTTCAGCTGACTCCATGGCGGAGCCATTTCAGCCATTTAGCATGGGCATTCTCACAGCAAGTCTCTCAGTTTACTCAAAAGCATTTCCAACGTCCAGGGCACAATTTCCCTGTTGCTACCCCTAGTCTTGCACACTTTCTTTATCACACCACAGTTCTTTAAAAAGCATTTCCAACATCCAGGGCACAATTTCCTGTTGCTACCCTAGTCTTCCACACTTCTCTTTATCACACACAGTTCTTTAAAAAAACTGGCAAAAACGCTGTAAACAATTGATACAGGACACTGGCACACTCTTTTAGCTTTACTGCTCCTTGATAAACAGTTGGCATTTTAACAGCAGCATAAGAACCACAGCACACAGCGACACACTAGTTAACTTGCTTCAGCTTTTTGGGCTACCCACTGCCAGATAGCCAAAACGCTAGCCCCCTTGCCCGAGCACCTTTCCTCCCTAAATAAAAATCCAAAGCGGTGCCTCCATTTTGTAAGGCCCCGGACCCCTGCCTTTTTGCAAAACGACAGGTGGTATGCTGTTGAAGCTGACAGCAGTACCTGGTGGGGACTGGATTCGGAGAGGACTAGGTTACTCGGCACAAGGGGCCTAGGTTTGGCTACTCTGCACAGGGGCACCCAAGTAAATCCGAACACAGGAAGCAATAACTGTAATCTCCAAAACCAGGAAATGGGATTCTAAAGTGTGGCTTTTATTCACATCCAAACTGAACAAACAAAGCATAGACGGACCCCCATGGGGCTACATTCCTGGTAATGCAGATTAGAGATACAGAACACTTCTTCACTATTCCAGTCCTCAGGCTCTGAACCCACCAGGCACACAGACTGGACTTGCATGCAACTTTGGGTACACAGCCCGACTTGTACACTACTTGTTTTTTCCATGGACTGACTCCCCGCCAGCCACTTGATACGTGGTCCATATGGGAATGAACCAGTTTTCCTGATGGTGGCTCCCAAACCACCTTAGAGCCTTCGACTTCTTAAGGAAATTTTCCTTCCAATCCCGTCTGGGTACTTCCCTCATCACTGGCCAAGTGCATGAGGCAAAGTAGAAATCCACAGAGCAAATCCATAGAGGTGGACCTGGTTACTAAAGATAGGGGGTCTCCCACCTCCACAGTCCATACCTGGCCATTTCTCCGGACACTGAACAACTCTTTTTGAAAGCTTGGCAATGTAGATTACAGGGTAGACGTATATCACATCTCCTCTACATGTCTTGACTTTCCCCTTGTGCTGGATTTGAACATACTTTTACTTTTTGCTAAGCCTATTACTCTAGGCCTCCCACTACTTCAGAAGTCCAATCCCCACTTTAACACAGTTCAGGATGAAACATGGGCCCTTTGGAAAGAGCAGAACTCACCCTTTGGTTGCAGGTGCCCCACAGGCAGATCTTGAAATCTTCTTGTACCCCACACACTTGGGAAAAATAAGGCAGCTTCTCCTCTAGCAGTAGCCAGGGGGTTGCCCCTGGAATAGCAGGCAAACCTCCCACCCCCATCCCCTGAGGGATGGGGCACAGATACCCGTATCAGCGGTCTCCGCCACTTTAAAGAACAGCTTACTGTGTCCCTCTTTATGCAGAAACACACACCTTTCCCTAAAATAGCTCAATTTCAGAGCTGAGGCTCCAAAAGCCTGTGACAGAACTGCTGTGCTCCTCTCACAGCAATCTCCAACTACAGACTGAACACTGACTGTTCAAAACTCCCAGCATTCTAATCTAACTCCCTTCTGCAGATTCCAACGTGGCTCATGCATCTGTGATAGTTCTATGGTGATGTCATCCCTCAGTCTCAGCTGAGACTGAGAACAGAGTGAGACAGTGTGAAATCCATTTAACTGGAGATTCACAAGCTGCCTTCCCTGTCTACCACTAGGTCTTACTGGGATTCTAGTAGCCCCGGGTAACAGGGGGGTTACAAACAGAAGATATACCTTGCAAAAGGCAATTTGAATCAGAAGATGACAGCAGTAATCTGTAAGCACAAACCTGTAGGCACACCCTGTAATAATGCAGCAGAAAGTATACCCAGCAACAACAATTTGAATCAGAGAAAAATAAAGCAATAAAATGCTAGCAACAAACAGTAACAACCCCTTTGAATACAAAAGAAAATAATAACACACAGTAAATCTACCTAGTCAAAAGAAGCCTTAAACTTTTTCATTGCTCTGGTAAGGTCCTTGCTCTGTCCTTACAAGCAACCTAGAAGAAAAGAGCTCAGGTGAAGCGAGGTGCCTTTGCCAGCAAACCTAGTCCTTAATTCATTATATTTTTTCCAGAAACGTTCCAGACCTGCTGGATATTTAAAACTTACATCAATAAAATGTGTCTCCTGAAGTATGAATAAGGGCATAAATCCCATAGGCATAAAAAATACATACTCTCTTTTAGTAACTGTCTGGCCACAAAAACTGTCTGGCCACAAAAACTCTGTCAGGTGGTTTTGCAAGTCCACCTCGATATTTTAACTGTACTGTCTTGCGGCATTTGGCAGGTTCATGAGCTTGCCTGAAGAAATCAGAGAAAAGGTGTGGTCCTGGTCTTGGGTCCCACACACCTTCCATAACTGAATAGCTGGTAGTATCTTGTGGGGGGAATATGTTCATGTTCTGCATTTAAACCATTTACAGTGTCTGTTTCACCTTCTGGTGGAGTTTCATCTTGTACTGGTGGATCAGTAGGGAAATCAGGATTTACTGGCATGTCTGAGTGAGGGTTCTGACCCATTTGAAATGCTATATTTAATGCAGGTATTGTAGGGGAAATTATAGCAGTTTGGGATTCTAGAGGTGTGTCAGCCTCGGTAACGTCAGGAGTCATGACACAGTGCTCAATGGGTTTAGCAGCTGAAACTCCATTTTTATCAGGGATAGTAGCAGACTCATCTTGTGTGTTAGGGGATGCAGTGTCACCCACCATGGCCTGAATGGTTTGTAAAACTGTGTCTTGGGGAAGCATCCCCTGTGAAAACAGCTCTTTATGGGATTTATTTGTGTTTAAAATTTGACACTGACCTGCTGGTAAGGAGCCTTCTGAATAGTTTGTGTCCCAAACTGTCCCATCCTCTGTTCTCCACCAGCTCACTGCTTCTAATGCATCAGAAATCCAGTTGGGCAATCGTGGAACATCTGCAGGTTGCCTTTGTCTGTCATTTTCACATTCTGGGGTATTTCATACATGTGCAAGTGGGGAAAGTTGTCCCATCTTGTAGGCAGTTACGTGATCCACTCCCGGACTACAGGAGCTGTATTTCATCATTTGAGAGGCCTCTTGCAGCACAGAATTCGGTAATACCTTGCCAACTGTTTCTTGCACCATTCCAACTGTCAGCTGAGAGTAATTAGCAGTACTGAGCACCTGCGAAACTGGGGCAAGTACATTTGCAGGAAGCGTTAATTTTTTTTCAGAACTGTTTGCAGACTGCAGTTTTGCTTTTCTCTGGGCTAATTTCTCTTCTTTTGCCAGTAGCTGACACAGAGTTTTTCTTCGCAATAAATTCAGCATCCAAATCCTCCATTTCAGACAGAGCCACAGATGGTTGATTTTTCTCCGCAGAGTTCACATTCATGGGCAAGGCAGTTGACTGTGCAGCATCCATTTTTGATTCAATGGCATTCAGTTCATGGGTCATCTCTTTGTTATTCTGAGTGGAGAGGGAGACGGGCTTCTCCACTCGGACATCCAGTACGCTGTCCTCCTCCAACTCCATACCTCTTCAGACAGGAAGCAAACAGTGCCTCCCGCTGAAGAGTTGGGGAATTTCCCCCATTCACTGATATACAGTACCACCAACAGCTTAACAACCTGATTCAATACGTCAGTTTGCATCTAAACTTCTTAACCGCCCCAGAAAACCTGAAACAAATTATCTCAGTCTTCCTTTCCTGATCAACAATAAAAAAAAATAATAATTTCCTTATAAATAGTGTGGCATTTTGGTGTTGGTCTGCCACAGAGGACCCTACCTTCATTGTAGCCTGCCTTGGCCATCTGGTTCTTCTGCAGTGGTCGCTCTGATACCAAATGAACTGAGTTGGATGCATAAAATGATAAACAATATTAGTTTTATTCGAATACATAAGCAGGAGCATCTGTTCAGCACGAGGTATAACTCAGAACTAACTGAGGAATAGGAAAGAAAAAAATTACTCACCTTAGTAATCTTGTTTCTTCTAAGGGAATCTTACTGTATTCTGATTTATGCAGTATGGTCTCACCATAGGACTGCCCTGGAGCTGAAATGGTTAATAGAACCTATGCAAATGATGGAATGCTAGGCTCGAGCTTGGTTTTCAAACCACTGTCCTTAGTAAACAACTCCTAACCGTCAGATTCTTACAAAGCATGCACTAAGCAGTGTCCAACTAATGGAAGGGTAGTAATAATAATAATAATAACAACCATAGAACCCTCCCTAAACCAGAAATGGCAGGAGAAAAAATATTAGGGAATTACCCTTCTTTCAAATACTCCAAAACCTGGCATCCTTGAAGACTCAAGTCACAGATGCCCAATATAAAAACAGTATATACTCCTCAGGTTTGCAACAACTTTAGCATAGCTGTAATGCAGTGACCATAGGTTCTAGCAGGAGTGGAAGGAGGGAGATCAGAATACAGTAAGATTCCCTTGGAAGAAACAAGATTACTAAGGTGAGTAATTTTCTTCAAACCCGGAAATCTTACTGTATTCTGACTTACGCAGATCACCAAGCAGTGATTTTGGAGGTGGGCCTGTAACCTATTTAGGAAACAGGCTCTGCAGGACTGCTGTGCCAAAACTGGCATCACCTCTGGCATGGACGCCCAAACAAGAATGCTTTGTGAATGTGTGACTGTTCCTTCCAAGTTGCAGCTTTGCAGATATCTACTAGGGAGATATCTCTAGCAGCTGCTAGAGAGGCTGCAGTACCCCTAGCTGAATGGGCCCTGAGGCCTGCAGATGGTTCCTTACCTACCTTGCTATAACAGAACTGGATACAAGCTACAATCCATCTGGCAATGGATCGCTTTGTGGCAGGTTTTCCTTTCCCCACCTCTCCAAAGGTAAGGAAGAGCTGGGTTCGATCCTGTCTGTGATCCTTTGTGTGGTCAAGATAGTAGCTGACTGCCCTTTTTACATCCAGGCTCTGCAACCTACGTTCACCTGAAGTGGAATGGTCTGTAAAGAAGACTGGCAAGGTAATAGACTGGTTAAGGTGGAAATCTGATACCACCTTAGGCAAAAGCTTTCTATTAGTTCTCAGGACTATCTTGTCCCTATGAACTGTGATATACCCAGGCTCTGTGGATAGTGCCTGGAGTTCACTGATCCTCCCGCAGAGGTAATGGCAACCAGAAATACAGTTTTCCAAGTCACATATTTGAGATCCGCTGATGACATGGGTTCAAATGGAGGTTGCATGAACTGAGCAATGCAAATATTTAGGTCCCACATGGGAGTGGGCTCCCTGTGTGCTGGGTGTAAATGTAGCAGCCCTTTAAAGAATTTTTGAACACTGGCTTTGAAGCCAAAGAGGAGGAAGAAGCTTTACCTTCTGATAAATAAGTTGAAACAGTTGCCAAATGCACCCTCAGGGTGGAAATAGTTAAACCTGTGGAGTGCAAATGAGCCATATAGTCCAGGGCTATAGAAATGTTAGCTTGGGAATGATCTACGCCTCTGCCCTGGCACCAAAAGGAAAACCTTTTCCATTTAGAGGCGTATGTTTTCTTAGTGGAGGGCTTTCTGGAAACTCTCAATATATCCATAACCCCCTCTGAAAGATGCAAGTCCACATATTCTACGTCCTCAAGAGCCATGCTTTGAGTCTGAGGGATAGTAAGCTGGGGTACATGATTCTGCCCTGAGAGGAGGTCAATAGGTTGTACCTCCTGGGAAGACTGACTGGCTTGGCTACTGAAACTGATAGGAGTATGGAGTACCAGGGCTGTCTGGCCCAGACTGGGGCAATGAGAATCATTGAGGCTGGTTGAAGCCTGAGCTTGTTCAATACTTTCAGCAACTGAGGGAATGGAGGGAAAGCATACAGGAACTTCCCCGTCCAATCTGACAGAAATGCATCCAAAGGAATTGTGCCCCTGCTGGGGGGTCTGCAGCAGTATTCTGGGAGCTGGTAATTGTCTGGGGCTGCAAAGAGATCCACTTCTGGGGTGCCCCACCTCCTAAAAATGGTCTGTAAGATCTGTCTGTTCAGTGACCATTCGTGGTGATTCTGGTTTATCCTGCTGAGGGCATCTGCTAGGACATTGTCCTTGCCCGGGAGATGAACAGCTGAAAGGAACACCTTTAGAGAGTATGCCAGTGCCCAAATGTTCATAGCTTCTGTGCAAAGAGGGGTTGTCCTTGTGCCCCCTTGCTTGTTTATGTAGTACATGGTGGTTGAATTGTCTATTCTGACCCTGCACCACCTTCCCTACCACCTGAGTGGCAGAAGATTGAAGGGCCAGAAGAACTGCTCTGAGCTCTAATAGATTGATGTGCAGGAGGGATTCCTGCTTTCCCCATGTGTCATGAGCAGTGTGATCCCCGAAATGTGCTCCTTACCCCAGGAGGGAAGCATCTGTGGTAAGTATCAGAGAAGGGGCTGCTGTAGGAAAGATACCCCTCGTCTGAGATGTTCTCTTACTTGCCTCCACTGCAGAGCTTGAATAAAGGTGGCTGTGATTGTGACAAGCTTTGACAGAGAGTCTTTCTTTGGGACTAGTACTCCCTGAGATGAAACTTGATGTCTCTCATCTGAAACCTGGCTCCTGGGATGGTTACAGTGGAGGCTGCCATGTGACCTAGCAATTGCAGGAAATGCCTTGCTGGTCTGGGGAACATGCAGTGAAAAGACCTGGCCACTTGAATGAGGCTGTCCACCCTGTCCTGAGGAAGAGAGACCATTCCTGTCTTTGTTCCATTCTACCCCTATGAACTGGAGCAACTGCACGGTTCTAGGACAGACTTTTTGATTCACTAAGAATCCCAGGGAGGACAAGGTGTTCTGAGTGACAGCTAGTGCCTCTCTTACTTACTGCTATGACTGGCCTGCAATGAGCCAGTCATCCAGATAGGGGAGCACTGATACTCCTAGCCACCTTAGGTATGCCACCACGACAGCTAGGCATTTTGTGAATACCCTTGGAGCAGATGTTAGTCCGAAGGGCATTGCCTTGAATTGATAATGACCTGATGGCAATCTGAATCTGAGGTACTTTCTGTGTGACCTTCCAATTGGGATGTCAAGAAGCATCTTTTAGGTCCAAGGATGCTAGCCAGTCTCCCTGCCTTAGGGTAGATAATATGGTAAATAGAGTGACCATCTTGAATTTTGGTTTGCTAGTTGCTTGTTCAGGTATCTGAGATCCAGAATGGGATGCCACTCCTGTTTTCTTTAACGTAAAGAAGTATCTTGAGTACAGACCCTTGCCTTTCTGAATGGCAGGGACTGGTTCCACTGCCTGAAGTAGCAGAAGAGATGGCACTTCCTTTTCCAGTAGGGTTGTTTCTGATGGGGAAGAGGGCTTGAAGGCCCTTGACCTTAGCCTTGGCCTGGTTTTGAAGCTGAGGACCAGCCCCTGGCCCACTACTTCCAGAACCCACTTGTCTGTGGCGATGTTTTTCCATTCCTGAAAGTAGTGGGCCAGTCTGCCCCTTACTGGTAATGGGGAGGCCACCTGGACATTCTGCTCAGGAAGTCTGCTTTGATTGAGCTACTGGCTGGACAGTTGGGCTAGTGCAGTCAGTGCTCCTCCTGCCCCTGCCCCTAAAGTACCCCCTATGCTGATACTGGGGAAAGACTTGGGGCTGAAAATAAGGCCTGTAATGAGTCCTGCCCCTGCCACCCCTAGCATGGTGTCCCTGGGGGTTGGCAGTTCTCTCCTTTACTGCTGCACTTTTGTAAACAGCTTTGTAGTCATCCATTTTTTTCATGTATGCCTCTGTTTGTTCTCCAAACAGAGAGACAGGATCTCAGGAAAATCCAAGACCTTGTTTTGTGTGTGCCTGTGAGAGGTTAGTGGTTCTAAGCCATGCAAACCTTCTCAGAGACACTGCTGGAGCCATCTCGTGGATGCAGTGTCATTTGCATCCACTGCCATCCTATACTGGGTCTTAGATGCTTCAATGCCCTGTTAACTGCTTCTTCCAGGTCAGCAGCCATTGAGGGGGAACTGACTTGGCAATTTCCAGTACAGTGGACCACACATATTTTGATATCTGGCTAGATATGCCTTATAGGATGCCTGCCTAATGGCTGGGAGGATCCTAAATAAACCTTCTAGCTATTGAATCCATTCTCCTGGAATCTTTCTCAGGAGGGTGGGAGGCCAGAGGATGTCTGCTTTGTCACAAGCTGCAGCCTATACTACACCTTCATGACGGGGTGACCAAACAAAATTCAGCCTCAGACTTATCCACCCAGTACTTCCTGTCACTTTCTTATCAGTAGGAGGGACAGAATTGGGGTTCTGTAATATTTTCATGGTCTGCCTACTCAAGGACTTGTGTAAGGGAGAAGCAGCCTTTTGATGGAGGGACATCCATCATTTCTTTATAGTCTTCTTCCTCCTCATCTTCCAGAGACTCCTGGGATGAGAGGTCAAGAGACGGGGCCATTTGCTTCATAAAAGCAAAGTATGAAGAAATATCTTCATTTCCCTTGTTAGGGGATTCAGGCGTGTGGGGATCGAGATGTCTGGCTGTATAGGCTCATCATAATCATCATCTCCATAATCCTCTTCTGGTTCTTCACCAAGACCACGATCCACAAACTGTTCCCCACCTTGGTCTGTTAAACCGGGGACTTGTGAATCGGTAGTACGTGGAACTGGCTGTTTTTCAACCGGAACCGGAAACTGAAAGGACTGAATAATCCTGATCGCGTTCGTGATCTCTTCAGCATAAGAAACCACTGTTGGTACCGGTTGCAGTTCCTGGTGCTTTTCTTGTCGTTTTTTTCCTAACCACTACGGCTGGTTCAGCAGCCTTATCTGTAGTTCTTTTCTTTGTGGAACTATCGCACCTGACACAGGGCAGTCACTCCGGTTCAGTGGACTGTTCGTGGCCAGGTTAGCAGCCTTATCAGTCATTTTTTCCCTTAGCCTCTTCAACCGCCTTTCAAGGGTGGACTGAGGGAAATTAGCACAGATTTCACAGTCTGTCTGAAGGTGGTCAAGCCCCAGACAGAACAAGCAAATCAAATGAGGATCAGCTTTTGCAACAGTTTCCACACTCTGTCAGTGCTGAAACCTGTCGGTCCTGTTCTCTTTTTGGTTTCTGTGACATAAGCGAAAATAAGATAAAAGCCAGTAGAATTTTTTTTGTCGGTTGTTACACCATAAAAATGAAACTAGGTTTAGAGATATAGATCCCAGAGTTACCGGTTGAAAAAATGGACCCACTAACCGGAATTACTCTGGTATAAGTTTAAAACTAGCTAACCGACTATACAGAGTCAGAACAATTTCAAACTAACTAAAACATATGTTTATACAAAATAAGGACATCAGTTTCTCAGTAAGGAACCGGGAGAAAAATGACTACTTACCCTTACAAACTAAAATCTAAAACAATTACTACCCGAAAACCAAGGATAGTGATAAGAATACCAAATTAAATAAATTTACTGAGGTATAAACAGAGAAAATAAAGTTTCTTCAAGAGATGAAGGAGAGCTCTCCGAGGCGTCTTACTGAGGCAAGCGGAGTAAAGAATCTGATGGTTAGGAGTTGTTTACTAGGGACAGTGGTTTGAAAACCGAGCTTGAGCCTAGCATTCCATCATTTGCATAGGTTCTATTAGCCATTTCGCCCGGGGCTGTACTATGGTGAGACCGCACGCATAAGTCAGAATACAGTAAGATTTCCTGGGGTTTGAATAGGATATTTCCAAGCCCTGCAGGAAATAATTAGCATAGCAGTTTCATTACCAAAGCTCAAATTGAAATTAAGTCCCAGTTAAAGGGCAGCAGCTATTCAGAAGCCCCGTGATTAACTTGTACTCCACATCACCCCTGAACAGAAAAGTGAGTACCACTCAACAAAAGCAAAAGCATGGCATTAAACAACAGGAAGTATTAGCAAAACATTTTAAACATTAAAATAAACATTAATTAGCATCGTTGAACATTTTTGAGAAACCTTTGATTGGATTCAAAACACAATACTCCGCTGCTGGGGAGGGGAGGAAAGAATCTGGACTACATTGGTGACCAGTCAGTGCAGTGCCAGGGAAGGAGGATGACACAACAGCAACTAGAAGCTTGGTCATGCAAGAAGTGCTAAAGTGCAGGGGAAGGGAATGGAGAGAGAGGGAAGGGGAGCAGCAGGAGGGTACCAAAATGCAGATTAGGTATATGCTACTATTGCAAACCATCAACATTTCTAAAGAGCTAGAGGGAAAAAATGTCATTTCAAACAGTAATTGTTAACACATTGCAAGCAACGGTTAAAGGACCATAATAATGCAAGAAATGACAAACATACTGTTGTATAAGACAGGCAAGAATTAACCACACTGAGTTCAAGACATGACCTCTGAGTTCAGTTAGTAAAGTTCACACATTTTTGTGACTTTTGCGGTCAGTGGGAATTGACTTGTGTGTGGATTGGACCAGTTCCTGACAGGATGGGGTCACGTCAGAAAAGGGGACCCAAGAGTTCTGCATGCTGTCATAACCACACTATTTTACATGAAAAGTCCAGGATCTGTTGATATACTTTTTGCACAATTTCTTCTCGATGTGGTACATGAGAGAGTCCTGAGAAAAAGATGCAGCAAAAGATTGAGAATTTCCAGGTAGTCCACCAGCTGAGCTGGCCAAACATGATCCAGCTGAAGGGTGTCAGGACCGTGGGGTTGTGAAGGAACTGGTCGCAAATTGTCTTCAGGAATTTCAGTTTCTGAAAGTATAGCAGGTTCAAGTGCAACTTCATTGTTTGGGGGACTGGGATTATCTGGGAGGGTATCTTTTAGGTACCCATGTTTCAGTCTGTTGATGTGGATTTTATTGTGTACCAGCTTTCCATCGGACTTGTGGTGCTAGCGAACATGAACAGGAGGAAGCTTTTCCACAGTGTACAAGGGAACAGTCCAAGGGCAAAGCTATTTTTTGGTGGCGCCTGGAACTAGGACAGGTCGATACAAGTGTACAATGTCCCCAACAGAAAATGAAGGTTCATGCGACTTGGCTGCTGACATGTTTTGCATTGCAGATTTTCTGTCCCAGTGTGTCAACTGCAACATGTCTGGCAAGTTTGAATGATGAAGGATGAAGCTGACTTTGGAACCTCAAATAGTGAGAGATCCCTGTCCAGAGGTGTTCTTGCGTGATGTCCATGGACTAGAAAAAATGGTGTGCACTCTGTACTGTCAACACAAGGGCTGGTGTTGTAAGCAAATTAAATGAAGGAAACAAAATGATCCCAAGTGTCATGAGTCTCATCCAGGTACTTGGGTAGTGTATTAAGAATGGTAGACATCATTCTCTCACTTTGTCCATTGCATTGTGGATGATGATAACTGGTTGTGTGAGTCTTTTTGATGTCGAGAAGTTTGCATGTTTCTCGCACAATAGTTAAAAGGTAGTTAATGCATCTGTCCGAATGCAAGTATGCTGGGGTACTGTGACAACAAATGATTGTGTTGAGGATGGCACTTTCCACTGTGGTAGCTTTAATGTCTTTTAGTGGGGTTGGTTCCAAATACTTAGTTAAGTAGTCCACAAAAACAAGAATGTATTTGTTGCCAGAGTCAGGGCATGTAGGCAAGGGGCAAGAATGTCCATGCTGACTCTTTGGAATGGTTCGGTGGCTACAGGCATTGGAATGATGTGTACCTTTGCTGGTTTGGCAGAGCTTTATTTGGGAACAGGGCTTTGAGGTGAAGAGAAAAGTGAGAGAAGCCAAGGCCCAGAGGTAGCTGAGATTAGCACAGGGAATTAACGGGGGGGAAGAAAGACATTTTCAGATACATCAGGGAGAAAAGAAAAGTGCAAGCAGACAATAGTGAGGATAAAAAGGGGTGGGGAGTGGACAGAAAAGGGGAGGAGCAAGCAGAAGCACTGAATGAATATGTTTGCGCAGTGTTCATGGAGGAAAAGGGGGGACTGCTACCACCATGGGTTGGGAGGGTGGGGATGGGGGGAGAGGAGATGACAGATGGAAGAATTGAGGCAAGTAGAGTCCTAGAGAGACTGAGGGCACTGAAGGTAGGCAAGGCACCAGGGCCAGATGGTATCCACCCTAGGGTGCTGAGGGAGATGCAGAGGTGTTGGCGGAGCCACTGGCGTATCTGTACAGCACCTCACTGTAGTCGGGATTTGTGCCACTGGACTGAAGGATGGCACGTGTAGTACCATTACACAAGAGCGGACCAAGGGATGAACTGGATAATTATCATCCAGTAAGTCTCACCTCCATAGTGTGCAAACTCATGGAAACAATACTAAAGGAAAGACTGGTGTCATACATGGAGGACAGTGGCTTCCAGGATGTGAGGCAGCATGGGTTTGTTTCAGGGAAGTTTTGCAAACCAACCCAACACAATATTATGATTGGATGACAGGTGAGCTGGATAAGGATCTGTCGGTGGATGTTCTTAACTTGGACTTGCAAGGCCTTTGATTGGTGCTTCATGGCGGTTTGGGAGGAAGCTAATTGGCATAGGGGTAGGGGCAAAAATGACAAACTGGATTACAAGCTGGTTGAGTGGGAGGCTGCAAAGGGTGGTGGTGAAAGGGGAGCTCTCAACTCTAAGGCCAATGATGAGCGGGGTGCCACAGGGCTCTGTGCTGGGGCCATTATTATTTGGGCTCTTCATATCAGACATTGCACATGGAGTGGTGAGCAAGATAAGTCTGTTCGCTGACAACACTAAAATCGGAGCTGTGGTGGATGGAGGGGAGGGATGGAAGCAGCTGCAGGGGGACCTAAGCAAGCTAGAGGAGTGGTCAGAGAGGTGGCAGCTGGGGTTCAATGCAAAGAAGTGTAAAGTTATGCACTTTGGGGAAAAGAACCCAAGGAGAGAATACTGGCTGGGGGGGTTAAGCTGGGGATCACTGAGGAGAAGGACCTAGGGGTAATGATAACAGGGACCATAAAAAATACTGCCCAATGCGGGAGAGTGGCTACAAAAGCGAACAAAATGCTGGGTGTATAGCGAGGGGGTTTTCGTCCAGGTGAAGAGTGGTGATCTTGCCCTTCTACATGTCACTGGTAAGGCCACACTTAGAGTATTGTGTGCAGTTTTGGAGGCCATACCTGAAGCGTGATATCAGGTTACTGGAGGGGGTGCAGAGGAGGGCAACAAAGATGATATGTGGAATGGAGGGGCAAGACTATGAGAGCAGGCTGGGAGACCTGAATATGTACACCCTGGTGGATAGAAGGGATGGGGGGACATGATAGAAACATTCAAGTATCTGAGGGGAGTCAATAAGGATGGGGCGGATGGGGTCTTTAAGCTAAGGAGAGGGAGGGACACCAGGGGCTTACACTAAGAATCGAGGGGAAGATTTAGAGGAAATGAGGAAACACTATTTCACAGAGAGGGTGGTAGCAAAATGGAATGCACTACCAGAATGGTGGTATCATGTAAATCTGTAAACATCTTTAAAAGGGCATGGGACAGTGAACAGGGAGAGGGAGGTGGGAAGGTGGAATTGGCAGTGGAGTGACAGAGGAGTTGAGGGTGGGCAGCTGCAAACTAGGGGTATTAGCTGCATACTTGAGCAGACTTAGATAGACCGGGTGGTCTGTTTCTGCTGGCACATTCGTATGTTTGTATGTTCATATGATTTGACAAATCGGACAATGTCCTTGTTCATGTGAGACCAGAAGAAGTGAAGCGTTGTCATTTCGAGAGTTCTGTGTATTCCCATATGACCTCCGGAAAGTGGAGTGGCATGAGTGGATTGAAGAACTTCAGTGACTAGAGAGACTGGCACAACTAACTGAACATGAATTCTATCCATGCAATGACCCTTGCCCTCCTTGGACCAAATGTGAAAAAGCACACCGTCGTTGAGAAATTATTGTTATTGTTATCAGTAGTAGAGGATGTAAGAAGCTCTCTGGCTGTTTGCAGTAAGTGAGGATTGATGCTTTTCTCTGAGGAAGCAGTTGGTAGCAGCAAAGCAACTTGAGATGCTGTAGGACTGTCCACAGGGAGCACATCTGTGGAGTAGAAAGAAAGAGCTTGTAGGCAGGATTCGTCTGTTGAGGATGATGTAGAGGGATACTGTCTCCAGCTTACAGCATCGTCATTAGAATGAACTTGGACCTGGTCGGTATTGAATTTCAGAGCTGTAGCATTGCAATATGGCAATCCATCAGGTGAATTTGCTCACTGGCTCCTTCATTTCGAACAACCATCTGAGGGTAGAGTGATCAACGATAGCTGTGAAGGAGGCGTAGCGAAGGTAACAGTCAGATTTCTTAACAGCAAATACCATGGCTAGACATTCTTTTTCTGTGATGCCATAGTTTTGTTCAGCTGAGAAAAGAGAGCACCCGGCATAGGAAACAACTCATTCTGTTCCATCTTGGATTTGACACAGTACAGTGCCCACTGCAAAGGAACTAGCATCTGAGTAGAATTTGAAGGGTTGGTCGAACCTTGTGTAGGCTAATACTGGAGAAGATATTAGGTTTGCTTTAAAAGTTTCAAAGGCCTCTTTACATTCAGAAGTCCAAACAGTCACATCCCTTTTTGGTGAGGGCGTACAGTGCAGTTGTGATCTTGGCATAGTTGCAAATGAATTTTCTGTAGTAGTCAGACAAGCCCAGAAAAGCTCTAAGGTCTTTGAGGTTGTTAGGTTCTGGATAGTCTTTTACTGCTGACAGCTTATCTGGATCTGGGTCTGGAGAGATTCCTTGAGAACTAACCACATGTCCCAGGTAATGAATTTGATGCTGTGCAAAACAACACTTCTCTGGGTGAAGCTTAAGGCTGGCTTGTCTGAGATGTCTAAGATGTTTTAACACCTCTTTGAGATGGTGGAGGTGCTCTGGGAAAATTCTGCTGAACACAGTAACATCGTCCCGGTAGACTAGGCAAGATTTCCAAGACAGTCCATAATATGGCTTCCACGACACAATGAAATGTGGTTGGACTGTTCCGAAGTCCCATAGGCAGACATTTAAATTGAAAAAGTCCCAAGTGGCAGCACCAGGCAGTGTATGGGTGTGAAACTGGATAAAAAGTAACTTGGTAGAATCAACTCTGAAGGTCTAGAGTGGTGAAGTAAACTGGGCTGGCTGCACCAAGGCTCTCTAAGGCATCTTCGGTTGTAGGTAGGGGATGAGCATCCTGCATCGTGTAGGCATTGAGCTTCCTGTAATCCACCACAAAATGATAAACTTTGTCTTTCTTTATCACCAGCATGCAAGATGCACCTCAGGGACTTGTATATTCTTCGATAAAGTCCTGTTCAAGCATGTTCTTGATGATGTCCTCCAGGATCTGTTTTTGTTTGTGTCCCACTTTGTAGGCTCGCTGACAGACTGGCTGCTGGTTGGGCTGTACCTTGATGGTGTGTTGCAGGATATTACAGCATCTGAGGTTTATCTGGACCAACAGAGACATCGAGTAGTTCTTCAGAATGCCAAAGTTGCTGTTTCTTTGTTGGACAGACTGGAAGTTTTGAAGAGGGTAGTCGCTGACAGAGGATAGCTCTTTGGAGGTGAAGTGGTTGATGGTACTTACAGGATGAGTGTTCATGGAACCAGGTTGAGGCTCTTGCAGGAGGTGGAGCCAGTCCCTGAAGACAAGCATGCAAACTTTCCGATGTTAGCACCCTTTGAGATGACACTGGCTCATCCGTGAAGTTGCATCATTTTTGGAAGACTGCGCCGCTGTGCACAGTAGACAAGGTGTTCCCTGGAAGGAGACATGAGGAGTGCAGAGCGGGGGATCCCGTGATGATGCCAACAACACCTTGTGAAAGTGGTTCACCTCAAATCTTGGCAATCAAAACCATCTCTGACTTAGGCACAGTGACTGTCATATAGCTGCAAGTTGCCTCCAGGGATCGGTGACAGTTTGTTTGAGGCAAAGTCTAAGATGGCTTTGTGAGTTTTGAGGAAGTCCAGGCCAAGAATCACTGCTGGTTGTAGGTCAGGCACTAGGTAAAACTTCACAGTAGCTTGCTGTGAGCCAAAGCAGAGTTTGAGATGGACCATGCCTGTGATAGGTACTGTGGCAGTACTTGCTATGATAATGTACTTGAGGTCGGCTGGAGAGACATTAGGTACGTGATGTATAGCTGGGTTGTCTGGAGCAGTGGTTGTCAACCTTTTTTGGTCCGGGGACCCCCTGATAACCTTCGGCTTTGTCAGGGAACCCCTACCCAAAAACACTCATTTGGTACATTTCATCATGAAAAACAACATCAAGTGAATTTTATAAAAACGGTAGTTAAAACACCGCAACTCGCACCTCTCTGTCATAATCCGACATCAGATCTCAATTGCTGAAACTAGGTCTGCTCTGTATGGATCTGAGTAAGGCTAAAACACCCCAAAAATTAGATAATTCAGTCCCATCTGACGTTCTTACAAGCTCAAGGGAGATGTCACAAAGTAATTATTAAATTAAATGAATTATTAAATAATAACAATCCTTTACGATGGGAGAGCTCTGACATGGCTAGAAATTAGTACAACACACCTCGCACCTCTCCGTCATAATACGACATCAGATCTCAGTTGCTGAAAGTAAGTTTTTGTCCCAAGTAATCAGAAGCATTCATTCATTCACACCACAAACTGCAGCTCACACCTCTCTGTCCTATCTGACATTCTTACAAGCTGAAGGGAGACATCACAAATGAGATGTCACAAATTAATTATTAAATTAAATAAATTATTAAACAATAATAATCCTGTAGGATGGGAGGGCTCTGACATGGCTAGAAGTTAGCACAATGCACCTCACAACTCTCCGTCATAATCTGACATCAAGTCTCAATTGCTGAATGTAGGTCTGCTCCGTATGGATCTGAGTAAGACTAAAACACCCCAAAAATTTGATAATTCATTAAGTTCGTTTGTTAATACCAAAAAGTCTCTGTTAAAATGAATTGAGAATTTTGTTGAACACCGGACAACACTGTTTCCTTCAGCACATCTTTGCCCCCCAGTAATCAGCATTCATTCATTCACACCACAAACCACAGCTCACACCTCTCCGTCCCATCTGACATTCTTACAAGCTCAAGGTGTTGGACTGCTTTGAATGCTGAGCCTTTGATTCGGGCTGGGGTGCCTTAAAAACTATTTATTGCAGGTTTGATAATGCAAAGCCTTGCTCGTGCTTGACCTGTTACACACCTGAACTGTAACGGGAATAAAAAGCATAATTAACTTTTGTTTGCTGACTGTTCCATGGATCCCCTTGCATGTGCTTGTGGACCCCCCGGTTGAAAACCACTGGTCTAGAATACTGCTGTGAATAATTGAGATTTCTGCTCCAGAGTCAACCAAGGCATGGGTGGACCAATCTCCAATGGTTACAGAACATAGTTCACTGTGAGAGGTGACCTGATGACAGGGCCCTTTGCCCCTGGAGGTGAGGGTGTGCCTGAGTTAGTAGCCAAAGGGTGCAGATTGTTTGCATTGCGAGAGTCAGAGGGGCAGACAGTTGCTGTTTTCCCCCTGATCCTGGGTGTAGTTGCAGTTACCTTGCTGACTGTGTTGTGGTAGGTGTCTCTGGCTCTTTTGATTTCTGTTTTGATTCCGTAGCTTTTGGCAGACAGCAGCAGTGTGCCCCTTGAATCCACACCACTGGAAGGTCACTGGTTCTCATGAAGGTGTGAATGGCTCAGGTCGCTGTCAAGGTGGTCAAGAGCATTGACAGAAGTTGCAGGGGAAGCAGGAGCACTGAGGTGTAAGCTGTTGACAGTATTGATGAGTGTCTCTATCTTTGATTGCTGCTGCTGTATGCATGTTTGACGGCTTGCAAAGTGGCAGCCTGGGACATTGATATGGACTCTTGTGCCAGTCGTACAGCTTGGATTGTGTCCATCCAGGTTGTTGTTTTTGTTGAATTACTTACAGGCAGAGTTGAGGAAGAAGTCCCCGTACAAAGGCTGTGATTTTCTCCTTTTCTGATTTTGCAAACGATTACAGCATGATTCAGTGTCCACTATGAATGCTTCCAAGGACTCAAAAGGTTGTATGGTGCATTCCCACAGTTGCTGTTCCAATAACCAGGGTGGGTGTGCGAGCAGAAAATGATCCTTGAAGGTGATATACAGGGTGGCAGAATCCCCTTTGACCCTGTCTGAAGGTGCATTGAACGGAGTAACGGCAGTGCCCTTCAGAAGCAAGTGCAAGGCATTGGAAATGTGCATAGGATCAGTCCAACCATGTAAAGAAGTCCAGGCTTGGAATTGCTCAAGCCAGTCGACAGCGTCTTCATGAGGCAATGCTGAGAAGGGTACTGGTTGTAGGCTGGTATGGACTGTGGACTGAGATGAGTTAGTTTTAATGGAGGCGAGGTCATCCTGGATAGCTTGCATGGCTGACATTCCTTGAGCTGCGATGGACGACTGGATGTTGTGCAGGATAGTTTCAATTTTGAGGCCCCATGCCTCTGAGGTGGGTGAAGATAGCTCTCTGGATGCTCTATCGCCCATATTGGTGTCTTTGTTGAATGTTATGGTTGGAGGCAAGCTGCTCTGCAGTGCACGAAGGTAGTAAGGATGAGAAGGAGCTGCCATGATGCAGGACACGAGACGTTGTGAAGTAGATGGAGTGCCGAGAATAAAATACATTTGTAGACAAAAGTATAATTATTTGTAAGCAATTTCCATCAAATGACATCTTAATAAACAATTCCATGTTGTCAGTAATTTATTCTTATTTTATTTATTTATTTTATTCAGTTTTTGTTGACCGGTAAGGTGCGCTAGCCATAGCAATGATTATTTTCAGGCACGACCTGGGAGTTTACAGAAAGAAAACATTTGTTGAACAGTACAATCATAAACAGTAAAAGCTTCGACAATTATAATACAGTGCAGGCAGGAGAAAACAATAAGTACAATTGATTCAACAATAATGTATAACATAAAATGATAAGAGAGCAATACAATAAAGCAGCCATTTTCGCAGTAATTCAGAAAGCGAAATGGGGTAAATAAAGCTTTGTTGCAAAAATCAATTATTTGTGGTAATGTCCCTTTAAGTCAGTAGGTTTGCCATTGATTCCTATGGAGTGAGGTAATGCGGTGTTTGATTGTTGCAAGATAGCACCACAGGGAGGTGGGGTTGAGGTCATAGCCCTTGTTATTATTGTTGCCACAAAATGGAGGCTGCTTTCCATGAGGTTGCTGTGCAGGGACAATATGGTGGCAGGCCTTCTTCCCACTGAAAATGGTGGACCTTTAGTACAGTGAGTGGCAAAGCTGGGGAAAATGTCTGTTGTCTGTATTTGACTTGGTTGCCCCCCTTTTTTCCTGTTTGACTTATTTCCAGGCTGGAGCATTTGGTATGTTACATTTTGCCCCCTTGGTTTGTGAATTGCTCCCTTTGGTTCATTATTCTGCCCTTTTTTTGTGTAGCCCAGGTGTGTGCTTTAATTATGCAGTTTTACTGCTCTTGGGGTTTTATGCAATTGTATTTGTGCCCTGCTTCGATTTACATTGCTGTCTGGCCACAGAGCCCTTTCATGCCTCGTGTATTCACTGGGTTTCTGTGCGTGTGAGATGTCTTATGTTATTGCTCCGCTCCTGTTATTTTATCTCCCTTTTTTGGCTTTCTTTTGACTGGTGAGCGAGTGGTGAAAAGAGTGCTCTGATGTGGCTACTGTCCCGAAGTATTCTATGTTGTGGGGCACAAGGAGCATGGTCAACCAGGGAGTGCAGAGCTGCATGCAGCTTTGGAGCGGCTCTGCATAGCAGCCGTGGGTAATAATAAGCTGCTGCTGTGGGGTCTGAATTTGAGCTGCTTGAAGGGCCATGCAGAAGTAGCTGAGCCACATTTGTAGGAGGGCCGAGAGGACTTGTATCTGTGCGGCCATGAGATGTGGAGCAAATATTGGCAGTCTCTCCATAGCTGGAGCAAGCTGGTGGGGAGTCAAGGAGGTGCGTCTGGTGGTACTGGAGCTACAGTTCTGTGGGGAGTGCTCTGGTTTACAGCCATGCTTGTGAAGTGGCCGAGAGTGGGACTGGCTGGCTGGGGAGCGAAGCTGAAGGTCCAAGGAGCAGCAGTCGAGGTAATGGTGAGCCGTAATTGCTGTGGGTGGCAGGACTGGCCGCATTTCTTTGTTTGTCTAATCTGTTGGGCCACTGCTGTATGTTAGTTCTGCATTAATTTTTTTTTCTTCTTACTTGTGGTAGCAGTCCCTTCCAGAGTGGCATGCAGTACCACGGGGTTGAGCTGAGGGACAACACTGAAGTGGAGGTGGGCTGATTTGAATTTTTGGGTGTCCTTTTTGTAGGCTGCATACCCAGGAGGAGAGAGTTTACAGGAGCTGGATTTGCATAGGCACTGCCCCGCGGGCTGGGGGGGGTACAGGTTGCAGCTCCATGGAAGGAAAGTTTGAAAAGTCAGTTTTGATACAGCAGCAGTTAGGGCTCGAGCAGCAATGTCCCACATTTATGTATAGTCCTGAGGCAGATTGCAGGAGGGTATATTGAGCTGGATGCAGTTCAGCTTTACTTTTATAGTTCAGCTTTACTTTTCCTCTCTGCTGCCAGGGTTGAATGGTAGTCAGCATGTAAACAGTTCAAGCACGCTTAGGAGATATTCGGTACCCAATGTGCAGACAAGCAAGATGGGATACTGAGCAGAAGCAGGGCCGCATTCTCCACCATGTGTGGCGTTTTGGTATGGTTTGCCACAGAGAACCCTTACCTTCATTGTTGCCTGCCTTGCCCATATGGTTCTTCTGCAATGGTCACCTTCTGGTACCGAAAAACTGAGTCGGACGCATAAAATAATAAACAAAATTAGTTTTATTCAGACACATAGGCAGGAGCATCTGTTCAGCACGAGGTACAACTCAGAACTAAGGGAGGAACAGGAAACGGGATTTCCAAGTCCCTGCAGGAAATAATTAGCATAACAGTTTCGTTACCAAGGCTCAAATTGTACATTCAAACAACATGAAGTCTTGCTGTATTCTGACATATGCAGTTAGGTCCTGCCTTTCAACTGCCCCGGAGAACAAAAAGTTAAACTTTCCATGGCCAGCATGGAATGTTCCGCTGACTCGGTTTAAGCCCCTGTCTGCTGTTGTTTAAACTCCAACCGTCAGATTCTTTACTCCGCCTCACTGAACAGTCGCTCGGAGATTTCTCCTTTGCTCGGTTCAAAAATCGGTTAAAGTGTACGTTTTTTCACTTGGTTTCTACCGATGCTGCTACCGACCTGTTGGTTTAAGTCTCTGTCTGTGGTACCGTGAGTACTAGATAAGTTTCTTTTAGTTTCTGTGTGGAACTTGTAAATTGTGGATTGGTTTGGCTGAACTGTCAGTTTCAGGTAAAAAACTTTGATGATTTACTTAGAGTGTGGTAACCAGTCGTATCAAGTTCTAAAAATGGATTTATTACGTTTTTCCAAGACCAGTAAACACGGTCAGGAACCGATAGGGGAGTCTTGCCTGGCGGATTGCCGAAAAAAGGGTAAGTTTTGGTTAGGATTGTCTATGTCCGAGAAACACAAGAAAAAAACTGGGCCCACTGGGTTTCAACACTGCAGTGTGTGTGGGGAAGTCTTTGCCAAGGCTGATCCCCACACCACCTGTGTTTTTTGTCTGGGGTTTGACCACCTCGATTCAGACTGCCAAATTTGTAAGAATTTTCCCAAATCCACCCTGGGAAAAGAGATTAGGTAGACTGAGGGAAAAGGAGGCCGAGAAGTCCGCTGACCCGGATGGCCAGCCAGGTTCAGTTCTGGCCAGACTGGGAGTGCCCTCTGACCAGGCGATACTTCTTTGGGCAAAGAGAGAACGATTCTGAGAGTAGGTTCCGGTAAAAGAAAAAGAAAAGATAAATCGTCCGCCGGACTCAGAAATTCATACTCCGACTGCTGATGAGATAGCAAAAGCGATAAGAATAGTGCAATTATTTACTTTAGTTCCGGCTGAAGCGGCACCATCTGGCAGAAGTTCAGTTGATTCAGTTCCCGGTTCGGATTACACCTTGGAAGAATTTTATGAACGGATGAGGAGGAAGGAGAGTATGAGGATGATGATGGTGATTATGAAAGTCTGGATGTGCCTATTGACCTGGACATCTCCCCAGACAGACCTTCAGGTGTTTCTCCTCCTAGGCTTTCTAGTCCCCTTCTCATTTTATGTTTTACAAAAAAGTGGCTGAAACCCTCCAGCTTCCTGTGGAAGAAGCAGTAGAGGATCAGGAGGAGCCTGATTTTGTTGAAATGATGGACATCCCAGAGTCCAGGAGACTGTCTATTCCCCATCCACAAATCCTTTGGGAAACAGACACACAAAATTCTTAAGATTCCTAATTCCATACCTCCTGTGGACAGACGAATGGACAAGAGATATACTCTTTCAGGCTCAGACACGGAGTTCCTTTCCCAGCAATGCAGCCATGTTGGGGTAGTGCAGGCCGCTGCCTGTGATAAGGCAAATATCTCCTTGGCATCACACCCCCCAGATAAGGACTCCAGGAGGATTGATGCCATGGCAAAGAAACAGTACATGGCAGCATCCTTGGGACTCAGGCAGGCTAACTATATCCTCCACAGCTAGATACCAGAAGTCCAGGTGGGACACTGTGCTGGCTCTGGCTAAACAGGTCCTGACCAGCTTGCTAAGAGCTGGAGCAGGTGGCTGCAGATGGGATTGAGGCATCAAAGTGCAATTTCATGCTGCTGTGGACTCCAATGATGTTTCATCAAGAGTCCCGAAGCTTGACTTGACTTATGACTTATGAAACTTGTGAAGAGTCATGGCTACATCTGTGGCTCTTAGGAGGATGGCTTAGCTCAGATGTACTAGCCTATCACAGGGTACCCAGGCTAAGGCCATGGATTTCCCTGTTATTGGTAATTCTTTGTTTGGGGAGCAGACAGAGAGCGACATGAAAAGATGGATGAGTACAGGACCACTTTCCAGGTGCTCAGGCCAAAGAAGACAAGCTACTCCTCAAGGCAGCAGTCCAGGGGCAGGGGCAGGCCTTTCCAAAGGCCTTTCTACCAAGTTCAGGCCTCCTCTTCTTACTCCCAGAGGGGGTTCTTTAGAGGGAGAGGCAGACGTGGGATGAGCAGGCCTGCATCCACCCCTCAGCCTAAAGCCCCTGCCAAGCAGACACCCTGATGGGTCTGCCCGGGCCGATTCTCCAGTACCAGTAGGGGGCAGGCTGGCTTACTTTGTCCAGGACTGGAAGTCTCTGACATCAGACAAGTGGGTCCTGGAAGTAGTAAGCCAGGGACTGGTTCTCAGCTTCAAAAAATTTCCCAAGATGAGAACCAGATCCCTTCCACCTGCAGATCCATCAGAGACCCTTGCCTTAGAGGCAGAGGTTTCTTCCCTCCTAGCTCTCAGAGCTATAGAGAGGTCCCACCCTACACAAGGGCAAAGGATTGTACTCCAGGTACTTCTAACGCAAAAAGACAGGAGAATGGCGGCCCATCCTGGACCTAAGATATCTGAACAAACACCTTTTAAAACCAAAGTTCAAAATGGTGACTCTGGGAATAATCCTTCCCTCTCTAAGGCCAGGGAACTGGCTAGCCTCCTGGACCTCAGAGATGCCTATTTCCACATTCCATCAGGTGCTCCCACAGAAAGTACCTCAGGTTGAGTCGCCGTCAGGCCCAAGGGTTTTCACAAAGTGCCTGGCAGTAGTAGTTGCTTTCCTAAGGAGGAAACAGATCTCCATCTTCCCATACTTGGATGACTGGCTCATAGTAGGTCAGTCTCCAGACCAAGATCAAGTCACATTGCAAATAACTCAGCAAGTGCTCACTTCCTTAGGTTCCTTCTCAACCTTCCAAAGTCAGTTCTCGAACCAGTACAGCTCCTCACCTTCATGGGCGGGCTGGATACAATAAGGGCCAAGCCTTCCTTCCCTGGACAGGGCAAGGACCCTTATGGAGCTGGCCTCTTCATTCACCCTGCAGGTGTCTCGACCAGCAAGGCATTTCCTTCAGCTTCTGGGCCACATGGCAGCCTCCACAGCAGTGGTCCAGGGAGCAAGATTCCAGATGAGGGACATTCAGTTCCACTTAAGAGCCTTCTGGTCCCAAAGAAAGGATTCCCTTACCAAACTAGTCCCAGTGACTCAAACCCTGATCCATGCCTTGCAATGGTGGCAGGATCAGGACAATTTGAGACAAGGAGTTCCTTTTGTCACTCAGTCTCATTCAGTGATACTCACCACAGATGCTTCCCTGCTGGGCTGGGGAGCCCATCTGGGGGATCTTACCACCAAAGGCTCTGGTCACCTCCAGTTCTCTGCTTCACATCAATCTCTTGGAACTCAGAGCAGTGTTTTGGCACTGCAAACCTTTTCCATGTCTGTGCAGAACAAGGTGGTCCAGGTCAGAACAGACAACACCACCCACCATGTGGTACATCAACAAGCAGGGAGGCACTCGGTCTACGACCTTGTGCACAGAAGCAATGAAGTTGTGGTCCTGGCCTATTCCTTGCAAACCTCTCTGATAGCAGTTCACCTCCCAGGGAAGGACAATATCTAGCAGATGCTCTGAGCAGAATATCCCAGGGCCATTGAATGGACCCTAGATCCCTAGATTTGAAGGTGATTTTCTCGAGATGGGGCACTTCACAGATAGATCTTTTTGCAGCCCCAGACAATCACCAATTTCCTCTCTTTTGTTGCAGACCCCCAGTCTTGGGCTCAGTCCCACTGGATGCTCTGATCCTGAATTGGGAAGGAAAATGTCTGTATGCTTTTCCCCCCTTCCCTCTCCTGTTCAAAGTGTTAGTCAAGATAAGGTCACAACCATGCAAAGTGATTCTGATTGCTCCAGACTGGGCCAGACAGCCCTGGTATCCCCTGTTGCTGTCCCTAGCAGTCCACCTTCCCCTGTCTCTTCCCAGGAATTACAACCTGTTGACATCCTCTCAGGGGAGGATTTAGTACCCGAACCTTCGGTCTCTCAATCTCAAGGCATGGTGCTTGAAGAGTTAGAGTTTGCTGACCTGCATCTTTCCCAAGGGTTCTAGATATCCTTAAGCTTCTAGAAGCCTTTCACCAGACAGACTTACAATTCCAAATAGAAAAGATTCACTATTTGGTGTTCTGAGAAGAATATCTCTCCAGATTCTGCTGGTTGCCTCTCGGTTCTGGATATATGGTCCATCTCAATGGCCTAGGCCTTAGGCCAACTACATAAAGTGCATTTGGCAGCTGTTTCTACTTTCCTGTCAGTAGGCAAGCCATCCCCTCTGTCAGCCCATCCTGTGTTTGTAAGTTCTTCAAGGGATTGCTGCACAATCCCCTTTTAGGGACCCTGCTCCTACTTGGGACCTTAATGTTTGCATTGCTCAGCTTATGCAACCCCTTTGAGCCTTTGTCCTCTGCAGAGCTTAAGTATTTGACTTGGAAAACTGTGTTTTTGGTGGCCATAACCTCTGCCAGGTGTATCAGTGACTTGCAAGCCCTGTCAGTGGAACCTGATTTCATCTCTTTCCATAGAGATAAAGTGGTCCTAAGAACTAACAGGAAGTTTTGCCTAAAGTGGTTTCAGATTTCCACCTCAACCAGTCTATGTCTCTCCCTGTTTTCTTCACTGACCATTCCTCCTCTGGAGAGAGGTGGCTGCACAGCTTAGATGTAAAAGGGCCCTCAGCTACTACATAAGGTACCAAGGGTCACAGGTTTGAATCCTCCAGTTGTTCCTCACGTGTGGAGAGGTTGGTAAGGGCAAACCTGCCACTAAGAGATCTATTGCCAGGTGGATTGTTTCTTGTATACAGTTCTGCTATGAGAAACTGGTAGAACTCCGCCCTTAGGCCTGAGGGCTCATTCCACAAGAGGTACAGCTGCTTCCCTGGCTGCTGCCAGGGATATTCTATCTTACAAATCTGTCAAGCAGCCACCTGGAAAACAGTCCATACATTCACCAAGCATTACTCTCTGGATATCCAGGCTAGGAGTGATGCTCGGTTTGGCACAGCAGTACTTCAGAGCCTGTTTCCAAGTAGGTTCTGTCCCTCCTCCATGGAGGTACTGCTAGTAGTCTGCATATGTCAGAATACAGCAAGACTTCATGTTGTTTGAAGAAAAATTACTCACCTTAGTAATGTTGTTTTCTTCTAATGGAGTCTTGCTGTATTCCTCCCTACCTCCCTCTCAGAACCTAGTTTTTGGGATGTGGGTAGGCAGGAGCAGTGTTGGCACCCTAGGGGGTGTCCTTTTTTCACCCTCCTTTATTTTGGGTGAGTGTTGTGTTTTGGGATGTGTTTTGTTTTTTGGGTTTCCTGACTTGAGTCTTTTCTTTGAAACCAAAAAACCCTTTTATATAGATATAGTTGCCAGTTGGCTAGTCTTGAGTTTTACAGTTTCCACACAGAACTTCTAGTGATTATTGCTCATAAAGATCTGGGTTGGAGTTTAAACAACAGCAGACAGGGGCTTCAACTGAGCTCACGGTGAACATTCCATGCTGGCCATGGAAAGTTTAACTCTTTGTTCTCAGGGCAGTTGAAAGGCAGGACCTAACTGCATATGTCAGAATACAGCAAGACTCCATTAGAAGAAACAACATTAACTAAGGTGAGTAATTTTTCTTATGTCCTAGTTAAAGGGTAGCAGCTGTTCTAAGCCCCATGCTTAACTTGTACTCCACAATAGCAATATTTGTTGATGCTCTGTAATGGTCACTGTAGTGTGACTTCAGATGGTTTTTAAAATTTACTTTGGAAGCCCTAGCTGCTCCTGTAGACTGGAAACAAAGGCTTGTCCAGACTGTCCAATAAAATTTACACAATGCTACTTTTTACCCTCTGAATAACACTGAAAACTGTGTGAGAAATGAAATCAACATTCCATGCGGTCTCTTCCAGTCTCCAAAATACATATAGCCCTATTTGTTTTAGATGCAGAAGTGCATTGCAGCTTCTCCTGGCTCCTCCCCTCCTTCACAAAACAGGTATATTTGCATTAAAAAAAACAGATATGTTTAAAACGGCTGCTTTATTTATATTATAATAGCTACAAGGCCCTCTGAAGCTACCATTTCTTGGTGAGGTAATGACCTTAGAAGGTAAGTACCCACAGGGAAACCTTATGTCACCAAGACATGTCTACTGCATTGGATCTTATTTGTTAATTTTATGTAAGCTATACGGCACAGCAGGGCATTGGTTGTCTAAGGGTTAATGCATACTCGGATGCATGATGATGATGAAGCACAAGGTGTTTGCAGAGAGTACCTTTAGCACCTGGTATTGGATTAACCCTAGACAATCACTGACTGAGTGTCTTACTGTACCTACAAAATGGGTAAACTGAGAAATAATTTAAAAAACAAAATATGCCAATTATTTTTATTAATAACATGTATTTTATTTTTGTTAAACATAACTAGTAAAATGTAGTCCCTCCCTACCTATCTCTCATCTGTCTTTCCACACATTCTGTAAATGGAATGTTTATTTACTATGGAATACAGGCATTTAAACCTCTGCAGAATTCCTCTGGCAGAATGTTCGCCCCTTCTAATACAACAGAAGGCCTTATATGGAGCTAAGGTCTCAATTTCCTCTATGGAAGGGTAAGCAGCAGAGATTGCATTGGCAAGCTGATAAGGATAGGAAGGGGATTTCTCATGTTCACAAAAGCAACAGCAGCAATTAAATAGAGAATAATATACAGGTGTCTGTGTGTTATGAAGTTTTTTTACACTTCCGTGATCTATGATGACCCCTAAACCTCGAGAGCTAAGTTCTAGAGGTTTATTAGGTCATCACACACAGGCATGTTTGTAAAAAAAAAAAAAAAAACTTACGTAGACAGCAAGTTGTATATGTTTTATTTTTCATAATTACTGGTGCAAGGAGTCTGTGCAAAAGAAAGTGAAGCAGAATCTCTTGTTCGACTGGCTGTAATGCCTACTGCCCCTTGCACGCACACACACACCCTCTCCAGTCTGGTTGTCTTTTTTTTTTCTTCAACTTAAGCTGTGGAACCACCCATAAGTAGTGCTATAGACAATCAGCCATGGCCCTGTTCTCAATCACACTCACTGTCTCCCAAACCCGATGCAAACTAGTATCAACCTACTATATCTTTTAAGTTGTAAAGGTAGGATCAACTGGATAAATACTAAAAAAAAAAAAAAATAATGGACAGTGGTAGTGAACAGAGTCAGATGATCAGTGTAGTACTAGTGGCTCCTTGTTAAGCAAGAAACAGAGCTGCATGTTTGTGGAACTGTTCAGCCAACTCACACACAAAATAAGATCCAATGAGGTTGCATGATACAAATTTAAATGCAACTGAAGCAAGAGTGAAACAAAACGACGTAATAACTGGGTAACCCAGTTATTACAGCCTTTGAAACAGTACGTCAAAGCATGCATTAAAGAGGGTCAGCAGTAAGTAGAAAACTTTATAAAATGGCAAGAAAAAAATCTAGTATTGTCATTGGTCAAGAGACATCAGCTGACCGTACATTAAATATCTATAAATACACAGTCAGCTGCCGAATCTCGTTTTCCTCCCAGCAAAATCCTATATGCCCAACAATATCACTAAGCCTCCCTCTATATTGAAAGTAAAAAAAAATACAGTAGCCACCATATTAAAAATACTAACCTTTACTACAACAATTCAAAATAATTTATTGTTACTAAAAACAAACTTTTATTTAAAAGACTACACTGCCAGCATCACAAGACGTTAAATAACATTGCCCTACTAGTTGAACTATTTTAACACTCCATACTTAAATGGAGATCTGTGGCCTCTGCCAAAAAAACTCCACAGTTTTCACTGCTTCACCCATGACACAGCATGCAGCACATGATTTTTCTGTCATATTTACACTGATAGGGATGGATTGGATCAGTAAATAAAAATTAGCCAGCCATAAAATCTTTACCCCAACCACTGTCTCAATTGATGAACTATTAAAAAAAACTGTGATTACTTTTTTCTTTTACTGCTATGCTGAAAGGGGGGGGTGAGTACTCATGCGAATCGGGCTGCAAAGCAGTCCTGCTCCCATTGGTCCTTTGGGGGTTGGGAGAGACAGACTGTTACTAAAACAGTCAGCATGCAATGAAAAATAACAACACAGAGCTGGAGAGCCTCTGCTGTTGTGGTTCATTCGTATAAGAGTCCAGAAACAGTCCATGGCTCAGAACACGAGTGACTAGCCCCCTCAGAGAAGTAATGGCCATTTCTCTCAAAGAGAATCTCAGCAGCCAAGCTTATTTAACTAGTGAAAACAGCAACTGACTGGCTGGAGAAGCGAGCGGGTGGACAGACAAGGTGTGTGGGGGGGGACATTATCATGTTTTACAGAAATGCAGTGCTAGTCCTTAGCTCCCCAGCCCCATTTCCACATTTTCTGAGGTTTGAGAGCTATTCCCATGCTCCTCGTTCTTGTTTGGGAGGAGTCCAAATGCACATACGGCTCATGCCGTGAAGAACAACGGCTCAGGTAGCAACTTATTACGCAGTGCTGGAAGGCTTTAAAATACAATAAATACTGTAAATGCCTCCCTCTTTTTCAGTAACCGATCCAGTTGGGGGCATTCTTAGGGCCAAATAATAAACATCCAGAAATAAACAGACATTCCACTGCACGGTGTCAAACTGTCTAAACAGTGCCACCTGCTGGCTAAACATATCAACACGGCACTATTTAATCAAGCATGTATTTTTTTTGTAGTTTTTTTTACATTTATAACCAGTACAATTACACATTTAACATAAAAGAAAAAAATGCACACATTTGTGTTTACTTTTTTATTGTAATTATAGTCAAATGAACAAAGAGCCATTTTATAAATGTGATAAGCCACAATTTGATAATGTGTGGAAGGACTCAGGGTATTATAAGGGGAAGCAATGTTAAATTATTTTTTTTGTAATTAAAGGGTGTTTTCATTTTAAGGGCCTTGGTGAAGGTTTTCAGTGAATAAATGTAGCAGCCATGTTTGTGGTGGCAATCAGGGATGAGTAAAGTGGCACATGATTTTGTACGCAATTGGCCCAAATTCCAAATCTCACTGCCTGAACTTGTTCCATTCCTTACATTTCTGTTAGATTAACATATGGGTCCCAGAACATATTTGGCTGATCATGATACAGGGCATTTCCAACCCATTTGATAACTGGCATTTGTTCTCTGCTTTTTGGAATCTCCATGCTAATATTCCCCCATCTTTACCTATAGTGACTCCTGTGGGGAGAGACTGAGGTTAGAGCAGCTATTTAAGCCAGCTTTTTCAGTGCTTGATCTTGGCTTGAGTCAACAGTGAGTTGCCCAGCTTGGACAGAGAAATACTGGTGACCTGAGTTTTCTGTTCTGTGACTTGTTCCCTCATCCAACTTGGTCAATTGTCAGAGGACTCCCTATCTTCAAGGTGGGCTTGCTCACCTATAAGGCTCTATACGGATCGAGCCCTGGCTACCTGAGTGACCTCCTGACTCCCGTCCACCCTGTGCTCTGTGTGATCGCTCTGCTCCTCTACCGAGGGCCTCCTAGCAGTTCCTAGGACCCGCCAGAAGACCTCTGGAGACCACTCTATTGAGGTGGTGGGCCCTGTATTGTTGAACTTGCATCCAGGAACTGTGAGAGAGGGCCTCATTGTGTTAATGAGCCTTATAATTAGTCTACTAGTGAACTGTTTATCTTGCATCTGGTTTTATCTAGGTTTTAATTGTTCAGTGTTGTATTGATTTATGCTCTGATTGTTATTTATTCGAACACCTGCCTATACCTGTACAATGCCCAGAGCCTCCGGGATGGGTTACTTAACAAACTTCCACTTACTAACTTGCATAATGGTATAGTAAGCACTGAAGCCTAAGTTTTGCCTCTTAAAAACAATAGCCTACAACATTTTGTAATTGCAACCATAGTCAATATTAAATCATGCATACCATTTTATGGGCTTAAATAACTCCATTTGACAGATCTAAATCCAAAAGGAAACAAACTCACTCTGTAAATGATTGCATTGGAAGCAAAGATTTAGAAAATTAAAAAATATCATGTCAGGAAGCCTGAAGATCATTAGACGACATATGTGGTCTCTTTTTGATTTGCTTTGCATATTCATGACAAAATTGTCATTTTTTTTTCCTGAAACCTCTGGAAAAACATTTATTTTATGGTAATCCACTGTGCATGCAATACTTCAATGTGACCTTAATGTTAAATAAATGAAAGCCATATAAATTACAATGCAGAGTACTGAAGTTTCTGTTTTTTATTTTGCAATTTATTTTTTGTTTGTAAGCACTTACCCACACTGTGCATCAGAAAAAAAAGACAATTATCCATGTGAACCCATAACTACTTATTGAAGATCATTATAATTTCATTGTAAGCATTTTTTAGAATTGCTAATAGTACTGTGCAAAAGTAGTCAGCTAATTGGCAGTATGGTTTCATTGTTTAAATTGGGGATGGTGGGGCAGTTGTTTTACAGTAACAGGAGCCCTTAGCTCTAGACTGCCATCCTCAGTGCAGGCGTAATTCTGGGGCTTCAGGATGCCAGTGGCAAAGTAGGGTCACCCACTTTCTGGAAAAACAAAGCGTAGCATGGGAAAGCCAGGGCAGTCAAAGGACCACAAGTAATGACAGCTCCATGAAGTCCTGGATGCCCACATGAGAGTCACCTGTTGCCAGCTCCCAAATTATGGCTTCCTCGCTCCCCACGCACTATTGATGGGATACCAGCAAAGTAAGGCCCTATAACTGGGTAATGCATATAGGGTCAACATTTTGGTGTGGTTTCATTTTGTGTCAGAATTGAGGTTTTAAAGAATCTGCTGTGCTTTCCTGTGGGGGTGAGGGTGGAACTTTGGCCTAAAGGTTAGAGTGCAGAGCTGTGAACCTGAAGAACCAGGTTTGAATTCCACAACTGCCACTCACTATGTGAGCCTGAGCAAGCCAATTGAAGAGCTAGTAGTATAAAATAGCAGACAGAAATATGATTAGTTTTAGAACATAGACAGCTGATACTTTTATTTTTCAAGTAGTTTTTCTCTTTCCATTTGCTCATTAGGAGGTTTTTGGCCTGATAGTATGGGATGGGATGTGAAGAGCATTACTTTACCTGGAGACAGATATAGCTAGACCTTCAAAGAATCAGTTTACACCATTCATTCCCACTTATGGGTCTGGGCCAGAGGCACTAGGACCCCGGGGAAGCAAAGCCTTTGGCCAAGGGGCCAGACACAGTTACTAGGCATAGTGCCTGCACACCACCCACATGGTGCTTTGCACTAGCCAGTAACCACCATTGCCTGCTCTCTCACCAACTTCAGTTCTGTTCTTCCCACCATCGAGTGCACACATGTGGTAGTACAGCACCTCAGTTCATTTCACCGCCACTTATTTTTCTGCATCTCCTTAAATGTTTCTTTCAAACAACATGAAGTCTTGCTATATTATAGACATTAGCAGTTTGATCCAGCTCTAGAACTGCCCGAGTGAAATGGTTAAAACCATTCCAAAATAGAATTTTGGCACGAGAGCAGCTCTATCTGTGTCATTTCAAACTTGAACTGTCAGATTCTTTACTCCGCCTCAGTGAACAGTCGCTCTGGAGATTTCTCCTTCTGCTCGGTTCATTTCTCGGCTTAAAAAGTGTTTTCTCGGTTGGATTTAACCGAGAATAGTTTTATTTTAATCGCAAAACCGTTCGGTTCAAGCTCTATCTGTGGTAACCGTAAGTAAATGAAGGTTTTGTCTGTGTGGAACTTGTAAGTTATCGGTTCGGTTTTGAACCAATCAGTGGTTTAAAACTCATTTAAAACTAAAAGTTACTATTTTAAGTGCAGTTCCGGTTCTTATCGGTTCTAAAAAAACGGATTTATTACGGTTTTCCAATACCCGTGACACGGTTAGGAACCGATAAGGGTGTCTTGCCTGGCACTGCCGTTAAAAGGGCAAGTTTTTGGTTAGGCTGGCATTATGTCTGAGAAACCCAAAAGAAAAACCGGTCCCACTGGGTTTCAACACTGTGATGTTTGTGGGAAGTCTTTGCCAAGACTGACCCACACACCATGTGTTTATTGTCTGAGGTTTGACCACCTCCAGTCAGACTGCCAGGTATGTAAGAATTTCCTGCAGCCACCCTGGAAAAAAAGATTGGGCAGGCTTGGGAGCGAGAAGCCAAAAAGTCCTGACCCGGATGGCCAGCCGGTTCGGTGCCAACCGAACCCAGAATGCCCTCTGACCAGGGCCAGACTTCCTCGGGCAAAGAAAAGCTGGTTCTGAGGAACCAATTCCAGTAAAGAAAACAAGAAAATCAGCAGGTCTGGGTCCAAAATTCCTTCTCCAACTGCTGCAGAGAGATAACAAAGCCATACAAATTGTCCAGTCACTGTCTCAGGGTCCGTCCGAACCACCACTATCTGGTAAAAGGTCGGTTCGTCCAGTCCCAGTGGTTCAGGATTATGATATTGAGGAATTTTATGAACCAGAGGAGGGAGGAGGATTATGAACAGTATGAATGTAGCTGGGAAGGTCTGGGTGTGCCCATTGAACCGGACATCTCCCCAGACAGACCTTTAGAATCTCCCCTATGCTGTCTGAGTCCCCATCTCATTTTATGTTTTATAAAAAAGTTGCTGAAACCCTCCAGCTTCCTTTAGAAGAGGCTGTGGATGAGCAAGAGGAGCCTGATTTTGTAGAAATGATGGATATTCCAGAGTCTAGGAGATTGTCTATTCCTTTACATAAGTCTTTTAGGAAACAAACAATTAAAATTTTAAAAGCTCCTAATTCTGTGCCTCCTGTAGATAAAAGATGGACAGAAGGTATACATTGTCAGGCCCTGATACAGAATTCCTTTCTCAGCAATGCAGTCATGTTGAGGTAGTTCAGGCTGCTGCCTGTGATAAAGCTAATTTTCCTTGGCTTCATCCTCCTGACAAGGATTCCAGGAAGATTGATGCCATGGCAAAAAACAGTATATGGCAGCCTCTCTGGGACTCAGGCAAGCAAATTATATGGCTTATGTAGCTAGGTATCAGAAATCTAGATGGGATACTGTTATGCATTGGCCAAGCAGGCCCATGGCCAGCTGGCTAGTGAACTAGAACAGGTAGCTGCTGATGACATTGAAGCCTCTAAGGTTCAGTTTCATGCTGCTGTGGATGTTAATGATGTTTCCTCTAGGGTCATGGCCACATCTGTAGCTTTTCGTAGGTTGGCCTGGCTCAGGTGTACTAGTTTGTCACAGGATACCCAGACTAAGGCTATGGATTTTCCTGTGGTGGGAAATTCTCTGTTTGGAGAGCAGAGAGAATTACATGAAGAAGATGGATGAATATAGGACTACTTACAAGAGTGCCCAGGCTAGGGAGCTGGCAAGCCACTCCTCAAAGGCATGCCCCCAGGGGTAGGGTGAGGCCTTTCAGACTTTCTACCAGACTCAGGCCTCCCTCTGCCTATGCTCAGAGGGCTTCTTCAGAGGCAGGGGCAGGCGAGGGTGGGCAGACCTGCTCCCACCCCAGCCTAAGCTCCTGCAGAAACAGGCACCCTGATGGGGTGCCCAGGGCCAATCTCCTGTACCAGTGGGGGCAGGCTGGCTTACTTCAGTCAGAATTGGGCTTCTTAACCTCAGACAAGTGGGTTCTGGAAGTAGTAAGCCAGGGTCTGGTTCTCAGCTTCAAAAGTTTCCCAAGTTGAGAAGCAGACTTTTCTACCTACAAGTGCTTCAGAGACCTCGCTCTGGAAACAGAGGTCTCATCCCTGTTAGCTCTCAGAGCAGTAGAAAGGGTTCCTCCCTGCATCAGGGCAGGGGTCTGTATTCAGATACTTCCTTACCAAAAGACAGGAGAATGGCAGCCCATTTTAGATCTCAGATATCTGAACAAGCATCTTTTGAAACCAAAGTTCAAATGGTAACTCTAGCAATGATTTTACCTTCCCTAAGGCCAGGGGACTGGCTAGCCTCCTGGACCTCAGGATGCCTATTTCCATGTCCTAATCAGAAGCTCCCATCAGGCATACCTCAGATTCGAACTGCCCTCAGGTCATTACCAGTTCAGAGCAATGCCCTTCGGCCTACCTCTGCTCCAAGGGTATTCAAAGTGTCTAGCAGTGGCAGTGGCCCACTTAAGGAGGCAGAGGATTGCTGTTTTTCCCTATCTAGACGACTGGCTCATTGTAGGCTAGTCCCCAGGACAGGTAAAATCTCATCTGCAGGTCACCCAGCAGCTTCTCACCTCCCTGGGTTTTCTGCTAAACCTACCAAAGTCGGTTCTGGAACCAGTCCAGGTACTCACCTTTATAGGGGCAGAATTGGACACAAAGCTAGCCAGAGCCTTTCTTCCCTTAGAAAGGGTAAGGAATTTAGTGGCTCTGGCCTCCTCCTTCACTCTGCAGGTCTCGACCAGCAAGACACTTTCTGCAGCTCCTGGGGCACTGGCTGCATCCACAGCTGTTGTGCAGGAGTCAGATTTCAGATGAGAGACGTTCAGTTTCACTTGAGAACCTTTTGGTCTCAGAGAAGAGACCCCCTTTCCAAGTTGGTCCCAGTGATCAACCTTGATCCTAGCTCTCCAATGGTGGCAGGATCAGAGCAATTAAGGGGGGGTCCCTTCAGTTCCCCTTCTCCGACTTGACTCTCACTACAGATGCTTCCCTTCTGGGTTGGGAGCCCACATGGGCGACCTTTCCACTCAGGAGTTTGGTCCCCAGGAATCTCTGCTCCACATCAATTTGCTGGAACTCAGAGCTGTCTTTTAGCTCTTCAAGCTTTTCTGCATCTGTCCACGACAAGGTGATACAAGTCAGAACAGACAACACCACAACAATGTGGTACATCAACAAACAGAGGGCACTCGGTCTTCGACCTTGTGCACCGAGGCAATGAAGTTGTGGTCTCTGGCCTATTCCTGAACACTTCCCTCATAGCAGTTCATCTTCCAGGGAAGGACAATGTCTAGCGGATGCCCTCAGCAGGATTTCCTAGGGCCATCACGAATGGTCCCTGGATCCTCAAGTGCTGGGGATAGTTTTTGCCAGGTGGGGCATCCCTCAGATAGATCTTTTGCAGCCCCAGACAATCACAAACTTCCTCTGTTCTGTTGCAGGCCTCCAGTGCTGGGCTCAGTTCCCTGGATGCCCTTCTTCTGGATTGGAGGGAAGTTCCTCTATGCTTCCCCCTTTCCTCTCCTATTCAAAGTACTAGTCAAAATCAGATCTCAGCCTTGCAGGGTGATTCTAATTGCCCAGTTGGGCCAGGCAGCCCTGGTACCCACTCCTTCTGTCTGTGACAGTCCATCTTCCCTTGTGCTTCCCCAGGAATCACAATCTGTTGACTTGTGCCCAGGAAGGATTTGGTATCGGACCTCAAATCCCTCAACCTCAAGGCCTGGCTCTTGAGGAGTTAGAGTTGCTGATTTACGCCTCTCTCAGGGTGTTCTTGAGATCCTAAAGGCTTCCAGAAAGCCTTCCACTAGGAGCTACTTATAGTTCTAAATGGAAAAGGTTTTCCATTTGGTGTGCTGGAAAAATATTTCCCAGAATCTGCTGAATTGCCCATTTTGTTAGATTACATGGTACATCTTAATTCCTTGGGTCTCAGACCAGCTACCCTGAGAGTTCATTTGGCAGCTGTGTCTGCTTTTGTGTCAGCAGGAAAGTCATCCCCTCTTTCCTCTCATCCTGTGTTTTCCAAGTTTTTTTAAGGGATTACTCCATACTAATCCTCCCTTTCAGGAACCGGCCCCTGCTTGGGACCTTAATGTTTGCATTGCCCAGTTAATGCAACCCCCTTTTGAACCTCTGTCTTCTGCAGAGCTTAAGTACCTAACTTGGAAAACTGTTTTCAGTGGCTATCACTCTGCCAGACGCATAAGTGAATTGCAAGCCTTGTCAGTGGAGACTGACTTTATTTCTTTCCACAGGGATAAGGTAGTCCTTAGGACTAATAGGAAGTTTTGCCTAAGGTGGTTTCAGATTTCCATCTTAATCAATCTCCCTCCCTCCCAGTATTTTTCACTGATACTCCTCTTGGTGAGAGGAGGTTGCACAGCCTGGATATTAGAGAGCTCTAGTTATTATATAGAGCGTACCAAAGGTCCAGGTTGAATCCCTCCAACTTTTCCTTACCTATGGTGAAGTTGGGAAAGCAAACCTGCCACTAAGAGATCAATAGCCAGGTGGATTGTCTCTTGTATCCAATTTTGTTATCAGAAAGTGGGCAGACCCCCCGGTTTGAGGCTCATTCTACCAGGGTACAAAGCTCGTCTCTAGCTGCTGCCAGAGATATCCCTTTATTAGAAATTTGCCAGGCTGCTACTTGGAAAGCGGTACACACTTTTACCAAGCATTACTCCCTGGATGTCCAGGCCAGGAGAGATGCTCGGTTTGGCACAGCTGTTCTTCAGAGCCTATTCCTAAGTAGGTTCTGCCCTCCTCCATGGAGGTACTGCTGTGTATTCTGCTAATGTCTATAATATAGCAAGACTTCATGTTGTTTGAAGAAAAAATTACTCACCCTAGTAATGTTGTTTCTTCTAATGGAGTCTTGCTATATTAGAACCTCCCCAACCTGCCTCTCAGAACCTCTACTTGGTGGGGTGCAGGCAACTTAGTGTGGGCACTACTTATGTCCTGTTAGCATTTTGTCCCCTTTGGGACTTTGGGGTGTGTATGTGTACTGTGCGTGTGTTTTATTATACTTATGTTCCATTTCATATTATTAGAATGGTGTTAGTATTTCTGGTCCCCTGACTTGAGTCTTGGGTGTTGGGACCATCAATGGTTGTTATTATTTAGGTAGCCATTTGGCTAGTGTGAGTTACAGCTTCCACACAGACCTTAGTGAGTTTGGCTCGTAAAGATCTGACAGTTCAAGTTTGAAATGACACAGATAGAGCTGCTCCGCAAAATTCTATTTTGGAATGGTTTTAACCATTTCACTCGGGGCAGTTCTAGGCTGGATCAAACTGCTAATGTCTATAATATAGCAAGACTCCATTAGAAGAAACAACATTACTAGGGTGAGTAATTTTTTCTTATTTGCAGTGCCACCTGTCTTTATCATTTTACCCTAATGCCAGTCCAATAAAAAAGGGGCCAAGTCATCAAAGAAAGTCCAACCAATGCCTATTTTACATTGTTACCCTTGTGGGAAACCAATGGTTGTGCCAGAATGGTATCGATTATGTGTGGTCTGTCATGAACCAGAGCATGACGCAGATAAGTGCAACACCTGCTCACATGCGTACATCCAAGATCAGGTCTCTAGGCCTTTCATATGGGCCTCTTCCCAGGATTTCTGATTCTGTGGAACTATGGAGTTCTCCTTGACCTCAACGTGCTTAGGCATCAGAGACTCCGGTGGATGGGTCTGGTGGACAGTTGACTCCCTGTGAGCCCTCCACAGTCTGCATGCCACATGAGCAGCAGATGTTCCTAGTTATGAGGCCCCAGCTATACGCTCAGTCTACACAAGTGGACACCTTGATGTCATCCTCTTATATCGCCATGTTGTCACCATTCGCAGTGATGGCATGGTGGATGGTACCGAGGATGACACTGGGCTCCCTACCGACACTGCTTCTGGTGTCAGGAGAGAGAGATCGGCACTGAGACTGTTGTCTGTACTGTTGCCAGTTCAGATGACACTCTCTATAGTGTCATTAGCAACACTGAGGTGGGTGATGGCTCATGACACAGTGACAGAGAAAGCAAAGGCAATAATGTCAATACTTGGTCTGGCTCCGAGTGAGATGGTGATGATGATATTTTCTTGGAGGTCATTCTGACTTCAGTGTTTCCTGCAACATTGAGGGGTTAAGAGTTCCGAGCACAACATTATAGTCAGCATTGAGCAAGGTGTCAAGGGAGGTGCCGGCCATGGTGAAGGGGAAAACCCTGTCTCTCAGGCTGTCACTGATCCTGAGCCTGGTACCAGCAACAGCACCAACTTAGGGTCAGATAATGACTTTGAGATGGAGTTTTCTCCAGAGATGCTAGACGTCACTGTCACCAGAGAGGACCACGTTTTCCCTGTGGGACCTGTACGGCTCCATTCTCCTCACCTGGATGTTCCCTGTGAGTACTGATTGGGTCACTCCTCAGATGTAGGAGAACACCCTTGGGGATGAATCTCATCATTTCATCATTTTATTTTGCTTACCAGTTAGGTACAAGGGACAAAAGGTGCATTTTACAGGCATGACCCAGGTGTTTAACAAAATACAGTGTTATCCCAGACATATTTAAAATATAGATTTTAATGCAAGAATAAAAAATGTCAATGCGTTTATACATACAGACATAAAGATGTTTCTAAAAATAGATATGCCAGCACAAATTGCAAAGAGACACAGAGTATAAATGAGCCAGCAATCTCTCTCTAAATATTGGCAAAGATGGAACTAAGCATTTCTCGCCTCGAGATCATTCCATTGTCTTACCTTACCACTTGATAAAAAAGGCTGTTTGTCCTACAGTATAACTGTCCTGCAAGATGGTGTTACTAGCAACCGCTGTTCTGATGATCTTAAACCCCTTTTTAAATCATATTTTATCAGCAGATCATCCAAAGAGCCTCTGCCACCTAACATAACATTCTTAAAACTGAACTGAAACAAATGGAAGGTGTCTTTTTGTGCTCTATATGTAAAACAAAGAAAAATGTTGCACACACCAGATACAAAAAGAGTGATATATTTTAGTGGTACATAGCTCAGTGAACCACAGACCAATCATCCCTATATATCGTCATGCTCTGTGGCCCCCTGAAGAAGCCAGAGAGTGTGGTGATATGTAGGGGTGGTTGTTGTGAATAAAATATATTGTTCTCTGAGCTATGTACGAATAAAATATATCAGCCTTTTTGTATCTGGTGTGTGCACCATTTTTCTTTGTTTTAAGTTTGCATGACTTGTATGGTTGCACCTTTAAGAGCCAAGGAGTGTTGCCACTTTTTCTAACACATGTTGTCTATACGGACTCCTGGTGGCAAAATGACAAATACCATTATAAAGTACTTGCTGCTTGCTCATTATTCTAGCCAAGGCAGGCCCCTAAACTGTATTGCCATATTCCAGTGTCGGTAGTAAACAATTTCTAGCATTTACTGTTTTTGTCTCTAATAAGAGCACATTTTTAACTGATTTGAGTCCAGTCTTTCTATGTGTATTATTTGTAACAATTTCCTTGTTTTCACAGTTAAGACATGAGTCCAGTGTTATCCCCAAATATTTAAAATAATCTATTTGTTCAAGTACAGTCTTATCTAACATCTTAATACAAAATTGGCTTACAAATTTTTTATACTTTTCAGGTGTGCAAAAAAAAGCATGGCCTTTGTCTTCTTTCTGTTCAGTAACAGTCTGTTTGATTTAAATCATTTCTGTAAATTAAAAAACTCAGAAGATAAGATTTTTTTCAATAAATCAGTATTAGTGTCTGATGTATATAGTGCTGCGTCATCAGTGTATAGAATTAAATTTAAAATTCGACATAGGTCTGGTATGTCATCCACAAAAATTGTGATTAGTAATGGTCCTAAAAGTGAACCTTGAGGAACACCGTACTGCACTGAGCAGGAAGAAGACAAAGTACCACCCACCCTAACATATTGCTTGCGGTTCTTCAGATAGTTACCAAACCATTTCAAAGCAGATGCTCCTACTCCCCAAATGTTCCAGTTTAGACTCCAGGAGAATGTGGTCCACCAAATCAAATGTCTTGGTCAAGTCCACAGGTAACCTTTCTTTATATTCCAGTGCAAGTCCTTCATGAACCTGACCAAGGCAGCAGATGTCTTGCACTCCCTCCTAGAACCAGACTGGGATGGAATGATTTAATAATGTATATTGTTAGTTATTGGGGTGGTATGGTTGCTTTGTTGTGTCTGTAAATGTGTTATGCGTATGTGATTTTTCTTTTTGTTAACAACTGGACTGTCTTGTAAACTGGGTTTTTTACCTAAATGATATTACCCCGTATAAAAATAAAAGTTTTTACTACTACTACAGTGAGGAGCTGGTGCTCATCCAAGTGTTCCATCAACTGGGCATGCACCAGACTCTCCTATATTTTACCAAAGCAGGATAACAAAGATATTGGCCTGTAATTGACCAGAGCCTCAGGTTCCCCCTCCTTTGTGTAATGGGACAAGTGCTGCTTTCCAGAGTTCTGGAACATCATCAGACATGAAGGACAAGTTTATTATTTTCTTTAGTGGGTATGCCAGCCAATTCCCTAGCGCATAGTTTTAGACATTTTGCTTCAATCCCATCCACCCCAAGACCTTTTGCTTTCTCCATGGTCTTCAAGCAATTAAAATATTCCTTACTCAAGACAGTTTTTTAATAGAACCTACCTCTGTCTAAATCCTGCTTTATAACTCCTGTGCTTAGCTCTCAAGGTTTGTAAATGTTTGACCTTATCAGCAATCTCATTTTTGTCAAACAATTCTCTACTGTCATTAATTATATTATTAACTTGGGGTTTTGGTACTGGGTTTGACTAGATTGTTTACTGATTTCCAGAACATCTTTCCATCTGAAAATATGTGCACTTGTTGGTTTTTGTAGTACATCTCCCTGGCTTTTCTAATTTCCTTTTTGCATCTATTTCTCCGTTTTCTATATTGTTACCAGATGCTTATATTGCTAGACACTTAGTAATTTTCCTCGCAGTTCCCAGTGTCATTCCTCCATGGCCTAAAGCCTTTGAGGAGGTATCCAGAGCAGTGTGGAGTTGTCCCTTTTCCAACCCAGCCATTCCCAGGGACCTCCTTATGTGGTGCCATGCATCCACAAGGTCTGCTGGTGATAAATTGCACTCTTCCTCAGGGCATGAAGTACTGCAGACCCTGTCAGGGCTATGATGCCTCATGAGTGATGACATCCAGAGGCAGATTCTGCTCCGACACACACTCTTGGAAGGAAGGTTTTTTCCTTGGCATGTGCTCTAATGTCCATTTCTGCACACCAGGCACATACGGTGACCTATAACCATCACCTGTGGTTGCAGCTAAGCCCCCTGTTAGCTACACTACCACAGACTGAGACAGACAGACAGGCCATTGACCTTTCTGTCATTGCCTGGAGGTAGTTCAGTATCACTGGAGGGCATCTTATGATGCCAATGAAGTAGCCTCCAGGTTGGCAGGAACTGCAGTCTGCATCAGGCAGATGGCACGGCTCACCTCTCCCAAATGGCACATTTGGCCCAGCGTAAGGTGCTTAACTCGCATTTCCAGAGGGCTCATTTCTTTTCCCTTAGTTTTAGGCAGTAATTGTCATGGAATGCTCCTGTTTCTGTGCTACAGGAGCCCCTGCCTGATCCTGGCCAATCTCAGGTCTTGCAAGATCTGTAAGGATCCCTTGTCCTCAGGTGTTCTTTTCCATCCAAAGGGCTGAGGGTCTCTTTTACCCTCAGGGTGAGCCAGCTCCTCCCTCAGACAGGAGCAGTAGACCACACACAGAGATCAGCATGATGCACCAGCATATTGCAGCGACTCAAAAAAATAGGAAGACAAAACACTAACAGAAAGTTAGTCAAGAGCCACACAAAAAATAAACAATAGATCACAGAATTATGATACAGATACAGGAAGCAGAGTTCTCCATTCAGCTGACAAAACAAAAACACACTGGAAGAACTGGGCTTTATCATAAATCTTCTGAAGTCACAAACAGAACCATTTCAGGTTCTGGACTTCATTGTTGCAGAACTGGATATCCTACAGGGAAGGCCTTTCTTCCATATACAAGGGTAGCAACCCTAATTTCAGCTACAGACTCCATCTAGGCAGGTCATCCAAGACCTGCAAGGGATTTTCTGCAGTTGCTGAGGCACATGGCTTTGTCCACTGCAGTAGCAACAGGGACCAGCTTCCAGGTGAGAGACATCCAGTATCATCTAAGGAATTACTCATCACAGAGATGGGATCCTCTGTCCAAACTGATGCCTGTCACAAAAAACCTGCTAAAGGCACTGGAATGGTGGAAGAAAAGGACAACCTTAGAGAGAGGGAATTTCTTTCCTCCTGCAATATCTCACAACTATCCGCACAACAAATGCCTTCCTCCTAGGTCTGGGGGGAGGGGGCACACCTGGAGGATCTTACTGTAAGTGGTACCTGGAGCACACAGGAGAGTAAGGAGTACATCAGTGTCCTGGAACTCAGGGCAGTGCATCTGGCATTATAGGCATTTCCTCCCAGGTTCAGTCAGTCAGTCCAGGTCCAAATATACAACGGTGTATTACATAAATAAACAGGAGGGAACGAGATCTTCAAAGTTACGCACAGAAGCCATGAAGATCTGGAACCTAGCCTATTCCCTAGAGGTAGAACTGTTCATAGTACACCTACTAGGGAAAGGCAGTGGTCTGGCAGACTCTCTCAGCAGAATCAGCCAGGGACAACACAAGTGGACTCTGAACCAGCAGGTGCTGGCATCAGTGTTTAGACATTGATTTGCACCAGAAATATACTTGTTTGCTTCCTGGAAGAACAACCAGTTCCCATTTTTTTTGTTGCAGACCCCCAATACAGGGGTCAGTCTCAGAGGATACAGTGGTCCTGGGCTGGACAGGGAAGTTCTTATATTCCTTCCCCTCAATCCCACTCTTACTGAGAGTGCTCATAAAGCTAAGGAGGGAGTTAGCAACAGTGATTCTCATAGCACCAGACTGGACCAGTCAGATTTGGTACTCCTTGCTCCTCTCCTCTCAGTAAACCTCATATCAAAGATACCTCTGAGATACAATCTACTAACACTGCCTCAGGGCAGGGTAACATTCTAGACCTGAGAACTCTACACATTAGTGCATGGTCTGGAAGAGCTAGAGTTCTCCAGGTTAAATCTTTCAGAGGAAGTAATGAGAGTTTTGAAGGTTTCTAGGAAACCAGCAACAAGTACAACATATGCTTCAAAATGGAGGAGGTTCTCCCTCTGGTATGCTCCTAGACAGATTAACCCAGTTCCAAAGGTCATTCAGCTACAGGGCCCCTTCTTGGTTGAACAACTTGCCCTTGTCAGTCATGAATGAAAACAGAATTGGCCTGTTCAAATCCTACCTTAGGGCTCACCTTCAGTCCTCCAATACCTGTGACTGTCACTGATCCTGCAGTACCCCCTCTTTCTGTTCTACTCACCCAAGACTATGGCCTCTGGCCTGCTTTTTACCCAGGACCCCCACCTGAGTTGCTGACGATGATATATATCTGAGTATAAACATATTTCTAAAAATTTGCACAAAGTAACCTGACTACCACCTGCTAGCCTTCACCGCTCTATGTAAATTATGCTGAACTGTATTGCTTGTTGAATTATCTTCTAATTTGTCTGTTTCTGTTGTTTCTGTGTGACATGGAACCTTTTAAATGATTCTCTGACTCAAAGGTATGTCTGAATTTCTCAATAAACATTAAACCCCATACAGGCTGATCTGTCCACAGTCTTGGATTACCTGGCCCACCTCCAGTCACTGGCTCTGAGGCTATCAACCCTGAAGGTGCATTTGGCAGCAGTGTCAGTTTACACTTCAGCTGGCAAGGGCAGGTCACTGACTTTATAACCCATTTTCAAAATGTTTTTCAAAGGCCTTGGCCACCTGTACCCTCCAGTGAGGGACCTTGTTCCTCCCTGGGCTTTGAATATCTGTATTGCCTAGCTAATGGGATCCTCTTTTGAGCCTATGGGCACTGCTGCACTGAGGTATGTCACCTGGAAAACAATTGTCCTGGTGGCAGTGACATCTGCTAGAAGGGTAAGCAAGCTACAAGTCCTCTGCACGGATCCAAACTACATAATCTTCTGTAGGAACAAGGTAGTCCTGAGGACAAACAAGAAATTCTTCACTAAAGTAGTGTCTGAATTCCATCTGAATCAGTCAGTTGCCCTTCCTGTTTTATTTACAGAAAAGTCCAGCTTAGGGAATAAAAGATGCACTGCATGGATATCAGTAGTGCTTTGAGTTGCTACCTGAACTACACAAAAGTAATCAGGTTCACTACTGCTTAGCAGTTTGTCAATTATGGTGAAGTAGGCAAAGCAAACTAGCACCCAAGAAATATTCCTCATTGGATAATCTCTTGCATACACTTCTGTAGTGACAAGCCGGTGAGACTGCCATGCAGAGGACTTAGGGCACACTCTACAAGAGGCACATCAGCATCAAGGAGCACCCCTGCAAGATATCTGTAAAGCAGCTACATGGAAGACAGTACACACCTCCACAATACACTGTTGTCTGGACATACACTCCAGGAGAGATTATAGCTTTGGCGCTGCCGTCATGCAGAACCGTTTCCCTAAATAGGTTCTGTACTCAGCCTTCCAAGGTAATGCTATGGAGTCTGCATACTGTGGCTGTAAACTGATGGATTCCCGGGGTTAGAAGAAAAAAATTACTCATCATAGTAATGTTGTTTCTTCCTAAGGGATCCATCAGTAGTATTCTAATCCTCACCCTGCCTTCCATTCCAGAACCTGGTAAAATGTTCAGACAAGAATCAGTTCTTTTCTGTTTTGCCTGAGCATTGCTTGTTACAGTGTCTTAAAATTTCTGCTCTGTGGTCTGATTTCAATAAAGGTAAGTGTTGTTCTGCCTTGTTTTAAACATTTTTCAAAATTTTTAAGAAATATTAGTTAGATTTGGTGGTCACAGCTCCCCCTGTTACAGAAATTAATCTGATGTTAGAAAACAGGGGGAGCGTGATCACACAATAGAGTTTGAGCTTCATTCTACAGTTCCATAATTAGCATAAAGTTCCAAAGTTCTGGGGCTGCTCATTCCAGAGGAACGATTGCATGCTGTGACTATAACTGATGGATCCCTTAGGAAGAAACAACATTGCTGTGGTAATTTTTTTCTTTTCCACTATTCGAAGTTGGTAATCGTGTTTTATTTTGTTCATTTATATTTCCTACATTCTTTCCCTATCCCTTTGGGCTAGTAAAATTCTTAACCTTCTTTTTACTTTTTCCCCACTTTGTTTCTCTCCTAACGAATAGAACCAAGGTTGGTGAAGGAGCCGGTAGTGGTTATTGGCTAGCGCAGTGCACCACATAGGAGTGTGCAGGTGCCTTGTCCAGTAGCCAGCTCCATGGCCAAAAGCTTTGCTCTTGCGTGGTTCTAGTGCCTCCAGCCCAGACCCATAAGTGGTAGTCAATGGTGAAGATACTCTGGAAGATCAACAGTTACTGTAAGTACATAATTCTTATTTCCGTTCCTCTTTATACGCCATCAGCATTTTGACCACACTTATTGTGGCATCACAAGTAGCCGATTTTGCAGCAGGTGATTGGCTGTTGTTCAGTTGTGACATCACAGACTGTGAGGTTCTAAGGCTGGTGATGTATGAGGAGAAACAGAACTAGCTAGGTTAGCCTCCATGTTGAATGCTGTTTTACACAGCACAATAAAAACTGCCAGGTAAAAAATCTTCTATTTAGCAAAAGGGAAAAGAAAAAAAGAAATACTTCAGATTTAAGAAATATTGTACCATGGCAAGAAAGAATGCTGGCTCTGATTGTAAACCTGTTGGACCCATGATGTTATCCTGTATAACATCACGGAGCTAGTCCCAGCACACACATGACTGAATGTCATCAGTAAGAAAATCACTCCACATGCAGATTGGGAGATAGAAAAATTAGCTATTTACTCTACCCACAATTCCTCACTATGTAAATTAGTATACAGGTTATTATATTTCTGTACTCAGTACAAGAAATGGAGACTACATCTCTCAGCAAAATCTTGTCAGCTATCAATGTATACACAATGCTTCATTTTGAAAATAAACATCTGAGATCTTATATTGTAATCACTATAAAAATAGCTAGGAAGGCAAAATAGAAAACAGCTTCATATTGGACCCACAATGCACTGCCACACTTCTGCATATTAGGTGCCATACTGCAGTCACCACTACCAAAATAGGAGACGGCACTGCTGAGCAAGGAAAATTTGTTAATTTTATAATCTACTCAGAATTCCTTGTTGCTGTATGTAAATTAGCATATTAGCTGTTATACTGCTGTAGCCATTACCAAAATAAGTTAACCAATTTAAGAAAAAAGGACTACTTTATGTCCAAAAGTTAAAATGTAAGGGAAAATGTATTCTAAAATGAGTTTTTTAATGTTTTCCTTTGCTTTCAACAGAGGAGCCATTGTATAATAGAATTAATGCATTCCAGGAAGTGTATTGTGCTGGGATTTACCCAGTGTGTGATGTGGTTAGGACCAGAATGACTGTGCATTATGCTCTAATGATGCATGGTCACCTGATTGGTTTTAACCAATTAAAGTTCTTTGATTTTTAGACCCATTTTATAAGCTGGGATAACATTACTTCTCGGAGTTGGGGCGCACTCAGCCTGTGGCTTTGTGCTAACCACCGAGGCATGACATGATATCCCACCATGACACACACCTTCTATGCATTATTCCTTTAATAGTTCACTATTTTCAGCCATTTTACTGCCCTGTTCTTACCCTGTCTGTAGCCTCTACTCTGTCTCTGCACTCACTGAATGTCTTTGTCACCGAAAATGGCAGCTACCATTTTTCTGTCTCTATCCTGGATTGCAATGCACTTTGGGATGCAGTCTGTGTAAAAGGTACTGTATAAAACTAGATTAATTTCCTTCATTTCTGAGTTTTTGCCTGTTGTTGAACAGTTGTAGGACAGTTGTCCCTAAACAGCCATAAAGTGCCCAGTACTGCCACGAACACTGCAGTTCTATCACAATCGACTGCATGCAGTAAGACAAAAGAAAAAATATGGTGGTAAAAATGCCACTATTTTCTTGTTGCTACTCAAAAATTTGTAGTGGGTTTTCCACCATAGGAAGCTCAACATTAGAAGCACAGGCCTTGAACTTTCTGGACCTTATCTTCACCATTGATTCACACTGCTGGGTTCAAGCTAGAGGCGCTAGGACCATGTGGGAGCCAAAAATGTTCAAGAGGGCTGGCACCGAAATAGGCTGCATGCATGTGCTGCACCACGAGACAGTCTCGCACTACATAGCCTATTTCAGAAACAGCCCTCAGTCGCCTGTTCTTTTTTTCCCACTGCTAAGTGCACTTCAGTGATGACGACGCTCACCCACTGGAAGTCAGAATTTTCATGTCTATACAACAGCATTCGGTTCGATTAGTTATCTGGTTTGTAGTTAGTGTTTGTTATTTTTCTGTCAGTAAAAAAAAAAAATCTAACCTAATTTGTCCCCTGCCCTCTATTGCATCTACATTTCTCTTGATAAGGAGATCCCCATTAAACACCTCAAGATCTACTGCAAGTTGACTTTCTTCTCTACACCCTCACCATTTGAAGAATTATATCTTCCTAGGTCTCACCATGCTACTGTGACTTTTCAGATGTGAAGTTGCTAACAATTTCTATACCCCGGCGGTTACTCTGTCAACTTTACTTGAGGTCTACAAATAATTCCAGGAGGCTTGGCCTCTAGAAGATTGTCTGTCATCATTGTCCTGTGTCAGGTTACAGCATGGCCAAGCTGGGCATTGCTATTGCATTATTATTTATCTTATCCTTTTCTCTGCTCGATAGAATTATTGCACAGTGTCTAGCCCCCCTGCCTCAAGAATCCTCACCCCTCTATTCTAGCCAAACCTACATCGACAATTCACCTCCCGGTCAACTCATTCATCTCATGCAAAAAAAGGATGCCTACTACCTTGGGGTCTGTACCCGAACCTCCCTGCACTTGTTATGTAGGATTAGCATAAATACCATAGGCCTACACTTCTTAAAGTTAACTCTGGCCATACACTTGTCCCTACTTCTTCTTCTTCTAGCTGGTGACATAGACGTTAACCCTGGCCTTCAGAATCCTCTACCTGCTTCTGCCCCTTACCTGTTGAGGGAAAAAGGCATCAAAACCGCTAATTTAAACGCTCAAAGCCTCCGGCCTAAAATTGCTGCAATTCAGGCATGGGCAACTAATCTCAGCCCGGACATCCTTGTCATAACAGAAACTTGGTTGAAGCCCGGTATACAACAACTTGAAATTGATATCCCTGGCTACTCGGCATGACCATTTAGGTAGAAGGGGGGAGGTGTCTTAATATATGTTAAGTCTAGTTTCATGTCATTTTGATCTCTGCTCCCCCTGGCATGCCTCCCAAGGCAGAATCTTTATTTATCTCACTAACTTTAGGCAATGTTAAGAAACTACTTATTGGATGTATTTACCTACCCCGCGGGACACCTCCAACAACTGCCTTCCCTTATGTTGGCATTCTCAGCTCTCCTCATGACACACAGTAATCTGTAGAGATCTCAACATTGATTGGCTGTCCCCACAAAACAAGGCCCATATACTAGTCTCTGACACAGAGTTCACCCAACTTATCTCCTTGTCCACAAGACATAACTCCAAAACAAGTACTGCAGTGGTGTTGGATTGATTACTATCTAATTGCCTACATAGGATCAAAATGGTCAGTGTTTTACCAGATTGCATTAGTGACCACTCTCCTACCTACTGTGTATGGCTTAATAATTTTGATGCCCCACCACCCATAATACATGAATCCAGGAAAATGTCTCAGTTTAACGTAGACCATTTCTCAATGTCTATTAGAAATGCTAACTGGACACCCATTACTCGACTCCCCTCAATAGGCCAGGCACTTGATTATTTTATCCTTACCCTTAAAAACATTATCAACAGACATGCTCCACTTACTAGACATAGATCTAAGGGTATTAAGGCACCCTGGCTCTCTACTGAAATTAGGACCCTCATGTAGAGTCGTGATGCAGCCTGGAAGACCTATAAACACAGCCTCCTTCATTCTGATTGGCTATATTATTGACAGCTGAGAAATAAGTGTAAAAATAGGATACAGGGTGCTAAATATACCCATCTCCGCTCACTTCAGACTGAGAATCTCATCAAACCCAAAGAATTCTGGAAACATATCAGTTCTTTGATCAAAGGTAAATCAACCCAGTGTCCAAGCTCCTTATCGTCCGGTGGCCACCTACTTCAAGATCCCCTGTCCATTGCAGAAGGAATTAATCAGTTCCTCACTGACCTTGATAGGTACATAGCTCACCTGCCGCCAGTGTAGATTCTCTATACCTTCTCAGCATCACACCACTCTTGGCTCTCGACCCCCTTTCCACCCATAAATAGCCACTAGAAGAGAAGTCCTCAGGCTGTTATCAAATCTCAAGTCAGAGAGCTCCCCTGCCCATGACACATTAGAACCCAGGTTTCTCAAACTAGGGGCAGCAGCACTCACCGCACCTGTCTGTGATCTTCTAAATTAATGTATCCTCTCTGGTGAAGTGCCAAGTCTTTGAAAAGTGGCTATGGTGGTCCCCCTCCATAAGATGGGGGACCCACCCTGTGGTAAATTATAGATCTATTTCAATTCTCTGCCCACTGGCTAATATCCTGGAACGGATCCTACACATTCAGCTACAATCCTACTTAGACTTACATTATCTTCTCACAGACTGCCAGCATGGCTTCAGGAAGGGCCATAGTACTGCCACAGTCCTTGTCAAAGTCTCGACTAACATTCTTAATGCAAGTGATGTTGGTCTTCTAACTGGTGGAGTATTCATCGACTTGACTAAGGCCTTCGATCTAGTCAACCACCACCATCTCCTTGGTACACTGCATTAATTAGGTCTAGATCGCTTAGCACTCACATGGTTCCATGACTACCTCACTGAAAGATCGCAAAGGGTAAAATGGTCTGGTTCACTCTCCTCTTCAAGGCCTATCTCACACGGAGTACCCCAATGTTCTGTTCTTGGCCCGATACTATTCTCGCTTTTTATCAATGAGCTCCCCAACTTCTGTGGCGGTGCGTCCGTGCAATTATATGCTGATGATGCAATCTTATATTGCTCATCTAACAATATAGACTGGCTTAACCAAAGCCTTAACTTTGATTTCATTGTGATCGAGACCTGGTTCTCTGACAATCACCTAAATTTAAATACGAAAAAACAAAAGCTATGCTTTTCTATAACCCGTTCCCCCAAACCTACCAAACAGCTTCAGATCAGTACACAGTCAGGAGACCCCATAGAGGTGGTTAGTACTTTTAAATACCTTGGGGTTCACTTAGATGCCTCCTTCTCAATGGAGCATCATGCAACTCAGCTTACCAAAATGGTAAACCAGAAGCTCGGGCTATTACACTGCCTTCGCCCTCTTTTATCCAATGCCACCTGTAAAAAGATTGCGTCAACATCCTTTCTCCCTATTTTGTTCTATGGTGCCCCTCTACTATTCTCCGCCCAGTCCTCTTCCCTTACACAGGTTCATCAACTCTATCACAGGATTTGACATTTTGCCCTTGGAGTGGACTCCAGAAAACACCACTGTGAGGCCCTGTATTCTCTTCAATGGCCTACCTATGACTCAAGGTTACAGTTTCACACCTTATGTCTTGTATTCAAACTTACCAAGCTCTTTAATCCTCCTTGCCTAAGGGGAATCATTTACAAAAAAGCACCCACACACGCACTTAGATCTACTTCTTACCCTTATTAGCAATCCAGAAGACACAAGCGCCTATTGGGTAAGTGCTCATTCGACTTCTCAGCTCCCTTTGCTTGGAATTCCCTTCCCCTAACTTACTTTCCTGCCACACCCTATCCTCCTTCAAAAAAGAGCTTACCTCTTTCCTACTAACCCCCTCCTCTGCAATTGCTTTAAATAACCCTTATAGCATTGTTAATGCCTAGTCTATGTTACTCTGATAGATGTATCTTGTAATCCACCTGCTCTCGTGTTCCTGCTATGTATATATTGTATAATATGGGTCTATGTCAATTCACTGCTGCGTTGCCCAATGACCGTCATTGTCAGTTCGCCCTGCAGATCTCGCCTCCCCACAACCCACTCCTGCTCCTGGTCCAAGTATGTATGCTTTGTTACTGATTCGTGGCACCCAACAGACTGTTTTCCTACTTTTACCCCATGCCTGCCTGAGGCGAAGATGCAGCTGGACAATACTGTCGTCCAGGCAGATGTTCCACAGCTCCGACCTCTGTCCTTATTTCTCTTTATAGTAGGATGGGAAAGCGTTATGAGCGCAAGGAACGCTAGGAGCGGCAGCTGAAATTACCAATATAATTCAGCCACATGCTCCCTTCTTGCTTTAAATAGTGTGTGTGTTCTGGGATTTTGCAAGGAGCTAATATGCTCCTTTTCAAAGAAGAGAAGCAGTCTCCCTACTCTGGAAAGGACAAGCGCCTTTTCCTTTTAATGCTCAGTTCGCTTGCAGTGTGAACCGGCGGTCTGCAGACAAAACACTGTCACTTTTTGTCGCAGGTGGTTGAAATTTACAAGCGCTGCCTCACCCCGAGAGACACTGTTGTGATCTGCGCTCTACCTGTAGAGCATCTTCAAGCTGCAGACAATAGTTTTCTAGCTCAGATAGGGACATACCCCTGCAAAATAACATTTATTTATTACAATGTGTTCACTCCTTGAGTGAGCTTTAAACAGGAGGCGTTTTTATTTATTCAATCTCAGCTACTCTTTGGCTACAGGACAGTGGGGTAAATACATACAGCTAAAAGCTTTATTACCAAAACAAATCCCTGTTTATTTGTGCATTTTACTTTGAAACAAAGAGGCAAGCACAAGCACTGACTATAAGAATGGTTCCAATATTATTAAATACTGGGCATTACTTTAAGGATCCTTACTTAAATACATTCTTACTTAATGCAAGGTAATTACAGGTTCACAAGCAGAGGGATACATGATGCAGATGCATAAAAACATTAGAGAAGTGAATTGACCAGGTGGAATGCCATGGGAGCCGAAAAACGAAGAGCGACTAGTCGGGAGCCCATTTTCGGGAGCGAATTGACATGTTCCCATATAATATTAGTTATCCTGTTTATTTATCTATGCTTAATGCCTGATCTGTCTTAAGTTACTTACCTGGCTTTCCACTGTAATAATTTTGCAACATTGTTAAATCTCTGTATCCTGTATATATTATTGCATTTATCTATTGTACTGTGTTAACCATTGACACTGTGGTCGTCACTGAAAAAGGGACTGCATGGTCTCTGTGGACTTACCGTTACCAAAATTCTAATAAATAAATAAATCGTTTCTCTCAGCCCTACTGAGCACCAGCCTATGACCATGGACGGTGATGGTGATGGTAGGGAGTCTCTTCACAGATGCTGCTCTGGCACTGGGGCCATATCCGGTCCACCTCCTTTTCTGGGGGAAGGTGCTGACAAAGGGTGGTCCTGTGTTCAGGAAGAAGGACAGCCCTTCCATAAACACAAAAAGAAGCATTCCCATTCCCAATCCAGGTCGGGGACCCAGCACTGCTCGACTTCAGGTTCTTCCTCTTCCAGTCGGAAGAGGAAGAAATAGTTTCACTCGAGGTTGCCCTCTGGTATGTCTGCCAAGAGACATTCTAAGTCCATGAACAGGAGACCTTGATCAGCACCATCGGATTCTCTGATGGCTTCTTCTCATGGTCGTTCCATGTCTCGGGCCCGGAACCCCTCTTTGTTCTCTTGTGGGGATTCTGGTGGGCAGTTTCAACACTGGGTAGCTCTTATGGATCAGTAGATACAACGTCTGACTCATTTTCCTTTTCCTGTGGATCTGGTCATGGGTCCTTCAGGCCTAGGCTCTTCGGTTTCCCACCTGGGGCATTCAAGCCGGGTAGAGTATTTGGCTTCGTCAGTGGATTCTGATCCCTTGCCTGTGACCTTACCACCAATGCCAGTTCCACTCGCTGTACCACCTTACAGTGTCACTGTGCGGGGACGGGCCCAGGTACCTTCTCCGGTCACTTCGGTGCCAGCTGGACTTCCTTCTGGTCTGTGTTTGGCTTAGTGTTGGATTTGGACCTTTTGATGGCCTTTTGATGCAGGTCTTAATGCTGCATCTGGCACCACTCCCAGCTTCACCTGCTTTGGGTTCTTTGCTGGTGCTACCTCCAGTGCCTGCTCCCTTGCTGCTGGTGACGGCGCTGGCCCCCTCGGTGCCGGTGCTGGCTCTTTTACTGTCGGTGCTGGCGCAGGCTCCACTGGGGCCAGTGCTGGGCCCAGAGCCATCTCCTTCAGGGCAGGTGCCAGGGTCGGCTCTCTTGGGTCTGGCGCCAGCTCCGGTGCTGGCTCCCTCTCCAATGCAGGTGTCACCTGTTTATCCGACTCCTAGGTCCAAGCTTGGCATTTATGGGTCCTGTCCTTTTCCGGCTCCCCTTTCTGAAGAAGTGTTGGAGGGAGATGAGTCTGATCCCAACCTCATTCTTTCGCAGGGTGGTGGCGTGAACACTTTCTACAGCCTGGAGAATCAAGCTCCAGCTCCTGCTCCTGTTTCTCAGGAGGATCTGTCTTTCCAAACCCTGCTGAGAAACATGCAGGCAACCCTTGTCCTTGAGACTTCTGCGCCTAACCCAAGTAAGTGGCTGCATTTGGAGTGGCTTCATGTTCCTAAGATTTCAATTAACCTATGACTCCTGTTCCTTCAGCTTTTGAAACTCTTTCAGAAGCAGTGTGGGCCAGGCCTGGTTCAATTCCTTCTGTCTCTAACCAGATAGACTGTAAATATATTCCTCCTAAGGACAGACCTATTTTGGCTTCCCAGCTTATTGCAGATACAATTGTTACCCTTGCTTAAAAAGACATGGCTGACCTCCCTCAAGAGGTTATGGCACACCTCATTAACAAGGAATCCCATAAGATTGACACCATGGGGAAAAGGGCTTTTGCAGCAGCCACTTTGAACATGCGAATAACCAGTTATCAAGGACATTACTGTCAGTATGACTATGTCCTTTGGACTTCCTTTAAGTCTCTTGCAGAGTCCTTACCAGAGTCTGACACTAAACAGAAGATCCTTCAGACTGTCACTTATGGTATAGAATCCAACAGTCATCAGCTCAAGGCAGCCATGAACGCATTTGATACTACTTCCTGCTTTGTCGCTGCTGGAATCTGAATAAGAAGACATTCCTTGCTTCGGACTTCAGATTTTTTGTCAAACGCCCAGCAGCAAGTCATGAATGTTCCCTTCGATTGCACCTACTTGTTCAGCCAACAGGCGGAGGAACAATCTGTCGAGGCCTGTCAGAAGACGAGGACAGCCATCAAATCTATGAGACCAGCCCTTTCATATTCACAGAGTAAATTCTTCTGCAACAAGCATTCCTTTCATGGAAGGGCAGAGGAGCCCAAGTCAAGCACCAGTCTCCTCAGCCATGAAAGAAACACAGCAGAAGGTACAGGCTCAAAATTGCTTAGTGCCACCCTCTGAAGCTCCGGCCCTGGCTCTGCCTCAGCTGCTCGAGTGGACCTCTCCTTCTTGGTGAGGGCGTCTAACTCATTTTACTATCAATGGAAGTCCATCACCACAGATAAATGGGTTTTATGGATCATCCGAGAGGTTACTTGCTGAACTTTTCAGAAATCTCCCTGGACAATCTAGCCAAGAGGCAGCACACTTCACTTGCTTTTTTCCTTACTTGTGATACTGTACTGTTTTCTGCCCAGGCCCTCCTTGCAAATGAGTTTACCTCAGTGGTGTTTCACCTGGTTAAATAAAGATTGATTGGTTGACTGACTTTCTTGTCCCAAAGAAGATGGGAGGCATGCTCTCCATCCTCGATCTCAGAAAACTGAGCAAGTTTCTGTATTACAGAAGTTCAGGATTCTCAAGTCACAAGACAGGTTGGCATTCCTGGACATGCAAGATGCCTACAAGAACATCCCAGTGCACCTCAGCCACAAGAAGTCCCTATGCTGGCTTTGGGCCACACTTTCAATTGAGTCCTGCCCTTGGAGCGATCCTCAGTGCCTTGAGTCTTTACAAAGTGCTTTGCAGTTCTTGCAGCACACCTTTGAAAGTTTGGGCTACAGGTTTTTCCCTGTGTGGATGACTGGTTCCTGGCAAGTCTGTCCAAACAGGGCACAGAGCAAGCAGTGACCACTGCAGCTCAGTTTCTGACCTCCATCAATGTTCTACTGAACCTAAGAAGTCTCAGCTTCAAACCTCACAGCAGCTCCTCTTCATAGGAGCTCTCTTGGACACTACCAAGGTGAGGACATTCCTCCTCCCAGAAGACAGGAGAAAGCCATCCTTCAGATGGCACACCTCATCAGGAGAACATGTCCAGTCGGGCTCACTCCATGCAGTGAATGTTAGGCCTCATGGCCTCCTCAATCTTCACAGTGCTCCTAGCAAGACTGCACATGAGAACAACTCAATGGACACAGCATACAGTGGTCTCTGACAATGCATCCCTAGTGTTACCTCATCAAAGTGATGAAGCCTCTTCTTCAAATGCTTGCATGGTGAGCACAGAGAACAACATTCATCAAGGTCTTCCTTTCTCTGCACTGGAACTGCAGATAACCCTTACCACAGATGCATCTCTCCTGGGATGTGGAGCCCACTGTTAGGGTCACCACACCCAAGGAGTCTGGACTCAAATGGAATCTCATCTCCACATCAGTTTGTTGGAGATGAGGGCAGTACGATACACCCTTCGTGCCCTAGTGGACTTTGTCTGGCATAGGTAATCCTCCTTCAGGCAGACAACGAGTCAGTCATGTGCTACATCAGCAAGCAGGGGGAGCACACCCTTACACTCTCTGCAGAGAAGCAATGGTGTGGGAGTGGTGTCTGGAGCAGGATGCTCTGATCCAAGCAGTCTGTCTGCCAGGGGCTCAAAACAATCTGGCAGACCTACTCAGTCAGACAGAAGTAAATCCTCATGAGTGGTCCTTAGCTTCAGATGTCGTGCAGTCAATTTGACGAGTGGGGTACTCTGGAGTTGAACCTTTTGTATCCCTACTCAATGCAAAACTGCCTCAGTTCTGCTCAAAAATCCAGAACCTGGCATTTTTGTCAGGATGCATTCAGACTGCAGTGGACAAATCACTTTCTATACACAGTTCCTCCTCTTCCACTGGTACAGAGGGTGCTGCTGAAGTTGGAAGTGTACGGGGGTGAGATGATTCTCATTCCCCCATTCTGCCATAACAAATTTGGTTTCCATTGATCAGCATGTTGTCAGTAACCCCTCAAGGCCTCTACCTCTGCGGATGGACATTCTGACACAGGGATCTCTGGTCAATCTCAACTTACTTGTCTTCATGCTTAGCTCCCGAAGAGATCAAAGTGAGCAGGTTTAAGGTCTCTCAGAGGGTCTTGCGAGTCTCCTGGCTGCTCATAAACCTTCTTCCAGAAAGACTTACACAGCCAAATGGAAGTATTTCTCTGAAAAGTGCACAAAATTCCATATGAATCCATTCCAATGTCCACCAAACAAGGCTTTAGGATACTTACTAGACTATTCCAGTGCTGGATTACAATACTCTTCTGTCAAAGTACATCTATGTGCTGTCTTTGCCTACCACAGGCCAGTCCAAAACCTGACTCTAGCTCAACAACCCCTCTTCAAGAGGTTTTTGAAAGGTATTCAGCACACAAGGCCCCAAGTGAGAAAACCTATTGCTCCCTGAGATATCAACCTTGTGCTAGACATGCTCACTTATAAGCCCTTTGAACCCCTGGACTACATGTGGCCTCAAACTCCTAAGTTGGAAGACTGTTTTTTTGGTGGCCATCACCAATGCCGTAGGGTTTCTGAGATACGTGCTTTGTTAATGACCCTCCGTACACTGGCTTTCTTAAAGACAAGGTAGTTCTCTGCACACACCCCAAGTTCTTACATAAAGTGATTTTGGAATTCCATCTAAACCAACCCTTGGTGTTGCCTATGTACTTCCCAACTTCATGAATAATGGGGAGTGCACCCTCCACTCTCTGGATGTTAAAAGAGCCCTCAGGTTCTACACTGCTAAAACTAAGGACATCCGACATTCCAAGCAGCTTTGTCTCCTTCAGCTGGAACTGGATGGGTCAGCCAGTAACGATCAAATGCATTTCTGCTTGGATAGTAGCTTGCCTTCACCGATGTTATTCTATGGCACAGGTCAAGTTGGAAAGCCAGGTTTATGCCCACTCCACCAGAGCAGTCGCTATATCCCTGGCAGAGATTCACTCTGTTCCCATCACTGATATTTGCACAGCTGCTACTTGGAACACAGTGCACACTTTCATCAAGCACTGTGCCCTGGATGTCCTTGCCAGACAGCATTCTTTTGGCAGGACAATCCTTAATGGGCTGTTGTCCTGAGTGAGCTCCTTCTCCTACCACCCTGCTTGGGGGATTTTTGTCTGAAGCTTGGTACTCTACCTAGCAGTATGAATCAGTGGTGATGATAAGGTCCAAGAAGATATAGAGGATAATGTATGTTCGACCATACACAGCAAGCATATGTACCCATCAAAGAGGTTGCCATGGCGACAGTTTAGACTTGAGTGAAGCTCAAGAGGTTTCGAGTCGACATGGCAAACTCAGTGAATACTCATGTTTGTTGTGTATAAGGGAACATACATTGTCTTTTATAGCCTATGGTCCCCTAACACAAAGTAATTTTTTTTTTTACCGCGCTGCTCTCCTCTGGGTCCAGCTATCACCACCGCAGCCATTTCAGGAAGACTGGCGGTTTTCATATAGCACATGCATTAAGACTGTAACGCACATGCACAAAGACGTTTCAAGTTGTTGTGCTGTAGTAGCTACATATCTAGTGCAGCACAACAGCAAAATTACAGAGCTACTGCAGCACAAGCCCATTGTGGGGATGGATTTCCATCCTCAACAGTGCTCCACCACACACTATATAAAAATTACGTACTTATCGTAATTCTTGATCTTCTTGAACCATCTTCACCATTGATTCACAAACCCAACCACCATCCCCCAAGCTCACTCTCTCTCTCTGTTTATTGCTCATCTCCCTTGTTTTGGTTTAGACTGTGAAGACACTGCTCTTCTTGTTGACCCTTCTTACACGGGTCACAAGGGCTATCTTGTGCCCTTTTAGGTGGCTGTCTTATGTCCTTGTTAGGTTAGGTGTTTATTTAGTTAGATTACACTGCACTTCCTTGGTAAAAAAGGTACAGAGGTGGTTGACTGCCGTTGTCGAGATAGGCTGTGTAGCGCGAGACAGTCCATGCAGCCTACCTTGGCACCAGCCATCTTTTAGATTTTTGGCTCCCACAGGGTCCCATTGCCTCGAGCTTGAACCCAGCAGTGTAAATCAATAGTGAAGATGGTCCAAGAAGATCAAGAATTACAGTGGGTACGTAATTTTCATTTTTGGAAAGCTCTATAAATGTATAAAGTTATTATTCAGATTGGTAAAAAGTGTTCCAATTCTAATTTAAACTCTCTATATAACATTTGTTACATGACCTATCATAAGTAACCTTCCACAGTTTGGCCCAGGTCATGGTTGCAACCTAGCTGGTCTGGTAATGATAAAGACCAATTGTACTCCTTATCTTTTAGGAGTTTGACATTGACATAATGTTGTAAAGCCACTAGTCTAAGAGGTACAGAAACTGTGCAGTCTAGGAGCATACAGTAAATGTGTTGTCTAATAAGGGTGGAGTGTGAACCTTGCTCTATTGAAAACACAAGTTATAATGCTATATTACTTGTCCTAAAAGGCAATCTGTTGTAAAATCTTCAGGGTTTGGTGGTGATGTCTGCTGAGCTGGAAGAAGTGGTTAACAGCATTCTGAAAGGCAAAATCCCTGGAATGTGGATGAAGAAGTCTTACCCTAGTCTCAAACCACTTGGCAGCTATGTAAATGACTTCCTTACCAGATTAAAATTCTTACAGGTGAGCACACTTGGAATGCTTTTTTAACTCTCTTCCAAACAAACACATTACTTGTGTGTGGTCTAAGATGATGCTCAACATTTACCCAACATTAATGTGAAGAATATGGCTTTTCATGTAATCATTGCTTTTCATTTGTGCAGCTGTGCAGTACTGCATACTGCTCAACAGTGCATAGTTCTCCCAGTAGAGTCTACACAAAGAACACCATTATCCTGAAGTTATTTTAATCCAGACAGGTGGCCAGCTAATATTGGGGGGTTAACTAGGAAAGGCACACTAAGCCAAATCTTGTTTCCATGTGTGACCTGGGAGCACAAGGAAGTTAAGTGACTTGCTCAGGGTCACACAGTATGCAAGTGGGGGCTATGGGATTCAAACCCAGGTCTCCAGGTTTGCAGCTCAGAGCTCTTAACCACTCGCATACTGCCTCCCTGTATATAGGTTTGCTGGCAAGGATGAAAACAGACAGTTGCCCAGCAGGTAGGGATGGTAGGTTGCTTAGGATTCAGGTAGTGATGAAATACTTTGAGCATCTTTATAGGAAGACATCCACATTGCAGCATGTCTACAAAACATGCTAACTTTGAAAATATTAAACATATTTTAAATATTGAGAGATTAATATAGTGCTGATTAAAGTAGGAGAGATCCATGTTGCTAAATACTGAAGCACTCTAAGTAATCACAGGTCAGTTGCAGAGGATGTTGGTGTATTGAAGCTTCCACATGCTCTGTCTGTAACTCTGTCATTTTGATAACTCACCTAGAGGAAGCACCTCTGTAGTAAGTCAGTCCAGGATGGTCTTTTTTGAGGAAACTATCTTTGGTGTCACTTTGTGTGTATTGGTTTTATAATGGGACTTTCTGGTGGCAGGCACATGTCATTTAGAATCGGTGCTAAGGTCTGAACCCAGACCTTCAGTGGTAAAAGGATGCTACTCTATTTGGCCACCTAACTCCACTGTTTGTAAGTGTTATTAAGTGTATTGTACTAGAGTGTTTATTTTATTTATTTATTTATTTGATAACCAGGTAAGTGCACTGGTCCAAAGGACCTTTTACAGGCATGACCCAGGTCTTGTAGAATGGCACAGGAATACAGCAAGAACAAGAGCATATAGTACAAAGCATTAAGGATACATCAATAAGCAATAAGAAGTGAGAAACATTACAGTACAATAATAACAAGACTATTAATAGAATTACATTTAGACTAGCAGGCAATTTAGATTGGACATAATAAGGAACTCTGATCTGAAAGACAATTTAAGAAAAATATTGTACAATTTGTACGATTATTTCCTTACCTGAAGCTGGACTCGAATAAATCAGCAAGTGAACACCTTTGCTAACTTTGCTACCAGCAGCAGAAGAGTTATATTAATTGCTTGACCCACATACAAAATTAAAGTTATTTCTCAGTTCATGTAAAGGACAATACAATGTGCCAAAATATCTGACATGCTCCTATCTGCATGAATAAAGCTTCTAAATCCAATTTTTAGTGACTTAATAGCACAAGGCCTTTTGCTGAAGATGTCATTCAATGGAGAACGTCCGGTCTGACATACTGTAATAACATATTATTTTCATGATGAAAGGGACTTTGGGTCAATGTTGTCCTCACTTACTGCTGCATGGCAGTCACTATGCACAGTTTGAGAGTTCTTTAAGGATAGGAAGCTATAAAATGGGTGCTATTGATAATAGTTGAAGTTTGCAACTTATTTTCTTTCTTTTTTTATGTTTACAGTTATGCTTTTTATTGGGTATATAGTCCCCCCATATGAACATACTTTGGTCAGCACCAAAATGGCTGCTAGTGCATTACTTCAATAACGGATATAGAATTTAGTGTGTGTCTTGGACTCTAAGTTAAATGTTGTATTATTGTGATGTAATAAACCTGCACTACTTCACTCACAATGACAGAACAACAAATGAAACCTTACACCGCAAACTAATGCAGAAGCAACTGTTGCTGGCCACCACCCCACGACATAGGGGTGTATCTGTACACTAGGATTGCTCAGATTCTGGGACACGGAATCTGATTCTTCAAATCCTGACACACTTTCTCAGAATTAAGATTTTCAGCATTGTAGTCAGAAAATCCTTATTCCCAAACTGAAGGTTAAAACATCTTTTTACACAGGAATGAAGGATTTTGGGATTAGGAATCCAAATCCAAATCTTACTCTGATTTTGCGATCCTTTTAGGAACTGGATAGGAATCTGATTAGGAATTAGAAAGTGCTAAAGTCCTAAACAGTCCAATATGAATCAGAACTGGCCACTTCCATGCATCCCTAATATATACATTCCACAACACACAGACATGCACAAATTCTACAAATGGCTATATACCCTACAAGACAGACACATGTACAACCCACTACACAGATGCCTTTGTGTTCCATTGCACACAAGCACACTCCTTTTCGCATATACAGATGCTACTACATTACACACACACACACACATGATCAAATGCCGTACACACATATATACACACACACTACACCACGCACATGTGCACATGCACACAGCCAGAAAACAATAATTAAAAAATAAAGTCATGGATACACAGCAGCCAGCCACCCCAAATGCAAACACAACTCTTGTATAATCTTCTGATCCTCTGGTCCATTCACTCTTACACAAAAAGAATCTAAGTTTAAATGTGGGTTCATGGAACCAACTTCTCAGTGTATGGTATCTGCCAAGTGGAACTCACAGAAACCAACCTCTCTCAGAATGGTAACCACCAAGTACTGCTATCGTATAGACAGTCAGTGGTTGCTATTTTCAGAGAGGGGTTGATTGCCAAAATATCACAGAACTGCGCTATGCAGAGAATGGTCAGCACAGATAAAAGGGAAACCAAAATGGCCTTACCAGAATCCAAAAATACTATATCATTTCCAGGCATTTAATAAAAAGTGCTATGTTGCAGTCTTGTACAGGTGTATACTGGCTCACTGCACACAAATATGAGCTTTGGCTGGGGAGGGAGGGCAAAGTAGCTCCAGACAAAATAATCCAGAGTAGTGTGTGCTGAACTGCAACAGCACTACATTATTCGTTGTCTTCAGTACTTCTATTTTCCAGTTTCTAGCTGTAGTTGTATATAAACCAATACCTCAAGACTAAAATAAGAAAATGAAGCTGCTCCACTACTGCAAACATGCTGGCTAGCATGCGTGTAGTTGCACCTGTGTGCTACGTTTTGACATCAAGTGACGTCATCATCAGAACATGAGCATGCAAACTGCAGGGTGAATTAAAAGGCTGCCTCTTAAAGAGACAGACTGAAATCTATTAAAGAAAGGGACTGGTAGCCCTGCCTGGTGGCGCTGAGGGCTGAGGCGCTGGCCGCCACACCTTGCCCCACGCCGGCGACCAGTGTTCGGGAATGAGTACGGGTCGTCAGGGGTTGGCTGGGGAGGAGAAGGATCAAGCATCCGAAGGACTGCTCTCCTTCTCCAGGGAGGGGGGGTCCATGGCAGTTGGTGCATGGTTGCCCCCTGGCAGAGGCTGGGAGACTGCACGCTTGTTGCACTCGGGTGGAGCTGAGGGCAGACGTCTGGAAGGGAGCGTGTGAGGAAGTGTGTGCGCCCCCTCTCTGGTGATGTCATTGGATGCCCTCGGTTCCGAGGGGGTAAAAAAATGGGCGCCCAGTTGATCAGCTTGATGGCCGTCCGCGAGGTTCGCCCGGTGGCCAGGCACCCAGGCTGGATCCATATTCCATGGGAGTCTGGGGTCTCCCTGCGGCCCTGCTGCGGAGGGTACAACCGCAGTGGCATATGGGTGCCTGGGACCAACTGGGTAGAGGCGGACAGTGGCTGGAATCCCGATCAGATGTGGGGACAAGGGAGCAGACTGAAAGCGGCCAGGAAAAACAGAAAAAGCAGTAGCCAAAAAAAAAAAGGGACTAGTGCATAGAAAATGTAAGCGTGCAAACAACAAGGTGCAAGAAAATTCAAAAATGCAATGCTTAGCAAACAGTATATTTATCAGACAATTAACAGGTTGCTACAAAGGGAAAACTGGAAGGAGGTCTGGAGAACACATACAAAAAGCACATAAGGGCTGAAAGAAGGGAAATGAGGACAAGCAGCCAAGAACAAGAGACACACCACTAAAAGTGGACCAGGTTTACAAGTCAGTGACACAATATTCAGTTCTCTAGGATCATAAAGGCCATAATGTGCCATGGAATTAAGAGTTGAAATCCAGAATGCCTACCTATGATGTTGTTTTTCACCAAGGCGCCTCCACAGATATCTAGGTCCACTTTTTCAATGCCAGCGCATCTCAGGGTGGCCACTGATCAATGGATGCCTGCTTCTTGAAATAGCTTGCCATCACATATTCATTATTACCTGTGCAGATGGCAATTTTGTGCTCTCCCACACAAAACCTGAGAGCTCTCTTGGTCGCCACATATCTAAGTCCCAGAGGCAAATAAGGAGATAGATCACTTCTGTGCTGCTACAGTGTATAAATTCCATGCTCTCAAGCATCTTGCCAGATCTAGGATGATTTAAAAATTATGTTCACTATGTTAGCACAATGAACACAGTGGATACATCTGTAACTCCCAAATGGGGCTTTTGAGAGTCTGCTTGGGCTCACTGGTTTTGGTTTGAGTGTGGCATGGACCAAAGTGTCTTGGAGACTTTCCCTCTTCTAAAGGTTATCCATGGTTTCTGTGTTTCCAATTTCTGAAATTTTGGATCTATTTCTCATAGATCCCAGTGCTTCTTGATAGTATTGTCCACTTTATGGGCTGGAGATTGTACTCCTTTGCAAAGTAGGAGGTTTCTTCTCCTGTATTTCTCTGGCATCCCCATAGAAGCACAGCTCCATCCATGTTTTATCATGGTAAAATTCATCTAGTACATTATCAGCAGAGTACTCTTTTGTAGAACTCTTTGGGCCATACCTCTACTTGTTCTGTGAAAGTATGGGAAACCAGAAGAGGTCCTTCTTACCTGCAAAATTGGCGCTGAAGATGTTACAAACCAAGTTGGGGTGGCAACTGTCGTGAAGGAGTGACATGTTTCTGGACATTTGTTTGTGTTACAGTTTAGTTCTGAATGTTCCATCCTGATTAAATATCAAAAGATCCAAAAAAGGAATCGCACTGAAGCCAGCAGTGCGAGTGAATCTCAAAGTAGTACTGATGCTGGTAATATATTTCAAAAATTGCTGAAGTGTTTCTATGTTCCTTGTCCATCACAAAAGACAATCATCTATATAACTCTTCCAGATTTTTATATACTCTGTAAAGCTGTAATTTGTGTGGACATAGACAAAAGTCTCCTCCTAGATCCCCATGTAAATATTAGCCAGGTTTGGGTGAAGGTCATGCCCATAGCAGTGCTCTTTTTCTGAACATAGAACACATTTTCAGAGAGAAAATAATTAGCTTCCCGAGCAAACCTGGCTAAAGCCAAGATGTAGTGTATCGGGGGGAGTAGCACAGGATCTATATGTGCCAATGCTTTCTTAATAGCATCTAGTCCCCCCTCATGGAGAATATTAGAATAAAGGCTCTCAAAATTGATTGCCACTAGAATGTCACTGAGAGCAATACCTTACAGTATATGTAAGATGTCGTTAGTACTGTATCTTAGACATATGATTGTAGGAGAGGGGCAGGCCTTTTAATAAAAAGTCCGCAAATTTGGATATAGGTTCACAAGTGTCTACAATAGAGGAAACAATGGATCTTCCCAGGACAAGTCTTACATTTTTATGTACTATGGGAAGTAAAGTACAGTGCTGGTCTTTTGGCTGAGATATTTCACTGTAGGAAGTAAGTAAAGTGCTGGTCTTCTGTGATATCTCACTGTCGTAAAATCTGCTTCCTTTTGTGTCATCCAACCATTCTGTGCTCCTGTATCGATAAGTTGTTGTGCTTTACTGGAGATTTCCTCTGTCAGTTAGTGGTTAAAGGGGAGCTGTGAGCAATAAGAGCCTTACACCCATGTGTGAGACTGATCCCAGTTAGCACTTTGTGTGCAAAAAACATTTTTAATTACTTACTGTTTACTGCAGTGTAGCAGATTGTATCAGGCTAATTTTGCTGCCTTATAAGGTGACAATTCGTGTAACCAGAAATCCCAGAATTCCCTGTAGCTGACATCAGTGGAAGGCTGCAATAGTGGGAGATTCAGTAGCCTGCAGTGGATGTTTGAGTTTTTATAAGCTGTAATCTTCTGTTTGGTGGTCTGCTATTCTCCTGGGGTGAGGTACAGTCACAGAGGACTGTACTAAACCCATTGAGCACAGCAGGACCAACAAACATCTGATTTCAGCTTGCAAAATTTTTAACATACAGTATATACTGCGGGCTAGTGAATCTCCTAGTTCTGCAGCCCTCCTCTGATGTCAGCTAGAGGGGATTCTGGTATTTCTGGCTGCAGGAAATGTCACCTTACAAGGTAATGAAATTAGCCTGATACAAACTACTACACTGCAGTAAACAGTAAGTAAATAAAAATGTTTTTGCACACAAAGTGCTAATTGGGATGTGAGGCTTTTATTGCTGACATTTCCCCATGAAGTCTGACATAGAAGTTGTGATCTTGCAGTTGTCTTTTAGTCTCCTGGATATAGTCTGTACATTCCCACACCACTACCTTGCCTCCCTGATCTGTTGGCTTAATAAGGGCATTTGTCATCTTAAATAAATCAGAAAGGGGCATCCTTTCACTTTTACTGACGTTCTGGGTCTTTGTTCTCTCATGAGGTTTAGTAGTGAGAATTTCTAAATTCACTAGAGACCAGATTGTAGAAAATAGTCAGTGTTGGACTAGTAGCAGGGGGAACAGAAGTTTAAAGGAACATGACAATCTGCATGTTCTCTATTTACAGAGTGCTCTTCTATGTTGACTGTAGGCTGCAGTGTGGGGTTGTTTTCAAAGAATTCAAACGGATGGAGACATCTGTAAAACTTAAACAGATCTACTTCATTATCAAAATCTTCAGGCCTATTAGTGGGCATGACTGAGAGGCCTATACTATGAACTGTTTCCTGAATAGGTGTCAGAGTGATTTTAGACAGTTTTATGATTGCCAGTTTGGGTACTTCTTCCTTGGGGATCCCTTGCCGGTCCCTGCTCTGGTCTCCTCTCGAGCGTGAGCTTCCTCTTCTGCCTCTATAACCTCTCCTGCTTCATCTTGCCCAGGCCTCTCCTTGTCCACCTCCTCTTCACATCTCTAGAGGGTCTATGTCCTGATCTTTCATGTCTTTCTCTAAAAATGATGCCTAGTGTTCGATGTATCTCTACATGACTCCTGGCTTCACTAAAATCGTCCTCCAGTCTAGAAGATGCATCTTGGTTGTCCGTTCTGAAAGCTGCCCTTCCTCCTTTGTCTGAGTTCTGTATAGAGGCCATGCAAGATATATATTTTCCCTCTTGTAATCACCTTTATCCCTCAGGTGTTTGTGCTATTTATATATATAACTAAGTTACTATGGTATTTTTGAATGTGTGCTTTTGTTTTATGCTTAAGAGCAGCAAAGTCCTCAGCTAATAATTTCTCCACTAGTTTCTGTTCCAGCTCAGTGATCTCTGCAGCTGCTTTTTCGGCCTCTTTCTTTGATTTTTTTTAATAGTCAATAAGATTAGGTCGTGGCTGTGCTTATTTAGGATTTGCTCCCAATCTGGCAGGTATTCATCATCCTCCATACCAAAGGAAGGCGGTTTTTGCACGCCTCATCTATCAACTCTTAATATTATGGCACCTTATGGCCTTAATGGTGACCTCCCATTGCACTCATTTCTCTGATCCTAGAGAACTGAATAATGTGTCATTGACTTTACAAAATCTGCTCCACATTTTTGTGGTGCATCTCTTGTCCTTAGCTGCTTGTCCTTACTCTCCCGCCTTCTTTCAGCCCATATGTGTTTTTGTATGTGTTCGCCTCAACCTGCTTCCCAGTTTCCCTGTAGTGACCTGTTAATTGTCTGATAAATATATTGTTTGCCAGGCATTGCACATTTCCAATTGTCTTGCACCTTGTTGTTTGCACTTTTTACACTTTCTATGTACTAGTCACTTTCATTAATAGATTTCAGCATGTGTCTTTAACAGACAGCACTTTAATGCACCCTGCACTTTGGTGCACTCACACTCTGATGATAACATTGCCTGACTTCAAAACACAATCATGCAGGCGTGACCACCGTGGCACAAGCTGGCATGTTCACAGTAGTGGGGGCAGCTTTGTTTTCTTATTCTGGTCTTGAGTTATTGGTTTATATACAACTAAAGCTAGAAACTGAAGCACTAAAGTTCTGAAGACAGACAATACTGTGGTGCTGTTTGCAAGGTGATATGATAGAGGCCTACAAGTTCCTTAAAGGGGTGAACAGGGTGCAGGGGTGGAGTCTCTTTCAAATGAGTATGAGAAAACTAGGACCAGGGGGCATGCAGTGAAGGTGGGTGAGGAGTTTAAGAGAGTTGTGAGGAAATACTTCTTCACTGAAAGGGTGGTAGATGCCTGAACAGATTGCCAGTTGAAGTTGTGGAGGCAAAAACAGCTGGGGGGCTTCAAGCATGCATGGGATAGACACAGGGGTATTTTAGAAACTAGGTAGGGAGGAGGGAGGATGTCTGGAGACCAGTTTGGGTCTGCTGAGACAGACTAGGCAGGGAACATCTGGGCAGAGTGGGATGGCCAAGTGGTCCTTTTCTGTAAACAGATTTTATGTTTCTATTGGGTGCAGAGGTATAGTGAAAGCATTTGGATGCCCTAAAAGGCTGCTCTGGCAATGCTGTTTAATCTATCTGCAGGGTAGCAAAATGATTCAGGTCCAACAGAGCAGTTTCTATGAGGAGCACGCCAAGGCACTTAACATGCACTCGCTGGAGACCAGAATGGAGAGGGAGATATGATAGAGACCTTCAAGTTCCTAAAAGGAATTAATAAGGTGAACTATGGGGAATATTTAGCTTGAATACTAGTTCACGGTCACATGGACTACAGTGGAAACTGACAGAAGGAGGCTCAGAAGGGACATGAGGAAGTATTATTTTTTTGTGTGTGTGTCGCCACCTCTGTCTTTTTTCCTTCCTGCACTCCTGACACCGTCCCCCTCCGAGCCTGATCTCGATCCTCCTGGCTTTCCCCCAAGGCAGGGCCACAGATACGATCCCCCCCCAAAGGAAACACACCCAGAGTACTGGTCACATCGCTGCAACCGGCAGGGCTCCCTGGGCTTGCCCCCCCGGGTGGGGCCGTGGGGGTTGCTGCTCTGTGGAATACTGTCTGGTGGGATCGGGCAGTTTGGGGCTGGTGGCACAGGAGGTGGGCATCATGCTCGTAGTGGTGGCATTTTTGTTGTATGCTGGAGACTTCCCTGGGAGCAGGAACATGCAATGACGACCAGCGTCCACCCCGGCCCCCACTCTTGCATTGTGGCACTGGCAGTGGTGGTACCCTCAGCCTCTGCCAGAGGTCCGCAATGCACTGGACACTCTTCCTTCCTCCCCATGGAGAAGGAGAGCAGTCCCTGGGATGCACAATCCTTCTCCCCCGGCTGACCCTCTGACTCCCGAATCCGTCTCTGAACCCGGGATGTTGGCGCCATAAGCGGACGCCTTGCTGCTGTGCCGGCGGGCCGGCTGAGGAAATATTATTTTACAAAAAGGGTGGTGGAGCCATGGAACGGCCTGTCTGCTGAAGTGGTGGGTGCTTAAACTGTTGGTGGGTTCAAGCACAGTTGGGATAGAATGAAGGGTATAGTGGTTGCTTGGGGCAGCAGAAGCTGGAAGGATAATGGGGAGAAGGATGGGGAAGGCTAAGACCCAGGAGGGACAGTAGGTTCCATGGATAAACAGGAAACTTGGGCAGACTGGTTGGACCATTGGTCTTTTTCTGCTGTCATTGTCTATGCTTGAATGTTTCTGTGAGAAACAGATTGCTCTTCCAGGAATCAGTCTTCACCATTGATTCACACAAATGGGTTCTGAGCTGGAGGCACTAGGACCCTGCAGGAGCTAGAACATTGCAGGAGGGCTGGCACCGAGGTAATCTGTTCGTATGTGCACTGTTGTGAGGAGGAGCTCATGGGACAGGCTTACCATGGTAGCAACCCAAAACTGCCTCAGTTCCTTTTTCACATCAGTGACAAAATTGCTCCCTTGCCAGGAGTCAGAACTTCACGCCTATATGACAACATCATTGAGTTCTTATCAGTTTTATTGTTTAAAGTTAGTGTTTGTTATTTTTATGTCAATTTAGTGATTTTACACAGATATTTCTGTCAGTCTCTCTTAGCCCTGCCAATCAACGGTTGACAGCCATGGACAGTAACGGTGACAGTAGGTAGACTTTTCAGGCATGCTGCTTTGGTGGTGGAGCCATGTCCGGTCCACTTCCTGCTTTGGTGGAGGGTTCTGACAATGGGAGGTTCAACATTCAGGGGGGGAGGACAGCTCTCCCATAAGCACAAAAAGAAGCTGTCCCATTCCCAATCCTGGTTAGGGACCGCACATCTCGGCCTCAAGTTCTTCCTCTTCCTGTTGGTAGTATCATGTGAGGTCACCCTCCATGAGGTCTACCATGAGGTCCTCAGCATCTCGGGAGCAGAAGGCCTTCCTGGCATTGTCAGCATTGCCGATGGACTCTGCTCATACAGAATTGAGTCTCGGGCCTGGAGACCCTCCCTGTCTACCTGTGGAAACTCTGATGGGCAGTTTCACTACTGGGCAGCTCTTATGGAGTAGTGGGTACAGTGTCTGGCTTGTTTGCCCTTCTTGTAGAGCCAGCCCCTGGCCCTTCAGGGCTAGGGGCATTGGGGCTGCAGCCAGGGCCTTCTAGCTGGATAGAGTGTTTGGCTCATCAACAGCCTCCAAGTCCTTGCTGGTGACTATGCTACTGATGCCTGTTCCACTGGCTGCACCCCATTCAGTGTAGCCCATTCAGTGTCACTGCTTTGGGACCAGCCCAGTATCTCAGCCGGTCACTCCAGTGCCAGATGGATCTTGATGCCATGGGCAGTGCCAGTCTCAATGCCAAGTTCAGGCCTTTCGGAGCCTAGCTAAGTGCCACCCCTGTCTCTGCTCCTGGTACCAACCAAACTCAATCCTACCCACGGTGCCACCCAGGGAGGATCTGGAGTGGGGTGAGTCTGACCCTGAACTCATTATTTCTGAGGGCAGCGACGACAACTCTTTTTATAGCCTGGACACTTCAAATCCAGGTCCTTCTCTTGTTCTCCGGGAGGGCCTTTCTTTTCAGGCTGTTCTCCATAACATGTATGCTACACTTGCTTTTGAGCCTCCAGCTACTGACCCAGGTAAATGTCTCCATCTGGACTGGCTCAACTTTTCCACCATGCCAGTCAATCTCATACCTCCTATTCCCTCTGTGTTTAAGACTCTTTCAGACACAGTATGGAATAGGCCTGCTTCTATTCCCTCTGTCTGTAGGCAGATAGACCGTAAGTACACTGCCTCTAAGGACAGGCTTATCCTTGCTTCTCAGCCTGTTGTTGACAAGACTGTCAGTTTAGTTGTTAATGTCAAAGCCATTCTTCCTCAAGAAATGACTGTGCACCCTATTAATAAGGAGTCACGCAAAATAAACACTATGGGGAAAAGGACTTTCAAACAACATGAAGTCTTGATGTATTCTGACTTATTGCAGTTAGCCCCAGCACTTGAACTGCTCCAGAGAGGAAAGAGTTTAATTCTATGCAGGGCATAGAACGTTGAGCTCAAGCTCGGTTCAAACCTCTGTCTGCTGCACTTCAAAGTGTAACCATCAGATTCTTTACTCCGCCTAACTGAACAGTTGCTCTGGAGATTTCTCCTCTGCTCACGGTTCATCAGTCGGTTAAAGTCGTCGGTTTTACCAATCTTTTCATTTCTAATTCGGTTCAGATCTCTGTCTGTGGTACAGTAAGTAACATAGGTAGTGGACTAGCTATAGGATACTTGTGGAAATTGTAATTTTGAACTTTTAACTGGTTCGGCTGAACCAGTTATCTTGTGTATGTTTTTTCTTTCAGGTTTAGTGTGTGGTTACTGGTCCATATTGGTTTAAAAAAAACGTGTTTCTTGCGTTTTTTTCAAATACCCGTAACATGGTTAGAAACCGATAAGGGGGTCTTACCTGACTTTACGCCAAGTAAAGGGTAAGTTTGTTTGACAGGATAGCTCGTCCACAAGAGGCAAAGAAAAAACAGGCCCACTGGGTTTCAACACTGCAGTATGTGGGGACGTCTTTGCTAGGCTGATCCCTCACCACCTGTGTTTATTTTCTGGGGTTTGACCACCTCGATTCAGACTGCTAAATTTGTAAAATTTCCTAAATCCACCCTAGACAAGAGATTGGGCAGGCTTAGGAGAAGGAGGCCGAGAAGTCCGTGACCCAGATGGCCAGCCTGGATCGGTTTGGATGAACCAGAATGAGTGCCCTCTGACCAGGGTGATAATTCTTCAGGCAAAGGAAGAGCTGATTCCGAGGATCGGTTCCATCGAAAAGAAAGAAAGAAAAATCAGCGGTTCGGATCCAGAATCGCGTATGTTCCGACCGCCGAGAAATTGCCAGCGATTATGATTGTTAAATCACTTTGTTCAGTTCCGACCTGCCTTTTGGCAGGAGTTCAGTTCAGTCGGTTCCTCCTGTTCGGGATTATGCCCCTGAAGATTTTTTTAAACCGAATTTGGAGGGGGACGATGATTATGAAGGTGATGATGATGATGATGATGATGGAATGGAAGGTCTGGATGAGCCCATTGAACTGGACATCTCCCCAGGCAGGCCTTCTGGTGTTTCCCATCCCAGGCTTTCTGAGTCCCCTTCCCACTTTATGTTTTACAGAAAAGTGGCAGAAACCCTCCAGCTCCCTTTGGAAGAAGCTGTTGAGGAACAAGAGGAGCCTGATTACTATGAAATGATGGACATCCCAGAGTCCAAGAGGTTGTCTGTTCCCCTTCATAAGTCCTTTGGGAAACAGACACAAAATTGTTAAAAACCCAAATTCTTTACCTCTTATTGACAGAAGGATGGACAAGAGGTACATGTTATCAGGCTCAGGTATGGAGTACTTATACCAGCAATGCAGCCATGTTGAGAGTGTGCAGGCTGCAGCCTGTGATAAGAAGCTAACATACCCTTGACTTCACCCCAGATAAAGACTCCAGGAAGCTGGATGCCACGGCAAAGAAGCAGTACATGGCATCCTCCTTGGACTCAGGCAGGCTAATTACATGGCCTATACAGTCAGGTACCAGAAGTCCAGGTGGGACACTGTACCGGCACTGGCTAAGCAGACCTCCCCCCAGCTGGCCAGGGAGCTGGGGGAGCTGGAGGAGGTGGCTGCTGATGGGATTGAGGCATCAAAGATCCAATTTCATGCTGCTGCTGTGGTCTCCAGTGATGTGTCATCACGAGTCATGGTTACATTTGTGGCTCTTCGGAGGATGGCTTGGCTCAGATGTACTAGCCTTTCACAGGACACCCAGGCTAAGGCCATGGATTTCCCTGTGGTGGGTAATTCTTTGTTTGGGAAGCAGACAGAGAATTACATGAAAAAGATGGACGAATATAGGACCACCTGCAGGAGTGCACAAGCCAAGGAAAGGCCGGCAACTCCTCAAAGGCAGCAGGCTGTGGGGCAGGGGCAGGCCTTTTCATAAGCCTTTCTACCAAGCACAGGCCTCCTCTCCCTTTTCTCAGAGGGGCTGCTTCAGAGGGAGAGGCAGAAGGGGGATGAGCAGGGCTGAATCCACTCCTCAGCCTAAGGGTTCTGCCAAGCAGACACCCTGATGTGTCAGCCCAGGTCGACTCCCTAATTCCTGTAGGAGGCAGGCTGGCTTACTACTTCCAGGACTAGAAGTCTGTTACCTCAGACAAGTGGGTCCTGGAGGTAGTAAGCCAGGGACTGATTCTCAGCTTCAAAAAATTCCCAAAGCTGAGAGCCAGATCTTGTCCACCTGCAAGCATCTCCGAAACCATTGCCCTAGAGGCAGAGGTTTCATCTCTACTAGCCTTAATGGCTATAGAGAGAGAGTTCCTACAATACACAGGGGCAAAGGTCTGTACTCCAGGTACTTCCTTACCCCAAAAAAGACAGGGGAGTGGAGGCCCGTCCTAGACTTAGGGTACCTGAACAAACATCTTTAAACTAAAGTTCAAAATGGTTACTCTGGGAATAATCCTTCCCTCTCTAATGCCAGGGGACTGGCTAGCCTCCCTGAACCTAAAAGGTGCCTACTTTCACATTCCCATCAGATGCTCCCACAGAAAGTACCTCAGGTTTGAATTGCCTTCAGGCCATTACCACTTCCAAGCAATGCCCTTTGGCCTAACATCAGCTCCAAGGGTGTTTACAAAATGCCTAGCAGTAGTAGTGGCTTTTCTAAGGAGAAAAATATGTCCATATTCCCTTACCTGGATGACTGGCTTATTGTGGGTCAGTCTGCAGACCAAGTCAAGTCAGATCTGCAAGTGACCCAGCAAGTGCTCACTTCTCTAGGATTTCTTCTCAGTCTTCCCAAGTCAGTTCTCGGCTTCTCACTTTCATAGGGGTAGAGCTGGATACTGTCAAAGCAAGAGCTTTTCTTCCCCTGGAAAGAGTAAGGGCCATCATAGAACTGGCTTCCTCCTTCCACCTTCTGGTTTCTTGATCAGCAAGGCACTTTCTTCAGCTTCTGGGCCACATGGCAGCTTCCACTGCAGTGGTCTAAGGGGCCAGAGTTCAGATGAGGGACATTCAGTTTCACCTGAGGGCTTTTTGGTCTCAGAAAAAGATCCTCTAACCAAACTTGTTCCAGTAACTCAGACCAAGATCCACACCCTTCAATGATGGCAGGATCAGGACAATCTCAGGCAAGGAGTCATTCATCACTCAGCCTTATTCTGTAGTTCTAACCACAGATGCTTCTCTTCTGGGGTGGGGAGCTCACCTGGGGACCCTCACAGCCCAGAGAGTGTGGTCCACTCAGGAGTCTCTTCACCACATACACCTTCTGGAACTCAGGGCAGCTTATCTGGCCCTGCAAACCTTCTCTCAATCAGTACAGGACAAGGTGGTTCAGGTCAGGACAGACAACACCACCACCATGTGGTATATCATTTATTTATTTATTGAAAATGTTTCACCAGGAGAGGCACACTGAGCAACAAGATGCTCGTCTCATGGTGTGACCTGGGGGGGTACAAGGTAGGAGGGTATACATAAAACAATCAGTAGGTTGAACATTGGAGTCAAGCAATTCGAACAATTGTTACATAGTTAAGTGTGGCTTTACAAACTTGCTACATGAGGAGACAGTACATACATGTGCCACAGAGAGGGTGGCATAACATACGTGACTACACATCTAGAACTATTCATACTTACGTAAGTGCCTACTATCTAGAGATTAGTTTGAAGTATAATGCACCAAGTTGGCTGATAGAACTGGAAGCCTGAGCTTGGGGCCAGGGAGAGGTGACAGGTCTGGGTAGTATACACAGGGAAAGATGAGAGGGTTGACTTAGGCAGGATGTTGACGGGATAATAAGAAAGTGGCTTGCAGGGGGAGGCACTCAGTCTACGGCCTTGTGCACTGAAGCCATGACATTGTGGTCCCTGGCTTATTCTCTACAGACCTCTCTGGTAGCAGTCCACCTCCCAGGAAAGGACAATGTGCTAGCAGATGCATTGAGCAGGATTTCCCAGAGCCATCACGAATGGTCCCTGGATCCCCTAGTGTTAAAAGTGATTTTTTTTCAAGGTGGGGCACTCCAGAGATAGATCTCTTTGCAACCCCAGACAATCACCAACTTCCTCTCTTTTGTTGCAGACCCCTAGTCTTGGGCTCAGTCCTTCTGAATGCTCTGATTCTGTATTGGGAAGGGAAATTTCTGTATGCCTTCCCTCCTTTTCCTCTACTGTTCAAGGTCCTGGTCAAGATAAGGTCAAAATCCTGCAGATTGATCCTGATTGCTCCAGATTTGGCCAGGCAGCCTTGGTATCCACTGTTGCTGTCCCTAGCAGTCCATCTTCCCCTGTCTCTTTCCAGGAATCACAATCTGTTAACCTCCTCTCAGGGGAAGATTTGATATCCCAACCTTAGGTCTCTCAATCTCAAGGCATGGCTCTTGAAGAGTTAGAGTATGCAAATTTGTATCTGTCTCAAGGGGTTCTGGATGTTCTCAAAGCCTCTCAAAAATCTGCCACCAGAAAAACTTATAACTCCAAATGGAAAAGATGTAGTATTTGGTGTTCCAAGAAGCATGTATCTCCAGACACTGCTGAATTGTCTACAGTTCTGGATTATATGGTTTATCTTAATGGCCTAGACCTCAGACCAGCTACACTCAGGGTACACTTGGCAGCTGTTTCTGCTTTTCTGTCAGTGGGAAAGCCCTCCTTACTGACATCCCATCCTGTTTTCTTTAAATTTTTCAAGGATTGCTTCATACCAATCCCCCTTTAGAGATCCTATTCCTGCTTGGGACCTTAATGTTTGCATTGCTCAGCTTATGCAACCTCCCTTTGAGCCTTTGTCTTCAGCAGAGCTTAAGTACTTGACTTGGAAAACTGTGTTCCTGATAGCTATTAGCTCTGCCAGGCGTATCAGTGAATTACAGGCTCCATCAGTGGAGCCTGATTTCATTTAATTCCACAGAGATAAGGTGGTCCTTAGAACCAATAGGAGGTTCTTACCCAAAGTAGTTTCAGATTTTCATTTGAACCAATCCATGTCGCTCCCTGTCTTCTTCACTGATCATTCTTCTTCAGGAGAGAGAAGATTGCACAGTTTAGGTGTTAAGAGGGCCCTTAGTTACTACGTTGAGCATACTAAGGCACACAGGTTTGACTCTCTTCAGTTGTTCCTCACTTATGGGGAGGTGGGAAAGGGCAAACCTGCTACTAAGAGAACTGTTGCCAGGTGGATTGTCTCTTGCATACAATTCTGCTATGAGAAAATAGGCAGAATACTACCCTCATGCCTAGGGCTCATTCGACTAGAGGTACAGCAGCTTCCCTGGCTGCTGCCAGGGATATTCCCTTAATAGAGATTTGTAAAGCAGCCACCTGGAAAACAGTCCATACATTCACCAAGCATTACTCTCTGGATATCCAGGCTAGGAGTGATGCTAGGTTTGGTACAGCAGTACTGCAGAGCCTATTCCCAAAACAGGTTTGAATCCCGCCTCCATGAAGGTACTGCTTGGTAGTATGCAATAAGTCAGAATACAGCAAGACTTCATGTTTTTTGAAGAAAAAATTACTCACCTTAGTAATTGTTTTTCTTCTAATGGAGTCTTGCTGTATTCTGACCTTCCTCCCTGCCTCCCCTCTCAGAACCTGGTTTTGGGAAGTAGGCTGGCTGGCACAGTGTTGCACCCCAGGGGTGCATTTGGGCACGCCTTCCCTTTACAGAGGGGGAATGGTTCATGTTTATTTTATAGTCATAAGTGTTCACTACCTGTTTTTTTATTTTGTATTTCTCGACTTGAGTCTTTTGTGGGATCCAAAATATTTGGTTGCCATTTGGCTAGTACAAATTTTACAGTTTCCACATAGTGGGGTTTAGTGAGTTATTAGTAGCTCATAAGAATCTGACGGTTACACTTTGAAGTGCAGCAGACAGAGGTTTGAACCGAGCTCGAGCTCAGCGTTCTATGCCCCGCATAGAATTTAACTCTTTCCTCTCCGGAGCAGTTCAAGTATTGTGGCTAACTGCAATAAGTCAGATTACAGTAAGACTCCATTAGAAGAAACACAATTACCAAGGTGAGTAATTTTTTCTTCACTGCTGCTACCCTTAGCATGAGGATAGAGAGCTGACAAGGGCATTTTTCTAAGTATGAGCGTGCCCTTTGGAACTCTCTTAAGTCTCTTAACAGAATCCCTGCCTGAATCCAAGATCAAACAGAAGATTCTCCAGACTGTTACTCATGGTATTGAGTCCAACAGTCATTAGCTTAAGACAGCTATGGACACCTTTGACACTGCCTTGCACTCTACTGCTGCAGGAATTTGTATAAGAAGACATTCCTGGCTTTAGACATCTGCCTTCTCCAACAGTGTCCAACAACAGATTATGAATGTTCACTTTGATGGTTCTTACCTGTTAGACAGCAGGTAGAACAGTCTCTTGAGGCATCCCACAAAACTAGAACAGCCATCAAGACCTCCAGGCCTATCCCTCCATCCCCAAGGGTGAAAGGGTGAGGCTTCTACCATAATAAGCAGTCCTTTCGAGGCAAAAACAAGGAGCTCAAATCAACTCTCAGCCTCCCCAACCGCAAACGAAAGCACAGCCAAAGGCACAGGCCCCAAAAGCATCTAGTGCCACTCTCTGAAGTCCCAGTCCAGGCCCTGTCTCAACTGCCCAAGGCAGACCTTACCTTTCCAGTAGGTGGGGGCACCTGACTCAGTTTTAGCATTAATCCATTATGATGAACACAGTGTTCAGGATTATCTGAGAGGGATACTCCCTGAATTTTACTGAAATCTGTCCAGATTATCCACTCAGGAAGCAACCCCTTCTTTCAGCCCACTCATCAGAACTTCTGGCGAAGGAGATTGCAGGCCTTCTGAACAAGAGGGCAGTGGAAGAAGTGCTAGAGGCAGAGTGCAACACAGGCTTTTACTCCCATTATTTCCTTGTTCTGAAGAAGTCAGGGGGCATGTGCCCCATTCTCAATCTCAGAGACTTGAACAAGTTCATGGAATGAGAAAAAGTTCAGAATGATCTCCCTGGGAACCTTGCTACCACTTCTCAAGCCTCAGGATTGATTAGTCTCACTAACTATGCAGGATGCCTACCAGCACATCCTAGTCCACCCCAACCACCACAGATTCCTCTGTTTCATGGTACTGGGTCAGCATTATCAGTTTCATATCCTGTCCTTTGAGTTGTCTTCGGCGCCATGAGTCTTTACAAAGTGCTTTGCAGTTCTTGCGGCTCATCTAAGAAAACTTGGGCTCTAGGTCTTCCCCTACCTAGATGAGTGGCTTTTACCAGTCCGTCCAGCAGGAGACAGAAAGAGCAGTAGCACAGCTACCGGTTCCTTACCTCTATGGAGTCCTACTGAATCTCAAAGAAGCGAGAAGACAGATCCTAGTCACACATTTTATCTGTAGTAGCTGTTTAGAAACATAATGAGGCAGTTAAGTAGTACAGTGCAGCCTGCTTAAATGCACACCTATTTTGCATGAGAAAAATGTGCATTTAAGTGGGCTGTGCCCTTATCTGGACCTGTATCTTTACAATGAAAATGACTGAGCCGTACATATGAAATTACACTTCATCATTATTTTGATATTAAATGCAATGTTATTACATACAAAACTGCTATATGTAGTAATAGGCTGTGTTACTTAAAAAAAAAAACAAATCAGCTGTTCTGTTTTGTCAGTGTCATTCACAGTCATGCAAAAAGATGTGATTTTGGTCTGCTTCCTCATTTTCAGTGCAAGCGTAGTGTTCAGACTGAAACAGTTGGGTTAAATTATGTTTTCCCTAGCATGGATGAAAGCACTTATTTTGACCATACACTAAAGTGCTTCCAACATGATGAACTCTGGCTCATCAAAGTCATTGTTGGGCCCATTCTCCTCGTCTTCTCAGCAGCCACAGATTTTGTTGCATAGCAGAGAGTCCAGAATCATTCCTGCTGTAGGTAGTGTTTCGTCTATATCCTGGTAAACCTCAAAATCTGCTGTGCTCATGTTTGGTAGTAAGACAGGTGTGGCCTCTCCTTCAGCTACCTCCCCTCTATGCCAGATGGGTCTACAAATCTGGCTTTGGTAAGTAATTGTGAATTGTTTCTGGCTTCACTAGATGCTAGGTTTGATCAAGTATTTTGTAGCATCAAATATGCTGACTTTCTTTGTTAGATCACTACTTACATCCAGGCCCCCCTACCCCACATCCAAGCAGAGAATTATCTTCTGTAGCATCTGTTAGGAAAACAAAGGAAATAAAAACCTACAGGATCTGGACACTGCTAAACACAGTTCAGTCAGTAATCGGCAGTTTAGTACCCCCCCAACCCCAAGTCTTACCTGGCCATGGCAGTGATGTTTGACATTCCTGATGATACCCGTATCCCTAGGCTGGATTAATAAGGTGGTGTTAGGTGGCAGGAAAATTAATCAGATGTGGCTTAGCATGATGTCTAGATGGGCAGAGCAACTGTCCAGTAACATTGCGATTTTTTCCTTTTGTGGCGCTACTGAAAGTGCAATTTTTTGTAGCCAGTTGCTGAAGATTTCTTCAGCCATCCATGTGTTATCATTGACCTCATAATCAACTGGAAGTTCATCTGGAGAGTATCCCAAAAACCATCTTGGCTTTTTGGATTTCCCAACAACAACTGGTTTATGTTTTTCAGTCCCAGAGAGGTTACAACACACCAAGACCAAAATACACTCTCTTGCTTTCTTGCCATCGCTTCTGCATTGGGCTTAAACAACAGGGTACCATTGGGAGTTGCTCAAAAAAAAGAGACCCATTTCAACACAATTGAAGATACAGTCAGGTGGGTAATCTTTTAAAATGTGGGTAATACTGTAGTTAGCCAGGAATCGGCAGACCGTAAGTCAATGTCCTGTTTTATTTACACCATGGCAACACTTAAAAACTATGCCATTGTGTTCCTTACAATGGCACAACCAGTTGTTTGTGGCTGTAACTGGATCCCCATTATCTTCCAGCTGCTGAGGTTTCTTTAACAGTATGGGACCAGTAACTAGGGCATCTAAATCATTTGTATTAGAGAACCATCTCAGTAGAGCCTCTTCCACCTGGTCGCTCTTCCTGACACGGTGGCATTTTGTGTACTGATTTTCAGAACGCCTCCCATTCAGCAAACAGCCTATCTTTATTTGCCACAGTTCTGGACACTAGAAAGATCTACCCATACTCAGCTGCTACATCGATGCGCTTCACAGTTGGCAGCCTGAGATGCTGTAGCAGAGCTAGTTTTTGCCCGAGAGAGTCACTTTTTTGATCCATGCTGCAGTTAGACAATCCAGCTCCTTCTGCACTCAGGGTTTTAAAGCTTCCTCACAACTGTTGAGAATGTATCATGTAATTAACGCACGGTTTGGCATTGTAGCCACAGGCAGTGTGTTAAGTGCATCTCTCATAGCTTACTGAGGTCAAAAGGTAAGTTATGCACTTATCAGGTGTTAATTACCTGAGAAGAGTTTTGTTGGGAAACAGAGAAATTGTGTAACCCCTAGATGGCGCTATCCCAGGGCTACTACCCCTGCCTGATTTGCCACTAACAGGTTGAGGGGCCTGGATCCAATGGCGGGTGCCTCCACCCAGAGGTCAGGGTTTGCAATAGTTAAACTAACTTGGTCACAGCCCTCTGGGACACTGCAACCCCTTTCTTCCCACTAGTGGCCCCACATATATCAGAATTACCTTCTCAGTATACACTTACCCCCAGGTCTGGTTCCGCACTGGGACCTCCTGTGAAATGAGATACAGTGCAACAATCACAGTACAGTACTTTAACATAGACAAATACCTCAGGCAGTATAACTTTGCTGAAACAAGCAGCTCTGATTTATTTAGGGGGATATAACAAGGACAGGGAAATCAGGTTAATTAGCTTATCACTCTAATAATCTACCTGTGGCTCTGTGCACAGGCCTATCCCTATCAGTTACTGTCCCTGGGTACCCAAGCCCTAGTGGCTAGTCCAAACCGTGGCAGCTGGTAGGGCCCTCACACAGAGAAAAGGAGAATTAAGCAGTCAGCAGTACAGTAATTCCATTTGGATTTAATGTGGCAATTCAACAGGGCGACCCTGAATTAGTACTCACGACCTCCAAATAAGATAGGGTCCTTCAATGTCAGCAGGGCTCACTTGAGGTACACAAACCTCTTCACACATCCATATAAAAGAAAGCACTATACCAGGCAGGCTGCATCTGTATCCCGACTGCAATTACTGCACAATACCCGGAGAACACACAGCAGATTCAGTTCCTGACAGACAGAGTGCAATTTTCAGCAATTCCTCCAGTCTTCTACAGGGTGAGCCTGGTTTCTACTCTTCAGAGATCCTTTGATTCTTTTCACAGGACGGATTCAGTCCTAACAAGCTGTTACACAAAGCGCAGACCCGGAACTCTGGCCTAATGCTTTTTTTTGACTAAAACTGCACACTGAAAAGCACAGAGCTCCTTCCTTCTTCACCGCTAAAGCTCAACTCAACCTCCAACCGACAAAACTGGGCACTTCCTTTGAGTTCCTCCCAGTTCTTGACTGGATTGGCTGTCATCACAATAGACTGCTGCTGTTGGTCCAAAAGGCACTGAAGTTCTAAACTACATCTCCCAGAGTCACTGCCCATACAATCCTCTTGTGGCTGGCTCAGATTATGAGTCCAAGTTCTGATTCGTCCAAGGCACCATTTTAGAGCTAGCTTACCCCACACTGATTGGTCCAGTTCAGCAGTTCAAAACTAGAATGGGAACTAGCAGACACAGTTCTGACTGCAAAGAAAGCAGGTTAGACAAACTGTAATTTCATTATTACTCTAAATAATTTCTGGCAAACAGTTACATCTTTCAGATAGGTTCCCTTGCACTCTAGTGACTGCAAAAATGAAGTGAATTGGCAGCAGCTTGAGTGGTACTCAATCAAGAAACACACAGTCCCCATACAACTAATTATGTCTGCAAGCAGACAGCTCTTAAAGAGACAGTACCAGAGGCTCTAAAAACACTCACTGATAAATGGCTTAAATGCCAAACACCATTCAGGCTTGGAGCATTCAAGCAAGCTCCTGAAGTCTTTTAGGAACCCCCATTTGCAGGGGTTACACCTTCCTGGCTTGGGAAAGCTTGGCGTCCGGCAAGCAAGTACCCCATAAGTTTCAACTGCAACCATATACATTTGCATTAGGCTCGCATATGTAATCATCAGTCAATATATCATTTTACCAAGAACACATTTCTGAAACATTGCAGTACGTCACTCTTTACAAGTATTACATACACATTGTACCATAACTCAAGTTATTACCTCTTGTACATGAAACCTGAAGAGGGGGCCCTTCCCTATCAGTTACCTTTGGGGCTGGATGGGGCAAGGGCACCATACTTAGAGGGCAACACAAGTAACTTGAGTTAGCACTGATGCTCAGTTTGGGCAATGAGCTCGGGGACACATACACTTTTGTGGACGACATTGAGAGGCAAGTCCACAGGCCTCCAAGTGAATCATAACTGAGGTGCACCACAGGCTTTACAGCTTGACCAGTCTTTCTAGGGGAACTGTTATAGTCTCTGCACTCTGAGCCTCATTTTCAGCATTGTCCTCACTTGTCAGGAGTCTCCATGGGGTAGAGAGGCTAGAACTTGGGGCACTTTCAGCTCCAGGAGTTACAGTTTCTGAGTCCACAACATTTGGCTCACATGGAGAGCTTTCGGACACTGGCAGTGGACTGGTCAGGGCACTCAAAATACTCTTCTTGTTCGGGTGTATCACCAGTCTGCCCCAATCTATCATTTTCCTCCCTGAAAGCTCAAACAGTTCAACCATGCACAATGATTCCATTTCATCTGATCTGATGCTTTGCACTTCACTTTCTGGGAGCATTGGCTCAGGGATGAAGTTGGGGCTTAGACAGTCCAGAAGGCCCAGCTTTGTCTCCAGTATTGACTAGGGATTGCCCAAACAATTGACTCAGTTCGTAAGAAGGATAGTATTCAAAGTCACTCTCACTTTCTTCCGATATGGACTGACAGTCATGCTCAACTGGGACTTGTGGAGGGAACACTTTAACTTTGCTTCTGTAGGTGCAGACTTTCTTGATCTTTTCTTAGCAGCAGCTCTAGTCACTGGTCCAGAGGGGCATCTTCTAGGGCTCAGACTCAATTAAGATTTGTCCAATGGGCAGTAAATGATTTCTATGCATTGTTTTACATCTTTGAATTATTCTCAGGCCTTACTTTGTACACTGGCAGATCATCTAGTTTGCCCACTACAATGTGAGGGAGATGGTGCCATCTGTCAGCAATCTTGTGCTTGCCATGCAGTCCCAGATTTCTTAGCAATACCCGATCTCCTCCTGGAGTTCCTGTGCTTTCACCTTTTATCATACCTTTCTTGTTGGCCAGATTTCTTTGGCAGCCATGGTTTGAGCCAGTTGGTACGCATGAGTTAGCTGGGCCTTTAACTTTTGCACATACTGTAAATAGTTGTCAGCTAGAACCCCATCAGGAGAGACCCCAAACACACATCTACTGGTAGTCAGCTTCTTCCAAACATCAGGCGGTAGGGGAGAATCCAGTGGCATCACTTTTGGTGCAGTTATAAGCATGTACCAGGGTGCTAATTTGTTGGCTCCATCTAGGCTTGTCCTTTGGTGCAGGGTGCCCAGCATATCTAGCAAAGTGCGTTGAAACGCTCAGGCTGTGGGTCCCCTGGGGTGGTAAGGAGGGTTCTGGACTTCGACTCCCACAGAGAAAGCATCTCTTGATCAGACGACTCTCAAAGTCTCTCCCTTGATCAGAATGGATTCTTTGTGAGCCCCATAGTGAACAAAAAGTTTTCTACAAGTACTTTGGCCACAGTGGATGCTTTCTGGTCTTTGGTGGGGAAAGCTTGGGCATATCTCGTGAAATGGTCAGTGACCACCAGCACATTACTGATATTTCTTTGATCTGACTCCAAACTCAGAAAATCAATACAGACCAGCTCCATGGGTGCACTGGTGGTGATGTTAACAAGGGGCAGCCCTCTGGGGCAAAGCTTTCTGTAAGCAGCGACTACAAGTTCGAATGTGTTGCTCCACATCAGCCCCATCTTAGGCCAATAGAATCTGGATCTCACCAAGTCAAGTGTTCTGTCTATACCAAGGTGCCCCATGTGGTTGTGCAAGGACCTCAGTACTGAGTCTCGAAGGCAGTGGGCAGCACTAGTTGTTGTTTGTCTACTTGTCCCCTCTGTCTACTGTTTCTCTGTATAACAGTTTATTGATCAGTTTCAACTTAGGACCTTCTTTGTATAACAGTGCAGTTCTCAAATCAGTGGAGCGTAATTTGGACACATCTTTTCCTGCATAGAGGGCTTCTAAAGCTGCTTTGATCATGGGATCGCGGGATTGAGCCCGCCGAATACTGTCATTGTCCAGCTGAGGCAGTGCACCAATGTCTATTGCAGAAAAGTGGCAATAAGCAGCAGGTATGCAATTCTCAGAGGGTCCCAAGCAATCCACCATGCAGTCCACTGCGTCCGTGGACATTTGTTCCTCCCTGTCAAACTTCCGGCAGAGTGCCCGAATGTCAGGTTCTGCCAATCGGACCCAATCATTCTGGGGAACAGGCCTCCGGGAGAGAGCATCAGCATCTATGTGGTTCAGACCTGCTCGGTATTCGAGAGCATAGTCATATGTAGATAATGCAGAAAGCCACCTATGGCCAGTGGCATCCAACTTAGCTGAGGTCTGCACATAGGTCAAAGGATTATTGTCAGTTTTACTAGTATTTTAGCCCCATACAAGTACTCATGGAATTGGTCAACAATAGCCCACTTCAAAGCTAGGAACTCTAACTTATGTACAGGATAGTTCTTTTCGGATGGGGTCAGGCTTCTACTGGCAAAGGCCACTGGTCTCAGGCCATTCTCGTGCTCTTGGTACAACACAGCCCCCAACCCTTGCAAGCTAGCATCAGTGTGCAGGACGAGGTTTTCTTGGATCGGCATAGGCCAGCACTGGAGCATGGGTAAGTTGATATATGATCTCATGAAAAGCAGTCTCATTAATCAGGAGTCCAGCGACTCTAAATACTTCACTGGATGAAAATACACTCTTTCAGTCTTGAGGACGCTGACTTTTGGTATTTTTGTGGGTTGGGGATACCTTGAGTAAGGTTAAGTAAAGGCGGATCACTCTTGAATAGTCCTTGATGAAGCGCCGATAATAACCACAGAATCCCAGGAATCTTTGCAGTTCTTTTAGATTTTTGGGCTAGGCCAGGTGGTCAAGGCCTCAACTTTACTTGGGTCGGTCTCTATTCCTCGGTGGATACTATGTGTCCCACATACTTTACTGATGTTTGAAAGAATTGACACTTATCAATGGACAGTTTAAGGCCAAAGTCCTCCAGTCGGTCCAATACCTTAAATAATCTGCTCTCATGTTCCTCCAGTGAGCTGCCAAACACAATAACATCATCTAGGTATACCAGGCACTCTAGTAAGTTCATGTCCCCCACTGCACGCCCATCAATCGTTGAAAAGTGGCTGGGGCACCTGAAACCCTTGAGGCATCCTCATGAATTCATAGAAGCCAAGCGGACAGATAAAGGCCGCCTTCTCACGGTCCTCTGGGGCCATCGGGATCTGGTAGTACCCATCATGGAGATCCAGCACAGAGAACCACTTGCTCCCTGCTTAGGCAGTCCAAAGCATCCTGAATGCGGGGCATTGTGTGTACTGATCAGGATAGTCCGCCGGTTTAAGGTGCGTATAATCCACACACATCCTTACTGTTCCATTCTTTTTCCTCACTACCACAATGGGGAAGCATAAGGGCTTCTGGATTCTTGTATTACACCAGCAGCTAACATCTCTTGCAGATGCCGCCTCCATCATCTATGTCAGCAGGTGCCAGGCGTCGAGACCTCTCACGAAATGGTCTTTCGTCATGCAGCCGGATATTGTGCTCAGCTCCTTGCACGCATCCTACATCCCATTCCTTTAAAGAAAACACCTGGTCTCCTGGGCAAGCTTCACTGATCCTCACTTTCCATTCAGCTGGCAGCGGGAGTCACGAAATCAAACAAGTCAGGCGTTACTCTGTCATTCTTCCTTGAACTCTTGCTGCTGGGTAGCACTGCAGTGTCTGCACAATGCACATTAGCCAGGATGCAACCTCTGTTTACTTCGAATGTCTCTTTCAGACACATTATGAACTTGGACCATTACCCTTCTGGCATAAGCATGGGCTCTAGCGGCAAAATACTAGGCTTGACCAGCAGTCCTCTGGCAATTTTCCATCGCCTGGTGCATCCAACATTAATATTTTATTCTTAACATCCTTTCTGATACGGACCTCTCCCTGTAAGGTACACTGGGCATTTGGCGCCAGGGTCAGAGACTCAGGATCCTTCTTCCATACAATTCGACCGGTTCCTCTGGTTCTGTTTTTTCAGCACTCTCTGTGCCTCGTGAGGCCTTCTTAATTAAAGCCGGAACTCTTAAAGCTCTACTAGTCTTTGACCCTGTTTTCATAACACAACTGTGCCAGCCTTCCGAACATATGAGCATTTGTTCCAATCAACAAAGGGACACCATCATACAGTCCAGTAGGGGGACACACTAAGGCTAGGGTCTCTACTTGTTCGGCCACTCCAGCCACGGAGGTGGGGAAAGACAGCCAAATTCGGATATACCCGGAATAGGGGTAGGCTTCTCACTTCAACCCCCATACATGCAGTCCTTCTAATGGTTGTAAGGGTACGCTCTGACAAATGCTTCTGATACCAATCCTGGAACATAATTGTCACTTGGGAGCCACTGTCTAATACAGCTCTTGTAGACACTCCATTCACCTTTACAGTGGTCTCCATGGAGGGACCCACTATTCTGGACCAGTCTGGAGAGGCGGTAGTGGGGCCTGGGCAACTGACCTTGCCACAAAAGGATGTGAATTAGCATTTTTGGTGCCCTCACTGGGATCTGTCGTGCAGCTCTTAACCACTGATTTCTTCTCCGAAGCTCTCCTTGTAGCCTATATGCAACTTTGTCAGTGTCTTTGGGACTGGCATTCCCTTTCATGTGCCCATCTTTCCCACAATTATAGCAAACATACTTTCTGGAGTTTGAGCTGGCCGAGGCGCCACACTGGAGCCAGGGCGGGGTATTACTAACTGGAAACCTGGTGCCATCTCTGTCTGCGGTGTGATAAGCATTTGGAGACATCTTGTCAGTTTCTCCACTTCCATGGTCAAGGAATTGAGTTTGGAGCTGTTATCAGCAGGAGATACATGGGTGGGTACCCCCACCCCATAGCAGATGCAGTCGGATATAGGTCAGGGCCCGTACTTGCAGGCGTGGCCTTCATAAAGGGACTGTTTTTGAATTCCCGGATCTCTCTCAACAGTTCGCCCCATTGTGGCATATCTTTTTCCTTGTCAGAGCACTCATTGACTGTCAACCTCTGCCCCTGAACTTCACTTGATGGGTCACCCTCAGTCACTCGGGTCGTAGCCACAGCTGTTGGTGCAGGTACCTCCCGAGGTCGCCTTTTCTCAACTCCTCGAATTTCTCTCATTAACTCATCATAGGAGGGTGGGGATTCCAGTCGATTTGCCAGGCGTAACTGAAGCAACAGCAGTTCTGAGAAGGGGCAGACTTAAGGATTCTGTCCAGTCTGGTTCGGTCCAGTTCAATCGCTGGCAAACTACCCTTCTGAGGCATTCTTGCAACAATTTTTCCAGCCGAGAGACATACACAGACAACAACTCCCTTGGTACTGTTGTGCATTTCTTACTCTCCACCATAGGTCCTCATCAGAATCTGGGCTCCTACACATTCTCCAAGGCCTCAAGATAGGCCTGTGCAGTCGCTTCAGGGTTACTAGCCCTGTTTAGCACGGATGGTAGCCAGGGCAGGACCTCGGAGGCTCTCACAACCTCTCTTCGCCGCCCGAGCATTGCCATTCTAGCACTTGGGGCAACATAGTCTATCCAGGTCTCCCAGTCATCCTCCCTTGGGGGTGGGGAGGGTGCCAGAGAAGATCCTCAACCTTCGTAAGAGTCGTGACTAATGGCAGGTGCAGAAATAGGAGTCTGCATTGGTTCAGCCACCATTACGGGCACTGGAGCAGGAGAGGTGTTGGGGAGGAACACCCCAGGTGGCAAGAATAGTTTCTTCAAGTCCTCCACAGTTTTCCCTCTCCCAGCAACCATTCAGCAAATTTCTCCTCAAAAGTTTCAGATAGTGGTGGGGGCTGATTCCCCCCCGGGTCTTTACTGTCCTTAGTTATCACTCTCCAAGCAGTGAGGGCTCCCTCTGGGGTAATGGTCTGTGGCACTTTGGAGCTATCTATGGGATCCTTAAACTCTACTAGGGCCAGGAAAGTGTGGGTGAGCAGATTAGCATGCCGACCCACCACCACAGGGTTTTGTAAACCTTCCACCTTGGAAAGTACTCCTGCACAGTGTCCGTATTGATACCCAGGGGATGTCCAGGATAAGCATAGCATTTGGGGGTCGATCTCCCCCAGTACACCACTCCACCAGCCGTGCACAGCCACTTCTGTCGGGTACCCATTTTCTTAACAGTGGTTCGTAATATGGCCACCAGAGGACACACAATCCCAGCGGTGCCTCCAAGATGTAACCCCAGATGGTGCTATCCCAGGGCTACTACCTCGCCTGATTTGCTCACTAACAGGTTGAGGGGCCTGGATCCAATGGCGGGTGCCTCCACCCAGAGGTCAGGGTTTGCAATAGTTAAACTAACTTGGTCACAGCCCTCTGGGACACTGCAACTCTTTCTTCCCACTAGTGGCCCACACAATATATCAGAATTACCTTCACAGTATACACTTACCCCCAGGTCTGGTTCCGCACTGGGACCTCCTGTGAAATGAGATACAGTGCAACAATCACAGTACAGTACTTTAACATAGACAAATACCTCAGGCAGTATAACTTTGCTGAAACAAGCAGCTCTGATTTATTTAGGGGATATAACAAGGACAGGGGAAATCAGGTTAATTAGCTTATCACTCTAATAATCTATTTATGGCTCTGTGCACAGGCTCATCCCTATCAGTTACTGTCCTGGGTACCCAAGCCCTAGTGGCTAGTCCAAACCGTGGCAGCTGGTAGGGGCCTTTCACACAGAGAAAAGGAGAATTAAGCAGTCAGCAGTACAGTAATTCCATTTGGATTTAATGTGGCAATTCAACAGGAGCGACCTGAATTAGTACTCACGACCTCCAAATAAGATAGGGTCCTTCAATGTCAGCAGGGCTCACTTGAGGTACACAAACCTCTTCACACATCCATATAAAAGAAAGCACTATACCAGGCAGGCTGCATCTGTATCCCGATCGCAATTACTGCACAATACCCGGAGAAACACAGCAGATTCAGTTCCTGACAGACAGAGTGCAATTTTCAGCAATTCCTCCAGTCTTCTACAGGGTGAGCCTGGTTTCTACTCTTCAGAGATCCTTTGATTCTTTTCACAGGACGGATTCAGTCCTAACAAGCTGTTACACAAGCTGCAGACCGAACTCTGGGCCTTACACACGTTTTTTACTAAAACTGCACACTGAAAAGCACAGAGCTCCTTCCTTCTTCACTGCCAAAGCTCAACTCAACCTCCAACCGACAAAACTGGGCACTTCCTTTGAGTTCCTCCCAGTTCTTGACTGGATTGGCTGTCACCACAATAGACTGCTGCTGTTGGTCCAAAAGGCACTGAAGTCTAAACTACATCTCCCAGAGTCACTGCCCATACAATCCTCTTGTGGCTGGCTCAGATTATGAGTCCAAGTTCTGATTCGTCCAAGGCACCATTTTAGAGCTAGCTTTCCACACTGATTGGTCCAGTTCAGCAGTTCAAAACTAGAATGGGGAACTAGCAGACACAGTTCTGACTGCAAAGAAAGCAGGTTAGACAAACTGTAATTTCATTATTACTCTAAATAATTTCTGGCAGTTACATCTTTCAGATAGGTTCCCTTTGCACTCCTAGTGACTGCAAAATGAAGTGAATTGGCAGCAGCTTGAGTGGTACTCAATCAAAGAAACACACAGTCCCCCATACAAACTAATTATGTCTGCAAGCAGACAGCTCTTAAAGAGACAGTACCAGAGGCTCTAAAAACACTCACTGATAAATGGCTTAAATGCCAAACACCATTCAGGCTTGGAGCATTCAAGCAAGCTCCTGGAAGTCTTTTGGGAACCCCCATTTGCAGGGGGGTTACATGTGCATTAATCCAAAATGTGTACTTATCTTGTGCACACTTAACTGATTTTTTTAATGCTACAAAAGATAGCAAAAAAATCGGAGAAAATGAAAAAGTGTGCACTTATCTAGAATGTGCATTTGTTCTTTATTTTATTTTATTCTTTTGGTAACCAGGTAAGGCCCACTAGACACAAGTACATGTTTTCAGGGGTGACCTGGGAGCACTGGGATGGTTAACTCATTTGTTCCCGGTGGCCATTTTGGGTTGGATCTAGCAATGGATGGTTCCGACGCCATATGGTGTCTATGGGAACCGTGAAGCACACATTAAGCATGTGGCTTAATGTTAAGCTGCCACCCCTTTAAGAGCACTTAGAACCTGCATGTATCTAATTGTTGCACTGTCTGGCAGTGCCATGTATGCCTTTCGGTCAGCGAATTTGTCAGTCTGGGGCTTGTCCTCAGGAAGAGAACATCTGCAGCACAGAATAAACCTGCATTATTATATTTCATGTGTCCATCTAGTTATTCGCACGGTTAAGATGGGGTCCTCACCAGCAGCAGCAGATGGGTCTGGCAGACCAGAGAAGGTAAGGGATCTTTTAGTGGCAGACCAAATAACCAAAATGCCACACATGGTGGAGGATTTTCACCTCAGTCCACAGTCCATAACAGCCTATTACCATTACCTCTTCTCAGCCTTGCCTCACAAAGATGCTGTCAACTGGCTGGAACAATTCCAAGCATGGATTTCTTTCAATGGTTGGACTGATCCCTGCGCATCTCCAATGCCTTGCACTTGCTTCTGAGAGGGACTGCCATTTCCTGGTTCAACGACTTCCAGACCAAGTCAAAGGAGATACTGCCACACTGTACACAACCTTCAAAGCCCATTTCTCCAAGCACACCCACCCTGGTTATTGGAGCAACAGCTGTGGAACGTACTATGCAACCCAGTGAATCTCTCGAACCTTCATTTTTGACATTGAGCCTTGCTGCAGACACCTACAGAAAACAGAGAAAGATCAAGTAACAGCCTTTGTCCGGGGACTGCCTCCTCAATTTTGTACCTATGTCATACAGCAAAAGCCAAATACCTGGACAAACACCATCCAAGCTGCATGGCTAGCTCAATGTTTCAGTGTTTCAGTCTGCTAGTGCTCAAGCGCCCAAACCTCACAACGCTGCACTCACCACATGTGTCCAACAGCAACAAACAGTGATTGACAAGCTCATCTCAGCTATCAATACCTTACCCATCAGCTCAGCTGCCTCCTCTGCAAATTCTAATGCTATGCAACCACCTTGATAGCGACCTGATCCACCTCCGCCTTCCCGAGAGACTGTAACTTGCCAGTGGTGTGGATTCAGAGGACACACTGCCACTGTCTGCCGAAAGCTAAAATATTACAACAGGATGCAAGAGAACCAAGGGTGCCCACCACAGCACAATCAACAGGATAACCACAACTACTCCCAGGATCAGGGAAACGAGCACAGCCCAACAGACTAGGGGCTTTTGTTGGGCAGGGGAACACAGCAGCTGACCACCCCTCTGACTCTCGCAGTTCAAACACAGTGCATCCTCCAACTGCAAACTCAGGCACACTCTCACTTCCAGGGGCAAAGGTACCTGTCATCTGATCACCTCTCCTAGCAAACTATGTACCTGTAACTATCAGAGATTGGTCCATGCATGCCTTGGTCGACACTGGAGTGGATCATTAATCTGGTTCAAGGTCAGTTGGTATTCATCTGTTTTTCCTCCCCGGTCGTGCCTGAAAATAGGCAGGATCTGTCTAGTGCACTTACCCGTCAACAAAACTAAATAAAATAAATAAATAAATATCAGTTATCAACAGCAGTATTCTGAGCAACCAAGCTATTCATCACATACCTAATTTCTTCATCTGACATAAAGTACATTATTACAGCAAGTACAGCTACAGTACCTATAACAGGCGTGGTCCATCTCAAGCTCTGCTTTGGCTCATAACAAGCTACTGTCAAGTTTTACATAGTGCCTGATCTTCAACCTGCACAATTCTTGGCCTGACTTTCTCAAAGCTCACAAAGCCATCCTAGGCTTTGCCTCAGACAAACTGTCACTAGATCCTCAGAGGTAACTCGTAGCTATAGACTCAGTCACTGTGCCTCCTCAGTCAGAAATGGTTCTGATTGCCAAGATTCGAGGTGAACCACTTCCACAAGGTGTTGGCATCGTCACAGGATCCCCCATGCTGCATTTATCAGGTCTCTTTCCAGGAAATACCTTATCGGCGGTGCATGATGGCGCAGTCTTCCAAAAATGCTGCAACTTCAGAGATGAGCCAGTGGTCATTTCAAAGGGTGCCAACATCAGAAAGTTTGTCTGCTTATCTTCAGGAGACCAGCTCCATCTCATGCAAGAACCTCAGCTGGGTTCCACCAACTATATTCCTGCCAGTACTATCGTTACCACTCAAGCTTCCCAGTTACTCCTCAGTCAGAGACTGTCCTCTTCAAAACTTCCAGCATCCCCACCAGAAAAGCAACAACTTCTGAAATTCCTGAAGAATTACCCGGATGTGTTTGTTGGTTTAGATAACAAACTCAGATGCAGTGATATCCTGCAACACACCATCAAAATGCAGACCAACCAAAAACCAATCCGTCAGCTAGCCTATAAAGTGGGACACAAACTGAAACAAGTCCTCGAGGACATAATCAAAGGCATACTCGACCAAGACATTGTTGAAGAGTCTACAAGTCTCTGGGGTGCACCTTGCTTACTGGTGGTAAAGAAGGACAAAGGGTATCGCTTTGTGGTAGACTACAGAAAACTCAATGCCAATGTAGTACAGGATGCTCATCCCTTACCTACAACCGAAGACACCTTAGAGGGTCTTGGTGCAGCCAGTCCTGCTTACTTCACCACTCTAGACTTTCAGAGTGGGTTCTATCAAGTTTCTGTTGATCCAGCTTCTCGTCCATACACAGCATGGCACTGCCACTTGGGACTTTTTCAGTTCAAACGCCTGCCTATGGGTCTTTGGAACAGTCCAACCACATTTCAACGTGTTATGGAAGCCTTAGTACATGGGTTGTCTTGTAAATCTTGTCTAGTCTACCTGGATGATGTGTTTGTCTTCAGCAGAACTTTGCCAGAGTACCTCCAACATCCAAAGAAGTGTTCGAACGTTTCAGACAAGCCAATCTCAAGCTTCACTCAGAAAAGTGTTGTTTTGCACAGCATCATATTCATTACCTGGAACATGTGGTTAGTTCTCAAAGCATCTCTCCAGATCCAGACAAGCTCCAGCAGTCAAAGACTACTCAGAGCCTAATAATCTCAAAGACCTTCGAGCTTTCCTTGGCTTGTCTGGCTACTACTGAAAGTTCATTTGCAACTATGCCAAGATTGCAGCTTCACTGTACGCCCTCACCAAAAAGGAATGTGACTATATTTGGACTTCTGAATGTAAAGAGGCCTTTGAAACCTTAAACAAAACCTGACCCTTTCTCCAGTATTGGCCTCACCCAAGGTTCGACCAACCCTTCAAACTCTACTCAGATGCTAGTTCCTTTGCAGTGGTGCTGTGCTCTGTCAACTTCAAGATGGAACAGAACATCTTGTCTCCTATGCTGGGTGCTCTTTCCTCAGCTGAGCAGAACTGTGGCATCACAGAAAAGAATGTGTAGCCATGGTATTTGCCATAAAGAAATTTGACTGCTACCGTGCTACTCCTCCTCCTTTACAGCTATCATTGATCCTCTGCCCTCAGATGGTTATTCAAAATGAAGGAGCCAGCTGGCAAGTTCACCCGATGGATCTCCATGCTCCAATCCTACAACTCTGAAATTCAGTACAGACCAGGTTGAGTTCACTCAAATGCTGATGGTGTAAGCCGGAGATGATATCCCTCTGCATCCTCCTCAACAGATTAAGAATCCTGCTTACAAGCTGTTCCCTTCAAACACCATGAAGTCTTGCTATATTATGACAATTAGCAGTTAGCCACAGCACTTGAACTGCCCCGGAGAGGAAGGAGTTAACTCCAGGCTGACTGGAGTTCCAAGCGCGAGCGCTTTGCTGAAAGCTCTATCTGGCTAGTTTCAAACTGAAACTGTCAGATTCTTTACTCCGCTTCACTGAACAGTCGCTCCGGAGATCTGCTCCTTCAGCTCGGTTCATTTCTCGGTTCAAACGAGTGTTTTCGGTTCATTTTAACTGGCAATAAGTATTTATTTTACCGCATTTCGGTTCAAAGCTCTATCTGGTAAACCGTAAGTACAGGATTTTAAAGTCTGTGGAAATTAATTATCGGTTCGGTTTTGAACCGATCGGTTTGCTAAAAAAAACAATTTTAAATAATAGCTTGGGCTTTTAGAGTGCGGTTCCCGGTTCTTATCGGTTCTTAAAAAACCTATCTCTTAAATTGGTTTTTTCAAATACCCGTGACACGGTTAGGAACCGATAAGGGTGTCTTGCCTGGCACTGCCATAAAAAGGGCAAGTTTTTGGATAGGCTGGTATTATGTCTGAGAAACCCAAAAGAAAAACCGTGCCCACTGGGTTTCAACACTCTGATGTTTGTGGGGAAGCCTTTGCCAAGGCTGACCCACACACCACATGTGTTTATTGTCTGGGGGCTGACCACCTCCTGTCAGACTGCCAGGTGTGTAGAATTTCCCTGCAGCCACCCTGGAGAAAAGATTGGGCCGGCTCAGGGAACGAGAGGCCAAAAAGTCCGCTGACCCGGATGGCCAGCCCGGTCCAGCACCCACTGGACCAGAGGGAGTGCCCTCTGACCAGGGCGAGACTTCCTCGGGCCAAAGGAAGGCTGGTTCTGAGGAACCAGTCCCAGTAAAAAAATCTAAGAAATCAGCAGGTCTAGAGTGCAAGATTGCCTCTCCAACTGCTGCAGAGATGGCTAAAGCCATACAGATTGTCCAGTCACTGTCTCAGGGACCGGCCGAACCAACAGCTGGCAAAAGGTTGGTTCGTTCGGTTCCAGTGGTTCAAGAGTATGATGTTGAGGAATTTTATGAACCACAGGAGGGGGAGGAAGATTTTGATCATTATGTATGTGGCTGGGAGGGTCTGGACGTGCCCATTGAACCGGACATTTCTCCAGACAGACCATTAGAATCTCCCCCTATGCTGTCTGAGTCCCCTTCTCATTTTATGTTTTACAAAAAGGTTGCAGAAACCCTCCAGCTTCCCTTGGAAGAGGCTGTGGATGAGCAAGAGGAGCCTGATTATGTTGAGATGATGGATATCCGAGTTCAGGAGGTTATCTATTCCTTTGCATAAGTCATTTAGGAAGCAAACAACAACAATTTTAAAAATCCTCATTCTGTCCCTCCTGTAGATAAAAAATGGACAGAAGGTATACTTTATCAGGCCCTGATACAGACTTCCTCACTGAGCAGTGTAGTCATGTAGGTGTGGTACAAGCTGCAGCCTGTGACAAGGCTAATATCCCCCTGGCCTCACATCCTCCTGATAAGGATTCCAGGAAGATTGATGCCATGGCGAAAAAACAGTATATGGCAGCTTCTTTGGGACTCAGGCAGGCAAATTATATGGTTTATGTGGCTAGATATCAGAAATCTAGATGGGATACAGTGTTGCAGTTAGCCAAGTTGGCCCATGGCCAGCTGGCTAGTGAATTGGAACAGATGGCTGCTGATGGCATTGAAGCCTCTAAAGTTCAATTTCATACTGCTGTAGACGTTAATGATGTTTCCTCTAGGGTCATGGCCACTTCTGTAGCTTTCCGTAGGTTGGCATGGCTCAGGTGCACTAATCTGTCACAGGATACTCAGTCAAAGGCTATGGATTTTCCTGTGGTGGGAAATTCTCTGTTTGGAGAGCAAGCGGAAAATTATATGAAAAAGATGGATGAATACAGAACTACCTACAAAAGTGCCCAGGCCAAGGAGCGGCATGCCACTCCACAGAGGCACACTCCCAGAGGTAGGGGCAGGCCTTTCCACAGGCCTTTTTATCAATCCCAAGCCTCCTCTGCTTTTGCACAGAGGGTTTTTTTCAGAGGCAGAGGTAGGCGGGGCGCAGGTAAACCGTCCCCCACCCCTCAGCCTAAGGCTACTGCAAGCAGGCACCCTGATGGGGTGCCCAGGGCCGATTCTCCTGTACCAGTTGGAGGCAGGTTGGCTTATTTCAGCCAGAACTGGGTGTCCCTAACTTCGGACAAATGGGTTCTGGAGGGTAGTGTCAGGGTCTGGTTCTCAGCTTCAAACAGTTTCCAAAGATGAGAGCCAGACATTTTCCACCTGCAAGTCTTTAGAGGCCCTTGCTTTGGAAGCAGAGGTCTCTTCCTCCTAGACTGCAAAGCAGTGGAAGGGGTTCCTCCTTGTCACCAGGGCAAGGGGCTGTACTCCAGATACTTTCTACCCCAAAAGACAGGAGAATGGCGGCCCATTCTAGACTTAAGGTACCTGAACAAGCATCTTTTGAAACCAAAGTTCAAAATGTTAACTCTGGCAATGATTTTGCCCTCCCTCAGGCCAGGGGACTGGCTAGCCTCCCTGGACCTCAAGGATGCCTACTTTCATGTCCTGATCAGGCCTTCTCACCGAAAGTACCTCAGGTTCGAACTGCCCTCAGGTCACTACCAGTTCAGAGCAATGCCCTTCGGTCTTACCTCTGCTCCAAGGGTATTCACAAAATGTCTAGCTGTGGTAGTGGCTCATTTAAGAAGGCAAGGGTTGCTGTTTCCACCTGGATGACTGGCTCATTGTGGGTCAGTCCCAGATCAGGTAAAATCCCACTTGCAAGTCACCCAGCAGCTTCTCACTTCCCTGATTCCTGCTGAATTTACCAAAGTCAGTTCTAGAACCAGTTCAGGTACTAACTTTCATAGGTGCGAATTGGACACAAAGTTGACCAGGGCATTTCTCCCTCGGAAAGGGTAGAAGCTGATTGCCCTGGCATCCTCTTTCACCCTGCGGCTCTCGACCAGCAAGGCACTTTCTGCAACTTCTAGGGCACATGGCTGCCTCACAGCTGTAGTGCAAGGAGCAAGATTCCAGATAGAGACATTCAGTTTCATTTGAGGGCCTATTGGTCCCAAAGGAGGGACCCCTGACAAATTGGTCCCAGTGACCCCAACTCTGATTCTAGCTCTTCAGTGGTGGCAGGATCAGAGCAATCTAAGACAAGGGTCCCTTCATTCCCATTTCTCATTCCCTCACCCTCACCACGGATGCCTCCTTGCTGGGGTGGGCGCGCACTGGCGACCTTTCCACTCAGGGAGTGTGGTCCCCCAGGAATCTCTGCTCCACATCAACCTATTGGAACTCAGAGCTGTCTTTTAGCTCTTCAGGTTTTCTCAGCATCTGTCCAGAACAAAGTAGTTCAGGTCAGGACAGACAATACCACAACAATGTGGTACATCAACAAGCAGGGGGCACTGGTCATCAGCCTTGTGCACCAAGCAATGAAGTTGTGGTCTCTGGCTTACTCCCTGAACACCTCCCTAGTAGCAGTTCACCTTCCAGGGAAGGACAATGTCCTAGCGGATACCCTCAGCAGGATTTCTCAGGGTCATCACGAATGGTCTTGAATCCCTAGTGCTGGGGTCAGTTTTGCCAGATGGGGCACTCTCAGATAGATCTTTCGCAGCCCCAGACAACCACCAACTTCCTCTGTTCTGTTGCAGGCCTCCAGTAATGGTCTCAGTCCCCTGGACGCCTTTCTGTTGGATTGGGAAGGAAGTTCCTGTATGCCTTTCCCCCTCCTTCTCTTCAGGGTGTTGGTAAAATCAGATCCCAGCCCTGCAAAGTGATTCTGATTGCACCAGACTGGGCCAGGCAACCCTGGTACCCACTGCTTCTGTCCCTGACAGTCCACCTCCCTGGGCCTTCCCAGGGTTCACAACCTGCTGACTTGTGCCCAGGGAGAGTTTGGTATCCGGACCTCAATCCCTCCACCTCAAGGCTTGGCTCTTGAGGAGTTAGAATTGCTGATTTACACCTTTCTCACGGTGTCCTTGATATTTTAAAGGCCTCTAGGAAGCCTTCCACTAGGGCCACTTATAATTCCAAATGGAAGAGGTTCTCCATCTGGTGTTCTGGGAAGCAAATTGTCCCAGAATCTGCTGATTTGCCCATTTTGCTGGACTACTTGGTCCATCTTAATTCCTTAGGCCTCAGGCCAGCTACCTTAAAGGTTCATCTGGCAGCTGTCTCTGCTTTTATATCAGCAGGAAAGCCTGCCTCCTTTCTTCTCACCCTGTGTTTTCCAAGTTTTTAAGGGTTACTTCACACTAACCTCCTTTTCGGGACCCAGCCCTGCCTGGGACCTTAATGTTTGCATTGCTCAGTTAATGCAACCCCCTTGAACCTCTGTCTTCAGCAGACCTTAAGTTCCTAACTTGGAAAACTGTTTTTCTAGTGGCCATCACTTCTGCCAGACGCATAAGTGAGTTACAAGCCCTGTCAGTGGAAAAGGATTTTATTTCTTTTCACAGAGATAAGGTGGTCCTCAGGACTAACAGAAAGTTTTTACCTAAAGTGGTTTCAGATTTCCATCTTAACCAATCCATCTCCCTTCCAGTATTTTTCACTGAGCATTCATCCACGGGTGAGAGGAGATTGCACAGTTTGGACGTCAAAAGAGCTTTAAGCTACTATTTGGAATGCACCAAGGGTCACAGGTTCGAATCCTCCAACTCTTCCTTACCTATGGCGAGGTTGGCAAAGGAAACTGCCACTAAGAGGACAATTGCCAGGTGGATTGTCTGTATCCAATTTTGCTACCAAAACTAGGTAGAGAACCCCCCAGGACTGAGGGCCCATTCCACCAGGGTACAGCTGCATCTCTAGCGGCTGCTAGAGATATTCCCATTCTGGAAATCTGTCAAGCTGCTACCTGGAAAACAGTTCACACCTTTACCAAGCATTACTCCCTGGATGTCCAGTCCAGGAGAGATGCTCGGTTTGGCACAGCCGTGCTTCAGAGCCTATTTCTAAGTAGGTTCTGGCCCTCCTCCATGGAGGTACTGCTGTGTATCTGTTAATTGTCATAATATAGCAAGACTTCATGGTGTTTGAAGAAAAATTACTCACCTTAGTAATTGCTTTTCTTCTCATGGAGTCTTGCTATATTATGACCACCCCCAACCTGCCCTCTCAGAACTTCTACTTGGGTAAGGGTTGGCAAATTAGTGCAAGCACTGTGTCATGCCGTTATAGCTCTTTTTCCTTTCCCTTTTCTTTAGGATTAGGAAAACTAGGTATTTTGTTTTTGGTTGTATGTTTGGCCCCTCCTGGACTTCTGTCTTTTGGGAGGGGGCCAATAGTGCTTGTTAGGGGTGATATTGTTGTTGTTGTTGTTTCTGTTATTGTTATTCTACTAGTAGGTAGCCATTTGGCTAGTGTAGGGTTTTTCCACACAGACTTTTGCTTAGTGTTGGCTCCGTAAGATCTGACAGTTTCAGTTTGAAACTAGCCAGATAGAGCTTTCAGCAAAGCGCTCGCGCTTGGAACTCCAGTCAGCCTGGAGTTAACTCCTTCCTCTCCGGGGCAGTTCAAGTGCTGTGGCTAACTGCTAATTGTCATAATATAGCAAGACTCCATGAGAAGAAAAGCAATTACTAAGGTGAGTAATTTTTTCTTCTATGCCATGGATGTGCTTCCTGTGAACACTCCTACAGCACCTCAAGTTGCTTTGCTGCTACTGACTGCTTCTACAGAGAGAGACACAAATCCTCAGTTACTGCAAGCGCTGAAAAGCTTCTCATCTCCTCAACATCCGATCCTCCCTGGCAACTGTTAAAACGCAACAAAGAACTGACATTTAGTTTACTGACATAATCTCCTACTTAGAGTCTGGAACCTTGCCGCAACAAAAGAAGCATCACCAAGATGTACTTTTCCTTGCTTCGCAGTACTTCCTCAATGACTGTGTGCTCTTTCACATTTGGACCAAGGAAGGAAAGGGTCATCGCACGGATAGAACTCACGTACAGCTAGTTGTGCCAGCCTCTCTCATCCCTCAAGTTCTTCTCTCCACTCATGCCTCTCTATTCTCTGGAGGTCATATGAGAATACACAGAACTCTCGAAAAGACAAGGCTTCACTTCTTCTGGCCTCATATGAACAGGGACATTGTCCGATTCATAAAATCCTGCCAGCCCTGCTCCCAAAGAAGCTTCCTGCCAAACTGACAAAGAAACACATCATTCCAATGCCTGTAGTCACTGAACCTTCCAAGGAGTCAGCACTGACAATCTTCTTGGACATAAAGTCTCCACCACTCATTCACACTGATGGGAGTATGCCGGAGGCGCTAGGACCCTGCGGGAGCAAACTTTTTCAGGAGGGCTGGCACCAAGATGGAGCCGTGAGGAAGCGGCACCAAGAGCCAGGTGCATGTGGTATAGACCATCTTAGTATTGACCCTCCTACCACCTCAGTTCCTTTTTTCCTGCCGTTGAGTGTGCTTCAGTGACGACGATGCTCACCCGCCAGGAGTCAGACTTCAAACTAGCAGCTTAGTTTTCTATCTCAAAAAGTACTGATTACATTTTAATAAACTACTTACTTGTTCAAGAAGAAGTCTTCAGCCCTCCATTGACAGAGTCGACCATGAGTGGGGCAAGTGACGGTAGGGAGACTTCAGATGAAAGCTGTTCAGTCAACTGGGCCGGTCTGGTGGGCCGCCTCGGGGTCTGACAATGGATGGTCCAGTGCTCGGGGATGAGCGGTCCTCTGAAAGCATAAAAAGCGGTCCCGTTCTCTGCATTGTTTGGCCTCAAGTCCTTCTTCAGCCCACTGGTTGAAGAAGAAACGGCATCACTCAAGGTTGCCCTCTGGTACGTCTGCGCATAGACGGTCGGTTATTAGGGTCAGGAGCCAGTCTCTGCCTCTTGTGGAATAGCCGGTTTCTGTCTCTGATTGCTGGTCTCTTCGACACCAGAGCTTCTCTCCACGTATTAGAGGGGCTTCTGATGAGCAGTTTCACCATTAGGCAGCTCTTATGGAGCAGTGGGCTCGGAGATTGTCCTGATTGCCCGAGCCGGCCAGTCTGTTGCTGAGGCCTTCGGGTCTGTCAGTTTCGGATCGGCAGGTGCGGCAGTTAGAACTTTCTAGTCGCGCAGCGACTTCTTCAGTGCTGTCAACTCCGCGCTCCGGTGTCTATCCCCCTCACATGGCTGCGGTGCAGGGGTCCACAACGAAACCTTTATCTCCTGCCATTTTTCTTCCTTTGCCTTCCAATCGCAGTTTTCAGACTTCTGCAATGGTACCGTCACTGCTTCCCCTGGTGCTGAGATCCTTTTCGGCATCGCGGGTGGTTTCAGTGCCATCTGTGGTGCCGTCTGACCTGTCGGCGCCATTATCGGCACCGCGGGGGGGTTTCAGCACCATGTGCGGTGCTGCGCTACCCGTCTGTGCCGTCCTTGGCACCAGGTTTGGCATCGGCACCATGTGCAGCGCCATGCTCCCTGTTGGTGCCTTTCGCAGCGCTGTTTTGTGTGTCGGCACTGTCTCTGTTCTTGGCACCATTTTCCTGTGCGGCTCCAGGGATGTGTATGGTGCTGCATAGTTCCCAGAGGTTTTCAACTCTGATTCTTTCTCCTCCTCCTCTTCCTCCTGGTTTTCTTTCCTGTTCATACAGTCCCCTCTGTTCTGTCAGGAGATGATTTTGAGCCCAATACGGATCTTCAGCTGGGTGATGATTTTGATGCTGATTCTGCCCTAGGGGCAGGGATCAATCCCCCTGCAGAGCCTGTTGTTGAAGACCTTTCCTTTAAGTCTCTGCTTAAGAATTTAAATTCTACTCTTTCTCTCCAGACCACGGAAATCGATCCTGGGAAGCTTCTGCATCTCCAATATCTTCATGTTCTGAAGATCCCTATGGATTTAACCCCTCTGGTACAGCCCTCTTTTGAGACTCTTTCCCAGATGGTGTGGAAGAACCCAGCTGTTATTCCTTCTGTGACCTATTCCATAGATAGGAAATATGCCTCTCCCAAGGATCGCTCCATCTTGGCCTTGCAAGCCTTTGTGGATGCCATAGTGGTCCTGGCAGAGAATGATAAGGCTGTCCTCCCTCAGGAATCTATAGCCCATCCTATAAACAAGGAATCTCACAAGATAAGACACCTTGGGTAAGAGAGTCTTTGCTGCCTCAACCCTGAGTATGCGTATTGCCAGCTACCAGGGATATTTTTCTCAGTATGAGTATGTTCTTTGACATTCTCTCAAAGCAATGGTAGAAGCTCTGTCCGAATCAGAGGTCAACTCAGAGCTACTACAGACCATAACTAGAGGTATCGAGTCCAATAATCAGCAAATTAAAGCTGCAATGGACACCTTCGATACTGCTTCCTGGGTGGCGGTGGCTGGCATTTGCACCCATCGCCATTCCTGGCTGCATACTTCGTGCTTTACGAATGATGCCCAGCAAAAAGTCATGGCCTTACCTTTCGACAGTATGTATCTGTTTAGGCCTCAGGTGGAACAAGCACTAGAGGCCACACAGAAGACTAGGTCTGCCATTAAGACAGCTAGACTTCCGCCCACTCCCTCTAGAAGAGGTGGGAATAAGCATCAGTTTCACAACTATCAGTCCTTTCGTGGCAAAGGCAGAGGAGGCTTTAACAGAAACCAAACCCCTCAGCCACAAAAGAAAACACAGCAGAAAGCACAAGGCCGAAAAGTGCCCAGTGCCACCTTCTGAGTTTCTGGCCCAGGTCCCACCTCAGCTGCCCGAGGGGGACTCTTCCTCGACAGTGGGAGGGTGTTTGACTCAGTTCTACCAACAGTGGAAATTTATAACATCAGACAAAAGGGTCCTCAGGATAATCCACGAGGGGTACTCTATCAATTTTTTGGAACCCCTCCTCCCAATCATCCTCCCAAGCGACAGCCCAGACTATCTATGGCACAATCAGACCTTCTTGCTTCCGAGGTACAAGGCCTTCTGAGCAACAGAGCAGTAGAAGTAGTTCCGCTGGATCAACGAAACACAGGTTTGTACTCCCACTACTTTCTGGTTCTAAAGAAAACTGCGCCCTATTCTGGATCTCAGAAAGTTAAACAAATTCTTTCACAATGAAAAGTTCAAGATGATATCACTCGGTACCCTGTTACCTTTGATTCATCAGCACAATTGGCTTGCCTCCCTGGACATGCAGGACGCCTACCAGCACATTTTCATACACCCAGATCGTCACAAATACCTAAGGCTCATGGCGTTGGGTCAGCACTATCAATTCAGAGTCCTGCCCTTTGGGCTATCCTCAGCGCCTCGAGTCTTTACAAAGTGCTGTGCAGTTCTCACAGTGCACCTAAGGAAAAATCAGAATCCAAGTATTCCCATATCTGGACGACTGGCTTCTAGCAAGCCCCTTCAAGCAAGAGACTCTGGAGGCCGTGGCCAAGGCCTCAGACTTCCTCACATTCATGGGAGTCCTGCTGAATCTCAAAAAGTCACAGTTGCAGCCCTCCCAGAAATTCCTTTTTATAGGAACCCTTCTGGACATTTCCTGTGTGAAAGCTTTTCTTCCGGAGGACAGAAGGAATGATATCCTGCAGATGGCCCGATTCATCAGAGAACACAGTTTCGTATGAGCTCTCTCGATGCAGTGGATGCTGGGTCTCATGGCAATGGCATCCTCGGTGTTCACTGTACCTTTGGCTCATTTCCACATGAGAACCTCTCAGTGGATACTCAGTGGTCCCCAACCAGTCACCCTCAGTCCTTTCTCATCAAGGTGACAGAACCTCTGAAGAGACCACTCACCTGGTGGTCTCAAGAGGACAGTCTTCTGAAAGGATATCCCTTCGCCCCTCTGGATCATCAGATTACCATTACCATGGATGCGTCCCTGATGGGTTGGGGAGCTCACTGCCAGGATCTCCAAACCCAGGGTACATGGACTCAGGATGAGTCTCAGCTTCACATAAACGTCCTGGAGATGAGAGCCATTCTCTATGCAGTCCGGGCTTTGAAGGACATGCTCTGTCACAAGAACATTCTTCTTCAAACAGACAACAAGGCAGTGATGTATTACATCAACAAATCACAGGGCGGTGCTCATGCTTACTCTTTATGCAAGGAAGCAATGAAAGTGTGGGAATGGTGCCTGGAGCACAAGGCACTGATTCAGGTGGTTTACCTGCCAGGAGTACAAAATGAGCTGGCAGACCATCTCAAGTGGTCTGTCAACTTAACCGTCATTCAGTCACTCTTCGAAGAGTGGGGAACTCCAGACCTGGTCCCTTTTGCATCCCCACTCAACACAAAACTGCCTCTCTTCTGCTCTAGAAATCCAGGACCTAGCATTTTTTGTCAGGATGCATTCAGGCTGCAGTGGACAAAATGCTTTCTATGCGCATTTCCTCCTCTTCCCCTAATTCAGAGGGTACTGCTCAAGCTGGAGGCACAGGAGGGCAGAATGATTCTCATTGCCCCATTCTGGGCTCGTCAGATCTGGTTTCCTGTAATCAACAGACTATCGGAAACCTCAAAGAAACCGCTTCCCCTTCAGATGAACCTTCTGACCCAGGGCCCTGTAGTCTATCCCAACCTGTGGTCACTTCACCTTCATGCTTGGCTCCTGAGGAGATAGAGGTGAATAGGTTTAATGTTTCTCATAGAGTTTCAGATATTCTTTTGGCTGCATGCAGGCCGCCAGAAGAACCTACACAGCTAAATGGAACCGTTTCTCTATCTAGTGTGCAGAATCCTCTTGGAATCCTTTTTCTTGCCCACCAAATAAAGTCTTGTAGTATCTCTTAGACTTCTCAAACACAGGTCTGCAATACTCCACAGTCAGAGTTCATCTTTGTGCAATTTCTGCATATCATGAGCCGGTACTCTCCATGTCTCTGGCTCAGCTGCCTGTAGATAAGAGGTTTCCTAAAGGGATTCTGCGTACCAGACCTCCTATTAGACGTCCAGTTACAGCCTGGGACATTAACCTTGTGCTAGACATGCTCACTTGTAAACCTTTCAAGCCTCTAGCTACTTGCGAGTTGAAATTCCTCACGTGGAAGATGGCCTTTCTGGTGGCCATTACTTCTGCTCATAGGGTTTCTGAAATACACACCTTGGTCACAGACCCCACGTATACCTGTATTTCACAAGGACAAAGTAGTTCTTAGGACTCATCCTAAGTTTCTGCCTAAGATTGTCTCAGAATTCCATCTGAATCAACCTTTAGTCCTTCCTACCTACTTTGCAAACTTCCAGAATGAAGGGGAACATACCCTTCATTCTCTAGATAGAACGAAGGAAATTTGCAAGGCTCAACAACTGTTTGTTTCCTTCAGCACGACCCGACTGGGTCAACCTGTTGCTATCAGGTGCATTTCAGCATGGCTGGTGGCCTGGCTTCGCCACTGCTATTCCATGGCACAGGTGAAGCTGGAAGGCAGAATGTACACTCACTCTACCAGAGCAGTCGCGCCATCTCTTGTGGAAATCCGTAAAGTCCCCATTGCAGATATTTGCAATGTGGCTACCTGGAGCTCCGTGCATATGTCTGTTAAGCACTATGCCTTGGATGTCTGTGCCAGACGACATCAGTTATTTGGCAGGACAATTCTTAATAGACTTCTGTCCTAAAAAGTGAGCTCCTTTCTCTCCTGCCACCCGTCTCGAGGGATTATTTAGCTCAGTACTCTCCCATTAATGTGAATTAGTGGTGGAAACGTTATGTACAGGAAGATATGGAAATTACATACCTACCATAATTCTTGATCTTCTTGGATGAAGTCTCCACCCTTCATTCACACGCCCACCCACCATCACTCGAGCTCACTTCTCTGTTTCTGGTCTTCACTCCCTCAATGGCTGGATTGTGAAGACTTTGTTGTTGACCTGTCTTACATGGGTCATTTGGACTATCTTTTGTCCAGTTTTTAGGTTAGTCCTCGCTAGGTTAGTTATGTTGCACCTCCTCGGGGAAAAAAGGTACTGAGGCAGTTGGAGGGTCGACACCGAGATGGTCTGTACCGAACACACCTGGCTCACGGTGCCACTTCCTCGAGGCTCCATCTCGGTGATGGCCCTCCTGAAAAAGTTTGCTCCCGCTGGGTCCTAGCGCCTCCGGTGTACTCCCATCAGTGTGAATGAGTGGTGGAGACTTCGTCCAAGAAGATTAATAATTACGGTAGGTACATAATTTCCATTTCTTGAGCCCTTACCAACATGCTCTGACTCCGGCAACAAATACATCCTTGTTTTTGTGGACTGCATGACGAAGTATTTGGAACTAATCCCTCTAAAAGACATCAAAGCTGCCGCAGTGGCAAGTGCCTTTCTCAACATAGTCATTTGTCGTCACCGTACCCCATCGTACCTACATTCAGACAGAGGCACTAACTACCCTTCCACCATTGTCCGAGAAACATGCAAACTTCTCAACATAAAAAAGACACATACCAGAAGTTACCATCCACAATGCAATGGACAGAGTGATCAAATGATGTCTACCATTCTCAGCACACTCTCAAGTATCTGGATGAGACGCACGACACCTGGGACCATTTTGTTCCCTTTGTGCAGTTTGCATACAATACCAGCCCTTGTGTCAACAGCACAAAACACACTCCATTCTTCTTAGTCCATGGACGTCACCCAAGAGCTCCACTGGACAGGGAATCTCTCGCTGCTAGAGGTTCCTAAGTCAGCTTCCTCTTTCATTATCCCTCTGCTGGAACAGCCTGTACTTGCCCGACATGTTGCAATCACCACGTTGAGCCAGAGAAAATCTGTCATGCAAAAAATGTCTGCAGCCAAGTCGCATGAGCTTTCATTCTCTGTTGGGGACATTGTTTATTTGTACTGACCTGTTCTTGTTCCAGGTGCCACCAAGAAACTGCTTCTCCCCAGACTGGTCCCTTCTACATCATAGAAAAGTTACCTCTGGTCCACGTTCATCTGCAACGCAAGTCAGATGGAAAGCTGGTACACAACAAAGTCCATGTAAACCGACTGAAGCATCGGTACCTGAGTAACAGCCTTCCAGATGACCCCAGTCCACCCAACAATGAAACTGCCCTTGAGCCTGCCATCCTCTCTGAAGCTGAGATCCTCCAGACAACTTGTAACTAGTTCCTACAGATCTTCCCACTCCTGACACTCTCCAGCCGGATTCCATTATGCCAGATGATTTGCCTGGGACTTCCTCGTCTTTTCAACCTTCTTCTTCTTCTTCTCGGGTTTCTCTTCTACACACCACAGTATACCAGATCGAGAAGATCTTAAGGAAGAAGTTCACAAATGGATCCTGGACCTACAGAGTCAAGTGGTGTGGATTTGATAGTGAGCAGAACTCCTGGGTCACTTTTAACGACATGACTCCATTCTGTCAGAAACTAATGGAATCAACACATGCCTCCATTCCCACTGACCGGAAAAGTTGATGGAGGTCTTGAACTTTTGTAACCGGACTCAGAGTGTTTTGGGACTAATTCCTTTTCTGTCTTTAACTATTATGTAGTAAATGTCTTGTTGTACCTATATTACGAAACTGTTCTGATGGTACTGCATTCCTGCATGTAACACTTTTTTCCCCTTAGGAATGTCTTTACATTGACAGTTCACCTGTTATTGTTATTCAACTGTTAATAAAGTTTTGGCTTGCACTCTGAGTATCCTCCTGCTGCTACCCTTCCTTCTCTTCCCTTTTGCTTCCTCTGCACTTTAGCACTTGTGGCATGAACAAGCCTCAAGTACTATTGTGTTCCCCCCTCTCTGGTGCTACTCTGACTGATCCCCAGTGTAGTCCAGATCCCCCCCCCCTTGCAGTGGAGTACTGTTTTGTGAAAGTAATGCCTTGAAATGCATGAACATTTTTTTTTTTGCCTTAAAACTTGCTTAAAATTATCTGTTACTTAGAAACTGTTTATAGAGTTATTGCTTGTTCGAGTGGTGCTCACTTTCACTGTTCCAGTGGTGATGTGAAGCACACATTAAGCATGGGGCTTAATATTAAGCTGCTGCCCCTTTAAGAGCACTTTGAACCTGCATGTATCTAATTGTTGCACTGCCTGGCAGTGCCATGTATGCCTGTCTGTCAGAGAATTTGTCAGTCTGGGGCTTGCACTCAGGAAGAGAACATCTGTAGCACAGAATAAACCTGCATTATTATATTTCATGTGTCTGTCTAGTTATTCACACGGTGCAGATGAGGTCTTCACCACCAGCAGCAGCAGATGGGTCTGGCAGACCACAGAGCTGGTAAGGGGTCCTTTAGTGGCAGATCAAATAACCAAAACGCCACAGAACAAATGACTTGCTCAGTCACACAATATGCAAGTGCAGGCTGTGGGAATCAAACCCAGATCTGCTGAATGTACTAAGCTCATTCACAGCTTGTTACTCTAACCTCTAGGCTATACTCCCAGTACATTTAAGTGGACTGCACTGTAGTACTGAACCCTTTTGAATAACAGCAAGTGAATAAATAAAGGATGAAAAACAAACACTTGCGCAGCCAATTCATTTTGCCTTTTTCTTTTCACCACCTAGATTGACCCCCTTCTTCACGCCCGTCCCTTCTTGCAGCTATACTGCCAGTCAAGCCTATTGCAGACACTACAGATAGTGCCACCCCCTATTGGTTGTGAAGATGAATGAGCACCTATAGAAAAGGTGCCTATGAGACATAATTAAGGGTGACCTCAGATAGTCTGAGATACCAGGAGTGCCCATATGAGAAACAGAACCTTAAACAAATGTGAAGATTAATTTAAACTATAAAAAATGTCATTGTGACCCTTAATCAAATTCTCCCAAAAAATATATATTTTTTCTCTCTAAAACTTGAGACTTAGCATCTCTTTACTGTTAGTCTTAGCACTTAATAGAGCTTAGATTTTGGATTTATGAATCCTAGTTCTGCTACACAGAACCACATTTTTCTGTTTTGTTTCTGGACTGTTACATCTTGCATCATCAGTGTCTTGCATATCATGTATCTTGATGGAGTGCTTCCACAAATCAGTTCTCTTCTGTGGTTGAGCCATGATGATTTTTTTGTTGCTTGTACTGTGATCTTCTGCAGGGGATGTTGTTGGAGAGGAAATGACCTTGGCCTTTGATATTGGCTTATCTTTATGGTCCATTGAGCTAGCCTGTGTCTTTGCCTGTTCCTGCGGATCATATGGTGTACTGCTGGAGTGTTTCAAGTAGGAAGCTTTCCGCTGAGTATCCATATTGCTCTCCTCCTGTGGAGGACATTCTGCCATGCTTCTTGCATTTTTTTCTTCTGGAGAAGCCACACTCTTATCTGAGTTCCACATAAGACACTTAATGGTTCTTTCAGCTTCACATGGAGAAATGAAGATATACAGACAACTAGTATTGGAGCCCACTCGAGAGGGAGCAATCTTAGACCTGGTTCTCTCAAATGGAGATGAAGAGAGGATCACAGATGCAGAAGTGGGTAGCCATCTGGGAACTAGCGACCATCGAACAGTATGGTTCACAATAAACACAGCAATAGAGTCAAGCCATACAAAGGCAAAAGTACTGGACTTTACGAGGGCTGACTTTGCCAAAATGGGTGAGTGCCTAAGGAATGCACTAGCAAATGGGCAGGAAGGAGGGGTGGAAGAACAATGGGGAATAATAAAAACTGCCATCACAGAGGTAACAAGCCTTTGTGTGAAGCAAATTAACAAAGCGAAACGATGTAAGAAACCACTATGGTTCTCAAAGGAAGTGGCAGTGAAGGTTCAAGAGAAAAAGAAAGCATTCAGGAAGTACAAGGAATCACAGAAGGAGCAGGACAGGGAACTGTATCAGTTAAAGCAAAAGGAAGCTGGGAAGGCAGTCAGAACAGCAAAGGCCCAAACCGAGGAAAAGATAGCCAACTCAGTTAAGAAGGGGGATAAAACCTTTTATAGGTACATCAGAGAGCGAAGGAAGACCAAGGGAGGGATAGTGAGGCTTAATAAAGGGAGGGAGGGTGGGCAGAGGGTGACTGTGAAAAGGCAGAGATACTAAACAAATATTTTTGCTCAGTATTTACAAAGGAAGTGGGGGAGGTGCCTAAAACAAACAGTAGAAACACTCTGGATACAGAAGTTGATACCAGCCCATTTACAGAAGAAAGGGTTCTGAAAGAACTCTTAAAACTGAAGGTGGACAAAGCAATGGGGCCTGATGGGATTCATCCCAGAATTCTAAAAGAACTAAGGGTAGAACTAGTGACACCACTGACTACCCTCTTTAACAAATCATGGGAGCATGGGTGGTACCGAGGACTGGAGAAGGAGATGTGATTCCTCTTCACAAAAGTGGGAGCAAGGCAGAAGCAGAAAACTACAGACCTGTTAGTTTAACCTCAGTGGTAGGGAAAATGATGGAATCACTTCTGAAGGAAAGAATTGTTGAGTATCTAGAGGCCAGAGGGCTCAGGACCCAAGGCAGCATGGATTCACAGCGGGAGGTCATGCCAGACAAATCTGATAGATTTCTTTGATGGGTGACCAAAGTAGTAGATCAGGGAGGGGCTGTGGACATGGCCTACCTAGACTTTAGCAAGGCATTTGACACAGTCCCACACAAAGATTAATATACAAGTTAGCCAGCCTGGGAGTGGGTCCCAAGATGACAGCCTGGGTAAAGAATTAGCTGGAGAATAGGACACAAGAGTAATAGTAAATGGGAGTCCACTCTGAAGAAGGGGGTTACTAGTGGGGTACCGCAGGAGGTTCAGTATTAGTCCGGTCCTCTTCAATGTCTTTATAAGGACATTGCAGAGGGACTGAAGAAAAGTATGTCTCTTTGCAGATGACACAAAGATCTGCAACAGAGTTGATGCACAAGGTGGGGTGGAAAGGATGAGAAGGGACTTGGCAAGGTTAGAGGAATGGTCAAATGTGTGGCAGCTTAGATTCAGTGCTAAGAAGTGCAAGGTAATGCACCTGGAAACAAAAACCAGGGAAGAGTACACAATGGGGTGAGATACTAACAACAACAAAAATGGAAAGGGACCTGGGGTAGTCATATCAGATGACCTAAAGGTGGGCAAGCAATGTGAGAGGGCAGCAAGGAGGACTGGGGGGATACTGGGATGCATAGGGAGAGACATCACCAGTAGAAAACAGGAAGTTATTATCCCTCTGTACAGGCAGTTGGTGAGACTCCATCTGGAGTACTGCGTGCAGTTCTGAAGACCCAATCTCCCAAGGACATAGACAGGATGGAGGCTGTCCAGAGGAGGGCAACTAAAATGGTGCAGGGTCTGCACCGAAGATGTATGAAGAGAGACTTAAGGAGCTGAATATGTATAGCCTCGAGGAAAGGAGGAGAGGGGGACATGATAGAAACTTTCAAGTATCTCAAGGGAATCAACAAAGTCCAAGAGGGTAGCATCTTTCAAAAAAGAGGTGTGCAAGAACAAGGGGGCACAATTTGAAGATAGAAGGGGGCGGTTCAGAGGTAATTTAAGGAAGTATTTTTTCACAGAGAGGGTTGTGGATGCATGGAACGGCCTTCCGGAGGAGGTTGTGGAGTCAAAAACAGTGGTGGAATTCAAGCATGCATGGGACGGTCATAAGGCAATTCTAGGGGGTGTGGGTAAGAAGAAGTAGGCTGCTGGTTAACTAGGATCTGCAGCTTATCCATTAGGTAGGGAAATGGGCAGACTGGGTGGGCCAAGCGGTCCTTATTTGCCGTCAAAATCTATGTTTCTATGTTTCACATGTTTCTATGTTTCAGTGGTAGTTATAGATAAGTTGCTCGTTACCTCAGTGTGCCACGGTGTCTGCAGCACTCCAAGCGGTGTGCTGAGTGGTACCTATCAAAGCATCAATGACTCAGTAAGTACCTGTTGAAGTATGAGGATTTCATAATTAATTGATCCCCATGATCCAGTGCTTAAATGCGCCAGGTGGCACTGTTAGCGGTAACAATTCTCTTGTTAAACTGCAGGTTTCCTGTGGGTGTCCCCACAGTCCACATCTCTCTGGAAATCAATTTGCAGATAAAACCAATTAACTTTTTTCTGCAGGTGCCATGCATTCAGATTGAGCCCTGTAATCAGCCCTTTACTAAAAAAAGAAAGAAATCTTTTTTCAGTTTGACCACAAATTGCCCATATTTAGGAGCGTGAGTGATAGTGACAGGGAGAGTTATGAGTACTTGTAAATTTCACTTGCAGTCCTCCGTTGTCAGCTTTTTCCCATGCATTATAGTCAGGGATCTGGGAAAATAAATTGTACAGTGGGCCTTGAAACATTCTAATTCAAAATGATACAGTTCTAAATGCAGCAGTGCCTTTAATTTAATTATTTCACCCACACATCATGAACAGCGGAGAAGCAACACCACGCATGATGACTGTATAAATAATTTTTCTGTCCCTCTCAACCCTCTGCCATGATCCAGCCCCAAACCTTGCCTGTTCCCCTGTTTGTAATAAAAAAAAAAAAATCTCTCTCTCCACTCTCTGTCACAATCCAAACCCCATCCCAGCCATGCCTGGTGCCATATTATTAATGAAAAAAACTCCCTCTCCACCCTCTGCCACAATCCAACCCCAAAAACCAGCCTTGCCGGCTGCCCTGTTAGTAATAAAAAAAAAACCTCCCTCTCCACCCTCTGCCATGATCAACCCCAAACCTTGCCTGGTGCCCTATTATTAAAACAAACTCTCTCCACTCTCTGTCACAGTACAAACCCCAACCCAACCTTGCCTGGTGCCGTATTATTAATTTTAAAAACCCTCCCTCTCCGCCCTTTGCCACAATCCAATCTCTATTATTAATACAATAAAATAAATCCCTGAAAGGAAGTCCAACATAAAGTTCATTTTTCAGGAACTTTTGCTGCCTTTTTGCATCTGCTTTATAACAGGATGATATTTAATTTTATGTTGTTATTGAAATGACACAACCCCCTTTAATACTATGCACAAAATTTCCCTTTGTATGCTCGTGTGTGGACTATTGCAATTTTACACACTGTAAACATATAATCTATCACATAGAGACAGCTGATGCCTTGTACAGAGTTATTATTAAAAAAAAACGCCCTCTCTACCCTGTGCCACTGATCCAACCCCTGACCCTGCTTGCCTGGTACATATTACTACTAAAAAACACCCTCTCCACCCTTTGCCATGATTCTACTCAGCCTTGCCTGGTGCCATATTATTAATAAAAAAAAACTCCCTCTCCACCTTGTGCCACGATCCAACCCCTATTATTAATAAAATAAATCCCTGAAAGGAAATCCAGCATAGTTTGTTTTTCAGAAACCTCTGCTGACTTTTTGCATCTGCTTTATAACAGGATGATATTTGTAAATGCATATCATTATTGAAAAGACACAGCCCTCTTTCATACCATGCACAAAATGTCTCTGTATAAACTATCGATTTGAGACAGCTAATACCTAGTGCTGAATTATTAATAAAAAAACTAGCTAAATTTAGAAATACATAACTACTGTAGCAACAACACTCATTAAAGTCTGTAGTAGTCCCCTGTCGACTATTACAGTCTTTGTATTCTGCACACGTTTTGATTAATCTGTTTTTACAAGAATGGCTTAATGGGGCGGGGGGGAGCTTTTAAAACCCAATTTAGTTAACATCTTAAAATCTACATCTGAATTGTAGTCTTTCACAGATTCTGCCATAGCAGGTTGCGGTTCAAAATCTGAATGTTCTGGGTAGTTAAATACTGGAGTTTCCAAAAATGTTATTTGTCTTTCCACTGACACTGAAATGGTTCTGTAGACCATGTCATTCATTCAGCAATCACTGTAGGGCAAAATATGATACAGTACCTCTAGCATGTTGCTTACACTTTTCAATGCCTAGGTTAGCATTATGATGCATCTATAAAACTGAAGACCTCATTGAGGCAGGAATTCTAAGTCAAAACAAAACAAAACAAAACAAATACTAACCAAATACTGACCTTTAAACCTTTAAGCAAAAGATCATAATAGATATTGCATCATGATAGAGCTAAAATGTTGTAGCACTGAGGGTGCATTACAGCATTTCATATGCCAACCTTGTAAGAGAGTTGGTAGCATTTTTGAAGATCTTCATCTGTTTTTCAGATATGGGTGCATGACATCTGCCCAGAGTATAAGACCACCTAAAAGGTGATCTAACCCCTGAGCATGAGTGCCATGACATGGCTGGAAACCAGTATGGTGACCCCCCTCCTTCTGCCTTTCGTGTAAGAAGAAGAGAAGACCTGTGTGATCCCACCCCTGACTAGCTTCCTATGCTCGTTAGTAGTCATATGTGTCTCCTGCAGGTATAGTACGCCTGCCTGAGTCTTTTTAAACAGAGAGTGCATTCTGGATCATTTTACAGGGTTACCCAACCCATTCACGTTTAGAGAAAAAATCTTAAGTGGTGCTTTAGCCATTTAAAACAAAGTTCAGAACAGAGGAGTTGTGCATTAGTGTTCCACTTGACTCCATTATATAACAAACCACTGGCTCCCAATCAGTACATGAGGAAAATGACTGTCTATAAGGGAAAGTGTGAGGAGTAAATTCCTCTAATATCGAACAGTTGGAATTAAACAGTAACTGGTAAAACTGCTTAAAACAGCAGCCTGCCAACCGGGCAGGTACTGTAGTACAACTTTGGGCTTCCATGAGGCCAGACACTCAAAGGAGAGTGAGTAGCCTCTAGGGTATGCCAAAAAAAATGTTGGCTAGGCCTTACCTATTAGGTAGGCAAGACGTTATTGTCTCTTTTATAGGATGGGGAGGAGGGAGGGGTGAGGGGAAAGGTGAGCATGCCTCTCGTTCCTCCAAGGGATTAGTGCAGGTTTTAGTTAAAACCCAATGAGGAAAGGAGAAGAAAAAATAATGAAGTAGTCAGTTCATCAAACTTAGTAAATATTATAAATGTCAGCGTTCTCAATCTCCTGGAAGGGGTGAGAGGTGTGAGGAAGGGTCCATGTGCCCCTGCCCCCGGCCGGCCCCAACAGTACAGCTTGTGGGGGGCAAGCCGAAATGGGTGTGGGGACACAGCATCCCCCCCAAAACGTGATAGGGAGTGAAGGGCTGACAGTTTTCCCCGGGAAGTAAGGGATTTATAACTGGATAAGCAGCATATAACAAGGGCCCCTACATATGATACTGGGGCAGCTTGCAATTCATACGGGTGAGGAGGCAGCATTTACAGTTGTTTGAAATGTGTAGCAGGGTGCCGCCAACCCATCTCAGGTGGCTTGACTGGCATGGTCCGGGGATTCCATTAATAGAGTCCACCCTGAGCCCTCCCTCTCTCCAGTAACCCTCTCCTGCCCCTCCCCCACCACAGGACCCTCCCAGTCCCCCATCCCGACACGCCCGCTCAGCTATTACCAGAGACCACAAGCAGCCTAGGTCCCTATAAGGTCCCAGTTTAAGTAATGCCATAAACAACTGAAAGGAAACCCCTGGTTTAGGGGTTTTTCCATCTGTCGCGAGATTCACTCGGTGGGGGCCATAGGGCAGAGGGGTCCTCGGCGGGGAAGGAGCAAGTGAGTAGTCACTGGGGAGGCCATAAGAGCATGGGGTGGGCGAACAGGATGGCCTACCTGCAGCCAAAGCAAGCAAGTGCGTAAGTATTCATAGAGTCATTTCATTTCAGTCCCTGGTTGATTGAAGAGGTCCTGGGAAGGTCTACAGATTGCTGTTGGAGGTCTGCTATTATCTACTGTACGGCCGTAGCGCCTTCCTTCCAAAGTTGCTCCCTTGAAGGTATTTTGGACTATGCTTTGTGGGCCAACTTAGTAGCTAGGGAGGTATTCACATTTTTCTGAGTGGCTGGGATGTCAATTCCAACATTAGCCAGTTCTCGCGCCGCTTCATCCGCTGTATCGAATGTCTTGGCACCCTCCGAAAGCTGGACTACCAATTTCGCTGGGTAGGGGGTTCTAAACTTTAGCTTGGCTTCCTTCAGTTTTTTGAGAATAGGGGCATACGCTCTGCGCCTCATAGCAGTTGCAGTAGGGTAATCATTGTCTACGTAGATCCGCTGGTTCTGAAAGTTTAGATCCCCTTGTTGCCATGATTTGTGTAATACCAGCTCCTTCTCCTGGTAACGGAGAAAACAAATCAAAATGGCTCTTGGATGAGCACCCGACTGCGGGCCTAAGGTACGGTGGACCCTATCTATTTCCAGGGAGCAGCTGTCGGGTAAATCCAGCTTGGTTTTGAAAAGATGCTGCATGAACTGAATCGGGTTGGTACCCTCAGCACCCTCGGGGAACCTATTTACTCTTAGGTTGTTCCTTCGGCTCCGAGCCTCTGCATCATCGGCCCTGTCTTGTAGGCCTAAGATCATCTGGTGGAGCTATACTATGGTGCGCTCTGCATTGTCCACGTGGGAATCAGTGGTCGTGGTCTGCTCCTCTGCGCTGTCTAAGCGCTTTTCTAATTTCCCCAGATCAGTTCGCAATGCAGCAAAGGTTGAGCGGGTCTCTCTTCTAAAATCTTGAATCTCCTGAAGGACAATGTCCATTTGCCTGCCCACGTTCGGCGATAGGGAGCTCCCCTCCTTAGCAGGGCCACCTTTGCCTGAGATTTGAGAGGTTTACGATGCATCGCTATTGGAGCAACCTCCGTCCAGTTCGGCAGTGTCCAGAGTTTATTTTTGATGATCGTGTCTTCTTCTAGGCATAACGATCAAGCTCCTGCACCGGTTCAACCACTGTTGAAGTTGGGTTTTCTGCTTTTTCGGGTGTTTTGAACCTTGGAGGAGACAGAGCGCGAGCTTCAAGCTGCTTCTTGAGGCATGACGTCACCGGCATTGCCCTTTTGTCTTGAATGTGGATTTTGTGTTTTCCCATAATGGTTTCTATCTAGTTAAACATTTTGACACTGCACTTTTTACCCACTTTCGAGAAACTTGAAACACTGTAATTTATTTAAGAATGGCTGTAGTTTTTCTTAAACCCTCATTAGTCCTTAGACAACTGTCAGTCATGTAGAGACATCAAGTATCACTCGTACCTTGTTCTCTCAGAGGTCCAAATGAAACTTCTCACATCTGTGCTGCTCTATTCTTATCAGAAACTGATGTGGCACAGTTAATAACCATTCACACAGAGCTTTCAAGACAATGAAAAAAACAGCAATTAAAAGATGGCAGTAACAACATTTCTTAATAATTTTTTGTGTTACTTAGACAACGCAGTGCCATAGTAGAAGTATGCCACTCCATTGCACATAAAAAATACTGCTGTCTTTACATTGTTTTTTATTCCTTTTCTTGAAAGCTCTGTGTGAATGGGTAGCTAAGTAGAAATAGACAACTGATGCATCACATAAAATTCCTATTAATACATGGCTTCATTGGAATCTATTAATTATCTTAATTTGTACAGCATGTTTAACACTTAATAGAAAAAAAAAATGAATATGCCATGGAAGAATTTGTGCACACTGTAATTCATTTGCAGATTCCATCAGTTACAGTTCTTAGCTTTGACTAATCAGAGACTACTAAAAATGACAAAACAACATATAAATGAGCATTTATCAAGCAGAATTGGTGGAACATAGCCACTCACAGCCACCGGTAAAATTCTCTATATATACCACATTAGACATTTTGTTAAAAATATAGTCATTTATAATGGGTATCGGTCAAATGCTGTTTAGACCTTTGAGATCTCTCAGTAATTGCAAGTGTCAGCTGTCCAGTACCAGGGGTTTTAAACCACATTTTTTTATGATGTACTGACTGCAAGTGCCGACTTATGCAGTACCAAGGGGTTTAAACCATGTTTTTCATTTCTTTTTTTTTTTTTGATATCCTGATTTTAAGTGCCAGCTGTTCAGTCCCAGGGGTTTTAAACTACATTTTTAATTTTCTTTTGTATGATTAATAAATGTTGAGAGGCAGATCTAGGAGGATTGTAATGGATGCACAGTACAGTATGCTGCTTAACCTGTGCATATAATTATGATCAATGTCATGACTTACAGTATACAGTATGGGGAAAAAAATGATTCAATGCAGCTGTGTCTGAATTCATAATTATATCTCTCTTTGCTGTTTGAGTTGTACAGAGTTCCCAGTAGCAGCTGCTGAATTTCCGTGGAAGATATGTGCACATCTCCATTCTCTCTCGCACTCTTATTATTATTATTTTTTTTTTTGACAGTGTTCACAAATCTGAACAGAGATGTCAAGAACGGAAAGCCCAAATGGTACAGTTAAGTGCAGTCTGAGTAAAGACAGCACATGTAAACCATTCAATTCTTTCTAATTGCAGTTAGTCTGAGACTGCTGATTTTTGCTGTCTTGCACCTCTAAGCGCTGTTGCCAACACCACCAACATGACAAGTGACCTCCTTCTTGTTCATATAGAGATTCTGCTGATCTGACAAGTGAATCCCTTTCGTCAGTTAGATTTGTATTACAAAAATAGAATCAGGCGCTAGTTGAAGGTGAAACAAATAGTTTTATTTTTTTCAGCTGTGGTGAGAGCACATTACTGACTAGAAAATACTTTTAAATAGTGGGGCAGTGGGGAGGGGGGATGCTAGACAACCAGGGAAAGTGTGCATTTTTTTTACCACAGTGCCATCTGCTGGTGGAAAACCAAGTTAGGTTCAAACAAAAGTGAAATCACACTCCAGGAAAGCAATCACTGTGGAATTAGTGGTGACTGCCATCTAATGATCAAATAAAGAAATTAATTTAGGTACATTCTGTAATGTCATAATACCGAGTGGCACACTGAGGTACCGCGTCAGTAAGAGCGGCATAACGAGGTACCGCCTCAGTAATGAGCGACATGCCGGGGTACCGGGCAACTTATCTACAGCAACCACTGTATGTAGAGCTCTTGAAGAACACCTTAGCTTAGCTGGAGGTATCAATGAAAATGTAATCTGATGGTCTTCAGGAGGGATACTACTGGGGAGAAAGCCTTCCTTTTCATTAGGATCTCTGGTCCAAAGTCTGGGTATACCATCATTGTCAATCCTCTGACATGAAGTCCTCTCTCAAGCCTTGCATTATAAAGGATGCGTTCTTTATCCTTAAAATGGTGGGGCTTGATATATGCAAATCTTGGAGCTTTCCCCTTATAATTCAGATTTAAACCTGCTCTATGTGCACGGTCTAGCACGATCTTCCTTGAATCTTAGGTTTTACTTATTTATGTGACTTTGTTGACTGGGTAAGTGCATTGGCAACAAGCGCCTTTTTCAGGCATGACCTGGGTGCAAAGCACAGACAACAGGGTAAATGTATATACATGGATATGTATGGTAGTTTATACCTGGATATATATGATAGGAAGTATAAGGAATGCCATTAGGGCTGTAGTTTCTGCTTATAGATAATTGTAGTCCTATGTATGTAAGTTCCTGGCATGTCCAGTGGGTTTTCCTTAGTCTGTGTTCAGTGGTATATGACCACTATCTCTGAGAAGAAATAAAGATGGCTACTGAACATCCGTGCTGTATGTGAGTCTCCCTGCACAGGACCCCACAATATATTACACTGACCACCAAGAATCAAAGCAAAACAACTCAGAAGCGTGCAAGAAAGGTTATGTAAGCTAAGGCATGTTTTTTTTAACTACTATAAATCCTTCCTGCTACCTTGTGTGTGGGTTCCACGGGCTTCCTGTCCTTCCCTACCAGGCTACGGTAAACATCATAAATGTGTCTGCTGCTAGATGTAAAGCAAGTCTAACAAAAAAAACTTCACTAGTGTGGACTGTCTGTTTATCTTGCTGGGTTTAAAATAAAAAAGAAAGACAGCAGCTATTCCAACTCTACTACAAGGGGAAAGCCAGAGGAACTCCTGATATATGGAAACTGAAACCTAAGGAAGGCAGCAATAAATCATGTCCACATCTTCAGCTACAGCATAGATTCCTGACCACAGCAGCACAGGCAGCTCAGCAGCAGCCTCTTGTGGCATAACACAGAAACTGCAGAACATACTAAAAATGTTTTGAAATAAAAACTAAAATGTTTTTTTTCCCCTGGACACTGCAGATACAGACCAACCTGCCAGGGAAATGGCACAAATTGGTAGAGTGGCTGAATTCAATAAATCTAAAGGAAGCATTTGACACATCTCAAACATTACCACCACTGGCTTAAGGCAAACAAACTTGAAGAAGTTAACCAGGTAGATGTCTTCTTAGCAGTTTTGCCACCATAGATTTATGCCCTTCTATGCAATCTAACTGCACCTGCTGACATCCTGAACCTGACATATCCACAAGTAACTGAGGCACTTGCAGAGCATTTCAAACCCCAGCCCCTTCTCATTGCTGAACGTTACACCTTCCATCATTGCAACCAAGAGGAGGGGAACCTATTGCTGACTACATCATCGCATTAAAGTGTCTGGCATGCAGTTGTGCATTTAGGTAGTCCCTGGACGATGCCCTCTAGGATCGCTTTGTCTGCAGTCTGAGAGGGGAAGCTTATCAGAAATGACTTTTGCAAGAAAAAACTCTAGACTTAAAGTCCACTTGTGACATTGCAGTCACTATGGAACTCACTCAGAAAAGCTCCATGGCACTAGCGGGACACTGAATTGCAAAGAAGTGGAGTTCACAAAGTCACCCATACTCCAGAACCCAAGGGACATTCCACACCACAGAGTGGGGCACCACCTGTTTGTCAGCAAACCCAACCATTTTGTAAGCCAGAACCACAGGGTACTTCCGTAAAGTAAAAACCATGTTACAGATGTGGAGGTAACCACCAGCAAAGCACATGCCAATTTTGACATAAGAAATGTTACAGCTACAGAAAGGTTGGTCACATATAGAAAGTGTGCTAAAGTACATCATGGACTGCTACTGCACAGTATGTCACAGATGGCACTGCAACCACTGAAACAGAAGGTGAGGCATTGCGCCTGTTCATGGTTTATGTAACACAGGCAAATGCAGCAGAAATTTACCTCCATTTTCAGCTAGCAGGAAACCTGGTTAACACGCAGCTTGACACTGGAGCCTCAGTATCTCTAGTGCCAGAGTACATATACAGAGACAGACTTCAGCAGTGCCCATTGCAACCATTGTATATTCAACTCTCATCTTACTCAGGAGACCCAATCCCTGTACTGGGGGAGATTCAAGTACCAGTCACCTATGAGGGAGGAACGTGGACCTTGCCTCTGGTGGTGGTACATGGAGAAAGACCTGCATTACTAGGCAGAGACTGGCTCACACAGATCAAACTGAACTGGGAAAAGATCTTCAGCTTAAATACTATGACCAAAGCACCGCAAGATGTGCTAAAGCAAGTTTTGGACAAACATGGTCCTATTTTCCAGGACGGTTTTGACATGATCTGGGATTTGAAGGCAAAGATCCGAGTGCAACCAGGAGCTGCTCCAGTTTTCCACAAGCCTCGACCAGTACCTTACGCTTTAGGGGAAGTGGTAGAGAAAGAACTCGACCATCTTGAATGTCATGGTATCATCTCACAAGTAGAGAGGAGTGACTGGGCTACCCCTAACATTGTGGTACCAAAGTGAGACAAAGCAGCGAAGCTGTGCAGTGACTACAAGGTTACAGTGAACTGTTGTATACAGCAAGACCCATACCCATTACCCAATGCAGAGGACTTGTTTGACACACCCGCAGGGGGAAAGTTCTTTAGCAAATTGGACTTATCTTTTGCCCACCAGCAGTTGGAACTGGAACCACAGTCGGAACCATATCTAACCATCAGCATCCACCAGGAACTTTACCGGTATCATCGCTTGGCATATGGAGTTTCCACAGCACCAGCAATTTTCCAGAACACAGTGGACCAGATACTGCAGGGACTGGACCTTGTAGTATGCTTTACGGATGATATCTTGGTAACAGCAGATGATATCTTGGTAACAGCACCCACAGTGGAAAAGCATCTGATAATCCTGGACGAAGTTCTTACTAGACTGCAGCGATATGAACTGAGAGTAAAGCTAGCCAAATGCCATTTTATGCAAAATTCTGTTAAGTATCTAGGCCACCAGATTGACGTCCAAGGCCTACACCTAACAGAGGGCAAGGTGGATGCTATAGTCAATGCTCCTGCACCAACAAGTGTGACTGAGTTAAAATCATTCTTAGGACCCTTGAACTTCTATGGACGGTTCCTAGCCCAATTGTCCATATTGTTGCAATCACTTCATGACTTGCTACAGAAAGATCATCAATGGAATTGATCATCACAGTGTGAGGAAGCATTCCAGGCTTCCGAGAAATGTCTTCTAAGCAGCAAATGGTTAGCTCACTATGACCCCGCCAAGTCTTTGAGGCACATGCGATGTGTCACCATATGGAGTGGGGGCCATCATCTCTCATGTGCTACCTTCTGGGGAGGAACACCCAATCGTTTTGGCTTCCAGGACCTTGGCCCCAAGCAAAATAAACTATGCTCAGATTGAGAAAGAAGCTTTTAGCATAAATTTTGGTGTCAAGAAGTTCCATAAGTACTTGTATGGATGGACATTCACTCTACTAACAGATCACAAACTTCTACTGGCAGTTCTGGGGCCAAAGGCTGCAATACCAACTCTTGTAGCACTCAGGATTCAGCGATGGGCACTGATTTTGTTGGCTTATGACTATGACATCGAATACAGATGTTCTCAAGATCATTTTATTTAATTTTTTTTTTTATTTAAACATTTGATAACCAAGAAAGGCACACGGAGCCAAGGCTTGTTTCCAGGTGTGACCCAGGGACAAGGGTACAGGATTTTCAACTTGTGAGGTAGGTACATGAATATATTCATATAGATTACATATATACAAAAGGATACAGAAATAGTCACATAGGGCCAGCCCGGTGGCACTGAAGGTTGAGGCACTGGACGCCACACTTCACGCCATGCTAACGACCTGAGTTTGGGAACAGATTCGGGTTGCTCAGAGGTCGGTGGAGCAAGGAAGGATTGAGCGTCTGTAGAGAGCTCTCCTTCCTCAGGGGAGGGGGGATTGTGTGGCGTGCTGTAGACTGACACCCAGTGGTAGCTGGGTATCTGTACAGGCGCGCTGCCAAGAACGGGGAGGGGCTGGGTATCTGTACAGGTGGCGCTGCCAAGAACGGGGAGGGCCCACATCCAGGGCATTAGGCTGCCTCCACGAAGGCAGAGCCAGTTGCTCCACCCATTGTACAGTCATGGGCCCAGGGGGCAAAACAGCAAAAAATTGGCAGCTGACAGGGTCTATGATGACCTATCGGGCCGGAGGACAAGTCCCTCCAAGGGAGGGACCAGAGCTCCCTGTCAGCATCCCACCAAAAAATAAAATAAAAAAGAAATAGCCATGTAAGTTTGGCTGAATCAAGCAACATTACAATAGAAAACATTTACAATTGGATACATATACTAGCCACAGTAAGTTTAGCTAGGAAGGGATGACATTTATACCAGGTTGGCACAGTGCAATTATTTACATATATAGTACTTTGGTAGGAAATATACAGAAACTAAGTGATGTACTGCTTCTGGGAAGAGATGACAGTTGTTCTGCATTGGTTTACCTTTTATGGGGAGGATTGGGAGGTCAGGAGGTATGGCTGGGTAGGTGAGAAGCAGGGGCAGGTGGGGGGTTGAAGCAAACAAAGTTGTTGTCTGATAAAGTTGTGTGAGGGTGAGTTTCTAAGGAGAGGAGAAAGTTGGTTCCATAGAAACAGGAGCCTGTATGCATAGGTGGATCTGCCATTGCCAGCGGTTGAGGATGGTTTGGACGGCGCAAAGGAGCGTGTGTCCCTTGATTGTAACATGCAAGGTGATGGGATTGCTGGAGACAGGCTCTCTGAGAGGTAAGAAAATAGCAGGTTAAACCAAAACTTGGATATTAGGGAGATAGAGTGGATGTAACAGCGGTGGGACGGGGTGATATACTGAGGGTGGAGAAGAGAGAGCAGTGGTGGATTCTGTGGAGGGAATTTGTGGCAAAATGGCAGAAGGCATTTAGGAGAGTGTCTAGCCTGGCTAAGGAAGAGGCCGGGGCTGTGCTATATATTACATCTGCGTAGTCAAAAATAGGTGTAATCATTTTTGTCAGTAATTTGCAACTCGCAGGCAGTGGGAGGGAATCATTTATGGTATAGCATACCAAGCTGTGGGTGGAGTTTTGAGGTGATGGCTTCTATGTGGGTCAAGAAATTTAAAGGTGGGGTGGAGCCATACTCCTAGATTTTTGTATGATGAGATAGCACTTAGTGATGTCCCATCCAGGGAGGTGATGGCAGGGGGAAGGGGTACTCTGGATAGTTTTTGTGCAGTTCTGAAGACCACAGAAAATGTTTTGGATGTATTGAGTTTGAGCTGGTTTGCCTGGAACCAGGACTGCATGTTATAGATGTCCTGCTGTAGTAGAGATTGGACATAATTTAAAACTGGCCCGGATGCAAAGAGGATGGTTTCATCTGCATACATGTGTATGCAGGATCTTGAACAGACAGTGGAGAGGTCATTTATAAATAAGGAGAAGAGAATGGGACCAAGTATAGATCCTTGGGGCATGCCTGCAAGTATGGGGGGGGGGGGGGTGAAAGTTAACTATCCTGACTGATTGCAGCCTGTTTCAAAGGTAGGATTTAATCCACTGGATTAGGCTAGTCCAGCAGCTTTGGGTGTGTTTAGAAGCAGGGTGTGAGAGACTGAATCAAAGGCCTTGGCCAGGTCTACAAAAACTGCTGCATTTAGGTGGCCTTGGTCCGAGGCAGAGTGGTTGTGTCCAGTGACTCGTAGCAGGGAGGATATTGTGGAGCAGTGCTTTCTGAAGCCTAACTGGTAAGGAGAAAGGAACTCAGATGCCATTAGAAACTCAGACAGCCTGGATTGGACTAATGCGTCTTGCTTTTTAGCAAGGGCTTTGAGGAGGGAGATCAGATGGTAGTTTCCCGGTACTGAGGGGTTGCCACCTTTATGTAGGAGAATTACACAAGCCAATTTCCAGGCTTGAAGTACAATCCCCAAGCCGAAAGACAGGTTTAATATGAAAGCTAGTGGTGAGGCAATTGCAGGTGCTGATATGTATAGAAGTTTAGGGTGAATCCCGTCTGGGCTGGATTTAGAGATGTTTAGGGAGTAGAGAACATTCAGGGCTTCCTACTCAGAGATGGGAGTAATCAGGAAGGTGTTATGATTTGAGTTTAGGGAGGCTTTTGGGCTTCTTGGGAGGAGGGTGGCGGATGGTTGAGGAGAGCACAGATGGTGAAGAATTTCCAGAAGGGTGTTAGCTATTCTTACAGGGTCTGTAATTGGTAGGCCATTTTGCCTAAAGGCAGGTATGTTGGTTTGAGTAGGGAGGTCAGTGAGGGAGTGGACCACCTTCCAGAAGAAGGAAGGCTGTACAGTCTGCAGGTGTGACCTAAAGTAGTCAGATTTAATTTGTCTTATGGCCGTGGTGCAAGCATTTCTGATAGTGTTGAAGACTTGCCCGTCTTGGGGGGGTCTGTCAAGATTTAAAATGAGACCAGGCCTTGTCTTGAGCTTTGCATAGGGCAATAAGTGGGGCAGAGACCCATGGGTGGTGGTGTTTTTTTACTCTAACTTTGACCAGAGGGGCATGAGAGTCCCAGACTCGGGTGAAAATATGCAGGAACCTGGCCAAGGCTGTATCTACATTTGATGCTGAGTAGACTGGGTTCCATTCTGCGTGCTTCAGGTCACACAGGAGAGTGTTTGTATCCAGTGGGTTCAGAGGTCGAATTTTTATGTATTTAGGGGCTGATTTGGATAGTTGGGTTTTTCTAGTACAATAAGTGATGCAGTGGTCACTGAGGGCTTTGGCCATTACTCCAGCTGTGGATATTCTATGGGAATGGGAGGCAAGGATCCAATCAATTAGTTAATGGTTTGTGGAATGGGGACTGTAGCGGCGAGTTCCGTGATTAACTGGGTGAAGTTTAGAGCCTTGATTTTAGAAATGACAATTTTGGAGGAGGGGGAGAGCCAGTCACATTGTAGTCACCCAGTAATAGTAACTCACCATTTGCTGCAAGGGGTGGTAAGGTGGATAGGCAAGAGATGAGTGAGTCTTGGGCTAGCTAAGGGGAGGCATAAATCACCCCAATGATGATTTGGAGAGTGGAGGAGAGGGTGATGTGGGTGAGGATCAGTTCATGGGAGCCGGGGCAGGATTCTTTCTTGATGACTGAGCAAGATAGTGATTGCTTTGCGTAAACTGCTACCCCTACTCCCCTCTTTCTGCAGTTATGCAAATGTCGATGCATTATCTAGACTGCCATGCAAAGATGCTACAGAGAAGAAAGACGATGGGGCAATATTCCATCTTTCACATCTTGTGGAATTACCCATTGCTTCACAGGATGTTGTAGCAGAGACATGGCGATATCCTGTCCTCTCTAAAGTCCTAGATTTCACCCTAAATGGTTGGTCCAACTTCACGAGAGACCTGACTCTCTGATCTTTCTTAGACAAGAAGGACCAATTGTCCACAGAGCAAGGCTGTGTTCAGTTGGGGTCTCGAGCTGTGATACCTCCAAAGTTATGCAAGAGATAACTTTCTGACTTACATGACAGTCATCCCAGAATCTCTCAAATGAAGGCATTGGCCAGAGGGTACCTTTGGTAGTCAGGACTTGATCAAGATATCCAACATCCTGTCAACTGATGTGCGCCATGTGTGGCAGTCCGCAACCAACTTTCAACTGCACCCCTGCATCCTTGGTCCTTGGCTACCACACCCTGGGAGTGCATCCATGTCAACTATGCCAAATTGGACAAACAACATTTCTTAGTAGTACTTGACATCCACTCCAAATGGTTGGAAGTGTTGCCCACACAAGTCATGACTACTGAAAAGACTGTAAACCTTCTGAGACAACTTTTTGCCTCATATGGCCTACCACGGGAGTTATTGTTGGACAATGGTCCCCAGTTTTCTTCCCATGATTTCAAACTGTTCTTAAAGCAGAATGGTGTCCAACATATTTTGACTCCACCTTACCATCCAGCATCCAGTGGTGCAGCTGAAAGAGCTGTATGGACATTCAAAAAAGCTTGGAATAAGCCAGATTCACAGCAAGTACCTACAGTTCAAAGGCTGGCTCATTTCCTGTTCACTTACAGAAACACTTCTCACATAGTCACAGAGCGAAAGCTTGTTGAACTGTTCCTAAAATGTCAACCTCATACCCGTTTGTCATAGCTCAAGCTGGACTTGGCCGATACTGTTGAAAAACATCAACTACAACAGCAAAAGAGTCATGACAAGTCAGTACAAATGTTCCATCTTGGGGAGAGGGTGATGGTTCAAGACTGTTGCATCTCAAGATTAATTGGATTCCTGGGGTGGTGATTGAAACATGTGGACCTGTGACCTATGCAGTTCACGTGGGACATCAACTTGTTTACATACACGTGGATCACCTGCTGCATTCCAGGGTTCCAGAAAATGCAGCAGAAGACATCACTCTGGATGAGGACAGTGACACAGAGGACTTTGCTCCAGCCCGTGAATTTCCACCAGGGCCAGTGCCAAATAATAGCCTTTATGCACAAATGGGCGGAGTAGCTACATGCCATGCATCCGCAGCTCACAGCCATTCTGCATCCATTGCCCCCCCATGCGGGGTGCACAAACTGGGACATGAAACCCCTATACACCCGATCCCCCAGCTGCATGGACCACAATGCGCTGGGGTGGGTGGGGGCATGCCAGCACTACACGCAATGCACAAATGCGCATAGTGCTACCCTCAGGGATGCGGAGGAGCACACCAGTTATGCCAGGTGTGACCCTGCCATAACAAACTGCATGCCCCAGTGGACTTCACCCACCAGTTGTGGCGGCACCAGGACCTGACCACCAGAGCAGTCCCTGCCCACGGGGCTGATGGGGAGGGCTGGGGTGGCTGAACTACCAATAGCCCATCCATGTGGGCAGCGTGTCCATCATTGACACAAACCAGATGGGTGTGCACATTTGCTCAGCCCCTAAGTGCCAACCAGCCCACCCCCCCACAACGGGGCTGCCCCACACTGTCGGTGCCAAGCTCTTCGCACACATGCCAGCCCCTGGCCCCCATAGTTAGTGCCCCCAGATGTATGCCCCATCCCCGGAGCATCAATGCCCCCCGCATGGACATCTGAGCCCCACACCCTGGCCCATTTGGTTCCGGCACCATAGGCTCTGAACCTCCCCAGTACCTGGTCCATACAGACAGTACCTGAACAGCCCTGTCTGCCTGCTCACCTCCGGAGCCCTGACCCATCCCCCCAGCGAAATCATTGGTGTACAGTGGAGCCCACCCACCATGGCACCACCCCCCCACCCGATACTCGACTGTCGGTGCCGCAGCTGTGGACTTCCGGTGGCACTGCCCTCATCACACCTCCACGGCCACCAGCCATATGATTGCTGCTGGGGGCACGCTGCCTATAAATAGGGGCACGTTTGAAGCAGCAGTTGGACAGCTGGCAGCCGTGGAGGTGTGAGGAGGGTTGTGCTGCTGGCCGTCTGAGACCATGGCACTGATGGTCAGGTATAGAGTGGGGGGGCAGTGCCGCAGTGGGTGGGGAAGGACAACTGTTCCTCACTGATGTCCCTGGGGTACTGGGCTCGGGGCTGTGTGGCTGGAGCAGGTTGGCAGGTGCGATGCCACAAAGGGCAGGCAGCCATGTGTGTGGGGGGGCACCATGTACTCAGGGACCGGGAAGTAGGCATACATGTGGTGGTGGGGGGGGTTGTCCCAGAGAGCAGCAAGAAGTGACCACACTGGTGTGTGTGCGGGGGCATTCCAGGGGCTGCAGCCATAGGGGCATAGCCATGCAGGTCCTGGTCCCTGCAGTGCCTATTCACGTACCCGGACCTGCACCTTCTTGCCCAAGGGATCCACTTTGGGACCCAGGAGGGCATCCAGTTGGATGCCTGCCTGGGTCTATGACTCCACCCCTGGCTGCTCTGTGAAGTCCTGAGCGCTGGGGAGGCAGAGTCACAGACAAGTGGGGGCTGTTGATGAATGCAGCTGGTGCACACCTGTCCACAGGTGCAGAGCTATGTGGGTGGGATACGCTCCTCCGGCGCATAATTCCTGCCTGATAATGCATAGGGCCCAATAACGGAACACCTCTTTCACCAGCAGCAGTTGTTCCAGCCTGCAGATATCCCATTAGGTACTGAAGACCACCACAAAGACTTGACCTTAAAGTCATGTACTGAACTTATACCTGTGTGCAACTAAACTCTTACCTGGACTGTTACTTAGTTAGTTAGTGACAGGTTCTACCCAAGGGGCAGAATAATCCCCTGAACGTGTTTCTGGGTACCGAATAGTGTACTTCGGCGCAGAAGTTAGGAAATGTTACTGTTGAAGTATTTTAGACTAGTTTCTATCTAAGGGGGAGGAGTGTAGTATATACGTGGATATGTATGGTAGTATAGTCATAGGTATATATGATAAGAAGTACAGAGCAGCCCGCTTATAAGCACATGCCATTTTCCAAGACAAAATGTTCTTATAAGCGGGCCACCATTGAGTTCAGTTATACCGGTACCCAGACGATAGCACCGCGACCCCTCCACACCACCCCACTTAGCATAAAACACCAGGCTCACAAAGTTTAAATGTAAAAAAAAGTTTACTGTATCAAAACATTTAAAAACTGTATAGTACAATACAATACTTCGTTACTGATGTTTTTTAAAGTAATCAGTTGTTTTTTGCTGCCTGTAGCTGGACAGTGATAACTCATCTAAAAAAGCATCAAATAGATGAAATGAAGTTAGCTCACAGTTTTTGCTCAGGACAAAAAGCCATATTCTGTCCATGCATGACTTTACCTCCCGAACAGACGGCGGATCAAGTTGCTGTGGTTCTTCATCTTCGTCGCTGCTTTCCTCCATTTGTTTTATCTCCCGGCAGATGCCATCTTCTGTGATAGCCCCGGACCACTCTAGTCCCTCATCTATGGCCACATATTGTTCGAATTCGCAGTTGTCATGACGCCAGTAGGTTGGCAAAATATTAAACGGGTAGGGATTCCACACTAATGCCTCTGAAGCAACATGACTTTTTTGATTTGCCTATGAAGAGTAAGGGCATTTTTTCAGTCCCAGTCATGTTAGCGCAAACAAGTGCCGATATGCGTTCTTTTGCCTTTTTGCCACCAGATGCTGCATCCCCCCTAAAAGCGAGTGTCCCATCAGGAATTGCACAAAAATAAATCCCTGTCTCGTTGCAATTATAGATGCAGTCTGGGGAGAACTCAGACAGCAGGACAGGGAGGACAGTCTGTGACCAGTCTCCAGCACCTACAAAATCAGCATCCTGTTTTTCTCCATGGCAGCGCTTGAAGTGGATGTTGTGCCGTTCCTTCCATCTGCATAGCCAGCCATTGGTTGCTATAAATGGAACACCTAGTCCATCGGCAAGTTGCTGGGCTTTTGTCAGAAGGATCGGGCCACTTATAGGAGCATCAGCACTTCTACATGCACTAAACCAACGAAGCAAGGCTGTTTCCACAACTTCGTCCTTTCCTGTCCGTTTGCTTAATGTCATGGTTAAACCCCTTGATAGTCGGCATACAGTCTCTCTTTGTTAGATAGGATTTTGGAATTGTGCATACACTAATGTTCAAATCTCTAGCCACCTCAAACGTTACAGCCAGGATCACTAAGACGCTCGATAATATAAATTTTCTGTGCGAGCGTCAGCACTGTCCGCTTGCTTTTCTCCATTTCAGCTGAGATAACGCTTTGCTACCAGACAGCTTTTGTAACCCAACCCATGAAGGAATGTCTATGTAATTTTAGAAGCAATTAAGAATTAAGAAATAAATTAGCTTAATCACCATTCAGTGATTCGTAATGACGTGTTAAATAGGCGAAATTGGAAAGTCATTACATATCAAAGAAGACAGCTCACACAAAGAGCTATTGCAGCGCTTTTAAGTTAATGAGCTTGTGATTGTGCCTGTGAAGTGTAAAATGCTCTTCATTCTCCTGATCTGAGGTGGAAAAACATGTCTCCAATAACATAGTTTACTGTGGAGCTAGCTAAAAATAGTGATTATAACCGATCTGCCTGTCCTTATAAATGGGCTTCCGTGCCATTTAAAACAATGGGGCAAGATCGGGACACAGGCAGAATGTGATTATACCCGGGATGTTCTTATATCCGATGTTCTTATAAGTGGGCTTGACTGTATAAGGAATGCCATTAGGTCTATAGGTTCTGCTTATATATAATTGTAGTCCTATGTATGTAAGCTCCTGGCATGCCTAGTGGGTTTTCGTTTGTTTATGTTCAGTGGTGTGTGACCACTATCTCTGAGAAGAAATAAGGATGGCTACTGAACATAAGTGCTGTATCTGAGTCTCCCTGCACAGGACCCCACAATATATTACAGTAAATACAATACATAAGTCATAAATTTGACAGATACACAGTAAGTATGAAAGAGGTGTACAATTTGAGATGACCATAGAGTTGCATACACTAAGACTGATGGAAACACAGGCGGGTAACAATTTCAGTTGCATGTGAGGTGGCAGTCACTAGAGAGTGTGAGAGAGGAAGTGGAAGAGAGAAAGAGGGGAATAGAAAGAGGGAAGTAGGGGAAACTGGAGAAGGAAAACAAATGGGTAAGTGCATAGTGTGTTTTGGTCACAAGGTCTTGGAAAGGAAGAGAGGAGGGGGTGTAAGCATAGCTTACTGGGGTAGGTGGATGCTTGGCATGGGGGACTAATGGAAGCAGTTGCAGGCTCGGGATGAGGAATAATGTGCTTCAAACAACATGAAGTCTTGCTGTATTCTGACAGTAGCAGTGAGTCCCAACCTTCGAACTGCCCCGGAGATGAAAGAGTTAACTTTCCATGCCAGGCATGGAACGCTGAGCTCGAGCTCGGTTGAGACTCTGTCTGTTGCTGTTTAAACTCAAACTGTCAGATTCTTTTCTCCTCCTCACTGAACAGTCGCTCCGGAGATTTCTCCTTCTGCTCGGTTCAATTTGTCGGTTAAAGTACCGCTTTTCTCGGTTTTCGACCGAATTTAAACCGTAACCTGTCGGTTCAGTCTCTGTCTGTGGTATTTGTGAGTACTAGATAGGTTATAATCTTCCTGGACATAAGTCTCCACCACTCATTCACACTATTGGGATCTGCGCCGGAGGCACTGGGACCCATCGGGAGCAAACTTTTTTGCTGGAGGGTTGGCGCCAGAGATAGAGCCGTGAGGAATGGCACCGCGAGCCTCAGCTCGTGTGGTAATGACTGTCTCGGCGTCGACCCTCCAACCGCCTCAGTTCCTTTTTTCCCGCCGTAGAGTGCGCTTCAGTGACAACGTCGCTTGCCTTCCGGGAGTGAAACTTCAAACTAGCAGCATAGTTTTCAGTTTTCTTATTTTTGTAGTGTATCTCGATAAGTTTTGCTTAAGTTTATTCTTATTTAAAATTAATAAAAGAAGTCTCAGCCTACTTTGATGGAGTCGACCATGAGCAGGTCAGGTGACGGTGTGGAGACTTCGTATGAAAGCTGTTTTGTCTGTCGGGCTGGGTCCGGTCCGCCGGCTTCTCCGGAATGGGGGTCTGACAACGGTCAGTCCAAGTCCGAGGGGATGGCGGTCCCCGGAAGCATAAAATAAACGGTTGCATTCCTCGGCATCGCTCGCCTCGAAGCTCTTCTTCGCCCACAGGTCTAAAAAGAGAAGGCATCACTCGAGGTCGCCCTCTGATATGTCTGCGCGTAGACGTTTGGTTAATGGGGGTAGTTGCCGGTCTCCTCCTTCGGAGTCGCCAACCTCTGCTTCTGGTAGCCAACGTCTTTGATATCGGAGCCCTACCCCACCCGTAGGCAGGTCTTCAGATGAGCAGTTTCATCAGTGGGCCGCTCTTATGGAGCAATGGGCTCGGAGGTTGGTTCAGCTACCTGGCTCGGTCACTCGGGGGCCTTCGGGCTTCGTAAGAGACCAGGTAAGGCGGTTGAACCTTCCTGGTCGTGCGGCACTTCTCTTCAGTGCCGCCGACCAGGCTTAGTGTTCCTCCCTCACATGGTACGGCGCACAGGGCCAGCACCGATGCCCTTATCTCCTGCTCTTCTTCTTCAAACCCGTTTTTCGAGTCTTGAGTGTTTCTTTTCGGCGCCGGCGCCGCCCTCGGCGCCGTGAGGCTTATCGGCACCATCCTCGGTGCTGTGCGGCTTATCGGCACCATCCTTCAAACAACATGAAGTCTTGCTATATTATAGACATTAGCAGTTTGATCCAGCTCTAGAACTGCCCCGGAGTGAAATGGTTAAAACCATTCCAAAATAGAATTTTGGCATGAGAGCAGCTCTATCTGTGTCATTTCAAACTTGAACTGTCAGATTCTTTACTCCGCCTCAGTGAACAGTCGCTCCGGAGATTTCTCCTTCTGCTCGGTTCATTTCTCGGTTTAAAGTGTTTCTCGGTTGGATTTAACGAGAATAGTTTTATTTTAACTCATAAAACCGTTCGGGTTAAGCTCTATCTGTGGTAACCGTAAGTAAATTAAGGTTTTGTCTGTGTGGAACTTGTAGTTATCGGTTCGGTTTGAACCGATCAGTGGTTTAAAACTCATTTAAAACTAAAAGTTACTATTTTAGAGTGCAGTTCCCGGTTCTTATCGGTTCTAAAAAAAACGGATTTATTACGTCTTTTTCCAATACCCGTGACACGGTTAGGAACCGATAAGGGTGTCTTGCCTGGCACTGCCGTAAAAAGGGCAAGTTTTTGGTTAGGCTGGCATTATGTCTGAGAAACCCAAAAGAAAAACCGGGCCCACTGGGTTTCAACACTGTGATGTTTGTGGGGAAGTCTTTACAAGGCTGACCCACACCACATGTGTTTATTGTCTGGGGTTTGACCACCCAGTCAGACTGCCAGGTATGTAAGAATTTCCTGCAGCCACCCTGGAAAGATTGGGCAGGCTCAGGAACGAGAGGCCAAAAAGTCCGCTGACCCGGATGGCCAGCCCGGTTCGGTGCCAACCGAACCAGAGGGAGTGCCCTCTGACCAGGGCCAGACTTCCTCGGCAAAGAAAAGCTGGTTCTGAGGAACCAATTCCAGTAAAGAAAACGAGAAAATCAGCAGGTCTGGAGTCCAAAATTCCTTCTCCAACTGCTGCAGAGATAGCAAAAGCCATACAAATTGTCCAGTCACTGTCTCAGGGTCCGTCCGAACCACCACTATCTGGTAAAAGGTCGGTTCGTCCAGTCCCAGTGGTTCAGGATTATGATATTGAGGAATTTTATGAACCAGAGGAGGGGGAGGAGGATTATGAACAGTATGAATGTGGCTGGGAAGGTCTGGTGCCCATTGAACCGACATCTCCCCAGACAGACCTTTAGAATCTCCCCTATGCTGTCTGAGTCCCCATCTCATTTTATGTTTTATAAAAGTTGCTGAAACCCTCCAGCTTCCTTTAGAAGAGGCTGTGGATGAGCAAGAGGAGCCTGATTTTGTAGAAATGATGGATATTCCAGAGTCTAGGAGATTGTCTATTCCTTTACATAAGTCTTTAGGAAACAAACAATTAAAATTTTAAAGCTCCTAATTCTGTGCCTCCTGTAGATAAAAAGATGGACAGAAGGTATACATTGTCAGGCCCTGATACAGAATTCCTTTCTCAGCAATGCAGTCATGTTGGGTAGTTCAGGCTGCTGCCTGTGATAAAAGCTAATATTCCTTGGCTTCACATCCTCTGACAAGGATTCCAGGAAGATTGATGCCATGGCAAAAACAGTATATGGCAGCCTCTCTGGGACTCAGGCAAGCAAATTATATGGCTTATGTAGCTAGGTATCAGAAATTTAGATGGGATACTGTTATGCAATTGGCCAAGCAGGCCCATGGCCAGCTGGCTAGTGAACTAGAACAGGTGGCTGCTGATGGCATTGAAGCCTCTAAGGTTCAGTTTCATGCTGCTGTGGATGTTAATGATGTTTCCTCTAGGGTCATGGCCACATTTCCACATGGCCACATTTTCGTAGGTTGGCCTGGCTCAGGTGTACTAGTTTGTCACAGGATACCTAAACAAAGGCTATGGATTTTCCTGTGGTGGGAAATTCTCTGTTTGGAGAGCAGACAGAGAATTACATGAAAAAGATGGATGAATATAGGAGAATGCCCAGGCTAAGGAGCGGCAAGCCACTCCTCAAAGGCATGCCCCCAGGGGTGGGGTAAGCCTTTTCACAGGCCTTTCTACCAGACTCAGGCCTCCTCTGCCTATGCTCAGAAGGGCTTCTTCAGAGGCAGGGGCAGACGAGGGGTGGGCAGACCTGCTCCCACCCCCCAGCCTAAAGCTCCTGCGAAACAGGCACCCTGATGGCGTGCCCAGGGCCGATTCTCCTGTACCAGTGGGGGGCAGGCTGGCTTACTTCAGTCAGAATTGGGCTTCTTAACCTCAGACAAGTGGGTTCTGGAAGTAGTAAGCCAGGGTCTGGTTCTCAGCTTCAAAAGTTTCCCAAGTTGAGAAGCAGACTTTTCTACCTACAAGTGCTTCAGAGACCCTCGTCTGGAAACAGAGGTCTCATCCCTGTTAGCTCTCAGAGCAGTAGAGGGTTCCTCCCTGCATCAGGGCAGGGGTCTGTATTCAGATATTTCCTTACCCCAAAAAGACAGGAGAGCGGCCCATTTTAGATCTCAGATATCTGAACAAGCATCTTTTGAAACCAAAGTTCAAAATGGTAACTCTGGCAATGTTTTACCTTCCCTAAGGCTAGGGGACTGGCTAGCCTCCCTGGACCTCAAGGATGCATATTTCCATGTCCTAATCAGAAGATCCCATCGAAAGTACCTCAGATTTGAACTGCCCTCAGGTCATTACCAGTTCAGAGCAATGCCCTTCGGCCTTACCTCTGCTCCAAGGGTATTCACAAAGTGTCTAGCAGTGGCAGTGGCCCACTTAAGGAGGCAGAGGGCTGTTTTTCCTCATCTAGACGACTGGCTCATTGTAGGCCAGTCCCAGAACAGGTAAAATCTCACCCGCAGGTCACCCAGCAGCTTCTCACCTCCCTGGGTTTTCTGCTAAACCTACCAAAGTCGGTTCTGGAACCAGTCCAGGTACTCACCTTTATAGTGGCAGAATGGACACAAAGCTAGCCAGAGCCTTTCTTCCCAGAAAGGGTAAGGAATTTAGTGGCTCTGGCCTCTTCCTTCACTCTGCAGGTCTCTCGACCAGCAAGACACTTTCTGCAGCTCCTGGGGCACATGGCTGCATCCACAGCTGTTGTGCAGGGAGCCAGATTTCAAATGAGAGACATTCAGTTTCACTTGAGAACCTTTTGGTCTCAGAGAGAGAGACCCCTTTCCAAGTTGGTCCCAGTGACTCTAACCTTGATCCTAGCTCTCCAGTGGTGGCAGGATCAGAGCAATTTAAGAGCGGGGGTCCCCTTCATTTCCCCTTCTCACGACTTGACTCTCACTACAGATGCTTCCCTTCTGGGTTGGGGAGCCCACATGGGCGACCTTTCCACTCAGAGAGTTTGGTCCCCCCAGGAATCTCTGCTCCACATCAATTTGCTGGAACTCAGAGCTGTCTTTTTAGCTCTTCAAGCTTTTTCTGCATCTGTCCACGACAAGGTGATACAAGTCAGAACAGACAACACCACAACAATGTGGTACATCAACAAACAGGGGCACTGGGTCTGGCCTTGTGCACCGAGGCAATGAAGTTGTGGTCTCTGGCCTATTCCCTGAACACTTCCCTCATAGCAGTTCATCTTCCAGGGAAGGACAATGTCCTAGCGGATGCCCTCAGCAGGATTTCCCAGGGCCATCAGAATGGTCCCTGGATCCTCAAGTGCTGGGGATAGTTTTGCCAGGTGGGGCATCCCTCAGATAGATCTTTTGCAGCCCCAGACAATCACAAACTTCCTCTGTTCTGTTGCAGGCCTCCAATGCTGGGCTCAGTTCCCTGGATGCCCTTCCTCTGGATTGGGAGGCGAGTTCCTCTATCTTCCCCCTTTCCTCTCCTATTCAAAGTACTAGTCAAATCAGATCTCAGCCTTGCAGGGTGATTCTGATTGCCCGGATTGAGCCAGGCAGCCCTGGTACCCACTCCTTCTGTTGCTGACAGTCCATCTTCCCTGTGCCTCCAGGAATCACAATCTGTTGACTTGTGCCCAGGAAGGGTTTGGTATCCGGACCTCAAATCCCTCAACCTCAAGGCCTGGCTCTTGAGGAGTTAGAGTTTGCTGATTTACGCCTCTCTCAGGGTGTTCTTGAGATCCTAAAGGCTTCCAGAAAGCCTCCACTAGGCTACTTATAGTTCTAAATGGAAAAGGTTTTCCATTTGGTGTGCTGGGAAAAATATTTCCCCAGAATCTGCTGAATTGCCCATTTTGTTAGATTACATGGTACATCTTAATTCCTTGGGTCTCAGACCAGCTACCCTGAGAGTTCATTTGGCAGCTGTGTCTGCTTTTGTGTCAGCAAGAAAGTCATCCCCTCTTTCCTCTCATCCTGTGTTTTCCAAGTTTTTTAAGGGATTACTCCATACTAATCCTCCCTTTCGGGAACCGGCCCCTGCTTGGGACCTTAATGTTTGCATTGCCCAGTTAATGCAACCTCTTTGAACCTCTGTCTTCTGCAGAGGTTAAGTACCTAACTTGGAAAATTGTTTTCTAGTGGCTATCACTTCTGCCAGACGATAAGTGAATTGCAAGCCTTGTCAGTGGAGACTGACTTTATTTCTTTCCACAGGGATAAGGTAGTCCTTAGGACTAATAGGAAGTTTTGCCTAAGGTGGTTTCAGATTTCCATCTAAATCAATCTATCTCCTTCCAGTATTTTCACTGATCACTCCTCTTCGGTGAGAGGAGGTTGCACAGCCTGGTTGTTAAGAGAGCTCTTAGTTATTATATAGACAGTACTAAAGGTCACAGGTTCGAATCCCTCCAACTTTTCCTTACCTATGGTGAAGTTGGGAAAGGCAAACCTGCCACTAAGAGTATCAATAGCCAGGTGGATTGTCTCTTGTATCCAATTTTGTTATCAGAAAGTGGGCAGAGCCCTCCCCGGTTTGAGGGCTCATTCTACCAGGGGTACAGCTGCGTCTCTAGCTGCTGCCAGAGATATCCCTTTATTAGAGATTTGCCAGGCTGCTACTTGGAAAACGGTACACACTTTTACCAAGCATTACTCCTGGATATCCAGGCCAGGAGAGATGCTCGGTTTGGCACAGCTGTTCTTCAGAGCCTATCCCTAAGTAGGTTCTGCCTCCTCCATGGAGGTACTGCTGTGTATTCTCTAATGTCTATAATATAGCAAGACTTCATGTTGTTTGAAGAAAAATTACTCACCTTAGTAATGTTGTTTCTTCTAATGGAGTCTTGCTATATTAAGACCTCCACCCTGCCCTCTCAGAACCTCTACTTGGAGGGGTGCGGGCAACTTAGTGTGGGCACTACTTATGTCCTGTTAGCATTTTGTCCCCTTTGGGACTTTGGGGGTGTGTATGTGTATGCATGTGTGTGTTTTATTATACTTATGTTCCATTTTCATATTATTAGAATGGTGCTAGTATTTCTGGTCCCCTGACTTGAGTCTTGGGTGTTGGGACCATCAATGGTTGTTATTATTTAGGTAGCCATTTGGCTAGTGTAGGTTACAGCTTCCACACAGACCTTAGTGAGTTTGGCTCGTAAAGATCTGACAGTTCAAGTTTGAAATGACACAGATAGAGCTGCTCTCGTGCCAAAATTCTATTTTGGAATGGTTTTAACCATTTCACTCCGGGGCAGTTCTAGAGCTGGATCAAACTGCTAATGTCTATAATATAGCAAGACTCCATTAGAAGAAACAACATTACTAAGGTGAGTAATTTTTTCTTGGTGCCGTGTGGCTCATCGGCGCTGTCCTTGGCGCTGTGCGGCTCCTCGGTGCCGTTTTCGGCGCCATGCGGCTCCTCAGTGCCGTTTTCGGCGCCGTGTGGCTCCTCGGCACCGTTTCCGGTGCCGTGTGGCTCCTCGGTGCCGTTTTCAGCACCGCATGGGTCCTCAGCGTCATTCACGGTGCCGTGCGCCTCCGCGGCGCCGGGGGCTCTCGAGGCGTCTTCCGCTTTTCAGGACTCCTCCTTTCACTCTTTTTCTTCTGCCCTTTCCTCTGACTTTCATTCCTTTCCTATCCATACAGTCCCTCCTGGACTGTCAGGAGATGACATTGAGCCTGACCCAGACCTTCGGCTGAGTGATGAAGTGGAGGAAGCAAGATCTATTACTGCTACAGAGCCTGTGGTCGAGGACTTGTCCTTTATGTCTCTGCTGAAAAATTTAATTTCCACTCTTTCTTTCCAGACTACAGACATCGATCCTGGGAAATTGTTGAGACTCCAGTACCTTCATGCCCTGGAGATCCCTACGGATTTGACTCCTCCGGTTCAGCCTTCCTTCGAGATGCTGTCTCAAATGGTATGGAATAATCCTGCTCTCACCCCTTCGGTGGCTAAATCCATAGGTAGGAAATATTCAGCCCCCAAGGATCGTCCCATTTTGGCTTCTCAAGCCTTTGTGGATCCTATTGTAGTCCTGGCAGAGAATGATAAGGTCGTTCTTCCTCAAACTACTACAGCTCGACCTATTAACAAAGAATCCCGTAAGATAGACACCTTAGGTAAGAGAGTCTTTGCTGCTTCTACCCTAAGTATGAGTATTGCCAGCTACCAAGGCTATTTCTCCCAGTATGAGTATATCCTGTGGCACTCCATCAAGCAGATGGTTGAAGCTCTACCGGAATCGGATTCAAAGCCAGAGCTTCTTCAAACCATTACCAGAGGTATCGAATCTAATAACCAGCAGGTTAAAGCAGCTATGGATGCTTTCGACACTGCTTCCTGTTCGGCGGCTGCTGGAATTTGTACCCGCCGTCATTCCTGGCTGCGCACTTCAGGCTTCACGAATGATGCGCAGCAGCAGGTAATGGCGTTGCCCTTGATGGTGCATATCTTTTTGGTCCTCAGGTAGAACAAGCCCTAGAAGCTACACAAAAGACTAGGTCAGCCATTAAGTTGGCTCGACCTCCTCCTGTCCCCTCTCGAGGGAGTGTCAATAAACGTCAGTTTCATAACCGTCAGTCCTTTCGAGGCAGAGGCAGAGGAGATTTCCATAAAAATCAACCTGCCCAGCCTCAAAAGAAGACACAACAGAAAGCGCAAGGGACCAAAGCGCCCAGCGCCACCTTATGAGTTGTTGGCCCAAGTCCCATCTCAGCTGCCCGAGGTGGACTATTCCTCTCTGGTGGGAGGTCATCTGATGCACTTCTACAACCAGTGGAAGTCCATAACCTCAGACAAATGGGTCCTTCGGATAATTCGCGAGGGGTATTCACTCAATTTTGTGGAGACCCCTCCGGATTGTCCTCCCAAACGACAGCCCAGGCTGTCAACCCTTCAATCAGACCTTCTCGCCGCCGAGATTCAGGGCATTCTGAACAACAGGGCAGTAGAAGTAGTGCCGCTGCATCAACGGAACACGGGGTTCTACTCCCATTACTTCCTGGTTCCAAAGAAAACTGGGGGCATGCGCCCCAATTTGGACCTCAGGAAACTAAACAAGTTTCTGCCCAAGGAGAAATTCAAAATGATTTCTCTGGGAACCTTGTTACCTTTGCTTCATCAGCACGACTGGCTAGCCTCCCTGGACATGCAGGATGCTTACCAGCACATTTCTATTCACCCGAGGCATCACAAATTCCTGAGGTTTGTGGCTCTGGGACAACATTATCAGTTCAGAGTCCTGCCCTTTGGGCTATCCTCGGCGCCGCGGGTTTTTACAAAGTGTTGTGCAGTTCTAGCAGCACACCTCAGACAAGTCGGAATACAAGTGTTCCCTTATCTGGACGATTGGCTTCTGGCAAGCCCTTCCAAACAGGGAACTCTGGACACCATAGAGATAGCCTCTCGCTTCCTTACATCCATGGGAGTTCTGCTGAACCTCAAGAAATCGCAGTTGCAGCCCTCCTAGAGGCTCCTTTTCATAGAGACTCTCCTGGACACCTCCTGTGTGAAGGCTTTTCTTCCAGAAGACAGAAGGAACGATATCCTTCAAATGGCCCATCTCATCGGGGAAAGCAACTCAGTCCCAGCTCTCTCGATGCAATGGATGCTTGGCCTCATGGCATCCTCAGTGTTCACTGTACCCCTAGCATGTCTGCACATGAGAACCACTCAGTGGATGCTCAGTACTCAGTGGTCCCCAACCACTCACCCGCAGTCCTATCCCATCAAAGTGACAGAACCTTTAAAGAGGTCACTCACCTGGTGGTCTCAAGAGAGCAATCTCCTGGAAGGGTATCCCTTTGTTCCTCTGGACCATTAGATCTCTATTACCACAGACGCGTCCCTAATGGGGTGGGGAGCTCACTGTCGGGCTCTCCACACTCAAGGTACGTGGACTCGGGTCGAGTCCCAGCTTCACATAAATGTCCTAGAAATGAGAGCCGTCCTTTATGCAGTCCGGGCCTTGAAGGACATTCTCTGTCACAAGAACATTCTCCTTCAAACGGACAACAAAGCAGTGATGTATTACATCAACAAACAGGACGGTGCTCATTCTTACCCCTTATGCAGAGAAGCGATGAGAGTGTGGGAGTGGTGCTTGGAGCACAAGGCTCTAATTCAAGCGGTCTACCTACTGGGAATACAGAACGAACTGGCAGACCGTCTCAGCAGAACAGAGACAGATCCTCACCAGTGGTCTCTCGACTCAACCATAGTTCAGTCACTATTCAGAGAGTGGGGAACTCCAGACCTGGACCTTTTTGCATCCCCACTCAATGCAAAACTGCCTCTCTTCTGCTCCAGAAATCCAGGGCCTGGCATTTTCTGTCAGGATGCGTTCAGGCTGCGGTGGACAAAACACTTTCTTTATGCCTTTCCACCTCTTCCTCTAATTCAGAGGGTACTCCTCAAGTTCGAGTCCCAGGGGGACAAGATGATACTCATTGCTCCCTTCTGGCCTCGGCAGCTGTGGTTTCCACGTCTCAACAATATGTTGGCAGTTCCTCTGAGGCCACTTCCCCTGCAGATGAACCTTTTGACTCAGGGGCCGGTGGTCCATCCCAACCTGAGATCGCTTCACCTTCACGCTTGGCTCCTGAAGAGGTAGAAGTAAACCGGTTCAATGTCTCTCGGAGGGTTTCAGATATTCTTCTGGCTGCGCGGAAGCCAGTCACTCGGAAAACTTACACAGCCAAGTGGAAGCATTTTTCGCTCTGGTGTGCAAAGTCCTCTTTAAATCCCTTTTCCTGCCCACCAGATAAGGTTCTGGAGTACCTCCTAGACCTCTCAAATTCAGATCTGCAGTACTCTGCAGTCAAAGTTCACCTTAGTGCTATTTCAGCATATCATGAGCCAGTTTCTTCCTTAACACTGGCTCAGCTACCTGTGGCTAAGAGATTTCTTAAAGGAATTCTGCATACCAGACCTCCTACAAGACGTCCAGTTGCAGCCTGGGACATTAATCTTGTGCTAGACATGCTCACTCGGAAACCTTTCAAACCTCTGGCTACCTGTGAGCTAAAATTTCTCACTTGGAAGACTGCCTTCCTAGTGGCCATTACCTCAGCCCACAGGGTCTCTGAGAATACATGCCCTGGTCACAGACCCTCCGTATACTGTGTTCCATAAGGACAAAGTAGTCCTTCGGACACATCCTAAATTTCTTCCTAAGGTTGTGTCAGAATTTCATCTAAACCAACCTTTGGTCCTTCCCTCTTACTTTGCGGACTTCCAAAATGAAGGAGAACGATCTCTCCATTCTTTGGATGTGAAGAGAGCTTTGCGTTTCTATCTAGATATAGAACCAAGGACTTTCGCAAAGTCCAGCAACTGTTTGTTTCCTTCAGCGAGACCCGGCTGGGTCAACCTGTCGCTATCAGATGTATCTCAGCATGGTTAGTGGCATGCTTTCACCACTGCTACTACTGTGGCGCAGGTTAAGTTGGAGGGTAGGGTTTATGCTCACTCTACTAAATGATCCTTTGGCATCCCTAATGAAGTGCATAGCGCACTCCATTGCAGATATTTGCAACGCGGCCACCTGGACCTCAGTGCATACTCTCGTTAAACATTATGCACTGGATGTCCATGCCAGATGACATTCCTCCTTTAGCAGGGCCATCCTTAATGGACTTCTGTCCTAGAAACGTGAGCTCTTGGTCTCTCCTACTGCCCTCTCGGGGGATTATTAGCTTGGTACTCTCCCAATAGTGTGAATGAGTGGTGGAGACTTATGTCCAGGAAGATATGAAAATTACGTACCTACCGTAATTCTTGATCTTCTTGGACGAGTCTCCACCACTCATTCACATACCCACCCTCCGTCCCCAGCTCACCTCTATTGTTGGTCTTCACTCCCTCAAATCTTTAGGCTGTGAAGACTTCTTTTTTGACCCTTCTTATACGGGTCACCCAGACTACCTTATGTCCGTTTTTAGGTTAAGGCTACCCTTCTAGGTTAGTTACGCTGCACCTCCTTGGTAAAAAAGGTACTGAGGTGGTTGGAGGGTCGACGCCGAGACAGTCATTACCGAGCGAGCTGAGGCTTGCGGTGCCATTCCTCATGGCTCCATCTCTGGCGCCGACCCTCCAGCAAAAAAGTTTGCTCCCGATGGGTCCTAATGCCTCCGGCGCAGATCTCAATAGTGTGAATGAGTGGTGGAGACTCGTCGAAGAAGATCAAGAATTACGGTAGGTACGTAATTTTCATTTTTATTCTATTCTGTGTGGAACTTGTAAACGGTTCATCGGTTCGGTTTGAACCGATCAAGTTGTTACAAAATCTTAATTTGTACTGTTAGAGTGTGGTTACCGGTTCTTATCGGTTCTAAAAAAAACGGATTTTATTACGTTTTTTTCCACGACCCGTGACACGGTCAGGAACCGATAAGAGGGTCTTGCCTGGCGGATTGCCATTAAAAGGGTAAATTTGGTTAGGACTGGCACAATGTCTGAGAAACCCAAAAGAAAAACCGGGCCCACTGGGTTTCAACACTGTAGTGTGTGTGGGGAAGTCTTTGCTAAGGCTGACCCCCACACCACCTGTGTTTATTGTCTGGGGTTTGACCACCTCAATGCAGACTGCCAGATTTGTAAAATTTCCTGCAGCTACCCTAGAAAGAGAGTTGGTAGGCTCAGGAAAGGAGGCCAAAAGTCTGCTGAACTGGATGGTTAGCCCGGTTCGGTTCAAACCGAACTGAAGGAGTGCCTCTGACCAGGGCTTAGACTCTTCGGCAAAAGGAGAGCCGATTCTGAGGAGTCGGTTCCAGCTAAGAGAACTAGAAAAGAAAAATCAGCTGGTGTGGAGCCAAAACTTTCCTCTCAACCACTGAAGAAATAGCCAAAGCGATCAAAATTGTGCAGTCGCTTTCCCGATTCCACCAAACGGCACCATCAGGCAGGCTCGGTTCAGCCGGTTCCACCGTTCAAGTATGATTTAGAGGAATTTTATGAACGAGGAGGAGGAAGAGGAGTATGAGGAAAGTGAATGTGGTTTTGAAAGTCTGGATGTGCCTATTGACACGGACATCTCCCAGACAGACCTTCAGAGTGTCTCCTCCTAGGCTTTCTGAGTCCCTCCCATTTCATGTTTTATAAAAAAGTGGCTGAAACCCTCCAGCTTCCTATGGAAGAAGCTGTGGATGACCAGGAGGAGCCTGACTATGTAGAAATGATGGATATCCCAGAGTCTAGAAGGCTGTCTATTCCTTTACACAAATCTTTTGGGAAACAGACATTTTTTTTTATTTAGTTGTTTAACCAGTATAGCACACTAAGCTGAAAGCTTTTTTACAGGAGCGACCTGGGAGCATGTAAGAGGTTATGATTTTGCTCCAGGCTCCATTATATGCAAGTGGAAGCTGTGATTCAAACCCAGGTCTGGTCTGCTGGATGTCTCCAGATTTGCAGCTCAGCACCTTAGACCACTGCACTATACTGCCTCCAAAGATTTTAAAGACTCCTAACACTATACCTCCTATGGATAAAAGAATGGATAAGAGGTATACATTGTCAGGCTCAGATACGGAGTTCCTTACACAACAATGCAGCCATGTTGGGGTGGTGCAGGCTGCAGCCTGTGATAAGACAAATAATCCCTTGGCTTCACACCCCCCGGACAAGGACTCCAGGAGGATTGATGCCATGGCAAAGAAACAGTACATGGCAGCATCCTTGGGACTCAGACAGGCCAATTATATGGCCTATACTGCTAGGTATCAAAATCCAGATGGGACACTGTTATGGCTTTAGCAAAACAGGTCCCTGGCCAGCTTGCCAAGGAGCTGGAGCAGGTGGCTGCTGATGGTATTGAGGCATCCAAGGTGCAATTCCATGCTGCAGTGGACTCCAATGATGTGTCATCTAGAGTCATGGCTACATCTGTGGCACTTCAAAGAATGGCTTGGCTCAGATGTACTAGCCTGTCACAGGATACCCAGACTAAGGCCATGGATACATGAAGAAAATGGACGAATATAGGACCACCTATAGGAGTGCACAGGCCAAGGAAAGGCAGGCCACTTCTCAAAGGCAGCATCCCAGGGGCAAGGGCAGGCCTTTCCATAGGCCTTTCTACCAAGCCCAGGCCTCCTCTTCTGCTTATGCCCAGAGGGGGCTCTTTAGAGGGAGAGGCAGACGGGGTACAAGCAGGCCTGCTTCCACCCCTCAGCCCAAAGCCCCTGCCAAACAGGCACCCTGATGGGGTTGCCAGGGCCGATTCTCAACTACCTGTAGGGGGCAGGCTGGCTTACTTTGTCCAGGACTGGGAGTCTCTGACATCAGACAAATGGGTCCTGGAAGTAGTAAGCCAGGGACTGGTTCTCAGCTTCAAAAAGTTTCCAAAGATGAGAACCAGATCCCTTCCACCTGCAAATCCCTCAGAGACACTTCCTCTAGAGGCAGAGGTCTCTTCCCTCCTAGCTCTCAGAGCTGTGGAAAGGGTTCCACCCTTACACTAGGGCAAAGGGGTTGTATTTCAGGTACTTCCTTACCCCAAAAAAAGACAGGAGAATGGCGGCCCATCCTGGATCTCAGATACTTAAGCACCTTTTAAAACCAAAGTTCAAAATGGTGACTCTAGGAATTATTCTACCCTCTCTAAGGCCAGGGGACTGGCTAGTGTCCCTGGACCTCAAGGATGCCTACTTCCATATTCTCATCAGAAGCTCCCATCGAAAGTACCTCAGGTTCGAGCTGCCCTCAGGCCATTACCAGTTCAGAGCAATGCCCTTTGGTCTGACCTCTGCTCCAGGGGGTATTCACAAAATGCCTGGCAGTGGTAGTTGCTTCTCTAAGAAGGCAAAGGATTGCCATCTTCCCTTACCTGGATGACTGGCTCATAGTAGGCCAGTCCCAAGACCAAGTCAAGTTACACTTACAGATAACTCAGCAACTGCTCACCTCTTTGGGTTTCCTTCTAAATCTTTCAAAGTCAGTTCTAGAGCCTGTCCAGCTCCTCACCTTCATAGGTGCAGAGCTAGACACAGAAAAGGCCAGAGCTTTCCTTCCCCTGGACAGGGCAAGGACCCTTGTCTCTCTGGCCTCCTCATTCACCCTGCAGCTGTCTCGACCAGCAAGGCATTTTCTACAGCTCCTGTGGCACATGGCTGCTTCCACAGCAGTAGAGCAGGGAGCAAGATTTCAGATGAGGGATATTCAGTTCCATCTGAGAGCCTTCTGGTCTCAAAGGAAGGACCCTCTGACCAAATTGATCCCAGTAACTAGAACCCTGATCCAGGCCCTACAGTGGTGGCAGGAGCAGAACAATCTGAGAGAAGGGTTCCTTTGTCACTCAGTCTCACTCTTTAATCCTTACTACAGATGCCTCCCTCTTGGGGTGGGGGCTCACATGGGCGACCTGACCACCCAGGGGTTGTGGTCCCTCAGGAATCTCTGCTTCACATCAATCTGTTGGAACTCAGAGCAGTATTTCTAGCACTTCAAGCTTTTTCCAAATCTGTTCAGAACAAAGTTATCCAGGTCAGAACAGACAACACCACCACAATGTGGTACATCAGCAAGCAAGGAGGCACTCGGTCTACGGCCTTGTGCACAGAAGCAATGAAATTGTGATCTCTGGCTTACTCCCTGAACACCTCCCTCATGGCAGTTCACCTCCCAGGCAAGGACAATGTCCTGGCAGATGCTGTCAGCAGGATATCCCAGGGCCATCACGAATGGTCACTGGATCCCCTGGTCTTGGAGGTGATATTTTCCAGATGGGGCACCCCGCAGATAGATCTTTTTGCAGCTCCAGACAATCACCAACTTCCCCTTTTTTCGCTGCAGGCCCCCAGTGTTGGGCTCAGTCCCCCTGGATGCCTTAGTTCTCAGTGGAAGGAGTTCCTGCATGCTTTTCCCTTCCTCTCCTGTTCAAAGTGCTAGTCAAAATCAGATCTCAACCGCAAGATGATCCTGATTGCTCCAGACTGGGCCAGACAGCCCTGGTATCCACTCCCACTGTCCTTAGCAGTCCATCTTCCCTGTGTCTTCCCAGGAATTACAACCTGTTAACCTGTGCTCAGGAGGGTTTGGTACCGAATCTCAAATCTCTCAGTCTCAAGGCCTGGCTCTTGAAGAGTTAGAGTTTGCTGATTTACACCTCTCCCAAGGGTGTAATGGACATTCTGAAGGCTTCGAAAACCTTCCACCAGGGCTACTTATAATTCCAAATGGAAAAGATTTTCCATATGGTGCTCTGGAAGCATATTTCCTCAGCGCCTGCTGATCTGCCCACAGTTCTTGATTATATGGTCCATTTAAATAGCTTGGGCTGAGACCAGCTACACTGAAGGTGCACCTGGCAGCTGTTTCTGCTTTTATTTCAGCAGGTAAGCCCTCTTCTCTTTCAGCTCACCCTGTATTCTCCAAGTTTTTCAAGGGATTGCTTCACACAACCCTCCATTCAGGGACCCTGCTCCTGCTTGGGACCTTAATGTTTACGTTGCTCAGCTTATGCAACCCCTTTAGACCTTTGTCTTCAGCAGGCTTAAGTACTTGACTTGGAAAACTGTGTTTCAGCCATCACTTCTGCCAGACGCATAAGTGAATTACAAGCTTTGTCAGTGGAGCCTGATTTTATCTCCTTTCATAGAGATAAGGTGGTCCTCAGGACTTACAGGAAGTTCTTGCCTAAGTTGGTTTCAGATTTCCACCTTAATCAATCTGTGTCTCTTCCTGTGTACTTCACTGACCATTCCTCCTCTGGCGAGAGGAGGCTGCACAGTTTAGATGTGAAAAGAGTCCTTAGCTACTACATAGAGCGTACCAAGGGTCACAGGTTTGATTCCCTCCAACTGTTCCTCACTTATGGTGAGGTTAGGAAAGGGAAACCTGCCACTAAAAGATCCATTGCCAGGTGGATTGTCTCTTGTATCCAATTTTGTTATGAAAAACTGGGTAAGGTTCCACCCTCAGGCCTGAGGGCTCACTCTACCAGAGGTACAGCTGCTTCCCTGGCTGCTGCCAGGGACATCCCTATTCTAGAGATATGTCAAGCAGCTACCTGGAAAACAGTTCACACTTTTACCAAGCATTATTCCCTGGATATCCAGGCTACGAGTGATGCTCGGTTTGGCACAGCTGTGCTTCAGAGCCTATTCCCTAAGTAGGTTCTGTCCCTCCTCCGTGGAGGTACTGCTTTGTAGTCTGCTACTGTCAGAATACAGCAAGACTTCATGTTGTTTGAAGAAAAAATTACTCACCTTAGTAATGTTGTTTCTTCTAATGGAGTCTTGCTGTTCCCAACCCCTGCCTGCCCTCTCAGAACCTCTCTTTTTGGGATGTGGGTGGGCAGTGCAGTGTTGGCACTCAGTAGGTGCCCACCTTGTTGTTTTCACCCCCCTTTTTCTTGGGTGAGTGGGTGTTGTGTTTTTCATTTTTTGGGTCTCCTGACTTGAGTCTTTGTTTTGGGACCAAAAAATGTGTTTTATGTTTAGTAGCCAGTTGGCTAGTGTAGGATTACAGCTTCCACACAGGACCTTAGTGAGTTTAGCTCGAAAAGATCTGACGGTTTGATAGTTTAAACAGCAACAGACAGAGTCTCAACCGAGCTCGAGCTCAGCGTTCCATGCCTGGCATGGAAAGTTAATGCTTTCATCTCCGGGGCAGTTCGAAGGTTGGGACTCACTGCTACTGTCAGAATACAGCAAGACTCCATTAGAAGAAACAACATTACTAAGGTGAGTAATTTTTTCTTTTAGAAGCTTTGTAAAGACTGGGGTGGTGGAGGAGTTTTTGACGGGGGGGGGGGGCAAAGAGTTCCAAATAGATGCAGTTCTGTAGCTAAAAGAGTGCTGTCCCATGTTGGTATGAAATATGAGGACTACAAGGTTGTTCTTAGCGGCAGAGTGGGACAAGGGAAGAGCCACGAATGAGATTTGTTTTTTTAGGTAAGCAGGGATGCCAGATTGCATGGTCTTCTTGACAAGAGCGGCACGTGTCAGCTTGCCTTTAAGGTCAGGAGGAGCCAGTTTAGGAAGTTTAGGACCAGGCAGTGGTGAGCATTAAATCTATTGCCAGAGGCAAATTTACTGATTTTATAGTATAGGGTATACTTTTTTTATAATGTGGATTTGTTGGCGTCATCGACATCAATGGAGTTGTAGTCAAGAAAGGGGATATGATTTGCCATTGCATTCCATAGTCTAGCAATAGGTGTTAAGAACTGGTGAATGCTGTAAAGAGACCCTAGTTTCTGATGAATGAGTGAGGTATTATGCTGGATGTGGGACTCATAAGACAGAGTCCGATCAAGGTGGACATCGAGGTACTTAAAGTATGTCATCTTAACTAAGGATGAGCCATTGAGTGTGAGAATGCAGAACATGGGGGATAGCTTTTTTTTTTTTTTTTTGTTTTTTTGTCAAAACTCTTTCACTCTGGTCACGGTCCACGGAGACTCTCTCAGGCATCCTGCCTGTTCAAACAACATGAAGTCTTGCTGTGTTCTGACTTATTGCAGTTAGCCCCAGCACTTGAACTGCTCCATAGAGGAAAGAGTTAAATTCTATGCAGGGCATAGAATGTTGAGCTCGAGCTTGGTTCAGACCTCTGTCTGCTGCACTTCAAAGTGTAACCGTCAGATTCTTTACTCCGCCTAACTGAACATTTGCTCCAGAGATTTCTCCTCTGCTCACGGTTCATCAGTTGGTTAAAGTCGTCGGTTTTACCGATCCTTTCATTTCTAATTCGGTTCCGATCTCTATCTGTGGAACAGTAAGTAACACAGGTAGTGGACTAGCCATAGGATACTTGTGGAAATTGTAATTTTGAACTTTTAACCAGTTCTGCTGAACCGGTTATCTTATGTGTGTTTTTTCTTTCAGGTTTAGTGTGAGGTTACCAGTCCTTATCGGTTTAAAAAAAAAAACTTGTTTCTTGTGATTTTTTCCAATACCCGTAACACGGTTAGAAACAGATAATGGGGTCTTACCTGGCATTTGCCAAGTAAAGGGTAAGTTTGTTTGATAGGATGGCTACATCTGAGAAACCCAAAAGAAAAACCGGGCCCACTGGGTTTCAACACTGCAGTGTGTGTGGGGAAGTCTTTGCTAAGGCTGATCCCCACACCACCTGTGTTTATTGTCTGGGGTTTGACCACCTCAGTTCAGACTGCCAAATATGTAAAAATGTCCGTAAATCCACCCTAGACAAGAGATTGGGCAGGCTTAGGGAGAAGGAGGCCGAGAAGTCTGCTGACCCGTATGGCTGGCCCAGTTTGGTTTTGACCGAACCAGAAGGAGTGCCCTCTGACCAGGGCGATACTTCTTTGGGCAAAAGGAGAGCCAATTCTGAGGGATTGGTTCCGTCGAAAAGAAAAATAAAATAAAATTCAGCCGGTTCAGATCCAGAATCACATGTTCCGACCACCAAGGAGATTGCCTGAGCGATTAGGATTGTTGAATCGCTTCATCCAGTTCCGACCGAACCGGCGCCTTCTGGCAGGCATTCGGTTCAGTCGGTTCCTCCGGTTCAGGATTATGCCCCTGAAGATTTTTATGAACAGGATTTGGAGGGGGACGATGATTATGAAGGTGATGATGATGATGATGATGATGATGATGATGATGATGGAATGGAAGGTCTGGAAGAGCACATTGAACCAGACATCTCCCCAGACAGGCCTTCTGGTGTTTCCCCTCCCAGGCTTTCTGAGTCCCCTTCCCACTTTATGTTTTACAGAAGAGTGGCAGAAACCTTCCAGCTCCCTTTGGAAGAAGCTGTTGAGGAACAAGAGGAGCCTGATTACGTTGAAATGATGGACATCCCAGAGTCCAAGAGGTTGTCTATTCCCCTTCATAAGTCCTTTGGGAAACAGACACAAAAATTGTTAAAAAAACCCAAATTCTTTACCTCCTGTTGACAGAAGGTTGGACAAGAGGTGCATGTTATCAGGCTCAGGTATGGAGTACTTGTACCAGCAGTGCAGCCATGTTGGGGTTGTGGAGGCTGCAGCCTGTGATGAGGCTAATATACCCTTGGCTTCATCTCCCCCCCAGATAAAGACTTCAGGAAGCTGGATGCCATGGCAAAGAAGCAGTATATGGCATCCTCCTTGGGACTCAGGCAGGCTATTTATATGGCCTATGCAGCCAGGTACCAGAAGTCCAGGTGGGACACTGTACTGGCATTGGCTAAGCAGGCCTCCCCCAGCTGGCCAGGGAGCTGGAGGAGGTGCCTGCTGATGGGATTGAGGCATCTAAGATCCAGTTTCATGTTGCCGTAGACTCCAGTGATGTGTCATCACGAGTCATGGCTACATCTGTGGTTCTTCGGAGGATGGCTTGGCTCAGATGTACTAGCCTTTCACAGGACACCCAGGCTAAGGCCATGGATTTCCCTGTGGTGGGTAGTTCTTTGTTTGGGTAGCAGACAGAGAATTACATGAAAAAGATGGATGAATATAGGACCACCTACAGGAGTGCACAAGCCAAGGAAAGGCCGGCAACTCCTCAAAGGCAGCAGGTTAGGGGCAGGAGCAGGCCTTTTCATAGGCCTTTCTACCAAGCATAGGCCTCCTCTCCCTTTTCTCAGAGGGGGTTCTTCAGAGGGAGAGGCAGAAGGGGATGAGCAGGGCTGCATCCACACCTCAGCCTAAGGCTCCTGCCAAGCAGACACCCTGATGTGTCAGCCCGGGTTGACTCCCTAATTCCTGTAGGAGGCAGGTTGGCTTACTACTTCCAGGACTGGAAGTCTGTTACCTCAGACAAGTGGGTCCTGGAGGTAGTAAGCCAGGGACTGGTTCTCAGCTTCAAAAAATTCCCAAAGCTGAGAGCCAGGTCTTTTTCACCTGCAAGCATCTCCGAAACCATTGCCCTAGAGGCAGAGGTTTTGTCTCTGCTGGCCTTAAGGGCCATAGAGATAGTTCCTACAAGACACAGGGGCAAAGGTCTGTACTCCAGGTACTTCCTTACCCTGAAAAAGACAGGGGAGTGGCAGCCCATCCTAGACTTAAGATACCTGAACAAACATCTTTTAAAACCAAGGTTCAAAATGGTGATTCAAACAACATGAAGTATTGCTGTATTCTGACAAGTGCAGTTAGCCCCAGCCTTTAAACTACCCCGGAGAACAATGGATTAACTTTTCTATGCAGGGCATAAAATGTTGGTCTCGATCTCGGTTGATGTATCTGCCTCTTGTATTTTGAACTGCAACCGTCAGATTCTTTACTCCGCCTCACTGAACAGTCGCTCCAGAGATTTCTCCTGCAGCTCGGTTCGAAGTCGGTTAAAGTGTCGTTTTTCGGTCCGTTTCTACCGAAATTTAGTTTCCGCATAAGTCGGTTCAAGTCTCTGTCTGTGGTACCGTGACTACTAGATAGGTTTTTGTTCTGTTTTCTGTGTGGAACTTATAAAAAGTGTGGATCGGTTCAGCTGAACTGATTGTTCAGGTAATTTTGGTATCTTACTTTAGTGTGTGGTTACCGGTCTGTATCGGTTCTTAAAAAAACGGGTTTTAGTACATTTTTTTCGAAGACCCATGACACGGTCAGGAACCGATAGGGGAGTCTTGCCTGGCTGTTGCCGAAAAAAGGATAAGTTTGGTTAGGTTGGCCATGTCTGAGAAACCCAAGAAAAAAACCATGCCGACTGGGTTTCAACACTGCAATGAGTGTGGGGAGGTCTTTGCTAAGGCTGATCCCCACACCACCTGTGTTTATTGTCTGGGCTTTGACCACCTCGATTCAGACTGCCAAATTTGTAAAAATTTTCCCAAATCTACCCTTGAAAAGAGATTAGATAGACTAAGGGAAAGGGAGGCCGAGAAGTCCGCTGACCCGGATGGCCAGCACGGTTCGGTTCCGACCGAACCAGAAGGAGTGCCCTCTGACCAGAGCGATACTTCTTCAGGCAAAAGGAGATCCAATCCTGAGGGGTCAGTTCCAGCAAAAGAGAAATGCAAAGAAAAATCATCTGGTTCAGATCCAGAATCTCATACTCCGACCGCCGGAGAAATAGCCAAAGCGAATCGTATTGTGGAATCGCTTTGCCCGGTTCCGACTGATCCAGCACCTTTTGGCAGGGGCTTGGTTCGGTCGGTTCCCCCAGTTCACGATTATACCCTGGAAGAATTTTATGAACCGGAGTTTGAGGAGGAAGGAGAGTTGGAAGATGAATGTGGTGATGGTGAAAGTCTGAATGTGCCTATTGACCCGGACATCTCCCCTGACAGACCTTCAGGTGTTTCTCCTCCTAGGCTTTCTGAGTCCCCTTCCCACTTTATGTATTATAGAAAGGTGGCTGAGACCCTCCAGCTTCCTATGGAGGAGGCAGTGGATGATCAGGCGGAGCCTGACTATGTAGAGATGATGGACATCCCGGAGTCCAGGAGACTGTCTGTTCCCCTCCACAAATCTTTTGGAAAACAGACACAAAAAATTCTAAAGTCTCCCAATTCCATACCTCCTGTGGATAGAAGAATGGACAAGCGGTATACACTCTCAGGCTCAGATACGGAGTTCCTTTATCACCAATGCATCCGTGTTGGGGTTGTTCAGACTGCTGCCTGTGATAAGGCAAACATTCCCTTGGCATCACACCCCCCAGACAGGGACTCCAGGAAGATTGATGCCATGGCAAAAAAGCAGTACATGGCATCTTCCTTGGGACTCAGGCAGGCGAATTATATGGCCTATACAGCCAGATACCAGAAGTCCAGGTGGGACACTGTACTGGCACTGGCTAAACAGGCTTCCCCCCAGCTTGCCAAGGAGCTGGAGGAGGTGGCTGCAGATGAGATTGAGGCATCAAAAGTTCAGTTTCATGCTGCTGTGTACTCCACTGATGTGTCATCAAGAGTCATGGCTACATCTGTGGCTTTTCGGAGAATGACTTGGCTCAGATATACTAGCCTCTCACAGGATACCCAGGATAAGGCCATGGATTTTCCTGTAGTGGGTAATTCTCTGTTTGGGGAGCAGACAGAGAATTACATGAAGAAAATGGATGAGTACAGGACCACTTACAGGAGTGCTCAGGCCAAGGAAAGGCAGGCAACTCCTCAAAGGCAGCAGTCTAGGGGCAGGGGCAGGCCCTTTCAAAGGCCTTTTTAACAAGCATAGGCCTCCTCTTCCTTTTCACAGAGGGGGTTCTTCAGAGGGAGAGGCAGAAGGGGGATGAGCAGGCCTGCATCCACTCCTCAGCCTAAAGCCCCTGCCAAGCAGACACCCTGATGGGTCTGCCCAGGTCGACTCTCCTATCCCAGTAGGGGGCAGGCTGACTTACTTTGTCCTGGACTGGATATCTATTACATCAGACAAGTGGGTTCTGGAAGTAGTAAGCCAGGGACTGGTTCTCAGCTTCAAAAAATTTCCAAAGATGAGAGCCAGATCTTTTCCACCTGCAAATCTTTCGGAATCCCTTGCCCTAGAGGCAGAGGTTTCTTCTCTCCTAGCTTTAAGAGCTATAGAGAGAGTACCTACCCTACACTGGGGCAAAGGACTGTACTCCAGGTACTTCCTGACCCCCCAAAAAGACAGGAGAGTGGCGACCCATCCTGGACTTAAGATATCTGAACAAACATTTTTTAAAGCCAAAGTTCTAGATGATAACTCTGGGAATTATCCTTCCCTCTCTAAGGCCAGGGGACTGGCTAGCCTCCCTGGACCTCAAAGATGCCTATTTTCACATTCCCATCAGGTGCACCCACAGAAAGTACCTCAGGTTCGAGTTGCCCTCAGGCCACTATCAGTTCAGAGCAATGCCCTTTGGCCTAACCTCAGCTCCAAGGGTTTTCACAAAGTGCCTGGCAGTAGTTGTTGCCTTCCTAAGAAGACAAAAGATTTCCATTTTTATATATTTGGACGACTGGCTCATAGTGGGCCAGTCTCCAGACCAAGTCAAGTCAGACCTGCAAGTAACCCAGCAAGTGCTCATTTCTTTAGGATTTCTTCTCAACCTAACAAAGTCAGTTCTCGAAACAGTTCAGCTCCTCACCTTCATAGGGGCAGAGCTGGATACAGTAAAAGCAAGAGCCTTCCTTCCCCGGAAAGGGCAAGATCTCTCATGGAGCTGGCTTCTTCATTCAGCCTTCAGGTGTCTCGACCAGCAAGGCATTTCCTTCAGCTGTTGGGTCACATGGCAGCTTCTACAGCAGTGGTCCAAGGTGCAAGATTCCAGATGGAGGGGCATTCAGTTCCACTTAAGAGCTTTTTGGTCCCAGAGAAAGGATTCCCTTACCAAACTAATCCCATTGACTCGAACTCTGATCCAAGCCCTGCAATGGTGGCAGGATCAGGACAATTTGAGGCAAGGGGTTCCATTTGCCACTCAGTCTCATTCAGTGGTCCTTACCACAGATGTTTCCCTGCTGGGCTGGGGAGCCCATTTGGGGGATCTCACCACCCAGGGACTGTGGTCGCCTCAGGAGTCTCTTCTACACATCAATCTCTTGGAACTCAGGGCAGTGTTTCTGGCACTGCAGGCTTTTTACTAATCAGTACAGAACAAGGTGGTTCAGGTCAGAACAGACACCACTAGTACATCAATAAGCAAGGAGGCACTCGGTCTACGGCCTTGTGCACAGAAGCAATGAAGTTGTGGTCCCTGGCTTATTCCCTGCAAACCTCTCTGATAGCAGTTCACCTCCCAGGGAAGGACAATGCCCTAGTAGATGCACTGAGCAGAATATCTAAGGGCCATCGCGAATGGGCCCTGGATCCTCTGGTATTGAAGGTGATTTTTTTCAAGATGGGGCACTCCAGAGATAGATCTTTTTGCAGCCCCAGACAATCACCAACTTCCTATCTTTTGTTGCAGACCCCCAGTCTTGGGCTCAGTCCCATTGGATGCTCTGATTCTGAAATGGGAAGGGAAATGTCTGTATGCTTTCCCCCCTTCCCTCTCCTGTTCAAAGTTCTAGTCAAGATAAGGTCACAACCTTGCAAAGTGATTCTGATTGCTCCAGACTGGGTCAGGCAGCCATGGTACTCCTTGTTGCTGTCCCTAGCAGTCCATCTTCCCCTGTCTCTTCCCAGGAATTATAACCTGTTAACCTCCTCTCACGGGAGGATTTAGTACCCCAATCTTCAATCTCTCAATCTCAAGGTATGGCTCTTGAAGAGTTAGAGTTTGCAGATTTGCATCTGTCTCAGGGAGTTCTGGATATTCCCAAAGCTTCTCAAAAGCCTTCCACCAGAAAGACTTATAACTCCAAATGGAAGAGATTCAGCATCTGGTGTTCCAAGAGGCATATCTTCCCAGATACTGCTGAATTGCCTACAGTTCTGGATTATATGGTCATCTTAATAGCCTGGGCCTCAGAACAGCTACTCTCAGGGTACACTTGTCTGCTGTTTCTGCTTTCCCTGTCAGTAGGCAAGTCTTCCTCACTGTCATCCCACCCTGTATTATGTAAGTTTTTTAAGGGATTGCTTCACACCAATCCCCCCTTTAGGGATCCTGCTCCTGCTTGGGATCTTAATGTTTGCATTGCTCAGCTTATGCAACCCCCTTTTGAGCCTTTGTCCTCAGCAGCGCTTAAGTACTTGACTTGGAAAACTGTGTTTTTGGTAGCCATTACTTCTGCTAGATGTATCAGTGAATTGCAAGCCCTGTCAGTGGAACCTGATTTCATCTCTTTTCACAGAGATAAAGTGGTCCTTAGAACTAACAGAAAGTTCTTACCTAAAGTGGTTTCAGATTTCCACCTGAATCAGTTTATGTCTCTCCCTGTTTTCTTCACTGATCATTCTTCCTCAGGAGAGATGAGGCTACACAGTTTGGATGTTAAAAGAGCCCTTAGCTACTACATAGAGCATACCGAGGGTCACAGGTTTGACTCCCTCCAGTTGTTCCTCACTTATGGAGAAGTGGGAAAGGGCAAACCTGCCACCAAGAGATCTATTGCCAGGTGGATTGTGTCTTGTATATAATTCTGCAATGAAAAACTGGGGAAAACTCCACCCTCAGGCCTGAGGGCTCATTCCACAAGAGGTACAGCTGCTTCCCTGGCTGCTGCCAGGGATATCCCTCTCTTAGAAATTTGTCAAGCAGTCACCTGGAAAACAGTCCATACCTTTACCAAGCATTACTCTGGATATCTAGGCTAGGAGTGATGCTCAGTTTGGCACAGCAGTACTTCAGAGCCTTATTCCCAAAGTAGGTTTCTGTCCTTCCTCGTAGTTCACTTGTCATGAATACAGCAAGACTGCATGTTGTTTGAAGAAAAAATTACTCACCTTAATAATTATGTTTCTTCTAATGGAGTCTTGCTGTATTCTGACCTCCCCCCTCCGCCTCCCCTCTCAGAACCTGCTTTTTTTGGGATGTGGGTGGCAGGTGCAGTGTTGGCACCCCAAGGGTGTCCCCTTATACCCTCTGTTACTCATGGGGTAATTTGTTGTTTCAGTTTTATTGGGTTTTGCTTTTTGGGTTTCCTGACTTGAGTCTTTCTTTGGGAACCCAAAAGATTATTTTTCTGCCAGTTGGCTAGTAAAAATTTTGCAGTTTCCACACAGAACATCTAGTGAGTTTTGCTTGTAAAGATCTGACGGTTGCAGTTCAAAATACAACAGGCAGAGACATCAACCGAGCTTGAGACCAACATTCTATGCCCTGCATAGAAAAGTTAACCCATTGTTCTCCGGAGCAGTTTAAAGGCTGGGGCTAACTGCACTTGTCAGAATACAGCAAGACTCCATTAGAAGAAACATAATTACTAAGGTGAGTAAGTTTTTCCTCTGCGAATAATCCTTCCCTCTCTAAGGCCAGGGGACTGGCTAGCCTCCCTGGATCTAAAAGGTGCCTACTTTCACATTCCCATCAGATGCTCCCACAGAAAGTACCTCAGGTTCAAATTGCCTTCAGGCCATTACCAGTTCAAAGCAATGCCCTTTGGCCTAACATCAGCTCCAAGGGTGGTTATAAAATGCCTAGCAGTAGTAGTGGCCTTTCTAAGGAGAAAAAATATATCCATATTCCCATACCTGGACGACTGGCTCATTGTGGGTCTGTCTCCAATCCAAGTCAAGTCAGATCTGCAAGTGACCCAGCAAGTGCTCACTTCTCTAGGATTTCTTCTCAGTCTTCCCAAGTCAGTTCTTGAGCCAGTACAGCTTCTCACTTTCATAGAGGTAGAGCTGGATACTGTCAAAGCAAGAGCTTTTATTCCCCTGGAAAGAGTTAGGGCCATCATAGAACTGGCTTCCTCCTTCCACCTTCTGGTTTCTCGACCAGCAAGGCACTTTCTTCAGCTTCTGGGCCACATGGCAGCTTCCACTGCAGTGGTCCAAGGGGTCAGATTTCAGATGAGGGACATCCAGTTTCACCTGAGGTCTTTTTGGTCTTAGAAAAAAGATCCTCTAACCAAACTTGTTCCAGTAACGTAGACCCTTGTCCAGGCCCTTCAGTGGTGGCAAGATCAGGACAATCTCAGGCAAGGAGTCCCATTCATCACTCAGTCTTATTCTGTAGTTCTATCCACAGATGCCTCTCTCTCTTTTGGGGTGGGGAGCCCACCTGGGGACTCTCACAGCCCAGGGAGTGTGATCCACTTAGGAGTCTCTTCTCCTCATAAACCTTCTGGAACTCAGGGCAGTTAACTGGCCGTGGTTCAGGTCAGGACAGACGGCACCACCACCATGTGGTATATCAACAAACAGGGAGGCATTCTGTCTATGGTCTTGTGGACGGAAGCCATGAAATTGTGGTCCCTGGCTTATTCTCTACAGACCTTTCTGGTAGCAGTCCATCTCCCAGGAAAGGACAATGTGCTTGCAGATGCATTGAGCAGGATTTCCCAGGGCCATCATGAATGGTCCTTGGGTCCCCTAGTGTTAAAAGTGATTTTTTCAAGGTGTGGCACTCCAGAGATAGATCTCTTTGCAGCCCCAGACAATCACCAACTTCCTCCCTTTTGTTGCAGATGCCCAGTATTGGGCTCAGTCCCTCTGGATGCTCTGATTCTGGATTGGAAAGGGAAATTTCTGTATGCCTTCCCTCCTTTTCCTCTACTGTTCAAGGTCCTGGTCTGGCACGTGGGTTAATATCCCAGTACTGACACTGTAGTGCAGTGTGAGAGGGGTGCTGCACTTCTGAGGTGCCATCTTTCGGATGAGATGTTAAACCAAGGTCCCATCTGCCTGGATTGGTGGTAGTTCAGGTGACTGTTAAAGATCCCATGGCACTTATCGAAAAGAATAGGGGAATTTCCCCAGTGTCCTGGCCAAATTTCCTTCATTCACTAAAAAAAAATACCACCAACAGCTTAATCTGGTTCAAGGTCAGTTGGCTTTCATCTGTATCCCCCTCCCCCGGGTCGTGCCTGAAAATAGGCAGGATTTGTCTAGTGCACTTACCCGGTCAACAAAAACTAAATAAATAAATAAATAAGACAAGGTCACAATCCTGCAAGGTGGTCCTGATTACTCCGGATTGGGCAAGGCAGCCTTGGTATCCTCTGATCTTCCTGGACATAAGTCTCCACCACTCATTCACACTAGTGGGATTGGCGCCGGAGGCACTAAGACCCATCGGGAGCAAACTTTGCTGGAGGTGGTAGCGAGAGAGCGCCCGCGAGACGCGGCGCGCGAGCAGCGGCTCGAGCGGTATGACCATCTCGGCGACGACCCTCCAACCGCCTCAGTTCCTTTTTTCCCCGTGAAGTGCTTCAGTGACTTATCCGTCATTTGTTGGAGTCAAACTTCAAACTAGCTTATAGTTTTCAGTTTGTTTTGTAACATTATCACGATAGTAGTATCGCTTAGTTTATTCTATTTTTCGTAAAATTTTTCTAATATTTAAATTTAATCTTACTTGAAGAAGTCTCGCCTACTGGACGGAGTCGACCATGAGCAGGTCAGGTGACGGTAGGAGACTCTCGTGAAAGCTGTTCAGTCAGCCGGGCTGGGTCGGTCAGCCTCCTTCTCCTCAGCGGGGTTCCGACTACGGTCAGTCCGATGCCGGGGATGGGCGGTCCCCGCCGCATAAAATAAACGGTCGCATTCTCGCGCCTGCCGCTCGAGCTCTTCTTCGCCCATGGTCAAAAAGAGAAGGCATCACTCGAGGTCGCCTCTGTATGTTCCGCTGTCGACGGTCTGTTATCGGTTAGTTGCCGGTCTCCTCTTCGCAAAGCACTTCCGATAATCGCTGCCCGACATCGGAGCCCCTCCCCGCCTATAGGTAGGGCTCCAGATGAGCAGTTTCATCAGTGGGCCGCTCTTATGGAGCGATGGGCTCGGAGGTTGGTTCTTCTGCCTGGCTCGGTTACCTCGGAGCCCTCGGGCTCCTCCGGCGATCGGGAGGGCGGTTGGACCTTCCAGTCGCACGCGCCTTCTTCGGTGCTAGCGACTCCGTGCTTAGGTGTTTCCTCACATGGCTGCGGAGCAGGGGCCTCACGATGCCCTTATCTCCTGGTTTTTTCCTTCTTGCTTTCCAGGTTCCTGGGGCTTTTCCGCACCTTCTGCAGGGTTCGTGGCCGTGACGGCGCCGCTGGGCCGCTGGTGTTAGGCGGGCGCCATATGTGTCACAGTGGTCTCGGCGCCGCTGGCAGCGCCACAAGTGGTCCGCGGGCGCGTCGGTGGTGCCGCTGGATCTGCGGCGCCGTCACGGGCGGCATTGCCGCCGCGCCGCCGCGTTTTGGCCGGTGGCGCCGCCGTCACGCATGCGGCGCGGGCGCCTGCCCGCAGCGCGCTGGGGCGGGTATGGGTCAAGGTGGCTCTCTGCCCTACGCCTCGGTGCCGCTTTTCAGTCTGCTTTTGCTGCCCTGGCGCCTGCAGCCCTTGGGGACTCTCCTTGTTTTTCTGCCATTTCCTCCTCTCCTACTTTTTCACTCCTTTCCTGTCCAAACAGTCCTTTCTGGACCATCAGAGATGATGTTGAGCTTGACCTAGACCTTCGTTGGGTGATGAAGTGGAGGAAACAGGATCTTTCTTTGCTACAGAGCCTGTGGTCGAGGACCTGTCCTTTAAGTCTCTGTTGAAGAACCTGATCCACTCTTCTCTCCAGACTACAGACATCGATCCTGGGAAGATATTAAGACTCCAGTATCTTCATGCTTCGGAGATCCCTACGGATTTGACTCCTCCGATTCAGCCTTCCTTCGAGACGCTGTCTCAAATGGTATGGAATAACCCTGCTCTTATTCCCTCAGTGGCTAAATCCATTGATAAGAAGTATTCAGCTCCCAAGGATCGTCCCATTTTGGCATCCCAAGCCTTTATGGATCCTATTGTAGTCCTGGCAGAGAATGACAAGGTCGCTCTTCCTCAAACTACTACAGCTCGACCTATTAACAAAGATTCTCGTAAGATTGATACATTAGGTAAGAGAGTCTTGCTGCCTCCACCTAAGTATGCGAATGCCAGTTACCAAGGCTATTTTTCCTCAGTATGAGTATATCCTGTGGCACTCATGAAAGAATGGTTGAAGCTTTTCCAGATTCGGATTCCAAGTCAGAGCTTCTGACCGTTATTAGAGGTATTGAGTCAATAACCAACAGGTCAAAGCCGCCATGGACGCTTCTCGACACTGCTCCGCTCAGCAGCCGCTGATTTGTACTGGCGCCATTCCTGGCTGCGTAATTCTGGCTTCACGAATGATGCCTCAGCAGCAGGTGATGGCACTGCCTTTGATGGCTCCTTTCTTTTGGCCCTCAGGTGGAGCAAGCCTTAGAGGCCACTCAGAAGACTAGATCGCCATTAAGTTGGCCAGACCTCGCCTGCCCCTCTCGGGGCATGTGAACAGACGTCAGTTTCATAGTCGCCAGTCCTTTCGAGGCAGAGGCAGGGAAGCTTCCATAAAGCCAACCTGCCCAACCTCAAAAGAAGATCGTGGCAGAAGCGCAGGGACCTAAAGCTCCCAGCGCTACCTTATGAGTCGTTGGCCCAAGTTCCATCCACTCTGCCCGAGGTGGAACTTTCTCCTCCGTGGAGGTCGTCTGATGTACTTCTACAACCAGTGGAAGTCCATAACCCCAGACAAGTGGGTCCTTCGGATAATTCGCGAGGGTTATTCTCTCAATTTCTTGGAAACCCCCCCGAATTGTCCTCCCATACGACAACCCAGGTTGTCGGCCTCTCAGTCAGACCTCCTCACCGCGGAGATCCAGGGCCTTCTGAACAACAGGGCAATAGAACTGGTGCCCCCGCATCTGCGAAACACAGGGTTCTACTCCCATTACTTTCTGGTTCCAAAGAAATCTGGGGGGATGCGCCCCATTCTAGACCTCAGAAGTTAAACAAATTCCTCCCAGGAGAAATTCAAGATGATTTCCTAGGTACCCTGTTACCCTTGCTGCATCAGCACGACTGGCTGGCCTCTCTGGATATGCAGGATGCTTACCAGCATATCCCCGTCCACCCGACCCACCGCAAATCCTCAGGTTTGTAGCTTTGGGTCAGCATTATCAGTTCAGAATCCTGCCTTTGGGCTTTCCTCGGCCTTGCGAGTTTTACAAAGTGTTGTGCAGTTCAGCGCATCTCAGGAAAGTCGGACTCGAGTGTTTCCCTACCTGGACGATTGGCTTCAGCAAGCCCTTCCGCCAAGGGACTTTTGAAGCCGTAAACGACTTCTCGTCTTCTCACGTCCATGGAAGTTCTGCTGAATTTGAAAAAATCTCAACTGCAACCCTCCCAGAGGCTCCTTTTCATAGGGACGCTTCTAGACACCTCTTCAGCGAAGGCTTTCCTTCCAGAGGACAGAAGACTCGACATCCTTCGAATGGCCCGTTACATCAGGGAGAACCAATCGGTTACAACTCTCTCGATGCAACGCATGTTGGGTCTCATGGCGTCCTCGGTCTTCACTGTCCCTCTGGCCCGACTGCACATGAGAACCACCCAATGGATGCTCTCCACTCAGTGGTCCCCGACCTCTCACCCCCAGTCTTATCCCATCAAGGTGACGGAGCCCTTCAAGGTCTCTCACCTGGTGGTCTCAAGAGAGCAATTCCTGGAAGGATTCCCTTTGCTCCCCGGATCATCAGATCTCCATCACCACAGATGCATCGCTAATGGGATGGGGAGCTCACTGTCTCTCCTCCACACTCAAGGTGTATGGACTCAGTTGAAACTCATCTCACATAAATGTCCTGGAGATGAGAGCGGTCCTCTATGCAATCCGAGCTCTGAAGGATGTCCTTTGTCACAAGAACATTCTCCTTCAAACGGACAACAAAGCAGTGACGATTACATCAACAAGGCGGTGCTTCATTCTTATCTCTTTGCAGGAAGCAATGAGGTGTGGGAGTGGTGCTTGGAGCACAAGTCTCTGATTCATGCGGTTTATCTGCCAGGTACAAAACGACCTAGCAGATCACCTCAGCAGAACGGAGGCAGACCTCACGAGTGGTCTCTCGATCCAGCCGTAGCTCGTCCCTGTTCAAAGAGTGGGGACTCAGACCTGGACCTTTTGGCATCCCCACTCAACGCAAAACTGCCTCTCTTCTGCTCCAGAAATCCAGGGCCTGGCATTTTCTGTCAGGATGCGTTTCAGGCTGCTGTGGACAAAACGCTTTTACGCCTTTCCACCACTTCTCTAATCCAGAGAGTACCTCAAGTTCGAGTCTCAGGGACCAAGATGATTCTCATTGCTCCTTCCTGGCCTCGGCAACTATGGTTTCCTCTACTCAACAGTATGTTGGCAGCCCTCCGAGACCACTTCTTTGCAAATCAGTTCTTTGACTCAGGGTTCGTTGGTCCATCCAACCTGAAATCACTTCACCTTCATGCTTGGCTCCTGAAGAGATAGAAGGAATCGGTTCAACGCCCCTCGAGAGTCTCAGACATCCTTCTGGCTGCTCGAAGCCAGCCACCGAAAACGACGCCCAAATGGAAACGTTTTCTCTCTGTGTGCAAAATCCTCTTGGAATCCTTTTCCTGTCCTCCTGGCAAGGTTCTGGAGTATCTTTTGGACCTATCAAACTTAGGTCTTCAGTACTCCACAGTTAAAGTTCACCTTAGTGCCATCTCAGCGCTCCATGAGCCGGTTTCTTCCTTAACTCTGGCTCAGTTACCTATGGTGAAGAGATTTCTTAAGGGATTCTCCATACCAGACCCCTGTTAAGCGTCCAGTTGCAGCCTGGGACATTAACCTGGTGCTGGACATGCTCACTGGAAGCCTTTCAACCCTTAGCTACCTGTGAGCTAAAATTTCACCTGGAAGACTGCCTTCCTGGTGGCCATTACCTCAGCCCGCAGGGTTCTGAGATACATGCCCTGGTTACGGACCTCCGATACTGTATTCCATAAGGACAAGGTAGTTCTCCGTGACTCATCCTAAATTTCTTCCCAAGGTTGTCAGAATTCCATCTGAACCAACCTCTGGTACTTCCCATACTTGCTAATTTCCAAAATGAAGGGGAACGAGCTCTTCATTCCTTGGATGTTAAGAGATTTTATGTTCTATCTAGATAGAACCAAGGATGTTCGCAAGACTCAGCAACTGTTCGGTTTTTTCAGCGACACCCGCTGGGTCAACTCTGTCGCTGTTAGATGTATCTCTTCATGGTTAGTGGCATGCCTTCGTCATTGCTATTCCATGGCTCAAGTTAAATTAGAAGGTAGAGTGTACGCTCACTCTACTAGGGCGGTCGCGGCATCCCTAGCGGAAATTCGCAATGTTCCAATTGCAGATATATGCAACGCCGCTACCTGGAGCTCAGTGCATACTTTCGTTAAGCACTATGCACTGGATGTTCATGCCAGGCGACATTCCGCATTCGGCAGAACTATCTAATGGGCTTCTATCTTAGACGCGTGAGCTCCTGGCTCTCCTGCCGCCTCTTTGGGGATTATCAGCTTGGTACTTTCCTGACTAGTGTGATGAGTGGTGGAGACTTATGTCCAGGAAGATAGGAAAATTACGTACTCACTGTAATTCTGATCTTCTTGGACGAGTCTCCACCACTCATTCACACGCCCACCCTCCATCCCCCGAGCTCACCGCTGTATTGGTCTTCACTCCTCAAATCTTTAGGCCGAGACTTTTGCTGACCCTTCTTACACGGGTCATACGGACTATCTTATGTCCGTTTTAATCGTTGGTTTACCCTTACGTTAGTTGCGCTGCACCTCCTTGGTAAAAAGGTACTGAGGCGTTGGAGGGTCGCGCCGAGATGGTCATTACCGCTCGAGGCCGCTGCTTCATGGCATTCATGCGTCTCGCTCTGCCTCTCAGGGCGACCTCCAGCAAAAGTTTGCTCCCGATGGGTCTTAGTGCCTCCGGCGCCAATCCCACTAGTGTGAATGAGTGGTGGAGACTCGTCCAAGAAGATCAAGAATTACGGTAGGTACGTAATTTTCCTTTGCTGTCCCTAGCAGTCCATTCTCTCCTGTCTCTTCCCCAGGAATCACAATATGTTAACCTTCTCTCAGGGGAGGATTTGGTATCCCAACCTTCGGTTTCTCAATCTCAAGGCATGGCTCTTGAAGAGTTAGAGTATGCAAATTTGTATCTATCTCAAGGGGTTCTGGATATTCTGAAAGCCTCTCGAAAACCTGCCACCAGAAAAACTTATAACTCCAAATGGAAAAGATTTAGTATTTGGTGTTCCAAGAAGCATATATCTCCAGACACTGCGGAATTGTCTACAGTTCTGGATTACATGGCTTATCTTAATGGCCTAGGCCTCAGACCAGCTGAAGTTTGAAGTTTATTGTTCTAGGAATTAATACCTTTGAGCCAAGGATCTTTTACAAAGGTTCCACGTCATTAAGTACAAAAACATAGTAGACAGTGTTACAAACAATCAGTAAGCCGTTTAACAAGGCCACAACTTAAACAGTAACATTTATGTACAGAAAAGAAAAAGGAACTCAGAGGCAGTGTCAAGGGCAAGGAATAAGGATTGGAGAGCTTGAGAGGGAATAGAGGGAGAAATAAGAAGTTTAGGAGCAGACAGAACCAGGTTAGTGGTACTCAGCTTGTCAGCTACCCTCAGGGTACACTTGGCAGCTGTTTCTGCTTTTCTGTCAGTGGGAAAGCCCTCCTCACTGGCATCCCATCCGGTTTTCTGTAAATTTTTCAAGGAATTGCTTCATACCAATCCCCCCTTTAGAGATCCTACTCCTGCTTGGGACCTTAATATTTGCATAGCTCGGCTTATGCAACCTCCCTTTGAGCCTTTGTCTTCAGCAGAGCTTAAGTACTTGACCTGGAAAACAGTGTTCCAGGTAGCTATTACCTCTGCCAGGCGTATCAGTGAATTACGAGCTCTGTCAGTGGAGCCTAATTTCATTTCATTCCATAGAGATAAGGTGGTCCTTAGGACCAATAGGAGGTTCTTACCCAAAGTGGTTTCAGATTTTCATTTGAACCAATCCATGTCTCTCCCTGTCTTCTTCATTGACCATTCTTCTTCAGGAGAGAGAAGATTACACAGTTTGGATGTTAAGAGGGCCCTTAGCTACTACATTGAGCGTACTAAGGCACACAGGTCTGACTTCCTCCAGTTGTTCCTCACTTATGGGAGGTGGGAAAGGGCAAACCTGCTACTAAGAGAACTATTGCCAGGTGGATTGTCTCTTTTATGCAATTCTGCTATGAGAAAATAGGCAGAATACCACCCTCAGGCCTGAGGACTCATTCGACTAGAGGTACAGCTGCTTCCCTGGCTGCTGCCAGGGATATTCCCTTACTAGAGATTTGTAAAGCAGCCACCTGGAAAACAGTCCATACACTCACCAAGCATTACTCTCTGGATATCCAGGCTAGGAGTAATGCTAGGTTTGGTACAGCAGTACTGCAGAACCTATTACCAAATTAGGTTCGAATCCCTCCTCCATGGAGGTACTGCTTGGTAGTCTGCTATACGTCAGAATACAAGACTTAATGTTGTTCGAAGAAAAAATTACTCACCTTAGTAATTGTGTTTCTTCTAATGGAGTCTTGCTGTATTCTGATCTCCCTCCTTCCCTGCCTCCCCTCTCAGAACCTGGTTTTGGGAAGTGGGCTGGCAGGTGCAGTGTCGCAACCCAGGGGTGCATTTGGACACTCCTTCTCTTTAGAGATGAGGAGTGGTTTATGTTTGTTATTTTATAGTCATAAGCGTTCACTACCTGGTTTTTCATTTTGGATTTCTTGACTTGAGTCTTTGTGGGATCCAAAATATTTGGTTGCCATTTGGCTAGTAAAAATTTTACAATTTCCACACAGTGGGGTTTAGTTAGTTAGTATTAACTTGTAAAAACCTGACGGTTACACTTTGAAGTGCAGCAGACAGAGGTTTGAACTGAGCTCGAGCTCAACGTTCTATGTCCTGCATAGAATTTAACTCTTTCCTCTCCGGAGCAGTTCAAGTGCTGGGGCTAACTGCAATAAGTCAGAATACAGCAAGACTCCATTAGAAGAAACACAATTACTAAGGTGAGCAATTTTTTCTTCCTGCCCGCCTGAGGTCCCCTCGATCCTGAGCCTCCTCTCCCCCCCTCCCCACAGTCAGTACCCCCCAGCTTAACCCCTCCGGGGTGGGATCGCCCCTCTTCTTTGAGCGCTCTTAATGATTAGACTCTGGCTGTAGGTGAGGGATGAACTGGAAGGCCAGGGGAGGAGGATCCGGCTGTGGGCATGGGAGTCAGGTGCCATCGCCTACCACCCCTCAGGAGCCAAGCTTTTCCCATGTTCTGGTGCCCTTCCCCCCCACCTGCGTGGTGCACTGTGACGCAAGGCAGACGGCAACCCTGCCTGCATCAGCCACGCAGACATGCAGCCGATGCACTGCAGCGCCCCCGATCTCCACCAGGAGCTGCTGATGCACCAGACTAATCCCAGCCCTCCCCCTGGGGAGGAAAGCCACCCAGTGGGTGCTTGATCCTCACCCCATCCCTGCCAACCCCTGGAGCCCAAGCTCGCTCCCGAACTCGGGTCACCGGTGTAGTGCGAGGCGTGCTGTCCAGCGCCTCAACCCTCAGCGCCACTGGGCCGGTGGGGATAGCTTGTTTAGGCTGTGCCTAGTCCTGAATAGCATGGACTGGGGTATTTAGGGAGATTAAGGACCATTTTTTCACAAGCAAATGAGTCCTGGATTCTAGCAAGGCAAGAGCTAAGCGATTGGTTGATAAGATCAATCTCTTTACTGTTAGTGAAATGAACTGCGTCGTCCGCATAAAGGAGGGTACGTATGGGTTCACAGACTGTGGGTAGGTTGTTTATAAAAATGGTGAATAGGAGAGGGTCTAGAATGGAGCCTTGGGGAACACCACTGGTGATGTTGTTTACTCCGGATAGGGTGTTTCCTATTTTTGTAGCCTGTGTTCTGTGGCTCAGGTAGTCTGTCAACCAAGCTAGCGCAGGTGGCCCGAGACCGAAATCCAGTAACCTGTAAATTAGCAACTTGCGGTTGACCAAGTTGAAAGCCTTGGTCAGGTTCATGAGCACAGATCCTCTAACAAGGCCTTTGTCCCTAGATTGGTATATGGCATCAGTGAATTCAATCAAGGCAGTGTCGGTACTATACCCTTTTTGGAAGCCATATTGCTCGGGATAGATGAGGTCATACTGCTGCAGGTAATCCACTAGTTGGCTGTGGATGATTTTTTCTTGCAGCTTGGCTAGAGCGGAGAGAAATGAGATTGGGCGATAGTTCTCAAAGGATGTCTTCTTGCCGTTCTTATGTAGTGGGATGACTGTTCAGGATTTCCATGGGGTAGTCACTGTGCCAGTCAAGAGGGACAAACTAAAGAGCTTAGTAATGGGGAAAGCAATCTGAGCTGCAGCAAGCCTGAGAAATTTGGGTATGAGGCCATCGGGGCTGGAGGTTGAATTCATTGCTTATGGAATTAGATACCCAAAAAATTTCAGGGGGGTCAGCCCCTTCCATTCTTTCTGGAATTCCCCCAATTTTTAAGTTTCCCCTGCCATTATGGGTCTCTAGATCTTCCAGTTTAATTTTAACTCCTTCCAGTTCTTTTTGTTGTCCTACTATCGTGATTAACAGATTTATTTTTTCTTCTTGATGACTCTGTTCTCTACTCCTTCAATATGGCAAGACATAGCCTTTACTTTGCAAGTCAGAGTGTTGAAAGCCTCTGTAAAAGAACTCAAAGAGCTCTTTATCTGGGCAAATCCAACCTCCATTTCCATCATCAGATCCAAATCTGAAGCTCTGGGCGGTGGTGATGTTTCATTTATAGCTGCAGGGTTCCTTAGAGGAGACTAGGAGATGGTCCATGAGCCTGTGGCAGTATTGTCAGTGTTTCATTCTTCTGAGGGGGACCAGAACATGGCCACTAAGACAGTAGCAGTATTGATAGTGCCTCCTTGTCCTGAGGGGGGATGGAGAGATGGCCATTGAGCCCATGGCAGTGCTGGTGGGTTACTGGGAGATGGCAGCTGAGCACATGGTAGCACTGGTAATGCCCTCTACTCTTAGAGGGTTAAGAAGATGGCCTCCAAGCCTGCAGAAGTACTGACAGTAACCCTGTCTCTTGAGAGGGACTAGAATAAACCTGACAAAGCAGCAGCATATATCTTATTGTCCCCCCTCCTAAGGGGATAGGGAGATACCCACCAAGTCAGCAAAGAGAACTGGGAGATGGATACCAGTGAATCCATACTGGTCTTTGAAGTGAGCAGCCTCTGTGATCGGCTCTGCTTTCAAGCAGTCTGCATTCTGAATACTGTGTTGCAAACACATTGTGCATGCGGCCACATCACAGCTGAGGCATGCACACACAAAGTGCTACATGACGATTGTCCAGTAATGTTTCAGCCAGGAAATACTGTAGTACTGATGATGAAATTAGGCTCCAAAGCTTGTTTGTCACCTAAAAATGGGCTGAAGTGAAAACAACTAGACTTTACATATTAGATGCACTATTCCAGATAATTAAACTGCACAATAAAGATTACAGGCATGAATTTATAAATGAGTGCAACTTCTAGTTATGTCAGTGTACGGAAGTGCTCTTTATTCACTGGTCCTTATTTTTTATGTCTGGACAACCAGACGTTTAAATTGCGGTTATAACCGCCTGGTTGATGTTTTCGGTTACAACCGGGCAGTTGTAATCACTGCTTGTCAATCAAACCATGGTCATAAAGCACATTGGCCATTAGAGTGTGTGTTGTCAGGCCAAACATCTCAGGCAACATGGTGACACCGTTACTGAGCATCCGCAGTCATCACTCCCTCACACCGTCAGCGACATAACAGGTACAACATTTTTTTCCATACATATATAACTGTTTCCTTTTTGACTGCCACTGTTGTAGCAGAATTTGCCACTAGTAAGTAAAGCTTATACTGTGGCAAGTGCTAAAGAGGACTGGGGGGTTCCAAAAGAGTGCGAGACCGAGAGCAGAACAAAGAAGCAGTAAGCACATCAGTGCCGTGTTGCATAAACCACACAGCGACTGTTTGCAGCATGAAAATTCACACAGTCATTGAAAAAAAAGGAAATAAATGTATCTACCGGAAAGAGAGACAATGTGTGTGTGTGTGTGTCTCACACATAAAAAATAAGGACCAGTAATGAAATAAAATAAGATATGGGTGTGTGTGTGTGTGTGTGTGTAAAAACAGAATTTTACACACACCCTTGGTGTAGGATGCTTTTTTCCAGAGCACTGAATGTATGTGTGTGAAGGCATGAGCACACCAGGCACTGCAGAGCACCCCACCCTACTAGCTGCCCTCTCCGCCTGCACCTCCACCGGATCTCCACCTGGAGGTGACAGGACTATGGGAGGGACAGCATCCACCCCTGGAGAGGAGAGCTGCCCATCCTGCTCCTACCCCTCCCGCCAACCAGCTCCCCAAAGACCCACGGTCATTTCTAAACCCGGGTCGTCGGAGTGACGTGAGGTAAAGCTAGATGCCTCACCTCTCTGCACCACTGGGCTGGCTAGTGTGGGATGCTGTTATAAACTCCTCAGGGTTTATGTAGCATCCCACACCTCGAGTGTGTGTAAAATTCTGGTTACACACACACACACACACCCATGCATTATTCCATATGTTATGTCTAGGCCACGTTCTATCTCAGCGGAGCTATTTTCAAAGTTTAGACTTATCTGAAGCATGGTAATAAACAAGGTGAAGAGTACTGGGCCTAGGATTGACACTTGGGGGACACTGTGTTTGCAAGCAAGGGGGATAGGGTACTTTTGAATTTGACAACCTGGGTGCAGTTGGTTAGGTAGTCACAGGACCAGCTAAGAGGTGAGTGATCAAACGAAGGGTTTCAAGTTTAAAGAGCAACAGCTAATGATTGGCAAGATGAAAAAAATGTAAACATATCTGAAAATACAGCACTTCTGAGCAAACTGCTGTCCATGTACTGATAAAGATCACCAGTGAGAGTAACTGAGGCAGTAGATGCCCCATGATATTTTCTGACCCCCGCTGACTAGGGAATAGGAGATTATGTGAATTAATGTAATAAATTATTTGTTGGCACACTAGCTTTTCAAATAGTTTTGCAAGCACAGGACAAAAAAGAGATAGGTGTGTAATTATTAATATCAGGGTTAGGGCCCCCCTGTGAATAGGAACCACAATGTTTTTTTCAGCTATTGGGTACCTAACAAGAGGTAAGCAAAAGGTTAAACAGAAAGCACTGGTTTTTATATCACATTTGCAGAAGGTTTGAGATGACTAGATGAGTATTCATCACTATGCTTAGCACCTTTTTCATCTACTATGTGTTAGATAAGAATTGAAGCACTTCACTGTCAGTGACCTTTCTTAGGTAGAAAGGGGGGCTTGACAGGACATGACTCAGATGGGCAAGCTGAGAAAGTAAAGGGCAGAGCCATAAAGGTAGGGCTCGAGATTGATAAAGGCCTTGTTAAATGAGTTGGCAATGTGTTGACAATCAGTGGGAGGCATGTTATTAATGCTAATGGAGAGGGGATAACCTTTTTGGAATTATTTAGTAGGTTATTTATACCCTCTTTCACAGACTTGTTCTCCACCAGAACTCAGTTTGCACTGCTACCAATTTTACAACCCTTCAGACACCTGAAAGGATTATGTTGGTTTGCTGCCATCACTCAGCGTGACTTCCACTTGGGGTATCTCTAGATCCAAATCCCAGTAGAGCTACTGCTCACACAGTACAGTGCTCTTACCGAAAGGGCAAACAACCCACCCCTTCTGTCTTAGCTGAGAACACTTTGCTTTAAAAATGGTAACTTTAGCCTATCTCTTTGGAAACGGATCACAGACTTGCCAATTTACACCTGGTTATCCATACTGAAAATGACTCAGTCGCAGAAAGCATGAAGTATATAAAAATAACATTTAATACTTAAAGAGCTAGTGTACTGCCTGGAATTAATAGTAATTTTCAGATGCAGTCAACTATCACTTCTTATATCGCAGGTATTTTTTTCCTTTCTGTTTGTGTTTCTGTTTCCTAATTAGAAGATTTTCCATCTGGCAGTGCTGGGCTAATGTGTGGAGCACTCTGGAGGCTAAAGAAAGTCAGTTCCATTCCTTCCACTACATCATCAGAAATGTGACCAAACACATTGAGGCACCACAACCCTTGCAGACTGAGTAGTGACTTTCACAAGTTACCAATCAAAATGCAGGAAATTGTGACATAACTAATAACCAAGAAGACCCAATCCCTGTTGCTTTGTGTGCAAGAGAATAATCTAGCAGTGAGAAATGGTTCTCCTTGGTTACTAGTGAAGTCATAGTCAATGTGGTCTTAGTGTTGATGATGTAGTGGGAAGAAAAGAACTGACCTTTTTTTTATCCTCCAGAGTGCTGCTTCACATATGACCCCAGTACTGCCAGGTGAAAACTCTTCTAATTATAATCAGAAAAGAAGAAATACTTCAGATATAAGAAGTGACAGCTGACTACATCTAAAAGTTACAATTAATTCCAGGCAGTACACTAGTTGTTTAATGATATTTACATGTTACAGGGTAATACTCACTGAAGACTATGGGGAATACAGTATTTCTGCAGGCATAAAAATAAGCACTTTTGAAAAGATAGAGATCACACAGGAAAATAAAAACTAAATCAAATCCATCTAGATTGTAAGCAAAGTAGAAGAAGCCTTCCCCAACTGTGAACTGGTGAGTTATGGCAGACTTGAACCCGTGATGGTGCTAGTTCAAAATCTCAGACATAACTAACTCTAAGATCAAACACCAAACAAAAAATATCTTTGGCTCGCTGGCCCACTGCACCTGCATCATCGTTCATGCCTCTCAGACATCACACCTTGGACCTTTTTTTAATCTCTGGGGACCACCCCTTTTTGGACCAGGTTCAAACTGGTTTTGTTTATTGGAGTATGGTCCTTTTGTTCTCCTGGCTGGCTAAACCAGCAGGTTGCCATCTCACTCGGCCTTGGCCCTATTTGCATTCAAAACATGTCTTTTTTTTTTTTTTTTACAAAAGGGATGAAGCCTATTGAAGTTTAATCAAAACATAGACAATACTGGATGAACAACTATGCACAACCAGTGTGTTCTGCCACAGGGGTTCTGATTCTCTCTGACCTCGAGAGCGAAGCTTGAGAGGTCCATGGGAATCAGAACCCCGAGGTGACAGAACACACAGGTTGTGCATAAAGTTGCTCATCCTGTATGTTTTATAGTGTATAGTAGTATTATGTGAAATGTGTGCATTGTGTTTTTTTTTCTCTTTTTCATAATTAAACTGACTTGAAAAGTCTCTAGAGGTTCTAGAATACTGTCACCACAGAATTAAATAGAGGAAAGCAACAGTGTGCCAGCATTCCAAGTGGTTCTGCTGCAGTAATGACATCGCTACTCCAGCAGAACATATAGGATAGTGCATGAGTACCAGTTAACAACAGGGTTATTCTTTCACCAAGTTGGTACTATGACGACAGATTACCTCAAGAGCACAGCTCGAGAGGTAATCAGTCGTCATAGTACCAACGAGGAGAAAGAACAGCCCTGCCGTTAAATGGTACACATGCACTGTTCTGTATAGCGTATAGTGGAACGTCGTTGCCTCAAAAAAAAAAATTACTACATCTTTCTTTTTAAAATAAGACTAACTGTCAGATTGTTGCTCAAGGACACCATGTGTGACATCCGCACTGCAGCAGAACGAAAAGTCATTCTGCTGTCCTGCGGATGTCACTTTTTGGTTCTGGTGCACTACAGACGTCACTAGTGCAGCAGAACAACATTTTGAGAGCGCTAGATTTCAGTGAACAATGACGTTCCACTATACACTGTAACATAATGACATCACTACTGCAGCAGAACAAGCATATTCCAGGCATGGAATTTCATGCATAACAGCATTCCACTATACAAGCCTTTTACAGGATAGTAAAATGATTGCTTATACAAACGCTCCACTCAACTTCTGTGAGAACCCAGGAATGCTCACTCAAAAGGCCTAGACTACAAATGTAATTTTTAGTTTCCACCAGACTTCCTACCTCAGCTGAAATACTTTATAGAAGCATAGATGACAATAAAGAAAAAAAACACACACACAATACATTGCAAAGTGTCTTGCCCTCCAAAATATTTTTGTGTTGCCAAGCTTGCCAGTTTGTTGCTTTTTAATGTAGGTGACCTTGGCTGCACAAATTCCATACTAATAACAAACATTTCTCAGGTAACTATAGTTCTGCAGCTCAAGTGGGGAGGAAATATTTTTGAAGAGAGCCTAGGATCTGTCCCTTGCTTTCAGTTCTGCAAAGAGTGTGCCAGTCATCCACTGTGAGTTAAGCCCTTTGACTCTCTTCCTCGTAATGGGTGTGTAGAGGTCAGCAACAGAGGTAAATTTAGTGATAAATAAATCAAGTGCGGTGTTGGCATCAGTAGCAAGTCTAAGTGGGGACCGGTCAACATCAGCCACGGTGTTCATAAATGAATTAAATACAGTTTTGATCCAAGAGTTCTTTTTCTTCTTTGGAGCGGACTGTAGTAATGCTGCAACACTTTTTGTGGCTGCATAGTGGGGCTATTGCTGTTACACAGAAAGAGAAGGGAGCTGTGGAAGCAGGTAACTGGATACCTAGGCTGTGTCTTTCCACAGTGGAATCAAAGCACATGTCCTCTCCGTTCAGCACAGTGCTGTTCCTTTGTGTCTCCCCCCCCATCGCACTGTTTTTTTTTTGGTCCCGCACAGTGTAATGCAATAAAACAATTACTGGGCCATATGAACAACAACAGAGTCATGGAAATAAAAGCTAAAGTGAGAAAATGCCAGTGTTCAACTATTAGCCTCCCCATCTGCTATTAAAGATAGAAATAATTATGTTTCTCCTGTGTTCTTGTCTTGTTACATACTGTTATGATACACAGTACCTTCAAAAACAAAATGTGTGTGGCTGGCCCAGTGGCGGGGAGGGCTGAGACGCTGCATGCCTTCCCTCCTACCACTCTGCCGACCCGTGTTCGGGAGCAAACGCGAGTTGTCGTGGGGTCGGCCAGGGAGGGAGAGGATCGAGCATCTGGAGGACTGCTCTTCTCTCCTGGTGTGGGTGGTTCATCACTTCCCGCCAAACGACTGCCACCAGGGCAACCAAGAAGGGAGGGTGCTGCAGGACTGCAGCATGCGCGCGCCTCACGTGCACATGCTGACATGCGCATCAGCAAGGGAGAAAACAGAAGATTGGGCTAGCAGGCTCCATGAAACCCTGGCTGTGTGCTCCCAACTCTGGTGTCCCTTGGGCAATCTGGATTGTACTCCGGGGAGGGAACAGCTGTCCCCTCCCTGGCCTTGCCATGGGGGGAAAGCTGTGGGGGAATCTGCCCGAGAAGGAAGCTGGGTCAGGGGTGCACCAGAAGAACTGAGCCCTCTGAGAGAGGACCGAAGCCTGCCCGCTACCTCCACGGGAAGAAACATAATAAAAATTAAAAAAAAAAGATCAAAATCTACAAAACTAGTTTTCTTGTAGCCTATCAGTATTCCACACATCGTGATCTAGTAACTATTGCACAGGCTTAGGAGCCAGAGACCTATAAGTTCGTATCCCACCACAGCCAGTTACGGCATAACCTTGAACAAGTCTCTCTATCCCTTAGAGCTTCAGTCCCACTGAATTTGTCCTGTTTTGTTCTTTAACCCATATAACAGTTGAGTGTTTATATTTTATGGTTTCTTTATTTATGTATTTATAGAAAGTTCGTAGGGCACCACATAACAGACTCACTGGGACAAAAGTCCCATTTACAAGAGCGTCCTAATAATAAACATGATACATTTGCACAAAGGTAGAAGGTAAACCATTTTTACAAATTAAAAATACAGTAGAAAAATAGTTGCATAAAACAATTACAAATCTGTGTATTGTTTTTGGTAAAACTGTCAGATAAGATTATCAGGGGATGGTGCTGCATGCTTGGAGGAGAGAAAGCAATAAAGAAGGTTGTGATGAGCCAAGGGCTCCCATATACAATTTTTTCGTATGTATGTTTTTACTTCACTCCAGTAAAGAGTCCACTGCTCGCTCTTTGACTCTTTTCTTAGCCAACAGCAGAGGTGTGGAACTGCAGGAAACCCAGAAAAAAAGCTGATTGCACTGGATGTGGAATTGTTCCAACAAAAAGCTTTATTCACAGCGCTTATCCAAACATGCAAATGAGATTTCTCAACGAAGATCTTAAACAAATCAGGAGGAGTTAATTTGAAGGGAAAATAATCCCTTTTTAAGGCTCTGTCTCCCCTTCACTGCTTGCCAGTTTAACTTGGTCTGTTATTTCATGAATGGTAATTAGTGCTTGACTTAAGCCCAAAGGCTACCTTTGGCCAAATCTGATGTTGGCAGGCTGGGGGCTTCCTCAGTCAGGGTTGTGGTGATGGTCGTGTTAGGGGGTTAAAGGAGGAGGAGAGGGAGTCTGTACTATACTGCTTCAAAAGGCACTGAGTGGCATGCAGGGGGAGATGTTGCAGGGAAGAAATTAAAATTGAAGACCCCCTGGGAGGGCAGTTCCGCTTAATAAGAGCTTATAATTACATGGCAAAGCCTTTTGTGCTGTTTTTGACATTACAGTATCTACCACATGATTCTGGGAGGGATAGCTTGTCTACTTTTTGTATGCTACGTGGGTGTCGGGGTGATGTGTGGAAAATAATTTTATTTAACTCTAAAGCAACACTGCAGCACCCTTCCTCTCCCAGTTGGCCAGTGCCTTGCAAATATCCCATTCATGCCTTGTTAGACAGGGCGCACAGATCATGCTGCAAAACACAGAAATCGACTAAGAAATTGCCACTGTTTTTATTGCTGAATGTTTTCAACAATCTGCATGAGAATGTACTCATGGACAACATGTAAAATAAAATTAATCCCATATTCAAGTTCAAAGGCGCAGCCTGAGTGACCACTCCATATCCAAACTTAGATTCCCCTGCATACCAGGAGCTAGCATGTTCCCAGTCACAGAAGGGATGCAGAAAAAAATATGTTTTTTTGTCGTTTTTTTTCCCCCCCGTATAGATTTTTATCCTCCATGGTGGGCCACTGCTTATGTCGGCCAGGCTCCAGGGTCGTTCAGGATCTTACTACATTGTGCATGTCCTAGCGGATCCCCAGAACTGGCCTGGAGGCTTCATCCTGCTGTAAACCCCATAATGTTCCTCTTTTTCTCCTCCTTCTGGGGCCCTGGGATGCAGTAGCGCATGCACATGGAGGCGCACATGCGCACCACAAGTCTAGCGATGGCCCCTTCCTCCCTCATCTGGCCTAACACCAGTGCTCCTTAATGGGGCGCTGCCGCCCAGCTTCCACCAGGAGGCAGACAAACAGTGAGAAGGCCCTCTTCGACCTTTCCAAGGAGGAGAGCTCCTGCCTCCCCACCTGGCCAACCCCAATGCCGAAAGCTCGAGCCCAAACCCAGGTCGCCGGCGTGGTGCGAGGAGTGGTGTCTGGTGCCTCAACCCTCAGCATCACCGGGCTGGCGCATTTGTTTGTTTTTGAACAGACAGACCTTCACAATCATTCATGCCAGATGTAGAGAGTAAACAGCAGCAGTTTTTTACCTGAAAATCATAGCTACTGTTTTGTAACACTTTCATCACACTTTTCATCACGGTTGTGTGTTTCAGTCATGTCTCATTTACTTTAGCTCAGAAAAACACATAAACCCCAAACAATCTAACTGGTTCAGAAGAACCCCGAGTGCTTTGCCACTGTTTAAGTTTCTTCTTTCCATATGCAGCACAGAGTTTGAGCAAATGGGGCAGTGTGTGCTGCCTCTCTCTGCACTGAGCTCGGCACAGGACTTCTCCCTTCAAGATCTCACAACTACACATTTAAACCATATTTCCACACAGCATGCAAAAAGTAGCAAAGTTGTCCATCCTTGTGGGACACGAAATTATCAGATATGCAGCTTTATGTGATAGGACAGCAGCAGTCTAATTTTGCATTAATTGCCCAATACATAGACTGTAAGTGCAATAATACACACGCATCCCAGTTTTCATCAGTATTCTCTATTGTTTTTTGACACCCACTGTTTAATATCACTTTTCTTGTGACTATAGTGAGCTACCATACAGCAGCCACTGCTCTCTTGCCTTATGGGACAATAGGTGTACAAATACAGCTGAGAATACTGATGAAAACCTGGTTCCAGCCATATTTAAAGTAGCCCTCTTTTTATTATTTCATACCTGAAAAAAGGTGCTATAGCAGACTCAAAATGGGAAAATAAGTTTATTATACAAGTTGGGAGAGAAGGGGCAATCTAAAAAAAAAAGTTATAGGTTAATCCAGGTCAGAATTGTTACCACTGCCAGCCCGGTGGTGCAGAGGGTTGAGGCACTGGGCGCCTTACCTCTCGCCACGCCGGTGACCCGTGTTCAGGAGTGAGTGCGGGCCATCGGAGGTCGACACAGGCGGAGGGTGCGATGCAGGATGACCTACTGACAGGCAGATCTCCTCTCCGGGGAGGGGACCTGAGCTTCCCTCAGTGCTTGGGTGCCTTGCGGTGGAGGCCATGGGGGCAGTGCAGCTGAGGGAGCCAGGGATGCTAGGCCAATGGGTTGGGAGGAAGGGGCCATTACTGGAGCAAGAGGGTGAATGCGTGCCTTCACGCACATGTACCCCTCTGTCTGGGGCCCCGGGCAACTGTGGAAAGAAAACAGGAAAATGGTCAGGAGATGCAGCAGGAAGATGCCTCTGGGCTGGCTCCAGGGGGTCCGCTGGGACACGCACAGTATTACAAGCTCCCGACCAACCCCCGGAGTCTGGTAGGTTGGCAGATGACAGCTACAGCCCGTCAAGGAGAATAAACACCTATATGGAAGAAAAAAATTGCGAATGCTATTATGCACTGCTGCTCAAAATGCCCATCTCCTTTAAAATTGCAGACATAGCTGGGACAGCAAGAAATTCCCCCAGAGAAGAACCACCACTGTAAAAAGACTTGGCCCTAGAAGTGGCAGGTCTGACTCTATAGACCCATGAATGGCCATGGTTGGCTGAATGTAGAACTGGAATGGGCTGGTGAGAAGTGATAAGAGCACATATATTGCATCTAGGGTTAACAACCCCATTAAAGCAGCGCATGGTATACTTAAAACTAGTTCTGGTCAGAGCCACTACAGCTGCTAATGCAGTCACTTGATAAGGACTGTTTCACAGTATCAGTTTTAGTATCGGGAGTCGATGTGTGTCAAGTTTTGAAATGTTGACATCACTGACCCTCCATGTAAATGGGGTAAGTGATGTCAACATTTCAAAACTTGACATGTGCGAACTGGCGATACTGGGGGAAACAAATATGTGAAACAATCCTTATTATTTAATTAATGTAGGTATTTATTTATTTATTTATTTTATTTATTTATTTATGTATTTGGTAACCAGGTAAATGAGCTGATCCAGAGGACCGTTTTCAGTCACAACCCGGGCCACATAGTGTCATTAGTTGAACAATACAGTACATGCAGATACAGAGTAGTAAAAGAAAACATACACCTCAAAATGAGGTGGGTACAATGGTATCAAGTAGGTTATACAGCATAATGACAAAAGGAATGCAGAGTGATGAGATCACACCTCAAGCATGAGGTGAGCACGTTGTTAAACAAGTTGGTTGAACATCATGAAGACAATAGAGATCAGCAAGTACGTGGAATTATAGGGAGCCTTTGAGGGATAACTACCGGTTGAGACAGTGTTGAGGGGTAACTACAGGTAGAGAGAGTGCTGAGGTGTAACTACAGATAGAGACAGTGTAAAGTAAAACAGTCAGGAGCAAGGACACTCGGGGCTGCATTAGCTGCCGTAGTGGCTCTGACCTGAATTTGTTGTTTTTCCCTGTTCATAAAGGAGGTTGGGCAGAACCTGGAAGTATTTGTGACACACAGTGATCTTAACTGTTGGTCAAGGGACCCCTTTATATCACATGCAAAAAAACCACCAAAAAACAGGAAAGTAGTCACTAATAGAGTCAGAGAATGTTCCAACAATGATATCTATCCTCCGATTGTACTAGGATCCAATCTATTAGTAAGTGTTTCTAAGATCTATTGTTCACTCTAGTAGGGGACATTACTTATTGTTTCAGGTCAACTTCATTTAGAATATTACTATATGTGGAGATGTGTCTAGGAGACCAATTGAGGTTTGAGTCACCAAGAACAGTTAGCTCAGTGAATACTTAAGAGTTGACCATACAGGCCACATTTCTGAGGCATGTCACTCCACTCATAGGTGGATTGTAGATGCAGCATAATTTAAGCCTTTTGAGTTACTGCAATTTAGCTGCACAAATCAGCATGTGTCACTTCAAATATTTCTTGTGAAAATGTTCTGGTGGTGGAAGATCGGCCTCCCTAGGGAAGCACACACCTGTGAAACTGTTCAGGTTTGTTCCTGTCTTCCTACATGTCTTAGTTTGTTGGGCTGCAAACTGTAATACAATATTTTGTATTCTGTTTGGTACATTGCAGATTTTTCAAATACATTAATTGATGCAGGTGCATAGTGCTGGATCTTCCTGGACATAAAGTCTCCGCCACTCATTCACACTAATGGGACAACACCAGAGGCGCTGGGACCCAGCAGGAGCCAAAATTCTTTAGGAGGGCCAGCTGTATAGGCTATCTGGTGTCAACCCTCCAACCGCCTCAGTTTCTTTTTTCTGCCTTCGAGTGCGCTTCAGTGACGACGTCGCTCTCCCACTGGGAGTCAAAACTTCACATCTATATGACAGCACCTATAGTCATCAGTTTCGATTAGTTTATCTTAGTTTTATTGTTTTCTAGAGAAAATAAAATAAAATGGTAATTTATTTAAGTAACTTATCGCAGAAGAAGTCTTTAGCCCTCCTTCGACGGAGTCGACCATGAACAGGGCAGGTGACGGTATGGAGACTTTGCGTGAAAGCTGTTCAGTCAGCCGGGCTGGGTCTGGTCCACTACCCTCTACGGAGGGGGGGTCCGACTACAGGCAATCCAGTGCTCAGGGGATGGGCAGTCTTCCCAAAAGCACAAACAGAAGCGGTCCAATTCTTGGCACTGCTCGAGCTCTTCTTCGGCTTTCCAGTCGAAAAAGAAACGGCACCGCTCGAGGTCACCTTCTGGTATGTATGCGCGTCGATCGTTGGTTTCTGGAGGCAGAGACCAGACTCCACCTCTTCCAGGCTCCTCTCTAGTCTCTGTCCCTGGTGCCCGGCATCCTCAACTCCGGAGTCCCTCCCTGCCCAGTGGGGTTGCTCCGGTGAGCAGTTTCACCATGGGGCCGCTCTTATGGAGCAGTGGGTGTGGTGGTTGTCCCAGCTACCTGAGCCAGCGAGTCCATCACTGAGGTCTTCAGGCCTATCAGTCTCAGACCTGTGGACAGGGCAGTTGGGGCTTCCTAGTTGCTCGGTGCCATCTCCAGTGCCGTCAACGCCACACTCTGGTGTTCTTCCCCCTCACATGACTGCAGCGCAAGGGTCCATACCACTGCCTTTATTTCCTGCTGAATTTCTTCATTTCTCCTCTGTGAGTCAAGGGCAGGGGACTTCTGCTGTGGTGCTGCTGGCTGCAGCACCATGCTTGATGCCACTTTCTGTGCTGGTGCCACGCTCAGTGCTGTTTTCCATGCCAGTGCTGCCTGTGTTTTTGGTGCCGTCTCCTGTTGGTTGCAGCACCGAGAGCGCTTGCAGTGCCGCATGATATACCTAGGTTTTCTACACCGATTCTTTCTGCTCTTCCTCCTCCTCCTTCCTTTCATCCTTTTCCTATCTACACAGTTCCTTCTGGACTGGCAGGAGATGACGTTGAGCCCGGTCTGGATCTTCGATTAGGGGACGACTTCGATGATGATTCCTCCCTAGGGGCAGTGAATAAACCCATTTTCTTTTTTTTTTTTTTTATGTATATTTTACTTTGTTTCCTCCTACCGAGCCATCAGAGCTCCACCCTGGTCACAGTGCCCCCACGGCTTCCACCACCTGTTGAGCCCCTCGCTCTCCCGGTTACTCCTGGCTTACCCCCAGGAGGCAGGGCACGGCACCATAGTGGGCACCGGTGCCGTGTAACCATATCTGGTTGGGAGAGCCCTCGGCCAGGTGGCTAATTGAAGTCCGGGGGCAGGGCATCATAGAGACGGCTGGCATGGAGGGACTTTAATCCCTATAGGCTGGGGCGGAGACGTGCAATGATGCCTGTGTCTGTCCCGCCCCAGAGATCCCCTTGACCGTGCATCGGTGCATAGGGTGATACACCTAGCTTCCGCTAGGTATCACCCCTGCACCAAGTGTGTAAACCCCCCCATCCCCCAGAGAAGAAGAGCTGTCCTGAGGACGCTCGATCCTTCTCACCCTGGCTGACCCTCTGACGACCTGGGCTAGTTCCCGAACCCGGTTCACTGCTGTCGCAAGCGGAAATCCAAACACTGCACTAGCGGGCCGGCCTGTGAATAAACCTCTTTCAACAGAGCCTTTGGTTGAGGACCTTTCTTTTAAGTCTCTGCTCAGAAATTTGAATACCACACTCTCTGTCCAGACTTTGGATATGAATCATGGGAAGTTACTGCGTCTGCAGTACCTGCACGTTCCGGATATTCCTGTGGAATTGACCCCACTGGTGCAATCCTTTTTTGACACTCTGTCGCAGATGGTGTGGGAAAATCTGGCACTCATTTCCTTTGTGGCTAAGTCCATAGATAGGAAATATGTCCCTCCCAAGGATCGCCCCATTCTGGCCTCACAAGCCTTTGCTAATGCCATTGTTGTTCTGGGTGAGAATGACAAGGCTGTTCTTCTACAAGCATCTACAGCACATTCAATAAACAATGAATCTTGCAAGATAGACACTTTGGAAAAGCGAGTCTTTGCTGCTTCCACCCTGGGTATGCGTATTGCTAGCTACCAGGGCTACTTCTCTCAATATGAGTATACTCTCTGCCATTCACTCAAGGCTACGGTAGAAGCTCTTCCTGATTTGGAGGTTAACTCAGAGCTCCTTCAAACCATTGGTAGGGGTATTGAATCCAATAATCAACAGCTTAAAGCTGCCATGGATGCCTTTGACACTGCCTCCAGAGCAGCGGTGGCTGGTATTTGTACCCATCGCCACTCTTGGTTGTGCACCTCGGGCTTCACAAATGATGCCCAACAGAGAGTTATGGCCTTGCCTTTTGATGGTACGTATCTGTTTGGTCCTCAGGTCAAGCAGGCACTGGAGGCCACTCAGAAGACAAGAACAGCCGTCAAAACTGCCAGACCCCCTTCCGCAGCCCCTCAAAGGGGCGGGAACAGGCGTCAGTTTCATAACCGTCAGTCCTTTTGTGGTAAAGGCAGAGGGGGCCTTAACAGAAACCAAACCCCTCAGCCGCAAAAGAAAATGCAGCAGAAGGCACAAGGCCCCAAAGCTCCTAGTGCCACCCTCTGAGATTCCGGCCCAAGACCCACCTCAGCTGTCCGAGGGGGGGACTCTTCCTCAGCAGTAGAAGGGTATCTGACTCAGTTTTACAACCAATGGAAGCCAGTCACTTCAGACAAATTGGTGCTCAGACTAATCCATGACGGTACTCTCTAGATCTGTCGGAAACCCCTCTGGATCATCCACCCAAACGACAGCCCAAGCTGTCTGTTGCTCAGTCAGACCTTCTTGCTTCAGAGATCCAAGGCCTTCTGAACAACAGGGCAGTAGAGATAGTTCCACTGGATCAGCAGAACACAGGTTTCTACTCCCATTACTCCCTAGTTCCAAAGAAAACAGGCGGCATGCGTCCTATTCTAGATCTCAGGAAGTTAAACAAGTTCCTTTTCAAGGAAATGTTCAAGATGATATCACTCAGTACACTTTTACCTCTGATTCATCAACACAATTCACTAGCCTCCCTGGACATGCAGGACACCTGTCAACAAGTTCCCATTCACCCAAGCCATCACAAATACCTCAGATTCGTGGCATTGGGTCAGCACTACCAATTCAGAGTCCTGCCCTTTGGGCTGTCCTCGGCACCTCAAGTTTTTACAAACTGCTTTGCAGTTCTCACAGTGCATCTGAGGAAGCTCGGAATTCAGGTGTTCCCGTATCTGGACAATTGGCTTCTCTCAAGCCCCTGCAGACAAGGGACTCTAGAAGCCGTGGCCACAGCTTCAAAATTCTTCACATCCATGGGAGTCCTGCTAAACTTGGGAAAGTCAAAGCTACAGCCCTCCCAGCGGCTCCTCTTCATAGGAGCCCTTCTGGATACCTCCAACGCAAAAGCCTTTTTTCTGGAGGACAGAAGGAGCGACATTCTCCATATGGCCCGCTTCATCAGAGAAAACAGCTTGGTTCAAGCTCTCTCAATGCAGCGGATGCTTGGTCTCATGCCATCCTCAGTGTTTACTGTGCCTCTGGCTCACCTTCACATGAAAACTACTCAGTGGATGCTCAGTACTCAGTGGTCGCCAAACACACTCCCACAGTCGTTTAACATCAAGGTGACAGAACCGCTGAAACGGTCACTCACCTGGTGGACTCAGAAGGACAACCTTTGGGAAGGTTATCCCTTCGCCCCTTTGGATCCCCAGATCTCCATCACCATGGATGCGCCCTTGCGGGGGTGGGGAGCTCACTGTCAGGATCTCCACACCCAGGGTCGATGGAGTCAGGACAAGTCTCAGCTTCACATAAATGTTCTGGAAATGAGAGCCATCCTGTACGCAGTCCGAGCTTTGAAGGACATATTCTACCACAAGACCATTTTCCTTCAAATGGACAACAAAGCAGTGATGTACTATATCAACAAGCAGGGCAGAGCACACTTTTACCTCTTATGCAGGGAAGTGATGAGAGTGTGGGAATTGTGGCTAGAGCACAGAGCTCTGATCCAGGTAGTTTACCTGCCAGGAGTCCAGAACGGTTTGGCGGATCGTCTCAGCAGAATGGAGGCGGATCCTCACAAGTGGTCTCTGTCGACACAGGTGTTGTGCAGTCACTCTTCGAAGAGTGGGGACCTCCACACCTGGACTTTTGTGCGTCCCCACTCAATGCAAAACTGCCTCTCTTCTGCTCCAGAAATCCAGGACCTGGCGTTTTTTGTCAGGATGCATTCAGACTGCAGTGGACAAGACACTTTCTGTACGCATTTTCTCCTCTTCCCCTAGTTCAGAGGGTGCTGCTCAAACTGGAGGCACAGGGGGGGCAGAATGATTCTCATTGCCCCATTCTGGCCTCATCAGATCTGGTTTCCCTTAATCAACAGATTATCAGAAACTTTGCCAAAGACAGCTTCCACTTGTTATGAACCTGCTGACCCAGGGCCCTGTGGTCCATCCCAACCTGAAGTCCCTTCACCTCCATGCCTGGCTCCTGAGGAAATAGAGGTGAACAGGTTTAATGTTTCATGTAGGATCTCAGATATTCTGTTAGCTGCTCACAAGCCAGCTACTTGAAGAATGTACACGGCTATGGGGAAGCGGTTCTCCATCTGGTGTGCAAAATCCTCATGGAATCCTTTTTCCTGCACACCAAATAAGGTCCTAGAGTATCTTCTAGACCTCTCAAACACAGGCCTGCAATACTCGACTGTTAAGGTTCACCTCTGCACAATCTCAGCGTAGCATGAGCCCGTACACTCCATGTCTCAGGCTCATCTTTCTGTGGTCAAGAGGTTTCTTAGGGCATTTTACATAGCAGGCCACTGGTCAGATGACCAGTAGCAGCCTGGAACATTAACCTTGTGCTAGACATGCTCACTCGTAAACCTTTTGAGACCCTAGCTACTTGTGAGCTGAAATTTCTGACTTGGAAGACAGCCTTCCTTGTAGCCATCACTTCTGCCTGCAGAGTGTCTGAAATACATGCTTTGGTCACAGGCTCTCCGTGATACTGTATTTCACAAAGACAAGATGGTTCTTAGGACTCACCCAAGTTTCTTCCCAAGGTTGTCTTAGAATTCCATCTGAATCAGCCCTTGGTCCTTCCTACCTACTTCATGAACTTCCAGAATGAGGGAGAGTGTACCCTACATTCCCTAGATGTGAAGAGAGCCTTGCGGTTCTACTTATACAGGACTGAGGAAATGCACACAGCTAAACAACTGTTTGTCTCCTTCAGCACGGCCTGGCTGGGTCAGCCTGTTGCTATCAGGTGTATTTCAGCATGGCTAGTGGCATGCCTCCGCCACTGCTACTCCATGGCACAGGTTAAGCTAGAAGGCAGCGTATACGCTCATTCTACCAGAGCAGTCGTGGCATCTCTGGCAGAAATTCACAACATGCCCATTGCGCATATCTGCAATGTGGCCACTTGGAGCCCTGTGCACACTTTTGTAAGGCACTATACCTTAGATGTCCATGCCAGACAGCATCAGTCTTTTGGCAGGACAATCCTAAATGGACTCCTGTCCTAGGTGAGCTCCTCTGTCCTGCCGCCTGTCTCAGGGGATTATTTTAGCTCAGTACTCTCCCATCAGTGTGAATGAGTGGTGGAGATTTTATGTCCAGGAAGATGTGGAAATTACGTACCTACTACAATTCTTGAGTTTCTTGGACGAAATCTCCACCACTCATTCACATGCCCACCCACCATCCTCCGAGCTCACTTTTCTGTTTATGGTCTTCTTTCCCTTGGTGTTTGGGTTGTGAAGCCTTTTTTGTGTTGACCCTTTTTATATGGGTCATTCTGACTATCTTATGTCCGACATAGGTTCATTTCACTAGGTTAGATCTTCCTGGACATAAAGTCTCCACCACTCATTCACACTAATGGGAGTACACCAGAGGCGCTAGGACCAGTGGGAGCAAACTTTTTTGCAGGAGGGTCGGCGCCAGAGATGGAGCCACAAGGAGCGGCTCTGCAGCCTCAGCTTGTGCGGCAATGACTATTTCGCCGTCCACCTCCTCAGTTCCTTTTTTCCCGCCGCCGAAAGCGCCCAGTGACGACGGCCGCCTCACCGGGAGTCAAACTTGAAACTAGCAGCATAGTTTTCAGTTTATTATTTTGTAGCATTTTTGAATAAAGTACTGCTTATGATAATTTATTGCTTATCAAAGAAAGAAGTCAGCCTACATTGTGAATTAGAGCCATAAGGTCCAGGTGGTAGGGAGGCAGTGAGAAACCGTATGAAAACTGTTCAGTCAGCCGGGCTGGGTCCGGTCCTCCACCTTCTCCGGAGGGCAGGTCTGACAATGGACGGTCCAGTGCCTGATTGGAAGGGCGGTCCCCCCTGGAAGCATAAAATTAAACGTCCGCATTCTCGGCACCATTCAGCCTCGAGCTCTTCTTCAGCCCATAGGTCAAAAAAGAAAAGGCATCACTCGAGGTCGCCCTCTGATATGTCTGCTCGTAGACAGTCGGTCGTTGGGGTCCGTTGCCAGTCTTCTTATTCGGAGTCGCCAGTTTCTGGTTCTGGTCACCGACCTCTTCAACATCGGAGCCCTTCCCCGCCTTTTGATAGGGCTTCCGATGAGCAGTTTCATCAGTGGGCCGCTGTAGTTCAGCAATGGGCTCGGAGGTTGGTCCAGCTGCCTGGCCCAGCCACTCCGGGGCCCTCGGGCTCTAAGGGGGATCGGGCAGGGCGATTGGGCCTCCCTAGTCATGTGGCATCCTCTTCGGTGCCGTCGACTCTGTGCTCAGGTGTCCCCCCCCCCCTCACATGGCTGTGGTGCAGGGGGCTGCACTGATGCCTCTATCTCCTGGTATTCTTCCTTCTTTTCCCTCAAATCCTAATTTTCAAACAACATGAAGTCTTGCTATATTATGACATATGCAGTTTGACCCAGCCTTCGAACTGCTCCGGAGGTGAAAGAGTTAACTTTCCATGCCAGGCATGGAATCTTGAGCGCGAGCTCGGTTGACAACTCTGTCTGTTGTTCTTCAAACTCAAACTGTCAGATTCTTTACTCCGCCTCACTGAACAGTCGCTCCGGAGATTTCTCCTGCTGCTCGGTTCATTTTCTCGGTTAAAAAGTGTAATTTTTCGTTTTTTAAACCGCATTTTGTCTATATTTAACCGCAGCCGGTCGGTTCAAGCTCTGTCTGTGGTATCGTAAGTAATAGATAGGTTTTACATTATTTCTGTGTGGAACTTGTAAACGATATTATCGGTTCGGTTTGAACCGATCAGGTTGTTGTTAAACTTTATTAAATTGCATTTAGAGTGCGGTTCCCGGTTCTTATCAGTTCTAAAAAAAACGCATTTCATTACGGTTTTTCCATGACCCGTGACACGGTTGGGAACCGATAAGTGTCTTGCTTGGTGGATTGCCGAACGGGCAAGTTTTTGGTTAGGCTGGCACTATGTCTGAGAAACCCAAAGAAAAACCGGGCCCACTGGGTTTCAGCACTGTAGTGTCTGTGGGGAAGCCTTTGCCAAGGCTGACCCACACACCACATGTGTTTATTGTCTGGGGTTTGACCACCTCAATGCAGACTGCCAGATTTGCACGAATTTCCCTGCAGCTACCCTGGATAAGAGAGTTGGTAGGCTCAGGGAACGAGAGGCCAAAAAGTCCGCTGACCTGGATGCCCAGCCCGGTTCGGTGCCAGCCGAACCGGAGGGAGTGCCCTCTGACCAGGGCGAGACTTCCTCGGGCAAATGGAGGGCTGACTCGGAGGAGTCAGTCCCAGCAATAAGGACTAGAAAATCAGCAGGTGTGGAGCCAAAATTTCCTTCTCCAACCGCTGCAGAGATAGATCAAAATTGTCCAGTCGCTTTCCCCGGTTCCGACCAAACCGGCACCATCAGGTAAGCGGTCGGTTCAGTCGGTGCCACCGGTTCAAGAATATGATATAGAGGAATTTTTTGAACCGGAGTGGGGGGAGGAAGATTATGAAGAGAGTGAATGTGATTTTGAAAGTCTGGATGTGCCCATTGAACCGGACATCTCCCCAGACAGACCTTCAGGCGTGTCTCCCCCTAGGCTTTCTGAGTCCCCTTCTCATTTTATGTTTTATAAGAAAGTGGCTGAAACCCTCCAGCTCCCTTTGGAAGAAGCTGTGGATGAACAGGAGGAGCCTGACTATGTAGAAATGATGGATATCCCAGAGTCTAGGAGATTGTCTATTCCTTTACATAAATCTTTTAGGAAACAGACAATAAAAATTTTAAAAGTTCCTCACACTATACCTCCTGTGGATAAAAAAATGGACAAGAGGTACACATTGTCAGGCCCCGATACGGAGTTCCTTTCACAGCAATGCAGCCATGTTGGGGTAGTGCAGGCTGCAGCCTGTGATAAGGCAAATATTCCCTTGGCTTCACACCCCCATGACAAGGACTCCAGGAGGATTGATGCCATGGCAAATAAACAGTACATGGCAGCATCCTTGGGACTTAGACAGGCAAATTATATGGCTTATGTGGCAAGATACCAGAAATCCAGATGGGATACTGTTATGGCCCTGGCGAAACAGGTCCCTGGCCAGCTTGCCAAGGAGCTGGAGCAGGTGGCTGCTGATGGTATTGAGGCATCCAAGGTGCAGTTCCATGCTGCAGTGGACTCTAATGATGTATCTTCAAGAGTCATGGCTACATTTGTGGCTTTTCGCAGAATGGCTTGGCTCAGGTGTACTAGCCTGTCACAGGATACCCAGGTTAAGGCCATGGATTTTCCTGTTGTGGGTAACTCTCTGTTTGGGGAGCAGACAGAGAATTACATGAAGAAAATGGATGAGTATGGGACCACTTATAGGAGTGCACAGGCCAAGGAAAGGTAGGCCACTCCTCAGAGGCAGCTTGGCAGGGGCAGGCCTTTTCACAGACCTTTTTACCAAGCCCAGGCCTCCTCTTCAGCCTATGCCCAGAGGGGGTTCTTCAGAGGGAGAGGCAGACGGGGTACGAGCAGGCCTGCTCCCACCCCTCAGCCTAAAGCCCCTGCCAAACAGGCACCCTGATGGGAGGGCCAGGGCCAGTCTCCATTACCTGTAGGGCAGGCTGGCTTACTTCGTCCAGGACTGGGAGTCTTTAACATCAGACAAGTGGGTCCTGGAATAGTAGCAAGGACTGGTTCTCAGCTTCAAAATTTCAAAGATGAGAACCAGATCCTTCACCTGCAAATCCATCAGAGGCTCTCGCTCTGGAAACAGAAGTCTCTACCCTCCTGGCTCTCAGAGCTGTAGAAAGGTACCTCCTACACCAGGGCAAAGGACTGTACTCCAGGTACTTCCTTACCCCAAAAGAAAGGAGAATGGCGGCCATCCTGGATCTCAGATACCTAAACAAGCACCTTTTAAAACCAAAATTCAAAATGGCGACTCTGGGAATTATTTTACCCTCTCTAAGGCCAGGGACTGGCTAGCGCCCTGGACCTCAAGCATGCCTACTTCCATGTTCTCATCAGAAGCTCCCACCGAAAGTACCTCAGATTCGAACTGCCCTCAGGCCATTACCAGTTCAGAGCAATGCCCTTCGGCCTCACCTCTGCCCCAAGGGTATTCACAAAATGCCTGGCAGTAGCAGTTGCTCATTTAAGAGCAAAAGATTGCCATCTTTCCTTACCTGGACGACTGGCTCATAGTGGACCAGTCTCCAGACCAAGTCAAATTACACCTTCAGGTTACCCAGCAGCTGCTTACATCTCTAGGTTTCCTTCTCAATCTCCCAAAGTCAGTTCTAGAGCCTGTTCAGCTACTCCTTCGTCAGAGGCGCAGAACTGGACACAAGCAGGCCAGAGCTTCCTTCCTCTAGAAAGAGCAAAGACCTTGGTGGCTCTGGCCTCCTCCTTCACTCTGCAGGTCTCTCGACCAGCAAGGCATTTTCTGCAGCTCCTAGGGCACATGGCTGCCTCCACAGCAGTAGTGCAGGGAGCAAGATTTCAGATGAGGGACATTCAGTTCCATTTGAGAGCCTTCTGGTCTCAAAGGAGAGATCCTCTAACCAAATTGATCCCAGTAACTCGAACCCTGATCCAGGCCCTACAGTGGTGGCAGGATCAGAGCAATCTGAGACAAGGGGTCCTTTCATCCTCAATCTCACTCCTTGACCCTTATTACAGATGTCCTCTTGGGGTGGGGAGCTCACATGGGCAACCCCCACCCAGGGATTGTGGTCCCTCAGGAGTCTCTGCCCACATCAATCTGTTGGAACTCAGAGCAGTTTTCTAGCACTTCAGGTTTTTCTGCATCTGTTCAGAACAAAGTGGTACAGGTCAGAACAGACAACACCACTACAATGTGGTACATCACAAGCAAGGGGCACTCGGTCTTCAGCCTTGTGCAATGAAGTTGTGGTCTCTTGCTTATTCCCTGAACACCTCCCTCATGGCAGTTCACCTCCCAGGCAAGGACAATGTCCTGGCAGATGCTCTCAGCAGGATTTCCCAAGGCCATCACGAATGGGCTCTGGATCCCCTAGTACTGGAGGTAGTATTTGCCAGGTGGGCCACCCCTCAGATAGATCTTTTCACAGCCCCAGACAACCACCAACTTCTGCTATTTTGCTGCAGGCCCCCAGTGTTGGGCTCAGTCCCTCTGGATGCCTTCCTTCTCAATTGGGAAGGAAGTTTCTCATGCCCTCCTCCTCTCTTGTTCAAGGTGCTAGTCAAAATCAGATCTCAACCTTGCAAGATGATTCTGATTGCTCCAGATTGGGCCAGACAGCCCTGGTATCCGCTCCTTCTGTCCTTAGCAGTCCACCTTCCCTGTGTCTTCCCAGGAATCACAATCTGTTAACCTGTGCCCAGGGGAGAGTTTGGTACCCGAATCTCAAATCCCTCAGCCTCAAGGCCTGGCTCTTGAAGAGTTAGAGTTTGCTGACCTACACCTTTCTCAAGGTGTACTCGATATCTTGAAAGCTTCTAGGAAGTCTTCCACCAGGGCTACTTATAATTCTAAATGGAAAAGGTTTTCCATATGGTGCTCTGGAAAGCATATTTCCCCAGAATCTGCTGATTTGCCCTCAGTCCTGGATTATATGGTCCACTTAAATACTTTGGGGCTGAGACCAGCTACTCTGAAAGTGCACTTGGCAGCTGTCTGTGCTTTTATATCAGCAGGAAAGCCCTCTTCTCTTTCTGCTCACCCTGTATTCTCCAAGTTTTTTCAAGGGATTGCTTCACACCAACCCTCCATTCAGGGACCCTGCTCCCGCCTGGGATCTTAATGTTTGCATTGCTCAGCTTATGCAACCCCCCTTTGAGCCTTTGTCTTCAGCAGAGCTTAAATACTTGACTTGGAAAACTGTGTTTTGGTAGCCATCACTTCTGCCAGATGCATAAGTGAGTTACAAGCTTTGTCAGTGGAGTCTGATTTTATCTCCTTTCACAGAGATAAGGTGGTCCTCAGGACTAACAGGAAGTTCTTGCTTAAGGTGGTTCAGATTTTCACCTTAATCAATCTATATCTCTTCAGTTTACTTCACTGACCATTCCTCCTCTGGCGAAGGAGGCTACACAGCTTAGATGTGAAGAGAGCCTTAGTTACTACATAGAGCGTACTAAGGGTCACAGGTTTGACTCTCCAACTATTCCTCACTTATGGTGAGGTTGGTAAAGGAAATCTGCCACTAAAAGATCCATTGCCAGGTGGATTGTCTTGTATCCATTTTGTTATCAAAACTGAAGGTTCCCCTTCAGGCCTGAGGGCTCACTCTACCAGAGGTAAGCTGCGTCCCTGGCTGCAGCCAGGACATCCCTATCATAGAGATATGTCAAGCAGCTACCTGGAAAACAGTTCACACTTTCACCAAGCATTATCTCTGGACATCCAGGCTAGGAGTGATGTTTCTATCACAGCTGTGCTTAGAGCCTATTTCCTAAGTAGGTTCTGTCCCTCCTCCATGGAGGTACTGCTGTGTAGTCTGCATATGTCATAATATAGCAAGACTTCATGTTGTTTGAAGAAAAAATTACTCACCTTAGTAATGTTGTTTCTTCTAATGGAGTCTTGCTATATTATGACCTCCCCCCCTGCCTGCCCCTCTCAGAACCTCTGCTTTTGGGATGTGGGTGGGCAGTGCAGTGTTGGCATTTAGTAGATGCCCACCTTGTTTTTTTCACCCCCTTTTTTTTGGGGTGTTTGGGTGTTGTGTTTTTATTTTTTGGATCCCCTGACTTGAGTCTTTGTTTTGGGACCAGAAAATGGTTTATATTTTAGTAGCCAGTTGGCTAGTGTAGGTTTGCAGCTTCCACACAGAATCTTAGTGAGTTTTGCTCGTAAAGATCTGACAGTTTGAGTTTGAAGAACAACAGACAGAGTTCTCAACCGAGCTCATGCTCAAGATTCCATGCCTGGCATGGAAAGTTAACTCTTTCACCTCCGGAGCAGTTCGAAGGCTGGGTCAAACTGCATATGTCATAATATAGCAAGACTCCATTAGAAGAAACAACATTACTAAGGTGAGTAATTTTTTCTTCGGGGCCCTGGGTTGGTTTTGGCATCGGTGGGTCGCTCGGCACTGATTAAGGCATCGATGCGCCTGTTGGCGCCATTCTCGACACTGATGTGTCTGTCGACGCTGTTGAGTTTCTCGGCACCGTGTGGCCTTTTGGCGCCATCATCGGTGCTGTGCGGCTTTTCTGTGGTCAAGGACCTGTCTTTTAAGTCTCTGCTAAAAAAATTTGAATTCCACTCTTTCTCTCCAGACTATGGACATCGATCCTGGGAAGCTTTTAAGACTCCAATACCTGCATGTTCCAGACATCCCTATGGATTTAACTCCCCCGGTACAACCCTCCTTTGAGACGCTTTCTGAAATGGCATGGAATAATCCTGCTCTCATTCCTTCTGTGGTGAAGTCCATAGATAGGAAGTATGCTGCTCCCAAGGAGCAGCCCATTTTGGCCTCTCAAGCCTTTGCGGATCCTATTGTAGTCTTGGCAGAGAATAAGGTCATCCTTCCTCAGACTACTACAGCTCGACCTATAAACAAAGAGTCTCGTAAGATAGATACTTTAGGTAAGAGAGTCTTTGCTGCTTCTACCCTGGGCATGCGTATCACCAGCTACCAGGCTATTTCTCTCAATATGAGTATATTCTTTGGCATTCGCTCAAACAAATGGTTGAAGCTCTACCGGAGTCGGACTCTAATTCAGAGCTTCTTCAAACCATAACCAGGGGTATCGAGTCCAACAACCAGCAGGTTAAGGCAACTACTGATGCCTTCGATAATGCCTCCCGGGCGGCGGCGGCGGGCATTTGTACCCGCCGTCATTCTTGGCTGCACACTTCAGGTTTCACGAATGATGCCCAGCAACAGGTCATGGCATTGCCCTTCGATGGTGTGTATCTCTTCGGTCCTCAAGTAGAACAGGCTCTAGAGGCCACACAGAAGACTAGGTCAGCCATTAAACTGGCTCAACCTCCTCCCGCCCCTTCTCAGGGGGGTGTTAACAGACACCAGTTTCATGACCGTCAGTCCTTTTGAGGCAAAGGCAGGGGAGGTTTTAATAAAAAACAAGCCCCTCAGCCTCAAGAGAAAATGCAACAGAAAGTGCAAGCACCCAAAGTGCCCAGTGCCACCTTCTGAGTTTCTGGCCCTAGTCCAACCTCAGCTGCTCAAGGGGGACTTCTTAGTGGTGAGAAGTCATCTGACTCAGTTCTACAACCAGTGGAAGTCCATAACATCAGACAAATGGGTCCTCCGGATAATCCGCGAGGGATATTCCCTCAGTTTTTCAGAGAACCCTCCGGATTGTCCCCCCAAATGGCAGCCAAAACTGTCAATTCTTCAGTCAGAACTTCTCGCCACCGAGATACAAGGCCTTCTGAACAACAGGGCAGTAGAAGTAGTTCCGCTGGATCAACAGAACGCATGATTCTACTCCCATTACTTTCTAGTTCCAAAGAAAACGGGGGGCATGCACCCCATTTTGGACCTCAGAAAATTGAACAAATTTCTTCCCGAAAAGAAATTCAAAATTGTATCGCTAGGGACCCTGTTACCTTTGCTTTATCAAAATGACTGGTTAGCCTCCCTGGACATGCAGGACGCTTACCAACTTATTCTTATTGACCCAAAGCATCACAAATACCTAAGGTTCGTGGCTTTGGGTCAGCATTATTAGTTCAAAGTCCCGCCCTTTGGGCTATCCTCGGCGCTGCAAGTTTTTACAAAATGTTGTGCAATTCTCACAGTGCACTTCAGGAAAACCAGAATTCAAGTGATCCCATATCTGGACGACTGGCTTCTAGCAAGCCCTTCCAGACAAGGAACTCTTGATGCCGTAGCCATGGCCTCCGACTTTTTCACGTCCATGGGAGTCCTGCTAAATCTCAAGAAATCACAGTTGCAGCCCTCCCAGAAGCTCCTCTTCATAGGAACTCTTCTGGACACCTCCTGTGCGAAAGCTTTTCTACCAGAGGACAGAAGGAGCAATATCTTACAGATGGCACAATACTTCAGAGAGAACAGCTCGGTTTGAGCCATCTTGATGCAACGGATGCTAGGTCTCATGGCATCCTTGGTGTTCACTGTACCCCTAGCATGCTTCCACATGAGAACTTCTCAGTGGATGCTCAGTACTCAGTGGTCCCCAACCACTCACCCTCAGTCCTTTCTCAGGAAGGTGACAGAACCTCTGAAGAAGTCACTCACCTGGTGGTCGCAAGAGGGCAATCTTCTGGAAGGGTATCCCTTTGCTCCTCTGGATCATCAGATTTCTATTACCACGGATGCGTCCCTGATGGGGTGGGGAGCTCACTGTCAGACTCTCCACACTCAAGGTACGTGGACTTAGGATGAGTCCCAGCTTCACATAAATGTCTTAGAAATGAGAGACGTCCTTTATGCAGTCCAGGCTTTGAAGGACATTCTCTGTCACAGGAACATTCTTCTTCAAACAGACAACAAAGCAGTGATGTATTACATCAACAAGCAGGGTAGTGCTCACTCTTACCCCTTATGCAGGGAAGCGATGAGTGTGTGGGAATGGTGTTTGGAGCACGAGGCTCTAATTCAAGTGGTCTACCTGCCGGAAGTGCAGAACAAACTGGCAGACCGTCTCAGCAGAACAGAGACAGATCCTCACTAATGGTGTCTCGACGCAACCGTAGTTCAGTCACTATTCACAGAGTGGGGAACTCCAGACCTGGACCTTTTTGCATCCCCACTCAACATAAAACTGCCTCTCTTCTGCTCCAGAAATCCAGGGCCTGGCATTTTCTGTCAGGATGCATTCAGGCTGCAGTGGACAAAATGCTTTCTATACACGTTTCTGCCTCTTCCTCTAATTCAGAGGGTACTTCTCAAGTTCAAGTCCCAGGGGTACAAAATGATCCTCATTGCTCCCTTTTGGCCTCGACAAATATGGTTTCCGTTACTCAACAGTATGTCGGAAACCCCTCCGAAAGCGCTTCCCCTTCAGACGAACCTTCTGACTCAGGGGCCTGTGGTCCATTCCAATCTGAGATTGCTTCACCTTCATGCTTGGCTCCTGAAGAGATAGAAGTGAACAGGTTCAGTGTCTCTCGCAGAGTTTCAGATATTGTTCTGGCTGCACGCAAGCCAGCCACTAGGAAAACTTACACAGCCAAATGGAAGCATTTTTCACTCTGGTGTGCAAAATCCTCTTTGAATCCTTTTTCCTGCCCACCAAATAAAGTTCTAAAGTACCTTTTAGTCCTCTCAAATTCAGGTCTGCAATACTCTACAGTCAAGGTTCAGTTTATCATGAGCCAGTATTTTCCTTGTTACTGGCTCAGTTACCCGTGGTTAAGAGGTTTCTTAAGGGGATTCTGCATACCAGACCTCCTATCAGACGTCCAGTCACAGCCTGGGACATTAATCTTGTGCTAGACATGCTCACATTTTCGAGCCTCTAGCTACCTGTGAGTTAAAATTTCTCACTTGGAAAACGGCCTTCCTGGTGGCCATTACCTCGGTCCGCAGGGTCTCTGAGATACATGCCTTGGTCACAGACCCTCCATATACTGTGTTTCATAAAGACAAAGTTGTTCTTAGGACCCATCCTAAGTTTCTCCTTAAGGTTGTTTCAGAATTCCATCTAAACCAACCTTTGGTCCTTCCTACTTACTTTGTGAACTTCCAAAAGGAAGGGGAGCATTCTCTTCATTCTTTGGACGTCAAAAGAGCTTTACGTTTCTGTTTAGATAGAACAAAAGAATTTCGGAAAGCTCAACAACTGTTTGTTTCATTCAGCGAGACCCGGCTGCGTCAGCCTGTCACTATCAGATGCATTTCAGTATGGCTGGTGGCATGCCTGCGCCACTGTTATTCCATGGCACAGGTTAAGCTGGAAGGCAGAGTGTACGCTCACTCTACTAGAGTGGTCGCGGCATCCCTGGCGGAAATCCGCAAAATGCCCATTGCAGATATTTGCAATGTGGCTACCTGGAGCTCAGTGCACACTTTCATCAAACACTATGCCCTGGATGTCCATGTCAGACGACATATTTCGTTTGGCAGAACCATTCTTAATGGACTTCTGTCCTAAATTTGTGAGCTCTTGGTCTCTCCTGCCACCCTCTCGGGGGATTATTAGCTCGGCGCTCTCCCAATCAGTGTGAATGAGTGGTGGAGACTTTTATGTCCAGGAAGATATGGAAATTATGTATCTACGGTAATTCTTGATTTTCTTGGACAAAGTTGCCACCAGTCATTCACACGCCCACCCACCATCCCCCGAGCTCACCTCTGTTGTTGGTCTTCACTCCCTCGATCTTTAGGCTGTGAAGGCTTCTTTCTTGACCCTTCTTATATGGGTCTTCCAGACTATCTTATGTCTGGTTTTTGGTTAGGCTATCCTTCTAGGTTAGTTACGTGGCACCTCCTCAGAAAAAAAGGTACTGAGGTGGTTGGAGGGTCGATGCTGAGATAGTCTTTGCCGCACGAGCTGAGGCTCATGGCGCCGCTCCTCACGGCTCCATCTCTGGCGCCGACCCTCCTGCAAAAAAGTTTGCTCCCGCTGGGTCCTAGTGCCTCTGGCGTACTCCCATTAGTGTGAATGAGTGGTGGAGACTTCGTCCAAGAAGATCAAGAATTACGGTAGGTACGTAATTTCCATTTTTTGCTGCACCTTCTCAGAAAAAAAGGCATTGAGGCGGTTGGAGGGTCGATGCCTGATAGCTTATACGATGCGAGCCAAGCTTGCCGTGCTGCTTCCTTGCGGCCCTACCCGGCACCGGCCCTCCTGAAGAATTTTGGCTCCCGCTGGGTCCTAGCACCTCTGGCATAGTCTCATCCGTGTGAATGAGTGGTGGAGACTTCGTCCAAGAAGATGAAGAATTACGGTAGGTACGTAATTTCCATTTTTCTTGTTTGCTTTGGTCAGTTCAGTCCTGGCACGTTGGGCTGCTGAGTGACATTTGCAGTGCTGACATATAAATGAGAATTTTCTGAAAAACTGGCTTCTAGTCCGGGGTTTTGCCAGGCTTGTTTATTAGCACCAACACTTTTTAATCTGTTTATCAGTGTTTTCATAGGTGAGTTAAGTAAGGACGTAGTCCACTCCCCTTAAGTTCAAAATAGAAGAACAATACTCCTATATGCAGACAGTCTAGTGCTGTTACCCTGTTCATTCATTGGCCAGCAAACAAAACTAAACAAACTTCATTTTGTTGCAGAAAATCATGGGACGAAGGTAAACAGAGACTAATCAAAAACGATGTCCTTTGAGAGGAATTGTGGAAAATGTTCCTGAAGATTAGGGGAAGAACAACTGAAAATTGTTAAGGAATTTGATTATCTTGGTATTATTTTCACAAGTAATAGACTATGGACTAGGCAGCTCAAATGTAAAAAAAAATTGACTGCCCAAGGCTCAAAGGCAATCAAGATTTTGTTTAGTTGCCAATATGGTGGCAATGCTCCTAACACAGCATTACAATTGTTTGACCTTAATTTCATGAGATTATAACAAAAGAAATCATATGTGTTATAGCAGAACTGTGTACATCACCTCTATAAGCTATCGTTAATAAAAACTTATGATTGGAAGATATACTTATCAGTTTTAGCCTGCCCATGTTAAGAAGGGCACGTACTAGACTGAGATTTAAGGTTTTCTATTATGAAATAAGACAGGAAAAGTTAGCTAGCATTCCATTTGAGTCACTCCGAAAGCCCAGACGATTTTAAAGCATCGTTTGTTCATCTGTCCTTAAAAAAACCAAAAGATCTGGAGATAAATGTTCAGGTCCACTGCTAAAACATTCCTACCTAGATCAACTTACAGTATACTAACATTTAAAATGTCAACGAGATACGATCTGGACTATACTTTATATGTAGCTTTATTTGCACAATCTTGTGAACTTACCCTATATAAGAACAAAAAATTTTAAAAATCTAATTGATTCTAAATAAAATGAGAACTATTCCTTTTTAGAAACAGGATCTTATGAATTCATATGCAGTATGTGCAATTTTGATTAGGGGCATATGTACTATACTGTGCTTAGGTTTTAACACGTGTGTGTGTGTGTATAATATTGTTTTTATCTGTATTTGTATATTGTTGGTGCAAGATAAGTTATATTCCAAAAAACTGAATTGAACAAGCATATTTATTTTACATTTTTAGCGCCTTCCTACTTGATACATATTGCATTCCAATGTTCTGTCTATTTTATGGTTTGTATATATTTGTATATGCTGTGTTTTTGCAGTTTGTTGTTTTCACTTTGTCCTCTCCTTTTCTTCCCTCCCCAGGTTGCACCTGGAAGCAAGATCAGTTCAGTATGCCCATTCTAATCACCAAATTTAAAAAAAGAATTTCTGAGAGCTCTAATGGTGTTTTATGTTCACAATATTTTAGGACTGGTATGAAAATGGCACTCCCACGGTCTTTTGGCTCTCTGGCTTCTTCTTCACTCAAGCTTTCCTGACAGGAGCCCAACAAAACTTTGCAAGAAAGTATACCATCCCAATTGATCTTTTAGGATTTGACTATGAAGTGCTGGAAGAGAAGGAATACAAACAGCCCCCTGAAGATGGTAAGAAGAGACTGAAAGCAGGTTCCTGCATTGTATTTTCCTGGTTACTGAAGAGAACAGCACTTTACAAGTCTGCACAATGCAGTACTGTGCAATATGCTAGAACACTGGGATAACTTACAAAGTGACAGTTTTAGAGAATTGTTCATTACTTCTGTGTATTGCATGGTACCACAAAGAATTGCACAGTTACTGGTTTACATCCGTAGCAGAAAAGGTGCAGTGTGCTTTGTGATTTGCATGCTGGTCTTGCATGTAAGACTAGTATGCAATAAACAATTTGCATGGTAACCTTACATGCCTGTATACTGATTTATGTTGTGCATACTGCATACTATTTCTTAGTACACTATAGAATTAGCAAGATTACAATAATAACTATCCACTTTCTTAGTAACTGTTTACTACCCCAGCCAGGTGCTCAGTACACACATTTTTTTCAGGTTCAGTATGGTGCTATGCACCAGTGTAGTGTCACACCTGACGTCTGCCAAACCACAATGTATATAATCATGCTTCTTCAGGTAATTTGTTCAATGCAAGCATTTTATTGCCATATTGAAGTCCACCATATACATCAGAGACTATAAAACCCTACTACGTAACTACAAGCCACCACCTCTTAGTCCTACCTCTTTATCTTCATCTCATTGACAGTTCTTCAGGTAGCATAGATAGCTTTATTGCATCTTGCTCATGGTTGCATATTTTGCCTGACCATAAAAAAAATAAATAAAAAAGTTTTTGCTTTTTCCTTCCTGTACTCCTTGGGATAGTCAGACCAGGTGCTCACAGACATGCTATCATTTTGCCGTGACATCACAGCTTCATCAGAGTAACAGTCTCTTGCTGGAATGCTGCCCTAATATACCTAAAATTCCGGGTCTACAGTGAACAGTCCCAGTCTTGACTGGTTTGTACCACCTCATAATAAAATGCAGTGAGGCGGGGGGGGGGGGTGGCGCTGGAAGGACCTAAAACCTACCTCATATAAGCCCACATATACTTTGCCTATTTAACATTTCCTCACATCTCTAAAGGTTAAAAACCCATCTTAGAAAACCATCATTTTACATGAACAAAACACATTTCTTATAACAATATCTGGCAACACTGTGCACAGCAGCACCAGTTCATCATACATCAGTTCATTTCGACAAGACAGATGCTACAAGTGGTACAAGGGTGGTGCCAGCCACAGGTTGTTTTATAAAAATGCACAAATTACTGAGGATACGGCGGCAGTACACAACCACAGAAATACTACCCAGGAAAAAAAAAAAAAAATTAACAATTGTGAAGGAAAGACAAAACAAAACACCCCCTCCCAAAAAATTTAAATCCCCCTACCTCTAGAAAAAAAAAAAACATAACTACCTAAGAAAAATGTCAGAATTCATATTGCAGTCCCAATTAGGAGTCAATTTGAAAAAAAAAAAAGAATACATAATCACAGAAAACTTGATAGCACCATGCCATGGTTTAAACCCTTTGGTTTGACAGTTTGTAGTTCATGAATCCAAAAACATGCTCTCTTTAATAATCGTTTCCCCAAATTGCCACCTCATGGTGAGACTGAAACTTTTCGGTGCCTACGAACTGTAATCCTGCTACAGATTCATATCTCACATCTTCGAAATACTTCGGCATAGCATAACTCCTGTTTTTTGTCCTTTTTGCAGTTTTGTTGTTCAGTTTGAGTTTTCGAAGAACGTTTCATCTAGCCCACATAGAAAATTCCACACGGACAGTTCATCATGTATATTAACCCTGCTGTATTGCGTGTAATAAAATATCTGATCTGATACTGTTTTCCTGAATGAGGGTACTTAAAGAGGACAGGAAATCATTTCTAATTGGCAGTTGTTTATGATGTTGTTATTCTCAGAAATTATATGCATTCCCCTAAATTATCTATATTTACCTGTACCCGAATAAAAAGTGATACAAAAACTGTTTTGCATTGTGTTCTCCTCATGGAACCAGTGATTTGGAGTTTTTACTATGTCACAGTTTGTTCACAGAACTCTAAGCATAGTTCTGATAGGTCAACAGGTCATAATCAGCATTCTTCACACAAACTGTGACATAGTCCAAACTCCAAGTTACTGGTTCCATGAGGAGAACTGTAACAGAATGTTGCCCATAAAAACAAAACAATGCAAAATACAGTTTTTGTATCACTTTTTATTCAGGTAAAGTAAACATGGATAATTTAGGTGAATGCATAGCATTTCTGAGAATAAGAACTTTATAAACAACTGCCAGTTAGAAATGATTTCCTGTCCTCTTTAAAGCTTGATTTGTTGGTGGTGTTACTACAGTGAATATGGTTACCGCATCTGAAATTTCCCTGAGACTGAGGGCTAAACTAAGTGTGCTGTGTTGTTTTTGTGCATGGACTTATAACAGATATTACTTGCTGTCCTATAGCTCATTAGAGGTTTGTTTCCTGTGAAATCTTTAAGACATCCTTCAGCTCTTAATATTCCCCAATGTTTGTTTAATATATGAACAAATTCATTGCTAAGGGGATTGAGTTCAATGACAGAAACTGGTCCACTGATTTCTCTCTCTCTCTCTCTCTCTCTCTCTCTCTTCCATTATTTTGATCCCTGAGTAAACATTGCCTGTCAGTACTTTTGTCTCTTTCAAATGCTGTTTGTATTATTTATGGATCGTACCCCCTACTGTGAAATTTGTTACACATCACCTTTGCCTTAGCTGTGAACTCAAGTCTCAGTGCTGCAGTTTCTCTTCGTGCATAGCATTTGTCCCACCGGAATGTTGTTTTTCCAGTGCTGTGAATGACAACTACTATATTCCAGCAAGGTGTTACAAATCCTTTGTTTTACCATAAAGTGTGGTTTCCAAATGTCCATTTTCGTTTTTCACTAAGATGTCCAAAAAATGAATTTTCATACAAGCTTTGTGTCATACGTTTGAGATTGCGGTCACACACACTAATGTACAGCAAGAAGTTTTGAAGTTCTCTGTCTGTTCCCTCCCACAAAATGAAGAATTCATCCACTGTATATAGTGTGTTCAAATGGACAATTTATCTAACTGTCTGTGTTTCACTTTTCCCAGATATACGTTTCCTCCCATAGGCGAACATAAAGATTTGCTACACTTGGGGCACATGTCCCCATTGCTGTGCCTTTGCACTGAGAATAAAAGGTATTACCAAAGCAAAAGTAATTTGCCCAAAGTACAAACTCAGTCATTTCTGTGAGCAGGGATGTTGGTGGTGCTAGGTTTATATCTTGATTTCTTAGACAATACTGGTTAGAGCACTGGAACAGCATACTAGGCGTCTGAGGTTCAATTCTCAGTGGGCCACACTTTTCCTTTCTCATTTCCATCCTTGATTTGAAATATGCCTGGCAGAGGCTGAGCTGCACTGAGAAGTGGTCTATTTGTATTTCTGATATGTTCCTATGTTGCAGTATTGCACAACACTTGAGAGAGGAATTTGTGTGGATTTAAGGAAAGACTCAGGCCTGCTAACTACTTGAGCCTATAGTTTAAAGGTTTGAGCACTGGAATGGCATACCAGGGATCTGAGATTCAATTCCCAGTGGGCCACACTTTTCCTTTCTCATTTCCATCCTTGATTTAAAATATGCCTGGCAGAGGCTGATCTGCACTGAGAACTGGTCTGTTTGTATTTTAGACAATACTTAATGGGATTTATTCCTCCCTGGTGCAGAATACTGCTATATAGACTTTCAATGTCTAGTGTGGTGAGAATAGTATTTTTAGTTGTATTTACACTTTCTACTCACTGTCATATATCAACAGTATATTTGACATATGATTTCAGTTCAACCATGAAGGGACAGAGAAAAAAGTTCACAAACTGGGGCATCTGCTCAGTAGTTGAGCTTAAGACTGACACAACGGGTCTTCCGGGGATGACTTTTACGGAGGTGATAAACAGTAGGTCTAATGGGGTTGGCTACTTTCCAAAAATCATGTTCTGTTTTACTAATCCATGTATTGCTCAGAGCTCTATAAATTTTATGTACCTTTTCTGAGATCTCATTCATGGGATCAGCTGTTAATTTCACGTAAAACATCTCACTGGTTAGCTGTTTCATCATCTCTTTTTTTGTAGTTGTCTTTACCCCCACAGCACAATTGCATTCCCTTTGTCTATCGGTTTTATAAACAGAATTTCATTTTTCTGAAGTTCATTCAATACTTCCCTTTCAGCTGATGTAAGATTATTTTGTGTTCTATGGCCTGCACTTTGATATAGGTGTTCAATATGTTGTTCTACCAGTTTGCAGAAGGTTAGAATAGGTGCCCTTTGAAAAAGGGGGAGGGGTTAAACTAGATTTATTTTTAAACTAGAGTCTGTTGCCTCACCAACATATTTATCTCTTCCCCTTGTAAGCTGTGTTGTGTATGCTGTCATTTTTTTTCTTTTTCCAAAAAAATACTTTTAGATGTAGCTGGTGGTAAAACTTATACAGATAACTTTTTAGCTGGAACAGGTTAAATTGCAGGTTGGCTATAGACGGCAAACTTTTTGTAACACTTTTATTTGCATTTCTGTCCAGACCACATCAGTCAAATTTATGACCTCCATGTCTGTAGCCGTGGAGATCTCTATGTTCCCGTTGGTCCCAGACGATACCTTCTGCTCAGGTTCTCTCTACTACCATTTCCTTTCCCTTTTTTCCCTCTTCCACCTCTTTATCCTACTTCTTGTCTTTCTGCTTCTCCTCCTCTGTTGCCCTGCCTACTTGAGCCCATGTGGGTTTGCTTTAAAAAATCTTGATTATTGTAACCTTCCTCGGTAGTACCATAATCATTTTTATCAGATGTTACTGTATTATCTACTTGGAACCTTTGTCTATCTTATGCCACAAATAGTTCACATTTTGTATGTTCCAGTTATAGATTGTACCACCTCTATAGTCGCTACTGTTCTATTCATGTTTTTTTTCCTAATATTCTTTTAGATGTATCTGAAAATGTTCGTTATTTTCCATTTTTTAGACCAATTTGTCTTTTTCTTCAGCATTAATTTTTTCAAATACTTTTTTCTTGATTGCCTTACTTTCCTTGGTAATATTATCAAAGTCTTTTCTTGCTTTCCTGATTACTAGTAGCATCAAATCACAAGATGATTTATTAAAAACTCTTTCCCATTCTGACATAAACTTTAAGTCTTCCACACAAAAAGAAGGTGGCTTTTGTATCCCCAGGCTTCTTGAGATCTATCTTTTGCACTAATATAAACATAAGAAAAGGGCATGTAGAAGAAACCTGATTTGTTTCTTCTTAAGATTTTCTAGTGCTTTTGTATTTACCGTGTTTGCCTCTTCTAGAGCTCTTACATTAGTAAAACATTCTTCATATTCAGAAGCAGTAAAAAGCCACTCCCTCTGTGTATCGGTGAATAAGAGCCAATCGTGCTTCACCTGTGGGCCTGTTGGATCCATGTTATTAGCAGGAGGAGGTGATTACACATTCCAGCCAGAGCCTCACCTAATTTATTTACATAAAAGGAAAAATGAGCTGGTAAAAGGACTGACCCTTGTGGGACTCCCTTGTTAACAGGCAGTACTGAAGATGAATGCCTAGAGAGGGGTACAAGCTGTATACAGCCACTAAGATAACTCCAACACCAGGATAATGTATCAGAGGCAAAACCAAGGTCAGTTAACCCCTCCAGAAACAGACCATGATCAACAGTGTCAAAAGCCTAGGACAAATCGGCAAACACGATCCCTGTAAAATAGTCCTTGTACATTGCCTTATGAATATCATTCAAGATCTTTAACAACCATTGTTGTGAAGAATGTTTGCTGAAAACCAAACTAGCGTAAGTCTAATATGGAATGAGACTCAAGAAAAGCTAATAAATGTCCATTAATGAGATGCTCCAGAAACTTAGCAGGCTCAGATAAGAGAGAAACTGGTTGAAAGCTATTAGGTCATCCACAGACCCACCACTGTGGACTAGAATAACCTTGGCAATTTTTCATGCTGTGGGACAAACACCAGAAGAAATGGAAAGATTCAATAAGTATGCTAAAGGTGCAGAAATTTGAAAAACAGGACATTTTGGCAGCCGTGGTTTCAAGCCATCCAACTCACCTTTAGATTTAGTCTTAAGACTCAAAGGTAATTCAAACCTCAGGAATCCCTCACTTACTGTAAGTTAGACAAGTGTAATCATTCCCCTAGAATGAGCAGCCCCAGCGCATTTAGAATTTTATGCAAATTATGGAATTTAGAATGAAATTCAAATTCTGCTATGTGGTCATGCTCACCCCTGCACTCTAACGTAAGACTTATTTCTCACCTAAAGAAAGAAGTCACCCCAAAGCCTTTTCTTCAACTCCTGATTGGTTTTTGGTTTATTATTTTAAAGGGTAAGTTCCTGCAACTTATTTTTTGTATACCTGTGTAGTTTGTAGGCATGAACAATGATTACTTTCTCTTGCATCCTCCTAATTTTCACCTAATTTAAATATATATGAGGTTGCTTCACTATATTTTGCACTGGTGTGAAAACCTGTTTGTCTTCATTGCAAAGGTCATGATCCACCTCATGCAAGACATCATGGGAGCCGATAATGCGTACCTGCCCTCTGGAAGTTACTTTGCCGAGGCACTAGGGGCTCTGTTTAAGGATACAATTCTCGTTTGGATTACTACTGTATTCACAGGAATAAATGGCAAAATTTTCACTTTAAATCAATCCAAGTTTTGAGAAGTGTTCTTTTTGCTGGCAATTTGTTGCGCTGTTACTAGGAACTGCTAAACCTTTGTAGGGTTTTTTGCTATTTAAAAACTTTATGTTTGTGAACCACTACATCTTCCCAGGGCCATCAGTGTTTGGCATGACAGACCTAAAAAGAAGATCTACAGGCTATAGAAATTGTAGAGTTTGTTTTTAACTCCTGGCATAGGCAGACTGCCACGAGTTGTGCTTAAAGTGTCTGGGTTCAGATGCTGATTTTACCAGTTGTGAGCTTTGTATTAAGTTTTGCCCCAACACAAAAGAAAAGGGCTAAAAAATTGGAAGATCTTATGGCTTCTCAAAGGCTCAGAGGAGGGTTGTGCCCTCAATATATGCAGCAGCCTCTGTCAGAGGTGACAGAATTGAAAGATAAAGCTGCAAAAGATGGTTCAGAACTCAGGGTGTCTGAAAGGCCGAACCCCAGAATCCAGTAAAAATAAAAGAGCCTCAGAGCAGATACCGGAATAGTACCTGTCAAGGAAAAAAAGAAAGAAAAACATATAGGGATGTCCCTCCTCCTGAAGAAGGACATGAGTCGACAGTGAAAAAGAATAAACTGCCCTCACTAGAGGACATAACTAAGGCATGGCAATTCTTCCAGGCATTCCAAGTTATGGGGCATTTCATTAATAAACCTGCCCTCCTCCCTTGGCTCCAGTTCCATTCCCAGTGCCTGTGGAGGAGGAGGAGGTAAAAATGTATTATGAAGAAGAGAAGAGAGAGAACCCACAAAGCCAGATGGCTCTCCTGAGCAAGAATTTGGCTCACCTCCTTGGCCTTCAGATGATTATACCTCCCACTATACCTTTATGGGGAATATAGTTAATACCCTCAATATTTCCTCACAGGAAACTGGTGAGGATGAAGATGAGGTTGAATTCATGGATATGATGGGCTAAGCTCCCACTAAGAGGCTGATGCTGCCCATCCATAGATCCCTAAGGAAAGTCGCTGTTAAAATCATGTCATCACCTGCATCAGCTGCTGGCATAGATAAAAAAATACTATGACAAAAATATCAGGTGGACAAACAGGGCTCTGAATACCTGTATTCCCACCCTGATCATGAGGGAGTACTCCAGGCTGCTGCCTATGAGAAGCCAAAGGGCCACTTTCCTCCTTGCCTCTTAAGAAATATTCCAGGAGACTGCATAACATGGGCAAAGAAGTTTATACTTCAGCTTCACTAGTCCTAAGGCAGGCAGCGTACGTGGCCTACAAAGCACAGTACCAGAAAGCTTTATGGAACTCCTGGCACTGAGTGAAAGGGCTACTGGAGACTTGGCACAGGATATGGCAGACACAGCAGGGGCATAGCCAGGATTTTTTTTGGGGGGGGTTTAAATATGACATTTTTAAAATGGGACAAATAAAAGCCGGGCGGCCCCCAGAAGCTCTGGGGAGTGTACATGCTCTGTGGTGAGTTTTGGAGATTTTCTTGAAGAAAACACACACTTTTGTTACATGAACCCCACTGCTAATTTCAGGGGAATTTTTTTCCCCATGGAATCAGGGGTGTGGGAGACTGTTGGTGGCATTACAGTCTGCAGAACCTCCAATGTCTGTCGACAGCTGGCTATCCAACAGTGCCATCAACCACCCACTTCATATGCAGTTTTTGTAATATACTGTGATCTGTGAAATATTTCTACATAAAGGCAGGGGTCTGCCAGCCTGGTGGCACTGAGGGTTGAGGCGCTGGATGCCATACCTCGCGCCACACCAGCGACTCGGGTTCGGGAATGAGCCTGGATCGCTGGGAGTCGGCAGGGGAGGGGAAGGAGTGAGCATTCGGAGGACAGCTCTCCTTCCTCCGGGGGGTCCAGGGACTATGCCTGGCACCGCGGTGACCTGTGGTGGAGACCGGAGGTACCGCAGTGCTTCAGGGCCAAAGTAGAGAGTTGCGGAGTCACGGCTAGACATTCTCTGGTGTCATTGCACATCGGGACTCCGCCAGGGAGAGGGAGGAGGAGGGCATAACAAGGGAGAAACAGGAAAAAACCTCAGCCTGTGGATAGGCGACAGCACCTGCATCCACCCAACCACACTCCAACGCCGGTTGCACTCCTTACCTGGGCCAAGCCCAGCCTGGCCCGAATTTACAGATAGAGCACCCTGGATGGATAGGGTGGCCCTACCTCCAGGGGCTCAGAGCTGGGGGGGGGATAGCCGGGCTGGTGCCAGGATTCAAGAGGCCTCTCAGGCACGGAGGTAGAGTCGAGGGCACTGCGGGATGCCCGAGAGAGTTCCACAGGCTGGGAGGCAAAAATAGAGTTCGAAAAAAAAAAAAAATAAAGGCAGGGGTCTGGGGGCCTTAAATGTACTGTGGTGAGTTTGGGGGCTTTTCTTGAAGAAAAAACACACTTTTTTTACATGTACCCCACCCGTAACTTCAGGGGATTTTTTTCCCCATGGAATCAGGGGTGTGGGAGTGGAGACTCTGGCTGGCATTACAGTCTGCAGAACCTCCAATGGTTGTGGACAACTGGCTGTCCAACAGTGTCATCAACCACCCACCCCATATGCAATACAATATGCAGCTGTGCCTGCAAGGCTGCAAGTAACTGTGGTGGGCAACTGACCGACCAACAATGCCATGATCAACCCCTCCACCAACACCAGCCCTTATAGCCTGTGAGAGGCATTTGGGGTAAAGTGAATGTCTGTAAAACAAACTGTTAAACATGTTCGTGTGAGCATTAAATAAACATTGTACTTACAATTTTGTGTCTTCTTGTCTTCTTTTTCATCATGTTTTATTTGGGGCCATGCTGGGGCTAGCCAGCCATGGATTCCAAAAAAGTGGACGTCCAGTGAGTCAGGTCACAGGTATAAGGTTTTGGGGTATTATTTTCTAAGCATCATATGTAAATCATGAGTCTCGTCACGCAATTGCTGATATCTGTGTGGACTCATCCAACATAAAGCTTATCACTGGCTTTTCATTCACAGTGGCATCCAGCTTCTCCATGTCACCATGGTATCTATTTGCAGTGGTGTCATGCATTTTGGAGGACAGTCCAGCAGCATTCATGATGGTGTCGTAAGGCAGCCCAAATTTGTTTCGATATAAAATCTTTTGAAGAATGGTCGGACATTCCATTTCTTTGAGAAACTGAACTCATTTGACAAACATTGTGTTAGGCAGTTCTTATTCGACAAGAAAAGGATGCTCTCAAAAAGCACTTTAAGCTGCAGAGCTCAGTCACCAGTCTGCTCAGTAGCCTTTAATAGTGCCTTTGTCTTCCAACCAACCGATTTAATTCACAGTCCAATATTTTTAAAATGCTCCAATCAATCTTTTTTCAGCTTTAGTTTCATGAGTTGGAGTTCTGCAATCACATGGAGTGCAGAGGGACGCCGATATATGAGGACAATACACATTTCTTACTACGTATTCACTCAGTTCTGAGCTGCAGTAAGTTCCCGAGATGACTGGTCTGGGTCCAGCTTCTCCTGATGGCTGGTCCAAGACAAGTCTCCCATGACAACTGGTCTGTGACTGATGACTTGACTGGTTTGGGAACAATTTCTCTGTTTGACTCATTTCTTCTCTTGCAGTTTATACCGTTTACTGTACAGTTAGTATTCCAACACCATGTCACTGTGATCACCGCTAAAGTGAAATTTGAGGTTAAGATACCTACAGTGGAAATTGGGATTCAAACCTAGACCTCCTGGATTGCAGTCAAAGGTTGAAATAAGCACCTGACTGACAGTCCCAGATGCCCAGTTTTCCTCAGTGGCAGCTGGTGTGATTTCTTTGCCTGTCCTTGGGACAGTCGGCACCAAGTGGAAAAGCATTAGCACCACATCACTGGAGATGCTGCTACCTGTGTAAGGTTGTTCTATGAATGCTTCAACATCATGTTGACAATTGTTAAAAGATGTCTAGTCAATCCAGTGTTTTAGGATGGTATCTTCTGTGCAGTCAGCAGTTCCGTTAAGCAGCACAAATTAAAACCAATCCTCGGTAGGAATAGACAGCCAGTGCATGTAGAAGCATAGACTTTGACAGCAGATAAGGACCACTTGGCCCACCTAGTCTGCCCATTTCCCTACTTTGTCTGAGAGATGTTACCATCTTGGACTTTGTTGAGGTACTTGAAAGTTTCAATCATGCCCCCTCCCCCTCCTTTCCTCGAGGGTATACATATTAATGTATTTTACTCTCTCTTCATATGGCTTCTGGTGCAGACCCGGCACCATTTTAGTTGCCCTTCTCTGGACTGCCTCCATCCTGTCTATGTCCTTGTGGAGATGTGGTCTCCAGAACTGAACTCAGTAGTTCAGATGGTGTCTTACCATAGGTCCCCATATACCACAACTGGGAAAGGGCCTTTTAACAACGTACTTTCTAACCCAGAAAAATAATTGAGAATGGTGACCTATTCTGGATTTAAGGTACTTACACAGACATATCAAAAAAGGAAAGTTCAGGATGATTACATTGGGCACAGTAATCCAATACCACCTAGTTTGGAGACTGACTGGGAACACTGGATCTGAAGGATGCCTGTTTCCATATCGTAGTCAGACCCTGCCACAGAAGAAAATTAATCACTGTAGTAATATTGTTTCTTCTTTTTCACAGGCAGCAGAGTTTTGGGAATGCAAAATTTAAAACCCTTTTCTGGGATGTCTGTGTACTATGAGGGGCTGGTAAGGCTAGTTAAAAGCCATTGTAACTTGGCTATAAAGCCATATTTGATGCATACTTTTCAGGGCAGAAAGACGGCCAAGGCAGAAAGAGGGAGATACTCAGTACAGCATTTAACTGGTTGGTACAGTATTTAGAGCTCATGAGAGGAACCTAAATGGCTGAGACAACAACTTAAAATCCCGTGACATGAGACAAAATGCTCCAGAGACAAGAGATGGGGAGACTTTTTTTTTTTTTTCAGTTGTTTAACCAGGAGTAGCACACTAAGCCGAAAGCTTTTTTACAGGAGCGACCTAGGAGCACAGGGAAGTTAAGTGACTTGCTCAGGGTCACACAGTATGCAAGTTTAAGCTGTGGGATTCAAACCCAGGTCTGATCTGCTGGATGTCACCAGATTTGCAGCTCAGAGCCTTAAACCACTGCGCTATACTGCCTCCCAAAAAGCAGAGGTTAAAAGCGCATCTCAGAGTTACTAAGTGGGGGTACACTTTTAGTGTATAGGCTATACATATGAGCAAAGGATCCTTGTTGGCTTGTCATGGTGTACCAGAAGGTAGTTTTTACACTTTACTGGGGCCACACTTGTGAAGTAATTTTCAGGGCCATATACCATCCAGCAGGTAATATTTAGAAGCCTGTTTGAGGGCATCATCAGTTATCGAGCCCTTTTTTTCAGGGCACTGCACCAGACAGGGAGCACACTAGTTATTAGCTCAGATCTAGAAGTGGAAATCTGACATTTCTAAAGAAAAATCAACAAGACAGCTACATATTTGTTGGGACAGTCAACATGATTAATGTATAATTGTACCTGTCCCTTGTTGGACAGCCATCGATGAAAATGTATTTCTTGCCTTGATTGCAGTTGACTGCAGCATTAACCAGTACCACTGTGCTATGGTGGCGGCCTGGCGGCTGGTTAGCAAGCTTGCAGTTAGACACATGTCTCACAGTAAGTGATCCCAGACTAGTTTGGAAACTGGTCCCAGAGTCCCAGACAGAGAAGTACTCTGACCTCCAGTGAAACTGGTCACAGACCAGTACTCCTGGGAAACTGTTCCCAGACCAGTTGTGGGACAGTAGTCCCAGACTAGTTATCATGAGAAAATGGTCCCAGATCAGTTGTCACCAGAAAAATGTTCTTAGACCAACGTTTGAAATGTGGAATTGCAACCAGTCTTGTTGCTGGACAAACATTCTAAAGTAGTAAGTTCAAGCACCGGTTATGTGTGGTCACTAGTTTGTCAATCACTTCCTTACTATCCAATGGAATATTCCAATGAATGCTTAGAAGTTCAAGACCTACAAGTCTGTTTTCACTGGTGGTATTGCGAAGGTAGCTCTTTAATCACCTGAGTGAGGAAAAAGATTTTTCTGAGCACGCAGTAGAAACAGTTAGTGTAACCAAAATTTACAGAAGCTTGTGCACATTTGGATAAAAATGTGCATCACACTGAGTACCATTGTGCAGATTTAGATTTTTCTGCTGTGTTTTTCCATTTCTGGCCCCACAACTTCATTTCAGACAATACCACTTGTTCAGAATCAAGATCTGACTCATACAATTTTACAAGATCTGATGCACCAAACTGAAAATGACTTGTAAAGCCATCAGCTAGGTATACTGGCAAGATGCTATTGAAACCGGAAAGCACTGTAGAATGAGAAGTAAAGCGATTGTCTAGTTCAGTCAAAAAAAAAAAAAAATCAAGGAAAGGAATGTACACAGCTCTTCAGAAATATTGCTCTGCATTGTCTTCTGGGTATTTTACCCTGTGCTGCTGCCTCCCACTGAGTCTTGGAATCTGTAGCTCTTTTCCCAAGCCATGGGCTGTGTTTTGAGTGTCCTCAAAGACTTTATGAAAGGAAGCATCACAGTCTGATCGCAGTTCACGTATGGCATCCTTGACACAGCATACATGGGCTAGGGCAGAATTTATATCGCAGTTCTCTTTATGCAAGTACCTGGACAGAGGGAGTGAGATGCTGAAGACTTGTACTCAGCAGTGCAGTGCAAAAAAGGAATTTACTGCAGCCGATAGCAGAGCGAAACTGAGTAGCTCTGGAAGAACATTTGTTGTTTCCGTTTTCCACGAAGTGTTCCAATGCTGCTGCGAATGGAGAAATTAACTCACTAAATGTTATTAAGCCGACATGTCATTCAATCCACCTAGTGTCTCACAGAGGTAAAAGTCAGTCTTTTTTTGGCTGAGGAAGGAGCATGCACTACTTGTTCCTTTAAGATAGTGATACGCTGCGCAGAAGCTCGAAATAACGTGCAAACATCACTGACAATTCCTAAACAATTCCAGATAGCTGCCACTGAGCAACATTTGCTTAGAGCTAAATTTAGTGAGTGTCTAGTGCAATGCAAGTAAAGAGCTTTTGGGTATTGCTGCTGAATCAATACTTATACACCTTGTACTCTACCCAACATATTACTGTCGCCATCATAGCCTTGACCTCGCGTATCAGTCAGGTTGAGACCACGATCTCCAACACTGGCAAGAAACCTCAAAATATTATCAGACACGTTTCTTTCTGTCAGATCATATACAGGCGTAAAACCTAAAAAGTCTTCTCTCCACACTGTAAGTTGTGAAAGGTGCTGTTTCACCAACTTTGTGATCAACATATCGAACACACACTGAAAGCTGCTCTATTCCAGAAATATCTGTGGTTTCATCTGCAAGGACTGTAAATTATTTGGCATTCCAGATACTGTCTACCAGCTGTCTCTGGATTACAGCTCCACTCCACATGCAGTAACAATCTCATTTTGAATGTGTTTGCTAATGTAAGTCACATTAAGAGAGGAAGTCTGGAAATAATTTTGCAGCACTTGGTCCCCACTATAAGCTTTAAACCTTAGGAGTGTATGGAAATTTCCATCATTTTCTATAGTTATTACTGGCTCATAGGACTGTATTGGTCCACTGTCTCTATGGCCCCGCAAAGCAAGTCCTTGTCTCCCACACAAGATCACTGTATCCACTAATGATGCCAATTTGTTACGATTTTCTTCCACCATCTTCTTTTTTGGGGAATCTGTTTTTGTAGCAATGTCTACTAGGGAGCCTGCTTTCACTTTCAAAAAATGTTCTGCCAGTTCGTGACAACGCTGATGATAAGCCATTTTTGCATGATGATTAAATACTTTCAGGGCTTTCTTCCATGTTGTGAAAGGCTTATCAACCAGTGCCCCTAAAGTCTGATGTGATCCCTTTCCAACAGCACTTTTAACAAACAGAACACAAACTTTGCAGAATGCTAGATTGTCTTTTGCAGAATAACACAGCCAGGTAAATCTGCTTAACCGTGAAGCCTGAAATGATAATTTCTGATAATTTTTTCGGAAAGAATAATCATTTGAAGGCTGCCACACATTTCTGAGTAAACCGAGTTTCAGCTGTTCAGATACAACAATTGCATCAGTTGTCCCTGCATACTGGCCTATGTCAAGTGCATTACAAGTGCCACTGCTACCAGCAGCAGCAGCAGTGCCAACGTGATCACTTCTTATACTATTAGGTACACTGGTTGAACATGATGGTTGTGGTTCTGAAGAACTGTCACTCTGAGTATTCACTTGTGAAACCTGAGGATCCAGTTCATTGAGTGAATTGTCAGTGTTTTCTGGTGCATCTTCAACATGGGGTTTATTAGCAAAATATTTTAGCAGTGTATCGCTTGATGTTTTCTCTTTTCCTTCTCATATCTCCATCTTGTGCTGATATTTATTTGGATCACAACGTGATCATTGCAGGCAAAGTGATCAGATTTTAAAGCAGTGGTTAGCCAGGACTACAGCTCCAGCAAGCTGTAACAGAAAATGCAGATTAATGCTCATCAGTGCTACAATTCACCAAGCAGAAGAAAACCTTATAAGCACAATAAACTTTGAACAAAGCACAAGACGAAGGCAAACAAGAGCATAAAAGGCCACATAAAGACAATTTTTCTATCGGGCACCAATGATGAAATCCCCCCAGTTTTTCTGAAGCCTGAGGAAGCGTTTAACGCTGTGTGTGATCGACAGTGAGTGTGCCTCTGGCTCCATGCACTTAAATTGCAAGTGAAACATCAATACAGATGATTCAGTAACCATGCCACACTAATCTCAAAAGCAGAGGGAGGTGGGACCCCCAGGCTTTCCACTTCCCAGCAGCAGCCACCAGTCATTATAAGGCATGAAATTGAGGAGACACAAGGGAAGGGAAAGTAGTAGTTCAGATTTTTGACACACTATGCTTCCTCCTCACATAGGAAGCTTTTACCACCTACAAAAAAGCTGGTAAATCGCTTTAAAAAAAGCTAATTAGGACGCTTCAAGGAGCTGAAGTTGAGATTCAGATCTGAACATCAAACATGTAGTTGTACAAAATATACTTTTTTAGAGAAATCTAAAGAGTTTAATGTAATTTTTTAAAGCGAACTTTAAAAAGTATCTAATGGCCCAGTCCCCTGGGGTTACTAGAATGATAATCCCATCCGTGTTAGTCATAATCTACCAGCTGCCCCCTACTTTCCTAATAGGAAGGTAGGAGCAGCTGGTAGAAAGCTTATTAGAAGCTCTTTACATGACATCATTGTTTACTCAGCATGAGCAGAGGATGATTATGTCATTTAGAACTTTCACAGCAGCTTGAGCCACAGTGGAATCAGTTGAGGAGGACAGTTTTAGAATGTTGGTATTGAAGTGCAGTAAGTCTGTAGCAGTTCGAGTGTGAGAGCCCAACAGAGTGGAGCTGTCAGAGTGAGAGGTGCGTGCCAGTCTGTTCAGTGACTGGGTGAAAGACATCTGGTCATTTATCTCACCCTAGTGACTGGAATGCCAGCAGTGCCACTGAAAATGGTGGTGACTGTTGATGCCAGGACAACAGTTCGTCATTTCAGGGAGAAAGAAGAATGGGACAGCAGTTCTTTGAGTGTAAGGGGCAGTTCCCTAATAGAGCAGAAGAATGTCAGCGGCCCTGTGAGGAAACAAGAGACGGTTTCCAGTCTGAAAGCTTTGAAAGAGCTAAGTGCAAGTTTTTTTTCAGTCAGATGTCTCTATGGCAAGTTAAACAAAAGTGTGAGTATAGAGATGGAGACTAGCAATATTTGGGTTGCTGTCAGTTGGTGTATGAGCACAGAGATAAGGCTAGAATACACCAGTCTGAGCCCCAACCTCACCACATATACGTGCTGAGCTTGAATTTATAGTGGACGCTTCCAGAGCCCTAGAGAGGGTGGATGGTTGGGTCATTATGTATAACCCCAATTGGATGGGATGGCTGGGGCTAGGGCGGGAGGAACCTCACCTGAAATTCCAGTCCGGGCTAACTGGTGGTCACCAGAAACTAATGCCCAATTATTTCCTGACATTAACTAAGCACCTTTTTGCAGGATTAAATATTGAGTGTGCACCACAGCATAAACACAACTGAGTAAATGAAGTAATGTCCATTGTCCCCAAGGTATCCCTAAAAAAGAGGGGTGTACCGTCCCAGACAGAAAAGATGCAATGTCCTAGAGATCTTTTAACAGAGCAATGGGCAGGTTCGAATTATGTTTAGAGGAAACACAATGCCATTGTGTTCTGAGGAAAAAAGCAAGTTTTTGCGTGCCTCACCAGTGTGTGACATGATAAAGTTAGGAGACCACCCGGTTTTGTGTGCTTACCATCTTGTGGGTGGAAACAGCCATACTTCACAATCCCATTTCCAGTAGTGGGCATTCGATCTGTGTTTCCAGTGTGAATTGTGGGGCACCCTCAGAAGTCAGACCTAGCATAAGCCTAACAGCTTGCTCACAGCACTCAGAGTACATATATATGCTTGTTCTGTACCCTAACCCCCTTGCCCTGTAGATGTTAACCTGGGCAATTGCTCCAGTGCCAGCAGTAATGCCTATATAATGCCAACTTGATGGTTGATGCCTTGTCTGTGTACAAGTAAGGGGCTCTGGGTTTCAATATGGCATGCTTGGACCGGGGACAAAACTGAATTCTAGCATTTTTTGGCCATAAAGGGTTTTATACTCCACAGGCCAGACGGGCAACTGTCCAGCCCTATCCCTGTTTCCCCTCATGACCAGATGGGCCTCCCTCTGGGGCTGCAGTAACTCAGTTACTGCAGTCACAGAGGTAGGGCCCTCCCCACCAGACCATAGTCCAGAAGTTCCCAGGGACCATTGGCAGTGCAGCCAAGGAAGATGGAGTGGGACCTCATTAAGCGCGCCCTCCTTCCATTTTCCATTGTTCTCCCAAGTACCTCCCTGGCTACAGTGGCACAGAAGTGCATGTAAGTAGGCATGCACACACTGCATAACTGCAGCTTCCTCCAGCTCCCTTTAAAACCTTTTTAGAACCTCCACTACTCACGGGTCTCCATCCGTGGAAGTCAATGGACCAGACTGCTTTGGCAACCCTCCCTGGGAGAGGAGAGCAGTCCTTTGGACCCTCAGTCATCTCCCCTACATGCCCACTAACAACCTAGGGTCATTACTGAATCCTGGTCACCCTAGTGTGACAGCATGTGAGACGTAAATGCCACAGTCTTCTGCACCACTGTGCCAGACCTGAATTCTAGCTTTTAATAGATAAATAGAACAGTGTCCATAGGAATAACATTCATCTGACATTTTTTTTATACATTAAAGAGATTCACGATGATGAACCCTTGTACCTGAGTTAGTAATCTGTGACTTACTGCCACAGGAATCCAAAATTGTAAAGTTTTCCAAAAGATAATACAGCATTAAAAAAGTTATATCCTCTGTAAAATTAATGAAACCGGGTCCTAAGGACTTCCCTGTTTTTTTTCTGTGCTGCCTAGCTCCGCCCCTGTGCTCACTAACATGATGACAAGATGGCAGTGAGAGTGCAAGGGCGAACCCCAATATAATCAATGGGTGGAGACTTTACAATCAATTTTTAATACTATCATGACCACTTGGTAATAAAACATGGGCACTGGTCGACTATCAAGGGCCTTACTGCATAATCTTTGGAAAGCTTTACAATTTTGGACTCCTGTGGTGGTAAGTCACAGATTACTCAGGTGATGCAAAGGCTGATCTGGATATATTGGTGGATCTCTTTAACCTCTAAAAACCACAAGAAATGTCCCATTAAGTTACAAGAACTCCAATCTTCTGCATGACATACACACATACAGTGGTCAACCTTAACTTTTTTTGCAGTAGCCGAAACACAAGTTGATTACAAATTGCACTAGCCCATAGGTGATTGCACTACTAGGCCATAATTATAATGGTTGATTTTGATCACCACAACCGAAGGGGCTTGGGAAACAAAACTTCATGACATTTTCATCTGTAAACTTATTGATTGAAACATGTTCTGCCCCAATAATAAAAATTTTTTTTAAACATTTTGCTTTCATCAGCACCAAGGGAAACAGTACACAGGTATGGTGCTGTACAGCCTCTTTTTACGGCTGCACTAGGCGGAGTCTGCAGACGTATTGCTTTGAGAAAAGGTCTACCTGCATAATTACCTTCCAAACAACATGGTAGAGTGTTAAAAATAGTGTCCTCCACTGAGCCTCATTACTACGCTGCCTGTGTGTGTATATGGGATTTAGAGAGCACTATTTTTCATCTGGCTCATGTTCCCTTCCTGCAAGGCATCAAAGGAGGCAGGACTTTGTCTAGGGGCATGACCAGGACACCTATATGGACAGGTTGGGGAGGAGGGCAAGCAGGTGCCACCCACTATGGGCAGGCAGGTGTTCCCAGGGTGGAGGCAACTAGCATCCAGGAATAGGGAGGAGATACCTCATCATTTCTACCTTTCCTAGGTTGCAAGAACAGCCTTAGAGGAACACACACACAGAGCAGAACACAGCTGCAAAATGATTAGATTTGTCTACAAGCACTGTCTTCCATGCAAGACACAAGCAGTTGAATCAAAATTACGCACATACACCAGAACACAGCAGCGAAATGATTAGATTTGTCTACAAGCACTGTCTTCTATGCAAGACACAAGCAAGTGAATCAACACACATAATTATCATGTAGTTTTCCTTTAACTAAGCTATCCCCAGTACTGCCTTTTTTGCAGTTACATCAATAGCCTAAACAAACCAAAGAAAAAAATCTGCAAGTATATTAATATTAAAGGGGATACAGTAAACAATCCAGTGGAGATAGTAAAGCAATGTAATGAATATTTGTGTTCCTTATTCAAACCCAGTCACGACTCAGTCCCCTGCCCCTGTACACTACCTGGAATGCCAACAGAATTAATATAAATACAGATAACGTACTACAAAAAATTCAGAATAAGAAAATCGGAGTTCAAAGTTTCCACTAAAATGCTGAAATTCAAGACACAAGCAATTGAATCAACACACACACACACACACACACACACACACACACAGCTGGATAAAATACTAATATTTACAAAACTTATTAATGATGTTGCACATACCCTAAGACTCAAAGTGTGACTCCTTTTGGCTGTCATGAAGTCTCTTCTTTGGTTAATTTGAAACAAAAGAAAATGTAACAAGACACTGGCCTCCACCAGGAGCTATTAAATAACAGAGCATGTTTAAGCCCATGAAACACCCTTATCAAGTGTATGGCATTTGCAGCTGTAGTTCTGTTTCTTCATGCTTCCTTAACAATTCCATACAACTTCACTAACTTCATTATGTAGCCGTGGTGGATCTGACCAGAATTTGTTCTATACAGAATGAACAATGCACACCAGGAAAGACAGGAATGCCTATTTTAACCCTTCAGATTACGTATGGATGGTATTGGCTGGCATGGTCCTTTCAGAAGGGTTGGGGACCCCCTACACTTGCCAGTGATGGCAGCTATGGATCTATGGATGGTCATTTCAGAGTTTGTCTGCAGTGGTGCCCAGGGAAAGTACGGAGCTGAGAGGTTTGGAGGAGAGAGGGAGCAACTATGGTTATGTTGGGATAAAACCTGCCACCTGCAGGGCAGATCTTGTAAACCTCTTAGCATTTTGTCACTGAAATGTTAGATACAAGCACTCAAAATGCAGGGAAATATTGTCAGACACAGAGACAGATTCAGAAAACTGGGAGCTGGTGTCTTAACAACACTCTGCCCTTCTACCCTTGATCACACCCTGGACACTAGCTGAATGTCCTAACAGTGGAGTAATAATGTTTTTTGTGTGAAGCCCCTCTTCAGCTGCCAGATAATTGCTGATGTTTATGAGCTGTTAATCATACCAGGCCATCTGGAACATTAAGGGGGATAAGTATGAGGGGTAGAGCCTGCTAAAGTAAGGACTTTAACTTCATTAACAGCAATGGAAAAACTGCACTACTCAAGACGGACAAGTAAAGCGTTAGCTGCACTAGCCCTGGCCAATTTGCACTAGGTTTTGGGCTAATAAAACAATGCTAAAATTGAGCCCGACATACAAATATACAAAAGGGGAACACGCTTGGACACTTAGTAACATGGGGGGAGGGGGCAGACAACTAGAAAACCATGACAGAAAACATGGGTGAGTTATGGAGGGTGACCCGGTGCTGGTGGCAAGATATTCCACCATCATCCATGTACATGGTGGTACAATGCCTTGTTACCAGGCATTACTAACACAGCAAGTAGAAGAGGAGGCTAACCACTTGGAAGGGGAATTGCCCCTTTATACACAGAGAGAGACACTACTGCATAATGAATACGATATGGGTGATGCCATTGCCAGTATATATAAATCCGTAATTACTGGTGGGGGGATAAGAACAGGGTTTCAGGTCAGGAGAATGGGCCTGAATGATCAGGCCCATTCTCCCAAGCTGAAACCTCTTTCTTATACACCGTCACCCACTAGTCATTAAGGATTTATATAGACTGCCATCACCAACATCCTGAGCTCTTAGACTCCTCCCATCTTGATTTCTTATGTCCATATCTAGTTTGCTGTTTTGAAATGAGAGAAGTAGGGTTGGGGTCCCCAGGCCAGTCCTACCTTTCATTCCAAAGCAGCAAAGTAGATAAGGACATGGGGTTATGTGTCACGGCCAGGATACAGTCCAGAATCACGCTGTTCCATGAGCCCCACATAGCAGTTTGTTGCTAGCTGCCTTGGGAGGAGCAGAATACGTATTGCTCAAACAAACAGGAATATGTCACATTGTTTGTGAAGACCATAACTGGACCCATTCTCTTGAACAGAGGGCAAGTGGTGTGCACTATACAGTCTGAATGGGCAAAGGCAAAACTTTTACCTCTGCCCATTCAGGCTGCCCAGTGCACACCACTTGCCCTCTGTTCAAGAGAACGGGTTCAGTCACTGTCTTCACAAACAATGTGACATACTCAGCAAAACAGAAGGACATTTCCCTGCCTATCCTGGGGAAGCCAGGCATTTTTGGTTTCCCACCAAAGTTTATATTTTAGTATCTGATTACATTGTAGTGGTCTGTTCAGGGCACACTTTTGCCTATCTGGTTTCCCTTTCCTCCAGAATAACTGTTCTCCCAAACATATCTAGTACAAATATTACAATGTAAGTGTTTTGCCCTGAATTCCTTTGGCATATGTCAGGAAAGCTGTGCCAACAGTAGCAGTCTGCTACCGTTGGTACAGCTTTTCTGACATTTACTCAAGGAATTCAAGGCAAAGCACTTAAAATCAGCTGTTAGATTACCCCTGTCTAACAAACATGACCATATATACTGGATGGTGGGACAGTTTTATCTTGCTGGCCTAGAGGCCTCAGAGCTCAGATCTAACATAAGATGGATTGTGTTGGTGTTGGGCCAGTTGTGCTGAGCTGACTGACCTGACCTCCCAGTCCCATCTAACCAAGTTCCAACATGAGTGTGTGTTCATTGTTGGGGTTTCGGGGAGGCTTCTTTCCCTATTGCAAATGCAACCTCATATAACTGGGCTTTCCAGAGCAGCAGCAACCAGTGCTGCATCACATTAGAATGTTTTGTCAGAAATTCAGTGACTGCTTGGGTGGACAGTGAATATGAGAGGTTGATCTTGGTTGCACTGACTATCTTAGGTAAATAAATTGTAAAAACATATTGACTTCTAGATGGGAACGTGTGCTCCGCCCAGACCATCAATCTCCTTGCCAGTCAACTTGAATGGCAAGGGGATTGAATGTCTGGGTGGGCCACACGCTCCCCTCTTAAGTCAACAGTCAACTAAATGGAGCAGCATTGGTTTCAACCTGAAACCAGCAAAGGAATCTGCTGTTCTTATTTCCCCGTCTATAGGTGAAAGTGTCATCACTCTGATACCAGACTGGTATCAACAATCGGTGTAGGATACAGGGGGGAAAACAAGGAAAGTAGGTTGCTTATTGGAGGTCATGGGTTCAAATTACACACAGGGACTTGGGCTTACACCTAATGCTGATACTCCAGTTCAGTAATGGTGAAGAACAAAAACATTGCAGCACACACCAACAGACAATTATAGCATTTTATTCAGTAATAGATGCAGGACAGACACCATACATAGCACCCTACAGTCATATGGGGCATGCTGGGATTTTTGATTTTTGTCCAGTTACACTTTTTAAGCACATATTTGTAGGCACCATCAGAGACAGGAGTGCACTTTCTCTTGTTCAACAAGAGAAAGTGCACTCCTGTCTCTGATGGTGCACATAAATGTTCCAGTAACCACCACACCCAAGAGCATGAGATAAGTGGAATAACACAAGACGTTATTCTCATATGCCTGCCCCTTTTTGAGAATACAGTTCTATAGTGTATGCAGACCCCTTGTTCCACACTGAAATCCGTCGCAGTCAAAATGTTGTTGCACCACAGTTCAAAGTTCATGAAACGTGGTTACACCACACTGTGGTACAACAACATCTTGGCTGTTTTTCTGAGCGCATGAGACAGCACTTTCAGCAATGGAAAAACTGCTGTGCGCACATCTCAGTATTCAAACAGTCAATACTGTGACAGGATGGCGCCAGGTTTTTTCAAGGTGGCTGAGGAGAGCTTGAAATTCATTGATGAGCAGCAAAATAAGCAATCAAGGGGCGATCAAGGTGTCTCCATACACTAAATAAAATACTGGCTGGGCTGCTATGCCCAACCAGCCTGTGCTGTCACCTCGGGGGTTCTGATTCCATAGGACCTCTCAAGCTTCACTCTCAAGGTCAAACAGAATCAGAACTCCTCGGTGGCAGCACAGGCTGGGTGTGCACTGTGGCCCAGCCAGTATTCTCTATATTTATTCTTTTAACATAATTTTCCTGACTGCATACCATTCACTTTTGACAACATTCTGTTTGCAAAAGGAAAGAAGCCATTTAGTCACAATTAGTATTATACAATATGGACATTATTCTGGAAGCAATCATGTCACACTCTTAGTGGTGATAAGGCTACACTGCCCAGTACCTCACTCACTCACAGTCTTGTAAACCACTTTGGGATACAGTGAATATGATATGAAAGAACAAAACCAAACTCTATTCTATTCTATAATTATTCTATTTCTTGTGATTGCTAACGTCCATATTTGTCAGATATGTATATCTGGGCTCTTCCAAGAAGGTTGTCGAGGCATATGCATACATTTCAAATGCAATTAGTCAGTAGTTAGCCAAGGTGTGAAACTTCTGTTCAGTGTTCACCCGGTAGTGACCCAGTCTGCCCAGACTCCCCCCTCCTCCCATCTCAAATTCCTTACCTCCAGCTCCAGGCTCCTGTCTGAGATGAGAGATCTGGATTCCTTCTTCAGATTCAGAATGAGAACGGTCTCAAGGATATGATGGGAACTTCTTACTGCACCAAAACTAAAAGTGGGGGTGGGGATTGCCCAGTTTTATGAGATACTATCAAGCCACCCAAATGTTACCGCTTCTTACTATTTTGAATAAAAACTGAAGTATCAGTTGGGCAGAAATGGAGGAAGGAGCTTGCCTCACTGTTCCCCTTTGGGTGTTACCATGGGCAGTCACCTTTACAGTGCTGCTTCAGAATGGTAACAAATGGACGAATCACACCATGACAGTATGATTACAAGCAAGGCAAACATGGGAGACTCCAAAAAGGGTTTGGAGGCATATCCCCCTAAGGTTCATACCCAGTGGGTAAATCAGGAAGTGTAGACTTTTTTAGATGGGAGAAGAGAGGGCTAACTCGGTTGACACAGTTTATAGGCACTGATGGCACAATACTCCCTTATGAAAACTTGGTTAAGAAATATGAGATACCCCAAACAGATTTTTACAAATATTTCAATGTAGACATATTATTAATACAGAAAATATGATAGATAACCTCATAGGGGAACTGCCGCCCGGAATGACATAGGTTAAACATAGAGGGGATACAACAGAAACTAAACATTTTATTGCTCAGTTATATGTATTTTTGCAGGAAGGGGAGGGGAGGGAGACATCAACAGGGAGCACATACAAAACAAATGGGAACAAGAATCGGGTTATACATTAATGCCAAAATCCTGGGATAAAATCTGGGAAGGGGTCCATAAAACCACCTATTCTATTATATTGAGAGAATACCATTGGAAACTATGTACTAGATTCTTCATTACACCAAATATATCTAAACATTATGGAAGAAATTCCACAGATAAATGCTGGCGAAGGTGTGGGCTAGGAGGTAGTAATTACCATAGTTTTTGGGATTGCCCAGTCGTCAGTAGCTTCTGGAAGGAGGGTTCAGGAAATTGTTAGAAGGATTCTCTCACACCAAATTTTACCTATATTTGAAAGTTTGATACTGGAGTTACTACCAATTGAACTTAAAACATCAGACCAAAGATATCTCGTCTATATTTTGTCCATAACAGCAAACAAAGCAGTGACTCAGAGGTGGATGACTGTACACTCACCAGACATCAAACAATGGTGGCAGATTGTTAATAAAATTAAACTGATGGAAGCAATTACAGCTAGATTAAACTTAAGGCTGGAAAAAATATAATATCAGGTGGTTACCTTTATTCTCATATAACGAAGAAACAGAGAACATTCTGATTTTGGACCAATATCTCACATAGAGAGGAAGAACCTTGCCATATATTTTTGCTATGATACAGGATTGGGAGTACATTTATCACCATAATCTAGTAAAAATGAGACATACAACAGCCTGAAAATACTAATTTTATGTTATTTTTAATTTATTTAAATTGTCAGTGACATATTAAATTGTTTTTGTTTATTTTCAGAAGACACTGCTTGTTGAGATGTTTAAGATTGATTAGTTGCCAAATATCAACTGTTTACATGAAATATAGCACAGTGTGTTGTAACAGGACATGTATATTGGATGGTCCACAACTTGACAGGTTAAGGAGACACAGATAAATGAGACTTGGACCTATATGAGACTGGAGCAAATGTTTAATTCTTCTTGCACCTAGTAGGAAAAAGGAAAATAGATTAGAATACTATACAGCGCATACAGTAGGTCTTGGATGAAAAAATTCAGATTTTGTGTCTATGCAGTTCTATATTAGGATAACTAACTGGATGTAACCATATAAAATAGACAACGTATATTACTGCTATATATTATTGGTTGATGATAGTTCGTTTGTTTACAAAGAGTGAATAAAATTTACAAGTACAAAAAAAAAAAAAGAATCAGAATGGTCTTCACGCGTTCGACAGGGTCGACTGGGTCTTCCTGGAAGAAACTTTGAAGAGATTCAAAGTGGGGGATAGATTTATCAATAGCATAAAGGCACTATACAAAGCTCCGGAAGCTAGAGTTAAGGTAAATGGCTATCTCTCTGAGAGATTTCCTCTGATGCGGGGGACGAGGCAGGGTTGCCCCCTCTCCCCGCTCCTTTTTGCATTATCCCTTGAACCACTGATGACTGAAATCAGGGCAAGTCAAAATATCCAAGGAGTAGAAGTGGAGGGGCATACCCAGAAGGTAGCCCTATATGCAGACAACTCCCTTTTCTTCATCTCCCATCCGGAAACCTCGGTCCCAGCTCTCCTCCAGACTCTGGACTCATACAACACTATAGCCGGGTACAAAATTAATCTTTCTAAATCAGAAACTCTTATTCTGAGGGGGTCATCCCCCGAAAGGTTTAAACAAACCTTCCCTTCTGTCTGGGCGAAAAGAAACACAATACAATACTTAGGCGTTGAGGTTTCAATAGATTTGTCTCAGTTATATAAAAATAACTACCTAAAATTATTTCAGGAACTCCAAATGGATATAGCCAGATGGAGGTTACTACCTCTGACCCTCTATGGAAGGATACAGGCTCTTAAAATGAACGCTTTAGCTAGGTTTCTCTTTATATTCCAAACTCTTCCAATATAACCTCCTGCGGAGTTCTGGGTAGAACTGTGAAAGGCGACCCATAGGTTTGTCTGGAACAGGAAAAAACCAAGACTACACAGGAACATATTACAAACCCCTAGAGATAGAGGAGGATTGGCTCTCCCTCACTTCTACTTATATTTCTTGGCGGCCAGAGGTGTACAGTTGATTACTTAGGCTAAACATAGAGAAGACACTGGATGGTATCATTTAGAGGAGACTTCTCTCAGAGGCTGGGCTCTTTGGGCTCTCCCAACAAATAACATACCACACAACTTATTGAGGTTTGAAACAACCCCCTGGGTCAGCCAATCTTTATTAACTCTCAAGAAACTCAGAAAGATTACACAAACCCCAGATGAGCCAGGGCCCTTATCTTTAATACGCTTTGAACTATTGTTCACTTTCCCCCCAGTCTGATTCAGGCTATAGATACTGGGCTGCACAACGCCTCTCCACATTTGCACAGTATATAAACAATTACCAATGTCTGTCTTTTGCACAGTTAATGGGAAAATTCCACCTTGACAAGGAAGACCTATTTAGGTTATTCCAAGTCCGGCATTATATTCTCTCAGAGAATAGAATACAAATGATTAACAGAGACAAGACTTAGCTTGAAAACTATTTTTATTTCAACATTACAATTAAAAATGACCTACGTCCCCTTTCCCAACTATATAAAGTTTTGATCAACACTAACAAAAATAACTTAGATTTAGTAAAACAGAAATGGAAGGAGAACTATCTCAATTTCCCAACAATCATGGGACAAAAGATTAAGCAGGGGATGGCAGGTTACCAGCTCTCCAACGTGGAGAGAATTCCATTGGAAGATACTTCTAAGATATTTTCTTACTCCCTCTATAACGAAACACTACAATCCAAACCAAACATAGCTCTGTTGGAGGGGGTGTCAATCTAAAGGGTCTACAACACATATTTTCTGGGCGTGTCCAGTTCTGTTCCAATTTTGGATGAGAGTGCATGATCTCATGCAAACCATTACAGGACAACAGATTCCCTTTATGGGAGGAGACCTGGTTTTAGGCCTTCCAACTTTAATATCAGGGCCAAGACAAATAAACTGTCTCACAAAATGAGAGTGGTAGCGTTAAAATCAATTACATCGAGATGGCTTTCTCCCCTTCCACCCACAGTAGAAGACTGGAAAGCCAGGATGTCCCAGCTGGAGACAATGGAACAAATCACTTATACCTTAAGGCAGAATAGTGTTAGTTTTATTACTATTTGGTCACCTTGGCAGAGATATATACAAGCCAAACTGATTACCCCTTAATGATTTTCAAAGGGTCCTATTGAGAGCATGGTAAACTTAGAGAAAAGCTCAGAACCCCAGAATGCCTAAGTTTATTTAGTTGAGTTATAACGGAATGCATTTTACATCTATCTTTATATTTTAAGAATTTTACATGGTCAAAATAATCTTTTAAATGAGTTACCATCATATCAGAAACTGTGACACTTCCTTTTCTGATTAACTTTTGTAACATCAGGTTAGGTATTATAAGAAATGACAACTCATACAGTGTATATATTTTCTGATAATGTTAAGATCTTTTTCACCAATCAGATGATAGCATTTTGTATTTACTGAAATTGACAGAACTGTATTGTCCATCTGATATATAATAAACTTGAAGTTTTAAAAAAAGAATGGTCTTCATGGCTGTTGGCTGTTGCTATAACTTGCTAACAAGTCTGTGGGGGGGGGGGACCCTTACCCGATGAGGCAACGACTGTCTGAGAGGAGGGGGGACTGACAGGCAGGCCAGGCAGCTGGCTAAACTGCTAGTCTCTAAATCCCTCTCTCTTCTCCTCATTGTTGTCTCACTGCTTTATTCTCTTTTCCTCTGGCTGGCTCAGACTCATGAGCGAGTAAAGTATCTATTACAGGCTCTGCTAGTACTGTCAGTTTCTCTAGACCAGAGAGCAGCAACCGCCGACTGACTCCAGGCTCCTTTTACAGCTCCCCACTCTGCTCAAAATAGAAATATTCTACCGTTTCTCTGCATACTTCAGTTCAGTCCACCACCACTCCTCCTCGAATCCTCTCTCTTAACATGAATGAGCAGTGCGTGCGGTGGTGCACCAAGTCACTAATTCTACATTGCATGGCTTAATTGGCTGCTGTTTGTTGAGAGGAGGAGCCAAGGAGGAGCAGTAGAGCACTGGAGCCTCAGCAGACTACCAGTAGACACCAACGGATTCGCTCAATGTTGAGCTTCACCATACCATCCCCCCCCCAACCATAGCAGGCTAGCAGTCACATCAGCCAGGCAGCAGTCTACACAGCATACTGCACAGCAGCTCGGCTCACGCAGAATGCGGAAGTGTGCATTTAAAGGGCCAGCACGCTGTCAAATTCCATTATTAAAAAATTTCGGAGGTCATTTCGGGGGATATTTGAACACCCTAAACACCTCCTCTGCCTGCACCCCTGCAGACACAGCAAGATCAGCCATAGATGTCACAAAGTACCAGTCCCATATGGCAGTGGATATTAATGACACTGCATCTAGGGTCATGGCCCATGCAGTGTCCCTTAGAAGGTTTGCCTGGCTTAGAACTACATATCTATCCCAGGACACTCAGACAAAAGATACAGATTTTCCTTGTGAGGGAAGTTCCCTGTTTGGTGACAGACAGAGTCTTACATGAAAAAGGTGAATGTGTAGAAAACCACTGACTAGAGCAATACTGAGAAAGAAAAGGTCTCCGCTTCCTACAGACCTTATGGAAGGGGAGGTAGGGGTAGAGGATACTACCCTCGTGTTTATGATTCCTATGACTACCTTCCACAAAGAGGCTACTGTGGTGGCAGAAGTAGAAGTGGAACTAGGCATGTTGCTGCAACACAGCACCTAAACCCAAGGCAAAGCAGAACCCCTGACAAGCCCAACAAGGTCTTCCACCCACTGCCAGTAGGAGGAAGACTGGCCCGCTACTTCAGGGAATGGGTAAAAATTACCACAGACAAGTGGACCCTAGAAGTAGTGAGTCAGGATTTTTGTCCCTGCAGTTCACAAAGTTTCCAAAACTGCAGAACCCAAAAGTTTTTCAGCTTCACACCATGGCAGAAAAAATTCTGCTGGAGTTGGAGGTGAAGAAACTGCTGCAGACATATGCAGTGGAAAAAGTGCCTACACCACAAAAAGGCAAGGGACTTTACTCCAGATACTTCTTAACCCTCAAGAAAAATTGGGAATGGTGACCCATTTTAGACCTGAGATACCTGAACAAACACCTAAAGAGAGGAAAATTCAAGGTGATAACACTGGGCTCGGTGATTCTATCTCTACAAGTGGGAGACTGGCTGGGATAACTGGATCTGAAAGACGCTTACTTCCACGTACCAGTAAGGCCAAGTCACAGAAAATTCCTCAGTTTCAGGTCAGGGAACTGCCACTACAGTCCACAGCCCTTCTCTTCAGCCTCACCTCAGCTCCAGGAGTATTCACAAAGTGCCTAGCTGTGGTGGCAGCACATTTGAGATGGGGTGGTGGCTTTTCCTTCCCTAACCAACTGGTTGATCTCAGGAAAAGCAGCAGGAAGCAAAGTCCGCCATAATGCACACCCAAAATGCATTGGAGGATCTGGGCTTCCTGATAAACTTTCAAAACTCTCACACAGCACCAGTCCAAGTTATAGACTTCATTGGTGCAGAGCTGGATGTCCTGCAAGGGAAGGCATTCTGTCCTCTAGCAAGGGTAGCAAGTCTGATTTGAAATGCAGAATCCTTCAAAGCAGGTCAGCCAAGGCCTGCGAGGGATTTTCTAAGGCTACTAGGACACATGGCCTCCTCCACAGCAGTGGTACCAGGGGCCAGATTCCCTAGAAAAGAAACCAACAGCATGATACCACTAAAGGAGATCATAGGTGTTCTATAGCAGGACATTAATAAAATTGGTTTAGAGTTGGGAAAAAGTACTTAAATTGCCAGGGTTTTGCAATAATAGGGAGGTAAGGATAACTTTACCATTTTGGTGGTAAATTTAGAGTGATGGTAAATAATTATCCTCACACCTTTCTTTGAATAATCCTGGCTATGCTGAGTGTAATCAGAGATGTTAACATTATTATCAGAGATTGGGCATGAAGCCAAGATTTAGTTGTAAGCAAAAGGCTGGGACGAGGAGTAAATCAGATCAAATTTAGAAAAAAAACTCCTAACATATGCATGAACAAAATGTTGAGCCTTGTACCAGGTACAGCTCCTTATAACTGCTTAGGCAAGCTTGCACATGTGCAATTCACAATCCCTGTTCAGTCACCAGTGCACCCAGACATGCAGTGCCGGCTCATCCAGCTAAGTGCCCCAATATGAAAGTGTTCTGTGTAGTGATCATCTGGCTAGGTTATTTAGACCTGGTGGTTTGGGTCAATAAGTACCTGTCCTAGAGATGAGGTTGTGATGTGCATCTATGTGCCTTAATGGGGGATGTCTGATAGACTGTAATCCCCTATGGTGGGCAACAAAGCATCATATTTTTGATATCCAGACACTTTTATTTATTTTTTATTTATTTAGTGATACGGAAAAGACCTTTGAGCGCAAGCTCTTTTACAAAGGTTCTACATCATATATTGCAAAACAAAGTACAATGGGAGAAAGGAAGGGTACATCACAATGAACAATACAGCTTGGATTCAGAACTTACAGAATAACTCAGAACATAGGTACAAGTTAAAATAACAAGAAAAACACTTTATGAGGGTGGGGGGGATAAGCAGCCACAAAGAGCCTCGTCAGTAGTTCAGAGAGACGAGGATAGCTGGCAGTGAGGTGAAGAAAGGAGGTACAAGAGAGAGGTCGGTACTGCAGTGAAGGTGAAGGGTGGGGGAAGAAGGGCGATAAGGTATAGGGAGAAATGGGGGGGTGAGGGGAAGTTGAGCGGAGAAGACATGCTAGAGTAAATGGTGGGGAGCGAGGGGGCATGGTCAGGCAGTTTGCATTAGTAGTGACTGTTAGGGAAACTCACGGGACTGGGAGTTGGGGGAGGGAGGAAGGTGGGGTGGCGGGTGCCGGAGGAGCATGATGCAAACTGATTGCTGAGGCAAGTCATGAGAAGGGACAGAGGGAGGGGGTATCTGAGGTCTGCCTAGTGCTTGCTGGGGGGCAGAGAGAGTGGGTGTGGCTGGACTTAGGGGCAGGTGTACTTAGAGAGTGTTATTAGGTGCTGTTTGAAGTCAGTTTTGAATTAGGACAGACAATTGGTGGCCAAGAGGTGCCCGGGAAGTTCATTCATCCACAGGGGGGCCCGGTAGGCAAATGCTCATTACCCAAGCAAGGTGCGACAGAAGGGGATAGCCAAGGCTCCCTCTAGTCCTCCCCCTGGTGACCTATAACAAGTTGGCTGCCTTGATCAAATTGTCTACACAAGGTGGTGTTTTACCCAATACAGCCTTCTTCCCTAGGATGCAAATCTGGAATTTGACCCTGTTTCTTAATGACAGGCAATTCACAAGAGTGGGTGCTGTGCTCACCACTGGCCTATGTTAGCATGGGGAATTCACACCAGTGGTCCCTGGCAAGTATGTCCTTATAGACCCGAGAAACATGACTGCCTAGTCTTTACGAAGATTTATGATGCATACTAGCCAGGGCCTATCATGTCACTTCAGCCACCATGGGTGCCTCAAATGCCTTGTGGACCTGCCATATATATAGTTCAAAGAGTTGTCTGTTTGGATTCCTTCAGTGCAATGTCTCTATGGAGTGCTATTCTGTTCTAGTGGTGCATATAATGATGCATAACTAACCCCTAAATTTCAGATTTCAGATCCTGATTTTATTGGAAAGTATATAGAACAGACAGTAATAACATACATGATTAAAAATCTCCAGTATAGAAGCATAGTCTATTTATTTAATACTGTATAAGAATTCAACAATTTAAAAACAGCAGCGGTTTCTGTCATAGTGTGTGTGTGTATTTATATACATATATATATATATATATATACATATACATACACTCTATAGTATAACGTTTGCCATGGCGTAAATATGAAGTTCATAACTGCAAAAAAGCATTCAGCTAATCACATTTTTCCTATTTGATTTAGCAACCTTTAGCATTTCAGGCAAGATAGGTAACAGCCATTTTTCTCTTTCTGACTTTAGATTAACGCAGTCAGAAACTATGTGCTCTGAATACTACCCTGAGGATACACTAAGTGAAAATGCTGTGGCTCTCTCCTCTGCACAGAATAACCCCTCTTCATCCCACATTAAGTTAGCTGCTAATTGGTGGGTGGTGGAGTCTCTGTTATCCAGACATCTCTATAGACTAACGTAATGGCTAATACATCCCTCATTCTCACTTAAACATTAACGGGATACATAACCCGATAAAACACTCCAGGTTGTTAAAGTTTCTAAGAACTGAAAAACCTGACATTCTACCTGCAGGAAACACATCTGTCACAGGCGGAACAAATCAAATTTAAAGCTGTAGTGTTTCAAAGGGTGTTTTCCTCCTCACATAGCTCAGGAAGACGTAGAGGAGCCGCTGTACTCATTCCCCGGGGGGTCCTATTCCACCTTCAAGACCAAAAGTTGGATAAAGAGGGACGGTATATAATAGTAACAGGAAAACTTTACTCAACCCCGTAACTTTAGTCTCTGTATACTTACCACCAGGTACCCCACCGAAGGAGGCAAGAAAATTCCTCAGTGACCTCCTATCAATCCAACACGGGCAACTAATTATAGAAGGAGATTTTAACATTATAATGGACCCTACTCTAGACATAAATCCACCTGCTAAACATAGAGCCACTCCCCTACAAAAGTTTCTGCGTAAGATGCTGCCTGAAATGGGCATCATTGACCTATGGAGGCATTTTTATCCGACTACTAAGGTTTTTACATACCATTCACCAAAAACCCATAACATATCAAGGCTAGACTATTTGTTCACAATGGTGGAACATCTGGACTCAGTACAAGATTTATATCATGGAGCCACGATTCTTACAGACCACTCCCCCGTATAAGCCAAACTTGTGCTAGGAAAACAACGACACCAATCCTTCTGGTGCTTAAACCCAGCACAGCTACAAGATCCAGAATTTCTAGACTTAATAAAAAACTCTATCCCTACAATCCTAACAGATAACAATGATAGGACAACCTCACTCTCAGTAAAATGAAACACCCTTAAAACCGTCTTGAGGGGACAAATCATAAAATATGCGACTTACAAAAAGAAACAACTGTAAAAAACCATGAAAGAGCTTCCGAATGAACTAAAAGACCTTCAGCGGAAACTCCACGAGGGGGAGGCAACAATAAAGCCACAACTACAAACAATAAAACAGAAAATACTAAAAATAATTGACCGGAAGATCAAACAACAACTAATGTACCTGAAATTAAAGTACTATGAAGGAGGGGCATGGGGGGCCAGAACACTAGCCCAATGTCTATGAGGGGCCTGAGTACATACTCATGTTTCCCATTTAATTGATCCAAATACAGGCCGCCTTTTACATCACCCGTCAGTAATAAGGCAAGCTATGGCAAGTTACTAAAAAACACTCTACACCCAAGATGTTAACCCCTGCCCTCAACTAACTGAAACATATTTAACTAGCCTTCCCATACCAAAACTACAAAAACATCAGGTTCAAGCACTTCTCTCTCTCCTATCACTAATGAAGAGATCCTTACAGTAATAAAACAGGCAAAACCCTTAAAAGCCCCAGGACCAGATGGCTACCCAATCAAATTTTATAAAAAAATGTATAAAATACTACTACCCTCCATGCTACCAGCGTTTAAGGAAATACAGCGAGGAAAACCACCCCCCCCATGGAAATATGCTGAGATAGCTGCCATCCCAAAACCACAGAAAGATCCCAGTCAACCAGCTTCCTACAGACCCATCTCCAAATTACACTGTGATTATAAATGCTTCATGTCCATCCTGGCTCATAGGATGGATATACTACTTCCTGAACTTATAGACTCAGACCAAGTGGGCTTTATAAAAAAAGACAAGCACATAATGCAGTACGTTGGGTCTTGCTCTTACTGAAATATGCTACCAAAAAAGGACTCTGATGGTCCTTCTCAGATTAGATGCCGAGAAGGCATTCAATCAGGTCTCATGGCCGGTTTTATGGGCTATTATGAAGCACTTTGGCTTTCTGGAGAAATTTATTACACAGATCAAAAATATGTATACACATCCTCAAGCCTATTTCAAGCTAGATGAATCTTTGTCTGACCCACTCCCCCTTTCTTAGGGAACCCATCAAGGATGCCCTCTTTCCCCTTTATTATTTTCCTTATGTGCCTCTGGCAATAGCAATACGTACTATTCCCACCATACAGGGATTGTCAGTAGGGGAACATACACATCAAACAAACCCCTTCACAGATGATATTTTATTAACCCTGACCTCCCCTGAAACCTCAATCCCCATGGTTTGGCAACAGTTAAATCATTTCAGACAACTGGCAGGCTACAAGCTGAATGAGTCCAAAACTGAGGTCCTGAAATTCTTCTATTCCCCCTCACCTGACCTAAAAACAAGCTACCTCTTTTGCTGGAACTGAATGGTGATGCAATATTTGGGAATTAACTACCATATAAATTGCTTCGTTTAGATACAGTAAATTTTGAACAAATTACTCAACAAATAACGTATCTAGCTAGATGGACAACACAGCCCCTTAGTTTTTTTTAACCGTGTAGAAACAATCCACCAAAATATCCTCCCCCAAATCCTCTTTTTCTTACAGACACTCCCCATCACCCCATCCAAAATCTATTTCCAGTCATGGAACAAAATAATTTCCCGTTTCATTTGGAACGGTAAACCACCTAGCTTCAGATTTACGGTTTTACAACTTCCCAGGGAAAAAGGATGTGTTAAGCTCTCCAATTTCCTCCTATATACCCAGGCATCATAAATAAGAATTTCCCTAAGTCACTTAACCAGGAGTTATACTGCACACTGGAAAACCTTGGAGCAGACCATACTTTGAGAGGTGGGTATGATCCCAAGTCTACTAGGGAACCCACCTACATGCACTCCCCATCCCAATATTCGCAATATATAACTGAGCCCCTTCGACACTGGAGACAAATTTGGTATAAATCTCTCCTGACCAGAGAAAAACTTTATTTAATAGATGTCACACATGACACTATTCTTCTCCCCCACCAGCTCCGGGAGGCCATCTGGGTCTGGACCCAATTCTCCTCAGATAATATAGATCACATAAGAATGAAGTGGTCTAAGGAGCTTGAAGACTTGGATGTTGAACTCTGGGAAAAGCATACCCTACCACTTCAGAAAATATCTACTTCTATATATTGGAAGGAATGTTCCTGGAAATCTAGATTTTTCTTTCGAACCCCAGCTATCACGACCAAATTTCTAGGCCCTGATCAGGGCATTTGCAGGAGAGGATGTGGTGGCTCACAGGCTGATATTGTACATATCACGTGGTCATGCCCGTTTCTCCAGCGGTTCTGGCCGGATGTGATAGCTGAAATAAATGATATTTTTGAAATCCCAGAGCTTCTCACAGCAAGATATATCTTGACAGCTACCCCACCAAGGGGCATCAAGATCTCGAAAGCCCTCTTCAAGCAAATAACTTTGCTAATACTCGCTGCAAAAAAAAAACTATTACTAAACTTTGGTACACGAGGACTATTCCAACTAAGAAAAATGGTGACAGATAACAGACGAGATGTATCACCTGGAGCGTCTTAGGGCCAAATTGAACTCTCAGGTTAAAAGGTTTGATAATACCTGGCAGCCGTGGGTGACCTATCAATTGGAGCACTACTCTGATTTTGTACCCTGAAAACCATCATAGCTGAAAACATCTAGAGGAAGAGCCCCCCCCAACCCCCATTACTCCCTCTAAGAGGAGGGATCCACAGCAATATAAAAACTGCAGTTAACAAAACTACTTAGAAAACAATACTCGGACCACACAAATATTGGAAGTAAAAGTATCTTTTATTTTTATCAGCTTACTGTTCTCTTTATACTATTACTTTAATTAAGTAATCTATATTATTACATGTGCTAGACTGTAAACTACGTACACTTTCATACTTTAAAGTGCAGATCAAACTGATATCTTTTGGTTTATCCCTTTTTCTCTTTTATTTGTACATGCTTAATACTGATATTATTTGTGAACTGAAGCCACCATATACCTGTATTGTAAAATGAAACATTTGTTAAAAACAAATTAATAAACATTCAATTAAAAAAAAAAACAAACTATGTGCTCTAACATCAGTTTGTGATTATAACTGCACATGCAAGCTTCTAAATCATTTTGTAGTTTCCAGAATTCAGCTGTTTCTGTATTTTTACAAATAATATCCAGCCTTATTTTACCCTTACGTGCTTCACTATTTCTTATTTCACAAAAATGTAAATATCTTTTCGGTAAAATACAACAGCTTGTTTACACTCCCTATACATTTTTGCTATAGGAATACCACAGAGTTTACCCCTCTACCTCTGAAAAAAAGTGTTAGTCATACACTGAGAGGCTGTGTTGACAAGCATATAATTCAAACAGCATGAAGTCTTGCTGTATTCTGGCAATATGCAGTTAGCCCCAGCACTTGAACTGCTCCGGAGAGGAAAGAGTTAACTCTATGCATGAGCATAGAATGTTGAGCTCGAGCTCGGTTCAAGCCTCTGTCTGCTGCACTTCCCAGTGTAACCGTCAGATTCTTTACTCCGCCTAACAGAACAGTCGTTCCGGAGATCTCTCCTACGCTTTCGGTTCGGTAAAAGTAAAAACGTCGGTTTAACACCATCTTTTCTCTATATTCTTTCAGTTCAGATCCCTATCTGTAGTACAGTAAGTGTATAGGTAGTGGACTGATTGCTTAAAGTGTGTGTTTTTGTGTGGAAATTGTAAAAAAAAATTTTAAAGAAAGGTTTCTTTATCGGTTCAGCTGAACCGATTGTCCGGTTTCATTGTTTTGTATTGTGGGTTAGTGTGCAGTGCCGGTCCTTATCGGTTCTAAAAAAAACGTGGTTTAACGTTTTTTTCCAATACCCATAACACAGTTAAGAACTGATAAGGGAGTCTTGCCTGGCTGAAGCTGAGTAAAGGGTAAGTTTTTTGTTAGGATGGCTACGTCTGAGAAACCCAAAAGAAAAACCGGGCCCACTGGGTTTCAACACTGCAGTGTGTGTGGGGAGGCCTTTGCTAAGGCTGATCTCCACACCACCTGTGTTTACTGTCTGGGGTTTGACCACCTCGATTCAGACTGCCAAATCTGTAAAAATGTTCTTAAGGCACTCTGGATAAAAGATTGGCAGGCTTATGGAAAAGGAGGCCGAGAAGTCCTCTGACCCGGATGCCCAGCCCGGTTCGGTTATGACCGAACCTGAGGAAGTGCTCTTTGACCAGAGCGATGCTTTGGGCAAAAGGAGAGCTGATTCCAAGGGATCATTTCTGTCAAAAAGGAAGAAGAAAGGCAAATCGGCTGGTTCAGATCCAGAACCGCATCGTCCAACCACAGAAGAAATTGCCAGGGTGATTAGCATTGTGGAATCGTACCGTCCGTTTCTGACTGATCCGGTGGCATCAGGTAGGCATTCAGTTTGGTCAGTTCCTCCAGTTCAAGATTATTCCCCTGAAGATTTTAATGAACTGGATTTGGAGGGGAATGATGATTATGATGATGATGATGGAGCGGAAGGCCTGGATGAGCCCATAGAACCGGACATCTCCCCAGACAGGCCTTCTGGTGTTTCCCCTCCTAGGCTTTCTGAGTCGTCCTCATCCCACCTTATGTTTTACAGGAAAGTGGAAGAAACCCTCCAACTCCCTTTGGAAGAAGCTGTTGAGGAGCAAGAGGAGCCTGATTATGTGGAGATGATGGACATCTCAGAGTCCATGAGGTTATCTATTCCCCTTCACAAATCCTTTGGGAAACAGACACAAAAGTTGCTTAAAACTCCAAACTCTTTACCTTCTGTAGAAAGAAGAATGGACAAGAGGTACAAGTTGTCAGGCTCAGGTACAGAGTACTTGTACCAGCAATGCAGCCATGTTGGGGTTGTGCAGGCTGCAGCCTGTGATAAGGTTAACATACCCTTGGCTTCACACCCTCCGGATAAAGACTCCAGGAAGTTGGATGCCATGGCAAAGAAACAGTACATGGCATCTTCCTTGGGACCCAGGCAGGCTAATTACATGGCCTACACAGACAGCTACCAGAAGTCCTGATGGGACACTGTGCTGGAACTGGCTAAGCAGGCCTCCCCCCAGCTTGCCAAGGAGATGGAGGAGGTGGCTGCTGATGGGATTGAGGCATCAAAAATCCAATTTAATGCTGCTGTGGACTCCAGTGATATGTCATCAAGAGTCATGGCTAAATCTGTGGCTCTTCAGAGACTAACTTGGCTCAGATGTACTAGCCTATCACAGGATACTCAGGCTAAGGCAATGGATTTCCCTGTTGTTAATAATTCACTGTTTGGAGAGCAGACAGAGAATTATATGAAGAAGGTGGATGAGTACAGGACCACCTACAGGAGTGCACAGGCCAAGGAAAGGCAGGGAACTCCTCAGAGGCAGCAAGCTAGGGGCAGGGGCAGGCCTTTTCACAGGCCTTTCTACCAGTCACAGGCCTCCTCTCCTGTTTTTCCAGAAGGGGGATGAGCAGGGCTGCATCCTCCTCTCAGCCTAAGGCTCCTGCCAAGCAGACACCCTGATGTGTCAGCTCGGGCTTACTACTTTCAGCACTGGAAGTCTGTTACCTCAGACAAGTGGGTCCTGGTATAGATGCCAGAACAGGGGGGACCACTAGGGCCATGGCCCTACCACTTTCATTAGTGGCCCTATCAGTTTTTTCAATCATGTTAACGTATTTAATAGGGGAGAATTTACCCCTTATGTCCTTGGCCCTGCCACTTTTCAAAATGTTCCGGCACCAATGGGTCCTGGAGGTAGTAAGCCAGGGACTGGCCCTCAGCTTCAAAAAATGTCCAAAGCTGAGGGTCAGGTCCTTTCTACCTGCAAACATCTCTGAAACCATTGCCCTAGAGGCAGAGGTTTCATCTCTGCTGGCTCTCAGAGCCATAGAGAAGGTTCCTACAATTCACAGGGGCAAAGGTCTGTATTCCAGATACTTCCTTACCCCCCAAAAAACAGGGGAGTGGCGGCCCATCCTAGACTTAAGGTATCTAAACAAGCATCTACTAAAGCCAAAGTTCAAAATGTGACTCTGGGAATAATTCTTCCATCTCTAAGGCCAGGGGACTGGCTAGCCTCCCTGGACCTAAAGGATGCCTATTTTCACATTCCCATCAGGTGCTCCCACAGAAAGTACCTCAGGTTCGAACTGTCTTCGGGCCATTACCAGTTCAGAGCAATGCCCTTCGGCGTAACATCAGCTCCAAGGGCATTCACAAAATGCCTAGCAGTAGTGGTGGCCTTTCTAAGGAGAAAAAACATCTCCATATTTCCATACCTGGATGACTGGCTCATAGTGGGTCAGTCTCCAGACCAAGTCAAGTTAGATTTACAAGTGACCCAGCAAGTGCTCACTTCTCTAGGATTCCTTCTCAATCTTCCCAAGTCAGTTGTCGAGCCAGTACAACTTTTGACGTTCCTAGGGGTAGAGCTGGATACTGTCAAAGCAAGAGCATTTCTCCCCTTGGTAAGGGTAAGGGCCATTGTAGAGCTGGCTTTCTCTTTCCACCTTCTGGTGTCTTGACCAGCAAGGCATTTCCTTCAACTTCTGGGCCACATGGCTCCTTCCACTGCGGTGGTCCATGGGGCCAGATTTCAAATGAGGGATATACAGTTTCACTTGAGGGCTTTTTGGTCTCAGAGAAAAAATCCTCTAACCAAACTTATTCCAGTGACTCAGACCCTGATCCAGGCTCTCCAGTGTTGGCAGGATCAGGACAATCTCAGGCAAGGAGTCCCATTCATCACTCAATCTCATTCTGTGGTTCTAACCACAGATGCTTCCCTCCTGGGGTGGGAAGCTCACCTGGGAGCTCTCACAGCTCAGGGAGTGTGGTCCACTCAGGAGTCTCTTCTCCACATCAATCTTTGGAGCTCAGGGCAGTGTACCTGGCTCTGCAAGCTTTCTCGGAATCAGTACAGAACAAGGTGGTTCAGGTCAGGACAGACAACACCACCACCATGTGGTACATCAACAAGCAGGGAGGCACTTGGTCTATGGCCTTGTGCATGGAAGCCATGAAATTGTGTTCCTTGGCTTATTCTCTGCACACCTCTCTGGTAGCAGTCCACCTCCCAGGGAAGGACAATGTGCTAGCAGATGCATTGAGCAGGATTTCCCAGGGCCATCACGAGAAGTCCCTGGATCCCTTAGTGTTAAAGCTGATTTTTTCAAGGTGGGGCACTCCAGAGATAGATCTCTTTGCAGCCCCAGACAATCACCAACTTCCTCTCTTCTGTTGCAGATCCCCAGTTTTGGGCTCAGTCCCTCTGGATGCTCTGATTCTGGATTGGGAGGGGAAATTTCTGTATGCCTTCCCTCCTTTTCCTCTACTGTTCAAGGTCCTTGTCAAGATAAGGTCACAATCTGGCAAAATGATCCTGATTGCTCCAGATTGGGCCAGGCAGCCTTGGTATCCCCTGTTGCTGTCCCTAGCAGTCCATCTTCCCCTATGTCTTCCCAGGAATCACAACCTGTTAACCTCCTCTCAGGGGAGGATCTGGTATCCCAACCTTCGGTCTCTCAATCTCAAGGCATGGCTCTTGAAGAGTTAGAGTATGCAAATTTGCATCTGTCTCAAGGGGTTCTGGTCATTCTCAAAGCCTCTCGAAAACCTGCCACCAGAAAAACTTATAACTCCAAATGTAAAAGATGCAGCATTTGGTGTTCCAAGAAGCATACATCCCCAGATACTGCTGACTTGTCTACAGTTCTGGATTACATGGATCACCTTAATGGCCTAGGCCTCAGACCAGCTGCCCTCAAAGTACACTTGTCAGCTGTTTCTGCTTTTTTGTCAGTGGGAAAGCCCTCCTCACTGGCATCTCACCCTGTTTTCTGCAAATGTTTCAAGGGATTGCTTCATACCAATCCCCCCTTTAGGGATCCTACTCCTGCTTGGGACCTTAATGTTTGCATTGCTCAGCTTATGCAACCCCCTTTTGAGCCTTTTGTCTTCAGCAGAGCTTAAGTACTTGACCTGGAAAACTGTGTTCCTGGTAGCTATTACCTCTGCTAGACGTATCAGTGAACTGCAAGCTATGTCTTATTCCATAGAGATAAGGTGGTCCTTAGAACCAACAGGAGTTTCTTACCCAAAGTGGTTTCAGATTTGCATCTGAACCAATCCATGTCTCTTCCTGTATTCTTCACTGATCATTCTTCTTCAGGAGAGAGATTACACAGTTTTGATGTTAAAAGGGCTCTTAGCTACTACATTGAGTATACTAAGGCTCTCAGGTTTGACTCTCTCCAGTTGTTTCTCACTTATGGTGACGTGGGAAAGGGTAAACCTGCTGCTAAGAGAACTATTGCCAGGTGGATTGTTTCTTGTATACAATTCTGCTATGAAAATCTAGGCAAAGTGCCCGGCTTGAGGGCTCATTCGACTAGAGGTACAGCAGCTTCCCTGGCTGCTGCCAGGGATATACCCTTATTAGAGATATGCAAAGCAGCCACCTGGAAAACAATCCAAACATTCACCAAGCATTACTCTCTGGATATCCAGGCTAGGAGTGATGCTAGGTTTGGTACAGTAGTACTGCAGAGCCTATTCCCAAAATAGGTTCTGTCCCTCCTCCATGGAAAAAATTACTCACCTTAGTAATTGTGTTTCTTTTAATGGAGTCTTGCTGTATTCTGACCTCCACCACCTCCACCCCTCCCCCCCTGCCGCCGCCTTCCCTCTCAAAACCTGTTTTTTGGGAAGTGGGCTGGCAGGTGCAGTGTTGAACCTCATGGGTGCACTTGGCACTCCCTCTTCTTAGAGAAGGGGATGGGTCATGCTATATTGTTTTCTGATAGTTGTAGTTGTTCACTACCTAGTTTTTTCTTTTGGATTTCTCGACTTGAGTCTTTTGGGGATCCACATATTTGGCTGCCCTTTGAGCTAGTAAATTTTGCAATTTCCACACAGTAGGTGTAGCTAGTTAGTATTAGCTCGTACGAATCTGATGGTTACACTGGGAAATGCAGCAGACAGAGGTTTGAACCGAGCTCGTGTTCAACGTTCTATGCTCATGTATAGAGTTAACTCTTTCTTCTCCACAGCAGTTCAAGTGCTGGGGCTAACTGCATATTGTCAGAATACAGCAAGACTCCATTAGAAGAAACACAATTATTAAGGTGAGTAATTTTTCACATTCAACAATTTGTATTAATTAAGCCCAATTATTTCTCAACAGTGTTTAAACATGAGAACCATGAGATCCCCTCATGCCCACTACACACTTCCACCCAACATTTAAAGAGAAGTGATCATTCTTCTCTGCATACAATCTTTGTGAAAAACTTTAAGGCTCTAATTTGTGCTAGAATGGATAAAGATAAATTCAAATCAGTGTGAAAAAGTGCTGTAGCACAGGCACTGGGCAGGTCCATTATTTGCTTTAGAAATGTATTTTGGACTACTTCAAGGTCTTTAAGGGAGCTAGAGAACCATCAAACCTCGGCTTCATATAATACCATGTTGTGCATCTTGGCTTTGAAGGCATTTTCCAATACTTTAGATGAGCTTCCTCCAAACAGTCATGCAACTGTAATTAGCCCTTTTGCTGCTTGGTGCACCTTTTCTTTGTCTCAAAATATGAACCTTACAGATTTTTTAGAATTCCAAGTTATACCAAGATGCTTATATTCGTTCACCTGTTATAACTGGAGACTTTTGCAGTTTACAGAGTTTTATAGATTCCCCTATAACAATAAGTTTGGATTTTGCTGTGTTTAGCTGTTGAGATAACCCCTCAAGGTGGTTACTTGTGCAGTTCAACACTCTAGTTAACGCTAGTGGTGTTAAAGAGCAGAGAATATCATCATCAGTGTATAGGAGTAGCTGGATTTTTTTTTTTATTCTTGGGGGGTGGGGTGGGATATCAATATTGGCCAAGGATCTTCTCAGAGTTTCCATATAGAAGTTAAAAAGAGAATAACTAACCCCTAACTGTTAAGAACAAGCTGGTATTCCACAATGAGTTAGTGTATTGACATGACTGGCACAAGAGCATTGCTTGAGTGCCCCAGTGATACATAGATACATAGAAATTGTCGGCAGATAAGGACTGCTAGGTCCATCTAGTCTGCCCCAAACCCTATACTTGTATGCAGTCACTGACCCTAAGTGATCAATGGCTTTTCATCACTCCCTCCCCACCCAATGTTTCCTTGAGGTGGAATACCAGCAGGTTCTTTTTTTTAATATTTTTTATTTACTATACTTTATCCACCTCAGAACTTACCTCGCTCCTGAAGACCCCCAGCTTACCCCCCCCCAGGGATGGGGTCACCAGTGGTGCCCCCTCTTCCCCCTGATGAAGACTGAATGGAACAACAAGAGCAAGAGCCCAGTCAGCGGTGTGAGGTCAGCGACTGTGGGGGTGGGCATCATCGTGTGGCAACAGAATTCCATTTTTCCTTTCTCCCCCAAGAAGATGCGGCATGCAGTGACACAGGAATGGCCAGGCCATACATCTGCCACGCCTCCCAGATGAGATCAGTCCCGGTTGCCGCAGTCTAGGCTACCGCAAGGGGCTGCACAACATCAGCGACCCCCCCCCGAGGAGGAGACCAGTCCATCGGATGCTCGATCCTTCCCCCCCCAACCCATCTGGCCCTCTGATGTCCTAGGCTCGTTCCTGAACCCAGGTCGTCAGCGTTCTGAGCGGTAGTGCTACCGCTGTGCCAAGTTCTTACCTATTAGGTTTTTTTTTATTGTACTATATATGACATTATAGTGAGCATGTTTTCCAAAGTGAAATTGCTGGTCTCAGAGTAGATAATGCTTTGTGTACTGTTTTTTTACTTTTAAGCAGCTGTTTTTGAAACTGCTCATGACCTTGAATTTATTACAGCTGTATGAAAGTAATTCAGCTCACACTCTGATCCATTGCGTTGAGTGTTTAGAGTGAGACACTGATTACTGTGGCTTCAAAAATATATAATTCATGTTTTAAACACTGAATTATATCTTTCTCAACTTTCCAAACAGCAGGAAACATACTTATTGTGTCTTTTCGAGAACTATAGATCCAAGAATTCCCTTATTTGCATGGCAGGCTAATACTAAACCTGTTCTAAGCTCAAACAGAGGGAGATGTTCAGGTAGTTTGCTCCTTCTTGGAAACCAGGGGAATACCTCTGAGTCTGTCAAGCCTCAGCTAGTCTCATTTCAAAGACTGAAATTCTGGAGAGTCACAGCGCAACTTTCAAGTTCCTCTTGTGAGGCTTCACAAGTGAACTGCTGCTGGATGCTAAGTGATAATTGTTCACAAGCATCACAGCCACTAGATCACCCCGTGTGGGTGGCAGATGGTTACTCTTGTGATAGAAGCAGCATCTCCACAAAGGTCTCCCGTTTTCCTTTCCATGTCCTCAAGTGTCAGTGATGATGGCTTGTTCTTCATAGGGTAGGGAGCCCCACTGCCAGGGGTTCTGACCCAAACTGGCTGTACTACAGCTAGACTGTCCAGGCCACTCACATCTGGAAGTAATTAATGTGCTACATTGGTGCTACTAATGTAATCACTCATATCATCGCTGGAATACGAGAGTGAAAACTACAGAACTGCTAATGCAGCAACGTTTTACAAAATTTCCATTGCTTACAATAGCATATGTAGATTTGTATTAGGCTGTAACATAAGAACACACCACTGCCTCATGTGCAGCAGCGTAGGATGTCTTTCCACTGAATAAAGAAGGGAACATTTTTTCAAAAGGGAGCTGAAATGGATGACTATAGTCCTTCAGCATAGCTAACAGGATGCAAGGGTGCATTGGGATAAGATTCAACAGTAGGAAGCAGAAGGTAATTTTACCTCTAAATAGATCACTGGTAAGGGCTCAACTGGAGTACTTTGTCTGGTTCTGGTGTCCCCACCTGGAAAAGGACAAGGACAGGCCAGAGATGGTCCAACACAGGGTGACCAAGATGATTCAGTGCCAGGAATGCATATCCTATGAGGATCAGCTAAAGGTGCTGAATGTGTATTCATTCAAAACCAGATTGTGGGGGGAGGGGGGCTATGACTAAGACCTTCAAGGTCCCGAAAGGAATAAACAAGGTGAACTGTGAAAAGCTATTTACCAGAAACAGAGAAACTAGGGCATGGGGGCAGGAATGCATGTTGGTGGGGAAAGATTTACAGAGGATGTGAGGAAGTATTATTTTACAGAGAGAGTGTTTGAGCCATGGAATGGACTGCCGGTAGAGGCAGTGTGTGCCCGAACCATGAATGGCTTCAAGTTCACACACAGCTGGGATAACGCTAAGGATATCGTAGTTAGTCAGCAGGATGAGGGAGGTGGAAACACAGAGAACAAAAGGGGGAATAGGGTATGCATAGATCCCACACAGACAGTAGGTCCTGGGTTATGATATGGTAATATGGGCAGACTAGATGGACCATCAGTCTTTTTGTGAAGACATCATCTATGTTTTTATGTTTCAGGAGCATGCATGACCTCCCTCTTGCCTATCTAAGCTTACTTGAACTCAAACCCCATCAGAAAAGTACATTTTATTTCATGAGCAGGATTTTTTAAGGTGCCGTTAGATCGGCATATGCTGCACCAAACCGCCGCCTGCAGCAAACCTGGATACACCAGGGACCCTGCACCCAATTTTATAAAAAGCTGGGTCCCGGCACCAAACTCCCTGGGGTTTCTGCAAGCCAACAGCTGTACCAGCAAAACAATCCAGTGGAAGGGAATGCCACAAGCCATGGGACCCTAGTACTCCCTTACACAAGTTAAATACTATAGGCTCAATTTTCAGAGTCCTGAGAATGATGTATGGTGCTCATGTCAAAGGGAAATAACACAAGGGGCACCCTGCACCACTGCATGCACCCATTTCCTATTTTCAAAGGCAACCTGCATCCCAAGCGGGATCACCTGCCCCAGACCAGCTTGTCCCAGACTTGTGCTGAGTTTCAGGTTGCACCATGGCAGACAGGGGGGTTGCACCACAACCCAGCTGCAACATCCACTTTTGCGAGTTTCAGAGCCCCAAATGGCTGCAGATGTGCAAGTGCGTAGACCAGACAGGGCTAGTTTAACGCCCCATGCGCCACCACCACATCCATAGAGTGTGATCCTTGGTGCCTGGACATGGGCAGGATTCTGCAGCCCCAAAACATCCCAAGTGGTTGTACCGGTGACAGATGCAGTACACATATGGTGGTACTGCACAAATGTAAGCAGCTGTGTGGGTGTCTGTGGCAAAATGAATGGGTCATTGAGAAAACACTGTACCAGTGCACTAGTGCACAGGACTGGTTTGCTTACTGACGGACAACAGCAATGTCCTCAGTAAGTGGGCACTAGGGGTGAATGGTGCACCCATAGCTGTCCCCTTGAAGAGTCCAGAATCAATCAATCCATCAGTCAATCAAAATCTTTATTTATCCAGGTGAACATCATTGAGCAGAGCTCTTTTACAAGATGGACCTGGTTAGAACAAGGTCAGGGTATCATCATACATATTATACACAAGGCCCCTAGAATTCTGCAGCCACAGAATTTTGTGCAGAACTTGCAATCTACCACAGAACTTCTGCGGTGCCCAAGAATTCACTCTTCTTGGTGATTTTTTATTACTATTTCTGTTTATCCATATAATCTGGTTCCCTTCCCCTCTTTTTATATCCAAAACCCCCCTATATGCTCAGAATGTGATGTTATCATTGCTATAACATCATACATTAGCTAACAAAATGGCTGCATTCTGCAACAGAAATGAACAGTCACTTATCTACCACAGCTCCCACTGCCAGAGATGGTGGCACAGCACATCAAGCATGGTGATATTTCCTCAACCTGCACTACAGCCTAATACAATTTTCAGTTTTACATTATTGTGCTAGGGCCGACTTAAACAAAATCTTGTCAATAGCACAGACTTGTTAAGTCCATACCTCACTTAGTACAAACCTATTTGTGCCTTTAAGGTATAGAGATGCCATCTGAAATGAATAACTGGTAAAATGAATTTAACTGTCATTTTTAAGAAAAATAAAGTAATTATGCCCAGAAAAGTGGAATATAATATTGTGTAGACCTGTTGAAAGAATAGACCTGTTAAATAAATAATTGCGCTGTACACATTTTTGCCAGGGTTATTGATTACATATTGTCAATGGTTGATAGAATCACCTAAAAGTTATGGAGAAATGTTGTGTGCAGAGACAGCTGTTGGGTCAGAGGGTAGCATGCTGTGTTTCCATGCTGGCAACTCAGGTTCAGAGATTTAACTCTGGGAGCTGGCTGGGCAGCACAAGGATTGGTGGAACACATCACTGCTCAGAGCCTGGGAAGGTATGGTGCAGTGTTCTGTCACATGGTGGACACATTGTGATGGGCCGGAGGGCTCTATCTCACAATCAGTTCACATGCATGTCATGACCTGATGGTGTTATGCAGTGTGTCAGGGAAAACAGGTTGACTTGAAAAGTGAGTTTTGCAATAATTCCTCTATTCCATTTCCAATGGGACCTGTATGAATGAGGATGCAAGTTCATGGAAATAAACATATATATATATATATATATACACGCACACACAGTATCTCTGTCTCTCTCACCACACACACACACACATTTGTGTGTATGTTACAGATTGCATATAAATATATAAGTGATACACAGTGGGAATCTCATGAGTGGTGTAGAAAGCATATACAAATATATAAGTGATAGACAGTGGAAACCTCATTAACGGGATAAATAGCATGCATATAGGAATACCTTATTTATCACATAAGATCCCCTCTGCATATGTAATTTATGCAACAGGCTAGAACCTTAAGGGAGAGACATTTGTTTTGCTTTTTTAGGCATAAAATTATTTTTATAAGTCTGTAACTTTTTGAACTAGTGTTACTGTGCTTTCCACCATCCTGATTGCTATAACCACTGCCATGAAAGTGAAGTCAGGATGATAAGCTGACACTGTAATGTAGTAGTTTGCTAGTGCCGCAGAACTTCCTCAGAAATTGAAACCACTGCCATGAAGTTCTGCGACAGCAAATGAAATGCTTGCATGAAACTTGGTCCCACTGTGCAGTAGAAAAGTAGGGGCCCTGATTATACATATTATACATATAAACATATGTGTGTGTATATATATATATATATATGTACACATACCTGTATATAAAAAGTATATAAACACATTCACATTGGTGCAAGTACTAAGAAGTTCAAATAACAAGAAAAAAGAGCAAGAAACCATAACAGAGGAGAATCCACATACAAAAAAGGTCAGACACACCATTCATAATCTTAAATACATAAATACAGTTTCATATAGTCCATATCCACTGTAGAGAAATACCAAAGAGTCCACTTGCCAGCGGCAATCATAAATCTAGCCATGAAGAGGCCATGAGGGAACAGCCAGCTAATGGCAGATGGGGTACCAGGAGGGGAGTGTAATGTGTAGCGAGGGATTTCAAGGTGAGGAGTAGTTCCCATAGATAGGGATATGATATAGAGGAAGAGGCGGGGGCTCGTGGAGGGTTGGGGAGGGGACTAATAATGTTTGAACATGTGAATATGGTAAATATAACAGGAAATGTGTGGGTGGGAGCACCAACAGATGGTTTCATTGGGGTGAGTGGGAAAGGGCGAGAGCCAGAGTTGCAAAGGGAGTAAGAGGTAGTGCTGGGGGATGGGGCGGTAAATGAGGAGGGAGGAAAAGTAAGAAGGGAAGGAGCAAAGCCAGAATTTAGAGCTAAAGGAAACAAAATGGGCAAGGTGCCTGGCATCAAGGCAAAGGAGGGAGAGAGAGTGGAATACAGTGAGCAGTGGTGGGTGTGGGGATGGGACTGTCCATGGGAAAGCAGCAGGCATGAAAGAGGATATCCAGTGTGGGCACAGTGGCCTTTGGAGCAGGGCTGTATACAGTGTCACAGTAGTCAAAGATGGGGAGTATCATCTTTATAATGATTTCTCTGCAGGCAGCAGGAAATGGGGCACTTCCCTTGTTCCTGTAAATCACCAAGCTTGGGGTGGAGCTTCTGGTGGCTGGCATCCACATGAACTGAGAAATCAAGGTGATGGTCCAACTAAACCCTGAGGTACTTAAAGGAGGTGACATCCTCAATCACTGCACCATCAAGGGTATGGAGAAAGGGAAAAGAGTTGAGCCTAGCAAGCCTCTGCCTACTGACAAAGGTCACAGAGACCATTTTCTTGGCACTGAGAGACAGCTGATTAGCCAGGAACCAGTACAGGATGGTAATAAAGTCCAGTTGGAGCCAGGCTGTGAAATCAGGGCTGGAGGCAAAGAGTGCTCTATCACCTCCGTACATATGGATGGACGCAGAGGAGAAGGCTATGGGGAGGTCACTGATTAAAATAGAGAGGAGTATTGGGCCAAGATCAGACTCTTGGGGGACACCTGAACAGGCAGGGAGTGGGAAAGATCATGAATCTCCAATCTGGACAGCTGAGACCTCCCCTTAAAGCAGGAGTGAAACCACCCAACTAAGGAGGCAGAGAGCCCCCCTGCCTTAAGCATGTCCAGGAGAAGGGGGTGAGCAGCAGTGCTGAAGCAGAGTGGAATACAATGAGCAGTGGTGGGTGTGGGGATGGGACTGTCCACGGCAAAGCAGCAGGAGTGAAAGATGATATCCAGTCTGGGCACAGTGGCCTTTGGAGCAGGGCTGTATACGGTGTCACTGTAGTCAAAGATGGTATTATCTTTAAAATGATTTCTCTGCAGGCAGCAGGAAGCGGGGTACTCCTCTTGTTCCTGTAAATCACCAAGTTTGGGGTGGAGCTTCTGGTGGCTGGCAGCCACATGAACTGAAAAGAAATCAAGGTGATGGTCTAACTAAACCCTGAGGTACTTAAAGGAGGAGACATCTTCAATCACTGTACTGTCAAGGGTATGGAGGAAGGGAAGAGAGTTGAGCCTAGCAAGCCTCTGCCTACTGACAAAGGTCACTGAGACCATTTTCTTGGCACTGAGAGACAGCTGATTAGCCAGGAACTAGTACAGGATGGTAATAAAGTCCAGTTGGAGCCAGGCTGTGAAGTCAGGGCTGGAGGCAAAGAGTACCGTATCACCTGTGTACGTATGGATGGATGCAGTGGAGAAGGCTGTGGGGAGGTCATTGAGGAAAATAGAGAGGAGTATTGGGCCAAGATCAGACCCTTGGGGGACACCTGAACAGGCAGGGAGTGGGAAGGATAATGAACCTCCAGTCTGGATAGCTGAGACCTCCCCTCAAGGCAGGAGCGAAACCACCCGACTGAGGAGGCAGAGAGCCCCTCCTGCTTTATGCTTGTCCAGGAGAAGGGGGTGGGCAGCAGTGTTGAATATTTTGGCCTAGTTGACAAAGATGGTGGAGATTACCAGACCCTGATCCATGCCAGATAGAATGGAGTCAGTGAGTATGTAACTGTAAAGTACTGACTCTGCTGCAGTATCAGTCAAAATTCACTGTGAATCTCTTGAAGAATAAGGGCTATCTGGTTGTGCAAAACTCTAAATTAATCGTCGACAGCTTATACCAGTACAACCTCATGCTGGCCAAAGCAGATTTGATAACCACTGCTTCATAGAAACATAGAATTTGACGGCAGATAAGGACCGCTTGGCCCACCCAGTCTGCCCATTTCCCTACCTAATGGATTAGCTGCAGATCCTAGTTAACCAGCAACCTACTTCTTCCTACCCCCAACCCCTAGAATTGCCTTATGACTGTCTCATGCATGCTTGAATTCCACCACTGTTTTTGACTCCACAACCTCCTCCGGAGCCGTTCCATGCATCCACAACCCTCTCTGTGAAAAATACTTCCTAAATTACCTCTGAGCCACCCCCTCTATCTTCAAATTGTGCCCCTTGTTCTTGCACCTCTTTTTTGAAAGATGCTACCCTCTTGACTTTGTTGATTCCCTTGAGGTACTTGAAAGTTTCTATCATGTCCCTCCTCTCCCTCCTTTCCTCAAGGCTATACATATTAAGCTCCTTAAGTCTCTCTTCATATGTCTTCCGGTGCAGACCCTGCACCATTTGAGTGCCCTCCTCTGGACAGCTTCCATCCTGTCTATGTCTTTTGGAGATTGGGTCTCCAGAACTGCACACAGTACTCAGATGTGGTCTCACCAGCTGTCTGTACAGAGAGATAATAACTTCCTGTTTTTACTATTGATGCCTCTCCCTGTGCATCCCAGTATCCCCTCAGCCTTCCTTACTGCCTTCTCACATTGCTTGCCACCTTTAGGTCATCTGATATGACTACCCCAGGTTCCTTTCCATTTTGTTGTTGTTAGTATCTCACCCCCATTGTGTACTCTTCCCTGGGTTTTGTTTCCCAGGTGCATTACCTGCACTTCTTAGCATTGAATCTAAGCTGCCATACATTTGACCATTCCTCTAACCTTGCCAAGTCCCTTGTCATCCTTTCCACCCACCTTGTGCATCAACTCTGTTGCAGATCTTTGTGTCATCTGCAAAGAGACATACTTTTCCTTCCAGTCCTCTGCAATGTCGCTTATAAAGACATTGAAGAGGACCGGTCCTAATACTGAACCCTGCGGTACCCCACTAGTAACTCCCCTTTCTTCAGAGTGGACTCCATCTACTATTACTCTCTGTATCCTATTCTCCAGCCAATTCTTTACCCAGGCTGTCATCTTGGGACCCACTCCCAGGTTGGCTAACTTGTATATTAATCTTTAGTGTGGGACTGTGTCAAATTCCTTGCTAAAGTCTAGGTAGGCCATGTCCACAGCCCCTTCCTGATCTACTACTTTGGTCCCCCAGTCAAAGAAATCTATCAGATTTGTCTGGCATGACCTTCTCGCTGTGAATCCATGCTGCCTTGGGTCCTGTGCCTCTGGCCTCTAGATATGACAAATTATTTCCTTCAGAAGTGATTCCATCATTTTCCCTACCACTGAGGTTAAACTAACAGGTCTATAGTTTCCTGCTTCTGCCTTGCTCCCACTTTGTGAAGGGGAATCACATCTGCCCTCCTCCAGTCCTCAGGTACCACCCACCCTCCCATGATTTGTTAAAGAGGGTAGTCAGTGGTGTCACTAGTTCTACCCTTAGTTCTTTTAGAATTCTGGGATGAATCCCATCAGGCCCCATTGCTTTGTCCACCTTCAGTTTTAAGAGTTCTTTCAGAATCCTTTTCTTCTGTAAATGGGCTGGTATCAACTTCTGTATCAGAGTGTTTCTACTGTTTGTTTTAGTACCTCCCTCTTCCTTTGTAAATACTGAGCAAAATATTTGTTTAGTATCTCTGCCTTTTCACAGTCACCCTCTGCCCACCCTCCCTCCCTTTATTAAGCCTCACTATCCCTCCTTGGTCTTCCTTCGCTCCCTGATGTACCTATAAAGGTTTTATCCCCTTCTTAACTGAGTTGGCTATCTTTTCCTTGGTTTGGGCCTTTGCTGTTCTGACTGCCTTCCCAGCTTCCTTTTGCTTTAACTGATACAGTTCTCTGTCCTGCTCCTTCTGTGATTCCTTGTACTTCCTGAATGCTTTCTTTTTCTCTTGAACCTTCACTGCCACTTCCTTTGAGAACCATAGTGGTTTCTTACATCGTTTCGTTTTGTTTATATGCTTCACACAAAAGGCTTGTTACCTCTGTGATGGCAGTTTTATTATTCCCATTGTTCTTCCACCCTCCTTCCTGCCCATTTGCTAGTGCATTCCTTAGGCACTCACCCATTTTAGCAAAGTCAGCCCTCCTAAAGTCCAGTACTTTTGCCTTTGTATGGCTTGACTCTATTGCTGTGTTTATGTGTGAACCATACTGTTAGATGGTCGCTAGTTCCCAGATGGCTACCCACTTCTACATCTGTGATCCTCTCTTCATCTCCATTTGAGAGAACCAGGTCTAAGATTGCTCCCTCTCGAGTGGGCTCCAATACTAGTTGTCTAAGGCATGCCCCCTGTAGGGCATCTAGAATAACCCCACTCTTAGAAGTGGCTGCTGCAACTGCACTCCAGTTAACATCTGGCATATTCAGATCACCCATCAGCAATATCTCCCCTTTTTCTGCCATTCTAAGTATACTTTCTATCATTTCCTTGTCCATTTCCTCCTCCTGAGAAGGGGGTCTGTATACAACCCCTGTGCGGATTGTGGTGCCATTGCCGGTCTCCAAATTTACCCACAGTGCTTCTTCTCCTCCTGTTTTCCTTTTGTTCTGTTGCTTTGATTCCTTCCCTTATGTAAAGACTACTGCTCCTCCTCTTTTACCCTCCCTGTCCCTCCTGTAGATAGTGTATCCTGGTATGTTTATGTCCCAGTCATGGTTTTGTGTGTACCATGTTTCTGTCACTGCCACAAATCCAGATGTTCCTCCTCCATCAAGGCCACTAATTCAGGAAGCTTGTTACTCAGACTACGGGCATTGGTACTCATTGCTCTCCATTTTTGATGGCTTTACTTCTTTTAGCTTTTACAGCCTTTCTACCTCGGTCTTTTCTCATTTAGTACCCTGTTTTGTAGGGAGGCTGGGATTTTCTGTTGCTTATCAGTGCCTCCCCTTGACTAGTTTAAAGCTTGCCAATGAAGCATTTAAACCAATTGCTCAAAAGACTTGTTCCTTCCTGGACAGATGCAGACCATCCTGCCAGTATAGGCTGGTGTCCTCCAGGTGGAACCCCAGTCCCCAAGAAGCCAAACCCTGTGCTCCACACCATTTTTTCAACCATTCATTAAACTGCATGGTGCAAAGTACCCTCGCCTCACTCATGCCATTGACAAGCAGCACCTCAGAGAAGGATACTGTGTGTGCTACTTGTCTTAGGCCCCTCCCCAGTTCTACAAAGTCCTTCTGCACTACTCTAATCTCATGATGAGCCAAATCATTTGTCCCTAGGTGGACAATGACGTCCATCTCAGACTCCTGTGCAGCTGTTCTCTTGATCCTGAGGATGCGCTTCCTGTCCCTCCAAGCCATGGCACCAGGCAGGCACCTTACTTCAGTTTTCCCTGCTCCCCCCAGTTCTATCCCGCTAATAATTGAGTCCCCCACCAGGAGCTGCTTCCTTTCCTTGTGGTGTCCTCTGCCTCCTTCCTGTGGGCCTCCCTTGTGACAGATGTCCTCAGCCTCCTTAGTCTCCTCTGCGGGTGCATCCATAGGGGAGCTATGCTCCCCCAGAATGGTGTATGGATTGTGGAGTGGAACAACTGACTGGGTGTGCCTCTGTTCCACCATCCTCACCCTCCCTGAGCCCATTGTGGTCAAACTGCTGTGCTTTCTTCGCAACCTCTGAGGTAGTGGTGGTGGCTCTGGTGCTCCCTGGATGGGGGAGGTTCCCTTCCTACCATCCAGTGTGGCCTGGGGGAAGGTTCCCTTACTGCTGTCCAGTGTGGCCTGAAGACGGGCAACTTCCTCCCTCAGGGCAGAGAGTTGTCTGCAAATAGGGCAGCATCTCAGCCTCCAGAAAGACTCCCGGAAGACTGTTGTCCCACAGCCATTACATTGCACTACTCCCCACATGTTTATCTACTTTTCTTTTTTTTGTGTTTGTGTGTGTGATTGGTTTGTTATATAGAAATATATATATTATACAATGTGTATGCTTATATTGTCAGTGCAGTGTGCTAGAGAGGATATGACAGTGACATGCACCTTGCACCCTTGAGAAATGATGTCAGAACCCCAGGTATAAAGGAACTATTTCCAGGGTGGGTGGGGTGAAGGGTGGGAAGGGGTTGGGCCTAAACTGTGCCCTCACAAAACAATCAGCTAAAAGCTCTGACCCACCGCCAGCGATGAGTGCCTTGCTGTCAGCAAGATGCCCTACACAACAATTTGACAGAGAAAATACCTGCTAATCAACAGAGAAAATCCAGACATCCAAGTCAGGCGGTAAACCTCCCAGCCCCAAAACAGCCTGGTGGTTTGTGCTCTGAAAGCAGTCAGCCCCAAAATAAGTCAGCTGTGCTTTAAACTCTTCCTGCACTGAAAATCTTAAGAATTGTAACAAACATAAAGCTAGATCCACCTCCTCTGTTGCTTGAAAGACTGTCTTTCCTGATAATTTTAAGTTCCTTATTTCACCTTTCAGTTAAGTAGTCTCCACCTGCAGAATATCTGCTACAAACCAAAGACAATTGTAAGGTTCACCTCCTCTGTTGTGAGCACAAAGTGCAATATAGAATCTGCAAGTGCAATATAGAATTTCTCACACAGCTCACAGCTGAATAAAGAAGTAGTGTCCTTCCAGGTCAAGAAGATGTGCTTTGTGTCTCTAAATATTGCAGCCACCAATAACTTATAGTAATCTGATCTAGTCTGGATATCTCCAGCCAGGGCAATTTGTTGACAATGGTTGTGATGCAACCTTTCCTGTTCCAATACAACACTTTGTGGTCTGAAAACAATGAGGCGAACAATTTCCTGCACCTGAGGCTGTCTGTGTTTCAATTCACACTGCAGGTTTTGCTATGACAACTCCTTAACCACAGTAACTTATTTAAAATGGTTTAACTATCACAAACTCCACGCACTCAGTAAATTATTTAAAAATAGTTTCTGTCCCAAAATCCTAGTCATCAATCCAGCTACCCCAAGGGACAACAAAATGCAGTATTCAAACACTTGTGAAGTTACTTCCAAGATAAGCAGAGTTTGCAAGCTCCTTTTCAACTCCTCAGCCACCTGTAAATTTAAAAATAGTTTAACTGTCAGAAAATCCTAGTAGACAATCTAGCTACCTCCAAGGGTCTACCCAAATGCAGTATTTAAATCCTTCTGAAGTTACTCACAAGATAAACAGAGTTTGCAAGCCCCTTCTTGGTTAAACACTAAATAAATATGTAAATAAAAAGCAATTACCAAGGGTAGTTAGTTTCACCTCCCACAGAATTGAGCAAAAGTGCACGTTGTTGCAGATATCAAGTGCAAAATAGAATTTCTCACACAGCTCACTGCTGAATAAAGAAGTAGTGTCCTTCCAGGTCAAGAAGATGTGCTTTACCCAGGGTCCAGTAGACTTTCCCTGTGGGACTTCACTGCTGTCCCGATTCAAGGGCCAGCTGTTGTACCTGAGCCTCTGAATCTGAATGCTAAAAGCACCTGTATTCTTTGGTAACAACTCTGCTGGTCCAATAAAAGGTATCAAATCATCTGTTTATGTGGATCTTGTGTTACAAGGACCAATACGGCAACAAGTGTTTCTGTGGCAGGCAGGAGTAATTCACTCACCAGTTTTAAAATATAGTAAGTAAAACAAAATTGGGATGGGTAAAAGTGCTGTAAATCTGGAAAAAATAAAATGCTGCTTTTGAATCACCAGTTATCTTATGAAGCATATTTTTTTGGAGTGTGGAGTATTTACAAATGTTGGGCGAGTATCGGTACTCATTAAAAAAAAAAATTCTGAAGAGTATTTTGTAAAATGAGGTGAGTAAAATAGGTCAGTACTCCCCTTATCTGGAGCCCTGAATATGACATATATTGTTAGTCTATATATCACTAGCTCAAAGTACCATAAGAAGTTATCTCGGCTGTTTATGTCATATGATCCTAATGGCAAATGGAGACCTGTCTTCAAAAGTTTTCTGGCCAGCTGGATTGTTAGCTGATGTCAACATTGCTGCTCACTTGCAGTGAAGCAGTGAAAAGGCGCTCGGTCAGAACCTGCTCCATTTGAACAGTAGTTACATCTGTAGGTTCACTAGGTGCTGTTCCATTGCAGAGGTATGCAGAGCCACATCATGGTGTACTGTTCACTTTCAATGAGCACTGTGATTTGAGTGTCAATCCAGAAAACATGCAGGATCTGAGTTAGCAGTAGTAATGTTTCGCGCTCTCCTCGTGGGTGCTGACCTGTTGTCTTACTAACTGCCCTTATCTTTGGTGCTTGCTGCTCAACCAGAGAGAGAGAGAGAGACGCTGTGTGGTGGAGACTGACTTTTAGAAGCTAGTAAAGTTACTTGTAATCTTTAAGAATATCTACTGCATAGAGCAACATTCACCCACACACCATCCGCATGTCACATGGGCATTTACTGTATGTGTAGTGTGTGTCTGCCTCCTTTCATTTATCACAGTGTATGGATTGTGTAGGCCCTTGTAGGTGCAATTAGGTTACTTTATAAACTGGGCAAAGGATTTCAAGCAGTCTGACTGGTTGTTAGCCATGCATTAGATGTGTCTAATGCACAGCTAAAACTAGAACCCTCATTTAGAATACACAGGCCCATTTTATAAGCACAATAAGCCACTCCGAGGATGTGCATTAGACAGTTCTAATGCACGGCTAGGGGACTGGACGCACTCAGCCTATGGCCTCGTGCCTCACTACATCACCCTAGCCGTGCATTAGAACTGTCTAATGCACACCCCAGCGTGTCTTATTGCTTTCTTATGCCTTTGTCATGTTATGTTCAGTGTTTCAAATCTTTAAATTGTGAGCCTGTAGCTTAGTGGTTAGAGCACTAGGATAGTATTCTGGGGGCCTGGGTTCAATCCCCAGTAGGTCATATTATATCCATTGCTCTGTAAATTTTTAATATGCTGTACTGTACTCTCCCAGATTGTACCTGAAAATAGGCATATGTATGCCTGGTGTACCCCACCTGGTAAACAAAAAGCTAAATAAATAAATATAAAATTATAAGCAATATAATTTATATAATATATATAAATATAATTTAAGCAATTTGCCATTTAGTAGTTTTCCTTTTTTTCTCCTTCGTAAAAATGACCTGATAGAACTGTACTTTAGGGCATCTGCAAACATGTACATTATGTAAACATTAAGCTATGACAAGGGCATTGTGATGTGAAACAGCGCACCTCTGGTGGGTTGAAGCATAAGGCTACAGGCCAAGTGCTTCCACCACTTGGGACATGCAGATACACACAATGCACCCCCTGGAATGTCTTACTGGGATTATGAAATTAATCCATTGGTAGCAGTAAAAAAAGGTTAATGATTTAAATTTGTAAAAAAAGGTAAAAAAAATTGTCCAAAAAGTAAAACAATAGAAAAAAAGTAGTCCAATTTAGGGTTGCACTGTTGATATTTAACAAATAGGTTGTGTCAGTACTGCATTAATTGATTATTTTTTTCTTCAGCAAACAGCATGGGCAGTGCAGAGCAGAGTAAGGGCAGTACTATGTGTAGTGGCTTCAACATAAAGTGTGGAAGTCGGTGGCGTTTCAGTCATGGAGTGTTGTGTGTGGCAACAACTTTAATTGGCATGGGAGATGGGAAGTGTGTGCAGTGGCTGCCATAATCAGGATAGGAGTCAGCAGTTTTTAGAGGCTTATAAAGGCTTTTAAACAACAGCCACTGTCAACAACAGTTTCCCAAGCTCAATCTGTCTTTTCTAGAAGAGCCATAGTTAGCCCCATAGGGAGACTGAAAGAAGAGCCACAGTTAGTGGCATTTTTGCAGGCTCCTTTAGAGCCTTTCAGTGACAGTCATGGTCTGCTGCAGTTTTGTACGCCTCACATTTAAAAGAGAGAAGAATAAAAGCTGTTGAAGACTGCTGAGCAGTACGTATGTAGGGAAGCTTATGATGTTTTGTCCTATGTTCAAGGTGATACCAAGGTAGCCATGTTTTCTGTGGACATCTGAGGGTGGCAGGGTGGCAGATGGGTTTCTCTGCATGCCCTAGGCCCTTTTTAAATGGAGTTATAAAATGGGCAGGGAAATCTCTGCATTTTGATTGCTTTTTACCTGTGCATCAGATCCGCTCAATGCACAGGTAAAAGCAAGTCCTTAAAAGCAGAACTGCAGTACAAAAAAAAGAATATCAGTATGCCATTGGAATGTTCAGGGTATGAAATGCCGCCATTTTTTCAACCGGTCACCGTTGACAATGTGCTGCTGTTCCTGTGGTTCAAATGAAAGGTCACTCATCAAAGATTTCCACACAAAGCATTACTTACTGTAAATAGCAGCCTACACATAAAAAAATCTAAACAGATCCCATTCTCTCAAGTGACATAACTGCCCTGTTCTCTCACTGGACAGTCGTGCTACCACTCCAACAGCATTCCTGTTTGCACTATGGTCTCCGCTAGCGATTGCACTCCCACCCCTGCAGTTTTCAGAGTAAACTCTGTATCTTCTGTCATCCTGCCAGATGGCCGGAAAATGTTCAACTCTGCTGAACAGGCAAACCAGAGTTGCCGATTTCACTAGTGAAACAATGTTAGGAACACACTATGAAGTAATAGTGCCGCGCTTTTCAAATCAAGACGGTAATAAGACTGGCATACCCATACTGATTTACACAGGGGATTTCTCTCACTCTCTCCGTTTTTTTTGTTGTTGTTGTTGTTTAGATTGCACGCCTGTAAATCCTGCCATAACTATAATTCAGACAGAGATGAATTACGCCATTTTCCGTCACCAATAACCCACCGAGTGAGAGAATTTGTTTCTACATATCTCCTTTTAAAGCATGCAAAGCCACACAGTCTTAGGATTCAGGTAGATACAGTGCAATGCCTGCATACTCCCCACCCAATTGAACTCTGTTTCTGTATATGTATTTTTCTTAATTTAACGGTCCCAAGCTCACGCCTCCTAAGCAAGACAGCAAATCTCGCCTGCTCCTGATGGAGTCGCTGTCCAATCCTGCTGTGTTGCTGTGATTTCCATCAGTTGTGGTTCAATTAACAAAACAAACAAAAAAAAAGAACCACAGTTACACAGATTAATGTCTCTCTCTCGCGCTCTCTCTCTCTCCTATAATAAAACTCCACATGAATACACAGGGGTGCAGGGGTAGTGCTCTTTCATTACCGTGGCAACAAACTGAAACAAATAACACTGATACCAGTTAATGACAAACTTGATGTCATTTTCTAAAAGGCAGAAGGACTATTTTATCATAAATTCTCATAAGCAAATCTAATTTGTATAAATCAAACATGATTTTTTTAACTGTAAAAAAGTAAAATAAAATGTAGCACATTTTATAACTGCAATAAGACACTCCTGGGGTGTGCATTGAACAGATTTTGCCACAGTTCCAGGGGCTGAAGGCACTTTGCCTGCAGCCTCAAGCCTCACTATGCCACTGGGCATGCAGTAAAATCTGTTCAATGCTCACCCCATTGTGTCTTATTGCTTACATATTGTCAGTCTTGCTGTTGTGCTTGGATAACAGCACAGCTGTATATAAGTACCTATCATCCAGTTAGGATTTAGCATTCTTCTCTTATCCATTTCATAATTCAACATACTGTACTGTGATATGTTTTACAGCAAGCAGGTGTTAAATACCATATAAATGTTGAGATCATTTCACAGTAATCAGTGAGCTGTAGAGTATTGCGTGTTGATGGAATATAACTGCACAACACTGTTAGAGTGTTGGATGATGCTGTTGTATATTAAACATTATAAGTCTAATTAATTATTCATGAGTTGAACTAGCTCACTGATTGGCTGCCGTGCTGGTCTGAAATTTCTTAGAAATGAGTGGCATGGCAGTGGCTTTCGACTCCTTTTCAATACTGACAGCAACAGCGAAAAACAAAACTGTTTTCTGCCTAAAAGATGAAGAAAAAATTGTCATTATTGCGATGAGACTTATAATTGCAATAATGACCTCGCAGCTGGTCATTTCCTTTGATTAATGACCAGCTGGGTGGGGTCCACCCTTCCCCCCCAGTCGGTCATTAATCGCCATGAAATGACGAGCTGTTTGGTCATTCAAACAACATGAAGTCTTGCTGTATTCTGACAATAGCAGTGAGTCCCAACCTTCGAACTGCCCCGGAGATGAAAGAGTTAACTTTCCATGCCAGGCATGGAACGCTGAGCTCGAGCTCGGTTGAGACTCTGTCTGTTGCTGTTTAAACTCAAACCGTCAGATTCTTTACTCCGCCTCACTGAACAGTCGCTCCGGAGATTTCTCCTTCTGCTCGGTTCATTTTGTTGGCTAAAGTACCGCTTTTCTCGGTTTTCGACCGAATTTAAATGGTAACCTGTCGGTTCAGTCTCTGTCTGTGGTATTTGTGAGTACTAGATAGGTTTATATTAATTTTCTATTCTTTGTGGAACTTGTAAACGGTTCATCGGTTCGGTTTGAACCGATCAAGTTGTTAAAAAGTCTTTAATTGTACTTTTAGAGTGTGGTTACCGGTTCTTATCAGTTCTAAAAAAAAACGGATTTTATTACGGTTTTTTCCACGACCCGTAACACGGTCAGGAACCGATAAGAGGGTCTTGCCTGGCGGATTGCCATTAAAAGGGTAAGTTTGGTTAGGACTGGCACAATGTCTGAGAACCCAAAAGAAAACCGGCCCACTGGGTTTCAGCACTGCGTGTGTGGGGAAGTCTTTGCCAAGGCTGACCCCCACACCACCTGTGTTTATTGTCTGGGGCTTGACCACCTCAGTGCAGACTGCCAGATTTGTAAAAATTTTCCTGCAGCTACCCTAGAAAAGAGAGTTGGTAGGCTCAGGGAAAGGGAGGCCAAAAAGTCCGCTGAACCGGATGGCCAGTCCGGTTCGGTTCAAACCGAACCAGAAGGAGTGCCCTCTGACCAGGGCGAGACTTCTTCGGGCCAAAGAAGAGCCGATTCTGAGGAGTCGGTTCCGGCCAAAAGAACAAGAAGGGAAAAATCAGCTGGTGTGGATCCAAAACTTTCTTCTCCAACTGCTGAAGAAATAGCCAAAGCGATAAAAATTGTACAGTCGCTTTCCCCGGTTCCGACCGAACCGGCACCATCAGGGAGGCGCTCGGTTCGGCCGGTTCCACCGGTTCAAGATTATGATTTAGAGGAGTATTATGAACCGGGAGGAGGAGGAAGAGGAGTATGAGGAAAGTGAATGTGGTTTTGAAAGTCTGGATGTGCCCATTGACCTGGACATCTCCCCAGACAGACCTTCAGGAGTGTCTCCTCCTAGGCTTTCTGAGTCCCCCTCCCATTTTATGTTTTATAAAAAAGTGGCTGAAACCCTCCAGCTTCCTATGGAAGAAGCTGTGGATGACCAGGAGGAGCCTGACTATGTGGAAATGATGGATATCCCAGAGTCTAGGAGGCTGTCTATTCCCTTACACAAATCTTTTGGGAAACAGACATTTAAGATTTTAAAGACTTCTAATACTATACCTTCTGTGGATAAAAGAATGGACAAGAGGTATACGTTGTCAGGTTCAGATATGGAGTTCCTTACACAACAATGCAGCCATGTTGGGGTAGTGCAGGCTGCAGCCTGTGATAAGGCAAATATTCCCTTGGCTTCACACCCCCAGACAAGGACTCCAGGAGGATTGATGCCATGGCAAAGAAACAGTACATGGCAGCATCCTTGGGACTCAGACAGGCCAACTATATGGCCTATACTGCTAGGTATCAAAATCCAGATGGGACACTGTTATGGCTTTAGCAAAACAGGTCCCTGCCAGCTTGCCAAGGAGCTAGAGCAGGTGGCTGCTGATGGTATTGAGGCATCCAGGTGCAATTCCATGCTGCAGTGGACTCCAATGATGTGTCATCTAGAGTCATGGCTACATCTGTGGCACTTCTCAGAATGGCTTGGCTCAGATGTACTAGCCTGTCACAGGATACCCAGACTAAGGCCATGGATTTTCCTGTTGTGGGTAATTCTCTGTTTGGGGGAGCAAACAGAGAATTAAATGATGAAAATGGATGAATATAGGACCACCTATAGGAGTGCACAGGCCAAGGAAAGGCAGGCCACTCCTCAGAGGCAGCACCCAAGGGGCAGGCCTTTTCATAGGCCTTTCTACCAAGCCCAGGCCTCCTCTTCTGCCTATGCTCAGAGGGGGTTCTTTAGAGGGAGAGGCAGAAAGGGTACAAGCAGACCTGCTTCCACCCCTCAGCCAAAACCCCCTGCCAAACAGGCCCCCTGATGGGTTTGCCAGGGCCGATTCTCCACCACCTGTAGGGGGCAGGCTGGCTTACTTTGTCCAGGACTGGGAGTCTCTAACATCAGACAAGTGGGTCCTGGAAGTAGTAAGCCAGGGATTGGTTCTCAGCTTCAAAAAATTTCCAAAGCTGAGAGCCAGATCCTTTCCACCAGCAAATCCTTCAGAGGCACTTGCCCTAGAGGCAGAGGTCTCTTCCCTCTTGGCTCTCAGAGCTGTGGAAAGGGTTCCACCCCTACACCAGGGCAAAGGATTGTACTCCAGGTACTTCCTTACCCCAAAAAAGACAGGAGAATGGCGGCCCATCCTGGATCTCAGATACTTAAACAAGCACCTTTAAAACCAAAATTCAAAATGGTGACTCTGGGAATTATTCTACCTCTCTAAGGCCAGGGGACTGGCTAGTGTCCCTGGACCTCAAGGATGCCTACTTCCATATTCTCATCAGAAGCTCCCATGAAAGTACCTCAGGTTCGAGCTGCCCTCAGGCCATTACCAGTTCAGAGCAATGCCCTTTGGTCTGACCTCTGCTCCAAGGGTGTTCACAAAATGCCTGGCAGTGGTAGTTGCTTCTCTAAGAAGGCAAAGGATTGCCATCTTCCCATACCTGGACGACTGGCTCATAGTAGTTCAGTCCCCAGACCAAGTCAAGTTACACCTACAGATAACTCAGCAACTGCTCACCTCTTTGGGTTTCCTTCTGAATCTTTCAGAGTCAGTTCTAGAGCCTGTTCAGCTCCTCACCTTCATAGGCGCAGAGCTAGATACAGAAAAGGCCAGAGCTTTCCTTCCCCTGGACAGGGCAAGGACCCTTATCACACTGGCCTCCTCATTCACCCTGCAGGTGTCTCGACCAGCAAGGCATTTTCTGCAGCTCCTGGGCCACATGGCTGCTTCCACAGCAGTGGTGCAGGGAGCAAGATTTCAGATGAGGGACATTCAGTTCCATTTGAGAGCCTTTTGGTCTCAAAAGAAGGACCCTCTGACCAAACTGATCCCAGTGACTCGAACCCTGATCCAGGCCTTACAGTGGTGGCAGGATCAGAACAATCTAAGACAAGGAGTTCCCTTTGTCACTCAGTCCCACTCTTTAATCCTTACTACAGATGCCTCCCTCTTGGGGTGGGGGGCTCACTTGGGCGACCTGACTACCCAGGGGTTGTGGTCCCCTCAGGAATCTCTGCTTCACATCAATCTGTTGGAACTCAGAGCAGTATTTCTAGCACTTCAAGCTTTTTCCAAATCTGTTCAGAACAAAGTTATTCAGGTCAGAACAGACAACACCACCACAATGTGGTACATCAACAAGCAAGGAGGCATTCAGTCTACGGCCTTGTGCATAGAAGCAATGAAGTTGTGGTCTCTGGCTTATTCCTGAACACCTCCTCACAGCAGTACACCTCCCAGGCAAGGACAATGTCCTGGCAGATGCTCAGCAGGATATCTCAGGGCCATCATGAATGGTCACTGGATCCCTGGTCTTGGAGGTGATATTCTCCAGATGGGGCACCCCTCAGATAGATCTTTTTGCAGCCCCAGACAATCACCAACTTCCCCTTTTTTGCTGTAGGCCCCCAGTGTTGGGCTCAGTCCCCCTGGATGCCTTAGTTCTCAGTTGGGAAGGGAAGTTCCTGTATGCTTCCCCCCCCTTCCCTCTCCTGTTCAAAGTGCTAGTCAAAATCAGGTCTCCAGACTGGGCCAGACAGCCCTAGTATCCTCTCCTGTTGTCCTTAGCAGTCCATCTTCCCCTGCCTCTTCCCAGGAATTACAACCTGTTAACCTGTGCTCAGGGGAGGGTTTGGTACCCGAATCTCAAATCTCTCAATCTCAAGGCCTGGCTCTTGAAGAGTTAGAGTGTGTTGATTTACACCTCTCCCAAGGTGTAATGGATATTCTGAAGGCTTCTAGGAAACTGTCCACCAAGACTATTTATAATTCTAAGTGGAAAAGATTTTCCATATGGTGCTCTGGAAGGCATATTTCCCCAGAGTCTGCTGATCTGCCCACAGTCCTTGATTATATGGTCCATTTTAATAGCTTGGGGCTTAGACCAGCTACACTAAAGGTGCATCTGGCAGCTGTTTCTGCTTTCATTTCAGCAGGTAAGCCCTCTTCTCTCTCAGCTCACCCTGTGTTCTCTAAGTTTTTCCAGGGATTGCTTCATACCAACCCTCCATTCAGGGACCCTGCCCCTGCTTGGGACCTTAACGTTTGCATTGCTCAGCTTATGCAAACCCCTTTTGAGCCTTTGTCTTCAGCAGAGCTTAAGTACTTGACTTGGAAAACTGTGTTCCTGGTAGCCATCACTTCTGCCAGACGCATAAGTGAGTAGCAAGCCTGATTTTATCTCCTTCCATAGAGATAAGGTGGTCCTCAGGACTAACAGGAAGTTTTTGCCTAAGGTCATTTCAGATTCCCACCTTAACCAATCTATGTCTCTTCCTATGTATTTCACTGACCATTCCTCCTCTGGTGAGAGGAGGCTGCACAGTTTAGATGTGAAAAGAGCCCTTAGCTAGTACATAGAATGTACCAAGGGTCACAGGTTTGATTCCCTCCAACTGTTCCTCACTTATGGTGAGATTGGGAAAGGGAAACCTGCCAATAAAAGATCCATTGCCAGGTGGATTGTCTCTTGTATTCAATTTTGTTATGAAAAACTGGGTAAGGTTCCACCCTCAGGCCTGAGGGCTCACTCTACCAGAGGTACAGCTGCTTCCCTGGCTGCTGCCAAGGATATTCCTATTTTAGAGATATGTCAAGCAGCTACCTGGAAAACAGTTCACACTTTTACCAAGCATTACTCCCTGGATATCCAGGCTAGGAGTGATGCTCGGTTTGGCACAGCTGTGCTTCAGAGCCTATTTCCTAAGTAGGTTCTGTCCTCCTCCATGGAGGTACTGCTTGGTAAGTCTGTTATTGTCAGAATACAGCAAGACTTCATGTTGTTTGAAGAAAAAATTACTCACCTTAGTAATGTTGTTTCTTCTAATGGAGTCTTGCTGTATTCTGACTCCGCCTTCCCCTCTCAGAACCTCTGTTTTTGGGATGTGGGTGGGCAGTGGCAGTGTTGGCACTCAGGAGGTGCCCCACCTTGTTGTTTTCACCCCTTTTTTCTTTGGGTGAGTGGGTGTTGTGTTTTTTTCTTTTTTGGGTCTCCTGACTTGAGTCTTTGTTTTGGGACCAAAAAATCTGTTTTATGTTTAGTAGCCAGTTGGCTGGTGTGAGTTTACAGCTTCCACACAGGACCTTAGTGAGTTTAGCTCATAAAGATCTGACGGTTTGAGTTTAAACAGCAACAGACAGTCTCAACCGAGCTCGGGCTCAGCGTTCCATGCCTGGCATGGAAAGTTAACTCTTTCATCTCCGGGGCAGTTCGAAGGTTGGGACTCACTGCTACTGTCAGAATACAGCAAAACTCCATTAGAAGAAACAACATTACTAAGGTGAGTATTTTTTTCTTGTTGCTTAAGTATCTAATATAGTGTATATTCTGGTATGATGAACAAGGGGACACAATTTAAAGATAGAGGGGGCGGTTCAGGGGCAATGTGAGGAAGTATTATTTCACAGAAAGGGTAGTGGATGCATGGAACAGCCTACCTGAGGAGGTTGTGGGGTCTAAAACTGGGGGAGAATTCAAGAATGCATGGGACAGACATAAGGCAATTCTTGTGGTGGGGGGGGAGAGAAATAGGCTGTTGGTTAACTAGGATCTGCGGCCTATCCTGTAGGTAGGGAAATGGGCAGACTAGATGGGCCAAGCGGTCCTTAGCTGCCATCAAAGTCTATGTTTCTATGCTCTATGGGCAGCGAAACTCATTAACTTAGTTGGAGACTGATTCAGTGTCATTGAGGCCAGTGTCCATCGCTAGGTCATATGATATAGCATGACATCAATATCAAAAAAGCCACAGTCTGGAAATTAGACTAGCATGAGGTACACCTGAACAGAATGGAGTAAAAGACAAAGCAACCAGCACAGAGATTCTGGGTTCATGAGAAATTAAGCTTATGAGTGCTATAAGAAATTTAAATATCTCCAAACACTGATAAATTACGATGAAAATCACCACTGAAACTGGCTAATAACCAACCTACTCTTTAAAGGAAAACTACACCCTCATATCTTCTAAATGTTATTTGTTTCCATCTCAACAGACAACTCTTTTCATGTAGCTGTTAAAGATGTATACAAATGCTTTAGTCTGTTTTCACAGTTCATACTAGGCCCTGTTACTGTCCTGGGAGCCTCCATTCCGTGGTTGTTGAAATCTCATTGTCCCTGAGAGCTGCATTAGTATATGATGTGTACTCACCCTTTAAACTCCCCAGTATGCCTGTCTTTTTTTTTTAATTTAAAGTTTATTAAAAGTTTCACAATACAAAAAGACCACACCATCAGACAATCGGTACATATAATAAGAATAACTGTTGGAGAAATTCACTCCCCCAACCCCCTCCACTCACCTCTTCTCCTCCCTTTTCCACTCCCCTCCCCAACCCTCCCCTTATCCCAAACCCTAGCATGGCACATTCACCACAAGACGCATGGCCATAAATAATGTATAGAACCATTTAACATTTTAGAGGGAATACAGGGTGTAAAGGGGGCCCAAAACTTTCTCAAATCTCAACAGGCAGCTGTTGAGGCCAACAATCATCTTTTCTGTCCTGAGATTGGTTAGTAATTCCTGTAGCCACTCATTATAAGTGATAGTATCACCATCCTTCCAGTGTCTTAATATAAGTTTCTTGACTAACATGGATATAAGGGCCATGTGGTATTTACGAGTAATGACGCCCACCTCCGTAAAATCCCCTGGTATACAAATGTTAACTGTAAACAGGTCCTCTAAACCTAATAGAGGGTCTGCTTGAAGGGGCTACTTTGGGACACTCCCAAAATGTGAAGTAAGATGCCTTCAGCCTGTTGATAACACATGCATTGGGAGGGCACTGAGCTACTGAACTTAGCTAGCTTCTCCGGAGTGTAATAAAGATTGTGCAAAATGTGAAATTGCATTAACTGGAGTCTATCTTAGGTCACAAACTTATGGCATCCCTTCCACAATGCAGTCCAACTGATGGGTACTTCTGGTAGCTGAGTTGACCAGTAAGCTGTGAGTCCATTAATCGATGGGTAGGACCAGTCATAAAGAAGGCCAAAGATTTTGTATACTACATGTGGGAGTTTAGCCAGGTGGTTAGCTCCAGGTGAAACTGAAATTTGGGGGGCTGGGGAATTGTGGATCTAAAAAATTGTACCAGAAGGTGCCTCAATTGGTAAATTTTGAAAATTGAAGTGCATTTAATACCAGATTTACGAATGATCTCTGAAGAAGGGAGCCAGACACCCTCATCATTCATGAAATATGTAATTGGGACAGAAGCTAGCTGGGGCAGCCAGGATTGGGGAATTATTTTACCATCGATTTTAAAATTGGGGTTGCCCATAAGGGGTTGAGTGGTGTCCCAAACATTATTGTATTTCAAAAAGGAGCAGAGTTGAGAATGGGCTCTGATGGAGATGCCTATTGGAGAAGTGCATAAGGGAGGAGGAAGAGATTTGTGCGGTGTATGCAAAAAGGCAGTCAGGGAAAGACCATGTGTATGCATTTGACCGCATTCTGTGCGAAGCCAGAGTGGGAAATAAGGCGGTGTGTCCTGAGTTGTTTCTGAAACTATCCATCTAAGGTATTTACTTGCATGACTTGCCCAATAATACAAACCTAGATGGGGAAGACGTAGTCCACCTCAGTTTTTGGGGGCAGCCAACTTATGATAGGCTAAGCATGGAAGCGTACCTGCCCATATAAAACGAGTAATAAGACTGTGCACTCTTTTAAACCAATGGAGAGGTAACTAAACATTCAGTAGATTGAGGGAGTAAAAAAGTCTAGGAAAGACATTCATTTTTATCAGATTAATTCTTCCCCACAAAGAAAGAAGTAGTGGGAACCATCTCTTCATGTCCAGAGAGATGGTTTGAAGGATATTCTCCAAGTTTAGTTTCTTGAGATTAGATTCACTCCTAGTGAGGTCAGTCCCCAAATATGTAAGTGTCTTGGGAGCCCAGGTGAGACCTAAAGCTGTTATCACGGGTTTCTGGGCCTTATGATTCAAAGGAAAAACAACTGTCTTTTCAACATTCAATTTATGGTTCGATAGAGAGCTGAACTCTTCAAAAACTTCTAGCATGGGGGGTTTGGAATAGAAGATTATCTGCATAAACGGAGACCTTGACCTCATGCCTTCCTATAGTGATACTTTGTATCAGTGGGCACTTCGTTAATCTACGAATCAGGGGTTCTAAGTATAAATTGAAAAGCAGGGGAGAAAGGAGGCAATCCTTCCTGGAGCCAGATTGAAGCGGGAACTTTGAAGAGAATTCTCCGTTGCAATAAATACATGCAGTGGGGAAGTTGTAAAAGGCCCAGATCCATTGCAGGAATTTTGGAGGAAAGCCAAAGGCGATCATAGTTCTGAAAAGAAATTGCCAGTTGACTCTATCAAAGGCCTTCTCGGCATCCAGGGAGACCAATGCTGCAGGAGAAGTAGCATCCCTGGATGCTGAGAAGACATGAGCCAGAGTTCGTAAATGATCCACAGATGACCGGCCCCTCATAAACTCCATCTGCTCCGGGCTGATGAGGTTTGGTAGCACTAGACTGATGCGGTCAGCTATGATCTTAGCTAGGATTTTGATATCTTGGTTTAGAAGGGATATCAGTCTGTAGCTAGTGACTAGCTCCACATGCTTACCCAGTTTAGGCAGTAAGATGATCAAGGCCTCAAAAAGAGTGTTATCAGACGAGTTGGCAGACAAAATGTGCTGAAAAAGGGACTTAAGTAGTGGGACTAGTAGACCTGCAAAGGCCTTATAAAAGTTTGAGGTAAATCCGTCCGGACCTGGAGCCTTCTTGCTAGGAAGGTACTTAATCACTTTGAGGATGTCAGCCTCCAAAATGGGAGACAGGAGAGAAAGGTCTTGTGATCGTGAGACGGTGGGGAGATGGGCACTTTTCAAGATGTGATCTAGCACCTGAGTCTGGGGAGGGTTTACCATAGGACTGTAAAGGTTTCGATAGTATTTTTCAAATCTGGCCACAATATCGGAGGGGGGGGGGGAGGTCTTGAGGGACCCAGTATGCCTGTCTGCTCAATTAATCTTAAAAGAAACAAGCTGCAAGAAGGTGTGTCATACCACATTTACCTTCAGTGAGCTTTGCAAACTATCTGAGATATAATGCAGGTTTTTTCCCTTTAAACTTCCTTCAGTTTATGAGTTTCCAGAGAGTATTTGCAGGGTATTTGTTCTTTCAGCATAGAGATACATGGTATAAATGGGTGATCTGACATTATGTTCTCATATGCTAATGCAGTTCTCATGGACAATGAGATTTCAACAACCATGAAATGGAGACTCCCAGGACAGCCACAGGGGCTTACCATGAGCAGTGAAAACAAATTAAACCTAACACATTTGGCCCTAACAGCAACAGGAAAAGAGTTGCCTGTTGACATGGAAACAAATACAATTTAAATGATATGAGGGTGTAGTTTTCCTTTAAGCATTCCTAATTCTGTGACTAATTTCAAAAATCTGATCTCATTTTCAAGTAAATCAGATTTAGTGGCATTGCATTAATGCAGTGCAGTACCATCAAGTCTTGCAGAATATTACAAACAACCATGAAGACCCCTCAAATTAATTCCCTATTTAGAACTGAATCTGTGTAAACATTCATTTCACAGTACCATAGTCAATGTACATTTTCTAAACAGAAGATAAAAAAAACAGTTAAACATTTTAGAGACAATTCTTTTATTGAACTGCAGTGACATAATCACTGTTGTCGAGGCACAGGTCAGGAAGCATAGGGAAGACCAGGAGCAGTTGTAGAATTCACCAAAAATATTTATTTACAGTAGCAGTAACATAAAAAAATAAACTTGTTCATAATAACTATGTATAGAGGCAAAATAAAATAAAGTTTTCTTTCAGTCTCTGTGTCCCTTGTTCTTCTAATCTCCTAGCAATTGCAGATCAGCTCTTTTATCAGTCTTTGCAACCCCCACTCTGAACAAGCATCCTGTTTCTTCCAAAATGTTATGTTCTAGTAAGTATCAGGCAGGGTGAACACAGTAGAACATAGTGTGTTTCAGCTGAGCTCCCTTTTGCAAAAAGGCCTAAAAACTGAACTCTGGTAACCTCTGAAGTTCCCAATACCTTTTTTCAGTCATGTCAAAATACAATTATATACATTTCAACAGTAATGCTATATATTTCCAAACACAAGGGATCCCAATATCAGTTACATTTCCATATATTGATTTGCATATATTTTTATATTAGCAGATATGCAAGGGAGAAAACTGAGAGACAGTGAGAGGCAAAGAATTGCGAGCCTGTCAGGTTGATCAAGTCCGAAGTCTCACAGGAGAATTTGGTTGCGCAACCAGACAGAGAAGAGACAGAAAAGGAAAGAATAGGTCCTTGCATTTAAACCCTTTCTCCATATCAACTGGGACAGGGTCCTATTCTACCCTGTCACATACACCCCCCTCCTTAAGAGGTTTCCAAAACTTTTTATTCTCTAATAACATTTGCTGCTTTCATAAATGAAACACATATGCATCATCTCTCTCTCTCTCTCTTTTTTTTTTTAACAGTACAGCAACCAGTAAAGTTTAAACTCATACATTTGTTTTCAACCATCAGGACCCTCAATTCCTCATCCATATCTTGACAGAAAATGAGCATTGCTATTCTCTGTACTAGATTTATGTATCACAGTGAATTTAAATGGCTGTAGTGCCAGGTACCACCATGTGATTCTGGAATTGTTATCTTTCATTTGGTTAAGCCAACAGAGAGGATTGTGATCAGTTACAAGAACAAAGTCAGTTCCTAGCAAATACAATCTGAGGGACTCCATGAACCATTTGCTGCTAAACACTCCTTTTCGATAGTGGAGTACCTTTTCACTCTGTCATGCAATTTCCTACTTTTGTACAGAATAGGATGTTCTGTCCCATCTATATTTTGACTCAGTACTGTACCTAGGCCTACCTTGGATGCATCTGTTTGTAGCAAAAATGGTTTCTCAAAGTCTGGGCTTTTTAAAACGGGCTGAACATAATGCAGCCTTAATGGCTTAAAATGCTTCATCACACTCTGGGGTCCATTTCACATTATTTGGGTACCATTTTTTCATGAGTTCAGTGAGGGGAGTAGCTAACTCAGCAACGTTGGGAACAAATCTCCGATAATAACCAGCCAGCCCTAAAAATGACTTAACATATTTCTTTGTTTTAGGGAGAGGACTGTTAGCTACAGCTTCTATTTTAGAAACCTCTAGCTTAACTTCTTCATTTCCTAACACATAGCCCAAATATCTGGTTTCCTGCATGCCCAATGCACATTTGGTAGGATTAATAGTCAGACCTGCATTTTTGATAGCGTGGATAACTGCTCGTAGGTGTTCCAGGTGGCTTTTCCAGTCTGGACTATACACCATGACATCATCCAGGTATGCAGCACAATAACCAGTGTGAGGGGATAAAATTACATCCATGTACCACTGGAATGTAGCTGGTGCATCATGTAAACCAAAGGGTATGGTGGTGAACTGATAGAATCCTATAGTGGTGGCAAATGCAGTTTTATCTCTGGATTCTTTATCTAAAGAAATTTGCCAGTAACCCTTGGTGAGATCGAGGTTACAGATATACTTTGTACTCCCCAGTCTGTCCACCAAATCATCTATTCTGGACATAGGATAACTGTCAAATTCTGACACGTGATTACGTTTCCTAAAATCAAGGCAGATTCTAAACCCCCCTTCTTTTTTGTTTACAATTACCATGGGAGATGACTAAGCACTCCTCGACTCCTCTCTGATACCCAATTCTTTCATTTTTTGTATTTCCTTAACCACATCAGCTCTTAACCGCTCTGGCAACCTGTATGTCTTTTGCCTAATAGCAGGAGCATTCCTTGTCACTATTATGTGCTGAACTCCTTTTACTTGGCCTGGTAACGTGGTAAATGTACTGTTAAATGTCTTTAGCACATTACAAATGTCTGTAGTTTGTTCTGAGGTTAAGGAAACATTTACCTTTACAGCATCAGCATTTATAGTTTGTTCCAGTCTACCATAAGCTACATCAATATCTTCCTTATTGATTTCTGGTAAGACTAGTAAGGCATCTTTTGGCATTTTTTTTAGTCCATTTCTAGAGGAGGTTAGCATGGTATATCTTACAATGATTTTTCCTGTCAGCGGTCTCAGTCTCATAGTTAACAGTGCCAGTACGTCTAAGAACCTTATAAGGCCCTTGCCACTTCATCAATAGTTTATTTTCTGTTGTGGGAAACAGTAGCAAAACCTTTTCACCTGGCTCGAAAACTTTTTCTTTTACCCCATGGTCATAATATACCTTATGCTGGTTTTGGGCCGCTTCCTGATTACTATGGGCAATTTCAATATATTTTGCCAGCTTCTTTCTTAGGGCACACATATAAGAAGTTATAGATTATTTCTGAGTGGGGTTATCTTCCCACGTTTCTTTTATCACATCCAGTGGGCCTCTTGGCTGCCTATCATACAGCATTTCAAATGGTGAAAACCCTGTTGATGCCTTTGGCACTTCACTGTAAGCAAACAGTAGATAAGGCAAGTATTGGTCCCAGTCTTTCCCTTCCCCTTTTATAAACCTTTTTAACATGTGTTTTAGGGTTTGGTTAAGACGTTCAACAAGACCGTCTGTCTGAGGGTGATTGAGGGGGTTCTTATGGCAGTGATATCTAGCAGTCTGTATAGCTCCTTAAGCAATGCCGCCTCAATATTACTACCATGATCAGCAATAATTTCTTTAGGTATGCCCACTCTGCTAAAAATGTTGGCAAGTTCTGCTGCAACGTTTGGGGCTGTAACAGTACATATTGGAATTGCTTCTGGGTATCGAGTAGCATAGTTGCATTCTACCAGGATAAATCTATTACCCTTTTTACTTTTATCTAAAGGACCAACCACGTCCATTGCAATTCTCTCAAAAGGCACATCTATCAAGGGTAGGGGCACCAGGGGCACCTTGTCTTTTCTAGTGACTGTGGCTACTTTCTGACACTGAGCACAGGAATTACAATAGGTAGCAACATCTTCATGAATTCCAGGCCAGTAAAATCTATACAGCAATCTGGTAAGGGTGCGATCCCTCCCTGAGTGACTAGCCATAGGACTATCATGTGCTATCTGTAACAATTATGTTCTTATTTCTGTGGTATAACCAACTGTTCTGTCTGTTCCTGTGTCTGTGGTTTAACCTAAACTCTGTACAGTAACCCATTACATTTTTTAAACATTGGTCCACCCTGTTTTGGTTTCACCCCCAGCTGCTTAAAATAACCCTGGAGAGAAACATTGTTAGCTTGTTCTGAAAGGAAATCACAATCAGTTATCAGCTTAGTTTCAACATTTTCATATTTTAACCCTTCATTTCCATCAGTCATTTGTTGCCACAGTTTCTTCAGGCTTCATCTTTCTTTCCTGGATTTCTGGATCTTGGAACTGTGCTCAAACAAGTCCAAATCAAAATCACTGAAAGGAAAAGTGTCCCCACCATTTGAAATTTTCTTTGCCTGAGCTCTTGTCACAACAGCTGCTGAAACATCAGGATTTACTCCTTCTTTGATCATACTAGGAATCATACTAGGAAGCTGTATGAGGCAAAAAGACTAAATGCCCATAAAGGCCTCAGGCCTATAATTAACAATTTGGAGGCTTTTTTGGTTTCATGAAAATATCAAGTCTGTTCTTGAAAATGTACTTATTATCACTAATGATTATAGCAGTTGGCAGTTTATTCCATGGTTTAACAATCCACTGAGAGAAAAAGTGAGCCCTTTTTTTGGTATTATATTTATTTCTGCTCAGTTGAAGTGGGTGACCTCTAGTATTGACCTTAATTTGGTTAAGGTCAAGACCACTTTCAGCAAACAAATGTTCATCATTAAGGAGGTCCCATGAAAGCAAGAGATTGCCCCTTGCCCTTCTGTCTTCCAGTGACATTAGATTAAATTTTGACAGCCTGTCTGGATATGAAATCATTTTGGAGGATACTAGATGTTTAGTTATCCTTCTCTGAACTCTTTCAGTTCTTGTTATATCCTTTTTTTTGTATGGACTCCATAATTGTGAACCAAAATCTAAATAGGATCTAACATATGCTGTGTATAAAGGTAACAGGATATCTCAGTTTTTTGATGTAATAGTATGTCGTATTGCCCACCATATCTTATTTGCTTTACTTATTGTGTTAGTGATATGGGAATCAAATGTCATCCCTACATCAACTGTAATTCCCAAGTCTTTTTCACTGTCCTTACTGACTAACACCCTGTCATAAAGAAAGTATTGATGCTTAAGGTTCTTTTTTCCGAAGTGCAAGACACAACATTTAGAGGTATTAAAATAAAGATTCCATTTAAGGGACCAAGTTTGAAGCAACTTTAAGTCTTCCTGAATTACCTCAAAGTCAGTCTCACTACTACAGATATTACAGATGTTACAGTCATCTGCATATTTGATAGAATTACTTTTGATGTTTGTAGATAGGTCAGATATAAAGACCTGGAAGATAAGCGGAGCCAGGACTGATCCTTGTGGAACACCACTTCTAACATCTTTCCAGCTACTAACATGGCCATCTATTACAGCTCTCTGCATTCTATTAGATAACCAATTTGTAATCCATCTAACAAAAACTGGTTCAGTGTTGTGGAGCTGTAATTTTTGTATCAAGGCCCAATGAGGTACAGAGTCAAAGGCCTTTTTAAAATCTAAAAAATAACGTCCCAAGGAATGCCTTTATCCAGATTTTGACTAACATAATCATAGAAACATATTACATTAGTTATACAAGATTGTCCCTTTACAAATCCATGTTGAGTTTGATCTAATCTTGCAATGGCAGAGGTCAGATCATCCTTAATGATTCGTTCAAGAATTTTGTAACACATTGGAGTTAAACTAATGGGACGGTAGTTATCTGAGATACTTTTAGATCCTTTTTTGTATAGTGGTATTACATTGGCATGCTTCCATCCAGTTGGAACCAGACCAGTATTTAGACTTGTGTCAAAGATAATTTTTAAGGGAACACAAAGATATAGATGAATTAAATCACCAGAGATTCCATCTGGGCCAGCAAAGGATCCTTTTTTTACTTCCGTTAATTTGGATTTGATAGTCTCTAATGGTATGTCTACATTGTAAATTGGTTGGTCACCTAATGTGGCATTACAGCTTACATTATTATTAGAGAAGGCCTCACAAAACTGTGAATTAAAATATTCAGCCATATCACTAGGATGGTATAAGGTCTTAGTACCAGAATTAACCCTTAGGCTGCTGACAGAATTAGAATGCATAGTAATTCTGGACTGATATATCAGTCCACAGCACAACAAGGGTTAATAGGGCCAACCTTGCACGTTTGTTTTTTCAAAGAGTTGATGTAACTGAACATTCATTTACAATTTCCCTTTTGAGCTTGTTCGGCTAGTGATTTTTTCGTTGACATTTTGGCCTTTTTAATTTATTTTTTACAAATTTTTTGAACATGCTTGAATGCAGTAAGGGTTCTATCACATTTATTTGAATGGTATTTTTTATTTAATTTGTTTTTCTTTTTAATCAGTTTCTGCAATTTTAGGTTAAGCCATTTAGGTTGATGACTCAATTTCTTTTTTGTAACCTTAGGTATGAATTTATTAGCAGCATTCAGGATTGTTGTGGTAAAAAAAGTTCCACATATCGTTGATATTATTATTGTTTAACATAACTGACCAATCAATAGCTGCAAGGTAGTTATTCAAAGCAACAGTGCTTGTTTTATGAAAAGCAAATATTTTTGTGATATTGTCTGCTTCCCATTGAACATGATGAGTTTTGAAATTAATAGTACAATGGTCACTGTTACCCAGAGGAGCCGAAGGTTGACAGTTTTGAATAGTTATAGGATCACTACCTAAGACAATGTCCAAAATATTTGATTCACGGGTTGGGAATGTAATGTGCTGAATTAAGTTCAACTCCAAACAAAGAGTTCAAAAAGATTTTTGCCGAATTAGTTCTGGCAGAATTATTTGACCAGTTTATGTCACCCAAATGAAAGTCACCCATAAACAAGATATTTCCTAGTTCTGCGTCTGATGACATTTCCTCAATAATATCATTTAATATTTCTGGTTTAGAGTCAGGTGGTCTATAACAGAGACCCAAAATTAAATCACTGTTTGGTTGTTTAAGTCGAAGCCAAACAGATTCCACCGAAGAGTAATCTTTTTTAATTTTGGGAGAAATCAACTCAGTAAATGCTGGAAAATAATTTCCAATAATCACAGGTACAAGTAACTTAGGTACTACCCCCACTTTCATTTGGTGCGACACACCCTTAATGGTCAGAGTTACTTGGGTGGTGGGATAGTATCGAGTGTCCCCATGGATGCAGATGACACCAGTACCTGATCCCTTTGCATAGTGTTTTCCGAGCACTTTAATATGCACTTGGGTCTGTCTGCTTCCCGAATCAATGAGTCCCTTTACAGTCTTATCCCCCACCTTCACATCTGTTAAGTACTTGCTCCAGTTTCCCAAGGACAAATTTGCTTCAGTGCCACTCTCCTTACTACAGCAGTTTCTTGCAAAATGGCCTGGCTTATTACAGTTATAGCAGATAACGTCTTTGGGCCCAGATTTGTTACCCCCACCAGAGTTCTTTTCAGGCTTGGAGTTTAAATGGGAAAAAGAGCGTCTTACCAGTGCTTGGCTGTTACCCCACTGCTGTGGCATCTGGCCATTTGGTAGTCCTCGGCCAAAGAAACTGCCTTTTCCCCACTCTCTGGTCAGTTTTCCTTTACCCACAACTGCACATCTTTAGGCAACATGTTGATGAATTGCTCCACAACAAATGTGTTGATGATCTGTGGGACTGTTTTGCTCTCTGGTTGGATCCATTTTATCAGGAGTTCTCTGAGTTGGGTGAATGCTTCTTGAGGATTGTCGACCACGTTGTACCTCAGAGATCGAACTCTCTGCCTGTATGTCTCTCCAGAGATGTCTTACCTTTTCAGGATTTCATTTTTTCACCAGGTCATAGTTTTCTGACTGTGCAGTGTTCATATTGCTGTAGGCAAGTTGGACTTTCCCCTGTCAGGTAGGATACCAGTCTGACTGTCCATTACTGCTTTGGCCAGTGGCAGGCTGTGGCAACTCTTTCAAAAGTTGTTGGTTATGCCTCAGTATCATCTGAGGGACACAGCTTGTAAGTTTAATGGCTTTTAAGCTGCTTGCATTTTGTTGCTCATCTGGATCTGTGCCGGATCCTCTGCCTTTGATGGCTTGCAAGGCATCCAGCCATTGCTGCTTCTGTCGCTGCATCTCTTCTCTCATCTGCTGCTCTTGTCGCTGCATCTCTTCTCTCCTCTGCTGCTTCTGTTGCTGCATCTCTTCTCTCCTCTGTGCTTCTAAATGTTGAATCTCTTTTTCAAACCACATGAAGTCTAGCTGTATTCTGACTATTGCAGTTAGCCCCAGCACTCAAACTGCCCCAGAGAGAAGAGGGTTAATTTTCTGTGCAGAGCATAGAGCATTGAGCTCAAGTTCAGTTCAGATCTCTGTCTGCTGCACTTAGAAGCACAACTGTCAGATTCTTTACTCCGCCTAACTGAACGGTCACTCCGGAGATTTCTCCTTTGCTCGCAGTTCGAAAGTCGGTTAAAGTCTTCGGTTTTACTGATTATTTTTTCACAAGTTTCGATTCAGATCTCTGTCTGTAGTACAGTAAGTACTAGGTAGTGAACTAGACATAGTAAACTTGTGGAAATTGTAAAAATAGATTTTCGACTGGTACGGCTGAACCGGCTGGTTAGTGAATTATATAGTCTGTCTTTGTTTCTAAACTTAGAGTGTGGTTACCAGTCCTTATCGGTTTTAAAAAAAACACATTTTCTTGTGTTTTTTTCCAATACCCGTGACACAGTTAGAAACCGATAAGGGTGTCTTGCCTGGTTGTTTGCCATAAAAAGGGTAAGTTTGTGGTTTGGATGGCTATGTCTGAGAAACCCAAAAGAAAAACTGGGCCCATTGGGTTTCAACACTGCAGTGTGTGTGTGTGTGGGGAGGTCTTTGCTAAGGCTGATCCCCACACCACCTGTGTTTATTGTCTAGGCTTTGACCACCTCAATTCAGACTGCCAAATCTGTAAAAATTTCCCAAGTCTACCCTGGGAAAAAGATTAGGATAAGGAGGCCGTGAAGTCCGCTGGCCCAGATAGCCAGCCCGGTTCGGTTCCGACCGAACCTGAGGGAGTGCCCTCTGACCAGGGTGATACTTCTTCGGGTAAGAGGAGAGCCGATCCTGAGGGATCGGTTCCTACAAAAAGACAAAGAAAAGAAAAATCGTCCGGTTTGGATCCAGAGACCCATCTTCCGACTGCCGAAGAGATTGCCAAAGCGATAAGGATTGTAGAATTGCTTCGCCTGGTTCATTCTGCTCCGGCACCTTCTGGCAGGTGCTCGGTTCAGTCGGTTCTTCTGGTTCAAGGTTATGCCTCTGAAGATTTTTATGAACTGGATTTGGAAGGGGATGAAGATTATGATGATGACAATGATGATGGTGTGGAAGGTCTGGATGAGCACATTGAACTGGACATCTTCCCAGACAGGCCTTGTGGTGTTTCCCCTCCTAGGCTTTCTGAGTCCCCTTCCCACTACATGTTTTACAGGAAAGTGGCAGAAACCCTCCAGCTCCCTGTGGAGGAAGCCATGGAGGAACATGAGGAACCTGATTATGAGAAGATGATCGGCATCCCAGAGTCCAAGAGACTGTCTATTCCCCTTCATAAGTCTTTTGGGAAACAGACACAAAAGATTTTAAAAACTCCAAATTCTGTACCTCCTGTCGACAGAAGGATGGACAAAAGGTACACCTTATCAGGTTCAGGTACAGAGTACTTGTATCAACAATGCAGCCATGTTGGGGTTGAGCGGGCTGCAGCCTTTGATAAGGCTAATATACCCTTGGCTACATCCCCCCCCAGATAAAGACTCTAGGAAGCTCGATGCCATGGCAAAGAAGCAGTACATGGCATCTGCCTTGGGACTCAGGCAGGTTAATTATATGGCCTATGCAGCCAGGTATCAGAAGTCCAGGTGGGACACTGTACTGGCACTGGCTAAGCAGGCCTCCTCCCAGCTATCCTCGGAGCTGGAGGGGGTAGCTGCTGATGGGATTGAGGCAGTTCCATGCTGCTGTGGACTCCAAAGATGTGTCATCTAGAGTCATGGCTACATCTGTGGCTCTTCGGAGAATGGCTTGGCTCAGATGTACTAGTCTCTCACAGGATACCCAGGCTAAGGCCATGGATTTCCCTGTGGTGGGTAATTCTCTGTTTGGGGCGCAGACAGAGAATTACATGAAAAATATAGATGAGTATAGGACCACCTATAGGAGTGCACGGGCCAAGTAAAGGCAGGCAACTCCTCAAAGGCAGCAAGCTAGGGGCAGGGGCAGGCCTTTTCATAGGTCTTTCTACCAAGCACAGGCCTCTTCTCCTTTTCCTCAGAGGGGGTTCTTCAGAGGGAGAGGCAGAAGGGGGATGAGCAGGGCTGCATCCACCCCTCAACCTAAGGCTCCTGCCAAGCAGACACCCTGATGTGTCAGCCCGGGTCGACTCCCCCATTCCTGCAGGAGGCAGGCTGGCTTACTTCGTCCAGGACTGGATATCTGTTACCTCAGACAAGTGGGTCCTGGAGGTAGTAAGCCAGGGGCTGGCTCTCAGCTTCAAGAAATTTCCAAAGCTGAGGGCCAGATCTTTTCCACCTGCAAGCATCTCCAAAACCATTGCCTTAGAGACAGAGGTTTCATCTCTACTGGCTCTAAAGGCTAGAGAGAGAGTTCCTACATTGCACAGGGGCAAAGGTCTGTACTCCAGGTATTTCCTTACCCCAAAAGACAGGGGAGTGGCGACCCATCCTAGACTTAAGATACCTGAACAAACATCTTTAAAACCAAAATTCAAAATGGTGACTCGGAATAATCCTTCCTCTCTAAGGCCAGGGACTGGCTATCCTCCCTGGACTTAAAAGATGCCTACTTTCACATTCCCATCAGGTGCTCTCACAGAAAGTACCTCAGGTTCGAATTGCCTTCAGGCCATTATCAGTTCAAAGCTATGCCCTTCGGCCTGACATCGGCTCCAAGGGTATTCACAAAATGCCTAGCAGTAGTAGTGGCCTTTTTAAGAAGGAAGACTATTTCCATATTTCCATTCCTGGATAACTGGCTCATTGTGGGTCAGTCCCCAGACCAAGTCAAGTCAGACCTGCTAGTGACTCAGCAAGTGCTCACTTCCCTAGGATTCCTTCTTAATCTTCCCAAGTCAGTTCTTGAGCCTGTGCAGCTCCTCACTTTCATAGGTGCAGAGTTGGATACAGTCAAAGCAAGAGCTTTTCTTCCCCTGGAAAGGGCAAGGGCTATTGTAGAGCTGGCTTCTTCACTCCACCTTCTGGTCTCTCGGCCAGCAAGGCACTTCCTTCAGCTTCTGTGCCACATGGCAGCTTCTGCAGCAGTGGTCCAAGGGGCCAGATTTCAGATGAGGGACATTCAGTTTCACCTGAGGGCCTTTTGGTCTCAGAAGAAAGATTCTCTAACCAAACTAGTTCCAGTGACTCAGACTCTGATCCAGGCTGTCCAATGGTGGCAGGATCAGGGCAACCTCAGTCAAGGAGTCCCATTCATCACTCAGTCTCGCTCTTTGGTCTTAACCATGGATGTGTCTTTATTGGGGTGGGGAGCCTATCTGGGGGCTCTCACAGCACAGGGACTATGGTCCCCTCAGGAATCCCTTCTTCATACCAATCTCCTGGAACTCAGGGTGGTCTTTCTGGCCTTGCAAGCTTTCTCTCAGTCAGTGCAGAACAAGGTGGTTCAGGTCAGGACAGACAGCACCACCACCATGTGGTACATCAAAAAGCAGGGAGGCACTCGGTCCACGGCCTTGTGCATGGAAGCCATGAAATTGTGGTCCCTAGCTTATTCTCTGCAGACCTCTCTGATAGCAGTCCACCTTACAGGGAAGGACAATGTGCTAGCAGATGCATTGAGCAGGATCTCCCAGGGCCATTATGAATGGTCCCTGGAGCCTCCGGTGTTGAAAGTGATTTTTTCAAGGTGGGGCACTCCAGAGATAGATCTCTTTGCAGCCCCAGACAATCACCAACTTCCTCTGTTTTGTTGCAGACCCCAGTCTTGGGCTCAGTCCCTCTGGATGCTCTGATCTTGAACTAGGAGGGGAAATTTCTATATGCCTTCCCTCCTTTTCATCTACTGTTCAAGGTTCTGGTCAAGATAAGGTCACAACCCTGCAAAGTGACTCTGATTGCTCCAGAGTGGGCCAGGCAGCCTTGGTACCCTCTGTTGCTGTCCCTAGCAGTCCATCTTCCCGTCTCTTCCCAGGAATTACAACCTGTTAACCTCCTCTCAGGGGAGGATTTGGTACCTCAGTCTTTGGTCTCTTAATCTCAAGGCATGGCTCTTGAAGAGTTAGAGTATGCAGATTTGCATCTGTCCCAAGGGGTTCTGGATATTCTCAAAGCCTCTCAAAAGTCTGCCACCAGAAAAACTTATAACTCCAAATGGAAAAGATTCAGCATTTGGTGTTCCAAGAAGCATATATCCCCAGACACTGCTGAATTGTCTACAGTTCTGGATTATATGGTTCATCTTAATGGCCTAGGCCTCAGACCAGCTACTCTCAAAGTACATTTGTCAGCTGTTTCTGCTTTTCTGTCAGTGGGAAAGCCTTCCTCACTGTCATCTCACCCTGTATTCTGTAAATTCTTCAAGGGATTGCTTCATACCAATCCCCCCTTTAGGGATCCTACCCCTGCTTGGGATGTTAATGTTTGCATTGCTCAGCTTATGCAACCCCCTTTTGAGCCTTTGTCTTCAGCAGAGCTTGACTTGGAAGTGCTGTTGAATAGCAGCGAGTCCAGAGTTGCAGATTCAAAAGCAGAAATGAACTGAAATAGAAAAGAGTCACAGAGTCCAGTTTCCCAAAGCAGCATTGCTGTCCACAGGGGGAAATCTTTCTAGACTGTGCTGAACTTCTAAAATCTTGTTGTCTGATTTTTCCCACTAAATCCTGAAGTGACTTGTGATGTTTTGTGATGTCAGGCAAGAAGGATCCAGCCTGCATTGCTTCATTGATGTCAAAAGACTCTACAGTTCCAGGTTCAAGGGAACAAAACAGCAGACTAAAGCAAGGAAGAAGGAAGCTACTGAAGAATATAGGAAGTTACTGTTCCAGAACAGGAAGGGCGAGAGCTGTAAGAAGAGGAGAGAGTAAGCATACAGAGAAACAGGAGAGGGTACACAAAATAAGACATGATAGGAGTGGTGCAGTGCAATGGCTGTGGGGCCGCAGTGTTCCGGGAGACATTCTGGAGGCTGCGATGTTGCCCTATTTGCAGGCACCTCTCTGGTCTGAGGGAGGAGGTTGCCAATCTCCAGGCTGACCTGGCTAGGATTTGTGAAACCTCCTCCCCCAACCGGGGACCACCAGGGCCAATGCCACTACCTCAGAGGTTGCCAAGAAAGAGGAGAGGCTGGACCAGGGTGGGTTCAGGGAGTAAGAGGGTAGTGGAACAGAGTTGCATTCCTCCAGCTGTACCTCTCCACAATTCATTCGCTCTATGGAGGCACCTGCAGTGGAGACCAAGGAGGATGCTGGAGACCCACAGGAGGGTGGCATGAGACCCCACAGGGGAAGGAACCAATCCCTGGTGGGGGACTCAATCATTAGGGGGGTAGAAATGGGGGAGGAAAGGGAGAGGGAGGTAAGGTGCCTGCCTGGCGCCACGGCTTTGAGGGACAGGAAGCGAATCCTCAGGATTGTGGGAGCAGCTGCACGAGGGAGGGAGCTGGATGTCATTGTCCACCTAGAAACAAATGACCTGGCTAGAAATGGGATCAGAGCAGTGCAAGAGGAGTTTGTAGAGTTGGGGAGGGGCCTTAGACAAGTAGTGCATACAGTAACCTTCTCGGAGGTGCTGCCTGTCTATGGCAAGGGTGATGCTAGGGTACTCCTCACCAGGGAGTTCAATGAATGGTTGAAAAACTGGTGTGGAGCTCAGGGTTTTGGCTTCATTGGGGACTGGGGAGCCACCTGGAGGGATGCAGACCTATACTGGTGCGATGGTCTGCATCTGTCCAGGAGGAAACCAGGATCCTAGGTGAGAGGTTTAAATGCTTCATTGGCAAGCATTTAAACTAGCCAAGGGGGGAGGCACTGAAAAGGAGCAGGGAAATCCCAGCCTCCCCCACAAACAACAGTAAAACACCAAGGAGAGAAGTCATTAGGAGCAGGACAGAAGTAAATGTAAAAAAGGCAAAGGCAGTAAGGACAGGAATGGGGCTAAAAGGGGTAAGACCATCAAAAAGTGGAGGGTGATGAGTACCAATGCCCGTAGTCTGTGTAACAAGCTCCCTGAACTAGTGGCCTTGATGGAAGAGGGTTGCCTGGATATTGTGGCAGTCACAGAAATATGGTACACATAGAACCATGACTGGGATGTCAGCATACCAGGATACACAATCTACAGGAGGGACAGAGAGGGTAAAAGAGGAGGAGGAGTAGCTCTTTATGTAAAAGAAGGGATCAAAGCAACAGAACTAAAGAGTAAACAGGGAGCAGATGAGACACTCTGGGTCACCCTGGAGACAGGAAATGGCACCACAATCCGCATGGGGGTTGTATACAGACCCCATCTCAGGGGAGGAAATGGACAAGGAAATGATAGAAGGCTTCCTTAGAATGGCAGAAAAAGGGAGATATTGTTGATGGGGGACCTGAATATGCCAGATGTTAACTGGAGCACCTTTGCTGCAGGCACATCCAAGAGCAGGGTCATTCTTGATGCCCTACAGGGGGCATGCCTCAGACAGCTAGTATTGGAACCCACTCGGGAGGGAGCAATCTTAGACCTGGTACTCTCAAATGGGAACGGAGAAAGAATCTCAGATTTAGAAGTGGGTTGCTATCTGGGAACAAGCGACCACCAAACAGTGTGGCTCACGATAAACACAGCCAGACAATCAAGCCATACAAAAGCAAGAGTATTGGACTTTAGGAGGGCTGACTTTGGGAAAATGAGAGAGTGCCTCAGAAAAGCACTAGCAAATAGGCAAGAAGGAGGGGTGGAGGAACAATGGAGAGTAATCAAAACAGCCATCACAGAGGCAACAAGCCTTTGTGTAAAGCAAATCAACAAAACACAACGAAGGAAAAAACTGCTATGGTTCTCAAAAGAGGTGGCAGGGAAGGTTAAGGAGAAAAGGATAGCATTCAGGAAATATAAGGAAACCCAGAAGGGTACTCTTGCCCTGGGTTTTTGTTTCCCAGGTGCATTACCTTGCACTTCTTTGCATTGAATCTGAGCTGCCATACATTTGACCATTCCTCCAACCTTGCCAAGTCCCTTCTCATCCTTTCCACTCCATCTGGTGTATCAACCCTGTTGCAGATCTTTGTCATCTGCAAAGAGACATACTTTTCCTTCCAGTTCCTCTGCAATGTCACTTATAAAGACATTAAAAAGGACCGGTCCCAGTACTGAACCCTGCGGTACCCCGCTAGTAACCCTCCTTTCTTCACTGTGGACTCCATTTACTACTACCCTTTGCATCCTGTTGTCTAGCCAATTTTTTATCCAGGCTACCACCTTGGGACCCACTCCAAGGCTGGCTAACTTGTGTGTTGATCTTTTGTGTGGGACTGTATCAAATGCTTTGCTAAAATCTAGCCAATTTTTTATCCAGGCTACCACCTTGGGACCCACTCCAAGGCTTGCTAACTAGTGTATTAATCTTTTGTGTGAGACTGTGTCAAATGCCTTGCTAAAGTCTAGGTAGGCCATATCCACAGCCCCTCCCTGGTCTACTACTTTGGTCACCCAGTCAAAGAAATCTATTAAGTTCATCTGACATGACATTCCTGCTGTGAAACCATGCTGCCTTGGGTCCTGTGCCCCACTGGCCTCTAGGTATTCAACAATTCTTTCCTTCAGAAGTGATTCCATCATTTTCCCTACCACTGAGGTCAAACTAACTGGTCTAGAGTTTCCTGCGTCTACCCTGCTCCCACTTTTGTGAAGTGGAATCACATTTGTCCTCCTTCAGTCCTCAGATACCACCCCGTCCTCCCATGATTTGTTAAAGAGAGTAGTCAGTGGCGTTACTACCCTTAGTTCTTTTAGAATTCTTGGGTGAATCCCATCAGGCCCCATTGCTTTGTCCACCCTCAGTTTCAAGAGTTCTTCCAAAACCCTTTCTTCTGTGAATGGATTGGTATCGACCCCCCCCCCCATTCAGAGTGTTTTTAACTGAACCCTGGGAACCTCTAGCAATCCCTCATCAGCAAATCAGAGTGAACAGGAGGGGCAGTAGGGAGTATGGAGCTCTTGCAGGTAACGGGATCCCTGTTCGTGTAGGGCTTTGTAGGTCAGTAAACCTACCTTGAAGGTGGTCCTCCACTGTACTGGCAGCCGGTGCAGTTTGCGCAGCACAGGTGTTATATGAGTAGACTTAGATGTACCAGTCAATAGCCTGGCCACCACATTCTGCACTAGCTGCAAGCGATGGATATCAACCTCCAGAAGCCCTAGGTAGAGGGCATTGCAGTAATCATGGCGGGTGGTTACGGAAGGCGTGGACCAATGCAGGAAGGTCAGCCTGAGGAGCCAGGTGTTTCACCCGGGCGATAGTCCTTAGATGATAAAAGGAAGATTTGACAACAGCAGACACCTGTGATTTTAGGGTCAAACTGCTGTCAAAAATAATGCCCAGGTTATGCACCTGGTCTGAGGTCATGAGCTGGACATCATCAAGCCATAAGCCCGAAGGGTGCCCTTCCCCAAGATCTGCCTCTGGACGACCCCGGTCCACAACCAACACCTCAGTCTTGTCCGGATTTAACCTCAGCCAGCTAGTGCTCATCCAATTCTTGATTTTGGCCAGACAGTTGTTAAGCACGGAGATCGCATCATCCTGTCCGGGAATAAAGGACAAATACAGTTGGGTATCATCTGCATAACAGTGAAAACCCAAACTGTATCACCTAATGATGTCTCCCAGTGGCAGCATATACACTGCAAACAACATGGGTGCCAATATGGAGCCCTGCGGCTCCCCACAGGACAGGGAGAGGGCATCAGAGGAATAAATTCTGGTGACCACCCTCTGTGACCTGCCCGTGAGGAAAGATCGAAACCAATTAAGGACTGTTGCAGACAATCTGCAGAGAAGCCGCTGGCACTCCAAAAGCACACCATGGTTTATAGTGTCAAATGCTGCTGAGAGATCAAGAAAGACTAAGATAGTATGAACCTTTCGATCTCTCACTACTAGGAGGTAATTTAAAACCCAAACAAGGGCAGTCTCAGTGCTATGTCTTTTCCTAAACCCAGATTGGAGAGCATCATAGACATTGTGGATTGTAAGATGGTCATCCAGCTGCAACGCAACCACCTTCTCAATAACCTTACCCACAACGGGTAGATTAGAGACAGGCCTATAGTTTGCTAGACAGTCTGGATCCAAGGAGGATTTTTTAAGGAGTGGTCAAACGACCGCCTCCTTGAGGGGATCAGGAAAGACCCCCTTCTCCAAGGAACTCCAGACAATTTCAGCAAGGATCAGGCAGATAACATCCACACAACCTACCAATAGTGGTGTAGGGCCCGAATCCGAACTACAGCTGGTTGGTCGCAAAGTCTGGACAGTCCTCACAATGTCCATGAATTCTGGCCGGATGAAGTCATACCAGACAGAACGGGCACTCGCTACCTCCCACTGATCTCCGAAGTCCCTCATAGAGAGAGCTGGGCCGATACCTGACCTGATGCTGGCAACCTTATCTGCAAAATATCGAGCGAGCTCATCACACTTTACTTGTGAAAAATCTCCTCCAGACTGGATTGGACAGTCTGTCTACAGTCCGGAAGAGCTGAGCCGGTTGATTCCCTGCAGCAGCAATCTCCCCAGACAGGAATTCTGCCTTCTTATGGGTGATTGCTGATTGATAGCCCTTATAATGTTCCATCAATCTAAGCCTGTCAGCATCAAGGCCAGATTTCTGCCAAGCTTCCTCTAGCCTTCAATCCACTCTTCTCAGCTCCTTCAAGGACTCATCAAACCAAGGAGTCCTTGGGCGCAGAATAAGTGGGCAAACACGAACAGGAGCAATTGAGTCCAAGGTGTCTCCCACAGCATTATTATAGGCCAGTACAAGACCCCCTGGACTCATGCATTCACTCGATAAACCCGTTAGGTCCTGCGCCGCCAACAGGCCCTCTGGGGTAACTCCCCTTAATGGGTGGTACTGGACCTTCTCCATAGGGGCAGACCTATTTAGGGGTGCCCTGAAACGGAACCTTATGGTGTGATGATCTGACCAAGCAACTGGTTCCACCCCCAGATCCATGGTCTCCATCCCCAGGAGGAACACAAGATCCAGAGAGTGACCCCCTATATGGGTAGCAGAGGTAACCACCTGTGTAAGGCCCAGCATGGCCCTTGATGCTAACCAGAGCATGCATACGTATATATGTACCACTGCAGCCATGCAAATGAGAGATCCCCCCCCCCCGCATACAGGGTGCAGCGCTATATACAAAGGTTTTGAAAGCACTAAACTCCTGAAACTGCAACGCTGTTTACCACTTCCAGAACCCTGCCATCACTGGAGCACACAGTTATATACATTATCACCCAACCTCAGGTCACCATTCCAATGCCAAGTAGTATAATAAAATGATCCCTGGCATTTAGGGGTCCCCCGATCACAGTTTTGATGGCCCTGATTTTTATAGTAAAAGGATCCCTGGTGTCTATTGGTCCCCCCAACCAAAACTGTCATTCAGATACCCCAATTGTTATAATAATATAAGTGTAGAAACTGGCTAAATGAGAGACAGCAGAGGGTTGTGATTGATGGTGTCAAATCGGAAGAGAGAGAGAGGTGACAAGTGGGGTGCCACAGGGATCCATCCTGGGTCCTGTCCTCTTCAGTATGTTCATCGGTGACATTGGAGAAGAAATCTGGGGCAAGCTTTGTCTCTTTGCAGATGATACTAAGCTCTGTGGGAGCGTAGATGGTGATGAAGGAAGTAAGGAAAGGCAAAGTGACATGCAAAAACTAAAGGTGGTCTAAGGTTTAGCAGTTGAAATTCAGTGACAAAAAGTGCAAGGTGATACACCTAGGGAACAAGAACCCCAGGACAGTACTGAATTCGACGGATAAAGCTGAGCACTATGGCTGAGGAAAGGGACCTAGGAGTCATCATCAGTAACTCCCTTAAACAATTAAGCCAGTGCAACATGGCCTATAGTAAGACAAATAGGATGCTAGGATGTCTTGGAAGGGGTACTGACAGTAGAAAAAAAGTAGTACTACCTCTTTATAGATCACTGGTGAGGCTGCACCTGGAGTACTGTGACCAGTTCTGGAGTCCTTACCTCATGAAAGGTAAGAACAGGCTGGAGACAGTGTAACAAAGGGTGATCAGGATGATTAAGGACCAGTAGGACAGATCTTATGAGGTTCAGCTCAAGGCACTGAACATGTACTCGCTGGAGACCAGACAAGAGAGGAGTGATATGATAGAGGCCTTCAAGTCCCTGAAGGGAATGAACAAAGTGAACTGAGAAGAACTACCTAGCATGAGTAACAGTTTAAGGACATGGGGGTTCGAGTGAAAACTGATGGGAGGGAGGTTCACGAGGGATATGAGAAAGTTTTATATTACAGAAAGAGTGGTAGAATCATGGAATAGTTTGCCAGCTAAGATTGTAGGCACCAAAACCATAAATGTTTCAAGCATGTCTGGGACTAAGTGAAGGGTAACATAGTAATTGACAGCAGATAAGGATTGCTAGGCCCATCCCATCTGCGCATATACCCTACCTATATTGTCGACCGCTGACCCTAATTGGCCATCGGCTTTATCCTCTCCTTCCCACCTCTAGGGTTCCCTCGTGCCTATCAAATGCATGTTTAAATCCTCCCACTGTGCTTGCTATCACCACCTCCTGGGGCAGGTTGTTCCATGCATCCATCACCCTTTCCGTGAAGGAAACTGCCTCACATTTCCTCTTATCCTGCCCCCTTCCAATCTCATATATGCCCCCTCATTCTTGTACTTCTCCTATACTGAATGATGTTGCCCACTTGCACCTTGTTTATGCCCTGAAGATACTTGAAGGTTTTGATCATGTCTCCCTGTTCCCTCCTTTCTTCCAGTGTATACATATTGAGGTCTTTCAGTTTTTCCTCATATGTCACCTGTTGCAAGCCCTGTACCATCTTTGTCGCCCTTCTCTGAACTGCTTCAATCCTGTCTATGCCCTTATGAAGCTGCAACCTCCAGAACTGTACACAGTGTTCCAGATAAGGCCTCACCAGTGATCTTATCTGTGTCAGTCTTCACCATTCATCACATTTGGGTTACTGGCCAGAGGTCATGACCCCGCAGAGTTTCTTTTTTTTTTTTTTTGGATGGGCAGAGTTGATGCAGCATCGGCGCCGCCCTCGAGGCTGACACACTGCGTGGTGTTCTTGGGTTGGCTGTTATGTGCTGTAGACTCTGCCGTCCCACCAGTTCTTCGTCTCCTGCCATCGAGGTCACCTCTTGAGAGCTTCGAAGAAGAATCTGAGGCCTGTCTGCTTTGCAGTTAATTTGTCAGCCCTGTGTCGTGTTTCTCGGTGCTGCAGTCCATCGGCTCCCTCCTGCTGGTTCTGTTCAACACACTCGACGTCGACCAGTAAGATCTTTCCATTTCTTTGTTATTTTTGCGACGTCAAGTCTTGTTTGGTGTTTTTTTTCTCCGTAGGTCATGTCTCGGTCGGAGGGCAAGAAATCTTCAAAGACGGGACAGCCCCTCATGCGACGGTGCCCATGCGGCTGAAAATACTCTGTCACTGACCAGCATGACCGTTGCCTTATGTGTCTTGGCCCGCTTCACAACATGGATTCGTGCAACACCTGTTTCTCCATGGACCGTTGGGTCATTGAGCAACACGTGTGGAAAGTGGGGCGAGCTCCGCCGACTTTCGGGGGTCGGGCACGCACTCATCAGGCCAAGCCGCGTTCTCTTGGCCTTTCTTCCGGCTCCCCTCCTGGTTCTATATGGACTGGGGAGGAGGGAGCATTGGCCTCTTGTAGCCTAGCTGTGGCCGAGGCTTCTCGCGTGGTGCAGGAGGCCCAGTTAGTTTCCTCCAGGAGATGGACAGGAGGCACCGTTTTGGCATCCGCTCCTTCGGTGGTGAAGGCTCCCCCAGTGTCAGACCCGCGGCTTGGAAGGCTTGGGTTGGCGCCATCCTCGACGCCGTCTGTTGGCGCTGTTTTGGGCCTCGGTGCCATTCGTGGTGCCATGGGCCCTGATAGAGTCGTTGTCGGCGCCGGTCAGTTGCTCAGTGACGTGGCTTCTGTTGATGCCGTTCACAGAGCTGATGGTGCTAGCAGCACTGTGGGATGTTCTATGGCGCTGTCTCTGAACATTTCTTGCCTCGGCGCTAAGGTTGAGCATGGTGCTGTGTCCAGTTCCAGAACCATTTGTGGTTTCGGGCATGGGTACGGCGCCGTATGGGTTTTGGATCTCGGCACAGTTCGCGGCGCCGAGAGTGCTGTCAGAGCCGTCATTGTTGCTGTCTCTGTCCTTGGCACCGCAGCGGGATGGCACTGTTCGCAGTGCCGTGAGCGCTGGCGGAGCCATCGGCACCGTCTCTGTCCTCGGCACCTTTCACTGTGCCGTGGAGCAGGATGGCGCCATGTCGGCTTATGGCTCGGAGACTGCCACCCTGGTTGGAGCCATGTGTTCTTCTGCCACTGTTCGCAGTGCTGTGGAGGACACTGGTACTGACTCGGGTACGGTCTCTGTTTCTGGTGCCCTATTTGGTTGAGATGGCAGCAGGTGCCCGCCAACTGTTTGGCACAGGGCTTCAATCTCCACTTCTTCGGAGGAGGAGTCAGACTCTGAGTCAGAAGGGCAGTCTGGCTTCTTGGAGTTAGCTGCTGGCGTGGGCACCCTCGTAGTGTCCTCGACAGGCCGGAGTCAGACCCCCTCTGAGGAGCAGGCAGAGACTGCCGGGGCTGGGGTCAGGGGTTCTGACCAGCAAGCAGCTGTGCAGGCCACCATTGCACTGCAGCCCGGCCTCACAGGGTTCTCTGACCCCTCAACGGTGGTACCCCCTCAGGTGGTGTGCTTAGATTGCCCAAGTTTGGGGACGATCAGAGCACCCATGCGAGGGGAGGGTGCTGCACCCTGGATAGCCCCTTCGGGGGCCGACCAGAGCTGTCAGTTGCCTAGGCTGTCTTTCTCGAGGAGGAGGATGCTCTCAGATTCTGAGGGGTCGAGGGGCATGGGCTGTGTGCAGCGGCCTTTTTCTGGAGTCCACCCAGGCTCTGGGAGAAGCCGTAGCGCATATCTCCACTCTTCCCTTTCTGTTTCTTTGAGAGGGCCCTTTTCTTTGGAGGTAGAGGACCGTCCTTCTGGACCTACACGGCCCCGGTCACCTCACAGGGGGGATGCTTCCAGGCACAGCCAAGGCAGTTCCGAAATGGTTGTTCAGCTGTCAGCTGTGGGGTCTTCCAGAGCACCTTTTTCTGCCAGTGCTCCTGGTGCACTCCCTTGCCCAGGTGGAGGTCAGCCGATTTCTCTTCTCAGCTCTGTCCCTATTCCTCTGCCACATTCTCTGATGCTCCCAGGCATCCTTGGTCCTAACGGGCCTTTCTCCAGGGAGCAGTTCAGGGCCATGGCTGCTCGATTCCCCGCTTGTGTCAGGGCAATGGATAGTCAGGTTTTTTCAACCTCTCCCCAAGCAGCCACCCTCTGAACAGTTAAGGTCCTCTAACTCCTCATCCCCCACTTCTGGGGGAGAGGAGCCTTCTGTCCACATCTCCCCAGCTGCTGATCTTGCGGAGTATCAAGGATTCCTCGTGAGGATGTTGGAGGACCTGCACATCACCCCTCCCACTCAAAGCAATCCAGAACACTCGGCGCATGCCTTTCTAGGCGACTTCAGCGAGGACACCCTTGTGTTGCCCCCCTGGCCTGCTCCCTTTCTGGAGGCGTCATTGCGTTCCTGGCAGAGACCTTTCTCCGGAGTTCCCACCCCTAGGGATCTCTGCCAGTGGTATTATGCCCCACTGGATTCTCCAGGTTCCATGCCTCATCCTCAGTCAGGATTGACACAGCTGGACACTCCTGATGGGCTTCGTGCCCTCCACCGTGACCGTCCCCCAGATCAAGACTCCTTGGATTTTGACTTCTGGGGGGAGGAGGACGTTCTGCTCGGCATGGTTGCTGCTCTCCATCGCAGCACATCAGGCCCACTATGCATCCTATGACAGGATCTTGTGGTCCAGGCTATGTCAGCTCCTAGCCTCTTTGCCTGACACGGAGCAAACCAGACAAGCCATCGCACTCTCTGCACGTGGCCTGGAGCTAGCAAGGCACCAAGCGAGGGCATTGTACGATGCCAATGAGGTAGCTACCAGGGTCGTAGGGACAGCGATCTGCACTAGGCGGGTGGCATGGTTATGTCTTTCCTGGTTGTCACCCTTGGGCCGGCGTAGGGTGATTAACTCTGCTCACCAGAGAACCTATCTCTTCTCCCATAGAGCAAGATGGCGTATGTCGGGGCTACTTCCTTCCCCCTCCGCGGGGTCCCCATCTCACTCTCCCCACACTCGGGCCTCCCCAGGCCCTGAAGGTTCTCCCTTTTAGTGTGTCACCCACTGAGAGCTAAAGGACTCTGTCCTTTAGGGTTTAAACCTCCTTCGGGGGGCTTGGCACTCACCCAAATGTGATGAATGGTGAAGATTGACACAGATAAGATATAAAATTATGTACCTACTGTGATTATGATCTTTCTGTGTATCTTCACCATTCATCATAATCCTGCCCGCCATACCCCTGGGGCCTCAGTCTCTGGGTCCCCTCCTGTGCCCTCCCTTCCCCCTCCTTTTTTCTCAGGAGTGGGATAAACAGGGGCACATAGGGGGATGTTATTTCTAGGGGAGAGTGGTCAGCATGGGTGGCACTCCTTCGCCAGTGCTTTGGCTCCACCCCTGTGGAGTGGGAGTTGGCAGTTGCCCTCCATTCTCTGCTCTTCCTTTGTTCCCGTCAATCCTTAATTTTCTTTGTTGGTTGGACATATCCTTCCATATTTAAAAAAACAACAACAAATTATAATTTTTCTTACACCAAACATCCTTTCCCTGGGGGGGGGGAGAATCCCTGTGTCCTGTCTTTCTTCCAGAATAACCACTTCTGCCTTTTGGAGTAGTGCCAGTAATTCTGTGCCTTGAATTCTGTCATTAAGCCTTTGGCTACTCCTGGCAGTTTCTTTACAGTCTGGAGACAGGTCAAGGTCCAGGGTATGGTTGCTACCTCCCCCCCAAAGCTTACCCTAAATTCCTCCTCTCTTCTATTGCCTGTTTCCAGAGATTGGGGCCCCTACCCAGTCCCCTTAGTTTCCTCCTTCTTCTTCTTCTGTCCTCTTAGTCGTTTATTTCTCCTTTTGTTTATATACCTTTTCCTTTGTCTGTCCCTTGGACTTCCTTGTCCCACCCTCCCATCCCTTTCCTCACCTCTTCGGTGACTCAGAACTGGTGGGAGGGCGGAGTCGACAGCACATAACGGCCAACCCATGAGCGCCACACAGTGCGTTGGCCTCGAGGCGGCGCCGATGCTGCGTCAACTCCGCCCATCCCCCCCAAAAAAAGAAGCTCCTGTGAGGTCATGACTTTTGGCCAGTAACCCAATTGTGATGAATGGTGAAGATACATAGAAAGATCATAATTACGGTAGGTACGTAATTTTCATTTTTGTATAGTGGTATTACCACCTTCCTTCTTCTGCTAGTGATACCCCTTCCTATGCACCCCAACATGCCACTGGCCCTCCCTACAGCCTTTGTACTCTGCTTGGCAATTGTTAAGTCATCTGAGATGATAACCCCCAGATACCTTTCTTCCCTGGTGACCGACAGCACCACCCCCATCCTGTAACTCTCTCCTGGGTTTCTGCATCTCGGGTACATTATTTTGTACTTCTTCGTATTGAACCTCAGTTGCCGTTCTTCGGACCACTTCTCCAGCCTCCTCCTCATTTTCTCCACCCCTTCTGGAGTGTCCACCCTGTTGCAGATCTTTGTGTCATCTGTGAATAAGCAAATCTTCCCCTCCAGCCCTTCTGCAATGTCACTAATGCAGACATTAAAAAGGACTGGCCCCAAGACTGATCCTTGAGATACCCCACTGATCACCCTCCTGTCCTCAGATTGGGTCCCATTTACCACCACCCTCTATTTCCTGTCTGCTAACCAATTTTTAACCCAGTTTACCACCTTGTGGCCAATGCCCATGCTACCCAACTTGTTCACCAGTCTTTTGTGTGGGACAGTGTCAAAGGCCTTGCTGAAATCGAGGTAGGTGACATCCACTGCTCCCCCGATCCACCTCCTTCATTACCCAGTCAAAAAAATCTGTCCGATTCATTAGACATGACCTTCCTACAGTAAATCTGTGCTGCGGTGGATCCAGGGCCCATTGGAATCCATTGGATTCCGAGTGTTCCACAATTCTTTCCTTAAGTGGTGCCTCCATAATCTTACCTACCACTGAGGTGAGGCTGACTGGCCTGTAGTTTCCTGCCTCCTCCCTGCTACCATTCTTGTGAAGAGGGACCACATGTACCCTCCTCCAGTCTTCAGGAACCACTCCTGTGTTAAGCGACTTACTGAACATGGCTGCCAGTGGCACACCTAGCTCTCTCCTTAGTTCCCTCAAACTCCTGGGATGCATGCCATCTGGCCCCATTGTTTTGTCTACCTTCAGCTTTCTGAGCTCCTCCAGGTCTCCGTCTTCTGCAAATGGACTGGTGTTTACCTCCCTCCCCACTTCGTATCTGGTGCTCAGATGTGGTCCCTGCTCTCCCCTTCTTCAGTGAATACTGAACAGAAGTATTTATTCAGTATTTCTGCCTTTTCCAGGTCTCCCTCCTCACCCGGCCCTTCATCCCCCCCCCCGAGCCTTACAATTCCCCTGGACTTCCTTCTTTCAGTGATGTACCTATAGCATGTCTTGTCCCCTTTCTTCACCATCTGAGCTAGTCTTTCCTCTGTCTGCGTGTGACAGGGTTGAATAGGACCCTGTCCCAGTTGTTGTGGAGAGTTTGAATGCAGGGATCTGTTCTGTTCTTTCCTTTCCTGTCTCTTGTCTGTCTGGTTGCGCAACCAAATTTTCCTGTGAGACCTAGGATTTGATCACCCTGACAGTCTCGCAGTTCTTTGCCTCTCTCAGTCTTCCCTTGCTGTTTCTGTCTTTTCCTCCCTTGCGTATCTGCTGGTATAAAAATATATTCAAATCATTATGTGGAAATGTAACTGATATTGGGATCCCTTTGTTTAGAAATTGTATAGTGGCACTGTTGAAATGTATATAATTATAGTTTTAGATTTCATAGAAGTGCGATGGCAGAAAAGGACCAACAGGCCCACCCAGTCTGCCCATTTGTCCAGCTATCTGCTAGGACATGTCCCACCCCCCAGTCTCAACACTACCCTGTGTCTGTCCCATGCCCTTTTGAATCTCTCCACTGTCTCCTCACCAATCACTGCCTCCGGGAGCCTATTCCACTTATCCACCACCCTCTCTGTGAAATAGTACTTCTTAATGTTACCCCTGAACTGCCCCCCACTCCACTTACAGGCCATGCCCCCTCGTCCTCTGATTACCTTTCAGCTGGAAGATACATTCTGCTGGCACCTAGTTTATATGCTTAAGGTACTTGAAGGTCTCAATCATGTCCCCCCTGTCCCTCCTCTGTTCCAGGGAGTACATGTTTAAATCTCTCAACCTTTCTTCATAGGATAGGTGTCTGAGTCCCCTTACCATCTTCGTTGCTCTCCTCTGAACTCGCTCTAGCCTCCCCACATCATTTTTGAGGTATGGCCTCCAGAACTGGACTCCGTATTCCAAATGTGGTCTAACCAGATGGGTGTACAAGGGTACTATGACCTCCCTATTTCTACTGATGATCCCTCTTCCGGTGCATCCCAGCATTCCGCTGCCCCTAACCACTGCTCTCCCACAGTGCCTTTCCACCTTCAGGTCCCCTGATATAGTGATACCCAGGTCCATTTCTTGTTCCGTTACCTCCATATCTCTGCCCCCCCATACAGTACTCTGCCCTCCGGTTCCTGAAACCAAGATGCGTGATTTTACACTTTTCTGTGTTGAATGAAAGCTGCCACCTCTTTGACCATGCCTCTAGCCTCCCCAGGTCTCTCTACATTTTTTCTACCCCTTCCTGAGTGTCTACCCCATTGCATATCTTGATATCATCTGCAAACAGGCTCATACCACTTTCAAGGCCCTCCACAATGTCCCCAACAAATAGATTGAACAGTAGGGGCCCCAACACCGATCCCTGAGGGACCCCGCTTGTGACCATGCCCTCTCTGGATGCCACCCCATTTATTATGACCCTGTGCCTCCTTTCCCCCAGCCAGCTTCCCACTCATTTAACCACCCTCTGGCCCAGCCTCAGGCATGACATTTTATCCATCAGTCTCCTGTGGGGCACAGAGTCAAATTCCTTTTTGAAATCCAGATAAGCAACATCTACTGTCCTTCCCTGATCCAGTTCCTTGGTGACCTTGTCAAAAAACTCATCAAATTTGTTTGACATGATCTGCCTCTTGTGAAACCGTGTTGCCTTGGATTCATCAGGCCTCTTTCCTCCAGGTAGCTGGTGATTCTGCCCTTCATTAGTTTCTCCATGAGCTTGCCTACCACCAATGTCAAGCTCACGGATCTGTAATTTCCCACCTCCTCCCCCCTATGCAGCAGGACCACATTTGCCTGCCTCCAGTCTTCCAGTACCACCCCAGTCTCCAGAGACATATTGAAGAGTGCAGTCAGTGGTGCTGCCAGTATCTCCTTTAGTTCCCTTAACACCCTTGGGTGCATCCCATCTAGCCCCGTCGCCTTGTCCACGTTCATGCAGCCTAGTTCTCCCCAAATTTCCTCTACCAGGAATGGACTCGTATCCACTTCCCCCTTCCCTGCCATTGCTTTTCCTGCTTTGCTGCCTACGTCTTTTACCTCTTCCCTAGTGAACACGGAGCAAAAATAGCTGTTCAACATGTCCGCTTTCTCTCTGTCCCCTTGTAGCAACTCCCCCTCATTTGTTTTTAACTGGAGTATTCCCTGTCTAGTCTTCCTCCTTTCACTGACGTACTGAAATGTCTTATCCCCTTCTTTGACCCCTCTAGCTATGCGCTCCTCTGTCTGTGCCTTTGCCCTCCTTACCTCTACCCCAGCTCTCTGGCTCACCTGGTATCTTCCCCAGTCCACTTCTGCCTGCGTTTCCTTGAACTTCCTGAAGGCTTTCCTTTTTTCCTTTACCTTTTTTGCTACCTCCCTAGTGTACCACAGAGGTTTCCTCCTCCTCTTATTTTTACTTGCTCTCTATTGGCGCAGACGTCAGTTGCCTCCTCAATAGCTTCCTTTATCCTTCCCCACATTTCCTCCGCATCTGTCAACTCCTCCATGCCCTCCAAAGCCCTTTCCACTATTTCCCCCATTTTCCCAAAATCTGCTCTCTTGAAATCCAGCACCCTCAGCCTAGACTGGTGAACCTCTGCAGTGTTCCTTATTTTGAACCTGACTGTGTTGTGGTCACTCATACCAAGGAGTTCACCCACTGATACATCTCCTACCCTATCCCCATTTGTCAGGACTAGATCGAGAGTAGCTTATGCCCTGGTTGGCTCCCTGACCAGTTGTTTTAGGAGGGCTATTTGCAGGGAGTCCACTATCTCCCTGCTGCTAGTTGAAGCAGCTGACAGGGTGTCCCAGTCCACATCTGCTAGGTTCAGGTTCCCCATCAACACCACCTCCCCCATTGTTGCCATTCTCACAATCTCATCAGCCATGCTTCTATCCACTGATTCCTGCTGTGCTGGGGGCCTGTAAACCACCCCCATATGCACCACTTCCCCCTTCCCCACCTCCAAAGAGACCTATAGAGTCATTCGGCCTCCCCTTCTTGCCCTGCAAGTCTGATGGCCTGATACAGGGGTGTAGCCAGGAATTTTATACTTGTACTCAAAAGTGATGCACTGTTGCCCCCCGGTACGTAAACATATGCACTGCCAGGTCACACCAACAATAGGCCCCTCCCCATTTGCCATGTCTGAGTTCAAGTAATCAGTTTCTTCCTGTAATCCTCCTTCCTTTGTTTTTCTGCCTGCCTGGCAAGTTGTTCTTGTTTGTGTATTTGACTGGTGGCATCAGTGCCCCACGGTAAACAACAAAGGCAAAAGGGTCCAGCGCAATGCAGACACAATGTGGCTCATAATGTCCTTGCTTTCCTCTTTTTGTTGCCCCTGCCTAATTTCTTTTACTGTACTCTTTTGAGTACAGTGCGTATGCCTTCCGACACCCCTGCCCTGATACCCTCCTTTACGTAGAGGGCAACCCCTCCCCCTCTCTTTTCTACCCTGTCCTTCCTAAACAGTTTGTAACCTGGTATCTCCATGTCCCATCTCTGCTCCTGGTGGCACCATGTCTCTGTTACCCCAACAATGTCTAGGCCCTCCTCAACCATTTTTGCTGTTAGATCTGGGATCTTCCTACCCAGACTTCTGGCATTTGCACACATTACTCTCCACTTCCCTCTTTTCACCCGCCCTATATATTCTGTCCCTGTGCCCCCGGCTGTGTGAATTGGGCCTTTAGCCCCCCATGCCTCTTGTCCCATCAATGCAAAAAGCTATTGGAAACTCAGGGGGTTAACCTGAGAGCAGTTTTTATGCCCTTTTTCAGAAGCTGTGCAGAAGGGGCCTCAGTTCTGGGACATTGTGTTCTTGCTGCACCTGCCTGAAATTTACAAGAACATTTTAGAAAAAACTGGATGCTTGTTAAGGAGGGGGGTTGCAAAGACTTATAAGAGAGAGCTGCAATGTTTTGGCAGACACACAGAGACTGAAGGAAAACTCAGATGGATCCTCTCTGTTTTTTCTACCTTTGTAAATAGTTATTCTGAACATTTTTTTTTTATCTTACTGCTAATACTAATAAACACTTTTTGCAAATTCTACAACTGCTCCTGGTTTTTCCTATGCTTCCTGATCTGTGCTTTGACATCAGATGGTGTCAGCCTAAGTGGGATTTATGCTGTGCATACTCTAAGCCAGGAGTTTTGTGCGTGGGTACTGGACCTAGTACCAGGGAAGCATAGAGAAAGGTATGGATTCTGCAGCAGCAAGTCCAGGAGTGGTTACCAGGAGAATGGCAGCCAAACTAGCAAAGACAAAAGTCGAAGGTGAGATTGTACAGCCAGCACAAAAAGAACAGGCAGTGACAGAACCTGAAAGCCTGATGGACTTTTTCAAATGGTGAGCTATACAACAAAAGAGACAGAGAAACAGAGAAGAGAAGAGATGCAACAACAGGAGCAGTACTGGCTGGATGCATTGCAAGCTATCAAAGGAGAAGAATCTGGCACTGGTCCAGCAGAGCAACAAGGTGCAAGCAACTTAAAAGACATTAAACTTACAACATTGTGTCCCTCGGATGATATCGAGGCGTACATGACAACTTTTGAAAGAGTTGCCACAGCCTGCCAATGGCCAAAGGAGCACTGGACAATCAGACTGGTACCCTTCCTGACAGGTAAAGCCCAACTTGCCTACAGCAGTATGGACACTGCACAGTCAGAAAACTATAACCTTGTAAAAAAAGAAATCCTGAAAAGATACATCTCAGGAGAGACCTACAGGCAAAGATTCTAGTCCCTGAAGTACAAAGCATTCGACAATCCTCAAGGAGCCTTCACCCGACTTAGAGAGCTCCTTATTAAATGGCTTCAACCAGAGGGGAAAAACAGTCCGACAGATCATCGATACATTTGCAAAGGAGCAATTCATCAACATCCTACCTACAGATATGCAGCTTTGGGTGAAAGAACATCGACCAGAAAGTGGGGAAAAGGCTGTTTCTTTGGTCGAGGACTACCAAATGGCCAAAAACATGCCACAGCAGCGAGGGTAACAGCCAAGCACCAGCAAGACCCTCTTTTCCCCATTTAAACTCAAAGTCTGACAAGAACTCTGGTGGGGGTAACAAATCTACCCCCAAAGACTTTATTTGTTATAAATGAAACAAGCCAGGCCATATTGCAAGAAATGGGTCTATGTGATACGGTGAACCCCTAAAGGCGACCACCATTATCGCTCAGTTAGAGTGCCAAAAACATTTTCGACACTCTGACAACCCCGGCGCATCAGGACAATGGTGCCAGGACAGTTTTTTACTGCCTTCTGTGGGGGGGGCACCCCCCTACTTAAGCATTCTCAACTCCAGGGGGGTGCATGTCGGGGGGGTGAAAGCAGTAAAAAAAAAAGTAAAGGTTCGGACCGGGCACAATAAAATCGCAGAAGCACCCGGACCTGAACCTGGTACCTCACCCACCCCAACCACTAACCAACCCCTGACACCACGATGCAGCTTGGCCAGCTACCGCAGCGCCATCCCCTACAGCCTCTCCACCCCCTCCCAGCCCACGCTCGCCATGCTCGCTTCCACCCCTCCGCATACGCATAGCAACATCCAGTCGCCCAGTTTGCCCACAGCCTCATCCAGTCGCCCTACCCTCCCATCGCCCTGAGGGATTGTACCGGGAAGGAGTCGCCGTTACTGACAGCGCCCTTCCTCATGCTCCCATCTCACGGGTTACCGCAAGAAACTGCCATAGTAAGGAGAGTGGCACTGGAGCAGATTTGTCCTTAGCAAATTGGGGCAAGTACTTAACAGATGTGAAGATGGGGGATAAGACTGTAAAGGGACTCATTGATTCAGGAAGCAGACAGACCCTAGTGCATGCTGAAGTGCTGGGAAAACACTGTGCAAAAGGACCAGGTACTGGTGTCATCTGCATCCACGGGGACACTCGATACTATCCCACCACCAAAGTGACTCTGACCATTAAACGGTGTGTTGCACCAAATGAAAGTGGGTGTAGTACCCAGTTACCTGTACCTGTGATTATTGGAAATGACTGTCCTGGATTTACTGAGTTAATCTCAGAGGAACTGAACCCTGTAGTTTCAGCAGCAGTAGTAACAAGAGTTCAGGCAAAGAAAATCTTATACGGTGGGGACACTTGTCCTTTCAGTGACTTTGATTCGGACTTGTTTGAGAACAGCTCCAAGATCTGGAAATCCAGGCTAGAAAGAAGACGTCTGAAACAACAGTGGCAACAAAAGACTGATGGACATAAAGGGTTAAAAATAGGAAAATGCTGAAGCTAAACTGATAACTGCTTGTGATTTTTTTTTCCAAGCAAGCTAACAATGTTTCTCTCCAGGGTTATTTTAAGCAGCTGGGGGTGACACCAAAACAGGATGAACCAATGTTTACAAAATATAATGGGTTACTGTACAGAGTTTGGGTTAAATCTCAGACACAGGAACAGATAGAACAATTGGTTATACCACAGAAGTATAGAACAGATTTGTTACAGATAGCACATGATAGTCATATGGTTGATCACTCAGGGAGGGATCGCACCCTTGCCAGATTGCTGTATAGATTTTACTGGCCTGGAATTCATGAAAATGTTGCTACCTATTGTAATTCCTGTGCTGAGTGTTAGAAAATAGCCCCAGTCACTAGAGAAGACAAGGTTCCCCTGGTGCACCTACCCTTGATAGATGTGCCTTTTAAGAGAATTGCAATGGATGTGGTTGGTCATTTAGACAAAAGTAAAATGGGTAATAGATTTATCCTGGTAGTATGCGACTATGCTACTCGATACCCAGAGGCAGTTCCACTGTGTACTGTCACAGCTTCAAAAGTGGCAGCAGAGCTTGCAAAAATCTTAAGCAAAGTGGGCATACCTAAAGAAATTATTAATGATCAGGGTAGTAATTTTGGTGCTGCATTACTTAAGAAGCAATACAGACTACTAGGTATCACTGCCATAAGAACCTCCCCCTATCACCCTCAGACAGATGGTCTTGAGCATTTTAACCAAACCCTAATATGCATGTTAAAAAGGTTTGTAAAAGGGGAAGGGAAAGACTGGGACCAATACTTGCCGTACCTACATTTTTGCTTACAGAGAAGTGCCACCGGCATCAACAGGGTTTTCACCATTTGAAATGCTGTATGGTAGGCAGCCAAGAGGGCCACTGGATGTGATAAAAGAAATGTGGGAAGATAACCTCACTCAGAAATAAAAGAAATGTGGGAAGATAACCCCACTCAGAAACAATCTATAACGTCTTATATGTGTGCCCTAAGAAGGAAGCTGGCAGAATATATTGAAATTTCCCATAGTAATCAGGAAGAGTTGAAAAACCAGAAGAAGGTATATTATGATTATGGGGTGAAAGAAAAAGTTTTTGAGGCGGGTGAAAATGTTTTGCTACTGTTACCCACAACAGAAAATAAACTGTTAATGAGGTAGCAAGGGCCTTATAGAGTGTTTAGACGTACTGGCACCATTAACTATGAGACTGAGACCCCTGACAGGAAAAAAATCCTACTAAGATATACCATGCTAATCTCCTCATGAAATAGGTTGAAAAAATATCAAAAGCTGTTTAGCTAGTTTTACCAGAAACTGATAAAGGAGATATTGATGTAGCTTATAATAGACTGTAACTGCTGATGCCGTAAAGGTGAATGTTTCCTTAACCTCAGAACAAACTGCAGAAATTTGTAACTTGCTAAAGACATTTAACAGTGCTTTTACCACAGTACCAGGCCAAGCAAAAGGGGTCGAACATGTAATAGTGACAAGGAATGCTCGCCCTATTAGGCAAAAGAAATGCAGGTTGCCAGAGCAGTTAAGAGCTGACATGGTTAAGGAAATACAAAAAATGAAAGAATTAGGTATCATAAAAGAGTAAAGGAGTGATTGGTCATCTCCAGTGGTAATTGTAAACAAAAAAGAAGGGGGTGTTAGAATATGCCTTGATTTTTAGGAAACTTAATCAAGTGTCAGAATTTGAGTTATCCTATGCCCAGAATAGATGATTTGGTGGACAGACTGGGGAGTGCAAAGTATATCAGTACCCTCAATCTCACCAAGGGTTACTGGCAAATTCCTTTAGCTAAAGAATCCAGAGACAAAACTGCATTTGCCACTCCAGTTCGATTCTATCAGTTCACCACCATGCCATTTGGTTTACATGGTGTGCCAACTACATTCTAGCGGTACGTGGATGTAATTTTATCACCTCATACTGGTTATTGTGCTGCGTACCTGGATGATGTTGTGGTGTATAGTCCAGACTGGAAAAGCCACCTGGAACACCTACGAGCAGTTATCTAATCGATCAAAAAAGCAGGTCTGACTATTAATCCTACCAAATGTGCATTGGGCATACAGGAAACCAGATATTTGGGCTATGTGTTGGGAAATGGAGAAGTTAAGCCAGAAATTTCTAAAATAGAAGCTGTAGCTAACATCCCTGTCCCAAAAACAAAGAAACATGTCAGGTCATTTTTAGGGCTGGCTGGTTATTATCGGAGATTTGTTCCCAACTTTGCTGAGATAGCTACTCCCCTCACTGAACTCACAAAAAAATGGTACCCAAATAATGTGAAATGGACCCCAGAGTGTGATGAAGCTTTTCAAGCCATTAAGGCTGCATTGTGTTCAGCCCATTTTAAGACGCTCAGATTTTGAGAAACCATTTTTGTTACAAACAGATGCATCAGAGGTAGGCCTAGGTACAGTCCTGAGTCAACATATAGATGGGAACGAACATCCTATTCTATACATAAGTTGGAAATTACACAACAGAGAGAAAAGGTACTCCACAATTGAAAAGGAATGTCTTGCACCAAAGTGAGCAATGGAGTCCCTTAAGTTTTACTTACTAGGGGCTGACTTTGTACTTATAACAGATCACAATCCTCTCTGTTGACTTAACCAAATGAAGGACAAAAATTCTAGAATCACACGGTGGTACCTGGCACTACAGCCATTTAAATTTAAAGTGATGCACAAATCTGGGAAAGACAATGTCAGTGCTAATTTTCTGTCTAGATATGGATCAATAATTGAGGGTTCTCAATCAATCAATCAATCAATCAAAACTTTTATTTATCCAGGTGGGCACCATTGAGCAAGGCTCATTTGCAAGGTGGACCTGGTCATGAATACATCAAAGTACAGTACAGAAGCAGGTATACAAAAAGCAATAATATACAAGGAAGAAAAAGTATATACAGTGTATATAGTACAGTACAAGGTTGAAATAAAAAGGTTCTGAAGGTTGAAAAACAAATGTATGAGTTTAAACTTCACTAGTTGCTGTACTGTTAGAGAAAAATTGATATTGCACATGTGCTAAATTTCTGAACGTTAGAAGCTAATGTTAGTAGAGAATTAATAGAAAGTTTAAGAAACCTGTTTGATAAAACAGATTCTCTCTTAAGGAAGGGGGTGTACGTGACAGGGTTGAATAGGACCCTGTCCCAGTTGTTATGGAGAGTTTAAATGCAGGGATCTGCTCTGTTGTTTCCTTTCCTGTCTCATGTGTGTCTGGTTGCACAACCAAATTTTCCTGTGGAACCTAGGATTTGATCACCCCGACAGTCTCACAATTCTTTGCCTCTCACTGTCTCTCAGTCTTCTCTTGCTGTTTCAGAGGGGCAAATAAGATTTCACCTTTATCCTTGTGAGTCATTTTCAGGTTACAGCATGTTAATGAGCCCATAGGGCAGGCAAGGTGCTAAGGGCTATTTGTATGCCATTATAGGCTCATTAGCATTTCTATACAATACCGCTGTGCAATTCTGCATGGAAGCATTGTGCAAAGCAGGGCTAGCCCCACCTCTTGATTGCCATTCAGATGCCCCCAAGTAGTATAATAATATGATCCTTGGCATCTAGTAGTTCCCCCAATCACATTCAGATGCCGCCCCCCCCCCCCGATTAGTATAGTAAAATGATCTCTGGCATGTAGTATTCCCCAGCCCTGATCACCATTCATATATCCCCAATTACTGTATTAAAATGACCCCTGGCATCAAGTCCACCCCTGATCACTCAGGTCCTGCCACTCCTCCCCACAGTGTCCCATAACTTACCCCAGCTATCAATCCCCCACACTGTGACTGTGGCAGGCCCAGCCCCTCTGCTCACCACCTCAGCTGGCCACTGTCTGAGTGACAAGATGTAAGCACACACCTCCTGTAGAAACAGATTTTCTACAGTAGGTATATGCTCACTCCCTATCACTCGGACAGCATCCGCAAAGACAGTAAGTGGAGGGGTTGTATCGATCACAGTCACAGGGAGGTGGTTGCCATCTTGAGTAAGTGCAGGTCCAATGGGGAGGGGGTGGAGGGACCTGGGTGGGTAGAATTGGGAGGAGGCTCGGATTTGTGATTGGGGGGGTGGAGACTACTAGATACCAGGGATCATGGAAACATAGACAATGATGGCAGAAAAAGTCCAGTAGTTCATCCAGTCTGCCCCTAGTTCCCTATTAAACCCCAGGACCTATTGTCTATATGGAGTACTAGCCTTCGCTATCCACCCTCCCTGTTCCCCTCCCTCATACTACCATCCTGAGTAACCATTAAACCCACCAGGGAAAGGGCGATTCTTGACCTAGTGCAGTCCAATGGAGACAGACTCATGGACGTCTGGGTGGAAGGTGGGGTCCAGCAACCACCAAACAGTGTGATTTAACATGGGTATAGGGTCACAGTCAAGCCACACAAAGGTGAAGGTCTGGGATTTCAGGATGGCAGACTTTGCAAGGATGGGGATAGGTATTAAAGAAGCCCTGGCAAGGAGGGGGGTTGTGGAGCAGTGGGCATATCTAAAAGGAGCCATAGTGGAAGTGACAAACCAGTGCATTTGGCTAAGGCACAAAGGCAAGAGAAGGAGGAGACCACTTTTGGTCTCAAAAGAGGTAGCAGACAAAGTAAGGCCAAAAGGATGGGTTTCAGAAAATATAAGAGACAGAAGGAGAAGGACAGGGTGGTGTACCTAAATAATTTTAAGGAAGCAGGGAAAGCTGTTCGGAGCGCAAAGGTGCAGTGTCATCAAGGCATAGGTCAGAAAGCATAGGGAAAAACCAGGAGCAGTTGTAGAATTCGCAAAAAGCATTTATTAATACTAGCAGTAACCTAAAAAAAAATTGTTCAGAATAACTATTTACAAAGGCAGAATAAACACAGAAGATCCATCTGAGTTTTCCTTCAGTCTTTGTCTCCCAAAACATTGCAGCTCTCTCTTATAAGTCTTTGCAACCCGCCCCCCCCCAACAGCATCCTGTTTTTTCTAAAATGTTCTTGTAAATTTCAGGTGGGTGCAGCAAGAACACAATGTCCCAGAACTGAGGCTCCTTCTCCACAACTTCTGAAAAAGGGCGTAAAAACTGCTCTCAGGTTAACCCCCTGAGTTCCCAATAGCTTTTTTCAATCATCTCAAACTATAATTATATGCATTTCAAAAGTAACACTATATAATTTCTAAACAAAGGGATCCCAATATCAGTTACATTTCCACATAATGATTTGCATATATTTTTATGCCAGCAGATATGCATTGGGAGGAAAAGACAGAAACATACACTTAAGTATTTTTGTTTAATTTTTATTCACTGCCTCTTATCTTTTGTTAATTTTAAACTGTTAGCTTAGTTTAGTTAATTTTGGTGTTTTTTCTCGGTTTCTCATGGTTCAGCATAACCATCCATTGAGAAACCGAGATTTCTTCTTAATTTTAGTGGGGTTTTCCCATTTTATTTAGTTATTTTACGTTTATACAATATATTTTTGTGTAACCGAGAACCTCGGTTACTGAACCGCTAATCCCGGTTCGATTTTCCTCGGTTCCTGGTTCCGTTCGGTTTCTCTGATTGGTTCCTGAACCGACCACAACCGATAAAATTGTTTTATTTTAACTTTTAAAATACTGTGTATTGTTCCTTTGTATTGCGGTTGTGTTTTTTTGAACAAATATGTCAGAAAAACCAAAGAAAAGAACCGGAGAACCCAGTTTCAAGAATTGTTCTGAATGTGTCGAGATCTTTGCCAAGGCAGACAAACACTCTATTTGTGTATTCTGCCTTGGCTTTGATCATTTGAAAACTAATTGTGAAATATGTGAAATCTTCCCGGAAAAGACACTTGAAAAGTGTCTGGAAAGGTCGAACAAGAGGTCGAAGGGTCCCTCTGGCTCTGACGAACTGACACCCTCGGGGTCTGTGGGTGAAACTACAGCTCCTATTACTTCTACGCCGATACGGGTAAAAAGAGGACTGCTGAACCAGCTAGCTCTCCGGTTTCAGCTAAAAAAACAAACGAAGACTAAGCACACTGAACCCATTACTGACAAGGGGACTTCTGTGGTGCCAGCAGCTGTGCCTTCTTATTTAGAGATAGCACAGGCTATCAAGATTATGCAGACTTTACAGGGTCTACTACCTGCAGTTCCACAGTCCCCAGCTCAGACCACTGTACCCTTCAACCCACCTGTCTTTCCAGAGGAGTGAGGTGAGGAGGAAGAAGAAGAAGGTGAGCCTATAGAGCCTGAGTTCTCCCCTGAGCAGGAGTTTGGCTCTCCTCCCAGGACTACAGAAGGTTATTCTTCTCATTTTGACTTTGTCAGGAAAATTGTAGATGCCTTAGATATTTCTACCACTGAGGTGGTAGAAGATGAGGAGGAGGCTGAGTATCTTGAAATGATGGATCTAACTCCCACCAAGAAGCTGTTGCTTTCCATTAATACGTTTTTTAAAAGAGATGCTCTTAAACTCCTCCAGACTCCCGGGTCTGTCCCTCCTTTAGATAAAAGGTTGGATAAAAAATATCAGCTTGACAGGGCAGGGGCTGAATTTTTATTTTCACACCCTGACCACCAGGGGGTGGTGCAAGTTGCTGCATGCAATAAGGCAAAAGTCCCTCTGGCTTCCCACCCTCTGGAGAAGGACTCTCGAAAAATTTACAGCATGGCTAAGAAAGGCTATTTGTCAGCCTCTCTGGCCATCAGGTAGGCAAATTATCAAGCCTGTGCAGCTCAGTACCAGAAGACTCAAGCAGTCTGTTCTGTCTATGGCTGAAAAAGCTCCTTCCTCTCTTTCTGCAGCCCTAGCTGAAACTGCTAGGTTTGGCATGGAGGTTGCCAAATATCAATTTCAGATGGCAGCAGATATTAATGAGACTGCTGCAAGGTGGATGGCAAATATCATCATCCAGAGAAGGTTTGCCTGGTTAAGAGCCACAAACCTTACACAGGATACCCAGAATAAAGTTCTGTATTTTTCTATAGAAGGCAGTTCCCTTTTTGGCAGCCATACAGAGGCCTACATGAAGAACATGGATGAATATAAGGCCACCTTCTGCAGTAATTCTGCAAAAGAAAAGCCTTCTTCCTCTACTAGATCCTATAATAGGGGAGGCAGGGGCAGACAGTTTCACTGCAGGCTTTTTTACCAGGCCATGGTAGTTCCACAGACACCCAAGTAACCCCAGCAAGGGTATTTTAGGGGTAGGGGGTAGGGGCAGGAGAGGTGCCAGGCATGGTTCCCAGTCTCAGCCCCATTCAAAACAGGATTCCTGACTTACTCTCTCAGGCTGCCTCTCCACTTCCAGTAGGGGGCAGACTGACTCATTATTTCCAGATTTGGAAAACCATCACCACAGACAAGTGGGTTCTGGAGATAGTGGGTCAGGGACTGTCCCTAAAGTTCAAGTCCTTCCCCCTCTCTGAAAACAAGGGTTTTCAAACCGGCTTCTCTTCTGGAGAGAAAACTGTTAGGAAAAGAGGTCAAGTATCTGCTGTTACTAAAAGCAGTGGAACCAGTGCCTCCACAGCAAAGGGGAAAAGGACTATATTCAAGATATTTCCTTACACTAAAGAAAAATGGAGACCTAAGGGTCCTCAACAGGTTCCTAACAAAACCAAAATTCAAAATGGTAACACTGTCTCTGATCCTGCCAGCACTTCAAAAAGGAGATTAGCTGGCATCACTGGACCTAAAAGATGCTTATTTTCACATCCCCATAAGGGAGTCTCACAGAAAGTATCTCAGATTCAGGCTCCCTTCAGGTCACTACCAGTTCTCAGCCCTACCATTCGGTCTCACCTTAGCTCCAAGAGTGTTCACCAAGTGTCTAGCTGTAGTGGTGGCACACTTGCGAAGGCAATGTGTCACAGTTTTTCCTTATCTGGACAACTGGCTAGTGGTGGGAATGTCTCCACAGCAGTTGAGAGCACTTACAGCTCACCCAGCAACTCCTGCAGTCTCTGGGGTTTCTTTTAAACCTAGACAAATCAGTTATTTTCCCTTCACAAATTCTGCAGTTTATAGGAGCAGAATTAAATACCAAGGAGGGCAGAACCTTCTTACCCATGGACAGGGTAAAAAGCAATTTGCAGTTGGCAGGTTCCTTCAAACTAAATGTTCCAAGACCTGCAAGGCAATTTCTTCAGCTCCTGGGACACATGGCAGCTGCCACAGGCACAGTCCTGGGCTCCAGGTTTCAGATAAGGGATATCCAATTTCACTTATGAGCTCATTGATGCCAAAGAAAGGATTCTCTCTCAAAACTTGTCCCTGTAACAAAAACATTTATTCAGGCCCTCCAGTAGTGGAAGGAGGAAGCCAACCTCAGAGAAGGGGTCCCTTTCCAAAGGGAGCTTCTTTCGGTAATTCTCACAACAGATGCATCCCTATTAGGATGGGGGGCTCATCTGGCAGAACACACTGTCCAGGGCAGTTGGTCAAGTGCAGAAACTCTTCTACATATCAGTCTGTTAGAATTCAGGACAGTGTTTCTGGCAATGCAAACTTTCACACCATTGATACAGGGAAAGGTAGTGCAAGTCAGAACAGACAACACTACCACCGTGTACTACATAAACAAGCAAGGGGGGACACGGTCAAGTCTGCTCTGCACAGAAGCAATGCGAACCTGGACCTTGGCCTACTCCTTGGGATCCTCGTTACAAGCTATTCATCTGTCAGGCAAGGACAATGTTCTGGCAGATGCCCTAAGCCGAATCAGTCAGGCCCATCACGAATAGTCACTGAACAAGCAGGTGGTACAAACCTTATTCAGGAGGTGGAGCACCCCAGAGATTGATCTCTTTGCCTCACATCAGAGTCACCACCTGCCACGGTACTGTTGCAGGCCTCCAGCAGTGGTCTCAGTCCCCCTGGATGATCTCATTCTGGACTGATCAGGGAGATTCCTATATGCCTTCCCTCCATTTTCTCTGGTGTACAGGGTACTGTTGAAGCTCAGGCTTCAGTCAGCCACAATAATTTTGATAGCCCCAGATTGGGCCACACAGCCATGGTATCCCCTAGTGCTGTCCATGTCAGTGGACAGATTAATACACCTTCCCAGGAGGCACAATCTTCTGACCTCCAATCAAGGGAGGCTCCTATACCCAAACCTGAAGTTTCTCAGGCTCAAAGTTTGGCTCTTGAGGACTTAGAATATTCTGATTTACACCTCTCCGAAGGGGTCATGGATGTGTTAAGGGGGTATAGGAAATCCTCTACTAAGAAAACTTATGCTGCAAAGTACAAAAGGTTTTCTATTTGGTGTTCCAGCAGAAGTATAGTGCCAGCACAGGCAGGAGTGCGACTGCTGTTGGACTATTTGCTATATCTGCATTCCCTGGGTTTGCAGCCTTCTATGTTAAAGATCTATTTGGCAATGGCCCAGTGGTGCAGAGGACTGAGGTGCTGGGCGCCTTACCTAGCACCACGCCGGGGACCCGAGTTTGGGAATGAGCTCGGGCCGTCAGAGGCCGGCTGGGGGGAGTGTGCAGAGCTGATTAGAGTGGCGGGAGGCAGCTCTCCTCTCCGATGAGGATCTGGTGCATCCCTTGGTGCAGGTCTGCCTCCTGGTGGAGGCCGGAGTGCAGAAGGAACAGCTGAGGGAGCACAAGCATTAGGCCATGGGGTGGGCGGATGGGGCTGTCACCGGGGTTGTAGTACATATGCGCGCCTCCACATACATATGTCTCTACTCCTGGGGCCCCGGGTTAAAGGGGAGAAAATGGAGGAGAAAGATTCCCCAGCGGCTGAATGAAGCCCGACCTACCGCAGGCACCACTCTCAGGCCAGGCATAAGGTAAGCCCCGGTAATTCCAGGAATCGGAGGTGGGGGGGGGCCAGTCGGGCCGATGGGGGCTCCCAGGGAAGGTGCATAAATCAATAACCAAAAAAAAAGATCCATTTGGCTTCAGTCTGTGCTTATACCTCAACAGGTAAGGCTGTTTCTCTGGCATTGAATCCCATTTTTAAAAGGTTCTTCAAAGGTCTATCCCATATGTACCCACTGGTTAGGGAAATGGTTCCAGCCTGGGATCTTAATATTTGTATTGCTCAGCTTATGGGTCCTCCCTTTGAACCTATGTTTTCAGCACTTCTGAAGTATGTCACATGGAAAACTGTTTTTAGTTGCCATCACTTCAGCTAGAAGGATCAATGAACTTCAGGCTTTATGCACTGAGAAAGACTACATATCCTTTCACAGAGATAAAGTGGTCCTCCAGACTAATAGGAAATTCCTTCCCAAGGTGGTCTCAGACTTTCATTTGAACCAGTCTATCATTCTGCCAGTGTTTTTCACTGAGCATTCTTCTTCTGGTGAGTGTAGACTGCATAGCCTGGATGTCAAGAGAGTTTTGAACTACTACATGACAGCCACTAAGCCCCATAGGCAGGACAGGACACAGCTCTTCCTCACTTATGGGGATGTGGGAAAGGGAAATCCAGCATCTAAAAGGTCAGTTTCTCATTGGATTGTTCAGTGTATCCAGTTTTGTTATTCAAAGGTGGGCAAAGAGGCCCCAGCAGGGCTGAGTCCATTCCACAAGAGGTACAGCTGCCACATTGGCAGCTGCAAAGGATGTTCCCTTGGTGGATATCTGTAAAGCAGCTACTTGGCGCACAGTGCATACATTCGTCAAGCATTACAACTTGGATATGCAAGCTAGAGCTGATGCCAGGTTCGGTACAGCTGTTCTGCAGAGCCTGTTTCCAGAATGGGTTCTTCCCACCTCCAAAGGTACTGCTTCTGCATAAGAGTTAGGAATATTGGAGTATTGCTGGGGTGAGAAGAAGTTACTTACAATAGTGACCTTGTTTCTCCCAGGGGATAGTCCAGTATTCATAATTCTCCCACCCTGCCTCCCCTATTAGAACCAGTGGCCTCTGAATTCCATACTGTACCCTTGGGTATGTATGCCACATTCTACTTTATATTGGAACTTTGTTTAATGGTTTCTTCTCCTCTTCAGGTGATTCTGACATAGGAGATTGTGTGTTTATTCATTATATTTATAATTTGTTCCTCCAGTTGGAGGTTGGGTATGGGAATTTTAAATTTAATTCTTCATGTCTGTTAAAATATTGGGCCCTGTCTTTTCCAGGCGTCCACGAAATCTGAGGGTTAGAATGTAGGTAGTTGATAGGTGGCAGCATTTGAAAAGTGGCTCATGCCAATGATTCCATCATTAGCATAACGTTCTGTCTCCAGGCGGATCTGATTTAAAGGCACACTGCAGAAGAGTTATGAATACTGGAGTATCCCCTGGGAGAAACAAGGTTACTATGATAAGTAACTTTTTCTTCTGGAAGGCTTGCAGAGCATACGGAATGACCCTCATCTCTATGATGTTTATGTGGAGGGGAAGCCTTCACTCTGATCCATGTTCCTTGTGTCTAGTGAGGACCCAGCTTTTTCCCCAGACCATCCCCGAAGTGTATGTGTTGAGAATCTGCTGAGTAGAGGTGATAAGGAAGGGAACCCCTTTCAGCAAATTGCTGAGTTCCATCCACCACTGGAGCACCATTTGGACAGAAGTTACTAGAACCTGCTGCTCTAGATTCTCGATGCGCTGATCCCACTGTTCCCTTAATGTAAATTGAGGCATCCTCATGTGCAGCCTGGCTAGAGTGACAATGGTTGCTGCCATCAGGCCCAGCAGTCTCAGGAAAGTCCTTGGCTGTGACATACCAGAAGTTCAGATTTCTCAAATCCAAATTGGGCCTCATGTCCCCTGTAAATTTGGGGACTAGAAAGAAATGAGCATAGAACCCCGTGTTCCTTTGGTCCCAGAGAACTGGTTCTATGACCCTCTTCTGGAGCAGTGTACATAATTCCTCTAGTAGCACTGGTACGAGGTCTGGAGGATAAATCGAGGGAATTGGTAAAAGGTCTGGAGGCAGCTCCAGAAATTCTAGAGCATGGCCCTGTTCTATTAGCTATGGGACCCAAGAATCTGTTGTAACCTCCCTCCACTGGTCCAGGTGGAGGGAAAGGTGACCCCCTACCACCACCTCCAGATCTAGGACTGGAGGGTGGGGGTCAAAGAAGGAGTCATGCTGAAGCAGATCCAATGGCTACAGCCGCACTTCCACCTCTAGGAGATTTTGAGTGGGCACCTGTGGAGGAGGTTGGGGATGGAAAAACTGACCCTGCTCTTCTTTTGCTCTGTTGTCTGGCCCCTGTCCTAGGTCTGTTGGTAGCCCTGCAAAAGGGCACCCTCTGCCTGCTTCTTGGTTGTGTATAGTAAAGGGAATGGACTGATCTTAGAGTCCTTCCCGAGGCTTGCAGGTTGGAGAGGATATCCTGCTCATCTGCCCCAAAGAGCCTGTATCCCCTGAAAGGGGCATTCATGATGGATTGCTGGACATCACTAGTAAGTCCTGACACCTTCAACCAAGAATGCCTTCTTAAGCAGTTGGCAGCCACAGCTGCTCTAGTTGAGGCATCAAAAATGTCATGGATAGACCTTAGTAGGTGTTTACTCATGTCAGCCCCAGTTTGGAGTGCCTTGAGCAGCTCCTGCTTCTGGGTACCCTCTGGAAGGGACTGGCTGCTACTTTTGCCTTTTTCCAGAGGGTATTCTGGTATTTGACCATGTGGGCCTGGTAATTTGCTATTCTGAGGCCCAGTGTCACAGAATCAAAAGTTCTCTTTCCCAGGAGGTCCCATTTTCTTGATTCCTTATCTGGGGGGAGAGAACTGAAATGCTTAGGCACCTTAGACCTATCATGGGCTGCATTTATCACAACTGAATCAGCCTCAGGTTGGCCTGCAAACAAGGGCTTTCCTGAGGGGGCTTGATACAGCTTGTCTGCCTTTTTGTGCATGGCAGGAATCATGCTTGGTCTGTGCCAGGCGACCAGGGTGGTATCCTCTAGTGCAGCTGATAGAGGAGGAATGATACGGGGTGGAGAATCTGGCAACTCTAGGAATTCCACCAAATTCCTTCTAGTGATGTCTTGCTCCTCAGCATCAAACCCCATTTCAACTTGGAGTTGCTTCATCATAGGGATGAAAGAGAGGTCTTCAGGAGGGGACCTCAGAGTATGTAAGGTGGAGTCCTCACTCCCTGTGGAAATGGTGGCACCAGATCTCTCAGATGGGCTCCACATATCTTTCCTCCTCCTCTTCCTCTTGTAAAAGGAGGTCAGAGTTGTATTCCTGATCTTCATTGATGGGCCCCCGAAGGCTGCCGAGAAGGAAGAGAAGACATCGATGCCCTGGAGTGTTTCGGGCACGTCAAGCTAGCAGATGTCGGTGTGGGGGCTGGTCTGATAGGCCTCGTCATCATCGTGCCTCGTGGTGGCCTGTACTGCAGAGGCACCTTGCGATGTCGATGGGGATGTCTGTAGCCTCAGTGTCAACAGGCTTTTGCCAGCCATAGTAGGCCTGGCAGAACTCACTGCCTGAACTGACCTTTTGGATTCTGAGGTCTGAGTGGCATGAGGCATCACTGCCGAGGCAGTCAACAGCAGTGCAGCAGTGGGTACCAGGTGAAGTGGCGACCGGGAGAGCACGCGGGGTGGGATTTGTCCTTACTTCTCTCCCTCTCCTGGTATTTGTGCTTTCCAGAGGACTTCTCTCAGTTCCTGGAAGACTGTGAGCCCAAGGAATGGGCTGGCAACGTGGTACTACCTTTCATCTGGAGCTCTCTCTCTCTCTCTCTCTCTCTACATTATGGCTACCTGCTCTTCCAGGGGGAAAGTGTGCAGGGCTTGTTGATGGTGTCACCAGGTAGCTGTGTTTAACTTCAGGCATATTTGCAGGCCTTAACGTTGTGGGCTTCTCTGAGACAGCACATGCAGATGTCGTGATGGTCGCCTGAATAAATCCTTCCACTACATTCACAGTGTCAAAAGAGTTTAGCAGCATCTTTAGATGACATGCATGATGATGGCAATCACTTTTAAAATAAAAGTGATAAGAACTAGGGTGAAAAAACAAAAAATTTGAGAAAAAGCAGTTGACTGTAGCGGCATCTCCATGGAGTCTGGCGAGTATGGTCGATGGCGGCAAAAGAACTGAGGGGGAAGGGGTTGCCCATGTTTATATACAGGGTGTCAATGTAAGTCGTTGTAAATGGCCCTAGTGGACTGCTTGCAAAAAAGTTTCTGGGTGGTCCTAGAGCCTGGCGGCTATAGTTCCATAGCTGTGGCCTGATGAAAGAGATATCCTCGAGGAAGATCTGTGGTAATTGGGGTAACAGACACAGGCTTCAGGATGGGAAGGGGGTCACAAAGCTGGGGAAGTTAGAATTGGGAGTAGGGTGTGGGTAGAGTATTGGGGTTTATATGCTTCTGGGTGTTATGAATATGGAGGGCCCCCCCCAAGGGTAGTGGAGGAGAGGGGTCGAGGGAGGGGATTTTAGAGAAGGAGTTTGGAGGATTGTGGGGAAGGGGAGGATCAGAGGGGAAGCCAAGTCCAAGAGATTGGGGACTGCAGTCACAGAAAAGGGGGATCAGAAGATTGTGGTGGAGCAGGGGTTCAGAGGGCTGCGAGGGATAGAGAAGGTTGGAGGGGTATGGGGCAGAGTTGATGGTCCTCCCCTTGTTTACTGCAGTAGATGGGGAAATAAGAGGGTGGTTGGCTGCTCTTTTAATTTTCTGTGGTGAGGGTGGTCCAGGGTGAAAGTGTGTTGAGAGGTCCCCTGGTCTGCAGGGGAAACCAAGTGACAGATGAGGACATGGGAGATGTGACCAGGAGTATAGTGCTTCTCTTTGGTTCACTGAAGAGAGTGTGAGGGACAGAGGGCAATCAGCAGTGGAGGAGAAATGTCAGGGCCCTTCCCTGGTTTGCAGGGGTAAGGGGTAAAAGAGGGTTGAGAGGGGATATGGGGGTGTAGGGCTGCTCCCATGGTCTTTTGAAGAGGGAGTGGGTCAGGGAGGACTGTCAACAATATAGTAGACTTTCACGGTGCTCCTCTGGTTTGCTGGGGTAAGGGGGTGGATGGGTAATGGGGTTATAAGGCTTCTCCCCTGGTCTGCTCAAGAGATGAGAGTACGTGGGAGGCTGGTCAGGGGTAGGGTAAGGTGTTAAGGTGCCCCCTTGGTTTGCTACAATAAGGGTTGAAGGAGGGGTAATAAGACTGTTCCCCAGTTTGTTCAGGAGGTGAGACTAAGAGGGAGGCTTGTCAGGGGTAGGGAGGATTTGGGGGTACTTCCCTAGTTTACTAGGATGTAAAAGAGGTTATCGAATGGTGCTTGACTTTTCCCATAGTTTGCTGGCTTGGCTGGTCTGCTCTCACCCGAAGTCTTTTTCCATGGACTTGAAAAAGAACTTGGAGCTGGGCTTGCTGAGAAGCTGCTTGAGCAGCCAGGATGGAGATCTTTACCAGATACTGTGTCTCTTCCTCGTCCGTGTAGTAAATTATTTTCATTTCACTTTCACCCATGGTGATCTCTAGGGACTGACTGAACCAGAACATACAACCCGGAAATTGGGGAGGGTTACCCAGAGTCTGCGGAACCTATAGGAGAAGGCAGTCTGTAGTCAGAGTAATGCAGCAAGGAGGGGAGAGGAGAACAGAAAACAGAGTTAAGGTAGCAGGGAAGGGAGCCAAGCCCACACTTGGAGATGGGGGAGACAGTGAAAGAGGCACCTACCATCGAGGGAGTGGGAACAGTAAATGAAGCAGTAATGGGTCTGGGAAGGGCAGTTAAAGGATTCAGTACTGAACTTGAATGTCCCAGTATTTGGCACATTTGTGGGGGTTGGGGGTCACAAATCAACCTGCATCCCTACTTATAATCCACGATGACCTGTCCTTGAAATAAGTAATGTAACCAAACAAAACCACAGACTATTAGTGTTGTAATACTTAAAGGTGTTATGGAAAATTAATTTTAGCATCCTCATTTGCAAGTGCACTAAATTAGCCATCCTGTGAAGATTCCGAGATTTCCCAGTGAAGGTACCATGGAGTGTTTTGATTGGTAATTAGGCTTATTATGCATCTGCACGTTTTCTCAGCAGACAATCCATTTTCAGTTTTCAACAAATCATATTAGCAATCTTGTGTTCACAGTTATTTAGGCTTACATTAAGAGACTATAAGTACATGAGACGTTTCTTTGGCATACCGTACCAAATTAATGATGCATAAATATTTTTTAATCAGGCAAAATGTACGTGCTTTTACAAAGGATTTTATTTGTAATTTTCAGACTCCATATTTAAGAAACTGCAAATTATTAAACTTATAGGCCTTTATTAATTGAAAATTGTTTAGAACTCAGTTATCTCTGAACATTAAAAAAAAAGTTTTAATTAAGTATTCTATGTATCTGCCAGTGAACTCCACTCTATGCTTGCCATGGTGTTATTAGCATATTTATAAAATAGAAAATTAATCTTGTAATTATAGTTTCCCACAGTTTACATACAATTGTTAAGTGCATGTTGACCATGTGCTAATAAATGAGGGTTACTCACCAGTAACCATAGTTCTATGAGTGGCATAGGGTGCACATCCACACTTTGGCAGTTTTACTTCGCCTTTAAGTTCAGCTGGAACTTCTTCAAGCTAAGCTCCTCCCACCCACCTGGGTGGTATTCTCCTCCACTCCGCCCCGTGACAAGTGCTGGGCTGCCAGGTGTGGCTTCAGCGTAGGTGACAAATAGCTGCCAAACCTCTCCCTGAACACCAGCCATGCGTTCCTTATAGTAGGCAAGTGCTCGCTGCAGGTCCAAAGTTTGGAGCCTGTGCTCAGCCTCCAAGGTGTGATTGGTGAAGTACACTGGGAGAGTAATCACCTGGTTAAGGTGAAATTCTGACACAACCTTCGGGAGGAACTCCGGGTTGGGGCGCAGGACAACCTTGACTCTGTGGAAGACCAGGTAAAGAGACTCTACGAAAGAGCCTGGAGATCATTGATCCTTCTGGCTGACATGATAGCCACCAAGAAGGTGGTCTTCCATGACAGGTGAGACATGTCACACCTGTGCATCAGTTTGAATGGCTTGCCCATAAGCTTTGCCAAAACCATCAGCAAGTCCCACGTGGTGGTGGTTCACGCACAGGAGGGGAAATGTGGTCAAGACCTTTGAAAAAAATGCCAGACCACCTTCTCCTGTGCCACCAACTGTTGACTGACCCACTCCTGGTAAGCAGAGATGGCTGTCAGGTGCACCTTAAGGGTCGTTGACCGAAGGCCCGACTTAGAGAGGGACCACAGGTAGTCAAGGATGCTAGCCACCAGACAGGACAAGGGGTTCAGACCCTTGCCCTGGCACCAAATGGAGAACCTCTTCCACTTGAAGGCATAGGATTTCCTTGGCGACTTCTTCCGAGATGCCTCCACAACTTTGAGGACATCTTTGGAGAGACCCAAAGCCTGGAACTCTAGCCGCTCAGAAACCGGGTTGTCAGGTGCAGGGATTGAAGGTCTGGATGAAGTACCTGCCCCTGATTGATGGAGAGCAGGTCCAGGTGGAGAGGAAAATGTGTAGGGAGCCTGCTGCTGAGGCTGAGGAGATCAGGGTTCTAGAACTGGCGGTGCCAGTCCGGAACCACCAACATAACCTGTGCCTTGTCCCTGCTGGCCTTGAGCAGCACTTTGTGAATCAAGGGAAATGGAGGGAAGGCATAGAAGAGGCCTGGGGTCTAGGGCCTCGAGAAGGCATCCCCCTGCAGCGTTCCCTGCTGATGGGGATGGGCATAAAACAGCCTCAGCTTTGTTTTCTCCCTGGAGGCGAACAGGTCTACCTGAGGGGTGCCCACTGGGAGAACAGACTGTGTATTATCTCTTGGTGGAGAAACCACTCATGAGATGCCTCGCACACATGGCTGAGAGTGTCCACCAGCTGGTTGGAGGCCCCTGCCACATGGATGGCTAGGAGATCAGCCTCCAGGCTGTGCATGAGGGTCCACACACGGAGAACTTCCTTGCACAGTGGGAGGGAGTGCATCCCGCCCTGTTTGTTGAGGTAGTACACGGTCGTGGTATTGTCCATCTGGACCTGGACCACCTGACCCCGGATGTGCAGAGCGAATGCAGTCAGTGCAAGCCAAACTGCTCGGAGCTCTAGCAGGTTGATGTGGCATCGGGACTCCTCGGGGTTGTAATAGCATGGGTTTCAATGACAGACTCATTTGTTCCAAAAAAAAAAAAAATTCAATATTTACAGAAAGGAAAATAAGGGTGTTAGTCCTTCACACCAAAACAGTCAGGTTATAATTCTTCTTCAGTAGTCATAAAATAATTCCTGAACTTTCCTTCTTCTTGATCAGTGTGTAAACCTGCAAGCTGAGCTCCTTCTCACTGTGTGGTCAGAAAGCTACTGACCCATCTATCTGACATTAGCCCCCTGGAGCAGGAGTTTTATAGTGACAGAAATGTGACCTCATAGGCATGTGACCTCTCAATTAGCAATAATACTCCCTTATCTAGGTCCTATTCTAATACACATGGCCTATGAGGAACATATTGTATTTTTGCAAACCTATACATCTCTTAATTTAATACCTCTGATAACATCTGCACTGTAAAACTCCCCAAAAACCTTAATTATAGGGGGTAGTAGTCATGAGAACATAAACCCCTCCCCCTGATTGTGACATCACTTTCCAGAACTCCTATAAGACTGGCCATTTCATGGGCTGCCAACCCTATAGGAAGACCTTCCAGAATTGCAGGGCTAGTAGCTGGTAAATATACTTTATTTAAACTTCAAAATGTGATTTATTTACCTATAGGAATCTTTAGCCTTGGCAGGAAGAATCAGATGAGGGGCGCGCTCCCTATCTATCCCTTCTTGCAAGCCTAGGAAACCTTTACAAACATAATTATTGCAACAAAACAGACAAAATGAAACAAAGGGAATATGGAATATAAAGGTCCAGCAGCACTTTATGTACATTAGTGCACTCTATATACAGCATTCTGCAGGTCAACAGGGCTACTTAATACTATACAAAGCCTTTTTTTCACTATTTCATTCATATCTTCAGTATTCCAACGGCTGAAAGTTTAGCCATTGGCTAAACATTTCATTTCGGCCTTGTGACAGCATGACAGCCCAGTTGCACATCTCTGAGCTGCACCTTGCATCTACAATTAGGTTTACCCATATAAGGACAGTACAGGGCTTTCCTACTCTGTGCCCATAGTGTCCTTCAGCAGGGCTTAATTCAAATTATTTCCCCTTTTTTTGGTTGACTGAGTGGAGCAGAAATGAGCAGACTCCTGCTCGCGTGAGAGGGGCTGGAATGCACAGAACCACTGACCGTAATTCTTCTCCAAATCAACTTGTTCTGCAGCATTCTCTTTTTTTGGCTTTTCTTTCAGCCGAACAGCTACTCTACACTTTTAGAAACTGCCACCGGCAGTTCCAAAATAAAGCTCAAAGAGCTTCCTTCTCAGAGTTCCTTCACAAAGATGCGCACACCTTCCTGCACGAATGTGCGCACACAGCGCATCAGGATTCAATACCAGGCAGCAGTAAAACAGTGCAGAGCACTTCTTTACATTTATCCAAAAGGTTTACACAGCATTAAATGTTGTTCTTTTTTATACTGGGCATTTCTCTTTCAGAGCACTAATATTACAGCAGGCTCTGTAGCGCCACATAGGCTAGCTTTCTTAACATATAACAGAAAGCAAACCAAATACGTTTCTTTTCGGTTTTCTTAAATGGGAAGTACAGGCATTACTAAGAGACAGGGATAGAACAGAAAAGAGAGCAAGATATGTCAGGTTGGCCACCCTGACACGAAAAAGAAAGGATAGTCAGAAGGAGAAAGCAGACGGGTAAGGGTGAGAGAACAAGAAGTGCCTGCATGGAAATGTCATACTGTCACATTCTTCCCCATACAAAAAAAGCAATTGTTGCCTGAACCCTTCACCTTTTGGAAGGGTTGGAACTTCCACCCACCCTCTCCAGAAGTTCCCCTCAGGGACCCTTAATAAGCTGAACGGTATTTTAACAGTGCATAGATTAAAGATATCCTACAACCATTCCTATACGTTCAGTTTCCCTGAGGTTTGTGCCAGGCTGGCACATTATTCAGCATACAACACATTTCATACAGTTGTACTTTCAGCAGTGGGGAAAACATTGTCTGCACCAAAACGGGCCAGAAAGTCTGCATTCTGATGTTTTGTCCCAGCCCTATGTTTGACACTGAATTTATAAGGCTGGAGTGACAAATACCATCTCATAATGCGCATATTTTTATCCTTCATCAAATTCAACCAGCATAGAGGATTGTAGTCTGTTACAACCGTGAACTCATTACCCCATAGATAGTACTTAAGAGCCTCAATTGCCCACTTCATAGCCAGGCACTTCTTTTCAACTGTGGAATATTTCCTTTCCCTTTCATGTAACTTCCTGCTAAGAAAGAGAATGGGATGTTCCCCTTTTTGGTCATATTGAGTTAATACCACCCCTATGCCTGTGTCAGAGGCGTCAGTGTGTACCTCAAAGGGCTTGGTAAAATCGGGACTGTGTAGGACTGGGGCTGAACACAAAGTTGCTTTTATTTTCTGTATAGCATCCTCACATGCAAGATTCCATCTTACTTTGTTTGGATGCTTGTTTTTAGTCAGTTCAGTCAAGGGGGTGGCAACTGTAGCAAAATCAGGTATGAAGCATCTATAATAGCTAGCCAGACCTAGAAACGAACTTACATGTCGTTTTGTGGCTGGTACAGGGCTATTGGCAACTGCTTCTTCTTTATTTCTGGCTTCACCGTCCCGTTGCCAATGATAAATCCCAAATAACGGGGTCTCAGTTTTTGCTATGGCACATTTGGAGGGATTAATGGTAAGGCCTGCATTGTTAATGCTCTGTATGACAGCACTAAGGTGTACCAAATGAGTATTCCAGTCTGGGCTGTAAATAACAACATCATCCAAATATGCCGCGCTGTATTGTTTATGAGGTCTCAAAACAATCCATGTACCATTGGAAGGTAGCCGGAGCTCCGCGTGTAGGCCAAACAGCATGGTAGTGAAGTGATGTAGCCCAATAAGGGTACAGAAGGCAGTTAGTTCTTGGGCTTAGGGTGCTAGTGGTATCTGCCAATACCCCTTTGTCAGATCAGGGTTGCTTATGTACTTGGCAGAGACTGTCTGATCCAGTAAATCATCAGTTCGGGGCATAGCGTAGCCATCGAGCTCAGATATAGCATTAATTCTCTGAAAATCTAAGCATAGTCTAATATCCCCCTCCTTCTTATTCACCACTAACGGTGAAGACCATAGGCTACGAGAAGGGACACTCACTCTAGCCTGTTCCATCTTTTTCACCTCCTCGACTACCTCTTGTCCGATCCTCTCTGGTAGTCTATAAGGTTTTTGGTGAATGGGTTTTGACTGTGTTACCCCAATCTTGTGTACCATCCCCTTTAGCCCTACCTGGTGTTTTGGGAAAGGTATCTTTATAGTATGCTATGAGATGATCAATCTCTTTTTTCTGTGTAGGAGCTAATTTGGGATTGATCTAGATATCACTATCATCCTTGGAGGATTCCAGTCTCTCATAAGCCACATCTATTTCTGTCCTATCCTGGTCTGGGTGGATACACAGAACTGGGGTTTGGGGCTTCTCTACCCATTTTCTCAAGAGAATAGCATGGTAGATTCTTTTTTACAGGTCTATGCCTGGGCATTTCTATCTGATAATTCACTATGCCTGTCTGACGTAAGACCTATAGGGCCCTTGCCATCTCATCAGTAACTTATTTTCAGTTTAAGCCAACAACAGTAATACTCTATCACCAGGTTCAAATTGCTTATTCTTCAACCCCACATCATACATTTCTTTCTGCTCATGTTGTTTTTGATCAACATGTTTATGTGCCACAGATACATACTTCACTAAGTGTTCCCTTAAGGATGTCATGTACTCCACAATGTTCTTACAACCAACACTTTTCACAGCTTCCCAATGCCCTTTTACAACATCCAGTGGCCCCCGTGGGTTTCGACCTTGTAGCAATGTGAATGGGGAAAACCCAGTGGTAGCCTGGGGCACCTCCCTGTAGGCAAATAAAAGGTAAGGGAGATATTTATCCCAATCCCGACCTTCTTCATGCACATATTTCTGTAACATTTTTTTAAGTGTTTTATTGAATCGCTCTACTAATCCATCTGTCTGAGGATGATAAGGGGAGGTTCTCATGGCTGACACTCCTAACAGTCCATATAGCTCTTGCAGCATTATAGACGTAAAATTGCTACCACGGTCAATCAGAATTACTTTTGGTAGTCCCATTCTGCTAAAGACCTTTGCTAATTCCTCAGCCACACAAGGAGCAGTGACAGTCCTCATAGGAAAGACTTCTGGGTAACAGGTGGCGTAATCGCACACAACCAGTATGAATTGGTTACCCTTGGAACTCTTTGTGAGAGGGCCTACTACATCCATTGCTACTCTATCAAAAGAGGTTGATACATAAGGGATGGGTTGGAGGGGTACCTGGTCCCTTTTTCCCCCCTTGAGCCACTAGTTGACATTTAGCACATGCCTGACAATAGGCGGCTACATCTTGATGTACCCCATGCCAACAAAACCTGGATAAAATACGTTGTACTGTCCTATCCCTCCCCTCATGACCAGCCATTGGTATATCATGGGCTAAGTGCATCACCTGCTTCCTATACTTTTTTGGTACTATCAACTGCTCTGTCTCACAGGCAGTAACTGGGTCAACAGTCACTCTATACAGTATATTGTTCTTTGTTATGAAACGAGAATGTCCAGGCTGTTCTGCCTTGTCCACCTATAAAAACAAAGGTTGTACAGTTTTATCAGTACTTTGTTCCTGATGTATGTCACTATGTGACAACCCTGGAACCACTCCTGGTACACCTTCTGGATACAGTTCTCTACAAGCCTTTTACTCCCTCCTTCTGGCCCTTTTTGATTTTTTTTACTTTTCCTTTAGTTTTAAAATAATTTTCTTCAAAAGGAAACACATTATCTAGCTGCTGTACCTTGGCCTGAGATCTGGTGACCACATTTACAGGTTCCAAAAATGTCCGATGGTTTTTCATAAAAGACTCAAACTGTGGAAAGTCCTGTCCAATAATTATGGGCACTGATAGATGGGGCACTAACCCAACAAGCAGTTTATAGCATTCATTGTTAACAGTAAGTTCCATACATGCAGTATGATACTGATGGATGTCCCCATGGACACACCTGACTGTTGTATCATTCAGGTTCATATTTATGTCTGGGGCCAGGTCTGCTCTTAACAATGTCTGCCTACTCCCAGAATCCAGAAGTCCCAAAGTCTGTTGATCCCCTATGCCCACTGAGGCCACATATCCGAAATTGGCTAAGGTCAGATGAGTGGTTTCAGTTCTTTTACTTGGACAGTTTCTTACTATCTGTCCTTTTCCCAGGCAACCATGACAGATCATGTCTGCATAAGGGATCCTACCCCCTCTATCCCATCTACCAAATTGTCTCTGGCTATCCTGGTTAGAAGAATATGGTCTTACCGGGGTTGCTGATGGCCCTGGACTACTTTGCAGTCCTCTTGGTCTGGATGTCCGAGCTGCTAAATAATCCTCGGCCAATTTGATGGTATTCTCAGCTGTTTCAGGCTTATGCTCCTTGACCCAAAGTTGCACATCAAGGGGCAGTACCTGGATGAACTGTTCAATTACAGTTAGTTCCATGATCTGGCCAGCTGTTTTGGTTGTTCGTTGTAGCCACTTTCCACAGTAGTCCTTGAGACGAGCATAGGTTTCCCTGGAAGTGTCCAAACTTGCCATTTTTTGAGAACAAAAACGTTGCCTATAAGTCTCTGTGATGACGTTATACCTTCTGAGGACCTCCTCTTTTACTTTGTTATAATCATTGGCATCAGTCCCACTTAGTTGGCTATATACAAGCTGGGACCTCCCGGATAAGTAAGGCACTAATCTAATTACCTACTGATCCCAGGGTCAATTGAGGATTTGGGCTATCCTCTCGAATGTTGTGAGGTATGCCTCAAAGTCATCACTCTTGGTTAATTTTTTTTACCCTTCTGTTTATCCCCTCCCTACTGCCTGCTGGCCCTGACCCTTCGGGGCATCTAAGGAGTCGTCTTCCTGCCACGCACCCACCAGGACTCACCCCTTGTACCTCTATGGAGCTTCCGGTTTTCCCGAGCCGGGACTCTAAGCAGGGACTTTCACGCTGTAATCCTTCATCTCGGCCAGGTCGAGGTGGTGGTCCTGGTGAGCCGGGCACATCGAGGTACGCTCCAAAACCCATATTCCCGGAGCCAGCAGGTGTTTTCTGTTTTCGGCCCTCCCCTTCAGTGTATAACCCCTATCGTCATGGTGCTTACGCACCGACATCCACACTGTGAGGCACCGCCCATTCCCTGTAATTGGGGCTTGCAGCACCGAAGCGACAAGTGCGCACAGACTGCAACCTCCCCGGAGAAGGTGAGCTGTCATCGGACGTTCAAGCCTATCTCCCCCCCAGCCGACCCACCAGCGACCCGAACTCTTGGTTAATTTTGTCAGTTTTATGTCTCTGGGAGCAGTTCTGTCTGGCTGACCTTGTGTCATCTCCTGAATGGCTTTCAAAGTCTCACTCCATTTCTCGTCCTGGTGCCTTCTTTCCTCTGCTTGAAGCTGTCTATCCTTGTCCCTCTGCCGTCTGTCTTCCTCTCGTTGCTGCTCCATCTCCAGTTGACACACACACAGCCACTTCAAAAGTTCGCTCAGATCATCAGGAGCTGGGGTCATCTCTCTCTCCTGTGGCTTCTGTGCTGCCTCCTCGAAATCATTGTCCTTAGTCTTCTTCATTTTGGGTCTGGATCCTGGATCCAGTCCGGACAATAACTGTATCCCAGTCTTCTTATTCATGGATCGAGTCAGATGCTGTGCACTCGGGTCTGTCTGGTCCCTCATTTGCATCTGTCAGGGTGCTTATTTGGCAACACCCCCTGGTAGCGCCTCCTGGGCAGCCTCGACATACCAGGTTAAATCCCACATCTGACACCAATGTAATAGTGTGGGTTTCAATGACAGACCACAAGACAGATATTTAGTGCGTAAAAAACGCGGGGACTGTGTTTATCATTTTATTCCAACAAAAAAAAAATAAAAAATAAAAAAAATTCAGTATTTACAGAAAGGAAAATAAGGGTGTTAGTACTTCACACCAAAAACAGGATATAATTCTTCTTCAATAGTCATAAAATAATTTCTGAACTTTTCCAAAGCTCGTGGACTCTGTGGTCCCCCAGGTGGGCACCCCAGCCCATAAGAGAGGCACTGGTCATCAGGATGATCATCGGCTCTGGGCAGGCAAATGGGATCCCTTCCTGCAGATGGTCTGGGACTAACCACCAATGCAGTTCATCACACATCCGCTGGGTCACAGTGACCAGCTGGTCGAAGTGACTCCTGCGCTGAGACCACTGACTGGCCATCTCCTACTGCAGGGAGCGCATTCTCCAGCAGGCCCATCAGACCACGCTGGTGCAGGCCACCATGTAACCCAGCAGGCGCAGAAAGTCCTGGGCAGGGCGCAGTTGCCCAACCTGAAATGATTGGGCAAAGGAGGAGAGGGCCTCCACCCTGTCCACCGGGAACCGGGCTCTGGCTCTGCAAGAGTCGAGCTCCACCCCAATGAAGTGGATCACCTGCAAAGGTATGAGTTCTGACTTGGCCTTGTTGACCAGGAGGCCAAGTCTGACGCAGGTCTGGAGGACCAGGTCCCTGGACCACTCTACCTCCTGCCTGGAGGGACCTGTGATCAGCCAGTCATCCAGGTAGGGGTAAACCTGGACCCCTCGGCACCTCAGGTAAGCTGCCACCACTGCAATGCACTTGAAGACCCTGGGGGCCGAGAACAGGATGAATGGTATGGCCTGGAACTCATAGAGGGTTCCCTAAGCTCGGAAGCAGTGGAACCTTCAGTGTGATGGATGGATCAGGACGTAAAAAAAAAATGTGCTGAAGATCCAGGGAGCAAACCCACGTGTCTTCCTCTAGAGGTGGTATGATCTGAGACAGAGTTACCATCCTGAAGGTAAATGATTTGAGAAACTTGTTCAAGTTGTGCAGATCTAGAATAGGGTGCCAGCCCCCCATCCACTTTGGCACCAGGAAGTACCTGGAGACAAACCCAGGCTGTTCCTGAGGATCTGCAACAGGATCTATGACCTCCTTGTGGAGGAGCTGGGCTGTGTCTTCTCTGAGAGCTGACCAAATGTCTGCGGATACCAAGTCCTCCCATGGGGCATGGGCTCGGCAAGGAGGGTACTGCTCGAATTCCAGAGGCAGACCCTGACCCACCACCTTGAGGACCCACCTGTCCATGGTGACAGAGGACCAGGTGGAAAGGAAGTGGCAGAGCCGGCACCCCACGGAAGGACCCAGGGGAGGTGTGATTAGCATGAGGGAGGCACCCCTCATCCCATCACTGGACAGGCTTGGTGGAGGAGGGTCTGGCCAAGGAGCCACCAGAGCCTCTCCCCCCCAGTCTTACAGATGACTGAGGCCACTGAGTTCGGCCGAGGTCACCAGGCCTGGGCCTGCTGATCAGCCCGGGGTTGGGCTGGTTTGGCCGCAGGAGTAGAGGTGGACCAAAAGGGCTTCCTTTTTTGCTGCTGCTTGAAGCCCTTGGGGTCCTTTTGGGCAGATGTCATGGAGTCCATGGTGGCACTGGACATCTTGATGCGGGCTGAGATGGCCCTCGACCCAGGGCCTGAACAAGTCGGTGCCCAGAAAGAAAACATCTGCCAGCTTGTGCTGAGTGTAAGCCATGAAGGTCAAGACCGTGGTTTGGAGGTCCACTGGCAAATGAGAAAGCATCTCATCTAGGGTGCCCAGCAGGGCATGGGAGAAGTGGGCCATAAGGAGGGCCGAGCTAGCCTGGCGAAGACAATGCGAGCAGACAGCGTAGACCTTTTTAGCCATGTGGTCCAGTTTCTTGGACTCTCTGTCAGGTGGCTTGTCAACATCCCCAGTGTTGCTGGAGCGCCTAAACACAGAATTGGCCACCAGCCCCTGAGCCGAGGGGGGCTCTGTGAATCCTGAGAGGCAACCAGTAGGTACCACATACTTGTGGATCATCCAGGAAGGGGTGCAGGGCAGGAAGTGGGGCACTGCCAAAGCTCCAGGGGCAGGGCCAAGAAGGGCCTTCACTACTGGGAAGGCCTCTATAGGCGTATCTCCCTGGTCGAGGATCTCGGTCAATGGGTAACGAGCCCATTTCTGGACAGGCTCCATTTTCATACCCGTGGACTCAGAGATCAGGCAGAGAAGGCCCATAAAAGAAGAAGGCTCTTTGTCCATCGAGAGATCCCCCACCGACCGGACGGGAGTACAGGGAGGAACCCTCAGACTGCGAGGAGTCGGTAAAGAGGGGTCAACTGCCCGAGTCCCCACTAACCCTCCACAGATGGTCAGGGGTGACGGTGACTGACAGCTGATGGGGAAGTCCCTTGGTCGGATGAAACTCCTTGGTCATTGCACCGGTCAGCGGCTGTTTAGGCAGAGGCTCCACCAGAATTGGTGGAGATGCTGGGGTCGGCAGAGCCAGGACCGACTTGGTTGGCTCCTTAGGAGGAAAAGGTGTCCGCCTGTTGGGCAAAGGCCAGGTGATGGCCAGCATTGTAGACAGAGCTGGCTTCATGCCAGTGAGCACCAGCTGTTGCCACTTGAGATCCTCGTAGCGTCGGCACAGTTTGTGCCAAAGCCTCTCCTCACCTGAGGAGAATGAGGATGAAGAGTAGCGGTGGCCCTGCTTTCTGTGGTATCGAGAGCAAGAGTGCCGATGTTGGTGGGAGCTGAAGACACAAAGTATGTCACACCTGTGCATAGGTTCGAATGGCTTGCCCATGAGCATTGCCAGTACCAGCAGCAAGTCCCAAGTTGGTGGTGGTTCACTCACTGGCGGGGACAGGTGGTCACGGCCTTTAAAGGAGCACCCAACCACCTTTTCCTGCACCACTGTCCGCATACCAGCCCACACCTGGAGTGGACTGGTAAGTGTACCAGGTGCACCATGAGGGTTGTCAACTTCAGGCCCCACTGAAAGAAGGACCACTGGTAATCCAAGATGCTAGCCATGGGGCAGGACAGGGGGTTGGGATCCCTGCCCTAGCACAAAATGGAAAAGCCTTTCCGTTTGAAGCCATAGCATTGGTGATTGCTGAGTGGACTCCTTCCAAGAGGCTTCAATGACATGAAGGACCTCATCGGAGAGACCCAAAGCCTGGAACTCTAGCCACTCAGGAGCCATGCTGTCAGGGATTTCTTCGCATCAGATCTGAGATTCGCACGGGACGCCCAAATGGGGCGGACGGTGATCGGTGGAGGATGGCAGCCCCACGGTCTGTCTGGTCTGACTTTGGCCAACCAGCGATTGTGGATAATGTTAGGATTATCCAGTCCTTGTGGCCAACCTGCTGTGGTTTGGATCCGGGCCCAACGCGCCTCCTTGTGGGGTGTGTTGAGACCAATGGCCCAGTCCTTGCAGAGATAGTCTGGTGTTCTTTAGAGTTACCAACAAAAACAAGCAGAGCACTCACACCTTGAATATAATAAAGGGCACCGGTTTCTAATAAAAAAAAAAAAAGTATTTATTTTAATACATTAGCATAATAAGGAGCAACCTGATGCATTTTGGATGACTACTCATCCTTTATCAAAGGTAATAAAATCTTTTCACCACTGCGGCAGTTAAATAGCCCATTCTTAGTGATGTCATTAATAGAATCCCAAATTTCATTGGTTAAAATCAATTGAAACAAGCATTGAACAAGTTTCAGTACATTTACAATTAACAATTACAAAAAAAGAGACAGCAATCCATACTAAGCACCATATTAATCACAATAACACAGAGTCCGGTGTGTTTCCTGACACTCTGAAGGAGGCGGTAGTGATACCACTTCTTAAGAAACCAACTCTTGACCCAGACTGTCTTGCTAACTACAGACCTATCTCTAACCTTCCCTTTATGGGTAAGGTTATTGAGAAGGTGGTTGCGCTGCAGCTGGAGGATCATCTGACCATCAACAGTATATACGATCCTCTCCAGTCCAGTTTTTGGAAATGGCATAGTACCGAGACAGCCCTTGTTTGGGTCCTCAATGATCTTCTAATAGCAAGAGATCGGAGGAGCCATTCCATCTTGGTTCTTCTAGATCTCTCGGCAGCTTTTGACACTGTGGACCATGGGGTGTTGGTCGAGTGTCTGCGGTTAATCTGCGGACTGTCTGGTACAGTCCTCTGAAGGTTTCATTCCTTCCTCACTGGCAGGTTTCAGAGAATTATCTCAGGGGTTTACTCCTCTGACAAGGTCTTCCTGCCATGTGGGGTTCCGCAGGGCTCTGTACTGTCCCCCATGTTGTTCACAGTGTATATACTGCCATTGGAAGACATTGTAAGGCGGTATGGGCTGAGTTTTCACTGTTATGCAGATGATACTCAGCTCTACCTGTCCTTTGTGCCGGAGCAAGGGGGGGGCTGTCTCGAGTTTTAACGACTGCCTTTCGGAAATTGAGGACTAGATGAGTGTCACTTGGCTGAGGTTGAACCCGGATAAGGCTGAGGTGTTAGCAGTGGACCCAGGCCATTGCGTAGAGGGGCAGGCCTCGGGTCTTTGGCTTGGTGGTCGCCAGTTGGGTGCAGGATCTGGGTGCGATTCTTGATGATGGATTGACGCTTAAACATCAGGTGTCATCTGCTGTCAAAAATGCCTTTTTCCATCTAAGGAATGTAGCCCGGATCAAGCACCTAGTTCTGCACGACGACCTACCAGTTTTGGTTCACGCCTTTGCAACTTCCCGCCTTGATTACTGTAACGCCCTGTACCTAGAGCTACCAGGGGTTGATATCTGCCGCTTGCAGCTGGTGTAGAACGCTACAGCGAGGCTGTTGACTGGGCAGCCTTGTAGCTGTCATGTCACACCTGTGCTGCGTGGTCTGCACTGGCTGCCTGTTCAGTGGTGGATCACCGTTAAGGTCAGTTTACTGACCTACAAGGCCCTACATGGACAGGGACCAAGTTATCTGCAAGATCTTCTTCACCTCTACTGCCCCTCCCAGCAGCTTCACTCCACCGACGAGGGATTGCTAGAGATTCCCAGGGTTTGCTTAAAGTTATCTGGAGCCCGTGCATTTGAATTTGTGGCCCCGTCCCTGTGGAATTCTCTACCTCGTTGGATTCGACAATGCCTAACAGAGGAGAGTTTTAAGTCTGCATTAAAAACGTATTTATTTAATCTGGCATTTCCTGATGCTATTTGATCAACTGCAGATGTTTTTACATATTTTGATAAGTGTAGTTATTTTATGTATTTGACGATCATGTACTAGCGCTATGGTTTTAGAATAGAGCTATTTATAAATAAAACTGATTGATTGATTGAAAAAAAAAATCAGCCTGTTCAGCATGTAGTTTCTCCAGTCAGGTGCACTCCCTTTCTCTTGCACATTGTAGGAACTTTAATACATTTGTTTGTTTGTTTGTTTATTTTTATACTGAATAACCAGTGAGCATAAAATGCCCATTTTCACTGGTGACCAGTCACAAGTTTACAAATGACATAACACAGTACATACAATAGTACAAAAAAACATATACTACAATATGAAATCAATTAAAACATCGACATTTAGCTTCAGATAACATTAACTTTTGAAGTACACTTTTAAATGATGAAATGGTTACATAGTAATATTTTGAGGCAAATAATTATATAGTTTTACAGCATAACATTGCAGAGAATTCTGTGCCATTGTTGTTTAAAAAAATGGAATCTGAAATTTATAACCAGCCTGTGACCTTGTCAAAATAGAATTAATCAATCTAGGAAATAACTCAGAAATTATCCCAGGTAAATATCCCAAATGCAATTTATGCAAAAACATTAATGTACGCATTCTAAATCTGTCAAAAAAGGACAGACACCCCAGATAACTATATAAGTAATGATGTGTCCTTTTATTCTGTCTAGTGACAAATCGAATTATATTATGATAAGTTGTTTTAAGCTTTGTAAGAATTCTGTCTGTAGAAAAAATATATATAATCAATCCATAATCAATTATTGAAAACAACTATGTGTCAATATTACGCTAGTTTCATAAGTTAAATGACTATTTAATCGATACAGCATTCCCAATCTTTGATGTATTTTACTAATCAATTTTGTATTGTGTAACTCGAAAGATAAATGACGATCTACAATCAAACCCAAATATCTTATATCAAAAAACCCTCTCAATCTTATTACCATAATTATCGCTCAATGTCAACTCAAAAGTTACATTCGTCCTAGGATTTTTAAAAAACATACATTTTGTTTTACTGGGGGTTTAGAACCAAATTATGCCTAATAAACCAATCATGCATTAAGCTAAAGTCCTTTTGCAAACATTGTTGAACTTTTTGACTTGATTATCCATCACACAATAAAACCTTCCTGGAATCTTTGTAATTTTGCACTTTAAATCAGATTGGCTCAATCGATTCAATGCAAAGAAGTGCAAAGTAATGCACCTGGGAAACAAAAACCCAGGAGAAGAGTACACAATAGCAGGGGAGGTACTAACAACAACAAAAAATGGAAAGGGACCTGGGGGTAGTCATATCAGATGACCTAAAGGTGGGTAAGCAATGTGAAAAGTCGGTAAGGAGAGCCAGGGGGATACTGGGATGCACAGGAAGGGGCATCACAAGTAGAAAAGGAAGTGGTTATCCCTCTATACAGACAGTTGGCGAGACCCCATCTGGAATACTGTGTGCAGTTTTGGAGACCTCATCTACGCAAGGACATAGACAGGATGGAAGCAGTCCAGAGGAGGGCAACTAAAATGGTGCAGGGTCTGCAGCAGAAACCATATGAAGAGAGACTGAGAGAGAGCTTAATATGTATGCTCTTGATGAAAGGAGGGACAGGGGGGACATGATAGAAATGTTCAAGTACCTCAAGGGAATCAACAAAGTCTAGGAGGGTAGCATCTTTCAGAAAAGAGATGTGTAAGAACAAGGGGGCACAATTTAAAGATAGTGGGGTGATGGCTCAGGGGTAATGTGAGGAAATTTTTTTTCACGGAGAGTGTGGTGAATACATGGAACAGCCTTCCTGAGGAGGTCGTTGGGTCTAAAACAGTGGGGGAATTCAAACATGCATGGGACAGACACAAGGCAATTATAGTGGGGAGTTGCAGGAAGTAGGCTGTTGGTTAACTAGAATCTGCAGCTTATCCAGTAGGTAGGGAAATGGGCAGACTGGGTGGGCCAAGTGGTCCTTATCTGCCGTCAAAGTCTATGTTTCTATGTAATTACGAACATATGAACTTGCCAGCAGATAAAGGCCGTCTCACCCCAGGAATACTCGAATATTCCTAACTCTTATGCAGCATGCCTTTAAGCCTGATCTGCCCAGAGATGGAACGTTATGCTAATGACGGAATCATTGGCACATGCCATTTTTTCAAATGCTGCCACCTATCAACTGCCTACATTCTACCCTGAGATTTCTCTTTCCATCTGTCAAGACTAGACGCTCGGAGATCATCTCCTCATGAAACTTAAAAAAATACATAAAAGTATTATTTTGTTTTCGTTTGCTGCCCTTATCTTTTGTTTATAGTAAAACCGTTAGTTTATTTTAGTTAAATTACTAATTTTCTCGGTTTCTCATGTTCTGTATAACCAGTGAGGAACTGTTTTTTTTTTAGCCTTAGCGGAGTCTTTTTCCCACTTTAAACTCTTTCGTTGAGGTAATTTTTTGTTTAAATTAATTTTTTCGTAACCACTATTATCGGTTACTGAACCGCTAATCCCGGTTCTTTTTTTCTTCGATTCATGGTTCCGATCGGTTCCCCGATCGGTTCGGAACCAACCACAACTGATAAAAGTCTAAATTAATTGCGGTTGCAGTTTTGTGGAGCTCCAGTCTGTGAAAAAGCAAAAGTTCCTCTTGCTTCTCACCCTCCGGAGAAGGATTCAAGGAAAATAGACAGTACGGCTAAAAAGGGCTATTTATCAGCTTCTTTGGCCATGAGACAAGCTAATTTCCAGGCCTATGCGGCCCAGTACCAAAAATCCCTCTGGCAGTCTGTCATGGCTATGGCAGACAAGGGTCCTTCTAACCTTTCAGCAGACCTTACTGAAACTGCCAGATTTAGCTTGAAAGCTGCCAAATATCAGTTCCAGATGGCAGCAGACAACAATGACACTGCTGCTAGGTGGATGGCAAATACAGTTGCTCAGAGAAGGTTTGCCTGGTTAAGATCCACAAACCTTACTCAAGACACCCAAACCAACGCTCTGGATTTCCCAGTCAAGTGTAACTCCCTCTTTGGAACTCACACAGAGGCCTACATGAAAAAAGTGGACGAGTACAAGGCCACTTATAGAAGTAACTCTGCCAAAGAGAAGGCTTCCCCGTCCACAAGACCATTTGAAAGGGGAAGCAGGGGCAGACAATTCAACTCCAGGTCTTTTTATCAGGCCATGGCCGTACCCCAAGTACAACAGAACCCTTAGCAAGGGTACTTCAGAGGCAGGGGCAGAAGGGGTTCCAGACGTGGCTCCCAGTCTCAGCCCCAGGCAAAGCAGGACCCCAGACTTGTCTTCCAAGGCCACCTCCCCACTTCCAGTAGGGGGCAGACTAACTCACTATTTCCAGGCTTGGAAACAGATCCCCACAGACAACTGGGTCCTGGAAGTAGTGAGTCAGGGACTGTCCCTAAGCTTCAAATCCCTTCCCTCCCTGAGAACCAGAGTGTTCAAACCAGCTTCCATTTTGGAAAGAAAGCTGCTGGAAAAGGAGGTTTGAAACCTATTGTTGGCAAAAGTAGTGGAACCTGTTCCTCCACAGCAAAAAAGAAAGGGGGTTTAAATAAGATACTAACAACAAAGAAAAACAGGGAGTGGCAGTCTATCCTAGACCTAAGGGTGCTAAACAGGCACCTAACAAAAGCCAAGGTTCAAAATGGTAACCTTGTCACTGATTTTGCCAGCTCTCCAAAAAGGAGATTGGCTAGCATCCCCGGGCCTAAAAGATCCTTATTTCCACATCCCAATAAGGGAGTCTCACAGGAAATACCTCAGGTTCAGTCTCCCTTCAGGTCATTACCAGTTTTCAACCCTGCCATTCGGTCTCACTTCAGCTCCAAGAGTGTTCACAAAGTTCCTGGCAGTGGTTGTGGCACATCTGCAAAGGCAAGGTGTCACAGTGTTCTCCCATCTAGATGATTGGTTGGTGGTGGGAAAGTCACCACAACAGGTAAAGGAATATCTACAGCTCACCCAAAGACTCCTGGAGTCTCTGGGTTTTCTGGTAAATCTCAAAAAGTCAGTCTTAATCCCTGTACAAGTACTGCAGTTCATAGGAGCAGAATTAAATACCCAGGAGGGCAGTGCTTACCTGCCCCTGGACAGAGTAAAAAGTATCCTACAATTGGCAGGCTCCTTCAGCTTCAACAGACCAAAAACTGCAAGACAGTTTCTGTAGATACTGAGCCACATGGCAGTTGCCATTAGCACAGTTCTGGATTTCAGGTTCCAGATGAGAGACATTCAGTTCCACTTAAGAGCTCACTGGTGTCAAAAAAGGCATTCTCTATCAAAGATGGTCCCAGTACCAAAAATGTTACTCCTGGCCCTTGAGTGGTGGAAAGAGGAAGCCAACCTCAGAGAGGGGGAACCCTTCCAAAATGACCCTCCATCAGTGATTCTCACAACAGATGCATCACTTCTAGGGTGGAGTGCTCACCTAGGGGATCACACTACCCATGGCACTTGGTCAAGTGCAGAGTCGCTTCAGCACATAAACCTGCTGGAACTCAGGACGGTGTTCCTGGCACTGCAAGCCTTTACACTACTGATTCAGGGAAAAGTGGTACAGGTCAGAACAAACAATACCACCACCATGTATTACACAAACAAGCGGGGAGGAACAAGGTCAGATCCTCTCTGTACAGAAGCCATGCGAATTTGGACTCTGGCCTACTCCATAGGAGTTTCTCTTCAGGCCATTCATCTGCCAGGCAAGGACAATGCCCTAGCAGATGCCTTGAGTCGAATCAACCAGGCCCATCACGAATGGACCTTAAACAGGCAGGTGGTGGAAGTGATTTTCAGAAGGTGGGGTACCCCAGAGATAGATCCCTTTGTGTCCCACGAAGGTCATCACCTACCACAGTATTGTTGTAGACCTCCAGCTATGGGAACCGTACCCTTGGATGCTCTGCTTCTGGACTGGTCAGGGAAGTACCTATATGCATTCCCTTAATTCCCTCTGGTGTACAGGGAGCAACTCAAGCTCAGAGCCCGGTCAGCCACAATGATCTTGGTAGCCCCAGACTGGGCCAGACAGCCATGGTATTTTCTGCTGCACTCCATGTCTGTGGCCGAACCAATACACCTTCCCCAGAGGCACAATCTGCTAACATCCAGTCAGGAGAGACTCCTGTACCCGAACCTCCAGTCACTCAGACTCAAAGCATGGCTCTTGAGGACTTAGAGTATGCTAATCTGCCTCTCTCGGAAAGAGTCCTGGATATCTTAAGGGGGTACAGGAAACCTTCTGCTAAGAAAACCTTCACCTCTAGCTGGAAACATTTTCTATATGGTGCTCCACCAGAAATATGGTACCAGCCCAGGCAGGGGTTCCAGCCATGCTGGACTACCTTACTTACTTGCATTCATTGAGCCTGCAGCCTTCTACCCTAAAAGTACATTTGACTTCAATGTCTGCTTACACTACAGCTGGGAAGAATATCTCTTTGGCATCAAATTCTATCTTTAAAAGGTTCTTTAAAGGTATGGCCCACCTGCACCCCCCTATCAGGGAACTGGTGCCACCCAAGGATCTAAATATCTGTATTGCCAAACTTATGGGCCCCCTTTTGAGCTCATGTCTTCAGCTTCTTTGAAATATGTCACATGGTAAACAGTTTTCCTAGTGGCAGTCACTTCTGCCAGAAGGATCCGTGAGCTCCAGGCTCTCTGCATTGAGCAGGACTTCCATTTCATTCCACAGGGACAAAGTGGTCCTGTGAACTAACAGAAAATTTCTTCCAAAAGTGGTCTCTGACTTTCACTTGAACAAGTCTATCACTTTACCTGTTTTCTTTACTAAGCATTCATGTTCTGGTGAGCATAGGCTGCACAGTCTTAATATCAAGAGAGCTCTTAGCCACTACATGACAGCCACAAAGTCCCATAGGCAGGAAAGGAAGCAACTATTCTTGACCTATGGGGATGTAGGAAAAGGAACTCCAGCATCTAAAAGGTCCATTTCTTGCTGGATAGTCCATTGTATCCAGTTTTGCTATTCAAAAGCAGGGAAGGAGGCCCCAGCAGGGCTTAGAGCCCATTCCACAAGGGGTACAGCTGCTATCATAGCAGCTACCAGGGAGGTTCCCTTGGTGGACATCTGTAAAGCAGCTACCTGGAGAACAGTGCACACCTTTACCAAGCATTATAGCCTGGATATGCAGACTAGGGGTGATGCCAGGTTTGGCACAGCTGTCCTGCAGAGCTTGTTTCCAAAATAGGTCCTGTGCCCACCTCCAAAGGTACTGCTTCTGCTTTTTAGTTTACATAGGAGTTAGGAATATTGGAGTATTCTTGGGGTGAGAAAAAAAATTACGTACCATAGTAATCTTGTTTCTTTCAGGGGATACTCCAGTATTCCTAACTCTCCTACCCTGCCTCCCCTGCTAGAACCAGTGGCCTCTGCACTCCATGATGTAATATCAGAGGTATGTGTGCCACACTCTGGCTTTATATTTGGAACTATGTTTAAAGGGGTTTCCCCTCTTCAGGTGATTCTGACATTGGGGGGTATTTTGTTAATGTTTTTCCCTCCAGTTGGAGTTTTTTTTCTGGGTGGTTTACTAGCACTATCATTATCATAGATAATTATTAAGCTTCTCTCAGGCCCTGTCTTGTCAGGCAGCCACGAAATCTGAGGGTAGAATGTAGGTAGTTGATAGGTGGCAGCATTTGAAAAAGTGGCACGTGCCAATGATTCCATCATTAGCATAACTTTCTATCTCCGGGCAGATCTGGCTTAAAGGCATACTGCATGAGAGTTAGAAATATTGGAGTATCCCCTGTAAGAAACAAGATTACTATGGTAAGTAATTTTTTCTTTTGGTCTATCAAGTCTGCTCAACTGTGCAGCTAGCAGCCCTTATACTGCAGCTGGCCCTCCCTCCCCTTCCCCCCAGTGACCCTCCGCCTTAACTTGTCCCATCCCCCTTTGAAGCAGCCCACTGTACTACAGGCTACCACTTCCTCTGGTAATGCGTTCCACCCTGACACCACCCTGTACATAAAAAACCTTTGTGATTTTGCACTTTAAAATAACTTTTATGCAAATGTAACATGGGGAAGAGAAACATATAAAAAGAGTGCTGAACCCTTTCTCTTCCCCATGTTACAAGTGAATTAACCCACTCCAGAGCGTGGGTCTACTTGGGAATTAATCCAAGGCTGATTGGTTGGAACCACTTGGCCGTCCAACCCCCTCCCCCCACCAGCCGTGGATTAATTCCCAAGTAGACCCACGCTCTGTTGTGGGTTAATCCTTACTTAGGATGAAATTCGAAACTCTTGTGTAGTTAATGCTCTCCTCTGCCCTCTAACAACAGATTTATTTATCCGCCTCAGAGGACATATTTCCCTGAAGTCGCAGAGTGCCGACATCCTGGTTGATTTAATTGTTGTTTAGTTCATTCTAGTCAGTTTTCGATACTCTGCGTTAGTTTTTTTTTTTTTTTCTTGTATACATTTTTTCTCAGTTCCCTTGTAGTTCCAAGGAACTAAGAAACCTCTGTTGAAACATGGTTCCTGCCTTAGTGGAACCGTATTTAAAATCCTTTGAAATCATATTTTTGGTTTCGGTCTGAAGTAAAATTTGCCTTTTTAATTAGTGGTGCTGGTTTTTTTCTTGTCACCGCTTGCAATCCCCGCTCTCCTTTCAAGCTCCCTGTGAGGAACTATGGTGATAATATATTGAATTGGACTTCTTTTTTTTTCCAATACTTCAAACAACATGAAGTCTTGCTATATTATGACAATTGCAGTTTGTCCCAGCCTTAGAACTGCTCCGGAGGTGAAAGAGTTAACTTCCATGCCATGCATGGAACTTAGAGCGCGAGCTCGGTTAGAAAAGCTCTGTCTGGATAATTTCAAACTGAAACTGTCAGATTCTTTACTCCGCCTCACTGAACAGTCGCTCCGGAGATTCCTCATACTACTCGGTTCATTTCTCGGTTTAAAAGTGTTTTTCTCGGTTAAATTCAACCGCGATTATAATTATTTTAACCGAAAACCGATCAGTTCAAGCTCTGTCTGTGGTATTGTAAGTAATAGACAGGTTTATTTCTGTGTGGAACTTGTAAATGTTTATTGGTTCGGTTTGAACCGATCAGGTTGTTTTAAAACTTTTTTCTGAATTCATTTAAAGCTATTTAGAGTGCGGTTCCCGGTTCTTATCGGTTCTAAAAAAAACGGATTTCATTATGGTTTTTTCCACAACCCGTGACACGGTTGGGAACCGATAAGGGTGTCTTGCCTGGCATCTGCGGAAAAGGCAAGTTTTTGGTTAGGCTGGTATTATGTCTGAGAAACCCAAAAGAAAAACCGGGCCCACTGGGTTTCAACACTGTAGTGTCTGTGGGGAAGCCTTTGCCAAGGCTGACCCACACACCACATGTGTTTATTGTCTGGGGTTTGACCACCTCAATGCAGACTGCCAGATTTGTAAGAATTTCCCTGCAGCTACCCTAGATAAGAGAGTTGGTAGGCTCAGGGAACGAGAGGCCAAAAAGTCTGCTGACCCGGATGGCCAGCCTGGTTCGGTGCCAACCGAACCGGAGGGAGTGCCCTCTGACCAGGGCGAGACTTCCTCGGGCAAACGAAAAGCTGACTCAGAGGAGCCAGTTCCAGCAAAGAGAACTAGAAAATCAGCAGGTGTGGAGTCCAAAATTCCTTCTCCAACTGCTGCAGAGGTAGCCAAAGCAATCCAAATTGTCCAGTCGCTTTCCCCGGTTCCGTCCGAACCGCCACTATCTGGCAAAAGGTCGGTTCGGCCGGTTCCACCGGTTGAAGAATATGATATAGAGGAGTTTGGAACCAGGGAGGGGGGAGGATGATTATGAACAGTGTGAATGTGATTTTGAAAGTCTGGATGTGCCCATTGAACGGACATCTCCCCAGACAGACCTTTAGGAGAGTCTCCCCTAGGCTTTCTGAGTCCCTTCTTCATTTTCTGTTTTATAAAAAGTTGCTGAAACCCTCCAGCTCCTTTGGAGGAAGCTGTGGATGAGCAAGAGGAGCCTGACTTGTGGAGAGATGGATATCCCAGAGTCCAGGAGATTGTCTATTCCTTTACATAAATCCTTCAGAAACAAACAATAAAATTTTAAAAGCTCTAATTCTGTGCCTCCTGTGGATAAAAAGATGGACAGGAGGTACACCTTGTCAGGTCCTGATACAGAATTTCTTTCACAGCAATGCAGCCATGTTGAGTAGTTCAGGCTGCAGCCTGTGATAAGGCTAATATTCCCTAGCTTCATCCTCCTGACAAGGACTCAGGAAGATTGATGCCATGGCTAAAACAATACATGGCAGCGTCCTTGGGACTCAGACAGGCAAATTATATGGCCTATGTTGCAAGATACCAGAAATCTAGATGGGATACTGTCATGGCCTTAGCCAAACAGGCCCCTGGCCAGCTTGCAAGGAGTGGAACAGGTGGCTGCTGATGGTATTGAGGCATCTAAGGTGCAATTCCATGCTGCAGTGGATTCTAATGATGTATCCTCTAGAGTCATGGCTACATCTGTGGCTTTTCATAGATTGGCTTGGCTCTAGGTGTACTAGTCTGTCACAGGATACCCAGGCTATGGCCATGGATTTTCCTGTGGTGGGAAATTCTGTTTGGGGAGCAGACAGAGAATTATATGAAGAAAATGGATGAATATAGAACCACTTATAGGAGTGCACAAGCCAAGGAATGGCAAGCCACTCCTCAGAGGCAGCACCCCAGGGTAGAGGCAGGCCTTTTCACAGACCTTTTACCAAACCCAGGCCTCCTCTTCAGCTTACGTTCAGAGGGGGTTCTTCAGAGGAGAGGCAGCACGGTATGAGCGGGCCTGCTCCCACCCCTCAGCCTAAAGCCCCTGCCAAACAGGCACCCTGATGGGATGCCCAGGGCCGATTCTCCATTACCTGTAGGGCAGGCTGGCTTACTTGGTCCAGGACTGGGAGTCTTTAACTCAGACAAGTGGGTCCTGGAAGTAGTAAGCCAGGGTCTGTTCTCAGCTTCAAAAATTTCCAAGATTAGAGACTCTTGCTTTGAAACAGAAGTCTCAACCCTCCTGGCTCTCAGAGCGGTAGAAAGGGTTTTCCCTACACCAGGGCAAGGACTGTACTCCAGGTACTTCCTTACCCCAAAAAGACAGGAGAATGGCGGCCCATCCTGGACCTAAGATATCTGAACAAGCACCTTTTAAAACCAAAATTCAAAATGGTGACTCTGGGAATGATTTTACTCTCCCTAAGGCCAGGGGACTGGCTAGCTTCCCTGGACCTCAAGGATGCCTACTTCCATGTTCTTATCAGAAGCTCCCACCGAAAGTACCTAGATTCGAACTGCCCTCAGGCCATTATCAGTTCAAACAATGCCCTTTGGCCTTACCTCTGCCCCAAGGGTATTCACAAAATGCCTGGCGGTAGCAGTTGCTCATTTAAGAAGGCAAAAGATTGCCATCTTTCCCTACCTAGACAACTGGCTCATTGTGGGTCAGTCTCCAGACCAGGTCAAATCACACCTGCAGGTTACCCAGCCGCTGCTTACCTCTCTAGGCTTTCTTCTCAATCTTCCAAAGTCAGTTTTAGAACCTGTCCAGGTACTCACCTTCATAGGCACAGAACTGGACACAAAGCAGGCCAGAGCCTTCCTTCCCCTAGAAAGGGTAAGGACCCTGGTGGCCCTGGCCTCCTCCTTCACCCTGCAGGTCTCTTGACCAGCAAGGCACTTTCTACAGCTCCTAGGACACATGGCTGCTTCCACAGCCGTAGTGCAAGGAGCAAGATTTCAGATGAGGGACATTCAGTTCCATTTGAGAGCCTTTGGTCTCAAAGAAGAGATCCCTATCCAAGTTGATCCCAGTAACTCGAACCCTGATCCAGGCCCTTCAGTGGTGGCAGGATCAGAGCAATCTGAGACAAGGGGTTCCTTTCATCCCTCTATCTCACTCCTTGACCCTTACTACAGATGCGTCCCTTTTGGGATGGGGAGCTCACATGGGCGACCTCTCCACCCAGGGATTGTGGTCCCCTCAGGAATCTCTGCTCCACATCAATCTGTTGGAACTCAGAGCTGTTTTTCTAGCACTTCAGGTTTTTTCTGCATCTGTTCAGAACAAAGTGGTACAGGTCAGAACAGACAACACCACTACAATGTGGTACATCAACAAACAAGGGAGCACTCGGTCTTCGGCCTTATGCACAGAGGCAATGAAGTTGTGGTCTCTGGCTTATTCCCTGAGCACCTCCCTCATAGCAGCTCACCTCCCAGGCAAGGACAATGTCCTGGCAGATGCTCTCAGCAGGATTTCCCCAGGGCCATCACGAATGGTCATTGGATCCTCGAGTACTGGGGATAGTTTTTGCCAGGTGGGGCACCCCTCAGATAGATCTTTTTGCAGACCCAGACAATCATCAACTTCCACTTTTTTGTTGCAGGCCCCCAGTGTTGGGCTCAGTCCCCCTGGATGCCTTCATCCTCGATTGGGAAGGGAAGTTTCTCTGTGCCTTCCCCCCCTTCCCTCTCCTGTTCAAGGTGCTAATCAAAATCAGATCTCAGCCCTGCAAGATGATTCTGATTGCTCAAGATTGGGACAGACAGCCCTGGTACCCTCTCCTTCTGTCCTTAGCAGTCCATCTTCCCCTGTGTCTCCCCAGGAACTACAATTTGTTAACCTGTGCCCAGGGGGAGAGTTTGGTATCCGAATCTCAAATCCCTCAACCTCAAGGCCTGGCTCTTGAGGAGTTAGAGTTTGCTGACCTACACCTTTCTCAAGGTGTTCTCGAAATTTTGAAAGCTTCTAGGAAGCCTTCCACTAGGAGCTACTTATAACTCTAAATGGAAAAAGGTTTTCCATATGGTGCTCTGGGAAGCATATTTCCCGAATCTGCTGATTTGCCCACTGTTTTGGACTATATGGTCCATCTTAATTCTTTGGGACTGAGACCAGCTACCCTGAAAGTGCATTTGGCAGCTGTCTCTGCTTTTATTTCAGCAGGGAAGCCCTCTTCTCTCTCTGCTCACCCTGTATTTTCAAAGTTTTTCAGGGGATTGCTTCATACCAATCCACAATTCAGGGACCCTGCCCCTGCCTGGGATCTTAATGTTTGCATTGCTCAGCTGATGCAACCCCCCTTTGAACCTCTGTCTTTGGCAGAGCTTAAGTACTTGACTTGGAAAACTGTGTTTCTAGTAGCCATCACTTCTGCCAGGTGCATAAGTGAGTTGCAAGCTTTGTCAGTGGAGACTGACTTTATTTCCTTTCACAGGGATAACGTAGTCCTCAGGACTAACAGGAAGTTTTTGCCTAAGGTGGTTTCAGATTTCCACCTTAATCAATCTATTTCCTCTTCCAGTGTTCTTCACTGACCATTCCTCCTCCGGTGAGAGGAGGCTGCACAGCTTAGATGTTAAGAGGGCCCTTAGTTACTACATAGAGCGTAACAAGGGTCACAGGTTTGACTCCCTCCAACTCTTTCTCACTTATGGTGAGGTTGGGAAAGGGAAACCTGCCACTAAGAGATCCACTGCCAGGTGGATTGTCTCTTGTATCCAATTTTGCTATCAAAACTGGGTAGGTTCCCCTTCAGGCCTGAGGCTCACTCACCAGAGGGGTACAGCTGTGTCCCTAGCTGCGGCCAGGACATCCCTATCTTAGAGATATGTCAAGCAGCTACTTGGAAAACAGTACATACTTACTCAAGCATTACTCCTTGGACATTCAGGCCAGGAGGGATGCTCGATTTGGCACAGCGTGCCTCAGAGCCTATTTCCTAAGTAGGTTCTGTCCCTCCTCCATGGAGTACTGCTGTGTAGTCTGTAATTGTTATAATATAGCAAGACTTCATGTTGTTTGAAGAAAAAATTACTCACCTTAGTAATGTTGTTTCTTCTAATGGAGTCTTGCTATATTATGACCTCCCCCCCCCCAGCCTGCCCCTCTCAGAACTTCTACTTTAGGGATGGGGTGGGCAGTCCAGTGTTGGCACTTATTGATGCCCATCTTGTGTTTTCCACCCCTTCTTTTTGGGGTGTTTGGGTGTTGTGTTTTATTTTATCTTATCTTATCTTCTGGTCCCCTAACTTGAGTCTTGGTGTTGGGACCAGGAAAATGTGTTAATACTTAAGTAGCCAGTTGACTAGTGTAGGTTACAGCTTCCACACAGAACCTTAGTGAGTTTTGCTCGTAAAGATCTGACAGTTTCAGTTTGAAATTATCCAGACAGAGCTTTTCTAACCGAGCTCGAGCTCTAAGTTCCATGCATGGCATGGAAGTTAACTCTTTCACCTCCAGAGCAGTTCTAAGGCTGGGACAAACTGCAATTGTCATAATATAGCAAGACTCCATTAGAAGAAACAACATTACTAAGGTGAGTAATTTTTTTCTTTTGTTCTACTGTGGGCTTTATTGTTTTTGTGTTTTTAAATTTACTTTGTGGTTCCTGCTTTTCAGTTGGAACCTAACCCTTGGAACCGAACCCCTTTTTTCCCCTTTGGCAGTGTCAGATCCAGGATTTTTCAGTGGCGGGTGCTGAGGTGGTGTGCATACTTGATATATAATTTTCAAAAAATGTTTTATCTTTTATGCTGTCTTCTGTTATGTTTTTCATTACATTTTTGACAGAAAATACAAATGTAATTTATAGTTTTGAATGTATATTGTCTTGCAATCAATAAATCAGATGTCTTTAACAAAGTGATATGCAGTAGCACCAAGCAAGTTACAGTGGGGGGTGCAGCCATCCCCTTTGCTCCCCCTTAGATCCACCATTGCCCTTTGGGCTGTCAGCTACTGGGGCATGTCTGACAAGCCCAAGAAAAGGATAGGACCCACTGGTTTCAAAACTTGTGCCCAGTGTTTTAAACTCCTTGCTAAAGCAGATTATACAATGGCAAGAAAGAATCTTGGACTGTGATTGGTCAGTTTGGGGCTGGACCCATGGTGTTATCCCAGCATAACACCACAGATCTAGTCTCAGCACTGTGAACCAATGTAATTGTCATTATGGACCTCTAGGATATTCTTTTTTTGCATCTCCTCTTAAGAAACAAAAATATTTTTCCACACTAATAAAAACATTCTTTAAAATTATTTTTTTTATTTTATATATAACAACAAGTCATCAGATATTAGAAATACGACTCCAGGTGTTGAAACAGTTGATAACGCCACACCTGGGGCATTGGACGCACTCGGCCTCTGGCCTCGTGCCCAACCCCCCTAGGCGTGGCGTTATCCCATCACAACACACACCCTGTCATGCATTATTCCTTTATTACCATGAGTTGTGTTTTTCTTGTTTGAGTCCTGATCATGATTTTTCCTGCTGTGAGCTTTGCATCAGGTTTTACCCTAAAACACTACAAAAGAGGGTCAAAAAACTTGAAGATATGATGGCTTCTCAGTCTGTCTCCTCCTCACAACCTGGCTCTGGGAAGAGTCAGTTCCCCATTCGAAGCAGAAGGACAAAGCTGCTAAAGGTGACTCAGGGGTCAGGGTGTCTGACAGGGAGACCCCTGAGTCTACCAAGACTAAAAGATCTGCTGAGTAGGCATCAGAACTGGTGCCTGCCAAAAAAAAAAAAAAGGACAGAAAGAAAAGCATGTCACTGCCTCTTCTGCTGAAGAAGCAAAGGAGGCGCCCACTGGCAAGAACAGAATGCCCTCGATTGAGGACATGGCTACAGTTTGGATGTTCTTCCAGGCTTTCCAGACTTCGGGAGCATTTATGTCCATGCAAGACCCCCCCCCCGGCTCCTCAACCTGTATCAAAGTGTGTGATAAGGAGGCTAAGATGTTTTATGAAGAAGAGAAGAGAAGAAAGAGGATGAACCCATACAGCCTGATGGTTCACCAGTTCAGGAACTCAGTTCCCTTCCCCGGTCCTTAAAGGAGTACTCCTCACACAATTATTTTGTGAGGCAAATGGCAAGCACCCTCAACCTCTCTCCTCAAGAGACAGCAGAGAACAAGTGTGAGGCAGAATTATTTTTTTTTTTAACTTCAAAGTATTTTATTGAAATAAGTTTACAGCAGCTAGTACAATTAGTTTAAAAAATAAGCATATTTCTATAGACTGACACATAACTTAATACTTCTCCACAAGTTTATGTCATTAGAAAATGTCCATGACTAAATGTCCCAACATCTGGTCAGTAAAATATAGATCTCTGGAAAATCCATGTTGTGCTGGGTAACCAAGTACATGGCATCTATCAACGTGGAGAATATAACGGTGAGGCAGAATTTTTGAACATGATGGGCTCAATACCCACAAAGAGGGTGTTCTTGCCTATTCATAAATCACTTAAAAATGCCACTTCCAAAATCCTGGTGGCCCCTACTTCTGCAGCTGGCATAAACAAAGGGGCCAAACAGAAATACCAGCTAGATAGGTAGGGTGCTGAGTAGAGGTGTTCTGAAGTTTAAATTTGCTGGCCAAGTCAGCAAATTTGCCTCCGTGGAGCAATCCACAAATTTTTGCTATTATGTTCAAAATTTGCTCATGTGACTGCCTTTTTTTTTTTGTGGAATTCCACACTTTGCTGGCAAAATTCCACACTTTACGGGTGGAATTTCACACTTTGCATCCAGAAATTAATCTGCGAATTGCACTAAATTTCCCAACTTCACCCATCTCTAGTGCTGAGTACCTCTATACTCAAGCACCCTGACCAAGAAGGAGTGGTGCAGACTGCTGCCTGTGACAAGGAAACTGCTGCCTGTGACAAGGCCAAGGGTCCCCTTTCTTCTCAACCCCCAGGAAGGAATTTCAGAAAACTGGACAGCATGGGAAAAAGTTGTACACCTCAGCCTCCCTTTTACTGAGATAGACAGTTTATGTGGCCTATGCAGCTCAGTACCAAAAGGCCATCTGGAGCTCTGTAGTGTCAGTGAGTGAGAAGGCTGCTGGTGAATTAGCCCAGGAGCTGGACAACACAGCAAAGACTGCCTTGGATGCCACTAAATACCAGTTTCACTTGGCTGTGGATGCCAGTGACACTGTCTTTATGGTCACGGCACATGCAGTGTCCCTGAGGAGGTTTGCCTGACTCAGAACGATGAAACTCTCACAGGATACCCAAACTAAGCCCATGGATTTCCCCTGTGAGGGGAACTCCTTGTTTGGTGACAAAACACAAGCCTACGTGAAGAAGGTGGATGAATATAAGACCATGTATAAAAGCATCATTGAGAAGGAGGAGGTTTCCACTTCCCATAGACCTCATGGAAGGGGAGGTAGGGGCAGGGGTTATGTACCCCGGGCATATGTGACTTATGATTACCCTCCTCAGAGGGGTTTCTTCAGGGGTAGAGGCAAGCAGGGTGCAAAGCAGGCTGCAGCTACCCCAGCTCCCAAGGTGCAAGCAGAACCCCTGACAGGCCTGCACAGGTCACCCAACTATTTCCAGTGCGAGGAAGGTTGGCTCACTATTTCCAGGCATGGAAAAATATTACCACAGATGTGTGATTCCTAGAAATAGTGAGTCAGGGTCTCTCCCTGCAGTTCAAAAAGTTCCCAAAACTGCAGGTGCACCTCATACCCCAGCAGAAAAACTCTTGCTGGAGTTGGAGGTCAAAGAGCTGCTGCAGGTCAATGCAGTGGAATGAGTTCCCTCTGACCAGTGTGGCAAGGGTCTCTACTCCAGGTACTTCCTCACCATTGAAAAATGGAGAGTGGCAACCCATTTTAGACCTAAGATTTCTGAACAAACAGCTGAAAAAAGAAAAATTCAAGTTGGTGACCCTGTCCACAATGATTCCGTCTCTGCAACAGGAACATTGGTTGGGGTCACTGAATCTGAAGGATGCCTACTTTCATACTCCAGTTAGACCCTCCCACAGAATGTACTCAGGTTCAGGGTAGGGAACTGCCACTGTCAGTTTGTGGTCCTATCCTTCAGCCTATCCTAAGCACCAAGGTTCTTCAAAAAGTGTCTCGCAGTGGTTGCAGCTCACTTGAGAAGACAAGGTGTGGTGGTCTGCCCTTACCTGTATGACTAGCTAGTCTCAGGAGGGTTGTACCAGGAGGCCAAGGCCTCCCTCCAGCACACCCAGTCAACCCTGGAGGATCTGGGGTTCCTGATAAACATTCCGAAATCTCAGACAGAACTTGTCCAGGTACTGGACTTCATAGGAGCAGAGTTGGACACAAAGCAGGGAAAAGCTTTCCTCCCTCAGGAGAGGGTGGTAAGCCTCATGGAATGGGCAAGGTCTTTCAAAGCTGGGCAGCCCAGACCAGCAAGGGTTTTCCTCCAGTTTCTGGGGCACATGGCTGCTTCCACTAATGTGGTCCCAGGTGCCAGGTTTCAAATGAGGGATGTTCATTACCACCTAGAGTCCCACTGGTCCCAAATGTGGGACCCTCTGTCAAGGTTGGTAGAAACATAGACATTGTCTGCAGATAAGGACCACTAGGCCCATCCAGTCTGCCCGTAGGCCCTATACGTTGTATGTGGCCACTGACCCTATGTGATCAATGGCTTTTCATCACTACCTCCCCTCTCAAGCTTCCCTTGTTCCTGTCCCAGGCATGCATAAACCCCTCCACTGTGCTTGCCTCCACTAACTCCTGTGGCAGACTATTCCACGTGTTGACTACCCTTTCTGTGTAGAAAAACGTCCTCACATTACCTCTTAATCTACTCTCTTCCAATTTCATATTGTGCCCCCTTGTTCTAGTACTTTTTCTACATTGGAAAAGGCCCCCCCCACCTGCACCTTGTTTATGCCCTTGAGGTACTTGAAAGTTTCAGTCTTGTCCCCCCACTGTCTCCTCTCCTCCAGTGAGTACTTCAAACAACATGAAGTCTTGCTGTATTCTGACATATGCAGTTAGCCCCAGCACTTGAACTGCCCCGGAGAGGAAAGAATTAATTTCTATGCCAGGCATAGAATGTTGAGCTCGAGCTCGGTTTTCAAACCTCTGTCTGTGGCACTTCAGAGTGTAACCGTCAGATTCTTTACTCCTCCTAACTGTGAAGTCGCTCCTGAGATTGCTCCTTCGCTTTGGTTCGGTAAAGTTTCAAAACGCATCATTTTTTCAACCAATTTGTTTATTTTCGGTTTCATGCCTCTGTCTACAGTACAGTAAGAAGTGAAGATAGGTAGTGAACTGTGATATTGTTTTTTTCTACTGTGGAAATTGTAATCTTCGGTTCCTATCGGTTGGTCCGTTTGGAACTGACCTTGTGTTTATATTTTATTTTCTGGGAATTTAGTTGTGGTGTGGTGTGCCGGTTCCTATCGGTTTAAAAAAAACAACAGACTTTTACCGGTTTCTTGATTGGTAACCGATAGGGCTATATTACCTGGCTGAAAGCTATAAAGGGTAATTATATCTAGTCTGGCCATGTCTGAGAAACCCAAGAAAAAAAAATGGTCCCACTGGGTTTCAGCACTGCACAGAGTGTGGGTAGGCCTTTGCCAAGGCCAACCCCCACCTCATCTGTGTTCATCGTCTGGGGTTTGACCACCTCAAAACAGACTGCCAAATCTGTAAAAGTTTCCTAAGGCCACTCTGAAAAAAAGATTGAGTAGGCTAAAGGAAAAGGAGTCCGAGAAGTTCGCTGACCCAGATGGCCAGCCCGGTTCGGTTCCGACCGAACCTGAGGAGGTGCCCACTGACCTGGGCGATACATCCTCGGGCAAAAGGAGAGCCAACTCTGAGGGGTCAGTTCCATCAAAAAGGTGAAAAAAGTCAGCTGGTTCGGATCCAGCACCCCATATTCCAACCACTGAAGAAACAGCCAGAGCGATCAGTATTGTGCAATCGCTTCACCCGGTTCCGTCCAAACCCGGTTAGGTGCTCAGTTCGGTCGGTTCCGACTCCATTGGATTATGATCCAGATGCTTATTATGAATTAGAGTGGGAGGGGGACGAAGAGTTACTGGACGATGATGATGATGACAGTGATTTTGAAGGTCTGGATGTGCCCATTGAACTGGACATCTCCCCAGACAGACCCTCCAATGTCTCCCCTCCAAGGCTTTCTGAGTCCCCATCTCACTATTTGTTTTACAAAAAGGTGGTTGAAACCCTCCAGCTCCCTATGGTAGAAGATGTTGAGGAGGAAGAAGAGCCTGATTTTGTTGAGATGATGGACAACCCAGAGTCCAAGAGGTTGTCTGTTTCCCTCCATAAATCCCTGGAGAAACAGACAAAAAAGATTTTACAGACACCAACTTCTTTACCTCCTGTGGATAACAGAATGGACAGGAGGGATATGCTATCAGGCTCAGGTATAGAGTGTTTGTTCAGTCATTGCAGCCATGTTGGGGTAGTGCAGGCTGCAGCCCGTGACAGGGCTAATTTACCTTTGACTTCACACCCCGCAGATAAAGACTCCGGGAAGGTAGATGCCATGGCCAAGATACAATATTTGGCATCCTCCTTGGGACTCAGGCAGGCTAATTATATGGCCTACACAGCCAGATACCAGAAGTCCAGGTGGGATACGGTTCTGGAACTGACTAAACAGGCCTCCTGCCAGCTAGCCAAAGAGCTGGAGGAGGTGGCTGCTGATGGGATTGAGGCATCCGAAATGCAATTTCATGCTGCTGTGGACTCCAATGATGTGCCGTCTAGAGTCCTGGCTACATCTGTGTCTCAGGAGACATGCTTGGCTCAGATGTACTAGCCTTTCACAGAAATGGATGAATACAGGACCACGTACAGGAGTGCACAGGCTAAGGAAAGGCAAGCCACTCCACAAAAGCAGCAGTCTAGGGGCAGGGGCAGGCCTTTTTACCAAGCCCAGGCCTCCTCTCCCTTCCCACAGAAGGGGTTCTTCAGAGGGAGGGGCAGGAGGGGGATGAGCAGGGCTGCTTCCTCCTCCTCCTCCCAGTCTAAGGCTCCTGCCAAGCAGACCACTGATGTGTCAGCCCAGGTCGACGCCCCAATTCCAGTAGGAGGCAGTCTGGCTTATTACTTCCAGGCCTGGAAGTCTGTTACCTCAGACAAGTGGGTCCTGGAAGTAGTAAGCCAGGGAATGGCCCTCAGCATCAAAAAGTTCCCAAAAAAGAGGGCCAAGTCTTTTCCACCTGCATCAATCTCAGAAACCCTTGCCCTAGAGGCAGAGGTTTCCTCTCTTCTAGCTCTCAGAGCTATAGAGAAGGTTCCTACTTGGCACAAGGGAAAAGGGCTGTACTCCAGGTACTTCCTTACCCCAAAGAAAACAGGGGAGTGGCGACCCATCGTAGACCAAGCACATTTCAAAGCCCAAATTCAAAATGGTAACTCTGGGAATAATCCTTCCCTCTCTAAGGCCGGGAGATTGGTTAGCACCTCTGGACCTCAAGGATGCCTATTTCCATATCCCTATCAGATGCTCCCACAGAAAATGCCTCAGGTTTGTGTTGCCTTTAGGCCACTACCAATTCAGAGCCATGCCATTCGGCCTAAAATCAGCTCCAAGGGTGTTCACAAAGTGCCTTTCAGTAGTGGTGGCTTGCCTCAGAAGACAGAGTATCACTATCTTCCCATATCTGGATGACTGGCTCATTGTGGTCAGTTATCTCTACCGGTCAAGTCAGCTCTGCGAACTACCCAGGACCTACTCAGTTCCCTGGGTTTTCTTCTCAATCTTCCAAAGTCTGTCCTCGAGTCAGTTCAACTTCTCACCTTCATAGGAATTGACTGGAACACTGTTCAAGCAAAAGCTTTCCTTTCCCTGGCAAGGGTGAAAGCCCTAATGGATCTTGCTTCATCTTTTCAACCTCAGGTCTCTTGCCCACCAAGACACTTCCTCCTGGGCCACATGGCAGCTTCCACTGCAGTGGTGCAGGGAGCAATATTCCAGATGAGGGACATTAAGTTTCACCTAAGGTCCTTCTGGTCTCAGAAAAGGGATTCTCTTAGCAAACTGATTCCAGTGACTCAGACTCTGGTCCCAGCTCTCCAGTGGTGGCTGGATCAGGACAACCTCAGACGAGGAGTCCCATTTCTCCCACAAATTCCTTCAGTAGTTCTGACTACAGATGCTTCTCTCCTAGGTTGGGAAGCCCACCTGGGGGCCCTAACAGCCCAAGGGGTCTGGTCTCCACATGAGTCTCTCCTTCACATCAACCTTCTGGAACTCAGGGCAGTGTTTCTGGCCCTTCAGTGCTTCTCAGACTTGGTCAAGGGCAAGATGGTCCAAGTCAGAACAGACAGCATGACCACAATGTGGTATATAAACAAACAAGGAGGCACTCGGTCCTCGGTCTTGTGCATGGAAGCCATGAAACTGTGGTCTCTGGCCTGTTCTCTTCAGACTTCCCTAGTAGCAGTTCACCTTCCAGGGAAGGACAATGTACTGGCAGATGCTCCGAACAGAATATCCCAGGGACATCACAAATGGTCCCTGAATCCCCTCATATTGCAGATCATCTTCTCCAGATGGGGCACACCAGAGATAGATCTCTTTGCAGCCCTGGACAATCACCAACTCCCTCAGTTCTGTTGCAGACCTCCACTCCTGGGGACTTTGCCCCAGGATGCCCTGATTTTGGATTGGAAGGGCAGGTTCCTCTATGCCTTCCCTCCATTCCCTCTGCTGTTCAGAGTCCTGATCAAGATCAGAACTCAGCCTTGCACAGTGATCCTAGTGGCTCCAGACTGGGCCAGGCAGCCTTGGTACCCTCTGCTCCTGTCCCTGACAATGTCTCGTCCTCTGTCCCTTCCCAAGAGACACAATCTTCTGTCCTCTTCCTGGGGAGGATCTGGTATCCTGATCTCCAGTCTCTCAATCTCAAGGCCTGGCTCTTGAAGAGCTAGAATATACAGACCTGCATCTTTCTCAGGCAGTCATGGATATCCGGAAGGTTTCCAGGAAACTGTCTACTAGAAAGACTTATGATTCTAAATGGAAGAGGTTTACCATTTGGTGTTCTCAGAAAGGCATTGTCCCTGATTCTGCAGATATCTCCACAGCCTTAGATTATCTGGTTCACCTCAATGGCCTAGGGCTTAGGCCTGCAACTCTAAAGGTTCACCTAGCAGCAGTTTCTGCTTTCCTTTCAACAGGGAACTCTTCCCTGGCCTCTCATCATGTGTTTAAAAAGTTCTTCAAGGGTCTGGTTCATACAAACCCTCCATTTAGAGAACCAACCCCTGCCTGGGATCTTAATGTCTGCATAGCACAGCTCATGCAGCCCCCCTTTGAACCCAAGGCTTCGGCTGAGCTGAAATACTTGACCTGGAAAACTGTGTTCCTAGTAGCCATTACTTCGGCCAGAAAGATTAGTGAATTACAGGCCTTGTCAGTGAAACCTGACTTCATATTCTTCCATAGGGATAAAGTGGTCCTAAGAACCAATAGAAGGTTCTTACCCAAAGTGGTATCAGATTTTCATTTGAACCAGTCTGTGTCTCTTCCTGTGTTTTTCCCTGACCACTCCTCTTCAGGTGAAAGAAGGCTACACAGCTTGGATGTTAAAAGAGCTTTTAGCTATTACATAGAGCACACTAAGGCTCACAGGAATGACTGTCTTCAGCTGTTTCTCACCTATGGCGAGGTGGGGAAAGGTAAGTCTGCCACGAAAAGAACTATTGTCAGGTGGATTGTTTCTTGTATACAATTCTGCTATGACAAATTGGGGAAAACACCTCCTTCAGGCCTGAGGGCTCACTCCACTAGGGGTACAGCTGCTACTCTGGTTGCGGCCAGAGATATACCCTTGTTGGAGATCTGCAAAGCAGCCACCTAGAAAACAGTACATACATTCACCAAGCATTACTCCCCTGGACATCCAGGCTAGGAGTGAAGCTAGGTTTGGCACAGCAGTACTGCAGAGCCTGTTCCCAAAGTAGGTTCTGCATTCCTCCTCCATAGGGAACTGCTTGGTAGTCTGCATTAAGTCAGAATACAGAAAGACTTCATGTTGTTTGAAGAAGAAATTACTCAACATAGTAATGTTGTTTCTTCTAATGGAGTCTTGCTGTATTCAGATCTCCCCCCCCCCGCATCCCCTCTCAGAACCTAGTTTTTGGGAAGTGGGATGGCAGGTACAGTGTTGCACCTCAGGGGTGTACCTTGCACCCCCCATCTTGGGTGAGTTATTGTTAGTTCTGCTTGTGTTATGAATCTGTTTGGTGTTGTCACTACCTTTTTCTTCTTGGGTTCTCGACTTGAGTCTTCTGGGCCTAAATTGTTGCCTTTTGGCTTATACTAAAACAAATTCCACACACACTTATATATTATATCTTAGACTCAGTTAGTTAGTTGCTCGTAAGAATCTGATGGTTACACTGGGAAGTACCACAGACAGAGGTTTGAAAACTGAGCTCGAGCTCAAGGTTCTATGCTCCTGCATAGAGTTTAACTCCTTACTCTCCGGGGCAGTTCAAGTGCTGGGGCTAACTGCATTAAGTCAGAATACAGCAAGACTCCATTAGAAGAAACAACATTACTATGGTGAGTAATTTTTTCTTTCTGCACCCCTTCTGGAGTATCCACCCTGTTGCAGATCTTGGTGTCATCTGCAAACAAGCAGACCTTTCCGTCCAGCCCCTCTGCAATGTCTCTAATGGAGATATTGAATAGGACTGGTCCTAGTACTGATCCCTGTGGTACCCCACTGATCACCCCCCTCTCCCCAGATTGTACCCCATTTACTATCACCCTCTGTCTGTTAACCAGTTCCTAACCCAGTTCATCATCTTGTCTCCCATGCCCAGGCTGCCCATCTTGTTAATCAGTCTTCTATGTGGGATGGCGTTGAAGGGTTTGCTGAAATCTAGGTAGGCGACATCTACCGCCCCTCCCTGATTTATTTCCCTAGCCACCCAATCAAGCAAAATCTATTAGATTCATTTGACATGACCTTTCTGCTATGAATCTGTGATGCCTCAGATCCTGAGCACCTCTGGATTCCATATGTGCTGCTATCCTTTCTTTCAGCAGTGTCTCCATGATCTTTCCCACCACTGAGGTGATACCAGTTACAAAGTATCCTCTAATGGCACTAGACTGGTGGAAAGAGGAGGAGAACCTCAGAGAGGGAATTCCCTTCCTCCAGCAATCACCCTCAGTGGTGTTTACTACAAATGCCTCCCTCCTGGATGGGGCACCTACCTGGAGGACCTCACTAGAGTCCCACAAGCACATAAACCTCCTGGAGCTCAGGGCTGTGTATCTGGCAGTGCAGTTTTTTCCTCCCACCTCACGGGTCATTCAGTCCATATCACGACAAACATCGCCACCATGTACTATATAAACAAGCAGGGAGGAACAAGATCTTCCAAGCTGAGCACAGAAGCAATGAAGATCTGGAGTCTGACATACGAGCTGGAAGTACAGTTATTTGCAGTGCACCTACCAGGGAAAGACAATGTCCTTGCAGATTCCTTGGGCAGAATTAGTCAGGGTAACCATAAATGGACCCTGAACAAGTAAGTGCTTGCAACAGAGTTCAGAAGCTGGAGCACACCAGAGATAGACCTCTTGGCACAACTACCAGTTCCCCCTGTTTTGTTGCAGGCCTCCATCAGTGGGGACAGTCCCAGAGGATGCCCTGGTCTTCTGTTGGACAGGATGATTCCTTTACATATTTCCCCTTTTTCCTTCTATTGCTGAGAGTGCTACTGAAGCTTAGAAGGGAACTTGCAAAAATGATACTAATTGTTCCAGACTGGGCCAGGCAGACTTGGTATTCAAACAACATGAAGTCTTGCTGTATTCTGACAGTAACAGTGAGTCCCAACCTTCGAACTGCCCCGGAGATGAAAGAGTTAACTTTCCATGCCAGGCATGGAACGCTGAGCTCGAGCTCGGTTGAGACTCTGTCTGTTGCTGTTTAAACTCAAACCGTCAGATTCTTATCACTGAACAGTCGCCCGGAGATTTCTCCTTCTGCTCGTTCAATTGTTGGTTAAAGTACCGCTTTGGTTTTCGATCAATTTAAACCGTAACCTGTCTGTTCAGTCTCTGTCTGTGGTATTTGTGAGTACTAGATAAGTTTATATTAATTTTATTCTGTGTGGAACTTGTAAACGGTTCATCAGTTCGGTTTGAACCGATCAGTTGTTAAAAATCTTTAATTGTACTTTAGTGTGTGGTTACCGGTTCTATCGGTTCTAAAAAACCGGATTTTATTATGTTTTTTTTCCACGACCCGTGACACGGTCAGGAACTGATAAGAGGGTCTTGCCTGGTGGATTGCCATTAAAAGAGATAAGTTTGGTTAGGACTGGCACAATGTCTGAGAAACCCAAAAGAAAAACCAGGCCCACTGGGTTTCAACATTGTAGTGTGTGTGGGGAAGTCTTTGCTAAGGCTGACCCCCACACCACCTGTGTTTATTGTCTGGGGTTTGACCACCTCAATGCAGACTGCCAGATCTGTAAAAATTTTCCTGCTGCTACTCTAGAAAAGAGAGTTGGTAGGCTCAGGGAAAGGGAGGCCAAAAAGTCCGCTGAACCGGATGGCCAGCCCGGTTCGGTTCAAACCGAACCAGAAGGAGTGCCCTCTGACCAGGGCAGACTTCTTCGGGCAAAAGGAGAGCCGATTCTGAGGAGTCGGTTCCGGCTAAGAGAACTAGAAAAGAAAAATCAGCTGGTGTGGAGCCAAAACTTTCCTCTCCAACCGCTGAAGAAATAGCCAAAGTGATAAAAATTGTGCAGTCGCTTTCCCCGGTTCCGACCGAACTGGCACCATCAGGGAGGCGCTCGGTTCGGTTGGTTCCACTGGTTCAAGATTATGATTTAGAGGAATATTATGAACCGGAGGAGGAGGAAGAGGAGTATGAGGAAAGTGAATGTGGTTTTGAAAGTCTGGATGTGCCCATTGACCCGGACATCTCCCCAGACAGACCTTCATGAGTGTCTCCTCCTAGGCTTTCTGAGTCCCCCTCCCATTTCATGTTTTATAAGAAAGTGGCTGAAACCCTCCAGCTTCCTATGGAGGAAGTTGTGGATGACCAGGAGGAGCCTGACTACGTGGAAATGATGGATATCCCAGAGTCTAGGAAGCTGTCTATTCCCTTACATAAATCTTTTGGGAAACAGACATTTAAGATTTTAAAGACTCCTAATACTATACCTCCTGTGGATAAGAGAATGGACAAGAGGTATACATTGTCAGGCTCAGATACGGAGTTCCCTACACAACAATGCAGCCATGTTGGAGTAGTGCAGGCTGCAGCCTGTGATAAGGCAAATATTCCCTTGGCTTCACACCCCCCAGACAAGGACTCCAGGAGGATTGATGCCATGGCAAAGAAACAGTACATGGCAGCATCCTTGGGACTCAGATAGGCCAACTATATGGCCTATACTGCTAGGTATCAGAAATCCAGATGGGACACTGTCATGGCTTTAGCAAAACAGGTCCCTGGCCAGCTTGCCAAGGAGCTGGAGCAGGTGGCTGCTGATGGTATTGAGTCATCCAAGGTGCAATTCCATGCTGCAGTGGACTCCAATGATGTGTCATCTAGAGTCCTGGCTACATCTGTGGCACTTCATAGAATGGCTTGGCTCAGATGTACTAGCCTGTCACAGGATACCCAGACTAAGGCCATGGATTTTCCTGTTGGGTAATTCTCGTTTGGGGAGCAGACAGAGAATTACATGAAGAAAATGGATGAATATAGGACCACCTATAGGAGTGCACAGGCCAAGGAAAGGCAAGCCACCCTCAGAGGCAGCACCCCAGGGGCAGGGCAGGCCTTTTCATAGGCCTTTCTACCAAGCCCAGGCCTCCTCTTCTGCCTATGCTCAGAGGGGGTTCTTTAGAGGGAGAGGCAGAAGGGGTACAAGCAGACCTGCTTCCACCCCTCAGCCAAAACCCCCTGCCAAACAGGCACCCTGATGGGTTGGCCAGGGCCGATTCTCCACTACCTGTAGGGGGCAGGCTGGCTTACTTTGTCCAGGACTGGGAGTCTGTAACATCAGACAAGTGGGTCCTGGAAGTAGTAAGCCAGGGATTGGTTCTCAGCTTCAAAAAATTTCCAAAGCCGAGAGCCAGATCCTTTCCACCTGCAAATCCCTCAGAGGCACTTGCCCTAGAGGCAGAGGTCTCTTCCCTCCTGGCTTTCAGAGCTGTGGAAAGGGTTCCACCCCTACACCAGAGCAAAGGGTTGTACTCCAGGTACTTCCTTACCCCAAAAAAGACAGGAGAATAGCGGTCCATCCTGGATCTCAGATACTTAAACAAGCACCTTTTAAAACCAAAATTCAAAATGGTGACTCTGGGAATTATTCTACCCTCTCTAAAGCCAAGGGACTGGCTAGTGTCCCTGGACCTCAAGGATGCCTGCTTCCATATTCTCATCCAGTCGAAAGTACCTCAGGTTCGAGCTGCCCTTAGGCCATTACCAGTTCAGAGCAATGTCCTTCGGTCTAACCTCTGCTCCAAGGGTATTCACAAAATGCCTGGCAGTAGTAGTTGCTTCTCTGAGAAGGCAAAGAATTCCCATCTTCCCATATCTGGATGACTGGCTCATAGTAGGCCAGTCCCCAGACCAAATCAAGTTACACCTACAGATAACTCAGCAACTGCTCACCTCTTTGGGTTTCCTTCTGAATCTTTCAAAGTCAGTCTCTAGAGCCTGTTCAGCTCCTCACCTTCATAGGCGCAGAGTTAGACACAGAAAAGGTTGAGCTTTCTTCTCCCGGGACAGGGCAAGGACCTTATCTCTCTGGCCTCCTCATTCACCCTGCAGGTGTCTCGACCAGCAAGGCATTTTCACAGCTCCTGGGGCACATGGCTGCTTCCACAGCAGTGGTGCAGGAAGCAAGATTTCAGATGAGGGACATTCAGTTCCATTTGAGAGCCTTTTGGTCTCAAAGGAAGGACCATCTGACCAAATTGATCCCACTGATTTGAACCCTGATCCAGGCCTTACAGTGGTGGCAGGATCAGAACAACCTCAAGGCAGGAGTTCCCTTTGTCACTCAGTCCCACTCCTTAATCCTTACTACAGATGCCTCCTCTTGGGGTGGGGCTCACTTGGCCACCTGACTACCCAGGGGTTGTGGTCCCCTCAGGAATCTCTGCTTCACACCAATCTACTGGAACTCAGAGCAGTATTTCTAGCACTTCAGGCTTTTTCCAAATCTGTTCAGAACAAAGTTATCCAGGTCAGAACAGACAATACCACCACAATGTGGTACATCAACAAGCAAGGAGGCACTCAGTCTATGGCCTTGTGCACAGAAGCAATGAAGTTGTGGTCTCTGGCTTATTCTCTGAACACCTCCCTCACAGCAGTATACCTCCCAGGCAAGGACAATGTCCTGGCAGATGCTCTCAGCAGGATATCTCAAGGCCATCACGAGTGGTCACTGGATCCCCTGGTTTTGAGGTGATATTCTCCAGATGGGGCACCCACAGATAAATCTCTTTGCAGCCCCAGACAATCACCAACTTCCTTTTTGCTGCAGGCCCCAGTGTTGGGCTCAGTCCCTGGATGCCTTTAGTTTTCAGTTGGGAAGGAAGTCTTGCATGCTTTTCCCCTTCCTCTCCTGTTCAAAGTGCTAGTCAAAATCAGGTCTCAACCCTGCAAAGTGATCCTGATAGCTCCAGACTGGGCCAGACAGCCCTGGTATCCACTCCTGTTGTCCTTAGCAGTCCATCTTCCCCTGTCTCTTCCCAGGAATTACAACCTGTTAACCTGTGCTCAGGGGAGGGTTTGGTACCCAAATCTCAAATCTCTCAATCTCAAGGCCTGGCTCTTGAAGAGTTAGAGTTTGCTGATTTACACCTTTCCCAAGGTGTAATGGATATTCTGAAGGCTTCTAGGAAACCTTCCACCAGGACTACTTATAATTCCAAGTGGAAAAGATTTTCCATGTGGTGCTCTGGAAGGCATATTTCCCCAGAGTCTGCTGATCTGCCCACAGTCCTTGATTATATGGTCCATTTGAAAAGCTTAGGGCTTAGACCAGCTACACTGAAGGTGCATCTGGCAGCTGTTTCTGCTTTCATTTCAGCAGGTAAGCCCTCTTCTCTTTCAGCTCACCCTGTATTCTCCAAGTTTTTTAAGGGATTGCTTCATACCAACCCTCCATTCAGGGACCCTGCCCTGCTTGGGACCTTAATGTTTGCATTGCTCAGCTTATGCAACCTCCTTCTTGAGCCTTTGTCTTCAGCAGCTTAAGTACTTGACTTGGAAAACTGTGTTTCTGGTAGCCATCACTTCTGCCAGACGCATAAGTGAGTTACAAGCCTTGTCAGTGGAGCCTGATTTTATCTTCTTCCATAGAGACAATGTGGTCCTCAGGACTAACAGGAAGTTTTTGCCTAAGGTGGTTTCAGATTTCCATCTTAACAAATCTATGTCTCTTCCTGTGTACTTCACTGACTATTCCTCCTCTGGTGAGAGGAGGCTGCACAGTTTAGATGTGAAAAGAGCCCTTAGCTACTACATAGAATGTACCAAGGGTCACAGGTTTGACCCCCTCCAACTGTTCCTCACTTATGGTGAGGTTGGTAAAGGGAAACCTGCCACTAAAAGATCCATTGCCAGGTGGATTGTCTCTTGTATCCAATTTTATTAAAAACTGGGTAAGGTTCCACCCTCAGGCCTGAGGGCTCACTCTACCAAAGGTACAGCTGCTTCCCTGGCTGCTGCCAGGGATATCCCTATTCTAGAGATATGTCAAGCAGCTACCTGGAAAACAGTTCACACTTTTACCAAGCATTACTCCCTGGATATCCAGGCTAGGAGTGATGCTCGGTTTGGCACAGCTGTGCTTCAGAGCCTATTTCCTAAGTAGGTTCTGTCCCTCCTCCATGGAGGTACTGCTTGGTAGTCTGCTACTGTCAGAATACAGCAAGACTTCATGTTGTTTGAAGAAAAAATTACTCACCTTAGTAATGTTGTTTCTTCTAATGGAGTCTTGCTGTATTCTGACCTCCCCACCTTCCCCTCTCAGAACCTCTGTTTTTGGGATGTGGGTGGGCAGTGGCAGTGTTGGCACTCAGTAGGTGCCCCACCTTGTTGTTTTCACCCCTTTTCTTGGGTGAGTGGGTGTTGTGTTTTTCATTTTTTGGGTCTCCTGACTTGAGTCTTTGTTTTGGGACCAAAAAATCTGTTTTTATGTTTAGTAGCCAGTTGGCTAGTGTAGGTTTACAGCTTCCACACAGGACCTTAGTGAGTTTAGCTCGTAAAGATCTGACGGTTTGAGTTTAAACAGCAACAGACAGAGTCTCAACCAAGCTCGAGCTCAGCGTTCCATGCCAGGCATGGAAAGTTAACTCTTTCATCTCCGGGGCAGTTCGAAGGTTGGGACTCACTGCTACTGTCAGAATACAGCAAGACTCCATTAGAAGAAACAACATTACTAAGGTGAGTAATTTTTTCTTCTCTGCTCCTGGCCCTGTCCAGCAAATCTCCTTTCACTCTTCCCCTGAGGTACAATCTGATGACCTTGTTTAGGGCAGGATAACATTATCAGACCCCAGCATTCTGCCTCAGGGCCTGGTACTTGAGGAGTTCAAGTATTCTGATTTAAACCTCTCGAAAGAGGTTTTGGACACATTGAAATTTTCTAGAAAGCCAGTCAACAGGAAAATATATGCCTCAAAGTGGAAAGGGTTTGCATGGTGTTCTTCCAGGCAGATCAATCCCTTCCAGCCCAGTCTGTCTTGCATACTGGATTATCTGGTACACCTACAGTAGGCCTTCACACTTCTACCCTTAAGGTGCATCTTGCAGCAGTCTCAGCGTATGCTTCAGCTGGCAGGGAGAGGTCTCTGGCTATTTTCAAAAGGTTCTTTAAGGGTTTGACCAGCTTGAGCCCTCCTTTTAAAGATCCAGTCCTTCCCTGGGACTTGTACCCATGCACTGCCCAGCTCATGGGTGCTCCTTTTGAACTTATGGCAGCTACTGCTCTGAAATACGTTATCTGGAAAACATTTTTCTTGGTAGCCCTCACCATAGGCAGGAAAGTGAGTTCCAAGCTCTGTGTACAGATCCTAATAAATGGACAAGTGGAAGTGGTGGGGGCTGAAACAATCACGGGATTTAAGAAGGCATGGGATAGGCATAAGGGAATTCTGGAGGTCAGAGGTAAGGGGCAGCAAACTTCTAGAAAAATGTAAAGGGAACTTCCAAGCTCAAATGGGCAGACTGGGTGGGCCATAGGTCCTTATCTGTTGGCAGTGTCTATGTATCTACATTATATTCCACAAAGAATAAGGTGGTTTTGAGGATGAATAGGAAATTTCTTCCTAAAGTGGTTTCAGAATTTCACCACAACCAATCTATTACACTCCATGTTCTTCACTGAAAAATCCACACCAGGGGAGCAGAGGCTCCATAGCCTGGATGTTAAAAAAGCTTTAAGCTACTACTTCAACTGCACAAAAAATATTAGGTTCACATCAACACAACTGTTTGTCACCTATAGGGGTGTAGGCCAAGGAAAGCCATCATCCAGGAGGACCAATGCTCGCTGAATAGTGGCATGCATACAGTTCTGTTATGGCAAAGCTGGCAAACTTCCACCTGAAGGCCTAAGGGCTCATTCCACAAGGGGCATCTCTGCCTCAGTGGTAGGCTCTAGAGGTGTCTCCATTCAGGACATGAGGTGGCTTCCAGGCTGGTAGGATCTTCAGTCTGCATTAGGCAGACTGCCTGGCTTTGCTTATCCAGGTTGCCACCCTTGGTCAGGTGATATCCTCACCTTTCCGATGGGGGGGGGCTCATTTCTTTTCACGCAGGGCACGGTGGGCATTGCAGGGGCCCATTCCACCTCCTGGGTCTCGGGAGCGTGTTCCAGACCCTTTTAGTCCTCGGGCCTCTACAGGCCTGTAAACTGCCCCCCCCCCTCCTGTGGTTACCCCCCATGGGAAGCTGGGGGAAATAGTTTTTCCCTCAGGGTTTGCCATCTTGGCACTTGGACCCATAGGTAATGAATGGTGAAGATTAATTTGGGGAAGATATGGAATTAACCTACTTACTATAATTATTGATCTTCCTAAATATCTTCACCATTAATTACACCCACCTCCCTCCCTGGAATCGCACACTGGGAAGCGCTTGTCCTTTTCGTCTCTCTCTCTCTCTCTCTCTTTCCCCTCTGGGGATGGGAATCAAGGAAAGTGACAGTTTTTGACAGGCAAACCCCGAGCAACTCCTAAGTATGCGATCGATCAGCCTCTTATTGGGCCTGCTGACCCTACAGGGTAGGTGCTATCTTCTGAGGGAGGCCTCCTTCTGGGGGTCTCAGACTTCTTCATCCAGGAGTTAAAATTGCTTTCCTTTAAACAACATGAAGTCTTGCTGTATTCTGACATATGCAGTTAGCCCCAGCACTTAAACTGCCCCAGAGAGGAAAGAGTTAACTCTATGCCACAGCATATAACATTGGCCTCGAGCTCAGTTCAAACCTCTGTCTGCAGCACTTCAAAGTGTAACAGTCAGATTCTTTACTCCGCCTAACTGAACAGTCACTCCGGAGATTGCTCCTTCACTTGCTCGGTTCGATAAAGTCAGTCTGTTTAAATACCGTTTTTTGCTTATTTTTCTTTCCGCTTCAAATCCCTGTCTGTGGTACAGTAAGTGTTGTAGGTAGGGACTTAGTTTTATTTGTGTAATTTCTGTGGCAATTGTAAAATCTTTTTGATCGGTCTGGTTTGGAAACGATTGTGTTTAGTTTGTTTTAGTTCTTAATTTTTTAGTGTGAGGTACCGGTTCCTATCGGTTTCAAAAAAACTGAATTTTAAACGTTTTTTTCCATGACCCGTAACATGGTTGGTAATCGATAGGGGGGTCTTTCCTGGCTTTTAGGCTACAAAGGGTAAGTTGTTAGTCTGGCCATGTCTGAGAACCCCCCCCAAAAAAAACGAACCCACTGGGTTTCAACACTGTAGTGAGTGTGGGGATGCCTTTGCTAAGGCAGACCCTCACACCACCTGTGTTGTCTGGGGTTTGACCACCTTGATTCAGACTGCCAAATCTGCAAGAATTTTCCAAAGGCCACCCTGGATAAGAGATTGGGTAGGCTTAGGGAAAAGGAGGCTGAGAAGTCCGCTGATCCAGATGGCCAGCCCGGTTCGGTTCTGACCGAACCTGAGGGAGTGCCCACTGACCTGGGCGATACTCCCTTGAGCAAAAGGAGACCCGATCCTGAGGGGTCGGTTCCCGCAAAGAAAAAGAGGAAATCGGCTGGTTCGGATCCAGAACCGCAACATCCAACCGCTGAAGAGATAGCCAGGGCGATAAGTATTGTAGAATCGCTCCGTCTGGTTCCATCCGATTCAGCACCTCTCGGTAGGCACTCGGTTCGGTCAGTTCCTCCAGTTCCGGAATATTGTCCGGATGAGTATTATGAACTGGATCTGGGGGGGAGGGTACGATGATGATGATGGTGTGGAAGATCTGGATGAGCCCATTGAACTGGACATCTCCCCAGACAGGCCTTCCAATGTTTCCCCTCCCAGGCTTTCTGAGTCCCCATCCCACTATTTGTTTTACAAAAAAGTGGCAGAGACCCTCCAGCTCCTTCTGGTTGAAGCTGTTGAGGAACAAGAGGAGCCTGATTTTGTAGAAATGATGGACATCCCAGAGTCCAAAAGGCTGTCTGTTCCCCTCCATAAATCCTTTGGGAAACAGACACAAAAAATTCTCCAAACACCAAATTCTTTAACTCCTATGGATAAGAGAATGGGCAGGAGGTATATGCTGTCAGGCTCAGGTACAGAGTTCTTGTTCCAACAATGCAGTCATGTTGAGGTTGTGCAGGCTGCAGCCTGCGACAAGGCTAATATACCTTTGGCTTCACACCCCCTAGATAAAGACTCTAGGAAGGTGGATGCTATGGCCAAAAAACAGTACTTGGCATCCTTCTTAGGACTCAGGCAGGCAAATTATACGGCCTACACAGCCAGATACTAGAAGTCCCATATGGAGCTGGCTAAACAGGCTTCCCCCTAGCTAGCAAAGGAGGTGGCTGCTGATGGGATTGAGGCATCTAAGATCCAATTTCATGCCTCTGTGGACTCAAATGATGTGTCATCACGAGTCATGGCTACATCTGTGTCTCTTCGGAGATTTGCTTGGCTCAGATGTACTAGCCACTCACAGGACACTCAGGCTAAGGCCATGGATTTCCCTGTGGTGGGTAATTCTCTGTTTGGGGAGCAGACAGAGAATTACATGAAAAAGATGGATGAATACAGGACCACCTACAGGAGTGCACAGGCCAAGGAAAGGCAGGCAGCTCCTCTAAAGCAGCAGTCTAGGGGCAGGGGCAGGCCTTTTCACAGGCCTTTCCACCAGGCACAGGCCTCCTTTCCTTTTCCTCAGAGAGGGTTCTTCAGAGGGAGAGGCAGAAGGGGGATGAGCAGGGCTGCATCCTCCTCCCAGTCTAAGGCTTCTGCCAAGCAGACACCCTGATGTGTCTGCCCGGGTCGACTCCCCTATTCCAGTAGGAGGCAGGTTGGCTTACTACTTCCAGCCTGGAAGTCTGCTGCCACAGACAAGTGGGTCCTGGAGGTAATAAGCCAGGGACTAGTCCTCAGCTTCAAAACATTTCCAAAACTGAGGGTCAGGTCTTTTCCACCTGTAAACATCTCCAAAACCATTGCCCTAGAGGCAGAGGTTTCCTCTCTGCTGGCTCTCAGAGCCATAGAGAGAGTTCCTACTCCACACAGGAGCAAGGGTCTGTACTCCAGATACTTCCTTACCCCCAAAAATACAGGGGAGTGGTGGCCTATCCTAGACCTAAGATATCTAAACAAGCACCTTGTCAAGCCAAGCTTCAAAATGGTGACTCTGGGAGTAATTCTTCCCTCTCTGAGGCCAGGGGATTGGTTAGCCTCCCTGGACCTCAAGGATGCCTACTTTCGCACTCCCATCAGGTCCTCCCATAGAAAGTACCTCAGGTTCGAATTGCGTTCAGGCCATTATCAGTTCAGAGCAACACCCTTCGGACTGACATCTGCTGCTGTTGGGGCCAGAGTGGGAGTGTTCTACACTTGCTTGTTTGGATATGTGCTTGCTTTGAAAACTTTTGAAAGCAATAAATATTTTTACTGATATGACAGTGCTCTTATTTTCCGTTTGTTGTTCACAAAATGCCTAGCAGTAGTAGTGGCCTTTCTCAGGAAACAAAACATCTCCATTTTTCCATACCTGGATGACTGGTTCATTGTGAGACAGTCTCCAGACCAAGTCAAGTCAGACCTGCAAGTGACACAACAATTGCTCACTTCCCTGGGATTTCTTCTCAATCTACCAAAATCAGTTCTCGAACCAGTACAACTCCTGACCTTCATAGGGATAGAGTTGGATACCGTCCAAGCAAAGACTTTTCTTCCTCTGGCAAGGGCAAAGGCCCTTACAGACCTTGCTTCCTCTTTCCGCCTTCTGGTGTCTCGACCAGCAAGACATTTTCTTCAACTCCTGGGCCACATGGCAGCTTCCACTGCGGTGGTACAGGGAGCCAGATTTCAGATGAGGGACATTCAGTTTCATCTGAGGTCCTTTTGGTCCCAGAAAAAAGATATTCTAACCAAACTGATTCCAGTGACTCAGACTCTGATCCAAGCTCACCAATGGTGGTTGGATCAGGACAATCTCAGGCAAGGAGTCCCATTCATCAGTCAGACTCATTCAGTGGTGCTTACCACAGATGCTTCTCTCCTGGGCTGGGGAGCTCACTTAGGTGCCCTCGCAGCACAAGGGGTGTGGTCCCCTCAGGAGTCTCTACTTCATATCAATCTTCTGGAACTCAGGGCAGTATTCCTGGCTTGCCAAGCTTTCTCGGACTCGGTAAAGAACAAGGTGGTTCAGGTCAGAACAGACAATACCACCACCATTTGGTACATCAACAAGCAGGGAGGCACTCGGTCTACGGCCTTATGCACGGAAGCCATGGAAATTTGGTCTCTGATTTATGCCTAGCAGAAATCTCTGGTAGCAGTCCATCTACCAGGGAAGGACAATGTACTAGCAGATGCTCTGAGCAGGATCTCTCAAGGCTGTCACGAATGGGCCCTGGACCCCTTCATTTTGAAAGTAGTCTACTCCAGAGATAGATCTCTTTGCAGCCTCGAACAATCATCAACTTCTTCCCTTCTGTTGTAGACCTCCAATCATGGGCACAGTTCCCCTGGATGCTCTGGTTCTGTATTGGGGGGGGCAAATTCCTTTATGCCTTTCCTCCCTGTCCCCTGTTATTCAAGGTCCTGGTCAAGATCAGGTCACAGCCGAGCAAGGTGATCCTGATTGCACCAGACTGGGCCAGACAGCCTTGGTATCCTCTGTTGATATCCCTAGCAGTCCATCTTCCCCTATCTCTTCCCAAGAGACACAACCTGTTAACCTCCTCTCAGGGGAGAATCTGGTACCCTAATCTTCAGTCTCTCAACCTCAAGGCTTGGCTTTGAAGAGTCGGAGTATGCAAGTCTGCACCTGTCTCAGGGGGTTCTGGATATTCTTAAAGCCTCTCAAAAATCTGCCACCAGAAAAACTTATAATTCTAAATGGAAGAGATTCAGCATTTGGTGCTCCAATAAGGATGTCTTACCAGACACTGCTAATCTGCATACTGTTCTGGATTATATGGTTCATCTCAATGGCCTAGGTCTCAGGCCAGCCACTCTGAAAGTACGTTTAGCAGCTGTCTCTGCATTTCTGTCAGTGAGGAAGGTTTCCTCCCTGGCATCTCACCCTGTTTTCTTAAGTTCTTTAAAGGTTTGCTTCATACCAACCCTCCTTTTAAGGACCTTGCCCCTGCATGGGATCTTAATGTTTGCATTGTTCAGCTTATGCAACCCCATTTTGAACCACTGGCTTCAGCAGAAGTTAAGTACTTGACCTGGAAAACTGTGTTCCTGGCAGTTATCACGTCTGCCAGGCGTATTAGTGAATTACAAGCTCTGTCAGTGGAGCCAGATTTTATCTCATTCGATAGAGATAAGGGGGCCCTTAGAACCGATAGGAGGTTCTTACCCAAGGTGGTTTCAGATTTTCATCTGAACCAGTTCATGTCTCTTCCTGTGTTCTTCACTGATCATTCTTCTTCAAAAGAAAGAAGATTACACAGTTTGGCTGTTAAGAGGGTACTTAGCTACTACACTGAGCATACTAAGGCACTTAGGTTTGACTGTTCTCAGTTGTTTCTCACTTATGGTGAACTGGGAATGGGTAAACCTGCTACTAAGAGAACTATTGCCAGGTGGATTGTCTTTTGTATACAATTCTGCTATGAAAAGCTAGGCAAAATACCCCCCTCAGGCCTGAGGGCTCATTCGACTAGGGGTACAGCTACTTCTCTGGCAGCTGCCAGAGATATACCTTTATTAGAAGTATGCAAAGCAGCCACCTGGAAAACAGTCCTTACATTTACCAAGCATTACTCTCTGGATATCCAAGTTAGGAGTGATGCTAGGTTTGGTATAGCAGTACTGCAGAGCCTATTCCCAAAATAGGTTCGGTACCCTCCTCCTTGGAGGTACTGCTTGGTAGTCTGCATATGTCAGAATAGAGCAAGGCTTCATGTTGTTTGAAGAAAAAATTACTCACCTTAGTAACTGTGTTTCTTCTAATGGAGTCTTGCTGTATTCTGACCTCCCTCCCTGCCTCCCCTCTCAGAACCTGGTTTTGGGAAGTGGGCTGGCAGGTAGTGTTGCACCTCAGGGTGTACTTGGCACTCCTCCCTTTTAGAAAGGGGGAGTGTGTTATAATTATGTTGTTTTTGTAGTTATATGTTGGTTCACTACCTGGTTATTATTTTGGGTTCTCTACTTGAGTCTTTGGGGGACCCAAAAATTTGTTGCCTGTTGGCTATTTTATTTACAATTTCCACTTAGGAGGTGTAGTTAGTTAGTATTAGCTCGTAGGAATCTGACGGTTACACTTTGAAGTGCTGCAGAGGTTTGAACAGAGCTTGAGCCCAACGTTCTATGTTCTGGCACAGAGTTAACTCTTTCCTCTCTGGGGCAGTTCAAGTGCTAACTGCATATGTCAGAATACAGCAAGACTCCATTAGAAGAAACACAATTACTAAGGTCAGTGATTTTTCCGTCTCAGCCCATCCAACATCCACTACAGGATTCAATCCAGCTGGGATCCCCAATCCCAGAGATTCTGTGATCCCTGAAGGTGACGGTAGTTTACCTCTGTCGGGTGTTTTAGCTGAGTTTATCTGGTTCATCCTTAGCCTGGATGGTCAGTAAGGGCTCACGGCTTTGGTCCTTCTAAAAAAAAAAAAAAGGAAGGAAGCATCAGAAGGTAAGAAGGATTTCTGAGATCTGTCAAGAGAAACCTCTGTATAAGACGGGGGTCTTCTCCTTCTTTAGAATCTCTCCTGCAGACCCCCTCTAAACTGTGGGGAGAAAGGGTGGCCTTCTAGGCCTCTGACCATTCCCTCCTGACTTGAGTCTCCTCCTTCCCTCCCCAGGTTCTTCTCCCACCATCCTTTGTCAGCCTCTAGCCTGGACCACTCAACTTCTGGAACCCCGATCTCAAAGCCAATTCCTTTACTTGCCTTCTAGTCAGGAAGCCTATTAGGTCCCTCTCTCGGGCCCAAGTGTCTAGAGGAGGGGGGGCTGTGTGAGTGAGGGAGTTGGGGGGTCCTTCAGGAGGGAGTCTGTCAGTTCTTCTTCCTTTCTTTTCTCCTTCCTCCTCTTCTGTTTTTGGTTGTTTTTATTCTGCCTTGAGCTGCCCAGTGTTCTGGTTACCCCCTGTCTTATTAGTTAGTCCTCTTACCTATAACCCTTCTTCTAGTCAGCTTTGTATTTATTTCCCTCCTCTATCATTCGGGCACCCTCACCCTCTTCTATCCCTATTCTTACTCTTTCTTCCTCACCTGGTGGACATAACTGAGTGTTGGAAGGGGGTCAGCGTCGGTTACTGGCCAACCCGCGAGCACCACGTAGAACGCTGGCCTCATGGGTGGCATCGTCCTGACATCGATTACCTTCAGTTCAGAAAATAAAAAGAGGCAGTGCTCTTTTTTTCTTTCCATGTAGGGTCCTGACCTCCAGCAGGACACATAGGTAATGAATGGTGAAGATATCTGGGAAGATCACTAATTATGGTAAGTATGTAATTTTGATTTTTTATGACATACAGAACAGTGGGGACCAGGGCAACAGCACTGGAGTAAATGGCAGAAGGTTTTTTTTTTTTTTTTTTTGAGGGGGCTGTTTACACTAAATTTCTATATTTAGTAGGCTAGCTTTCATTGGCGGGGGGGGTTACTATTCTGATAATACTGTCCCAGGGTACATTGTCTGCTGCTCCTTAACAACTCTTGGCTTCACAGACTCAATTAAATGATATATTACAGAATGTAAATGCTTTTTTTTATCTTTTAAGGTGTTTACATTTATGGACTGTTTTTGGATGGTGCTCGCTGGGACAGAAAAACTAAAAGGCTGGCAGAATCTTTTCCCAAGATCCTGTATGATTCTGTGCCAGTGGTAAGTTTTTTTCTTTTCTAAGTTGCATCCTTGCATTCACTGATTTGTCTGTATCACACTGTCCTAACCAAGACCTCCTTGCAAATGCGCTTTGCTCAATGGAGCTTTTCCTGGTAAAACAAATGAAATTAAATGAAGTTTTCCTTTATACATGGAAGATGCAATAGTTCCAGATTTTAAGATATAGAATTGTCTTACTGGTCTTAAGTTAGCCTGCCTGCACCGCGTTCATTAAGAAGGTCATATCCACCCAAAAATCCTTTGACGGAGACCAAGGGTTTCCAGGTCATGTGGTGGTGGTGTGCTTCCATTTTCAACACAAGTTCTCCCTAAGTATGACACGAGTATATACCTAAACAATAGATGTGGGTTACCCACAGTAACTATTTTGATTCTGGAAAAAAATGCAGAATTTGGCTTTAATGCAGCCCCTTCCATATTCTAGTGACGGGTGTAATACTGATGTCATACATTATGTAACATCTCAACCGTAAGTTGTTGCCCCAGTGACAGAACCTAAGAATGTTTAAGTTCAAACTTTGCAGTGTGGTCTGCCCCCCGGCATTTTAAAATAAGACTTATCTCCCTAAGAGATCAGTCACCCCGGTTCTGTTGCAGTTCTAGTATCTGTGTTTATTAGTTCTGGACAGTCATTTCATTTATTTTGTAAAACGTATATGTTATTCAACATTCTGCATTAGTTTTTATATAACTTCGCAACACAACCCCCACTTTGGGCTGTCCTTACCACAAAATCCCTTGGCAGGATGGGGCATGCAGTAACCTCAGGGGCGACTGTGTTTAGGTATATAGGATGGTACAGTCTTGTCAGGAGGCATGCCTGGGCATTGTACAGACCCAGGCTTGACATTCTTTCCATGCTCTTTGTGTAGCCAGCTAAGGCACTGACTGTAAGTGTCCTGGAGCATCCAGAGTCCTTGCCTCAGTCACACTACCTGTGCCCCATTGGGGGAGAAAGTACAGTTATGTAAGAACTTACCATAACAGTAGATCTTTGAGAGGAGCTCTTTGCAGTGGGTAACACCATTAGGACTATGCCGCCAGGCACTAGGACCCCATGGAACACTTCTAGCTAGCAGTCCAGGTGGAGGACCACCCCCTGATGTTGACTCCACCTCAACATCCCCTATGGTATAAAGGGGGCGGTCCCCCAGTACCACCTCAGTTCTCCCACTGGAGACCGACTGATGCATAGGATGGGAAACCGAGAAGGATCTCTCATCCCCCAGAGACAAACAGTTACATAACCTCGGAGGTAGGTGGGTGGGAAAACCACCTGCTACAAGAGCTCCTCTCGAAGATCTACTGTTACGGTAAGTTCTTACATAACTGTACTATCTTACATCGAGGGGGAGCTTTTGCAGCAAGTAACACCATTACGACTGAGTCCCAAGCAGTACAAAGAGAGACCCAGGTCAGAAGGGTGGAGGACTGTAGACAATCCCTAGGCACATTTAGGAGAGGAGTCCTTGGAGGACCACTAGGCCAAAGCCTGCTCTCCTTTTGGAAGCAATGTCCAAACTGTAGTGCCTTACAAAAGTGTGAACTGAACTCCAAGTAGCAGCTGCACAGAGATCTGCTGCAGAAATGTTCCTGAGTGAGGCAAAAGACGTAGCAACCCCTCTGTTGGAATGACCCTTAACCGGTCCCGGTAAGGGTTTTTCGTACTTCTGGTAACAGAAAGTAATACAGTTGACCAGCGACTTGGCCAACATTTGGTTGGTCACAGGGGCTACCAGTAATCTGTTAGTGAAAGAGACAAAAAACTGGTTTGTCTTTCTAGAAGAACTAGCATGGTCTACATAGTACCAAAGAATCTTATGTACATCCAGAGTATGTAACAAGGCCTCCCCCTATCAGAGTACTCTAGGAAGTAAACTGGTAGTTGTATGTCTTGGTTTAAAGTAAACTCAGACACTACCTCTGGAAGGAACTTAGGGTTTGTGTGCAGGGCTACTCTGTCCCTGTGAAAAAACAGATAAGGCTCTTTACACATCAGAACCTGAAGCTTGGAAAACCTTTAGCTGAAGTAATGGCAACTAAAAACAATGTTTTCCAAGAGAGAAAGCGAAGCGCGCAACTTGCGGCAGGATCAAAGGGAGGCAAAGAGTAAGTTTATCTAAAACAAAAAGAAGGTCCCAAGGAGGAACAGAGTCTCTTCTAGGAGGTTTGATATGCAAAATACCTCTTAAAAAGGTCATTGTGCTAGAGCTTTCCCATCCTGCGGTGCATGATAAGCTGAAAGTGCAGAGAGATGCAGCTTAAGGGATGAGTAGCTAAGACCCATGACCGACAGGGAAAGAAGGTGCTCCAGCACAGATTCCACTGGACAGCGGAAGGGATCTAGGGAATGGGGGATGCCCACAAGCAGAAATGCTTCCACTTTATGGCATATGTTTCCCTGGTAGAGGGTTTTCTCGCTGCCGCTAGAACCTCTGCCACTCTGGGAGATACTCCAAATCTGTCCCCGATTAAGTCTGCAGGAGCCTTGCATGCAGGTGCAGAGACTGAAGATCCAGATGTACTAAGGTGCCCTGCTCTTGGGAAAGCAAGTGAGTGAACTGGGGTAATGGAACTGGCGGTTCCGATGCCACTTGTCGCAACAGCAGGAACCAGATTTGCCGAGGCCAGAAGGGCGCTATCAAGATCATGGGAGCACCTTCTGTCTGCAACTTGAGCAGTACCCTCTGGAGAAGTGGAAAGGGAGGAAAGGCATACAGAAACCTCCCTGTCCCGGAAAGGAACAATGCGTCATGCCAGAAAACACCAGACCCTGGATCTAGCGAGCAGAAATTGGACAGTTTGGCATTGAGTAGGGACGCAAAAAGGTCCAGTTCTGGATGGCCCCATCTTTTGAACAGGTCATCTGTGACCTCCTGCAGTAGCTGCTATTCGTGACTAAGAGCGAAAGAGACTTAGGCTGTCTGTGAGAACGTTGAGAATCCCTGGTATGTGCACTGCTGTGATTTCCAGGCTGTGATCCTCCACCCAATACCAAACTCTCATGGCCTCTCTGCAAAGAGGGTAAGAATGAGTGCCCCCTTGCTTGTTGAGATAGAAAACTACTGGAGTGTTGTCTGACTGGACCAGCAGAGGACCAGGTGAGAGTACCCCTTGGAAGGCCTGCAAGGCATTCAGGATGGCTCTCATCTCCAGGACATTTATATGGAGAGCAGTTTCGCTGAGGTTCAAGAGCCCCTCATCTGATGGGATGCCAGATGTGCTCCCCAGACCATCCCTGAGGCATCTGTCATCAAGATTTTCTGAGGACTCAAGCATTGAAAGGAAACCCCTGTCTAGTTGAGCAGGAATGACCCCCACTCTAGGGACCAAAGGACAACACTGGAGATTCTGATCGGATGATTGAGGTCATCTGTGCTTTGGTCCCATTGCACTCTGAGGTTCCACTGCAAGACCCTTATATGCAGACGAGCGAGGGGGACTGTTGCAATGGCTGCGGCCATGTGGCCCAAGAGTTGAAGCACCACCCTGGCCAGAACTGGATTGGAGGTCATGATCCTTCAAGCGACCACCCTCAGTCTGTCTGCTCAGTCGTCGGGAAGGAATGCTTTTCCCTGGGCGGTATCCAGGACTGCTCCTATGTATTTCAGTCTCTGTGTAGCTCAGGGGCATGACTTGGGAAGAGTCAGTTATGCCCAAGACTCGAAAAAGGCTGACAGTTTCCTTTAGTGACTGACACAGCTGGACCTGTGATGATGCCGTGAGCAGCCAGTTGTCCAGGCAGGGGTAGACATAAAGTCCCCTTCTCCTGAGGGTTGCCGCCACTACAGCCAGGCACTTGGTAAAGACTCTCGGTGCCAATGAAAGGCCGAATGGCAGCACCCTGAACTGGTAGTGCTCTCCTTGGAAGGTAAAGCGGAGGTGCTTCCTGTTAGACGGCAGGATTTTTATATGCATATAAGCATCCTGCATGTCTAGGGAGCAGAGCCAGTCCCATTGGTGGATCACGGGCAACAGGCCAGGCAGTGTCACCATCCTGAACCTTTTGTATTCGATGTAAGTGTTCAGCTGGCTCAGATCTAGGATGGGACGAAGATCTCCAGTCTTCTTCGGGACTAGGAAGAAGAAGTGGGAGTAATATCCCCTGCCTCTTTGGTGTGAGAGCACCACCTGAATCACATTCTTTTCTAGCAGGGCCATGATTTCTGCCCTCATGAGAGTGGCGTGGGATGGGGAGTAGTTGGAGGGGATGAGTGGGCTGTCCGGTGGGATCTGGGTGAACTCCACAGAGTACCTCCTTTGGATAACCTAGAGAACCCACTGATCTGTGGTGATACTGGACCATCCTGACAGGTAAAGGGAGAACCTCCCTCCTACAGCCTCCCCCTGGGCCTCCATCGGAGGAGGGAGGGCTAGCAGGGAGTTATGCCGAGGCGGTGGGGTTAGGCAAGGTGGGGTCTGGCCGACTCGGCATTTTTGGGGTCCTGGGTACCTGAAGGAAGGGGAGGGCCTCTTCTTTTGAATTCCCCTTCAAACAACATGAAGTCTTGCTGTATTCTGACAACTGCAGTCAGCCCCTGTGGTTGGACTGCCCCAGAGAGGAAAGAGTTAACTCTATGCAAATGCATAGAACGTTGAGCTCGAGCTCGGTTTTCAAACTCCTGTCTCCGGTGGAGGGTCACACACTGGAGGAGATATGTGATTGACGCCCTTGAAAACGCACCAGACCACCTTCTCCTGTGCCACTGTCTGCTGACTGGCCTGCTCCTGGTGAACAGAGATGGCTGCCAGGTGCACCGTAAGGGTCAAAGACCAAAGTCTCCCTTTGGACAGAGACCAAAGGTAGTCTATAATGCTAACCACAGGACAGAGGGTCCAGGCACTTGCCCTGACACCAAATGGAAAATCTTTTCCATTTGAAGGCACAGCACTTTCTGGTTGACTCCTTCCTGGATGCTTCCACTACTGTGAGTACATCCTCAGAGAGACCCAAAGCCTGGAACTCTAGTTACTCAGGTACCAGGCTGTCAGGTGCAGGGATTGAAGGTCCAGATAGAATACCTTTCCCCCCTGATTGATAGATATCAGGTCCAGGTGTGCTGAAAGACGCCTCAGGAGCCTGTTGCTGAGGCTGAGGCTGAGGAGATCTGGATACCAGAACTGGCAGGGCCAATCTGGGGCAAGCAGGATCACCTGCACCTTGTCCCTTCTCACCTTGAGGAGCACCTTGTGTATAAAGGGAAAGGGAGGGAAGGTGCAGAAGAGGCCTGGGGTCCTTGGCCTCGAGAAGGCATCCCCCTGCAGTGATCCCCGCTGAGGGGGATGGGCAAGAAACAGCCTCAGCTTGGTGTTTTCCCCTAGAGGCACACAGGTCCACCGTCAGTTTGCCCCAGTGGGAGAACAGGCTGTGAGCTACCTCTGGATGGAGAGACCACTCATGGGATGTCTCGCCTACGCGGCTGTGGCCATCCACCAGTTGATTAGAGGCTCCTGGCACATAGATGGCTAGAAGATCCACCTCCAATTGGCTCATGAGTGTCCAAATGCGGAGCGCTTCCCTGCACAGCAGCCGGGAGTGTGTGCTGCCCTGCTTGTTGAGGCATTACATGGTCGTGGTATTGTCTGTCTGGACTTGAACCACTTGACTCTGAAGTTGCTGAGCAAATGCCAACAACGCCAGTATGACCGCTCTGAGCTCCAACAGGTTGATTTGGTATCGGGAATCCTTGGGGGTCCAGAACCCATGGGCCCTGTCGTTCCCCATGTGGGCTCCCCAGCCCGTGAGAGAGGCATCAGTCATGAGGACAACCATCGGCTCGGGGTGGACAAACAGGATCCCTTCCTACAGATGGTCTAGGATGATCCACCACTGGAAAGCGTCCCACATCTTCTGGGACACAGTGATCAGCTGGTTGAAATGACCTAGGCGCTGAGTCCACTGGGTGGCCAGCTCCCATTGAAGGGGACGCATATGCCACCGGGCCCAATGGACCATGGTGGTGCAGGCTGCCATGTAACCCAGAAAGCGCAGAAAATCCCAGGCAGGGCACAAGTGCCCAACCAGAAATGATTGGGCAAAGGTGGAGAGAACCTCTGCCCTATCCACTGGGAGCCATGCTCTGGCTCGGCAAGAGTCAAGCTCTGCTCCAGTAAAGCATATCACCTGAGATGGCACGAGCTCCGACTTGGCCTTGTTGATCAGGAGGCCAAGTTGAGAGCAGGTCTGGAGGGCCAGGTCCTTGTACGTCACCACCTCTTGTTGGGTGGAACCTGCTTAGAGCCAGTCATCGAGGTAGGGGTACACTCTGACCCCTCGACGCCTGAGATGGGCTGCCACCACTGCAATGCATTTGGTGAAGACCCGTTGGGCCGATTACAGGCTGAATGGTGTGGCTTGGAACTTGTGTAGGGTTCCCTCTGTTCTGAAGAGGAGGAACTGCTGGTGGGATGAATGGATTAGGATGTGAAAGAACGCATCCTGTAGATCCAGTGAGCAGAACCATGTTTTGCTACAGGGGCGGTATGATCTGGGACAGAGTTACCATCCTGAAGCTGTGTGGCTTGAGATACTGATTCAGGTTGTTCAGATCTAGAATGGGGTGCCAGCCCCCCTGTCCACTTCGGGACTAGGAAGTACCTGGAAACAAACCCTGGGTTGACTGGAGGAACTGCCACTCGAACCACTGCCTCCTTGAGGAGGAGGAGTTGAGCTATGTCGTCTCTCAGAGCCGACCGAGTGTGGGCTGATACTCTCTCCTCCCATGGGGCACAGGCTCGGCTGGGAGGGTACAGCTCAAATTCTAGAGGCAGACCCTGGCCAAACACTTCTAAGACCCACCCATCTGTGGTATCAGTGGACCAGGCGGAAAGGAAGTGACGGAGCCGACCCCCCATGGGAGGACCCAGGGCTGGCGTGCCAGGGATAGGGGTGGCAACCCCTATTCCGTCACTGGGCAGGCTTGGAGGAAGAGGATCCAGATTAGTAGCTGCCTGAAAACCGACCTCCTTGTCTGCAGCCAAGTCTGTGCCTGCTGTTGCTGCCCACCCTGAAAGGAGGGCTGCTTGGCCACAGGAGCAGGGTGCCGAAAAGGCTTTTTCTTCTTCTGTTGCTTTTTAGAGCCTGGGGCACCTTTTTGGGCAGAAGTGGCCGAGTCCAGGGTGGCATTGGACTGATTGATTTGCTGAAGGTGACCATCCACACCTGGGCCGAAGAGATCAGTACCCAGGAAAGGAATATCAGTGAGTTTATGCTGGGTATCCACCGTAAAGTGGAAAGCCTCAGCCAAGCCCTATGGTGCATGGCAACTGTGGCTGCCACCGAAAAAAGCGCAAGAGTCCCTGAGATCCAAGGCCATCTGAAGTTGCTGCTTGGCAACGGCTCAGCCCTGGTCCTGGACCTGTTTGACCGTAGTCTGAAGGTCTGCGGGGAGGTGCAGGAGAACTTCATCTAAGGAGCCTAGCAGGGCATGAGAGAAGTGCGCCATGATGATGGCCGAGCTTGCCTGACAGAGGCCTAGAGAGAAGGCTGCATAGACCTTCCTGGCAGTGTGGTCCAGTTTTTTGACTCCTTGTCCAGAGCTCTATCAGTGTCAGCAGAGCTGCCTGTGCATCTGAACACAGAAGCAGTCACTAACCCCCTCTGCCGAGGGATGTTCCACGATCCCTGAGAGGGACTCAGTGGGCACCGCATACTTGCGGGCCATCTGGGCAGACAGTGCTGGGCTGGAGGCAAAGTGCTGGCATAGCTTCAAAGCCAGGCCAACAATGACCTCGGCCACTGGGAAGGGTTCCGTGGGGGGTATCCCTTCTTTTAAGAATATCTGTAAGAGGGTACTCTGCCCTTTTCTGGACAGGTTCCGGGGCATCCCTGTAGATTCAAAGATAAGGCGGAGAATCTCCAAAAATGTCGAAGGGCCCTCCTCTGTCGACAGACTACCAACAGACTCATCATCCAGCAGATGACAGTGGAGGTCTGTGTTGTCCGAATCGAAAGAATCCAGATAAATCTGTCGGCCACCAAGGTCCCCCTCCACACACCTGGGGCCTTCAGGTGTAAGGGTGACTGATAACCTACACGGAAGACCCAGAACCGTCCAAGCATCCTTTGTAGGAGCCCCTCCTGAAGGCTGTTTAGGTGGCAGCTCCACCACAATTGGTGGAGACTGATTTTGGCCGAATCAGGGCAGGTTTAGCCGGCTCCTCAGGTGGGGGAACCGATTTCACCGGTTCTAGTGGAGTCAGCTTCAGCCTAGGAGGCGAAAGCCAAGTAATGGCCTGGGTGAAAGCTGTAGCAGCTTTCTGCCCGGACAAAATCAGCAGTTGCCACATTAAATCCTCGTAGTGTTGATGAAGTTTCTGCTGAAGCCTCTCCTCATCCGAGGAGGAAGAGGATGAACGGTGACATTACCTCTTTTTAGCATGTTTATGCGCTTTCCTCGGCCTGTCAGTCGAGGGAGTCAGAGATCTTCACCTCGATTGGACTGGCTGAGTTGGTGACTCGGGAGACACTGGGGAACCAGTGATTTCCCCAGATCAGGGACCAGTTCCTTGATGGGATTCCCAGCTGGCTGGGTCTCCTCACCAGGACGAGGCAGGACCAGGGTCCTAGTCAAAGAGTTGTCGGCTTTGTCGGGCGACAGCGGATCAACAGGATCGAGAGTGATCTCAACCACATCGTCGGCTAAGGCCTCAGCTGACTGACCAGATGGCAAAGCCAAGAAGCCAGCAGTCGAAGCAATTTCGAACGAAGTCGAGACTGCAGTTTCCTGGAATCCGAGATCACTCACGATCCCAAGAACGTCTCCGCCGAGATGAAGAATCTCTCTGTTCCTTGTCCTTTTTATGGGACCGGGAGATATGTGAGCCTGAAGGTCCCTCGTCCTTAGTGAGGAGAGACTGGCACAACTCCCAAAAGGAACCCAAGAACGTTGAGCCCAGGTTGAGAGGAACTAAAATCGTCTGAGAGGGAAGCTCCACAGCCTGTGCCACTTCTTCCTCAAAGGCCTGCATTTGTTCTAACTGCTCGGCTGACCCCGCAGCCGCAGAGACCACCCACCGGGCTTCTTTGGATTTCACTGGAGGATTACGTTTCTCAGGCCTGCCTAACTTGAGGTGTGGGAGACGATCATTGAGGACATTCGGATGAAAAGCGAGACACATCTAGCAAGCCTGGGTATTACGGCCGACACCCAAGCAGTACACGCACACGGTATGAGGATCAGTACACATCACTTTCTGGCCGCACAGGCACCGGCGAAAACCGGGGAATATTTATCTTCCATGATTGAATAGCACAAACTGCAATCGCTAGCTCCAACGAGCAGAATCTTCAGAGGATCCGAAGAATTTGAAGCCAGGGCCTACAAAACACAGTAGCATAGAGGAGGCAACCTGAATCTTCCAGCAGAAAGGAAGATCTGGAGTCATGGGGTGAAGTCGAAGGTTGTACCACGCGGGTGGGTGGAAGGAGCCAGCTTGAAGACCTTCCGGCTAGAATTAAAGGGGAAAGGGACATGCCAAGAAGTGTGGATGAACAACATATCCACGTCCCTAGAAGTGGACCTTTAGGGTCGAGTAACTAAGTACAAGGTTAGAGAGGTACAGCAGGTACTCCAAGATCTGTGGAACGGGGCAGGAGAAGGAGTTCCACTCCTTGGACACGGCCCAGAGGGAAAATCTCTTCCATTTCGGGTCTAGTGGATGGCTTTCTGGTCTCCACTAGAATCTGTACCACTCTCGAGGATACTCCAAAGCAAGTGGCTGCTATGTCAGTAGGTGCCACGCATGTAGGTGAAGGGACCGCAGGTCTGAATAGACCAGGGTGCCCTGTTCCTGGGTCAACAGATCTTGGCAAATGGGTTGAGGAACTGGAGGTTCCACTGACAGCTGTTGAAGCAGAGAGAACCAGATCTGTCATGGCCAAAAAGGAGCAATCAGGATCATATGTGCTCCCTCTGCCTGGAGTTTCAGCGGTAATCTCTGTAGTAACAGAAGGGAAGGGAAGGCATACTTGAACCTCCCCTTCCAGCATAGAGACAGCACATCTCACCAGAAAACACCACACCCTGGAATGAGCGAGCAGAAAGTTGGTAGTTTTGCGCTGGATGGGGATGCGTACAGATCAAGGTCTGGTCAGCCCCAGCATTTGAAGATTTCGTCTACCGCAGACTACCTCAGCTCCCATTGATGGACTTTGGCTTGAGTACAGCCAAGAATGTCCTCCAGTACGTTTTGTTGTACTGCCACATGCACCACTGTGAGTTAGGAGACTGTGCTGCACTGCTCAGTACCACACTCTCATTGCTTTGCAACAGAGTGGGTACAAACGAGCGCCTCCTTGTTTAATACCATAAGACACACATGCAGTCTGTCTGGTTCATGAGCGATCCCAGCTGAATGAGGTGCTGGAAGGCCTGCAAGGCTTTCAGCACTGCTCTCATCTCCAGTACATTGATGTAGAGTGAAAGTTCGTTGGGAGACCGAGAACCTCGAGTCCTGTGTGTACCTAAATGAGCTCCCCATCCCAGTCCCAAGACATCCATTGTCAGGGTCTGGGTGGGGAGAACTGATTGGAACAGGATACCCTGTTGAAGGTTGTCCAGGTTCTGCCACCACAGTAGGTCCCAAGCCATCGGGTTTGAGACCAGGATCCTGTGATCCAGGTTATCAGATATCTGATCCCACTGTGCTCTCGGGGACCATTGCGTGATCCGAATATGCAGTCTGGCCAGGTGCACCATAGGTATAGCAGCTGCCATAAGCTGCAGCAATTGAAGGATCGATCTTGCGGAGGTGTGCCTCTGGGAGGCTACCAGATGTGCCTGATTTTGGAGAGTTTCTGCTCTGTCTGGCGGAAGGAAGGCTCTCCCCTGGACCGTGTCCAACACTGCCCCAATGAACTGGAGGTGTTGTGAAGGGATAAGGTGAGATTTGGGATAGTTGACCGAAATACCCACCTGCTGAAAAAGGTCCAGGGTAATAGATAGGGATCTCAGTAGTCTGTCCTTTTATGGGGCAGAAAGAAGCCAATCATCGAGGCAGGGGAACACCTGTATACCCTGACTGCATAAAGCCGCTGCCACCACCGCTAGGCACTTCGTGAATGCCCTGGGTGCTGACAATAGGCCAAAGGTTAGAGCTTTAAACTGAAAATGCTCTCCCTGAAAACAGAATCTGTGGTGAGGTGGAACAATGGGGCTATGTAGGTAGGCATCCTGCATACCCAGGGCACATAGCCAATGTCCCTGATGTAGCAGGGGAATGAAGCCCGGTAGGGATAGCAGTCTGAATCTCTTGTATTCCGCAAATAGGTTCAGGGTGCTGAGATCTAATACTGGTCTGAGGTCGCCTGTCTTCTTGGGAACCCAGAAGAAATGCAAATAGAATCCCCTTCCTCTTTGACCCAGAGGAACTTGCTCTATTACTGACTTTAGCATCAGAGAGTGTCTATTTCTGCTTTTACCAGCTGGATGTGGCCTGGAGGGTAATAAGAGTGACCTGTGGGATGGGTGGGTGGTCTCTAGGAATTCTATTGTGTGACCCTGGGCCACCAGTTGGAGAACCCACGAGTCTAATGTGATTGCCTCCCATCCTGGAAGGTGGTTTGCAAACCTGCCTCTTACCGGTTCCCCTAGAACTCAGTCTAGGGAAGGGAGGGTTCTCCGTGAGTCAGGAGGCAGTGGGAAGGGTGTTGGGAGCGGATCCCGAGGCTTTGTGAAATTTGGCCAGGGGAGCCGTGTCTGCTGAAGGGGCCCGACATTTGTTCTGGCGTCTGTTTTGTTGCTGCCTTTGCTGTCGACACTGCTGCAGACAAAAGGGCTGTTTGAGGGGGGGGTTATACATAAACTGGCAGAGCAAAAGGCCTTTCCCTTGTCCCGTAAGTCTGTAATGATATCTTTTACATCCCCTCCAAATAAAACAAGACCCCGAAACGGGGCACTCTGGATTGCTGATTGCACTTTGGGTGCCAGGTCGAAGATCCTCAGCCATGCATGTCTCCGCAGGCTGACGGCCATCTGCTGTTCCCCTGCTGAAGTGTCCACTGCATCATAAGTGGCCTCAAAGTGTGTCGGCTAGCGGACCTAGCTGACCGCACCATGTCCACCATTTCCTCCTTGACTTCTGAGTCAGGGAGCTTGTCAAGCTTGGACTCTAACTGGCCCAGAATGGATTTTTGGTAAACCACCATGTGAGCTATATAATTTAGAGCTCTAATGGCCAAAGTGGAGGAAGAATAGACCTTTCTTCCAAACTAATCTAGTACCTTGGATTCCTTATCAGGAGGGGAGGTACTGAGGTGCTTCGGCTGGGATGAACGGTCGTGAGCCACACTGATTACCACCGAATCGGCCTTCGGGGGGACACTAACGTGATCCTTCCCTTCTGGCATCTGGTATAACCTATCCGCCTTCCTGGCCACCGGGGCTAGAGAAGTGGGTTGTTTCCATATCATGGATGCCAAGTTCTCATGAGGACCTATCCACGGTGGAGTGAGAGTTGGAGATAAATTCAAGAGCTCCAGATACTTGGAAAGTCTCTGGTGTTTGGGGGTCTTGATCCTCCGTGCGCCAGTCATAAGCCACCTGAATCTTCCTGCTGAGTTCTGTGAAGGAAGGGTCCTCAGGGGTGATTTGGGAGACTCCTTCGGTTTGGGGGTCATCCGGAATTGGAGAGTCATAGTCTAAGCCCGAATGGGCAGAAACACCCTCAGAGTCTGACGTTGGGCTTTCATGGGGGGGTACAAAGTCTTGGTAAGGTAATGTCTACTGATCTCAAGAGGTCCACGGGCCTTGAGAATTCTGTAGCCCATTGTGGTTGTGGCAAAGGCTCCACAGGTCTTCCCGACATCGAGGGTCTGGGACCCGTTGATGGGGAAAGCGTGGGCGTCGGCACTCTGGGGACTGGCTTTGGGGTAACAGGAGGCTGACGCTTATCAAACTCTGACGTGAGCGGAGACTTTGCTTTGTCCCACCAAGAACGAAGCACCGCCTGGAGGTCCACCTGGGTCTGAGGTGGAGGCAGATGCCCATGTCCTGGCATAGGATAGCCTGGCACCAGGTAATAAGGTGAACGGAATCCTGGCATGGGGATGCCCAGCAACGGGTACTGAGGAAGCCCTGGCATCGGGTATCCTCGCATTGGGAACCCTGGCGTCGGGTAACAGCATTGGACATCCCGGAGGGTATTGCGGCATCGGGTAGCAGGGTTTCAGGTAGCGTGGAGGAGCGTCCAAGGGACCCGGCGTAGGTCCCAATGGGGGGGTGGCTGAAGGCCCCATCAGGGGACTGGGTGGAAGGGCTGGGAGGTCCAGTGGATCCGATGGAGTCAACGTCAGGCCAGGCAGCAGCCCAGAGGGACCCGCAGGATCCTGAGGGGCTGGGACAGCCTTCTTCTGGTCTGGAAGAACACCAGGTGTTGGGTGATCCGGCGTCGGCACGGGAACTGTGCCGGACAGTGGATGCTCTTCCCCCTCTGAGTCCCCCGGAATGGGAAGTGTCAGAGGAACCACCTCGAGAGGTGGAGAAACCAGAAGGGGTGATCCCCCCGGGCGTCAGCTGCGGTTCAGACATCAGCTGATCCGGTTCCTCATCATCACGCCTGTTGTTATGGCCAGCTGGAGGGACCACGGCTGAGCGTGCGTCAGTGGGGCAGATGTGCGACTTATCAGCCGGTGTTGTGCGATCTGTGGAGCCGAAGGTCGACTTACCAGACCCACTATTCCCACTAGGCCTCTTAGTCTTGAGGGGCCTAAGGGTAGTGGGTATCTCCTTAACCTGGTGACTCCCGTCTGAATCAAAACTGATTCTGGCGGGGGGCCCAACAGCTGCTCTGTAGCCACAGAAGCAGCCTTGGGAGGAGGGGTGCCCCCCGGAGGGGGGAGCTCCTCCATTTTGGGAGCCGTGAGGCTGGATAGAGACCGTTCCCAGTCCCAATGTCTCTTCTTGTCCTTCTTATAATGTCCCTCTGGAGATGAAGATGAGCTCCTAGAAACATAGAATTTGACGGCAGATAAGGACCGTTTGGCCCACCCAGTCTGCCCATTTCCCTACCTGAAGGATAAGCTGCAGATTCTAGTTAATCAACAGCTTACTTCCTCCCGTCCCCCACTAGAATTGCCTTATGCCTGTCCCATGCATTCTTGAATTCTCCCACTGTTCCTGACTCCACAACCTCCTCAGGAAGGCTGTTCCATGCATCCACAACTCTCTCTGTGAAAAAATACTTTCTAACATTACCTCTGAGCTGTCCCCCCATCTTCAAATTGTGTCCCCTTGTTCTTGCACATCTCTTCTTCTGAAAGATACTACCCTCTTGTACCTTAATTCCCTTGAGATACTTGAAAGTTTCTATCATGTTCCCCCTCTCCCTCCTTTCCTCAAGGGTATGCATATTAAGCTGCTTTAGTCTCTCCTCGTATGTCTTCTGGTGCAGATTTTGCACTATTTTGGTTGCCTTCCTCTGAACAGCCTCCACTCTGTCTACGTCTTTGCAGAGATGGGGTCTCCAGAATTGCACGCAGTACTCCAAATGGGGTCTCAATGTCTGTAGAGAGGGATAACAACTTCCTGTTTTCTACTGTTGATGCCTCTCTCTATGCATCCCAGTATCCCCCAGCCCTCCTTACTGCCGTCTCACATTGCTTGCCCACCTTTAGGTCATCTGATATAATTACTCCTAGGTCTCTTTCGATTTTTGTTGTTATTAACTCACCCCCCATTGTGTACTCTCCCCCTGGGTTTTTGTTTCCCAGATGCATTACCTTGCACTTCTTCGTATTGAATCTGAGCTGCCACGTACTGTATTTGACCATTCATCCAATCTTGCCAAGTCCCTTTTCATTCTTTCCACCCCACCTTGTGTATCAACCCTGTTGCAGATCTTTGTGTCATCTGCAAAGAGGCATACCTTTCCTTCCAGGTGCTCTCCAGTGTCACTTATAAAGATATTAAAGAGGACCGGTCCCAGTACCGAACCCTGCGGTACCCCGCTAGTTACCCTCCTTTCTACACCATGGACTCCGTTTACTATTACCTTTTGCATCCTGTTGTCCAGCCAGTTTTTTATCCAGGCTACCACCTTGGGACACACTCCAAGGCTTGCTAACTTGCATATTAATCTTTTGTGTAAGACTGTGTCGAATGCCTTGCTAAAATCTAGGAAGGCCATATCCACAGCCCCTCCCTGGTCTACTACTTTAGTCACCCAGTCAAAGAAATTTATTAGGTTCATCTGACATGACCTTCCTGCTGTGAAACCATGCTGCCTTGGGTCCTGCGCCCCACTGGCCTCTAGGTACTCAATAGTTCTTTCTTTCAGAAGTGATTCCATTATTTTCCCTACCACTGAAGTCAAACTAACTGGTCTGTAGTTTCCTGCCTCTGCCCTGCTCCCACTTTTGTGAAGTGGAATAACATTTGCCCTCCTCCAGTCCTCAGGTACCATTCCATCCTCCCATGATTTGTTAAAGAGAGTAGTCAGTGGTGTTACTAGTTCTACCCTTAGTTCTTTTAGTATTCTTGGGTGAATCCCATCAGGCCCCATTGCTTTGTCCATCCTCCATTTCAAGAGTTCTTTCAAAACCCTTTCTTCTGTGAATGGACTGATATCGACCCCCTATTCAGAGTTTTTCCCTTGTTTGGTTTAGGCACCTCCCCCTCCTCATCTGTTGTGAATACTGAGCAGAAATATTTGTTCAGTATCCCTGCTTTTTCACTGTCACCCTCTGCCCACATTCCCTCCCCTTTATTAAGTCTCTGTATCCCTCTCTTGGTCTTTCTTCGCTCCCTAATGTAACTATAAAAGGTTTTAGCCCCCTTCTTAACAGAGTTGGCTATCTTTTCTTCAGTTTGTGCCTTTGCTATTTTGACTGCCTCCTTCTGCTTTAACTGATAAAGTTCTCTGTCCTGTTCCTTCTGTGTTTCCTTATATTTCCTGAATGCTATCCTTTTCTCCTTAACCGTGCCTGCTACCTCTTTTGAGAACCATAATGTTTTTTTCCTTCATTTTGTTCTATTGATGTGCTTCACACAAAGGCTTGTTGCCTCTGCGATGGCTGCTTTGATTATTCCCCATTGTTCCTTTACCCCTCCTTCTTGCCCATTTGCTAGTGCTTTTCTAAGGCACTCTCTCATTTTCCCAAAGTCAGCCTTCCTAAAGTCCAATACTCTTGTTTTTGTATGGCTTGACTTTATGGCTGTGTTTATTGTGAACCACACAGTTTGGTGGTCACTTGTTCCCAGATGGCTACCCACTTCTAAATCTGAGATCCTTTCTCCTTCCTTATTTGAGAGTACCAGGTCTAAGATTGCTCCCTCCCGAGTGGGTTCCAACACTAGCTGTCTGAGGCATGCCCCCTGTAGGGCATCAAGAATGACCCTGCTCTTGGATGTGCCTGTAGCAAAGGTACTCCAGTTAACATCTGGCATATTCAGGTCCCCCATCAACAATATCTCCCCTTTTTCTGCCATTTTAAGGATGCCTTCTATCATTTCCTTGTCCATTTCCTCCCCATGCAGATTGTGGTGCCATTTCCTGTCTCCAGGGGGACCCATAGTGACTCATCAACTTCCTGTTTGCTCTTTAGTTCTGTTGCTTTAATCCCTTCCCTTATATAGAGAGCTACTCCTCCTCCTCTTTACCTACCCTGTCCCTCCTGTGGACTTCCGTATCCTGGTATGTTGACTTCCCACTCATGGTTCTCTGTGTACCATGTTTCAGTGACTGCCACAATATCCAGGCATCCCTCTTCCATTAAGGCCACTAGTTCAGGGAGCTTGTTGCACAGACTACGGGCACTGGTACTCATCACCTTCTTTATTTTTTATGGCCTTACCCCTTTTAGCCCCATCCCTGTCCTTAACACCTTTTTCTGCATTTATCCCTGTCCTGCTCCCTACTGACTTCTCTGCCTTGGTGTTTACCTCTCTAACTACTGCACTTTGTGGGAGGAGGCTGGGATTTCCCTGCTCCTTTTCAGTGCCTCCCCCCCTGGCTAGTTTAATTAGTTCGTGTCCTATATGTTTGGTATGACCTAACCTAGTTTTCTCACTGTTAGCCTCACAATCTGCTACTGTAACAACCTGACTATGTACTGATGTACTGCTATACTGTAACAACCTGGCTATGTACTGATGTACTGCTATATATCCTGTATGTAAACTATGTGAAGTGGAACCTTTGTAAAGGAGTCTCTGACTCAAAGGTAATTTCCGAACACTCAATAAATAAATAAAATGCTTGCCAATGAAGCATTTAAACCTGTCACCTAGGATCCTGACTCCCCCCCTGGACAGATGCAGACTATCGCGCCAGTATAAGCCTGCATCCCTCCAGGTGGCTCCCCAGTTCCCAGTGAAGCCAAAACCCTGAGCTCCACACCAGTTTTTCAACCATTCATTGAATCCCATGGTGCGGAATACCCTAGCATCATCCTTGCCATAGACAGGCAGCACCTCGAAGAAGGTGACGGTACATGCTGCTTGTCTAAGGCCCCTCCCAACTCCGCAAACTCCTCTTGCACTGCTCTGATCCCATTTACAGCCAGGTCATTTGTCCCTAGGTGGACAATGACATCCAGCTCCCTCCCTCATGCAGCTGCTCCCGCAATCCTGAGGATTCGCTTCCTGTCCCTCCAAGCCGTGGCACCAGGCAGGCACCTTACCTCCCTATCCCCTTCCTCCCCCACGTCTACCCTCCTAATGATTGAGTGCCCCACCAGGAGTTGTTTCCTTACCCTGTGGGGTCTCAGGCCACCCTCCTGTGGGTCTCCTTTGTGGAGGTTCCCAGCATCCTCCTTGGTCTCCACTGCAGGTGCCTCCAGAGGGGAACCACTCTTTTCCAGAACAGCATGTGAAGTGTGGAGAGCTACAACTGGAGGGATGCACCTCTGTTCCACCACCCTCTCCCTGAGCCCACCTTGGTCCAACCGCTCCTCTGTCTTGGCAACCTCTGAGGTAACAGTGGTGGCCCTGGTGGTCCCTGGGTGGGGGAAGAGGTTTCACAAATCCTAGCCAGGTCAGCCTGGGGACGAGCAACCTCCTCCCTCAGACCAGAGAGGTGTCTGCAAACAGGGCAGCATCACAGCCTCCAGAATGTCTTTCGGAACACTGCTGCTCCACAGCCATTGCACTGCGCCACTCCCATCTTGACTTATTTTGTGTCCACTCTCCTGTTGCTTTGTATGCTTATTGTCTCCTCCCTCTATGTATTTTTACACTTACTTTCCTACTGCCTATGTGCCCTTACAACTCTCACCCTTCCTGTTCTGGGACAGGAACTTCCTGTAGTCTTCATTAGTCTCCTTCCTCTGTGCTTGGATTCAGACCTCCAGCAGCCAGGGGGGGATAAAGAGTTTTTTTTTTGTTCCTTCAAGGTTGCTGAAACTAATGTGTCTCAGTGTTCCTTCCCTTCCTCCTGCCAAACAGGAAGTTCCTGTTGTCAGTCAAATTCAGTGGCTATAAAACTACAACTGGCTTTGGGTGGGAGGATGGAGGGCAATTAGTAAAAAATCTGTAGTTCTGGTCTTCAGTTTCTTGCTCTGCAACCAGTTCTCTTCTGCCAGAAACATAGATCTTACTTCGAGATACAGCTCTTGCAGCAGGTTACACCATTAGGACTGAAGCTGTCAGGCGTCAGGACCCCATGGAAATTTTCTAGCTAGCAGTCTTCAGCGGGGACCGCCTCCGACGTCAGTCCTGCCCCCGACGTCAGGCATAGTACATAAGAAGGCGGTCCTTCCATAATCCCCAGTTCTTTTTCGACCGTCGACATCGCAGCATCGGCCTCTCGGTCATCTTCTAGCGCGCCACAACTAGGAAACTTCAACTGTTCTTTTCTCAACTGGATTTCGTCTGATGTCCTCTCCAACTTCTCTGGAAGGCCATTCATCAGGTAGCTTTCGAGCAAGCAGATTCCTTTTAAGGAACCTCCACTTGGCCTGTGTCCGCTGCCTGGGCCCAGACCACGACACCCAGGCCTGCTTCTTCTGCCAGGGCTTCAACAGCCGTACTAGGATCCGCCGCCAGAAGGCCCTTCAAGCTTTCCTCCTCGAGGAAAAACTTAAAGCTATGGATCAAGACCCTTCCTCCAAGGGGGAGTTGTCAGGGAAGCCCCATAAACACTGCGAAAAGCACTGGGAGAAGGAAAGACCCAGATCCCCCTCCAGGGCCTCGGACTCCCACAGCTCCAGCTCCAGGTCTGGCCGCTCTCCCTCGGAGGCTCTCAGCCTCCCTGGTTCTCGTCATATCGACTACTGGCTCCTCCTCTCTGCAGCCTGTCAAGACCTCCAGGCCTGTATCTTCATCCACTCCATCTAAGGCCTCGCTCTGGTCTGGGGCGCCATAAGTCTTCCACCCGTCGGCGGACTCCGATGTCAGGTCTGTCTCCCCCGCCGCCACCCCAGCGCCAGACTAAGGAGCTGACCTCCCTGAAGAGGGCGTCGGATCCGGCACGCCGCCAAGCTATAGGCACTCCCGGGAACCGGCTACTGTACGTCACCTGTCGCCGGGTCAGGCGCTCGTCAAGACGCCGGCCGGGGACCGTGTTGGCTATTGCAGAAGGACGGACCATACCACCGCCTACCCACATCGGGTCGGAAGGCATTGTCGCCGGGAGGACTCTACCCAGCCTGAAGACCAGGTGGGCGCCCTGGTCCCGTCGAGCTCCACGGAACCTTCCCAGGAATGGGAGACCTCCGGGACGTCGTCGGGCCTAAATTTGTCAGAGGTGAGGAGCTTTCACCTTCTGGTGGGATACCATCAAGAAGGATGTGGTCTCCACACAACCTCCTCCTGCACCTGCGGCCCTCCAGCCTCGCCCCTCCACCACCAGGGGGTCAGCAGGACGGGCATCGACCCCCAGGAGCCAGCATCCCCCCTAGGGGCAGATCTTGGGAGAGGAGAGGCCTCCCTCGAGATCCACTTCAGGGTCGCCAGCCCCAGGAGACCCAGGCAGTGGGGTATACCCGGTCTGAGGAGGACTCCAGATCTGACACCTCTGCATGCTCCAGATCCCCTTCTCCAATCAAGCGTTCCTTCTCCGGACCCAGCGACCTTCCTAGGTCCCCTTCGGATGACCCCTCGTTCTCCGAGATAATGAGGCATATTCAGGAGAACATGGGGTGGGATGCTGAAGAGCTCGACCCCGAGAGACTACGCCTTGCCCGCTACCTTCGGCAAAAAGACCCCAAGCCTGTGGTAGTGCCACCCTTGGTGGACACCTTCGTGGACGTCACCAAGGCTGCGTGGAAGCGTCCACATTCGACTCCGGCAATGCTGAAGAAGGCTGACCACCTGTACAAGGCCCCACGGAGGACCAGTACCTGGCGAACCATCCTCTGGCTGACTCCCTGGTCATTATGGCCTCTCATGACCGCTCTCAGAAACCGCAGCACTTGAGCACACAGCCACGGACCCGAGTCCAAACAGTTGGGCGTCCTGGGCAGGCGCACGCATGACGCGACTTGCGCCATTAGGCGTTAAACCACCTCACCACATGGTTCCAGTTCCAGCGCATTGTCGGGAACAGAGACAAAGACCTAGTTGAAAAATTGCCAGGCGGTGGCCAAAAGGAGGAGCTGTTGCACCTCCTCCTTACGGGTTCGGACATGGGGACCCAGGTGCTTAGAGCCGCATACGACTCTGCAGACACTTCGGCCAGAGCTGCAGCCTCAGGCGTGTGTCTCCAAAAACATTCGGGGCTCCGTATCTCCGGGTTTATCATGGATGCCCCTTACCATGGCGAAGTTCTGTTTGGTGAAGCCTCGGAGAAGGTGATCACCAAACTGCAGGAAGCCGGGAAGGCGGTTAGATCTGTTCACGCTATGTACAGGTCTCGACTTAGTTCCTTTCGCAGGAACCAGAGTAGTTTTCGCAGCCGGACCCAAAGGCAACAACCACGTTCCGGCCAGCAACAAAGGGGCTCCTTCACCCGAAAAGCCCAGGCTAAGACATCCTCAAGCAGAGGCCAACGAGCCACAAAGTCGGCCCAACCTGCAGGACCCAATGCTGCCACAGCATGACTCCTTCCCAGCCCCCGCCCCTCTTCAGGATCAGCGGAAATGAAGGTCGGGGGTCATTATCGCTGGACCACCTCCCAGGGTGGTGTTTGATCACCACCGACAGGTGGGTGCTTCAGTAGTCGAAAAGGCCATTATATAGAATTTGTAGACAACCCGCCCACAAGACCTCCTTTGCTTTCCGCTTCTCGGTCAGCATGCCCTGCTTATACAGCAGGAAGTGCTCACGCTTCTACAGAAGAAGCTTTGGAGCGACTGCCCAGGGAACCAGAGAGGGGCAGGATACTATTCGCACTTCTTCCTGGTTCCAAAGAAAACAGGGGACCTCCGTCCAAATTTGGACCTCAGCGACCTCAACCTGTCAGTTGTCCACAATCGCTTCCGCATGGTGACCCTTCCGGGCCTAATCCCCATGCTGAAGAAGGACGCTTTCTTGGCATCCCTGGACATGCAGGACACTTACCTGCACATCCCTATTGCTCAAGCGCACAGAAGGTTCCTGCGCTTCGAGTTTCTCGGCCGCCATTATCAGTTCCGGGCGCTTCCCTTCGGGCTGTCATCAGCACCTTGGGTGTTTACCAAGTGCATGGCAGTCGTGACAGCGTCTCTGAGGAGACAGGGCCACTACGTGTTCCCATACCTGGACGATTGGCTTCTCATGGCCTTCCAGGAGGCATTACTAATGGCCATTCAGAGTACCCAGACCCTTTTTGAGTCTCTGGGCATCCTCATCAACTACAAGAAGTCTCTCCTGCTACCATCCTAGAAACTGCAGTTTATAGGGGCAGTTCTGGACACCGTCAAGGGAAAAGCCTTTCTTCCCGAGGACAGAGCGGAACGCATTCGGTCCCTCATAAGGGATCTGTCAGCGAAGAAGACCGTCCCGGTCAGACTGGTCCTTCGCCTGTTCGGACACATGGCTGCGGCCATTCCAACAGTCCCGATGGCACGACTCCACATGCGGGTAACCCAGTGGATGTTAAGGGCGCAGTGGGATCAAAGGCAAGACCATCTGCAGCAACCAGTCCGAATCACGAAGGCCGTGGTTCGGGACTGGTAATGGTGGCTAGATCCGGGAACCCTCTGTGGGGGTTCCCTTCGGCCGTCCCCGCGGTAACTCTCTACAGGCAGCCTCAGGGCTGGGGTGGGAGCACACTTGAGCGGGTGAGGTCTCAGGGAACATGGACAACCCAGGAATCTCATCTCCACATCAACATATTGGAGATGAGCGGTCCTTATGCCCTGCAAGCCTTCCAGTCGGATTCCACAGTACCCTCCTGTTGCAAACAGACAATACTGCGGTGATGTATTACCTCAACAAACAAGGAGGCACACACTCCTACCCCCTTTGCAGGGAGGCCATGAGAGTGTGGGAATGGGTAATTCGACACGGCGCAAACCTTATTACAGTTCACGTCCCCGGGGTGGACAATACCGTCGCAGACAGCCTGAGTCGTTCCCAGGCCAGAGTCCACGAGTGGGAACTTCTACAGGAGGTGGCAGAGGATCTGTTCCACAGATGGGGCACTCCAGAATTAGATCTATTCGCGTCCCCATCCAACGCAAAACTGCCCAATTTCTGCTCGCTAGATCCAGGGCCTGGTGTTTTCTGGCGAGAGGCATTGTCCCTCTCCTGGGCGGACAGATTCCTCTATGCTTTCCCCCCTTTCCCATTGATCCAGAAAGTTCTTCTCAAACTTTGCAGGGAGCACGCGACGCTTATCTTGGTAGCGCCCTTCTGGCCCAGGCAAATCTGGTTCCCGCTACTGCATCAGCTATCTCGGGAACCTCCGCTTCCTTTGCCAATCAGCTCCCATCTGTTGTCTCAGGAGGAGGGTTCACTAGTCCACCCGGACTTACATTCGTGAACCTACATGCCTGGCTCCTAGAGACATAGCCATGATGCGACCGGGTCTGGTCAAGAAGTGGCAGACATACTTTCTGCGCCAGAAAACGCAACACACGCAACATATGCCATGAAGTGGCGCAGGTTTTGTTTAGGCTCAAATGCGCTGCTCTCCTCTTAAACTGTCCTGAGAAGCTGGTTCTGGAGTACCTGCTTTTCCTCTTCAATCTGGGCTACTTCTCCTCGATCAAAGTGCACCTTTGTGCAATCTCAGCTATCATGCCCCCATAGGCCATCGTGATGGTGGCTCAATTGGACACTGCTCGTGCCTTTTAAGGGGGTCCTCCACCTTAGCCACCTGCCAAGGATCCTGTTCCTCCTTGGGACTTGCCTTTTGTCCTGGAGCAGCTTACGCTGCACCTTTGAACCCAGCCGCTGATTGCAAGCTACGCTTTTCATCGTGGAAAACGCTTGTTTTAGTTGCAGTTACTTTGGCGAGAAGAATCTCCGAATTACATGCACTCATGTGCAAAGAACCCTATTTAATTTTTCACCAGGACAGGGTATCCCTGAGGACAAATCCTAAGTTCCTGCCTAAGGTGGTATCAGCCCTTACCCGTAATCAGGATATCGATTTACCAGTATACTTTCCCAAGTACTCCAATCGAGGAGAAGCACTGCTTCACACCCTGGATGTTCACAGGTGTCTCAGATATTATCTGACCAGAACCAAACAGTACTGGAAAGTGGATCAGCTGTTTGTCTCCTTTGCTGAGAGGATGAAAGGAGCTCCTCTTTCTAAACAGTCCCTTTTACGTTGGCTCATTCAGTGTATCTCTTTCTGTTATGACAAATGGAACAAACCCTTGCCAGAGCGGTCAAGGGTCATTCTGCTGAAGGTGGCCACCTCCTTTGCAGCTGAAGAATGTTTCCACTTCAGCTATTTTCACTGCAGCTACCTGGAGCTCGGTGCATACCTTTATTAGGCATTACAGCCTGGATATCGCTTCAAGGCGAAGGACAGGTTTCTGCCTAGCCGTCCTCCAGGGACTTCTGTCCTAGGCTCAGACAGGGTCATAATCTCCGTCTTTCCTCCTCCCGATGGCGTAAAATTGTCGCCATTGCTTGGGAATCAGTCAGGTGTAACCTGCTGCAAGAGCTGTATCTCGAAGTAAGATAGTACAGTTACATAAGAACTTACCGTAACAGTAGATCTTCGAGAACAGCTTTGCAGCAGGTACCTTCCTCCCACCATTCCCCTTTGGAGAGATAGCTTACAGACTAAATTCCATCATTCAGGATGAACCATTTCCTTATAGTCTTGGCCATCTGATGGCGGATCCTCGGTCTCCTCTCTGATGTCAGCCAGCAGCCGAGTCTCCGCAGGAGAACTGGGGATTATGGCGGACCGCCTCCTTATGTACTACGCCTCGACGTCCAGGGGCGGACCGACGCCGGAGGCGGTCCCGCTGAAGACTGCTAGCTAGAAAATTTCCGTGGGGTCCTGATGCCTGACGGCTTCAGTCCTAATGGTGTAACCTGCTGCAAGAGCTGTTCTCGAAGATCTACTGTTACGGTAAGTTCTTACGTAACTGTACTTTTTTTCAGCTCCTTCTCCATGGATGCCATTTTCAGTTTTAGTAAACGGGCTTCCAGGGTCTGCAGACATTGCTTCCGTGTGGTCTGGTTAAAGCCTTGACAGGTCTCTCAGTCCTCAGCCTTGTAGTCTGAGCGCAGACAGAAAAAGCAGAGGGAATGGCAGTCCTTATGAGGGAGCGGAGTCCTACAGGTGTCACATTTATTATGTGAATTGGAAGACGTCGAGACAACATGCATGATCAAATACATACTTTTCAGAGAAAAATACAAGTTAAATTTAGAGAAAAACGAGTAGAATACTCATCCAAGATGGCGTTGACAGAAGTAACATTCTCCACGAGGTCCGATGTGCACAGGTTGATGGCAGGAAACAAACAGGAGGGCGGGTGTGGGGAACACTCACTATATAGCACCACGCTGACGTCGGTCACATGACATAGGATGGGTGGTCCCCCAACAGACACTACTAGCTGAAAGTTTTCCATGTGGTCCTGGTGCCTGACAGCTTCAGTCCTATCTGTTCGTACCTACTGCAAGAGCCCTTTCAAAGTAAGATCCTGGGATTCTTGATAAACCTGCAGAAGTCCCAGCTATAGCCTGTTCAAGTGCTAGACTTAATAGGACCAGAGCTAGACACCCTGCAGGGGAAAGCTTTCCTTCCACAGGCCAGAGCTACAGCTCTGATAGCAACAGCAAAGTCTTTCACAGCAGGTCAGTCAAGCCCTGCAACAGACTTTCTACAGTTACTAGGGCACATGTCTGCATCCACAGCTGTGGTTCTATGGGCCAGGTTCCAAGTTAGAGATACCAAGTATCACTTTGGGGACAACTGGTTCCAAAGATCAGACAAAGTAACCTCAGAGAGGGCATTCCCTTTCTTCAGCACTCATAAGCAAGTATTCTTACTACAGATGCCTCACTCCTGGGGTGAGGCACCAGACTATAGGACCCCACAGTGAGTGGCATATGGAGCCCACAGGCATCGCTGAACACATAAACCTGCAGCTCAGAGCAGTATTACTAACACTGCAATCTTTCTCCTGCCAGCTACAGGGCCAGATCAGGACACACATCACAATGTACTACATAAACAAGCAGGGAGGAACAAGATCCTTAAAACTGTGTACAGAGGCAACACTGATCTGGAACCTGGCATATTCCTTAGAAGCAAACATATCTGCAGTTCATCTGCCATGCAGACAATGTCCTGGCAGACTCCCTAAGCAGAATCAGCCAGGGAAATCACGAATGGACCATAAATCAGCAGGTTCAGGTCACAGAGGTGGGCACTCCCGATACAGACCTGTTTGCATCTTGGAAGAACTACTAGCTCCTACAGTTTTGTTGCAGATCACCAACCAGAGTAGCAGTCCCAAAGGACACCCTGGTATTACACTTGTCAGAAATGTTTCTGCATGCCTTCCCACCATTTCTACTTATTCAAAAATATTGCTGAAACTGAGGAGGGAACCTACAACAATAATCTTGATAGCTCCAGACTGGGCCAGTGTTCCTGGTCCTCCAAGAAGAATCCAATCAGCCTGCAACTAAGTCATAATCTGTTGACTTTGTCTTGGTGCAGAACAACACTTCTGAACCCCAGTACCCTACTCCTGAGGGCATGGTTCTCGAGTTAGAAGTCTGAGGACTGTAGTTCCCAGAAGTCCTCATGGTACCAGAAAAGGTTATTCCTCTAAATGGAAAAGGTTTCTTAGTGATGTGCTCCCAGAAAAATAAACCCAGTACAGGCAGTGTTGCCTGTAATTCTGCAGTACCTAGTACACCTACAGTTATTAAGCCTATGGCCTTCAACTCTAAATGTGCACTTAGTAGCAGTATCAGCATACATATCAACTGGCAAAAGAAAGTCTTTGGCCTCTCAAACCATTTTCAAAAGTTTTTTTTTTAGAGGTTTAAGCCACTTGTATCCACCAGTGAGGGACTCTGCCCCACCCAGGAACCTCAACATATGCCTTACCTAATTTATGGAGGCTCGCTATGAGCCTGTGGAAACTGCTGACCTGAAGCATGTCACATGGAAAACCATATTCCTGACTGCCATGACCTCTGCTAGGAGAGTAAGTGAACTGCAAGCCCTCTGCATAGAGCCACACTACATAATCCCACATAGGGATAAAGCAGTTCTTAGAACCAACAGAAAATTCCTTCCTAAGGTGGTATCTGAATTCCACCAGAATCAGTCACTCTTCCTGTACTCTAGCCAAAGCATTCCAGTCTGAGTTAGGAAAAGTTGTATAGCCTGGACCTAAAGCGAGTGCCAACTATCCACACGGACCAGACAAAATATGTCAGGTCCCATGGTACCCAGATTTTTGTAACCTACAGTGAAGTTGGCAAAGCCAAACCAGCTGCAAAGTGATTTGTCTCTTGTTGGATAGCTTCTTGCATTCTGTTCTGCTATGAAAAAGCTGGAAAAATGCCACCAAGAGGCTTAATAACACACTCCACAAGGGGAACCTCCACCTCTGTCAGGCGTCCTCAAGAGCATCCCATTGTTAGACATTTGCAAAGCAGCTACCTGGAAAACAATACACACCTTCATGAAGCACCACTGTTTGGACATGCAGTACTGAAGTGGTGCCAGCTTTGGAACTGCTGTCTTGCAGAACTTTTTTTTTTAGCCACGCCTGTAGTATTGAGTCTGAAGTATAAACATTAAGCGAGTCCTGGGGTTAGAAGAAAAAATTACTCACAGCAGTTATGTTGTTTCTTCTTTAGGGTATCACTATGTTTAACGCCTAACCCTGCCTCCCCATCCAAAACCTGAACCGGGTTCACACAAGGAGTTCCGTTTTCATTGCGTTGCTTCAGCATAATTATTGCAGATCCTACAACTGTAAGCTTGTTGTAATTGTTCATATAGTAAAATTTCACAAGTCTGCCTCAGTTTGGTGTTTTAAAGATTCTATAAAAATGTTTTCAAAATTTTTTTGGGTAGCCTTTTAGCTAGTTTCACTAGCCGCTGCTCCACTCTGGCTTGAAATCAGATCTGAGTAATGACCAGAGTGGAGCATGGAGGAAGAGTCTGAACCTACATTCTAGATTCTACAATTTGTATATGTTCAATCCCGGGGCTGTCAATCTGACAGAAACATTAAATTTGATGTCAGATGAGGACTTCTTAGCCCACCCAGTCTGCCATTTTTCCCTACCTACAGTTATCACCATAGACCCTAATTGATCTCTGGCTTTTTCTACCTCTTACCACTAAGATACCCTTATGCCTGTCCCATGCGTTATTAACCCCCCCCCCCCAAACTGTCTTTGCCCCAACTACCTACACAGGAAGGCTGTTTCAGGAATCCATCACTCTTTCCGTGAAGTACTTCCTGACATCTCTCCAGAGTTTACACTTCTCTAGCTTTATAGCATGCCCCCTTGTTCTTGAGCCTCTTTACTGAAAAATACCCCCTTGACCTTATTTACCCCGTGAGGTATTTAAAGGTCCCAGTCACATCCCTTTCTCCTTTCTCTCTTCCAGGGTGTACATACTGAGGTCTGTTAGACTCTCCTCATAGGGCTTTTGATGCAGACCCTGCACCATTTTAGTTGCCCCCCCCCACCTTTGGACTGCTTCCACTCATGTCTTTCTGGAGATGTGGTCTCCGGAACGGGACACAGTACTCCAAGTGGGGCCTTACTAGTGATCTATACAGGGGTAATACCACCTCCCTCTTTCTACTGGCGATGCCCCTCCCTATACACTCCAGCATCCCACTAGCCCTCCAAAAGTACAGTTACGTAAGAACTTACCGTAACAGTAGATCTTTGAGAGGAGCTCTTGCAGCAGGCTATTACAATCAGGACTATGCTGCAGGCACTAGGACCCTCCGGTGAAACTTCTGCCAGCAATACACAGCAGGGACCACCCCGGCGCCAGCCCGCCCAGTCAGTCAGGGTACAAGAGGGGCGGACCAACTCCACCTCAGTTCTCCACGTAGGAGCCAGCTGAAGGCCTGACAAGAAGAGAGGCAAGCCTACCATGAAGAGAGTTGAAGAAGAAAGAATGAAAATGGATCTGCACACCTCGTGGGGGAAGGCGGGTGGGAAGTAGCGCCTGCTGCTAGAGCTCCTCTCAAAGATCTACTGTTACGGTGAGTTCTTACGAATTGTACTATCTTACTTCGAGTGGGAGCCTTGCAGCAGGCTATTACAATCAGGACCGAGTCCCAAGCAGTCCCCACAACAAGGAGGTAGATCGACCCCGGAGGTGGAATATGCTGACTCAGAGGCCTTAGGACAAAAGCCTTTGTAAAACGGCTAGGCCGAAGCCAGCTCGGCATCTGGAGACGATATCCAAGCTGTAATGCTTGATAAAGGTATGCACCGAGTTCCAGGTTGCGGTCGCACAAATGTCCTGTATGGCGACATTCCGCAGGGCGGTGAAAGAAGCTGACACTCCTCTGGTGGAGTGAGGCCTAACCGGGCCTGGCAGGGGTTTATTGTGATGCTCGTAGCAAAATGAGACACAGTGAACTATCCATTTAGAGATAGTTTGCTTGGACACCGGGTTGACCCAAGCAATGTGGTGCAAAGGCGACAAATAGCTGCTCCAATTTACGGTGCTGAACCGTTGGAGGAGAGCCTCCCCTCTATTGGAAGGGGAAGGAAAATAAACAGGAAGATCAACCAACTGGTTGAGGGTCAATTCTGAGACCACTTTCGGAAGAAATTTAGGATTTGTTCTGAGGGAAACCCTTTCCCTGTGGAAAACCAAATAGGGCTCTTTACACATCAGAGCCTGAAGCTCAGAAACCCTTCGAGCTGAAGTAACAGCAACCAAAAAGCAAACCTTCAAAGAAAGGTAACGCAGCTCACAATCCGCTGCTGGCTCAAAAGGAGGGAGGGTGAGTTTCTCCAACACAAAAAGGAGGTCGCAGGGTGGGACAGGGTCTCAAATGGGAGGTCTCATATGTAGAATTCCCCTAAGAAAGGTGTGGCCCACATCCAATTGTGCTAATGCTCTCTCTCCCACGAGAGCATGATAGGCGGAGATTGCCCACATGTGCACCTTGATAGAGGAGTAACTCAGGCCCTTATCGTACAAGGAGAGGAGATACTGTAAAGCTGAGTTCTCAGGGCAGGTGACGGGATCCAAACGCTGCGGCAATGCCCAAAGACAGAAACGATTCCACCTCATAGCGTAGGTGGAGCGAGTAGAGGGCTTTCTTGCTGACACTAAGACCGCCGCCACTTCCGGGGAAACCCGTATCTATGTTGAGCTACGTCTGAAGGAGCCAAGCATGTAGGTGTAAGGATCGAAGATCCGGATGGACCAGCGACCCTTGGTCCTGGGACAGTAGCTGCGAGCATATGGGCAGCGGAACTGGAGGTTCCGTGGATAACCGCTGCAGTAGTGGGAACCAAATCTGCCGAGGCCATTTGGGGGCCACTCGAATCATCCGGGCCCCTTCTGCCTGTAATTTGAGCAGTACTCTCTGAATGAGAGGGAAGGGCCGAAAGGCATAGAGAAACCTCCCTGCCCAGCAAAGGGATAACGCGTCTGGCCAAAAAACTCCAGGTGCGTGCTCTCGCAAGCAGAACGTTGGCAGTTTGGCGTTGCGTGGTGACTCAAAGAGGTCCCGCTCCGGAAGACCCCACCTGTTGAAGAGCTGGTCCATTACGGATTGTAGTAGCTCCCACTCGTGTGCTCTGGCACGCAACCTGCTGAGGCTGTCGGCCAGATCATTTAGGACACCTGGAACGTGCATCGCGGACAGCAGGATGTCCCGCTCCAGCGCCCAGTACCAGACTCTCATCGCCTCCCTGCAAAGAGGATACGAATGAGTGCCTCCTTGTTTGTTGATGTAAAAGACGGCCGCCATGTTGTCTGTCTGAACTAGAAGAGAGCCTGGCACCAGATCCTCTCGAAAAGCCTGGAGGGCGTAGAGGACCGCTCGCATTTCTAGTACATTGATGTGGAGGGACTGCTCCTCGGGTGACCAAACCCCCTGCGTTCGATGTGCACCCAGGTGTGCCCCCCCACCCCAGGTCCGATGCATCTGTTGTCAGAGTCTAACCTGGTCGCTCCGGACGAAAGCTGATCCCTTTCTCCAGATTGTTGGGGTCCATCCACCAAAGCAGAGTTCTCCTGACTGGCTCCGAGATTTTGACCAGGGAGTCTAGAACGTCATAGCTTTGGTCCCACTGCACCCTGAGCATCCACTGCGGGACTCTCATGTGGAGGCGAGCGAAGGGAGTGACAGGAATGGCCGCCGCCATGTGCCCCAGTAAACTGAGGAAGTTCCGAGCTGGAACTCGAGAAGTTATGGAGATCCGTTCTGCCATCTCTCGCAAGCAAACTCCCCTGTCCTGTGGGAGGAAAGCCATGCCCTAGACGGAATCCAGGATCGCTCCTATGAAGGCGAGCTTTTGGCTGGGCTCCGGGGATGATTTTTGTAAGTTCAGGGTGATCCCCAGCTCTCGGAACAGAGTATAAGTGTCTTCGAGAGCTCGTAAGAGGCTTACTCTTGATGGGGCCGTAAGTAGCCAATCGTCAAGGTAGGGGAACACATAGTGTCCCATACGCCTTAGAGCCGCAGCCACCACTGCTAGGCATTTGGTGAAGACTCGCGGAGCGGAGAGAGGCTTCAACTGAAGCACTCGAACTGAAAATGCTTCCCTTGGAAGTGGAACCTCAGAAACTTCCTGTGGGGAGGATAGACCCCGATATGCATATATGCATCCTGCATGTCGAGAGAACATAGCCAGTCCCCTTGGTGCAGCAAGGAAGGAGTCCTGAAGAGTCACCATCCTGAACCTTTTGTACTCGATAAAGAGGTTTAGAGGACTGAGATCCAGTATGGGACGAAGGTCCCCAGTCTTTTTTGGGACCAGAAAGAAGTGGGAATAGAACCCTTGACCCTGCTGCTGCAAGGGGAACCTCTCTATTGCTCTCTTCTGCAGGAGGGTCTGTATCTCTCCTTCTATTAGTGGGATGTGAGAAGGAGGATAACGGGAGAGCTTTGGCAGAGTATGCAGAGGAAACTCAGTGAACTCTAGCGTGTGTCCTCTCCGTATAATATCCAAGACCCACTGGTCTGTGGTAACAGACTTCCACCCTTCGAAATGAAGGGAGAAGCGGCCCCCAACCGGCTCCCCTGGGTCTTCTGGCGGAAGGGGGGGCGGAAGGGAGTCATTGGGCAGAGCTGGGAGTGGGAAGAGAGGTCTGGGAGGACTTGGGCCCACGGGCGGGAGGTCCACCAGAATGCTGGTTCACGGATCTCCTGCGGAAGCCTCCTCTCTGCCCCTGTTGGTTGCCACGGGCTGAACCTTGACTGCCGGATGACTTATGAAAAGGCCGTCTACAGTGCTGACATCGCTGGTCGCCATGGTACATCTGGTGGACCGACCAGATCGACTTGCCCGACTCTTGAAGGCGGGAGATCAAAGCCTCCGTCTCCTGCCCAAACAGCACAGTACCCTGGAAGGGCAGATCCCTGATACCGGCCTGCAGATCCTGGTGAAAGCCCGAGACTCTCAACCAGGCATGGCGCCGAAGGTACACCCTGGAGGTGGCTGCCGTGTCTGCAGTGTCATACGAGGCCCTCAGTACATGGGAACCTACGTCTGAGCCCGACTGAAGGAGGGTCAGGAGCTCTGTCTTTTTGTCAGAGTCTGGCATAGCCTGTGCCAGCTCCAGTCCCCTTTCCCACAGCGCATTCTGGTACTGTACCATATGCGTCAGGAAATTGAGGGAGCGGATGGAACAGGTGGAGGCTGCATATACTTTCTTGCCCACCTGGTCCAGGTAGCGGGACTCCGGGTCAGGAGGCTGGGAGCTGAGGTGCTTCGGTTGCCGAGACTTGTCATGGGCAGCCGTGATCACCGAAGAGTCGGCCTGAGGGTGTTCCGCTAGAAAGGGTTCCGCCCTCGGGGCCTGATACAGCCTGTCCGACTTCTTAGGAACTGCCGGGATCGAGGCCGGATGCATCCAGGTGGTTCTAGTAAGGTCCTGGAATGTATCCACCAAAGGAGGGATAACCAGAGGCTTTGGCTCCTTTTGCCTCAGGTACTTGGCCAACCTCCGTTCCAGATCCAGGTCCTCCGTGTCCCACTCGTTGGAGGCCTGGATATGCCTCATGACATCCATAAAAGCAGGATCGTCCAGAGGCGAAGCGAGGCTGGTTCCTCTCCCGGGAGCGCTTGAGGCTGAGAGAGGACAAAGAGGTCAACGATGAAGAGGAGGATCGACTTCCGACTTGGAATAGTTCGACCCCGCCCCACGACCATGCCTTTGCTGGCGTCGGTAGCTAGGGGACCGACGTCGGTCCGAAGACCAACTCCGATCCCTGGACCGGCGACGGAGCAATGACCGACATCGGGAGCGTTCTTGCCTGGAGCGAGAAGAGCTCCTGGAGTGTGACCTAGACCGATGTCAGTCACCAGAGTCCCTGGAGTGACGTCGGTGGTCCTCGGACCTGGAGAGGGAATGAGCCCTGGAGGGGGGTGAAGGCTGGCGCTCCAGTGACTTCCGCGTGGAAGACTCACCCCTGGCTGTGGTTCTCCCGCAGGGTCCGGTACCGGTGTCTGGGCCGGCGACAGGGAGGACCGCTTGTGGACCTGCCCCCACCAAAAGGAGAAAAGATCCTAGAGGTCATCCTTGGTGAAAATTTCAGCCACTTGTTTTGGGAAGGAAGTCTCCGGAACGTCGGGGCGCGAAGGAGAGCTCTCCTGAGGGTCCAGGGGGGAGGAGGACTTGGGCCACGGGGACGTCGGCATCTCCACGACCGACCCCGCGTCCTTCGCCCCTTCAACCGGCGTCGGTGTAGGGACCGACGACGGAGTGACGCCAGGGGGCGCCGGAGAGTCCTTGGTCTCTGGAGGCATGCCTTTAGCAGGCGGCGTTGGTGCCTTAGTAGGTGGGGCCAAAGCAGGCACCTCTAAGGGCTTAGTGATGACCCTTAGCGGAATTCACCTTCGGCTTGGCCGGCTTCTCCCCCGACGGGCCGGCCTTAGCCTGGGGTGTCTTCGGAGGTTCTCCAGAACCCGAGGGACAGGCCTTTTTGGGAGAAGGCCGCGAATGCGACCGAGACCAGGACCGGTGACGGGACCAACTATGGTCCTTGCTGTGGCGCTTCTTCTCCTTCCTCTTCCCCTCCGAGGAGTGCAGATCCATCTTCTGCTCCAGCAGGTAGGCCTTAAGGGCCTTCACGTGGTGGATGTGGGTGCGGCTGGTAAAGACCTGGCAATCTGCGCGGTTGGCGGTGTCATGGTCCGGGCCCAGGCAGAAAGCCGCCGCATGATGGCGTCCTTAGCTGGGATCTGCCTCCCGGTCACACTTGTTTAAGTGTTCTGGTGATGCCGACGCCCGAGAAGACATCGAACCCGGCCGGGTAAGATAACGGCTGACGTCGGTACTAGGAAGCGGCAAGAGCGAGGGAAACAATGCTTGAGAGCGGAAAAAAAGAAATAATCGACGGCAGCGGACTGACATCGGTACCTGAAAATGGTAAACCGTCGAAAAGGGTAGGAAAATCTTGATTGAAGAGATTCTTTTCACTGGAATCGCAGACAGAAGCTATTTCTTTCAGCTTCATGTGCGGGTACGCGGGGAAAGAACTGGGTGGAGCTGGTCTGCCCTCTTGTACCCCTGACCGATGTCGGGCAGGGCCGGTGTCGGGGCAGTCCCTGCTGTGTATTGCTGGCAGAAGTTTCACTGAGGGTCCTAGTGCCTGCGGATAGTCCTGATTGTAATAGCCTGCTGCAAGAGCTCCCACCCGAAGTAAGATCTGCCATGTCACACTGCCTGGTCACCTTTAGGTCATCTGATATGATGATCCCAGGTTTACTCAATACTACTCCACCCATTTTTGTACTCCGCCCTTGGGTTTCTGTACCCTAAGTGCATTATTTTGCACTTTTTCACACTGTAACCCAGCAGCCATACCTTTGACCATCCTCAAATTTTCTCATGTCACTGCGGATCCTTTTCACCTCCCCGCACTGCACACCCTGTTACAGATTTTTGGTGTCACCTGCAAAGAGGCAGACCTTCCTTCCAGCTCCTCTCAGATGTCATTTATAAAGACATTACAAAGGACTGGTCTCAGCACTGGCCAAGATGACTACATAAAGTGTTAACACAGTGTGTGATTGCTTAAGAAACAACATTACTGCAGTGAGTAATTTTTCTTTCAGGCCTTGACCACCACCTTGTGCATCAAGGGGAGGGAAGGGGTATACAAGGCTTGGGTCCAGGGCCTCACAAAGTTATCTTCCATCACTGTCCTGGACTGTGGGGGTTGGGGGGGGGACAGGCACAAAACAGCCACAACTTTCTGTTCTTCCAGGAGGCAAACATCCACAAGAGGGGTTCCCCACTGGGACAACAGGTACCACCCCCTGACGCAGGGACCACTCGTGCAACACCTCTCCTACTTGGCTGAGAGCATCTGCCAGCTGATTGTTAACTCCTGTGACATGAATTGCCAGGAGATCTGCACCTAGGCTGTGCACAAAGTTCCAGGTGCAGACGGCCTCCTGACACGAGGGAATGGAGTGAGTTCTGTCCTGCCTATTCAGGTAGAACATGGTCATGGTGTTGTTAGTCTGGTCCTGAGAAGCAAATTCTGCGAGGGCCAGCCCCACCACATGGAGCTCCAGCAGGCTGATGTGGTGATGGGACTCCCTGGATGACCTCTGTGGTTCCCCAGGGGCACCTCCCATTAGCTCCAGAGACGCTTCCTTGCGAATTATTTCACGAATAGTGCACAATTCGCAGAAGCGGGGATCAACCATGAAGTATGGAATTTTACAGGTAAAATTATACACTTCACGGCAAAAACTTGGTGCTAGCTAGTTGGCGTCCCCCCCCCACCCGATCTCGGCCTAAAGTATATTATCAATTAAATCCCTGGTGTCTTGTGCTTCCCCATGTAAAAATATATATATATTAAATCCCTAGGCGCCTAGTGGCCCCTCCCCACTAGCCCCAATGTAAAACAAATATAATTATCAATTAAATCCCTGGTGTCTAGTGGACCCCCATCCTGTCAGGTAGTGCCCCACCATCTTCCTCCCCCACCCCAACCCCGAGTGGGCAACCAGCACAGCCCTCCACTTCACCATGGCTGGCCGCCCGACTGACCCAGAATGAATGAGTATGTGCTTGTACAGCAGTCTTTGAAAAGCCTCAGGGGACAGAAATGTTGATGTCAGCCTCCTTTGGGGATGGGGGTAGCTACTTGATTTTATGTGTCACTGCAAGCATTGCTTTTTATGAGTTTTTTATAGAATAAATACATTTCTTATGTCCTAACAGTGGATGACTTTGTTTCCTTGACGTTCTGAGCCGCAAACTTGTTTTGGTACTTTGATTTGGCTGATTTGATGTTTAACTCTGTCCCTGTGTCCTGAGCCACCTCTCACCCTTCTCCTCAGTGTGCTTAATCAATGAGTTTTTCTGCCCTGTCCAGGAGCAGGAAAACATAGCCCTGCTCTTTGTCCAAGAGAGCACCTATGTACTATTGCCCTGAGCAAGAAGTCAGTACTGACTTCAACATAGAAATTGACAGCAGATAAGGACCGCTAGGCCCATCTAGTCTGCCTGTATACCCATTGGCACATTCACGCTAACCCCCAGGTCTTCGAACAATTGCCTTGTTCAGGACAGGGTGTGCAAGAGTTGGTTCCTGGTGCCGGCTTTCAAGAGCCAATCATCCAGATATGAGAAGACATACAGACCTTCCCTGTGAAGGGCTGCTGCAACCACTGCCAAGCATTCGATGAAGACCCATGGCACAGAAAACAAGACAAAGTGCAATACTCTAAACTGATAGTGCTCCCCTTCCAGTACAAATCTCAGATATTGTCTGTGGAGGAGTTAAAGAATGCATAGGATACACATAAGGGAGCCCTAGTGATAAGAGAGTGAGGATAAACCACAGATCAGTTAGGAACTGTGGTACATTAAATAGGCGGGCTAGGTGGGCCAAGTGGTCCTTATCTGCTGTCAAATTCTACGATGATGCCTGTTCTTAATATGAAGGTATGCATCATTCATATCCAGGAAGCAAATCTAGTCCCCTGTTCGCAACAGGGGAATCAAAGCTTACAAGGATACCATGCGAAACTTCTTGTATTCTACATAGAAGTTTAAGTCTCTCAGGTCTAACACAGGCTAGAGATATCCTGTATATTTGGGGACCAGGAAGCATCTGGAGTAGAGCCCTTTGTTTTCTGATGAGAACTGGTTCTACTGCACATTTATTTAGCAAAGCTTGTACCTCTTCTTTCGACAGGGACAAACGTCCTGGAGGATAAGTGAAAAGAAGTGGAGGGTGCTCGGGTGGGGAGACAAGTCTCTAAATGCTCCAGATCATGTTCTTTGCAATTATCTCCAATACCTTTTCATTTGTGGTAATCTCCCTCCACTGTGTCAGGTGAAGGGAGACGTGACCCCCTACAACCACCTCTGAGGCAACAGTGGTGTGTGTGTGTGGGGGAGTCTGATTCGAGTCTTTCTGAACTGGTGGGGGCAGAGCCACCAGCTTCACCAGCCATTGATGTTTTGGAATGGGCCCCTGGGAAGAGGAGAGCTAGCAAGGCTCCCACCTCCTTTACACCGGCCCTACTGACAGTAGGCTTGATGGCCACCTCTGGCAGCAGGCTGACGAAAGTACAGCCTAGCAGTTAGAGTAATGAGCTGTGAATGAGCTTGGTACATCCAGCAGACCTGGGTTTGATTCCCACAACCTGCATGTGCACATTATGTGACTCTAATCAAATCACTTAACCACCCCAATGCTCTTGGGTCACCTCTGAAAACAGGCACTTGTGCCTAGTGGGGCTTACCTGGTTACCAAAAAGAATATCATTAAAAATATTATTCTGGTATTCACGGTTACTCCAGATGTCAAAAAGGAATCATCCTTTGCCTCTGTGTCGAGACCTTCTGATAATCTCGAAACACCAGGTCTGACGACCACCAAACAAGAAAGGGACGTGGGGGTAATTGTATCTGATGACCTGAAGGTGACCAAGCAATGTGAGAAAGTTTTGGGGAGAGCCAATGCAATGCTGGGATGCATAGGGAGAGGGATTACCAGCAGGAAAAAAGAGGTGGTGATGCCATTGTATAGATCATTGGTGAGACATCATCTGGAATACCGTGTCCACTTCTGGAGGCCACATCTCTGGAAGGACAGAGACAGAGTAGGGGCAGCTCAGAGAAGGGCAACAAAAGTGGTGCAAGGACTGCACCAGAAGTCATATGAGGAAAGACTAGAGGACCTCAATATGTATTTGCTCGAGGTGAGGAGGGAGAGGGAGAGGGGGAAGGGGATATGACAGAGACTTTTAAATATCTCGGGTATAAATAAGGTACGTACAAAACTGCCGAAAGATAAAAGGCCTTATGGTCTATCAGGTCTGCTTGATTGTGCAGCTAGCAGCCCTTATACTGCAGCTGCCCCCCGCCCCCCGTGACCTTACCCCTTACCCTGTCCCATCCCCTTTGGAAGCAGTCCACTGTTCTACAGGATACCACTTCCTCTGGCAATGCATACAGGAGGGTAGCATCTTGCAGACAAGATGATGTTCTAGAACAAGGGTCATGATATGAGGCTAGGGGTAGACAATGGGTAATACAGGAAGTATTTCTTCACAGAAAGGGTGGTGGATGCATGGAATGGCCTTCCTATAGAGGTGGTGGGGAAATTGAAGAATGCATGGGATAAACGGAAAGGAACCCTAGCAATAGGGAAAAGAAGGTAAGCTGCAGATCAGCTAGAGTCTGCAATATAAACAGTAGGTAGGGAAAATAGGCAGACTAGGTGGGTCAGGCGTTCTTATCTGTTGGTAAATTCTAAGTTACCATTACATAGTGACATTGTTGGAGGTGAAGGTTTACCTATTTGCAGATGGCACTGAGATCTGCAAAAGGGTAGACACTGTGGGGGAATGAGGCGGATCTAGGAAAGCTAGAAAATTGATCCAATGTATGGCAATTAAAATTTGGTAAAATCATGCACCTGGGGCACAGAAACCCTGTGGACAGTTACAGGATGAGGGAGGAGTTGCTGACGGTTACCAGGTAAAAAAGGATTTCTGGATAATCATCTCAGATGATCTAAAGGTGTCCAAACAGTGTCCCAAGGCTGTGGGAGAGCCAGTAGCATGTTGGGGTGCATAGGAAGGGGTATCACTAGCAGAAGAAGGGAGGTGGTGATGCCACTATACAAAAACACGGTGAGGCCTCATCTAGAGTATTGTGTACAGTTCTGGAGGCCAGTAACTTTGTTACACAGAAACATAGACTTTGGACGGCAGATAAGGATCGCTAGGCCCATCTAGTCTGCCCATTTCCTACCTACAGGATAGGCCGCAGATCCTAGTTAACCAACAGCCTATTTCTTCCTACCCCCACAAGAATTGCCTTATGTCTGTCCCATGTATTCTTGAATTCTCCCACAGTTTTAGACCCCATACCTCCTCAGGAAGGCTGTTCCATGCATCCACTACCCTCTCTGTGAAATAATACTTCCTCACATTGCCCCTGAACCGCCCTCCTTCTATCTTTAAATTGTGTCCCCTTGTTCTTGCAAGTCTCTTTTTCTGAAAGATGCTACCCTCTTGGACTTTGTTGATTCCACTGAGGTACTTAAAAGTTTCTATCATGTCCCCCCTCTCCCTTCTTTCCTCAAGGGTATACATATTAAGCTCCTTTAGTCTCTCCTCATACGGCTTCTCTTGCAGACCCTGCACCATTTTAGTTGCCCTCCTCCGGACTGCCTCTATCCTATGTCCTTGCGGAGATGGGGTCTCCAGAACTGGACACAGTACTCCAGATGGGGTCTCACCAACTGTCTGTACAGAGGGATAACAACTTCCTGTTTTCTGCTGATGATGCCTCTCCCTATGCATCCCAGTATACCCCCAGCCCTCCCTTCTGCCTTCTCACATTGCTTGCTAACCTTAAAGTCATCTGATATGATTACCCCCAAGTCCCTTTCCTTTTCTGTTGTTGTTGCTACCTCCCCACCCATTGTGTATTCTTCCCCTGGGTTCTTGTTTCCCAGGTGCATTATTTTGCACTTCTTTGCATTGAATCCTAGCTACCATACTTCTGACCATTCCTCCAACCTTGCCAAGTCCCTTTCATCCTTTCCACGCCCTTGTGTATCAACCCTGTTGCAGATCTTTGTGTCATCTGCAAAAGGTGGTTCAGAGAAGAGCAACAGAGATGGTGCAGGGCTTATACCAGGAGATGTACGAGGAGAGATTAAAAGACCTCAATATGTATACGCGGGAATGGGGAGATATAATAGAAACCTTCAAGTATCTTAAGGGCATAAACAAAGTGCAAGTGGGTGACATCTTTCAGTATAGGAGGTGTACAAGGACAAAGGGGCATGATATGAGATTGGAGCGAGGCAGGATAAAGGGGAATGTGAGGAAGTTTTTCTTCACAGAAAGGGTGGTAGATGCATGGCATAGCCTACCCCAGGACATAGTGGTGGACTGCAAACATGCATAGGATAGGCTCAAGGGAACCCTACAGGTGGGTAGGAAAGGCTAAAGTCAATGACCAAGTAGGGTCAGCGACCACTGATGCAGGCAGGCAATACGGGCAGACTGGGTGGGCCTAGTGGTCCTTATCTGTATTCAAATACTGTGTTACCATGACCCTTACCAGGCATGGGATGCAGAGATCTGACTAACCTTAGTCATTTTAGAGACATGAAGGCCTCATGGCAGAACAGTTTGGTGCCTCTAAAGCAGCATTCAGAATTGTTTGCTACACATCAGTTGCAACGCAGCAGCCCTAACGCAAGAATACAGTCTCGTGCAAATACCAGTTGAGGCTGCCTTAGTAGATGCATCAGAAACATATGCAGATTGTAACAGATGTTTGCCAACCTTAGCCCCAGAATTAAGATTTTTATTTAACTAATTCTTAGCATTTCCTTCTGGAAGAACCTGAGCTGCAGCCTTCCACAGACTATTCTGATACTTTATCATGTAGGCCTGGTAGTTTCCAATACGAAGGCCTAGTGAGGCTGTACCATATGTGTCCTTGCCCATCACATTTAGCCTCCTGGATTCCTCATCAGGGAGCAGAGTACTCTTGTATTTAGGTGCCCTGGATCCATCATGGGCAGCCACTGTAACTACCGAGTCTGTTTCAGGTTGGATGGCATAATAAGGCTTGGCAGGATCAGGGTACTGCTTATCAGCCTTTCTAGATACAGCTGGTATTGAATTTGGCCTGTACCATGCAGCAAATGTGGCATCCTCCAATGCAGGGTAAACTGGAGGAACAATGATAGAGTACATGGTACCTCCGAGAAATTCATCAGGTTCTTTTTAGTGGAATCCTCGTTTCACAGCAAAGCCCACTGCATTCTGCACTTGGTTTATCATAGTTTGGAAGGCAGGGCCTTCAGGAGGATATCTGAGTTTGTACCCCACAGAATACTCATTATAAGACACACTGAAGTCAAAATGTGCTACATAATGTTCTTTTCCATAATTGTCCCCATTTTCATAGTCATCCTTCATTATGAGGTCTGGATTACATTCCTCCTCATCGCTGACGTCCCTGTTGGCAACAGGAATGGACGATCCTGGAGGCTGTTGCTCAGGATGTATACACTGTGAACCAATGGTGTCGACAGGTCCTGTGATGCTGGAGCACCTGTCGATAGCAGTACAGGCTGTATAGGTAAGCCTGGAAGTATGCCCTGTATCATCATCTGAAAATGATGCCAGTACTGCTTGTGGGATGCCGACGCCCTGGCTAGGAGCCATGACTGCTGAAGTCAACAACAGGTGACATACCGTCCATAGTAGATACGGCAGTGCCCGAGCCAAACCCTGACCTTGATGTCTGGTCAGCGGTTGGGGGCTGGTGTCAGCGCCGCCGAGGCAGATCGTAACGAAGAAGGTAAAGTACCTGCTGGCTGCAATGGCAACCTGGACCTCGCCAAGGAAGCAGACCTGTCTTTCTCCTTATGTTTATGCTTGTGTCATGAGGATGAACGGTAGATCTTTCCTCGTCAATCTTCACTATTCCTTACTGCTGGATGTAAGCTGTACAGGAGCCTCCTTTTTTGGGGGGGGAGGAGTCAGTGCTGACGGCACTGCCCACGAGGCAGACACACTGCGTGGCACATGAGGGTTGGCTGTTAGGTGCCGCAGACACCTCCACCCCCGTTCTGTTTCTCCCACCGTTGAGGTTGCACCTGCAGTGCGAGTTGCCAAAACGTTTGTCGGCGTTACTAGGCCTTCGCCATTCTACGCCATTTTTCTTGCCTCTCCATCTGGTTCTGAATTCACCCGATGTCGTCGGAATCCGGTAAGCCTCTTTCTTTTATTTATACCAATGGCACCAAGTCCTTTTTCTTAAAGTTTGCTGAATTTCTTTCATGTCATGTCTGGGTCAGGTGCCAAGAGAAAATCCAAAGTGGGCAGTGCTCCCATGCGTCGGTGCCCCTGTGGCCAGCATTTTTCCGTTACAGACTGACATGATGTTTGTTTGCGTTGCCGGAGTCCCAACCACGATATGGACAACTGCCTGTTTCTCCATAGACTGCCGTGTTCTTGAGATCCACGCATTTAAAGTCGGCAAGGCCCCGACGACTTTCAGAGGACGGCATCGTTCTAGGGATGCTATGGCAAGATCTTTTGCCTCTGCCTCCGGGGCCCATCCTTCTTGGATAATAGCCTTACCATCGAGGAGGTTTCTTCAGCGGTGCTGGAGCGGCTCGGTTCCCTGCGGAGCCTGGTTGTGAGCACCTCCACGGAGGTGCAGGCTCCCCCAGTGTTGTGGCCCACGGTCGCTGGGCCCGGCCCCAGCAGACCCTTGGTGCCACCGTCAGTGCTGCTTGGACCCCGGCGACACTTACTGGCAGTGCCATGTACCGCAACGGCACCATTGCCAAGAGCTCCAGAGTCGCTAGTCTGGCGGTTTGTGTGGTCTCCTCCTCTTTGGAGGCAGATGACCCGCTGACCAATCCGGACTGGCATCCTGACTCCTTGGAGTCAGGGAGTCCTCTTCGACATGGCACCAGGTGGCCTACTGTTCGCCTCTCAGACTCCCATGGAGTCTGTGGTCCCTGCGGCCCCCCAAGCCGACACTGGGGGCACTGCAGTGGATAGCAGTCTCGAGGGGTCTGGTGTGGTGGTCTCGACTGCAGGGGCCATGGTAGCTGCCATTTCTGGTGCTGCTGTGGCCTCCTTGGTAAGGGCGGGGATCCCCTTTTCTGTGGCCTCCCTCGGGGGGGCCTGTGGGATGGGGACCCTTTGTCACTGGGTTCGAAGAGGGCGGCCTCGGAGTCCGAGGGGTTGAGAGGCTGGGGTGAAGTGTGGAGGCCTTCCTCCACTGCCCTGTGGGGAGTGGGGAGGAGCCAAAGCACTGAGCCCCGCTCCTCCTCCTCTGAGACTTCAGGGGCATCCTTAGTGGGCAGTGCTGAAGGTTGCCCTTCTGGAACCATGCAACCTCAGTCGCACCACAGGGGAGATTCTCCCTCAGGGATCAGCCAGGATTTGTTTACACATTTGCAGCGTTCACTGACTGGCTCGACCCCTGGGTCCCCCCAGCATGGGAGGATCTGCTGCTGGGTCTGAGAGCCCTGGTAGAGGCCGGACACATTCTGTGAGGTGCCCTTTCCCAATCCCTCTGCAGACACCTCCCCCCCCAGGCCATGTGGGTCCTACGGATCCTTTAACCTGGGAGACGTTCAGGGCCACTGCAGCGGCCTTCCCTAGGTATGTTAGAGCTATGGACCAGCAGGTCTTTCGCCTGTCTCCCCCGCCGCAGGAGGACTCTGAACACCTCTACTTCCTCATCTGAGAAAGAGGAACATTCTGTCCACCTTTCCTCCAGTGCTGATTTCACCGAATATCAGCGGTTCCTCTCAAGGCTAGTTCAGGAGCTCCGTATCTCCCATGTAGTAAGACAATACCGAGCAGGAGACGCGCCAATTTCTGAGCAAATTCAGTGCCAAACACCTAGTGGTGCCTTCCTGGCCTATTCCCTTCCAGGAAGAGTTAATCTGCACCTGGCAGTCACCAGCTGCCTCATCCCCAGCCCACTGCAGGAGGAGGTACTGTGCTCCCCAGGAGTCTCTTGGTTCTCTGCCTCACCCACTTTTGTAGGCAGACAGCTTTAAACACTCCTTCCGGGCTTTCAACACCTGGCACACGTCCGACCTCCGGATCCGGATTCCAGTGGGAAAGAAAAGTTTTCTCATCAGCTCGTGTGTTACTCTGCATCAGCTCACCACGCTGCTTACAACAGGCACCTGCAGTTGATGCTGGCACAGGTTTTAGCATCCTTGCCGGATTCAGAGGAATCAAGGTAAGTCATTGCACTCTCTGCAGAGTCTGGAGCTTGCAAGGCACCAAGTATGGGCATCATACGACGCCAAGGAGGTGGCTTCCAGACTGGCAGGGACAGCGATCTGCATTAGGTGGACGGCTTGGCTTTGCCTGTCTAGACTGTCACCCATTGCCCAATGTAGGGTGATTCCCTCCACTTTCCGAGGGATCTGTCTTTTCTCCAGCAGAACGAGGAGGAATCTTCAGGGGCACCTTCCATCCCCCCAGCCACCTCCTCGGCCTAACCAGCCTTAGGCCATACAGTACAGACCTAGTACGGCAGAAGGCTGGGAATCTGTTCTCTCAGGGCAGTGTCAGGTTCCCTCCGGGGGCTTGGTACTCACCCAGCAGTAATGAATGGTGACAACTGACAAGGGGAGATATGACAATTACATACCTAACGTAATTCTTGTTATCTTCACCATTCATTACGGATTCCCACCCACCTTCCCCTCTTGGGCGCCGCCTCCACCCTGCTTGTCCTCTCATTTAAGGGGTTTCTTCCCCAAAGCAGTCAGGTGTTAAACTGTAGAGGGCAATGTTCCAGGACTTTCATCCCAAATGTGGGTTGGGGCGGGCTGACTCCACCATGTTTTACTTTCTCCAAGACCATTTCAAATTCTCTTGTTCTGGACCTCCATCCACTGGTCCCTGAAGTTGACAGGATCTTTGTACCTGTGTCTTCATACCTTTCAGGTTTTGAGGCTAAAATAAGCCAACGGTCTTCCAACTCGGCATGGCTGAGTGGCCCTCCTTCTTTCCCTAGTATGCTATATCTTTCTCTCTCCTTTCTCCTTTTCGGTGCTGCCGCCAAGTGTTGGGGCCTTCAAACAACATGAAGTCTTGCTGTATTCTGACAATTGCAATGATTCCCAACCTTTGAACTGCCCCGGAGAACAAAGAGTTAACTTTCTATGCAGGGCATAGAATGCTAAGCTCAAGCTTGGTTGAAGTCTCTGTCTGGAGTGATTCAAACTTAAACCGTCAGATTCTTTACTCCGCCTCACTGAACGGTCGCTCTGGAGATTTCTCCTTCAGCTCGGTTCGAAAGTCGGTTAAGTTTCAGTTTTCATCGGTTTTTAAACCGAAAAAGTTATCCGCATAGTCGGTTCAGTCTCTGTCTGTGGTGCTGTGAGTACTAGATAGGAATTGTTCTGTTTTTTTCTGTGTGGAACTTGTAAAAGTGCAGTTCGGTTCATCTGAACCGCCATTTGATAGTGAAATATGTGGTTACCGTTCTAAAAAAAAAAACCCATGTTTTTAACCATTTTTCCAATACCTCCATGACACGGTTAGGAACCGATAAGGGAGTCTAGCCTGATGGTTGCCGAAAAAAGGGTAAGTCTGGTTAGGTTAGCCATGTCTGAGAAACCCAAGGGAAAAAATCGGGCCCACTGGGTTTCAACACTGTAGTGAGTGTGGTGAGGTCTTTGCTAAGGCCGATCCCCACACCACCTGTGTTTATTGTCTGGGGTTTGACCACCTCAATTCAGACTGCCAACTATGTAAAAACTTTCCCAAATCTACCCCGGAGAAAAGATTAGGTAGACTGAGGGAAAAGGAGGCCGAGAAGTCCGCTGACCCAGATAGCCAGCCCTGTTCGGTTTCAACCGAACCAGAAGTGCCCTCTGACCAGGGCGATACTTCTTCGGGCAAAAGGAGAGCAGATTCCGAGGGATCGGTTCCGACAAAAAGAAAATGCAAAGATAAATCAACCAGTTCGGATCCAGAGGTTCATGTTCCGACCGCCGAAGAGGTAGCCAGAGCGATTCAGATTGTGGAATCGCTCTGACTGATCCGGCCCCTTCTGGCAGGGGGTCGGTTCGTTGGTTCCCCGGTCAAGATTATGCCCTTGAAGATTTTATGACCCGAATTTGAAGAGTAAGGGGAATTTGAGGATGATGATGTAAGTGAGGGTCTGGATGTGCCTGTGGAACTGGACATCTCCCCAGACAGACCTTCAAGTGTTTCCCCTCCTAGGCTTTCTGAGTCCCCTTCTCACTTTATGTTTTACAGAAAGGTGGCTGAAACTCTCCAGCTTCCTATGGAGGAGGCTGTGGAAGATCAAGAGGAGCATGATTATGTAGAGATGATGGACATCCCAGAGTCCAGGAGACTGTCTATTCCCCCCCCATACATCTTTTGGGAAACAGACACAAAAAATCTTAAAGTCTCCTAACACTATACCTCCTGTGGATAGAAGAATGGACAAGAGGTATATACTTTCAGGCTCAGACACTGAGTTCTTATATCAGCAATGCAGCCATGTTGGGGTAGTGCAGGCTGCTGCCTGTGACAAGGCAAATATTCCCTAGCTTCACACCCTCGACAAGGACTCCAGGAAGATTGATGCCATGGCAAAGAAGCAGTACATGGCATCTTCTTTGGGACTCAGGCAGGCGAATTCCATGGTCTATACAGCCAGGTACCAGAAGTCCAGGTGGGACACTGTACTGGCACTGGTTAAACAGGCCTCCCCAGCTAGCCAAGGAGTTGGAGGCAGTGGCTGCAGATGGGATTGAGGCATCTAGGTTCAGTTTCATGGTGCTGTGGACTCTAATGATGTGTCATCAAGAGTCGTCGCTAGACATCTGTGGCTCTTCGAGGATGGCTTGGCTCAGATATACCTGCCTCTTGCAGGACACCCAGGCTAAGGCCATGGATTTTCCTGTAGTGAGAAATACTCTGTTTGAGGAGCAGACAGAGAATTACATGAAGAAAATGGATGAGTACAGGAGTGCTCAGGCCAAAGAAAGGCAGGCAACTCCTCAAAGGCAGCAGTCTAGGGGCAGGGGCAGGCCTTTTTACCAAGCACTGGCCTTTTTACCAAGCACAGGCCTCTCCTTCCTTTTCTCAGAGGGAGTTCTTCAGAGGGAGAGGCAGAAGGGGGATGAGCAGGGCTGCATCCACTCCGCAGCCTAAAGCCCCTGCCAAGCAGACACCCTGATGGGCCTGCCCAGGTCGACTCTCCTATTCCAGTAGGGGGCAGGCTGGCTTACTTTGTCCAGGACTGGATGTCTGCTACATCAGACAAGTGGGTCCTGGAAGTAGTAAGCCAGGGACTGGTTTTCAGCTTCAGAAACTTTCCAAAGATGAGAGCCAGATCTTTTCCACCTGCAAATCTCTCGGCAACCGTTGCCCTAGAGGCAGAGGTTTCTTCTCTCCTAGCTTTAAGAGCCATAGAGAGAGTATCTACCCTACACTGGGGCAAAAGACTGCACTCCAGATACTTCCTGACCCCCAAAAAGACAGGGGAGTGGCAACCCATCCTAGACCTAAGATATCTAAACAAACATCTTTTAAAACCAAAGTTCAAAATGATAACTCTGGGAATAATCCTTCCCTTTCTAAAGCCAGGGGACTGGCTAGCCTCCCTGGACCTCAAAGATGCCTACTTTCACATTCCCATCAGTTGCTCCCACAGAAAGTACCTCAGGTTCGAGTTGCCCTCAGGCCATTATCAGTTCAGAGCAATGCCCTTTGGACTGACCTCAGCCCCAAGGGTTTTCACAAAGTGCCTGACAGTAGTAGTTGCCTTCCTAAGAAGGCAAAAGATTTCCATTTTTCCATATCTGGATGATTGGCTAATAGTGGGTCAGTCTCCAGACCAAGTCAAGTGACCCAGCAAGTGCTCACTTCTCTAGGATTTCTTCTCAACCTTCCCAAGTCAGTTTCACGAACAAGTCCAGCTTCTTACCTTTATAGGGGCAGAACTGGACACACTCAGAGCCAAGAGCCCTTCTTCCTCTAGAAAGGACAAAGGTTCTTATGGAACTAGCTTCTTCCTTCAGCCTTCGGGTATCTTGACCAGCAAGGCATTTCCTCCAGCTCTTGGGCCACATGGCAGCTTCAACAGCAGTGGTCCAAGGGGCAAGATTCCAGATGAGGGATATTCAGTTCCACCTGAGAGCTTTCTGGTCTCAGAGGAAGGATTCCTTACCAAACTGATCCCAGTGACTCTGACCTTGATTCAAGCCCTCCAGTGGTGGCAGGATCAGGACAATTTAAGACAAGGTGTTCCTTTTGTTACTCTGCCTTGTTCAGTGGTCCTCACCACGGATGCTTCTCTCCTGGGCTGGGAGCCCATCTGGGGTCCCTTACTGCCCAGGGACTGTGGTCCCCCCAAGAATCCCTTCTCCACATCAATCTTCTAGAGCTCAGATCAGTTTTTCTGGCTCTAAGAGCTTTCTCACAGTCAGTACAGAACAAGGTGGTTCAAGTCAGAACAGACACCACCACCATGTGGTACATCAACAAGCAGGGAGGCACTCGGTCCATGGCCTTGTACACAGAAGCCATGAAGTTGTGGTCCCTGGCTTATTCCCTGCAAGCCTCTTTTGTAGCAGTTCACCTTCCAGGCAAGGACAATGTGCTAGCAGATGCACTGATCAGGATTTCTCAGGGCCATCACGAATGGTCCCTGGACCCTCAGGTGTTGGAAGTGATTTTTTCAAGGTGGGGCACTCCAGAGACAGATCTCTTTGCAGCCCCAGACAATCACCAACTCCCTCTCTTTTGTTGCACACCTCCAGTCTTGGGTCAGTCCCTCTGGACGCCTGCTCCTGAATTGGAAGGGAAATTTCTGTATGCCTTTCCCCTTCCCAAAAATAAGGTCTCAACCTTGCAAGGTGGTTCTGATTGCTCCAGATTGGGCCAAACAGCCCTGGTACCCCGTTACTGTCCCTAGCAGTCCATCTTCTCCTGTCTCTTCCCAGGAATTAAAACCTGTTAACATCCTCTCAGGGAAGGATTTGGCACCCCAATCTTCAGTCTCTCAATCTCAAAGCATGGCTCTTGAAGAGTTGGTGTTTTCAGATCTGCATCTTTCCCAAGGGGTTCTGAATATCCTCAAGGCTTCTCGAAAGCCCTCCACTAGAAAGACTTACAACTCCAAATGGAGAAGATTCAGCATTTGGTGTTCGAAGAAGCATATTTCTCCAAACACTGCTGGATTGCCTACGGTTCTGGATTATATGGTCCATCTTAATGGCCTAGGCCGCAGACCAGCTACTTTCAAAGTACGCTTGTCAGCTGTTTCTGTGTTTTTGTCTGTGGGGAAGTCTTCCTCACTATCTTCCCATCCTGTGTTCTGTAAATTTTTAAAGGATTGCTTCACACCAATCCTCCTTTTAGAGACCCTGCTCCTGCCTAGGATTTGAATGTTTGCATTGCTCAACTTATGCAACCCCCTTTGAGCCTATGTCTTCAGCAGAGCTTAAGTACTTGACTTGGAAAACTGTGTTCTGGTAGCCATTACCTCTGCCAGGCGACAGTGAGTTGCAAGCCCGGTCAGTGGAACCTGATTTTATCTCATTTCACAGGGATAAAGTGGTCCTTAGAACCAATAGAAGGTTCTTGCCCAAAGTGGTTTCAGACTTCCATTTAAACCAGTCTACGCCTCCTGTTTTTTAGGCTACACAGTTTAGATGTCAAAAGAACCCTTAGTTACTACATAGAGCGCACTAAGGGTCACATGTTTGACTCTCCAGTTGTTCCTCACTTATGGAGAAGTGGGAAAGGGCAAACCTGCCACCAAAAGATCTGCTGCCAGGTGGATTGTGTCTTGTATACAATTCTGCTATGAAAAGCTGGGAAAAACTCCACCCTCAGGCCTGAGGGCTCATTCCGTAAGAGGTATATCTGCTTCCCTGGCTGCTGCCAGGGATATCCCTCTCGTAGAAATTTGTCAAGCAGCCACCTGGAAAACAGTCCATACCCTTACCAAGCATTACTGTCTAGATATCCAGGCTAGGAGTAATGCTCGGTTTGGCACAGCAGTACTTCAGAGCCTATTCCCAAAGTAGGTTCTGTCCCTCCTCCTTGGAGGTACTGCTTGGTAGTCTGCAATTGTCAGAATACAGCAAGACTTCATGTTGTTTGAAGAAAAAATTACTCACCTTAGTAATTATGTTTCTTCTAATGGAGTCTTGCTGTATTCTGACCTCCCTCCCTGCCTCCCCTCTCAGAACCTGTTTTTGGGAAGTGGGTGGGCAGGTGCAGTGTTGCACCCCAAGGGTGTTTTTTGTTTGGGTGCTGATTTATTATTATTTATAGTAGATTGGTTTTTGGGTTTCCTGACTTGAGTCTTCCTTGGGAATCCAAAACTTTTTTCAGCCAGTTGGCTAGTAAGAATTCTTACAATTTCCACATAGAATTTTTAGTTTAGTTGGGCTCGTAAGAATCTGACGGTTTAGGTTTGAATCACTCCAGAGACTTCAACCAAGCTCGAGCTCAGCATTCTATACCCTGCATAGAAAGTCAACTCTTTGTTCTCTGGGGCAGTTCAAAGGTTGGGAATCACTGCAATTGTCAGAATACAGCAAGACTCCATTAGAAGAAACATAATTACTAAGGTGAGTAAATTTTTCCTATGGCCTCTTAGGATAAAAAGTCCAATCCCTCTGGTCGGCTTCTTCCTTTTTCAGTTTATATCCTTTCCTTATCCTATCCCCTTGGCTCTCTTGCCTCACCTTGGTTTTCTCTATCCCCCTTTGTTTCATCCTCTCCAGCAGAACAGAACTGGGGTGGAGGAGTTTGCTGCACCTAACAGCTGACCCTCATACGCTGTGTAGTGCACTGGCCTCGTGGGCAGTGCCAACTCCTCCCCTGAAAGAAGAAAAAAAGGTCCCATACAGGTGCGCACCTCCAGCTTACACCCAGCAGTAATGAATGGTGAAGATACAAGAGAAGATTAAGAATTACACAGGTACACAATTTTCATTTATTGTGATCTTTCTATTTTGATAATCGCAAGACAGTTGATGGGGCTGGTGACACTGCATTCTGACTCTGGGTTTTTCCATGGCTGGTAGAGCTTTCTTCAAGCAAAAACTTCTCCAGTACCTTTCTTCCGTGTTGCCTGGTCACTTGATTTAAGCACTGGCAAGTCCTGATGTGAGAGAGGCCTAGAACAGCAGACACACATTTTGTGTGGTTGTCCTTTAAATCGCTTTTCTGCACTCAAAGTACTGGAACAGTGGTGCTGGTGCAGAGGTGGTGCCATCACTAAAAATGTAATTTATTTAATGATTAGTTTACAAACCTTTGAGTCACAGACCCATTTACAAAGGCACCTCGTCAAGAGAGCAGTACATCACAGCAAACAAAACAAAACAGTACAGTACATAACTTATATTAAAAAAGCAACCAGTGTTACAAGCATTCACTGGTGGTACACGCTTGGTAATAGGCAGATCACAGTAGTCATAATATAGGTACACGAGCACCACGTCAGGTAGCAACCAGAGGTATTTTATTACAATAGTCAGCAGATGTTGCCTGAGACCCCAGGTATATACAGCAAAAGTAGACAGGGCAGACCCAGCCTTGGGGTGAAGGTAAGGGGCAGGTGGGGGATTATGTGCAGTTGCAGCGAGTACTTGTCAAATGGCTTCTGAGGGAGACCTTGAAAGGACCATGCTTAGTGGAGTCAGCTATGTTGGCTGGGAGGGAACTGATCCAGGAGAGAGCTCGATAGCAAAAGGATCTCTGGGCCATAGAGGTCCTTACCCTGGGGGACAATAAGGGAGGTTTTGACAGTGCTGCAAGTGGAGACTGAGGGGAAGGCATGCTGCAGGGAGGTGGTGGCCCCGGTGGGGGGGTAAGAGCCCTAGCAGGGTCTTTATTTTATTTTTTTTTTTTTACAAGAAGGCAGGTTTGGAAGTGGAGTCTTTCTTCAAGGTTGCGCAAGTTGGTGGTGGTGTACAGCAGGCACGTATGGGTGTGCCTAGGGGCTCCCAGCATTAGTCTGCAGGCCTTGTTTATAGAGAGCTGGATTCTTGCAAGCGCAGTGTTGTCGGCAGCAGCATAGATGGGCAGCCCATAGTCAATTAGCGACAGGACAGAGGAGGCGATTGCCAATCTAAGGGCCTCTTGTGGTAGGCAGTGCCTATGGCAGTAGAACAGTCCAATCCTGACATTGGTGGCAGCAGAAAGAGCATTGATATGGGAATGAAAGGAGAGTGCTGTGTCAAAGGTAATGCCCAGGTACTTGTAGGTGGAAACCTGCTCAATGGGGTTTAGTGTGCTAGGCAGTATCACGAGAGGGGCACCACTGGCTTTGCTTTGGCAATGTGAAAAGAGCATAACTTTGGTCTTTTTTAGGTTCAGGACTAGCCTTTGTGATGTGAACCAATGCTCAGCTCCATCAAAAGCTTGCTGATGGGTGGCCTGCAGTTTGTTGGGGTCAGCAGCAAAGAGCACAGCATCATCCACGTAGAAGAGGATCTTACTTGGGCAGGCCAAGGGGAGGGAGTTGAGGTAGAGACTGAAGAGGAGAGGGCCTAAAATGGAGTCCTGGGGAACGCCAGAGCGGACAGGTCGTATGTCAGATAGGGTGCTATTGATTTTTACACACAGAGTTCTGGCAGAGAGGTAGCTGGTGAACCACGCAAGGGAGCTGGGGGAGAAACCAAGGCATCTGAGGGAGTCAAGCAGGCGAGGATGGCAAACTGTGTCAAAGACCTTGAAGAGGTCAATGAACATGGCACCAGCAGGACTTCCAGCATCAAGAGAAGAGTGCAGGAAGTTGAGAATTCAAGAAGTGCAGTTGTGGTGTTGTGACTTGCACTAAAGCCATGCTGTTCAGGGCACAGGATATTGTGCATGGCCAGGTATTAGGCAAGCTGGTTGGCACCTACTTTTCAAGGGCCTTACAGTGTGTGTGTGTGTGTGTGGGGGGATGGAGAGAGGTCGATATTTACCTGGGGATGCTCGATCGCCGCTAGGATGGGAGTGATGATGGTGGTTTACCATGTGCTGGGAACTGCCCTAGGCACAAAGAGTGGTTGAGCAGCTCAGTAAGGGACCAGGATAGCATCCAACGCCAGACTAAGTAGTCTAGTGTCCAGTAGGTCGGCACCGGGTTGTTACTACTAACGGCTTTTTGCAGAAGGGGTCTAGCCTCCAACGGGAAATGGTACGCAGGTAGAAAGGAGGTCTCTGGAGAGTGGGCAGGGGTGCTACTGGGATGGGGTCAAGAGTTACTGGGCAGGACTGAACTCGGCTCTGAGAAAGTGTGGTTTAGGCAGTCTGCAATGCCAAGGGGGTCAGAGCAGACAGTGCCATTAAAGGAGAGTTGGGGGGGTTGGGAGCGGGATTTCCCATTCAGCTCCCTTTACATTATCCCAAAAGTTTCTAGCCGACCCCCAGGAGGAGACAACAGCAGATTGGTAGTACTCTGCTTTGGCCTGTCGAATGGCCCAAGTACACTTATTGCACTCAGCGTTGTACGCTTGCTTATCAGCTGGTTTGCCGGATTCCACGGCAATGTGCCATAGGTTGGATCTCATTTTAAGTTTGTGAAGGAGGGAGGGGGTAACCCAGGGCATGTTTTGCTTTTTGGTGCGATTTCTAGTGAAGGGGGCATAGAGGTCACAGGCAGTGTTAAAAGTGCGAGTGAAGAAATCCAGTGCCTCGTCTATGGACGGTGTAAGCCTGATTGGGGACCAGTCCAGTTGTGAGAGGTACAGTTTAAGGCGACGCAGGCTGCCTGGGAGTAGGCAACGTCGCTGGATGGTTTGTGGTACAGGTTTGCTGTTGGCAGCGGACCAAGAGAATATGACCGGTCACTAAGTGAGCTCGGAAGTACACTAATATAGAGCACCCTCTGGGGGCGGTTGGTAATGGTAATATCCAGGAGGGTACTAGAGCCAGTAGAGGGGTTGAATCTAATTGGGGTGATGACAAGCTGAGACATGTCAAGGCGGCAAAGATATCTCTGGCTTGGGAGGCGCGCAGAGACAGTTGATATTCAGGTCACCAACATTTATTTGGGCTATTTTGGGTGGAGTCAGAGAGGTAGTCAGCAAGCACCTGAATGGTGAGGTCTTGCTTTCTGGGGGGAATATAGGCAACGATGAGAAAGAGTGGTCCCTTACCAGGGTTGGGGGAGATTTTTAGCGCGAGGACTTGCACCCCATTATCAAGTTTGGGTGCTGGAATTGCATGTCCAAGGAGGGAGTCACGCATGTAGACAGCACAACCACCTCGCTTACCCACCCAATCTTCCTTGAAAAGGGTGTAACCAGGGAAGGAGACGAAGGAGTCGGGTGGATTTGGATAACCAGGTTTCGACGAGTGCGACAATGTCTGGCTGGTGCTGAGTAACCCAGCATTGGAATGTAGCAGCCTTCTTAAGGAGGCTGCAAATATTCATAGAAGCTATGCGGAGTCCCTGAGCCTGGGCAGGCTTGTTCATAAGGTTGGGCACAGGGCCAGGGTTTGGATGAATGTCACCTGATAGAAACAATAGGAGGGTGATTAAGCGCATCACAGCGTGGTAGTGATTGTGGCTGCTCCTCTTGTGACTGGACACAGGGCCGGGTGCTGGGGTGGGTAGAGTACGAAGGGTGGGAAAGGCACTGAGGAGAAGAGACCAATGTATGAGTGGGAAGTAAGTAGCAGGGGTGAAGTGTGGGGAAGTACCGAGGGGTGAAGTGATCGATCCAAATCTAGTAGAGGTGCTGCAGATAAGAGGGAGGGACTAAAGCGTGAAGGGTGATGGTCCTAAATGAGTGGGGCTGGTGTAGGAAGGAGGAGGACCATAGTCAGAGTCAATGCACTTGATACTGGATCCATTGAGGACGATACGTTATTTGAGCTCAAGAGAGGATCACCTCTTTAAGAAGTTACAGAAAGGAGAGCCCCTTTAAGGAGTTAATGTAATTGACTAGTGTGAGGCCTCAGGGGGCGTGGATCACTGGGAAAGTGTACTTAATAAAGCAAGACGAGGGGGTGGGGGGGGGGTTGGCAAAATTGTCCAGAGAGCAGTACAGCAAGGCAGTGGCTGAGCTGCGTTTTGAAAAAGGTGCCTTGTGTGCTTCCTTTCTCAGTGGGGATCTGCAGCAACCAATCGGGAAGCAGCCACAGTCCCCAGCAGCCAGTCCAATTACGGGGATTGAAGCCTGACAGCTCCGAGCTAGGAGCTGACCAAACGTACCTGCTTTCCTTGATCAGAGGGTGGCAGGCTGGATGCAGAAGTCCGGCCGCCAGCGACGCCAGGGCCATTCAGCTGAAGTGGAGAGCCTGGTTTGGGCTTATGTCTAAAACAGAGCAGAAAAAAGGTGGTCCGTTAGTTGAAAAGCCAGAGACAAAGGTCAAGTAAGTTGGGGAGGCCCTGGGCAATTTAGTGCTCAGGGCAGGAGTAGGTAAATAGCAGGTGAGAGAGGTTCCTGCAGAGAGGTCTGGCCAAAGGTGCCAGGTGGGAATTTAGCAAAACGAAGGCTGATTCAGGAAGTTGGGAGGGGAGGCCCTTCAATGAGACCAGGGAGAGCTGGGAAGGAGGCATGTAGTGAGAGGACTCAGGGTAGTCTGGAATGGGTAGAGAAGATGGCCCAAATGCCAGGCAATATTTACAGAATGTGCTGGTTTAGGGGTGTCAGGGGTCCAGTGGATGGCAGAGAAACACTGTGGGGAATAGAGAGAAGAAAGGGAAAGAGAAGAGGAAGCAAAGAAGGCAGTCTAAGGATGAATGAGAGGAACTGTGATGGGAAAAGTGTGGCAGAGCAAACAGCAGGCAGTGGTCAGTTCTAGCTATCCTACAATATTGGGCAATTAGCAGAAAAAATTCAGTAGTGCAAGCAGTAAGCTATATAAACGTCAGTCAGTCAGTTAAAGTTCACTACAACTCTGCTAGGCAATTCCTACATATGCAGTGCAATAGTTTAAAAGTAAAATATTTAAGCAGTAGAAATATTCAGTAATGCAAGACATAAGCTATATAGAAGTCCGGCCTAGTTAATACAGCAGGCTAAACAGCCGAAAATTCCAGGAGGAGAGGGAAAAAATATACTATACATATATATATATATATATATATATATATATATACACACATACATACATACATACACACACACATACATTTTTTCCATGAGCAGTAAATTCAGCAGAAAAAAAACTATCCAGAGAGCAGTACAGCAAGGCAGTGGCCGAGCTGTGTTTTGAAAAAGGCGCCCTGTGTGCTTCCTTTCTCAGTGGGGATCTGCAACATTCAATCGGGAAGCAGCCACAGTCCCCAGGAGCCAGTCCAATTACAGGGATTGAAGCCTGACAGCTCCGAGCTAGGAGCTGACCAAACGTACCTGCTTTCCTTGGTCAGGGGGTGGCGGGCTAGATGCAGAGTTCCAGCTGCCAGCAGCGCCAGGGCCACTCAGCTGAAGTGGGGAGCCTGGTTTGGGCTTGTGTCTGCTTTCCTTGGTCAGGGGGTGACGGGCTAGATGCAGAGGTCCGGTCATGATTATTTAGTTATAAAATAACAAAAATGGCAAAAGCTAATTGGCCAGCATTTCCACTGTAGGTCCGATGAGTATGATCAATGGAGGAAATGAACTGAGGAAAGAAGATGCTGACATGTTACATCATTGTGGGCAGCCCCCAGCTAGTAAAATTATCTGTGTGGTCCTAGCGTGAATGCAAGTATAGTTTCAAAGGTGACCTACGGGAAGAGATATCCTCGAAAATGCCATATTTCTAACAACGTCGATATAGTTCACATCCACGCTCTGGCAGACTCCAAGCAGTCCTCCAGAAGGAGGGAGCGAGGCACGTGTCCCACTTTTGTGAAGAGACTAAAGAACAGAGGACCCAAAAGCAGCATCCCAATGACTCATGACGTCAATGCTGTAATGGGAGATGAAGCTGTGTGCATTATTCTAGGTTGCAGCCCTGCACATCTTCACAATGGGAATTGTCCCTGGAATAGCCACTGAGGCATGGGTATGTCTGGTGGAATAAGCCTTAAACCCCTTGGGTGACTCCCTACTAGCCAACCTATAGCAGAGATTGATGCAGGATGTAATCCACCTGGCAATCATCTGTTTTGCTGCTGGTTAGCCAGGTGAGGTTTTAGCAAATGTTATGAACAGCAGGCGAGCCTCACCCAGCACTCCAGCCATGTTCTCTTTGTAATACCAGAGTGCCCTCCGTAGTTCCAGAGTATGAAGCCTGGGATCTGCTTCCCAAGGTTGTTGATAAGTATACAGCATGCTTGTGGACCATACGAGAGTGAAGGGTGCCAGCAGGGTGCTGCAAAGCTCCAGGGCCGGTTCCAGGATGGCCTGAGCTACAGGAAAGGCAACCACCGGTTAACTGTCCATGTCCAGTATGTCAATAAACAGGTATTTGACCTGCTTTTGTACTGGCTCGAGGACACATTCATGGATTCTGGAAAGTTGGATCAAAGCTCCAACAGATACCAGCCTATGGTCAGTGGTCAACTCCTTGGCTGATTCCCATTTGAAAATGTGAATCCTGGTCAAGGTCATGGATGACTCCACCTTCGAGTCAGACAACCTTGAAAATAGCCCTCGAACATTTGCTGCCATGGACCACTCTAGTATCTTAAGATTGGGTGACCGCCCCCGACAGCCAGATGGGATTCCTTTGCTGGTGCCCCACATAAGGGCTGTAGTGGAGGTAGCTCCACCCGAAAAGGTAGAAGAACAGACACAGGGTCAGAAGAGAAGCATGGACCAGTGTGGGAACAATCCATTTGCCCTCCCAGCAATGGTCCACTGTTGCCAACAGCATCTTGTAGCAGAAACATTTCTTCATCAGTGCTTCTCCTCACCCTAGGGCAGAGGGAGTGTCGGCTGGCCTCTCCCGTTAGTGGGACTGGCGTGTGAGTGGTACCTTGACTGTCAATGGGTGTCCTTGTGGAGATGGTATAAATCACGTGCCTTGGCAGGCTAAGTACTAGAGGCTTTGGAGGGTCAACCACCAGTGGAAGCTGTTCCTGAGGTGACCCAGCTGGGGTTACTGACTGGGCAATGTCCTCCTGAGTAAGGACCAGGAGAAGCGGGGTCTGGGAAATCATCTCCTTGTTTATCTCAGTCAGCTGGTCGACAAACTCAAGAATGATCTCGACCACCTGCTCAAGCATATTCAAGATCGACAGGCCCAACAGGTTACTGTGGAGCCCTCAACCGCAAGGAGCTTGACCAAGGCTGAGCAGTCAGGGGACTTGAAGGAACAGGAACTGCATGATAGTTCCCAATCCCACAACCTGTGAAATTTTTTAGTGTTTGCTGCGGTGAGAAGGACTCTCCTTGAAGATCTGGGAAGCCAGACACATTTCCTTGAACACGTCAGGAGAACGACCCTCCGATGCCGGTCCTTTCCAGGAACAGCACTGAGACAGATGAGGAACTCACTGCATCATCACCGCATCTTCTTCCATAACCACAAGATGAGCCACCAACCCAGCAGCTGCCAGGGCTATTTTGCAGTCTTTTGAATGACCGAGGGCCAAGCGAGCGGATCTCTGATGACGGAGGGCTGCACTGCCCGGGAACAAATTGCATTTCTTGATGTCATGTTGCTCTCCCAGGTGGTACATGCGCATGTCGTGCGAGTCTTTAGGAGCCGACTTGTGCCTGCATCAGGTGCAGAATTTAAACCCTGTTTTCTTGCTCTCCATCATCGCTCATAAAGCAGAGCCAGAAGTCTTGTGGAGCAACCCGTACGGGAAATACTGACTTGAAAAGTCGATTTGTCAAAAAAAGTCCTTAATGCTAGATAGCTAGAAATCCTTCAGCCACAGAGCTGCTTAGTAGAGATGTGTTCTCCAGTGGAAAGAAAGATCTGATGTCACAGGGCAGAGCTACAGAATATACCACCCCGGTGGTGGGAGAAGCTCAGCTTGAAAACTTCAGATGACTCAGCCATCTTTGGGAAGACTGCCAGAATGTGGATACGAACTGTACCCTTGACTGCTGGAACATTTTATTTTTACCTGTTTACTGCAGTACAGTAGATTGCATCAGATGGATTTTGGCAACTTGCAAAACATTTTCTGTAAATACAAACCTCAGAATCCCCTGCATATAGAAACACAGAATTTGACGGCAGATAAGGACCGCTTGGCCCACCCAGTCTGCCCATTTCCCTACCTGATGGATAAGCTGCAGATCCTAGTTAACCAGCAGCCTACTTCTTCCTACCCCCAACCCCTAGAATTGCCTTATGACTGTCCCATGCATGCTTGAATTCCACCACTGTTTGTGACTCCACAACCTCCTCTGGAAGGCGTTCCATACATCCACCACCTCTCTGTGAAAAATACTTCCTTAAATTACCCTGAGCTGCCCCTTCTATCTTCAAATTGTGCCCCTTGTTCTTGCACACCTCTTTTTGAAAGATGCTACCCTCTTGACTTTGTTGATTCCCTTGAGGTACTTGAAAGTTTCTATCATGTCCCCCTCTCCTCCTTTCCTCGAGGCTATACATATTAAGCTCCTTAAGTCTCTTCATATGTCTTCCGGTGCAGACCCTGCACCATTTTTAGTTGCCTCCTCTGCAGCTGACATCAGCAGAGGGCTGCAGCACCGGTGCTTGTTAGAGATTTTATCAGTTCTGATCTTTTGATTGCTAGTCCCATTGTCCTCCCTTCGCTAAGTACAGTCTAAGAGGAATCTAGATGGCAGTGATGTGGGACCCCAGACACTGGGGGTGTCTCAGTGGAGGGAAAGTATGCACATTATGTCACTGCATGCATGTGGGCCCCAAATGGAGGAAAACACCGCCAACTGCAGTACAGTGAAGGACTGGTTCCTTGTAGGCCCAGCATCAACTGGACATCTCCAGTTAGGTCATGTGGCAGTATGTTACGGGAGCCAGGTAAGCCCCATGAATGTCGCATGAGGGGACCAGGTGGACTGACCAGGAAAAAGACACATAGTAGGGGGAGAAAAAAAAGGTTACGACCAACACAAAGTAAACAACCAGATTTGCTTGAAAACTGAAAAGTTCTTGATACTCATTTTAGTTAAAATTGCCATTACCTAGAACAACCATATTCCTTAGACTTTAATTATAAGTATAGCACAGAAACACAGGAAATCATTTAACTTTTAATGTACCGCATGTAAGATGAGCTTGAAAATGATGATTCTGAATCATTTTGGTTAAAACTGCCACTACGTACAAAATTGTATCTCTCAGACTTTAGTTATGGGTATAGCATAGAAATATAGGAAACTTGCTTTTAACTTTTTTTTTTTTGCAGATGTGGTTAAACCTTGCAAGAAGATGGACATTATAATGTCGCCTCTTATACTGCCCCAGTTTACAAGACCAGTGAGAGAAGAGGCACACTGTTCACTACAGGACATTCTACCAATTTTGTAATTGCTATGACACTTCCTTCAGATAAACCTCCGGAACACTGATAGGACGGGTGTTGCTCTGCTGTGCCAACTCAGTTCTTAACTGCAGCTGGGCTCTGTTAAGGCATGCAGTGTGTATTCGTTTGAGCTCTACTACTTGCACTTTAGATGCTGACTTGGTGCCTAAAATACTACTCTATGAAAAACAATTTTTATAAGGAATTTTCAATGGTTAGCACTATTTTCTATAAGCTGCACTAGATGTTACTATTTTAAGCAAGACAGTTTTGTGAACAAAGATCAACTTTAGAAACTTGTACTGAACATCTATCACCGCTTTAACCCTCCCCCAAAAATAAAGCACTATTTTATTCTTTGCAGAATTTTATTCTCTCTGTGTGCGATTTTTATTTATTTTTAACAAGTAACAACACATAATACAACACTAATGTCAAGGGAAAAAAAGGCAGCGACTGATCATTTGTAGCACTTTTAAATACAAAAAAAATCTTTGATTCAGCTATAGCAGAAAATGCAGACTGATGTGTGTACCATTATATCATATTTCAAAATGAAATGAATCTATATTCTTCATCACGTTTAATTACAAACATGTTACTGGAACAATCACTGGCTATTCTCAGTATTAATTTCATATTTAAATGATGTTACATAATCACAGCTGATCGAATACAACATGGCTGCAGTGATCTACACCAAAGACCAAATGAATGTCACATAGTGACAAAACAATAATGCAGGTAACACTTGGTAACTTGAAGAAGCTTATACTAGTTTTGCAAGACACTAATAAATAATCTGGTACTGAGATCTCATGGAATGTTGGAGGTGATGTCATGTTTCAGTCTCTTTTGTATGTCATATAAATACATGTAAACATACCAAATACCAGTTTGGCACTGAAAATACTGGCAGAGGTATCAAAAAATAGCAGCAGGCGTTATACAAAAAAAACTGAATGCAAGACACAGTTGTAAAGTATGTACAGCATGTTCCGATTTACGGATATTTTTGCAGTTTACAGGAAAATGGATTTTGATTTCCTTTTTATACAGAAAAAAATGCGGTCATCAGAAGTAGTGTAACTTAATGGAGCATTCCTATTTTTATGCACCGATCCAGGAGCACTGAATACAGTATTGGTTTCTAATCTAAAAACACTGCAAGACTGAAATATCACTATCATTTCATAACAGGTGTGTTTTCTTTCTGGGTTTACACAATTGTTTAATTTAATGTTTTCTTTCTTTATAGGAACTAAAAGAGCAAATCGCTCTCCTTGAAGACAAAATGTAGAGTGAATGAATGTAACTGTAACTTTTATCCAGTTTTTACTTCGTTGTTAAAGGTGACCTGCAAAGAAACACTGCAGCCACTTCCGTCCCCACATACCTTACAATGCTGCTGCGGTGATCTTAATTTTTAACTCGTCTTTTTTTCTACAAACCGCCAAACCGCCAAACATGGAGTGCCACGTGGTTCCCACTCAGCAGGCTAAAGAGTTTGCAGACATACCTGCTTAGTGACACACATCATCGTTTGTTATAGTAGCAGTGGCGGCGCATTATGCTTATTTTGGCGGCTTCCGCGAGTTTTAACACCTGTAATGTTACTTACAGCAACAGCCTGTCCAGGTGTTGCCGTAACATTACGTTACATGTATCAAGACCCCCTTAGAAGCCATAAAATAAGCATAATAAAGTACCGCCACTGCTACTATAATAAGAGCAGTGGTGGTAGCGATGTCACTAAATGGGTGTAATACCGTCTCTTTGTGCCACTCAGTTGGGAACTGTGCAGCGCTTCTGTGTTCGGCCGAAAGTTTTGGCAGTTTGTAGAAAAAAAAAAAACGGTGGATTAAAACTAAGATCTCTGCAGCCCCAGACTCTCGCAGAGTAGCACTGTAAGGTATGTGGGGACGGAGCGGCTGCAGTGTTTTTTATGGTCACCTTTAAGAAGGCACAGAACTACTCAACTCCTCTTGCAAACTTTCCGATATGATTACAGAAGCCTCAGGAAACGTTACCATAGTGGTACTGTAAAATGTAGCATTAAAATTGTGCTTATGCTATTTTGTTTTCCTGTGGAAATCTTATTAAGCCACAATGTATTCAGCATTTTAAAAGTGGCTAATCCTCTTATCCAGAAAGAGGATTTTTAGGGTAAATCTACTTTTCTACGACCAGGAGAAAGTTGGTTGATTATCTGCTGGCTGCCAGAATTGTTTTTACCTGGTAAAAATGTTAACATCTAGTTACTTATGAAACAATACATGGTCATCGGAAATGATGATTGATGCTGTCTGAACTTGGCCTGTACCCGTCCAGTAGGCTTCAAATGTGTCTTATACCTGCTGCTGAAACAAAACAGAGTGCTTTCAGACAGAAGTCCCATATAAGGGAACTTCTGGAAAAGAACAAAGAAAAAACGAACAATGCTGCCATGCTTATGAATGGTACCACAGACAGTATATTAGTAGATTATGCAAAGAGCTACAGCATTTTATGACTTCTCTCGTCCTACACAGATTGGAATGACACAAAGACTATGCTCCATTTAGATAAGAGATGGCTGCTATGTGACACGCCGTATAGTGCCATCAAAGAGATTATGGTTACATCATAAACTACAAGACAAAGATGGGAATTTAGCACACAGCAGCTCGATTTGTTTACATCATTTGGTTTGACCTGTTTGACAAACATCTAAAATCAAATACCAGTTTGTTGGCTGTGATTCAAAAGCAGACTATCAGTTATGACGTCAAAAGGAAGGTACATGACTTTCTGAATAATGTTACAAATATGGCCTTTCCTAGAATGGTTTCTGCACAAGAAAACAAGCCAAACCATGTGTCAGTATTTGTAATAAGCTGGAAAATGGAGTTCTCTTTCACCATGGAATGGTTCTTTCACCTGCAGCTTGTGGAGACGCAATAGGGCTTGAATTCATATCGATATTTAGCATGTATTCATGTTAGTTGTTTGAGGAAAAAACTTCTATACATCTGCTAGATGAAATCTACTGCACTGTTAAATAAAGCCAGCATGGGAGGGTACATGGAGCAAAGGGAAGGTGATCACAGACATAAAGGTATGTCAACCATTCAAAATTGTATGCTGCCAAGGTGAGTGTTATTCAGGCCTGTGTTATGAGCAGTGTCCTCATTATACCTGTACACTGTGGTCCTCAAAGTCATTTTCAGATTATAAACGTGCATCATTTTTTAATTTAGAAAAGTAAACACTCAGAGGGCAAAGAAAACCCAAAGGATGACAGCTGTTTTAAAAATGCGTACTTTCTGTGTTTGCCAGATTCCTGTATAATACAACAGTGCTTGTGTGGAAAAAACTAATCTAACTGTATAGTGACAAAAATAAAGTACTACGTACAGCGAAGTTAGCCAAGATGCAAAGCTCCATGATAACTATGTTGAGTAATGGCCATTGGATTATAATGTGTTCCTGCAGTATTCTGTAGCATGTCTCTGGCAGAAAAGAAAAAATAACTCACCATAGTAATGTTGTTTCTTCTAATGGAGTCTTGCTGTATTCAGACATAATGCAGTTAGCACCAGCACTTGAACTGCCCCGGAGAGGAAAGAGTTAACTCTATGCAGAAGCAGAGAACGTTGAGCTCGAGCTCGGTTTTCAAACCTCTGTCTGTGGTACTTCCCTGTGTAACTGTCAGATTCTTACGAGCACACTAACATACTACAGTATGGAAATTGTTCAACATATAGCCAAAGGGCAAAAAATTACTTTAGGACCCAAAAGACTCAAGTCGAGAACCCAATAAGTATAAAACACCAGAAAAAATAACAACATCCACCCAAGAGGGAGGGTACAAGGTACACACCCGAGGTGCAACACTGTACCTGCCAGTCCACTTCCCAAAAACTAGGTTCTGAGAGGGGAAGCAGTGGGGGAGGTCTGAATACAGCAAGACTCCATTAGAAGAAACAACATTACTATGTTAATTTTTTCCTCAAACAACATGAAGTCTTGCTGTATTCAGACATAATGCAGACAACCAAGCAGTTCCCTATGGAGGAGGGAATGCAGAACCTACTTTGGGAAGAGGCTCTGCAATACTGCTGTGCCAAGCCTAGCATCACTCCTAGCTTGGATGTCCAGGGAGTAATGCCTGGTAAAAGTATGTATTGTTTTCCAGGTGGCTGCTTTACAGATCTCTAACAAAGGTATATCTCTGGCCGCAGCTAGAGAAGCAGCTGTACCCCTAGCCGAATGAGCCCTCAGGCCTGAAGGGGCGTTCTACCCAACTTGTCATAACACAATTGTATACAAGAAACAATCCACCTGGCAATAGTTCTTTTAGTGGCAGGCTTACCTTTCCCCACTTCACTATCAGTGAGAAACAATTGAAGACAGCGATTTCTATGTGCCTTAGTATACTCAATGTAGTAGCCAACGGTCCTCTTAACATCCAGACTGTGTAACCTTCTTTCACCTGAAGAAGAATGATCAGTGAAAAACACAGGAGAGATACAGACTGTGCAGATGAAAACTGTACCACTTTGGGCAAGAACCTCCTATTGACTCTTAGAACCACTTTGTCCCTATGGAAGGAGATGAAGTCAGGTTCAACTGACAGAGCCTGTAACTCACTAATCCGCCTGGCAGAAGTAATAGCTACCAGGAACACAGTTTTCCAGGTCAAGTACTTCAATTTGGACGAAGCCAGAGGTTCAAAGGGTGGCTACATAAGCTGTGCAATGCAGACATTAAGATCCAAAGGCGGAGTGGGCTCCCTAAAGGGAGGGTTAATGTGAACCAGGCCCTTGAAAAACTTTCTGAAAACAGGATAAGATGCCAGCTCCTAAATGCCTTCTGCCATTTTGCCACAAATTCCTCCACAGAATCCACCACTGCTCTCTCTTCTCCACCCTCAGTATATCACCCCGTCCCACCGCTGTTACATCCACTCTATCTCCCTAATATCCAAGTTTTGGTTTAACCTGCTATTTTCTTACCTCTCAGAGAGCCTGTCTCCAGCAATCCCATCACCTTGCATGTTACAATCAAGGGACACACGCTCCTTTGCGCCGTCCAAACCATCCTCAACCGCTGGCAATGGCAGATCCACCTATGCATACAGGCTCCTGTTTCTATGGAACCAACTTTCTCCTCTCCTTAGAAACTCACCCTCACACAACTTTATCAGACAACAACTTTGTTTGCTTCAACCCCCCACCTGCCCCTGCTTCTCACCTACCCAGCCATACCTCCTGACCTCCCAATCCTCCCCATAAAAGGTAAACCAATGCAGAACAACTGTCATCTCTTCCCAGAAGCAGTACATCACTTAGTTTCTGTATATTTCCTACCAAAGTACTATATGTAAATAATTGCACTGTGCCAACCTGGTATAAATGTCATCCCTTCCTAGCTAAACTTACTGTGGCTAGTATATGTATCCAATTGTAAATGTTTTCTATTGTAATGTTGCTTGATTCAGCCAAACTTACATGGCTATTTCTTTTTTATTTTATTTTTTGGTGGGATGCTGACAGGGAGCTCTGGTCCCTCCCTTGGAGGGACTTGTCCTCCGGCCCGATGGGTCATCATAGACCCTGTCAGCTGCCAATTTTTGCTGTTTTGCCCCTGGGCCCATGACTGTACAATGGGTGGAGCAACTGGCTCTGCCTTGTGGAGGCAGCTCTAATGCCCTGGATGTGGGCCCCTCCCTGCCTAGTAGCCAGCCACCTGTACAGATACTCCAGCCCCTCCCCGCCTTGGCAGCGCCAGTACAGATACCCAGCTACCACTGGTGTCAGTCTACAGCACGCCACACAATCCCCCCTCCCCTGAGGAAGGAGAGCTCTCTACAGACGCTCAATCCTTCCTTGCTCAACCGACCTCTGAGCAACCCGAATCTGTTCCCAAACTCAGGTCGTTAGCATGGCGTGAAGTGTGGCGTCCAGTGCCTCAACCTTCAGTGCCACCGGGCTGGCCCCATGTGACTATTTCTGTATCCTTTTGTATATATGTAATCTATATGAATATATTCATGTACCTACCTCACAAGTTGAAAATCCTGTACCCTTGTCCCTGGGTCACACCTGGAAACAAGCCTTGGCTCCGTGTGCCTTTCTTGGTTATCAAATGTTTAAATAAAAAAAAAAATTAAATAAAATGATCTTGAGAACATCTGTATTCGATGTCATAGTCATAAGCCAACAAAATCAGTGCCCATCGCTGAATCCTGAGTGCTACAAGAGTTGGTATTGCAGCCTTTGGCCCCAGAACTGCCAGTAGAAGTTTGTGATCTGTTAGTAGAGTGAATGTCCATCCATACAAGTACTTATGGAACTTCTTGACACCAAAATTTATGCTAAAAGCTTCTTTCTCAATCTGAGCATAGTTTATTTTGCTTGGGGCCAAGGTCCTGGAAGCCAAAACGATTGGGTGTTCCTCCCCAGAAGGTAGCACATGAGAGATGATGGCCCCCACTCCATATGGTGACACATCGCATGTGCCTCAAAGACTTGGCGGGGTCATAGTGAGCTAACCATTTGCTGCTTAGAAGACATTTCTCGGAAGCCTGGAATGCTTCCTCACACTGTGATGATCAATTCCATTGATGATCTTTCTGTAGCAAGTCATGAAGTGATTGCAACAATATGGACAATTGGGCTAGGAACCGTCCATAGAAGTTCAAGGGTCCTAAGAATGATTTTAACTCAGTCACACTTGTTGGTGCAGGAGCATTGACTATAGCATCCACCTTGCCCTCTGTTAGGTGTAGGCCTTGGACGTCAATCTGGTGGCCTAGATACTTAACAGAATTTTGCATAAAATGGCATTTGGCTAGCTTTACTCTCAGTTCATATCGCTGCAGTCTAGTAAGAACTTCGTCCAGGATTATCAGATGCTTTTCCACTGTGGGTGCTGTTACCAAGATATCATCTGCTGTTACCAAGATATCATCCGTAAAGCATACTACAAGGTCCAGTCCCTGCAGTATCTGGTCCACTGTGTTCTGGAAAATTGCTGGTGCTGTGGAAACTCCATATGCAGCGATGATACGGTAAAGTTCCTGGTGGATGCTGATGGTTAGATATGGTTCCGACTGTGGTTCCAGTTCCAACTGCTGGTGGGCAAAAGATAAGTCCAATTTGCTAAAGAACTTTCCCCCTGCGGGTGTGTCAAACAAGTCCTCTGCATTGGGTAATGGGTATGGGTCTTGCTGTATACAACAGTTCACTGTAACCTTGTAGTCACTGCACAGCTTCGCTGCTTTGTCTCACTTTGGTACCACAATGTTAGGGGTAGCCCAGTCACTCCTCTCTACTTGTGAGATGATACCATGACATTCAAGATGGTCGAGTTCTTTCTCTACCACTTCCCCTAAAGCGTAAGGTACTGGTCGAGGCTTGTGGAAAACTGGAGCAGCTCCTGGTTGCACTCGGATCTTTGCCTTCAAATCCCAGATCATGTCAAAACCGTCCTGGAAAATAGGACCATGTTTGTCCAAAACTTGCTTTAGCACATCTTGCGGTGCTTTGGTCATAGTATTTAAGCTGAAGATCTTTTCCCAGTTCAGTTTGATCTGTGTGAGCCAGTCTCTGCCTAGTAATGCAGGTCTTTCTCCATGTACCACCACCAGAGGCAAGGTCCACGTTCCTCCCTCATAGGTGACTGGTACTTGAATCTCCCCCAGTACAGGGATTGGGTCTCCTGAGTAAGATGAGAGTTGAATATACAATGGTTGCAATGGGCACTGCTGAAGTCTGTCTCTGTATATGTACTCTGGCACTAGAGATACTGAGGCTCCAGTGTCAAGCTGCGTGTTAACCAGGTTTCCTGCTAGCTGAAAATGGAGGTAAATTTCTGCTGCATTTGCCTGTGTTACATAAACCATGAACAGGCGCAATGCCTCACCTTCTGTTTCAGTGGTTGCAGTGCCATCTGTGACATACTGTGCAGTAGCAGTCCATGATGTACTTTAGCACACTTTCTATATGTGACCAACCTTTCTGTAGCTGTAACATTTCTTATGTCAAAATTGGCATGTGCTTTGCTGGTGGTTACCTCCACATCTGTAACATGGTTTTTACTTTACGGAAGTACCCTGTGGTTCTGGCTTACAAAATGGTTGGGTTTGCTGACAAACAGGTGGTGCCCCACTCTGTGGTGTGGAATGTCCCTTGGGTTCTGGAGTATGGGTGACTTTGTGAACTCCACTTCTTTGCAATTCAGTGTCCCGCTAGTGCCATGGAGCTTTTCTGAGTGAGTTCCATAGTGACTGCAATGTCACAAGTGGACTTTAAGTCTAGAGTTTTTTCTTGCAAAAGTCATTTCTGATAAGCTTCCCCTCTCAGACTGCAGACAAAGCGATCCTAGAGGGCATCGTCCAGGGACTACCTAAATGCACAACTGCATGCCAGACACTTTAATGCGATGATGTAGTCAGCAATAGGTTCCCCTCCTCTTGGTTGCAATGATGGAAGGTGTAACGTTCAGCAATGAGAAGGGGCTGGGGTTTGAAATGCTCTGCAAGTGCCTCAGTTACTTGTGGATATGTCAGGTTCAGGATGTCAGCAGGTGCAGTTAGATTGCATAGAAGGGCATAAATCTATGGTGGCAAAACTGCTAAGAAGACATCTACCTGGTTAACTTCTTCAAGTTTGTTTGCCTTAAGCCAGTGGTGGTAATGTTTGAGATGTGTCAAATGCTTCCTTTAGATTTATTGAATTCAGCCACTCTACCAATTTGTGCCATTTCCCTGGCAGGTTGGTCTGTATCTGCAGTGTCCAGGGGAAAAAAAACATTTTAGTTTTTATTTCAAAACATTTTTAGTATGTTCTGCAGTTTCTGTGTTATGCCACAAGAGGCTGCTGCTGAGCTGCCTGTGCTGCTGTGGTCAGGAATCTATGCTGTAGCTGAAGATGTGGACATGATTTATTGCTGCCTTCCTTAGGTTTCAGTTTCCATATATCAGGAGTTCCTCTGGCTTTCCCCTTGTAGTAGAGTTGGAATAGCTGCTGTCTTTCTTTTTTATTTTAAACCCAGCAAGATAAACAGACAGTCCACACTAGTGAAGTTTTTTTTGTTAGACTTGCTTTACATCTAGCAGCAGACACATTTATGATGTTTACCGTAGCCTGGTAGGGAAGGACAGGAAGCCCGTGGAACCCACACACAAGGTAGCAGGAAGGATTTATAGTAGTTAAAAAAAACATGCCTTAGCTTACATAACCTTTCTTGCACGCTTCTGAGTTGTTTTGCTTTGATTCTTGGTGGTCAGTGTAATATATTGTGGGGTCCTGTGCAGGGAGACTCACATACAGCACGGATGTTCAGTAGCCATCTTTATTTCTTCTCAGAGATAGTGGTCATATACCACTGAACACAGACTAAGGAAAACCCACTGGACATGCCAGGAACTTACATACATAGGACTACAATTATCTATAAGCAGAAACTACAGCCCTAATGGCATTCCTTATACTTCCTATCATATATATCCAGGTATAAACTACCATACATATCCATGTATATACATTTACCCTGTTGTCTGTGCTTTGCACCCAGGTCATGCCTGAAAAAGGCGCTTGTTGCCAATGCACTTACCCAGTCAACAAAGTCACATAAATAAGTAAAACCTAAGATTCAAGGAAGATCGTGCTAGACCGTGCACATAGAGCAGGTTTAAATCTGAATTATAAGGGGAAAGCTCCAAGATTTGCATATATCAAGCCCCACCATTTTAAGGATAAAGAACGCATCCTTTATAATGCAAGGCTTGAGAGAGGACTTCATGTCAGAGGATTGACAATGATGGTATACCCAGACTTTGGACCAGAGATCCTAATGAAAAGGAAGGCTTTCTCCCCAGTAGTATCCCTCCTGAAGACCATCAGATTACATTTTCATTGATACCTCCAGCTAAGCTAAGGTGTTCTTCAAGAGCTCTACATACAGTGGTTGCTGTAGATAAGTTGCCCGGTACCCCGGCATGTCGCTCATTACTGAGGCGGTACCTCGTTATGCCGCTCTTACTGACGCGGTACCTCAGTGTGCCACTCGGTATTATGACATTACAGAATGTACCTAAATTAATTTCTTTATTTGATCATTAGATGGCAGTCACCACTAATTCCACAGTGATTGCTTTCCTGGAGTGTGATTTCACTTTTGTTTGAACCTAACTTGGTTTTCCACCAGCAGATGGCACTGTGGTAAAAAAAATGCACACTTTCCCTGGTTGTCTAGCATCCCCCCTCCCCACTGCCCCACTATTTAAAAGTATTTTCTAGTCAGTAATGTGCTCTCACCACAGCTGAAAAAAATAAAACTATTTGTTTCACCTTCAACTAGCGCCTGATTCTATTTTTGTAATACAAATCTAACTGACGAAAGGGATTCACTTGTCAGATCAGCAGAATCTCTATATGAACAAGAAGGAGGTCACTTGTCATGTTGGTGGTGTTGGCAACAGCGCTTAGAGGTGCAAGACAGCAAAAATCAGCAGTCTCAGACTAACTGCAATTAGAAAGAATTGAATGGTTTACATGTGCTGTCTTTACTCAGACTGCACTTAACTGTACCATTTGGGCTTTCCGTTCTTGACATCTCTGTTCAGATTTGTGAACACTGTCAAAAAAAAAAATAATAATAATAAGAGTGCGAGAGAGAATGGAGATGTGCACATATCTTCCACGGAAATTCAGCAGCTGCTACTGGGAACTCTGTACAACTCAAACAGCAAAGAGAGATATAATTATGAATTCAGACACAGCTGCATTGAATCATTTTTTTCCCCATACTGTATACTGTAAGTCATGACATTGATCATAATTATATGCACAGGTTAAGCAGCATACTGTACTGTGCATCCATTACAATCCTCCTAGATCTGCCTCTCAACATTTATTAATCATACAAAAGAAAATTAAAAATGTAGTTTAAAACCCCTGGGACTGAACAGCTGGCACTTAAAATCAGGATATCAAAAAAAAAAAAAGAAATGAAAAACATGGTTTAAACCCCTTGGTACTGCATAGTCGGCACTTGCAGTCAGTACATCATAAAAAAATGTGGTTTAAAACCCCTGGTACTGGACAGCTGACACTTGCAATTACTGAGAGATCTCAAAGGTCTAAACAGCATTTGACCGATACCCATTATAAATGACTATATTTTTAACAAAATGTCTAATGTGGTATATATAGAGAATTTTACCGGTGGCTGTGAGTGGCTATGTTCCACCAATTCTGCTTGATAAATGCTCATTTATATGTTGTTTTGTCATTTTTAGTAGTCTCTGATTAGTCAAAGCTAAGAACTGTAACTGATGGAATCTGCAAATGAATTACAGTGTGCACAAATTCTTCCATGGCATATTCATTTTTTTTTTCTATTAAGTGTTAAACATGCTGTACAAATTAAGATAATTAATAGATTCCAATGAAGCCATGTATTAATAGGAATTTTATGTGATGCATCAGTTGTCTATTTCTACTTAGCTACCCATTCACACAGAGCTTTCAAGAAAAGGAATAAAAAACAATGTAAAGACAGCAGTATTTTTTTATGTGCAATGGAGTGGCATACTTCTACTATGGCACTGCGTTGTCTAAGTAACACAAAAAATTATTAAGAAATGTTGTTACTGCCATCTTTTAATTGCTGTTTTTTTCATTGTCTTGAAAGCTCTGTGTGAATGGTTATTAACTGTGCCACATCAGTTTCTGATAAGAATAGAGCAGCACAGATGTGAGAAGTTTCATTTGGACCTCTGAGAGAACAAGGTACGAGTGATACTTGATGTCTCTACATGACTGACAGTTGTCTAAGGACTAATGAGGGTTTAAGAAAAACTACAGCCATTCTTAAATAAATTACAGTGTTTCAAGTTTCTCGAAAGTGGGTAAAAAGTGCAGTGTCAAAATGTTTAACTAGATAGAAACCATTATGGGAAAACACAAAATCCACATTCAAGACAAAAGGGCAATGCCGGTGACGTCATGCCTCAAGAAGCAGCTTGAAGCTCGCGCTCTGTCTCCTCCAAGGTTCAAAACACCCGAAAAAGCAGAAAACCCAACTTCAACAGTGGTTGAACCGGTGCAGGAGCTTGATCGTTATGCCTAGAAGAAGACACGATCATCAAAAATAAACTCTGGACACTGCCGAACTGGACGGAGGTTGCTCCAATAGCGATGCATCGTAAACCTCTCAAATCTCAGGCAAAGGTGGCCCTGCTAAGGAGGGGAGCTCCCTATCGCCGAACGTGTGGGCAGGCAAATGGACATTGTCCTTCAGGAGATTCAAGATTTTAGAAGAGAGACCCGCTCAACCTTTGCTGCATTGCGAACTGATCTGGGGAAATTAGAAAAGCGCTTAGACAGCGCAGAGGAGCAGACCACGACCACTGATTCCCACGTGGACAATGCAGAGCGCACCATAGTATAGCTCCACCAGATGATCTTAGGCCTACAAGACAGGGCCGATGATGCAGAGGCTCGGAGCCGAAGGAACAACCTAAGAGTAAATAGGTTCCCCGAGGGTGCTGAGGGTACCAACCCGATTCAGTTCATGCAGCATCTTTTCAAAACCAAGCTGGATTTACCCGACAGCTGCTCCCTGGAAATAGATAGGGTCCACCGTACCTTAGGCCCGCAGTCGGGTGCTCATCCAAGAGCCATTTTGATTTGTTTTCTCCGTTACCAGGAGAAGGAGCTGGTATTACACAAATCATGGCAACAAGGGGATCTAAACTTTCAGAACCAGCGGATCTACGTAGACAATGATTACCCTACTGCAACTGCTATGAGGCGCAGAGCGTATGCCCCTATTCTCAAAAAACTGAAGGAAGCCAAGCTAAAGTTTAGAACCCCCTACCCAGCGAAATTGGTAGTCCAGCTTTCGGAGGGTGCCAAGACATTCGATACAGCGGATGAAGCGGCGCGAGAACTGGCTAATGTTGGAATTGACATCCCAGCCACTCAGAAAAATGTGAATACCTCCCTAGCTACTAAGTTGGCCCACAAAGCATAGTCCAAAATACCTTCAAGGGAGCAACTTTGGAAGGAAGGCGCTACGGCCGTACAGTAGATAATAGCAGACCTCCAACAGCAATCTGTAGACCTTCCCAGGACCTCTTCAATCAACCAGGGACTGAAATGAAATGACTCTATGAATACTTACGCACTTGCTTGCTTTGGCTGCAGGTAGGCCATCCTGTTCGCCCACCCCATGCTCTTATGGCCTCCCCAGTGACTACTCACTTGCTCCTTCCCCGCCGGGGACCCCCTCTGCCCCTATGGGCCCCCACCGAGTGAATCTCGCACAGATGGAAGAACCCCCCTAAACCAGGGGGTTTCCTTTCAGTTGTTTATGGCATTACTTAAACTGGGACCTTATGGGCGACCTAGGCTGCTTGTGGTCTCTGGTAATAGCTGAGCGGGCGTGTCGGGATGGGGGACTGGGAGGGTCCTGTGGTGGGGGAGGGGCAGGAGAGGGTTACTGGAGAGGGAGGCTCAGGTGGACTCTATTAATGGAATCCCGGACCATGCCAGTCAAGCCACCTGAGATGGGTTGGCGGCACCCTGCTACACATTTCAAACAACTGTAAATGCTGCCTCCTCACCCGTATGAATTGCAAGCTGCCCCCAGTATCATATGTAGGGGCCCTTGTTATATGCTGCTTATCCAGTTATAAATCCCTTACTTCCCGGGGAAAACTGTCAGCCCTTCACTCCCTATCACGTTTTGGGGGGGATGCTGTGTCCCCCCACACCCATTTCGGCTTGCCCCCCACAAGCTGTACTGTTGGGGCCGGCCGGGGGCAGGGGCACATGGACCCTTCCTCACACCTCTCACCCCTTCCAGGAGATTGAGAACGCTGACATTTATAATATTTACTAAGTTTGATGAACTGACTACTTCATTATTTTTTCTTCTCCTTTCCTCATTGGGTTTTAACTAAAACCTGCACTAATCCCTTGGAGGAACGAGAGGCATGCTCACCTTTCCCCTCACCCCTCCCTCCTCCCCATCCTATAAAAGAGACAATAACGTCTTGCCTACCTAATAGGTAAGGCCTAGCCAACATTTTTTTTGGCATACCCTAGAGGCTACTCACTCTCCTTTGAGTGTCTGGCCTCATGGAAGCCCAAAGTTGTACTACAGTACCTGCCCGGTTGGCAGGCTGCTGTTTTAAGCAGTTTTACCAGTTACTGTTTAATTCCAACTGTTCGATATTAGAGGAATTTACTCCTCACACTTTCCCTTATAGACAGTCATTTTCCTCATGTACTGATTGGGAGCCAGTGGTTTGTTATATAATGGAGTCAAGTGGAACACTAATGCACAACTCCTCTGTTCTGAACTTTGTTTTAAATGGCTAAAGCACCACTTAAGATTTTTTCTCTAAACGTGAATGGGTTGGGTAACCCTGTAAAATGATCCAGAATGCACTCTCTGTTTAAAAAGACTCAGGCAGGCGTACTATACCTGCAGGAGACACATATGACTACTAACGAGCATAGGAAGCTAGTCAGGGGTGGGATCACACAGGTCTTCTCTTCTTCTTACACGAAAGGCAGAAGGAGGGGGGTCACCATACTGGTTTCCAGCCATGTCATGGCACTCATGCTCAGGGGTTAGATCACCTTTTAGGTGGTCTTATACTCTGGGCAGATGTCATGCACCCATATCTGAAAAACAGATGAAGATCTTCAAAAATGCTACCAACTCTCTTACAAGGTTGGCATATGAAATGCTGTAATGCACCCTCAGTGCTACAACATTTTAGCTCTATCATGATGCAATATCTATTATGATCTTTTGCTTAAAGGTTTAAAGGTCAGTATTTGGTTAGTATTTGTTTTGTTTTGTTTTGTTTTGACTTAGAATTCCTGCCTCAATGAGGTCTTCAGTTTTATAGATGCATCATAATGCTAACCTAGGCATTGAAAAGTGTAAGCAACATGCTAGAGGTACTGTATCATATTTTGCCCTACAGTGATTGCTGAATGAATGACATGGTCTACAGAACCATTTCAGTGTCAGTGGAAAGACAAATAACATTTTTGGAAACTCCAGTATTTAACTACCCAGAACATTCAGATTTTGAACCGCAACCTGCTATGGCAGAATCTGTGAAAGACTACAATTCAGATGTAGATTTTAAGATGTTAACTAAATTGGGTTTTAAAAGCTCCCCCCCGCCCCATTAAGCCATTCTTGTAAAAACAGATTAATCAAAACGTGTGCAGAATACAAAGACTGTAATAGTCGACAGGGGACTACTACAGACTTTAATGAGTGTTGTTGCTACAGTAGTTATGTATTTCTAAATTTAGCTAGTTTTTTTATTAATAATTCAGCACTAGGTATTAGCTGTCTCAAATCGATAGTTTATACAGAGACATTTTGTGCATGGTATGAAAGAGGGCTGTGTCTTTTCAATAATGATATGCATTTACAAATATCATCCTGTTATAAAGCAGATGCAAAAAGTCAGCAGAGGTTTCTGAAAAAACAAACTATGCTGGATTTCCTTTCAGGGATTTATTTTATTAATAATAGGGGTTGGATCGTGGCACAAGGTGGAGAGGGAGTTTTTTTTTATTAATAATATGGCACCAGGCAAGGCTGAGTAGAATCATGGCAAAGGGTGGAGAGGGTGTTTTTTTTAATTAATACGGTACCAGGCAAGGCAGGGTCAGGGTTGGATCGTGGCACAGGGTAGAGAGGGAGTTTTTTTTTAATAATAATTCTGTACAAGGCATCAGCTGTCTCTATGTGATAGATTATATGTTTACAGTGTGTAAAATTGCAATAGTCCACACACGAGCATACAAAGGGAAATTTTGTGCATAGTATTAAAGGGGGTTGTGTCATTTCAATAACAACATAAAATTAAATATCATCCTGTTATAAAGCAGATGCAAAAAGGCAGCAAAAGTTCCTGAAAAATGAACTTTATGTTGGACTTCCTTTCAGGGATTTATTTTATTGTATTAATAATAGAGATTGGATTGTGGCAAAGGGCGGAGAGGGAGGGTTTTTAAAATTAATAATACGGCACCAGGCAAGGTTGGGTTGGGGTTTGTACTGTGACAGAGAGTGGAGAGAGTTTGTTTTAATAATAGGGCACCAGGCAAGGTTTGGGGTTGATCATGGCAGAGGGTGGAGAGGGAGGTTTTTTTTTTATTACTAACAGGGCAGCCGGCAAGGCTGGTTTTTGGGGTTGGATTGTGGCAGAGGGTGGAGAGGGAGTTTTTTTCATTAATAATATGGCACCAGGCATGGCTGGGATGGGGTTTGGATTGTGACAGAGAGTGGAGAGAGAGATTTTTTTTTTTTTATTACAAACAGGGGAACAGGCAAGGTTTGGGGCTGGATCATGGCAGAGGGTTGAGAGGGACAGAAAAATTATTTATACAGTCATCATGCGTGGTGTTGCTTCTCCGCTGTTCATGATGTGTGGGTGAAATAATTAAATTAAAGGCACTGCTGCATTTAGAACTGTATCATTTTGAATTAGAATGTTTCAAGGCCCACTGTACAATTTATTTTCCCAGATCCCTGACTATAATGCATGGGAAAAAGCTGACAACGGAGGACTGCAAGTGAAATTTACAAGTACTCATAACTCTCCCTGTCACTATCACTCACGCTCCTAAATATGGGCAATTTGTGGTCAAACTGAAAAAGATTTCTTTCTTTTTTTAGTAAAGGGCTGATTACAGGGCTCAATCTGAATGCATGGCACCTGCAGAAAAAAGTTAATTGGTTTTATCTGCAAATTGATTTCCAGAGAGATGTGGACTGTGGGGACACCCACAGGAAACCTGCAGTTTAACAAGAGAATTGTTACCGCTAACAGTGCCACCTGGCGCATTTAAGCACTGGATCATGGGGATCAATTAATTATGAAATCCTCATACTTCAACAGGTACTTACTGAGTCATTGATGCTTTGATAGGTACCACTCAGCACACCGCTTGGAGTGCTGCAGACACCGTGGCACACTGAGGTAACGAGCAACTTATCTATAACTACCACTGAAACATAGAAACATGTGAAACATAGAAACATAGATTTTGACGGCAAATAAGGACCGCTTGGCCCACCCAGTCTGCCCATTTCCCTACCTAATGGATAAGCTGCAGATCCTAGTTAACCAGCAGCCTACTTCTTCTTACCCACACCCCCTAGAATTGCCTTATGACCGTCCCATGCATGCTTGAATTCCACCACTGTTTTTGACTCCACAACCTCCTCCGGAAGGCCGTTCCATGCATCCACAACCCTCTCTGTGAAAAAATACTTCCTTAAATTACCTCTGAACCGCCCCCCTTCTATCTTCAAATTGTGCCCCTTGTTCTTGCACACCTCTTTTTTGAAAGATGCTACCCTCTTGGACTTTGTTGATTCCCTGAGATACTTGAAAGTTTCTATCATGTCCCCCTCTCCTCCTTTCCTCGAGGCTATACATATTCAGCTCCTTAAGTCTCTCTTCATACATCTTCGGTGCAGACCCTGCACCATTTTAGTTGCCCTCCTCTGGACAGCCTCCATCCTGTCTATGTCCTTGGGAGATTGGGTCTTCAGAACTGCACGCAGTACTCCAGATGGAGTCTCACCAACTGCCTGTACAGAGGGATAATAACTTCCTGTTTTCTACTGGTGATGTCTCTCCCTATGCATCCCAGTATCCCCCCAGTCCTCCTTGCTGCCCTCTCACATTGCTTGCCCACCTTTAGGTCATCTGATATGACTACCCCAGGTCCCTTTCCATTTTTGTTGTTGTTAGTATCTCACCCCCCATTGTGTACTCTTCCCTGGTTTTTGTTTCCAGGTGCATTACCTTGCACTTCTTAGCACTGAATCTAAGCTGCCACACATTTGACCATTCCTCTAACCTTGCCAAGTCCCTTCTCATCCTTTCCACCCCACCTTGTGCATCAACTCTGTTGCAGATCTTTGTGTCATCTGCAAAGAGACATACTTTTCTTCAGTCCCTCTGCAATGTCCTTATAAAGACATTGAAGAGGACCGGACTAATACTGAACCTCCTGCGGTACCCCACTAGTAACCCCCTTCTTCAGAGTGGACTCCCATTTACTATTACTCTTGTGTCCTATTCTCCAGCTAATTCTTTACCCAGGCTGTCATCTTGGGACCCACTCCCAGGCTGGCTAACTTGTATATTAATCTTTGTGTGGGACTGTGTCAAATGCCTTGCTAAAGTCTAGGTAGGCCATGTCCACAGCCCCTCCCTGATCTACTACTTTGGTCACCCATCAAAGAAATCTATCAGATTTGTCTGGCATGACCTTCCCGCTGTGAATCCATGCTGCCTTGGGTCCTGAGCCCCTCTGGCCTCTAGATACTCAACAATTCTTTCCTTCAGAAGTGATTCCATCATTTTCCCTACCACTGAGGTTAAACTAACAGGTCTGTAGTTTTCTGCTTCTGCCTTGCTCCCACTTTTGTGAAGAGGAATCACATCTCCTTCTCCAGTCCTCGGTACCACCCATGCTCCCATGATTTGTTAAAGAGGGTAGTCAGTGGTGTCACTAGTTCTACCCTTAGTTCTTTTAGAATTCTGGGATGAATCCCATCAGGCCCCATTGCTTTGTCCACCTTCAGTTTTAAGAGTTCTTTCAGAACCCTTTCTTCTGTAAATGGGCTGGTATCAACTTCTGTATCCAGAGTGTTTCTACTGTTTGTTTTAGGCACCTCCCCCACTTCCTTTGTAAATACTGAGCAAAAATATTTGTTTAGTATCTCTGCCTTTTCACAGTCACCCTCTGCCCACCCTCCCTCCCTTTATTAAGCCTCACTATCCCTCCCTTGGTCTTCCTTCGCTCCCTGATGTACCTATAAAAGGTTTTATCCCCCTTCTTAACTGAGTTGGCTATCTTTTCCTCGGTTTGGGCCTTTGCTGTTCTGACTGCCTTCCCAGCTTCCTTTTGCTTTAACTGATACAGTTCCCTGTCCTGCTCCTTCTGTGATTCCTTGTACTTCCTGAATGCTTTCTTTTTCTCTTGAACTTTCACTGCCACTTCCTTTGAGAACCATAGTGGTTTCTTACATCGTTTCGCTTTGTTAATTTGCTTCACACAAAGGCTTGTTACCTCTGTGATGGCAGTTTTTATTATTCCCCATTGTTCTTCCACCCCTCCTTCCTGCCCATTTGCTAGTGCATTCCTTAGGCACTCACCCATTTTGGCAAAGTCAGCCCTCGTAAAGTCCAGTACTTTTGCCTTTGTATGGCTTGACTCTATTGCTGTGTTTATTGTGAACCATACTGTTCGATGGTCGCTAGTTCCCAGATGGCTACCCACTTCTGCATCTGTGATCCTCTCTTCATCTCCATTTGAGAGAACCAGGTCTAAGATTGCTCCCTCTCGAGTGGGCTCCAATACTAGTTGTCTGTATATCTTCATTTCTCCATGTGAAGCTGAAAGAACCATTAAGTGTCTTATGTGGAACTCAGATAAGAGTGTGGCTTCTCCAGAAGAAAAAAATGCAAGAAGCATGGCAGAATGTCCTCCACAGGAGGAGAGCAATATGGATACTCAGCGGAAAGCTTCCTACTTGAAACACTCCAGCAGTACACCATATGATCCGCAGGAACAGGCAAAGACACAGGCTAGCTCAATGGACCATAAAGATAAGCCAATATCAAAGGCCAAGGTCATTTCCTCTCCAACAACATCCCCTGCAGAAGATCACAGTACAAGCAACAAAAAAATCATCATGGCTCAACCACAGAAGAGAACTGATTTGTGGAAGCACTCCATCAAGATACATGATATGCAAGACACTGATGATGCAAGATGTAACAGTCCAGAAACAAAACAGAAAAATGTGGTTCTGTGTAGCAGAACTAGGATTCATAAATCCAAAATCTAAGCTCTATTAAGTGCTAAGACTAACAGTAAAGAGATGCTAAGTCTCAAGTTTTAGAGAGAAAAAATATATATTTTTTGGGAGAATTTGATTAAGGGTCACAATGACATTTTTTATAGTTTAAATTAATCTTCACATTTGTTTAAGGTTCTGTTTCTCATATGGGCACTCCTGGTATCTCAGACTATCTGAGGTCACCCTTAATTATGTCTCATAGGCACCTTTTCTATAGGTGCTCATTCATCTTCACAACCAATAGGGGGTGGCACTATCTGTAGTGTCTGCAATAGGCTTGACTGGCAGTATAGCTGCAAGAAGGGACGGGCGTGAAGAAGGGGGTCAATCTAGGTGGTGAAAAGAAAAAGGCAAAATGAATTGGCTGCGCAAGTGTTTGTTTTTCATCCTTTATTTATTCACTTGCTGTTATTCAAAAGGGTTCAGTACTACAGTGCAGTCCACTTAAATGTACTGGGAGTATAGCCTAGAGGTTAGAGTAACAAGCTGTGAATGAGCTTAGTACATTCAGCAGATCTGGGTTTGATTCCCACAGCCTGCACTTGCATATTGTGTGACTGAGCAAGTCATTTGTTCTGTGGCGTTTTGGTTATTTGATCTGCCACTAAAGGACCCCTTACCAGCTCTGTGGTCTGCCAGACCCATCTGCTGCTGCTGGTGGTGAAGACCTCATCTGCACCGTGTGAATAACTAGACAGACACATGAAATATAATAATGCAGGTTTATTCTGTGCTACAGATGTTCTCTTCCTGAGTGCAAGCCCCAGACTGACAAATTCTCTGACAGACAGGCATACATGGCACTGCCAGGCAGTGCAACAATTAGATACATGCAGGTTCAAAGTGCTCTTAAAGGGGCAGCAGCTTAATATTAAGCCCCATGCTTAATGTGTGCTTCACATCACCACTGGAACAGTGAAAGTGAGCACCACTCGAACAAGCAATAACTCTATAAACAGTTTCTAAGTAACAGATAATTTTAAGCAAGTTTTAAGGCAAAAAAAAAAATGTTCATGCATTTCAAGGCATTACTTTCACAAAACAGTACTCCACTGCAAGGGGGGGGGGATCTGGACTACACTGGGGATCAGTCAGAGTAGCACCAGAGAGGGGGGAACACAATAGTACTTGAGGCTTGTTCATGCCACAAGTGCTAAAGTGCAGAGGAAGCAAAAGGGAAGAGAAGGAAGGGTAGCAGCAGGAGGATACTCAGAGTGCAAGCCAAAACTTTATTAACAGTTGAATAACAATAACAGGTGAACTGTCAATGTAAAGACATTCCTAAGGGGAAAAAAGTGTTACATGCAGGAATGCAGTACCATCAGAACAGTTTCGTAATATAGGTACAACAAGACATTTACTACATAATAGTTAAAGACAGAAAAGGAATTAGTCCCAAAACACTCTGAGTCCGGTTACAAAAGTTCAAGACCTCCATCAACTTTTCCGGTCAGTGGGAATGGAGGCATGTGTTGATTCCATTAGTTTCTGACAGAATGGAGTCATGTCGTTAAAAGTGACCCAGGAGTTCTGCTCACTATCAAATCCACACCACTTGACTCTGTAGGTCCAGGATCCATTTGTGAACTTCTTCCTTAAGATCTTCTCGATCTGGTATACTGTGGTGTGTAGAAGAGAAACCCGAGAAGAAGAAGAAGAAGGTTGAAAAGACGAGGAAGTCCCAGGCAAATCATCTGGCATAATGGAATCCGGCTGGAGAGTGTCAGGAGTGGGAAGATCTGTAGGAACTAGTTACAAGTTGTCTGGAGGATCTCAGCTTCAGAGAGGATGGCAGGCTCAAGGGCAGTTTCATTGTTGGGTGGACTGGGGTCATCTGGAAGGCTGTTACTCAGGTACCGATGCTTCAGTCGGTTTACATGGACTTTGTTGTGTACCAGCTTTCCATCTGACTTGCGTTGCAGATGAACGTGGACCAGAGGTAACTTTTCTATGATGTAGAAGGGACCAGTCTGGGGAGAAGCAGTTTCTTGGTGGCACCTGGAACAAGAACAGGTCAGTACAAATAAACAATGTCCCCAACAGAGAATGAAAGCTCATGCGACTTGGCTGCAGACATTTTTTGCATGACAGATTTTCTCTGGCTCAACGTGGTGATTGCAACATGTCGGGCAAGTACAGGCTGTTCCAGCAGAGGGATAATGAAAGAGGAAGCTGACTTAGGAACCTCTAGCAGCGAGAGATTCCCTGTCCAGTGGAGCTCTTGGGTGACGTCCATGGACTAAGAAGAATGGAGTGTGTTTTGTGCTGTTGACACAAGGGCTGGTATTGTATGCAAACTGCACAAAGGGAACAAAATGGTCCCAGGTGTCGTGCGTCTCATCCAGATACTTGAGAGTGTGCTGAGAATGGTAGACATCATTTGATCACTCTGTCCATTGCATTGTGGATGGTAACTTCTGGTATGTGTCTTTTTTATGTTGAGAAGTTTGCATGTTTCTCGGACAATGGTGGAAGGGTAGTTAGTGCCTCTGTCTGAATGTAGGTACGATGGGGTACGGTGACGACAAATGACTATGTTGAGAAAGGCACTTGCCACTGCGGCAGCTTTGATGTCTTTTAGAGGGATTAGTTCCAAATACTTCGTCATGCAGTCCACAAAAACAAGGATGTATTTGTTGCCGGAGTCAGAGCATGTTGGTAAGGGCTCAAGAAATGGAAATTATGTACCTACCGTAATTATTAATCTTCTTGGACGAAGTCTCCACCACTCATTCACACTGATGGGAGTACACCGGAGGCGCTAGGACCCAGCGGGAGCAAACTTTTTCAGGAGGGCCATCACCGAGATGGAGCCTCGAGGAAGTGGCACCGTGAGCCAGGTGTGTTCGGTACAGACCATCTCGGTGTCGACCCTCCAACTGCCTCAGTACCTTTTTTCCCCGAGGAGGTGCAACATAACTAACCTAGCGAGGACTAACCTAAAAACTGGACAAAAGATAGTCCAAATGACCCATGTAAGACAGGTCAACAACAAAGTCTTCACAATCCAGCCATTGAGGGAGTGAAGACCAGAAACAGAGAAGTGAGCTCGAGTGATGGTGGGTGGGCGTGTGAATGAAGGGTGGAGACTTCATCCAAGAAGATCAAGAATTATGGTAGGTATGTAATTTCCATATCTTCCTGTACATAACGTTTCCACCACTAATTCACATTAATGGGAGAGTACTGAGCTAAATAATCCCTCGAGACGGGTGGCAGGAGAGAAAGGAGCTCACTTTTTAGGACAGAAGTCTATTAAGAATTGTCCTGCCAAATAACTGATGTCGTCTGGCACAGACATCCAAGGCATAGTGCTTAACAGACATATGCACGGAGCTCCAGGTAGCCACATTGCAAATATCTGCAATGGGGACTTTACGGATTTCCACAAGAGATGGCGCGACTGCTCTGGTAGAGTGAGTGTACATTCTGCCTTCCAGCTTCACCTGTGCCATGGAATAGCAGTGGCGAAGCCAGGCCACCAGCCATGCTGAAATGCACCTGATAGCAACAGGTTGACCCAGTCGGGTCGTGCTGAAGGAAACAAACAGTTGTTGAGCCTTGCAAATTTCCTTCGTTCTATCTAGAGAATGAAGGGTATGTTCCCCTTCATTCTGGAAGTTTGCAAAGTAGGTAGGAAGGACTAAAGGTTGATTCAGATGGAATTCTGAGACAATCTTAGGCAGAAACTTAGGATGAGTCCTAAGAACTACTTTGTCCTTGTGAAATACAGGTATACGTGGGGTCTGTGACCAAGGTGTGTATTTCAGAAACCCTATGAGCAGAAGTAATGGCCACCAGAAAGGCCATCTTCCACGTGAGGAATTTCAACTCGCAAGTAGCTAGAGGCTTGAAAGGTTTACAAGTGAGCATGTCTAGCACAAGGTTAATGTCCCAGGCTGTAACTGGACGTCTAATAGGAGGTCTGGTACGCAGAATCCCTTTAGGAAACCTCTTATCTACAGGCAGCTGAGCCAGAGACATGGAGAGTACCGGCTCATGATATGCAGAAATTGCACAAAGATGAACTCTGACTGTGGAGTATTGCAGACCTGTGTTTGAGAAGTCTAAGAGATACTACAAGACTTTATTTGGTGGGCAAGAAAAAGGATTCCAAGAGGATTCTGCACACTAGATAGAGAAACGGTTCCATTTAGCTGTGTAGGTTCTTCTGGCGGCCTGCATGCAGCCAAAAGAATATCTGAAACTCTATGAGAAACATTAAACCTATTCACCTCTATCTCCTCAGGAGCCAAGCATGAAGGTGAAGTGACCACAGGTTGGGATAGACTACAGGGCCCTGGGTCAGAAGGTTCATCTGAAGGGAAGCGGTTTCTTTGAGGTTTCGATAGTCTGTTGATTACAGGAAACCAGATCTGAGAGCCAGAATGGGGCAATGAGAATCATTCTGCCCTCCTGTGCCTCCAGCTTGAGCAGTACCCTCTGAATTAGGGGAAGAGGAGGAAATGCGCATAGAAAGCATTTTGTCCACTGCAGCCTGAATGCATCCTGACAAAAAATGCTAGGTCCTGGATTTCTAGAGCAGAAGAGAGGCAGTTTTGTGTTGAGTGGGGATGCAAAAGGGACCAGGTCTGGAGTTCCCCACTCTTCCGAAGAGTGACTGAATGACGGTTAAGTTGACAGACCACTTGAGATGGTCTGCCAGCTCATTTTGTACTCCTGGCAGGTAAACCACCTGAATCAGTGCCTTGTGCTCCAGGCACCATTCCCACACTTTCATTGCTTCCTTGCATAAAGAGTAAGCATGAGCACCGCCCTGTGATTTGTTGATGTAATACATCACTGCCTTGTTTGTCTGTTTGAAGAAGAATGTTCTTGTGACAGAGCATGTCCTTCAAAGCCCGGACTGCATAGAGAATGGCTCTCATCTCCAGGACGTTTATGTGAAGCTGAGACTCATCCTGAGTCCATGTACCCTGGGTTTGGAGATCCTGGCAGTGAGCTCCCCAACCCATCAGGGACGCATCCATGGTAATGGTAATCTGATGATCCAGAGGGGCGAAGGGATATCCTTTCAGAAGACTGTCCTCTTGAGACCACCAGGTGAGTGGTCTCTTCAGAGGTTCTGTCACCTTGATGAGAAAGGACTGAGGGTGACTGGTTGGGGACCACTGAGTATCCACTGAGAGGTTCTCATGTGGAAATGAGCCAAAGGTACAGTGAACACCGAGGATGCCATTGCCATGAGACCCAGCATCCACTGCATCGAGAGAGCTCATACGAAACTGTGTTCTCTGATGAATCGGGCCATCTGCAGGATATCATTCCTTCTGTCCTCCGGAAGAAAAGCTTTCACACAGGAAATGTCCAGAAGGGTTCCTATAAAAAGGAATTTCTGGGAGGGCTGCAACTGTGACTTTTTGAGATTCAGCAGGACTCCCATGAATGTGAGGAAGTCTGAGGCCTTGGCCACGGCCTCCAGAGTCTCTTGCTTGAAGGGGCTTGCTAGAAGCCAGTCGTCCAGATATGGGAATACTTGGATTCTGATTTTTCCTTAGGTGCACTGTGAGAACTGCACAGCACTTTGTAAAGACTCGAGGCGCTGAGGATAGCCCAAAGGGCAGGACTCTGAATTGATAGTGCTGACCCAACGCCATGAGCCTTAGGTATTTGTGACGATCTGGGTGTATGAAAATGTGCTGGTAGGCGTCCTGCATGTCCAGGGAGGCAAGCCAATTGTGCTGATGAATCAAAGGTAACAGGGTACCGAGTGATATCATCTTGAACTTTTCATTGTGAAAGAATTTGTTTAACTTTCTGAGATCCAGAATAGGGCGCAGTTTTCTTTAGAACCAGAAAGTAGTGGGAGTACAAACCTGTGTTTCGTTGATCCAGCGGAACTACTTCTACTGCTCTGTTGCTCAGAAGGCCTTGTACCTCGGAAGCAAGAAGGTCTGATTGTGCCATAGATAGTCTGGGCTGTCGCTTGGGAGGATGATTGGGAGGAGGGGTTCCAAAAAATTGATAGAGTACCCCTCGTGGATTATCCTGAGGACCCTTTTGTCTGATGTTATAAATTTCCACTGTTGGTAGAACTGAGTCAAACACCCTCCCACTGTCGAGGAAGAGTCCCCCTCGGGCAGCTGAGGTGGGACCTGGGCCAGAAACTCAGAAGGTGGCACTGGGCACTTTTCGGCCTTGTGCTTTCTGCTGTGTTTTCTTTTGTGGCTGAGGGGTTTGGTTTCTGTTAAAGCCTCCTCTGCCTTTGCCACGAAAGGACTGATAGTTGTGAAACTGATGCTTATTCCCACCTCTTCTAGAGGGAGTGGGCGGAAGTCTAGCTGTCTTAATGGCAGACCTAGTCTTCTGTGTGGCCTCTAGTGCTTGTTCCACCTGAGGCCTAAACAGATACATACTGTCGAAAGGTAAGGCCATGACTTTTTGCTGGGCATCATTCGTAAAGCACGAAGTATGCAGCCAGGAATGGCGATGGGTGCAAATGCCAGCCACCGCCACCCAGGAAGCAGTATCGAAGGTGTCCATTGCAGCTTTAATTTGCTGATTATTGGACTCGATACCTCTAGTTATGGTCTGTAGTAGCTCTGAGTTGACCTCTGATTCGGACAGAGCTTCTACCATTGCTTTGAGAGAATGTCAAAGAACATACTCATACTGAGAAAAAATATCCCTGGTAGCTGGCAATACGCATACTCAGGGTTGAGGCAGCAAAGACTCTCTTACCCAAGGTGTCTTATCTTGTGAGATTCCTTGTTTATAGGATGGGCTATAGATTCCTGAGGGAGGACAGCCTTATCATTCTCTGCCAGGACCACTATGGCATCCACAAAGGCTTGCAAGGCCAAGATGGAGCGATCCTTGGGAGAGGCATATTTCCTATCTATGGAATAGGTCACAGAAGGAATAACAGCTGGGTTCTTCCACACCATCTGGGAAAGAGTCTCAAAAGAGGGCTGTACCAGAGGGGGGTTAAATCCATAGGGATCTTCAGAACATGAAGATATTGGAGATGCAGAAGCTTCCCAGGATCGATTTCCGTGGTCTGGAGAGAAAGAGTAGAATTTAAATTCTTAAGCAGAGACTTAAAGGAAAGGTCTTCAACAACAGGCTCTGCAGGGGGATTGATCCCTGCCCCTAGGGCAGAATCAGCATCAAAATCATCACCCAGCTGAAGATCCGTATTGGGCTCAAAATCATCTCCTGACAGAACAGAGGGGACTGTATGAACAGGAAAGAAAACCAGGAGGAAGAGGAGGAGGAGAAAGAATCAGAGTTGAAAACCTCTGGGAACTATGCAGCACCATACACATCCCTGGAGCCGCACAGGAAAATGGTGCCAAGAACAGAGACAGTGCCGACACACAAAACAGCGCTGCGAAAGGCACCAACAGGGAGCATGGCGCTGCACATGGTGCCGATGCCAAACCTGGTGCCAAGGACGGCACAGACGGGTAGCGCAGCACCGCACATGGTGCTGAAACCCCCCCGCGGTGCCGATAATGGCGCCGACAGGTCAGACGGCACCACAGATGGCACTGAAACCACCCGCGATGCCGAAAAGGATCTCAGCACCAGGGGAAGCAGTGACGGTACCATTGCAGAAGTCTGAAAACTGCGATTGGAAGGCAAAGGAAGAAAAATGGCAGGAGATAAAGGTTTCGTTGTGGACCCCTGCACCGCAGCCATGTGAGGGGGATAGACACCGGAGCGCGGAGTTGACAGCACTGAAGAAGTCGCTGCGCGACTAGAAAGTTCTAACTGCCGCACCTGCCGATCCGAAACTGACAGACCCGAAGGCCTCAGCAACAGACTGGCCGGCTCGGGCAATCAGGACAATCTCCGAGCCCACTGCTCCATAAGAGCTGCCTAATGGTGAAACTGCTCATCAGAAGCCCCTCTAATACGTGGAGAGAAGCTCTGGTGTCGAAGAGACCAGCAATCAGAGACAGAAACCGGCTATTCCACAAGAGGCAGAGACTGGCTCCTGACCCTAATAACCGACCGTCTATGCGCAGACGTACCAGAGGGCAACCTTGAGTGATGCTGCTTTCTTCAACCAGTGGGCTGAAGAAGGACTTGAGGCCAAACAATGCAGAGAACGGGACCGCTTTTTATGCTTTCAGAGGACCGCTCATCCCCGAGCACTGGACCATCCATTGTCAGACCCCGAGGCGGCCCACCAGACCGGCCCAGTTGACTGAACAGCTTTCATCTGAAGTCTCCCTACCGTCACTTGCCCCACTCATGGTCGACTCTGTCAATGGAGGGCTGAAGACTTCTTCTTGAACAAGTAAGTAGTTTATTAAAATGTAATCAGTACTTTTTGAGATAGAAAACTAAGCTGCTAGTTTGAAGTCTGACTCCTGGCGGGTGAGCATCGTCGTCACTGAAGCACACTCAACGGCAGGAAAAAAGGAACTGAGGTGGTAGGAGGGTCAATACTAAGATGGTCTATACCACATGCACCTGGCTCTTGGTGCCGCTTCCTCACGGCTCCATCTTGGTGCCAGCCCTCCTGAAAAAGTTTGCTCCCGCAGGGTCCTAGCGCCTCCGGCATACTCCCATCAGTGTGAATGAGTGGTGGAGACTTTATGTCCAAGAAGATTGTCAGTGCTGACTCCTTGGAAGGTTCAGTGACTACAGGCATTGGAATGATGTGTTTCTTTGTCAGTTTGGCAGGAAGCTTCTTTGGGAGCAGGGCTGGCAGGATTTTATGAATCGGACAATGTCCCTGTTCATATGAGGCCAGAAGAAGTGAAGCCTTGTCTTTTCGAGAGTTCTGTGTATTCTCATATGACCTCCAGAGAATAGAGAGGCATGAGTGGAGAGAAGAACTTGAGGGATGAGAGAGGCTGGCACAACTAGCTGTACGTGAGTTCTATCCGTGCGATGACCCTTTCCTTCCTTGGTCCAAATGTGAAAGAGCACACAGTCATTGAGGAAGTACTGCGAAGCAAGGAAAAGTACATCTTGGTGATGCTTCTTTTGTTGCGGCAAGGTTCCAGACTCTAAGTAGGAGATTATGTCAGTAAACTAAATGTCAGTTCTTTGTTGCGTTTTAACAGTTGCCAGGGAGGATCGGATGTTGAGGAGATGAGAAGCTTTTCAGCGCTTGCAGTAACTGAGGATTTGTGTCTCTCTCTGTAGAAGCAGTCAGTAGCAGCAAAGCAACTTGAGGTGCTGTAGGAGTGTTCACAGGAAGCACATCCATGGCATAGAAGAAAAAATTACTCACCTTAGTAATTGCTTTTCTTCTCATGGAGTCTTGCTATATTATGACAATTAGCAGTTAGCCACAGCACTTGAACTGCCCGGAGAGGAAGGATTAACTCCAGGCTGACTGGAGTTCCAAGCGGCGCTTTGCTGAAAGCTCTATCTGGCTAGTTTCAAACTGAAACTGTCAGATCTTACGGAGCCAACACTAAGCAAAAGTCTGTGTGGAAAAACCCTACACTAGCCAAATGGCTACCTACTAGTAGAATAACAATAACAGAAACAACAACAACAACAATATCACCCCTAACAAGCACTATTGGCCCCCTCCCAAAAGACAGAAGTCCAGGAGGGGCCAAACATACAACCAAAAACAAAATACCTAGTTTTCCTAATCCTAAAGAAAAGGGAAAGGAAAAAGAGCTATAACGGCATGACACAGTGCTTGCACTAATTTGCCAACCCTTACCCAAGTAGAAGTTCTGAGAGGGCAGGTTGGGGGTGGTCATAATATAGCAAGACTCCATGAGAAGAAAAGCAATTACTAAGGTGAGTAATTTTTCTTCAAACACCATGAAGTCTTGCTATATTATGACAATTAACAGATACACAGCAGTACCTCCATGGAGGAGGGCCAGAACCTACTTAGGAAATAGGCTCTGAAGCACGGCTGTGCCAAACCGAGCATCTCTCCTGGACTGGACATCCAGGGAGTAATGCTTGGTAAAGGTGTGAACTGTTTTCCAGGTAGCAGCTTGACAGATTTCCAGAATGGGAATATCTCTAGCAGCCGCTAGAGATGCAGCTGTACCCCTGGTGGAATGGGCCCTCAGTCCTGGGGGGTTCTCTACCTAGTTTTGGTAGCAAAATTGGATACAGACAATCCACCTGGCAATTGTCCTCTTAGTGGCAGGTTTCCCTTTGCCAACCTCGCCATAGGTAAGGAAGAGTTGGAGGGATTCGAACCTGTGACCCTTGGTGCATTCCAAATAGTAGCTTAAAGCTCTTTTGACGTCCAAACTGTGCAATCTCCTCTCACCCGTGGATGAATGCTCAGTGAAAAATACTGGAAGGGAGATGGATTGGTTAAGATGGAAATCTGAAACCACTTTAGGTAAAAACTTTCTGTTAGTCCTGAGGACCACCTTATCTCTGTGAAAAGAAATAAATCCTTTTCCACTGACAGGGCTTGTAACTCACTTATCGTCTGGCAGAAGTGATGGCCACTAGAAAAACAGTTTTCCAAGTTAGGAACTTAAGGTCTGCTGAAGACAGAGGTTCAAGGGGGTTGCATTAACTGAGCAATGCAAACATTAAGGTCCCAGGCAGGGCTGGGTCCCGAAAAGGAGGTTAGTGTGAAGTAACCCTTAAAAACTTGGAAAACACAGGGTGAGAAGAAAGGAGGCAGGCTTTCCTGCTGATATAAAAGCAGAGACAGCTGCCAGATGAACCTTTAAGGTAGCTGGCCTGAGGCCTAAGGAATTAAGATGGACCAAGTAGTCCAGCAAAATGGGCAAATCAGCAGATTCTGGGACAATTTGCTTCCCAGAACACCAGATGGAGAACCTCTTCCATTTGGAATTATAAGTGGCCCTAGTGGAAGGCTTCCTAGAGGCCTTTAAAATATCAAGGACACCGTGAGAAAGGTGTAAATCAGCAATTCTAACTCCTCAAGAGCCAAGCCTTGAGGTGGAGGGATTGAGGTCCGGATACCAAACTCTCCCTGGGCACAAGTCAGCAGGTTGTGAACCCTGGGAAGGCCCAGGGAGGGTGGACTGTCAGGACAGAAGCAGTGGGTACCAGGGTTGCCTGGCCCAGTCTGGTGCAATCAGAATCACTTTGCAGGGCTGGGATCTGATTTTTACCAACACCCTGAAGAGAAGGGGAAGGGGAAGGCATACAGGAACTTCCTTCCCAATCCAACAGAAAGGCGTCAGGGGACTGAGACCATTACTGGAGGCCTGCAACAGAACAGAGGAAGTTGGTGGTTGTCTGGGGCTGCGAAAAGATCTATCTGAGGAGTGCCCCATCTGGCAAAAACTGACCCCAGCACTAGGGGATTCAAAGACCATTCGTGATGACCCTGAGAAATCCTGCTGAGGGTATCCGCTAGGACATTGTCCTTCCCTGGAAGGTGAACTGCTACTAGGGAGGTGTTCAGGGAGTAAGCCAGAGACCACAACTTCATTGCTTCGTGCACAAGGCTGATGACAGTGCCCCCTGCTTGTTGATGTACCACATTGTTGTGGTATTGTCTGTCCTGACCTGAACTACTTTGTTCTGGACAGATGCTGAGAAAACCTGAAGAGCTAAAAGACAGCTCTGAGTTCCAATAGGTTGATGTGGAGCAGAGATTCCTGGGGACCACACTCCCTGAGTGGAAAGTACGCAGTCGCGCCCACCCCAGCAAGGAGGCATCCGTGGTGAGGTGAGGAATGAGAAATGGGAATGAAGGGACCCTTGTCTTAGATTGCTCTGATCCTGCCACCACTGAAGAGCTAGAATCAGAGTTGGGGTCACTGGGACCAATTTGGTAAGGGGTCCTCCTTTGGGACCAATAGGCCCTCAAATGAAACTGAATGTCTCTCATCTGGAATCTTGCTCCTTGCACTACAGCTGTGGAGGCAGCCATGTGCCCTAGAAGTTGCAGAAAGTGCCTTGCTGGTCGAGAACCACGCAGGGTGAAAGAGGATGCCAGGGCAATCAGCTTCTCTACCCTTCCGAGGGAGAAATGCCCTGGTCAACTTTGTGTCCAATTCGCACCTATGAAAGTTAGTACCTGAACTGGTTCTAGAACTGACTTTGGTAAATTCAGCAGGAATCCAGGGAAGTGAGAAGCTGCTGGGTGACTTGCAAGTGGGATTTTACCTGATCTGGGACTGACCCACAATGAGCCAGTCATCCAGGTAGGGAAACACAGCAACCCTTGCCTTCTTAAATGAGCCACTACCACAGCTAGACATTTTGTGAATACCCTTGGAGCAGAGGTAAGACCGAAGGGCATTGCTCTGAACTGGTAGTGACCTGAGGGCAGTTCGAACCTGAGGTACTTTCGTGAGAAGGCCTGATCAGGACATGAAAGTAGGCATCCTTGAGGTCCAGGGAGGCTAGCCAGTCCCTGGCCTGAGGGAGGCAAAATCATTGCCAGAGTTAACATTTTGAACTTTGGTTTCAAAAGATGCTTGTTCAGGTACCTTAAGTCTAGAATGGGCCGCCATTCTCCTGTCTTTTGGGGTAAGAAAGTATCTGGAGTACAGCCCCTGCCCTGGTGACAAGGAGGAACCCTTCCACTGCTTTGCAGTCTAGGAGGAAGAGACCTCTGCTTCCAAAGCAAAGAGGCCTCTAAAGACTTGCAGGTGGAAAATGTCTGGCTCTCATCTTTGGAAACTGTTTGAAGCTGAGAACCAGACCCTGGCTTACTACCTCCAGAACCCATTTGTCCGAAGTTAGGGACACCCAGTTCTGGCTGAAATAAGCCAACCTGCCTCCAACTGGTACAGGAGAATCGGCCCTGGGCACCCCATCAGGGTGCCTGCTTGGCAGTAGCCTTAGGCTGAGGGGTGGGGGACAGTTTACCTGCGCCCCGCCTACCTCTGCCTCTGAAAAAAACCCTCTGTGCAAAAGCAGAGGAGGCTTGGGATTGATAAAAAGGCCTGTGGAAAGGCCTGCCCCTACCTCTGGGAGTGTGCCTCTGTGGAGTGGCATGCCGCTCCTTGGCCTGGGCACTTTTGTAGGTAGTTCTGTATTCATCCATCTTTTCATATAATTTTCCGCTTGCTCTCCAAACAGAGAATTTCCCACCACAGGAAAATCCATAGCCTTTGACTGAGTATCCTGTGACAGATTAGTGCACCTGAGCCATGCCAACCTCACGGAAAGCTACAGAAGTGGCCATGACCCTAGAGGAAACATCATTAACGTCTACAGCAGTATGAAATTGAACTTTAGAGGCTTCAATGCCATCAGCAGCCATCTGTTCCATTCACTAGCCAGCTGGCCATGGGCCAACTTGGCTAACTGCAACACTGTATCCCATCTAGATTTCTGATATCTAGCCACATAAACCATATAATTTGCCTGCCTGAGTCCCAAAGAAGCTGCCATATACTGTTTTTTTCGCCATGGCATCAATCTTCCTGGAATCCTTATCAGGAGGATGTGAGGCCAGGGGGATATTAGCCTTGTCACAGGCTGCAGCTTGTACCACACCTACATGACTACACTGCTCAGTGAGGAAGTCTGTATCAGGGCCTGATAAAGTATACCTTCTGTCCATTTTTTTATCTACAGGAGGGACAGAATGAGGATTTTTTAAAATTGTTGTTGTTTGCTTCCTAAATGACTTATGCAAAGGAATAGATAACCTCCTAGACTCGGATATCCATCATCTCAACATAATCAGGCTCCTCTTGCTCATCCACAGCCTCTTCCAAGGGAAGCTGGAGGGTTTCTGCAACCTTTTTGTAAAACATAAAATGAGAAGGGGACTCAGACAGCATAGGGGGAGATTCTAATGGTCTGTCTGGAGAAATGTCCGGTTCAATGGGCACGTCCAGACCCTCCCAGCCACATACATAATGATCAAAATCTTCCTCCCTCCTGTGGTTCATAAAATTCCTCAACATCATACTCTTGAACCATGGAACCGAACGAACCAACCTTTGCCAGCTGTTGGTTCGGCCGGTCCCTGAGACAGTGACTGGACAATCTGTATGGCTTTAGCCATCTCTGCAGCAGTTGGAGAGGCAATCTTGCACTCTAGACCTGCTGATTTCTTAGATTTTTTTACTGGGACTGGTTCCTCAGAACCAGCCTTCCTTTTGCCCGAGGAAGTCTCGCCCTGGTCAGAGGGCACTCCCTCTGGTCCAGTGGGTGCTGGACCGGGCTGGCCATCCGGGTCAGCGGACTTTTGCCTCCTGCTCCCTGGAGCCGCCCAATCTTTTCTCCAGGGTGGCTGCAGGAAATTTCACACACCTGGCAGTCTGACAGGAGGTGGTCAGCCCCAGACAATAAACACATGGTGTGTGGGTCAGCCTTGGCAAAGGCTTCCCACAACATCAGAGTGTTGAAACCAGTGGGCCAGTTTTCTTTTGGGTTTCTCAGACATAATACCAGCCTATCCAAAAACTTGCCCTTTTGATGGCAGTGCCAGGCAAGACACCCTTATCGGTTCCTAACCGTGTCACGGGTATTTGAAAAAACCAATTTAAGAGATAGGTTTTTTTAGAACCGATAAGAACCGGGAACCGCACTCTAAAAGCCCAAGCTATTATTTAAAATTGTTTTTTTTAGCAAACCGATCGGTTCAAAACCGAACCGATAATTAATTTCCACACAGACTTTAAAATCCTGTACTTACGGTTTACCAGATAGAGCTTTGAACCGAAATGCGGTAAAATAAATACTTATTGCCAGTTAAAATGAACCGAAAACACTCGTTTGAACCGAGAAATGAACCGAGCTGAAGGAGCAGATCTCGGGCGACTGTTCAGTGAAGCGGAGTAAAGAATCTGACAGTTTCAGTTTGAAACTAGCCAGATAGAGCTTTAGCAAAGCGCCAGCTTGGAACTCCAGTCAGCCTGGAGTTAACTCCTTCCTCTCGGGGCAGTTCAAGTGCTGTGGCTAACTGCTAATTGTCATAATATAGCAAGACTTCATGGTGTTTGAAGGAACAGCTTGTAAGCAGGATTCTTAATCTGTTGAGGAGGATGCAGAGGGATATCATCTCCGGCTTACACCATCAGCATTTGAGTGAACTCAACCTGGTCTGTACTGAATTTCAGAGTTGTAGGATTGGAGCATGGAGATCCATCGGGTGAACTTGCCAGCTGGCTCCTTCATTTTGAATAACCATCTGAGGGCAGAGTGATCAATGATAGCTGTAAAGGAGGAGGAGTAGCAACGGTAGCAGTCAAATTTCTTTATGGCAAATACCATGGCTACACATTCTTTTTCTGTGATGCCACAGTTCTGCTCAGCTGAGGAAAGAGAGCACCCAGCATAGGAGACAAGATGTTCTGTTCCATCTTGAAGTTGACAGAGCACAGCACCCACTGCAAAGGAACTAGCATCTGAGTAGAGTTTGAAGGGTTGGTCGAACCTTGGGTAGGCCAATACTGGAGAAGGGGTCAGGTTTTGTTTTAAGGTTTCAAAGGCCTCTTTACATTCAGAAGTCCAAATATAGTCACATTCCTTTTTGGTGAGGGCGTACAGTGAAGCTGCAATCTTGGCATAGTTGCAAATGAACTTTCAGTAGTAGCCAGACAAGCCAAGGAAAGCTCGAAGGTCTTTGAGATTATTAGGCTCTGAGTAGTCTTTGACTGCTGGAGCTTGTCTGGATCTGGAGATGCTTTGAGAACTAACCACATGTTCCAGGTAATGAATATGATGCTGTGCAAAACAACACTTTTCTGAGTGAAGCTTGAGATTGGCTTGTCTGAAACGTTCGAACACTTCTTTGGATGTTGGAGGTACTCTGGCAAAGTTCTGCTGAAGACAAACACATCATCCAGGTAGACTAGACAAGATTTACAAGACAACCCATGTACTAAGGCTTCCATAACACGTTGAAATGTGGTTGGACTGTTCCAAAGACCCATAGGCAGGCGTTTGAACTGAAAAAGTCCCAAGTGGCAGTGCCATGCTGTGTATGGACGAGAAGCTGGATCAACAGAAACTTGATAGAACCCACTCTGAAAGTCTAGAGTGGTGAAGTAAGCAGGACTGGCTGCACCAAGACCCTCTAAGGTGTCTTCGGTTGTAGGTAAGGGATGAGCATCCTGTACTACATTGGCATTGAGTTTTCTGTAGTCTACCACAAAGCGATACCCTTTGTCCTTCTTTACCACCAGTAAGCAAGGTGCCCCAGAGACTTGTAGACTCTTCAACAATGTCTTGGTCGAGTATGCCTTTGATTATGTCCTCGAGGACTTGTTTCAGTTTGTGTCCCACTTTATAGGCTAGCTGACGGATTGGTTTTTGGTTGGTCTGCATTTTGATGGTGTGTTGCAGGATATCACTGCATCTGAGTTTGTTATCTAAACCAACAAACACATCCGGGTAATTCTTCAGGAATTTCAGAAGTTGTTGCTTTTCTGGTGGGGATGCTGGAAGTTTTGAAGAGGACAGTCTCTGACTGAGGAGTAACTGGGAAGCTTGAGTGGTAACGATAGTACTGGCAGGAATATAGTTGGTGGAACCCAGCTGAGGTTCTTGCATGAGATGGAGCTGGTCTCCTGAAGATAAGCAGACAAACTTTCTGATGTTGGCACCCTTTGAAATGACCACTGGCTCATCTCTGAAGTTGCAGCATTTTTGGAAGACTGAGCCATCATGCACACCGATAAGGTATTTCCTGGAAAGAGACCTGATAAATGCAGCATGGGGATCCTGTGACGATGCCAACACCTTGTGGAAGTGGTTCACCTCGAATCTTGGCAATCAGAACCATTTCTGACTGAGGAGGCACAGTGACTGAGTCTATAGCTACGAGTTACCTCTGAGGATCTAGTGACAGTTTGTCTGAGGCAAAGCCTAGGATGGCTTTGTGAGCTTTGAGAAAGTCCAGGCCAAGAATTATTGCAGGTTGAAGATCAGGCACTATGTAAAACTTGACAGTAGCTTGTTATGAGCCAAAGCAGAGCTTGAGATGGACCACGCCTGTTATAGGTACTGTAGCTGTACTTGCTGTAATAATGTACTTTATGTCAGATGAAGAGAATTAGGTATGTGATGAATAGCTTGGTTGCTCAGAATACTGCTGTTGATAACTGATATTTATTTATTTATTTTATTTAGTTTTTGTTGACCGGGTAAGTGCACTAGACAGATCCTGCCTATTTTCAGGCACGACCCGGGGGAGGGGAAAACAGATGAATACCAACTGACCTTGAACCAGATTAAGCTGATCCACTCCAGTGTCGACCAAGGCATGCATGGACCAATCTCTGATAGTTACAGGTACATAGTTTGCTAGGAGAGGTGATCAGATGACAGGTACCTTTGCCCCTGGAAGTGAGAGTGTGCCTGAGTTTGCAGTTGGAGGATGCACTGTGTTTGAACTGCGAGAGTCAGAGGGGTGGTCAGCTGCTGTGTTCCCCTGCCCAACAAAAGCCCCTAGTCTGTTGGGCTGTGCTCGTTTCCCTGATCCTGGGAGTAGTTGTGGTTATCCTGTTGATTGTGCTGTGGTGGGCACCCTTGGTTCTCTTGCATCCTGTTGTAATATTTTAGCTTCGCAGACAGTGGCAGTGTGTCCTCTGAATCCACACCACTGGCAAGTTACAGTCTCTCGGGAAGGCGGAGGTGGATCAGGTCGCTATCAAGGTGGTTGCATAGCATTAGAATTTGCAGAGGAGGCAGCTGAGCTGATGGGTAAGGTATTGATAGCTGAGATGAGCTTGTCAATCACTGTTTGTTGCTGTTGGACACATGTGGTGAGTGCAGCCGGTTGTGAGGTTTGGGGCGCTTGAGCACTAGCAGACTGAAACACTGAAACATTGAGCTAGCCATGCAGCTTGGATGGTGTTTGTCCAGGTATTTGGCTTTTGCTGTATGACATAGGTACAAAATTGAGGAGGCAGTCCCCGGACAAAGGCTGTTACTTGATCTTTCTCTGTTTTCTGTAGGTGTCTGCAGCAAGGCTCAATGTCCAAAAATGAAGGTTTCGAGAGATTCACTGGGTTGCATGGTACGTTCCCACAGCTGTTGCTCCAATAACCAGGGTGGGTGTGCTTGGAGAAAATGGGCTTTGAAGGTTGTGTACAGTGTGGCAGTATCTCCTTTGACTTGGTCTGGAAGTGCGTTGAACCAGGAAATGGCAGTCCCTCTCAGAAGCAAGTGCAAGGCATTGGAGATGCGCAAGGGATCAGTCCAACCATTGAAAGAAATCCATGCTTGGAATTGTTCCAGCCAGTTGACAGCATCTTTGTGAGGCAAGGCTGAGAAGGGTAATGGTAATAGGCTGTTATGGACTGTGGACTGAGGTGAAAATCCTCCACCATGTGTGGCATTTTGGTTATTTGGTCTGCCACTAAAAGATCCCTTACCTTCTCTGTGGTCTGCCAGACCCATCTGCTGCTGCTGGTGAGGACCCCATCTTAACCGTGCGAATAACTAGATGGACACATGAAATATAATAATGCAGGTTTATTCTGTGCTGCAGATGTTCTCTTCCTGAGGACAAGCCCCAGACTGACAAATTCGCTGACCGAAAGGCATACATGGCACTGCCAGACAGTGCAACAATTAGATACATGCAGGTTCTAAGTGCTCTTAAAGGGTGGCAGCATTAAGCCTTATGCTTAATGTGTTTCACTTGTTCCCATAGACACCATATGGCGCCGGAACCATCCATTGCTAGATCCAACCCAAAATGGCCACCGGGAACAAATGAGTTAACCATCCCAGTGCTCCCAGGTCACCCCTGAAAACATGTACTTGTGTCTAGTGGGCCTTACCTGGTTACCAAAAGAATAAAATAAAATAAAGAACAAATGCACATTCTAGATAAGTGCACACTTTTTCATTTTCTCCGATTTTTTTGCTATCTTTTGTAGCATTAAAAAAATCAGTTAAGTGTGCACAAGATAAGTACACATTTTGGATTAATGCACATGTAACCCCCCTGCAAATGGGGGTTCCCAAAAGACTTCCAGGAGCTTGCTTGAATGCTCCAAGCCTGAATGGTGTTTGGCATTTAAGCCATTTATCAGTGAGTGTTTTAGAGCTCTGGTACTGTCTCTTTAAGAGCTGTCTGCTTGCAGACATAATTAGTTTGTATGGGGACTGTGTGTTTTTTGATTGAGTACCACTCAAGCTGCTGCCAATTCACTTCATTTTGCAGTCACTAGGAGTGCAAAGGGAACCTATCTGAAAGATGTAACTGCCAGAAATTATTTAGAGTAATAATGAAATTCAGTTTGTCTAACCTGCTTTCTTTGCAGTCAGAACTGTGTCTGCTAGTTCCCCATTCTAGTTTTGAACTGCTGAACTGGACCAATCAGTGTGGTAAGCTAGCTCTAAAATGGTGCCTTGGACGAATCAGAACTTGGACTCATAATCTGAGCCAGCCACAAGAGGATTGTATGGGCAGTGACTCTGGGAGATGTAGTTTAGACTTCAGTGCCTTTTGGACCAACAGCAGCAGTCTATTGAGTGACAGCCAATCCAGTCAAGAACTGGGAGGAACTCAAAGGAAGTGCCCAGTTTTGTCGGTTGGAGGTTGAGTTGAGCTTTGGCAGTGAAGAAGGAAGGAGCTCTGTGCTTTTTCAGTGTGCAGTTTTAGTCAAAAAACGTGTGTAAGGCCCAGAGTTCCGGTCTGCAGCTTGTGTAACAGCTTGTTAGGACTGAATCCGTCCTGTGAAAAGAATCAAAGGATCTCTGAAGAGTAGAAACCAGGCTCACCCTGTAGAAGACTGGAGGAATTGCTGAAAATTGCACTCTGTCTGTCAGGAACTGAATCTGCTGTGTGTTCTCCCGGGTATTGTGCAGTAATTGCGATCGGATACAGATGCAGCCTGCCTGGTATAGTGCTTTCTTTTATATGGATGTGTGAAGAGGTTTGTGTACCTCAAGTGAGCCCTGCTGACATTGAAGGACCCTATCTTATTTGGAGGTCGTGAGTACTAATTCAGGTCGCTCCTGTTGAATTGCCACATTAAATCCAAATGGAATTACTGTACTGCTGACTGCTTAATTCTCCTTTTCTCTGTGTGAAAGGGCCCCTACCAGCTGCCACGGTTTGGACTAGCCACTAGGGCTTGGGTACCCAGGGACAGTAACTGATAGGGATAGGCCTGTGCACAGAGCCATAGGTAGATTATTAGAGTGATAAGCTAATTAACCTGATTTCCCCTGTCCTTGTTATATCCCCTAAATAAATCAGAGCTGCTTGTTTCAGCAAAGTTATACTGCCTGAGGTATTTGTCTATGTTAAAGTACTGTACTGTGATTGTTGCACTGTATCTCATTTCACAGGAGGTCCCAGTGCGGAACCAGACCTGGGGGTAAGTGTATACTGTGAAGGTAATTCTGATATATTGTGTGGGCCACTAGTGGGAAGAAAGAGTTGCAGTGTCCCAGAGGGCTGTGACCAAGTTAGTTTAACTATTGCAAACCCTGACCTCTGGGTGGAGGCACCCGCCATTGGATCCAGGCCCCTCAACCTGTTAGTGGCAAATCAGGCAGGGGTAGTAGCCCTGGGATAGCGCCATCTGGGGTTACATCTTGGAGGCACCGCTGGGATTGTGTGTCCTCTGGTGGCCATATTACGAACCACTGTTAAGAAAAATGGGTACCCGACAGAAGTGGCTGTGCACCGCTGGTGGAGTGGTGTACTGGGGAGAGATCGACCCCAAAATGCTATGCTTATCCTGGACATCCCCTGGGTATCAATACGGACACTGTGCAGGGAGTACTTTCCAAGGTGGAAGGTTTACAAAACCCTGTGGTGGTGGGTCGGCATGCTAATCTGCTCACCCACACTTTCCTGGCCCTAGTAGAGTTTAAGGATCCCATAGATAGCTCCAAAGTGCCACAGACCATTACCCCAGAGGGAGCCCTCACTGCTTGGAGAGTGATAACTAAGGACAGTAAAGACCCGGGGGGGAATCAGCCCCCACCACTATCTGAAACTTTTGAGGAGAATTTGCTGAATGGTTGCTGGGAGAGGGAAAACTGTGGAGGACTTGAAGAAACTATTCTTGCCACCTGGGGTGTTCCTCCCCAACACCTCTCCTGCTCCAGTGCCCGTAATGGTGGCTGAACCAATGCAGACTCTATTTCTGCACCTGCCATTAGTCACGACTCTTACCGAAGGTTGAGGATCTTCTCTGGCACCCTCCCACCCCCAAGGGAGGATGACTGGGAGACCTGGATAGACTATGTTGCCCCAAGTGCTAGAATGGCAATGCTCGGAAGGCGAAGCTAAAGAGGGTTAGTGAGAGCCTCCGAGGTCCTGCCCTGGCTACCATCCGTGCTAAACGGGCTAGTAACCCTGAAGCGACTGCACAGGCCTCATCTTGAGGCCTTGGAGAATGTGTATGGAGCCCAGATTCTGATGAGGACCTATGGTGGAGAGTAAGAAATGCACAACAGTACCAAGGGAGTTGTTGTCTGTGTATGTCTCTCGCTGGAAAAATTGTTGCAAGAATGCCTCAGAAAGGGTAGTTTGCCAGCGATTGAACTGGACCGAACCAGACTGGACAGAATCCTTAAGTCTGCCCCTTCTCAGAACTGCTGTTGCTTCAGTTACGCCTGGCAAATCGACTGGAATCCCCACCCTCCTATGATGAGTTAATGAGAGAAATTCGAGGAGTTGAGAAAAGGCGACCTCGGGAGGTACCTGCACCAACAGCTGTGGCTACGACCCGAGTGACTGAGGGTGACCCATCAAGTGAAGTTCAGGGGCAGAGGTTGACAGTCAATGAGTGCTCTGACAAGGAAAAAGATATGCCACAATGGGGCGAACTGTTGAGAGAGATCCGGGAATTCAAAAACAGTCCCTTTATGAAGGCCACGCCTGCAAGTACGGGCCCTGACCTATATCCGACTGCATCTGCTATGGGGTGGGGGTACCCACCCATGTATCTCCTGCTGATAACAGCTCCAAACTCAATTCCTTGACCATGGAAGTGGAGAAACTGACAAGATGTCTCCAAATGCTTATCACACCGCAGACAGAGATGGCACCCAGGTTTCCAGTTAGTAATACTCCGCTCTGGCCCCAGTGTGGCGCCTCGGCCAGCTCAAACTCCAGAAAGTATGTTTGCTATAATTGTGGGAAAGATGGGCACATGAAAGGGAATGCCAGTCCCAAAGACACTGACAAAGTTGCATATAGGCTACAAGGAGAGCTTCGGAGAAGAAATCAGTGGTTAAGAGCTGCACGACATGATCCCAGTGAGGCACCAAAATGCTAATTCACATCCTTTTGTGGCAAGGTCAGTTGCCCAGGCCCCCACTACCGCCCTCCAGACTGGTCCAGAATAGTGGGTCCCTCCATGGAGACCACTGTAAAGGTGAATGGAGTGTCTACAAGAGCTGTATTAGACAGTGGCTCCCAAGTGACAATTATGTTCCAGGATTGGTATCAGAAGCATTTGTCAGGACGTACCTTACAACCATTAGAAGGACTGCATGTGGGGTAGTAAGTGAGAAGGCTACCCTATTCCGGGTATATCCGAATTTGGCTGTCTTTCCCCACCTCCGTGGCTGGAGTGGCCGAACAAGTAGAGACCCTAGCCTTAGTGTGTCCCCCTACTGGACTGTATGATGGTGTCCTTTGTTGATTGGAACAAATGCTCATATGTTCGGAAGGCTGGCACAGTTGTGTTATGAAAAACAGGGTCAAAGACTAGTAGAGCTTTAAGAGTTCCGGCTTTAATTAAGAAGGCCTACGAGGCACAGAGAGATGCTGAAAAACAGAACCAGAGGAACCGGTCGAATTGTATGGAAGAAGGATCCTGAGTCTCTGACCCTGGCGCCAAATGCCCAGTGTACCTTACAGGAGAGGTCCGTATCAGAAAGGATGTTAAGAATAAAATATTAATGTTGGATGCACCAGGCGATGGAAAATTGCCAGAGGACTGCTGGTCAAGCCTAGTATTTTGCCCGCTAGAGCCCATGCTTTATGCCAGAAGGGTAATGGTCCAAGTTCATAATGTGTCTGAAAGAGACATTCGAGTAAACAGAGGTTGCATCCTGGCTAATGTGCATTGTAGAGACACTGCAGTGCTACCCAGCAGCAAGAGTTCAAGGAAGAATGACAGAGTAACGCCTGACTTGTTTGATTTCGCACTCCCGCTGCCAGCTGAATGGAAAGTGAGGATCAGTGAGAGCTTGCCCAGAGAGACCAGGTGTTTTCTTTAAAGGAATGGGATGTAGGATGCGTGCAAGGAGCTGAGCACAATATCCGGCTGCATGACGAAAGACCATTTCGTGAGAGGTCTCGACGCCTGGCACCTGCTGACATAGATGATGTGAGGCGGCATCTGCAAGAGATGTTAGCTGCTGGTGTAATACAAGAATCCAGAAGCCCTTATGCTTCCCCATTGTGGTAGTGAGGAAAAAGAATGGAACAGTAAGGATGTGTGTGGATTATCGCACCTTAAACCGCGGACTATCCTGATCAGTACACAATGCCCGCATTCAGGATGCTTTGGACTGCCTAAGCAGGGAGCAAGTGGTTCTCTGTGCTGGATCTCCATGATGGGTACTACCAGATCCCGATGGCCCCAGAGGACCGTGAGAAGACGGCCTTTATCTGTCCGCTTGGCTTCTATGAATTCATGAGGATGCCTCAAGGGATTTCAGGTGCCCAGCCACTTTTCAACGATTGATGGAGCGTGCAGTGGGGACATGAACTTACTAGAGTGCCTGGTATACCTAGATGATGTTATTGTGTTTGGCAGCTCACTGGAGGAACATGAGAGCAGATTATTTAAGGTATTGGACCGACTGGAGGACTTTGGCCTTAAACTGTCCATTGATAAGTGTCAATTCTTTCAAACATCAGTAAAGTATGTGGGACACATAGTATCCACCGAGGAATAGAGACCGACCCAAGTAAAGTTGAGGCCTTGACCACCTGGCACAGCCCAAAAATCTAAAAGAACTGCAAAGATTCCTGGGATTCTGTGGTTATTATCGGCGCTTCATCAAGGACTATTCAAGAGTGATCCGCCTTTACTTAACCTTACTCAAGGTATCCCCAACCCACAAAAATACCAAAAGTCAGCGCCCTCAAGACTGAAAGAGTGTATTTTCATCCGAGTGAAGTATTTAAATCTGGACTCCTGATTGTGAGACTGCTTTTCATGAGATCATATATCAACTTACCCATGCTCCAGTGCTGGCCTATGCCGATCCAAGAAAACCTACGTCCTGCACACTGATGCTAGCTTGCAAGGGTTGGGGGCTGTGTTGTACCAAGAGCACGAGAATGGCCTGAGACCAGTGGCCTTTGCCAGTAGAAGCCTGACCCCATCCGAAAAGAACTATCCTGTACATAAGTTAGAGTTCCTAGCTTTGAAGTGGGCTATTGTTGACCAATTCCATGAGTACTTGTATGGGGCTAAAATACTAGTAAAACTGACAATAATCCTTTGACCTATGTGCAGACCTCAGCTAAGTTGGATGCCACTGGCCATAGGTGGCTTTCTGCATTATCTACATATGACTATGCTCTCGAATACCGAGCAGGTCTGAACCACATAGATGCTGATGCTCTTCCGGAGGCCTGTTCCCCAGAATGATTGGGTCCGATTGGCAGAACCTGACATTCGGCACTCTGCGAAGTTTGACAGGGAGGAACAAATGTCCACGGACGCAGTGGACTGCATGGTGGATTGCTTGGGACCCTCTGAGAATTGCATACCTGCTGCTTATTGCCACTTTTCTGCAATAGACATTGGTGCACTGCCTCAGCTGGACAATGACAGTATTCGAGGGCTCAATCTCGACGATCCCATGATCAAAGCAGCTTTAGAAGCCCTCTATGCAGGAAAAGATGTGTCCAAATTACGCCCACTGATTTGAGAACTGCACTGTTATACAAAGAAGGTCCTAAGTTGAAACTGATCAATAAACTGTTATACAGAGAAACAGTAGACAGAGGGGACAAGTAGACAAACAACAACTAGTGCTGCCCACTGCCTTCGAGACTCAGTACTGAGGTCCTTGCACAACCACATGGGGCACCTTGGTATAGACAGAACACTTGACTTGGTGAGATCCAGATTCTATTGGCCTAAGATGGGGGCTGATGTGGAGCAACACATTCGAACTTGTAGTCGCTGGTTACAGAGTGAAAGCCACTTGCGCTGCCCCTTGTTAACATCACCACCACCAGTGCACCCATGGAGCTGGTCTGTATTGATTTTCTGAGTTTGGAGTCAGATCAAAGAAATATCAGTAATGTGCTGGTGGTCACTGACCATTTCACGAGATATGCCCAAGCTTTCCCACCAAAGACCAGAAAGCATCCACTGTGGCCAAAGTACTTGTAGAAAACTTTTTGTTCACTATGGGGCTCACAAAGAATCCATTCTGATCAAGGGAGAGACTTTGAGAGTCGTCTGATCAAAGAGATGCTTTCTCTGTGGGGAGTGCAAGTCCAGAACCACTCCTTACCACCCCAGGGGACCCACAGCCTGAGCGTTTCAACCGCACTTTGCTGATATGCTGGGCACCTGCACCCAAAGGACAAGCCTAGATGGAGCCAACAAATTAGCACCCTGGTACATGCTTATAACTGCACCAAAAGTGATGCCACTGATTCTCCCCACCGCCTGATGTTTGGAAGAGAGCTCGATCACCAGTAGATGTGTGTTTTGGGGTCTCTCCTGATGGGGTTCTAGCTGACAACTATTTACAGTATGTGCAAAAGTTAAAGGCCCAGCTAACTCATGCGTACCAACTGGCTCAAACCATGGCTGCCAAAAGAAATCTGGCCAACAAAGAAAGGTATGATAAAAGGTGAAAGCACAGGAACTCCAGGAGGGAGATCGGGTATTGCTAAGAAATCTGGGACTGCATGGCAAGCACAAGATTGCTGACAGATGGCACCATCTCCTCACATTGTAGTGGGCAAACTAGATGATCTGCCAGTGTACAAAGTAAGGCCTGAGAATAATTCAAAAGATGTAAAACAATGCATAGAAATCATTTACTGCCCATTGGACAAATCTTAATTGAGTCTGAGCCCTAGAAGATGCCCCTCTGGACCAGTGACTAGAGCTGCTGCTAAGAAAAGATCAAGAAAGTCTGCACCTACAGAAGCAAAGTTAAAGTGTTCCCTCCACAAGTCCCAGTTGAGCATGACTGTCAGTCCATATCGGAAGAAAGTGAGAGTGACTTTGAATACTATCCTTCTTACGAACTGAGTCAATTGTTTCGGGGCAATCCTAGTCAATACTGGAGACAAAGCTGGGCCTTCTGGACTGTCTAAGCCCCAGCCTTCATCCCTGGAGCCAATGCTCCCAGAAAGTGAAGTGCAAAGCATCAGATCAGATGAAATGGAATCATTGTGCATGGTTGAACTGTTTGAGCTTTCAGGGAGGAAAATGATAGATTGGGCAGACTGGTGATACACCCGAACAAGAAGAGTATTTTGAGTGCCCTGACAGTCCACTGCCAGTGTCCGAAAGCTCTCCATGTGAGCCAAATGTTGTGGACTCAGAAACTGTAACTCCTGGAGCTGAAAGTGCCCCAAGTTCTAGCCTCTCTACCCCCATGGAGACTCCTGACAAGTGAGGACAATGCTGAAAATGAGGCTCAGAGTGCAGAGACTATAACAGTTCCCCTAGAAAGACTGGTCGAGCTGTAAAGCCTGTGGTGCACCTCAGTTATGATTCACTTGGAGGCCTGTGGACTTGCCTCTCAATGTCGTCCGCCAAGAGTGTATGTGTCCCCGAGCTCATTGCCCAAACTGAGCATCAGTGCTAACTCAAGTTACTTGTGTTGCCCTCTAAGTATGGTGCCCTTGCCCACATCAGCCCCAAGGTAACTGATAGGAAGGGCCCCTCTCTTCAGGTTTCATGTACAAGAGGTAATAACTTGAGTTATGGTACAATGTGTATGTAATACTGTGTAAAGAGTGACGTACTGCATATGTTTCAGAAATGTGTTCTTGGTAAAATGATATATTGACTGATGATTACATATGCGAGCCTAATGCAAATGTATATGGTTGCAGTTGAAACTTATGGGTACTTGCTTGGACGCCGACGCAAGCTTTCCCAGGCTAGGAAGGGTGTAACTCTGCAAATGGGGTTCTCAAAAGACTTCCAGGAGCTTGCTTGAATGCTCCAAGCCTGAATGGTGTTTGGCATTTAAGCCATTTATCAGTGAGTGTTTTAGAGCCTCTGGTACTGTCTCTTTAAGAGCTGTCTGCTTGCAGACATAATTAGTTGTATGGGGACTGTGTGTTTCTTGATTGAGTACCACTCAAGCTGCTGCCAATTCACTTCATTTTTGCAGTCACTAGGAGTGCAAAGGAACCTATCTGAAAGATGTAACTGTTTGCCAGAAATTATTTAGAGTAATAATGAAATTACAGTTTGTCTAACCTGCTTTCTTTGCAGTCAGAACTGTGTCTGCTAGTTCCCCATTCTAGTTTTGAACTGCTGAACTGGACCAATCAGTGTGGGGTAAGCTAGCTCTAAAATGGTGCCTTGGACGAATCAGAACTTGGACTCATAATCTGAGCCAGCCACAAGAGGATTGTATGGGCAGTGACTCTGGGAGATGTAGTTTAGAACTTCAGTGCCTTTTGGACCAACAGCAGCAGTCTATTGTGATGACAGCCAATCCAGTCAAGAACTGGGAGGAACTCAAAGGAAGTGCCCAGTTTTGTCGGTTGGAGGTTGAGTTGAGCTTTGGCAGTGAAGAAGGAAGGAGCTCTGTGCTTTTCAGTGTGCAGTTTTAGTCAAAAACGTGTGTAAGGCCCAGAGTTCGGGTCTGCAGCTTTGTGTAACAGCTTGTTAGGACTGAATCCGTCCTGTGAAAAGAATCAAAGGATCTCTGAAGAGTAGAAACCAGGCTCACCCTGTAGAAGACTGGAGGAATTGCTGAAAATTGCACTCTGTCTGTCAGGAACTGAATCTGCTGTGTGTTCTCCGGGTATTGTGCAGTAATTCGATCGGGATACAGATGCAGCCTGCCTGGTATAGTGCTTTCTTTATATGGATGTGTGAAGAGGTTTGTGTACCTCAAGTGAGCCCTGCTGACATTGAAGGACCCTATCTTATTTGGAGGTCGTGAGTACTAATTCAGGGTCGCTCCCTGTTGAATTGCCACATTAAATCCAAATGGAATTACTGTACTGCTGACTGCTTAATTCTCCTTTTCTCTGTGTGAAAGGGCCCCTACCAGCTGCCACGGTTTGGACTAGCCACTAGGGCTTGGGTACCCAGGGACAGTAACTGATAGGGATAGGCCTGTGCACAGAGCTACAGGTAGATTATTAGAGTGATAAGCTAATTAACCTGATTTCCCTGTCCTTGTTATATCCCCCTAAATAAATCAGAGCTGCTTGTTTCAGCAAAGTTATACTGCCTGAGGTATTTGTCTATGTTAAAGTACTGTACTGTGATTGTTGCACTGTATCTCATTTCACAGGAGGTCCCAGTGCGGAACCAGACCTGGGGTAAGTGTATACTGTGAAGGTAATTCTGATATATTGTGTGGGCCACTAGTGGGAAGAAAGGGGGGTTGCAGTGTCCCAGAGGGCTGTGACCAAGTTAGTTTAACTATTGCAAACCCTGACCTCTGGGTGGAGGCACCCGCCATTGGATCCAGGCCCCTCAACCTGTTAGTGGCAAATCAGGCAGGGGTAGTAGCCCCTGGGATAGCGCCATCTAGGGGTTACACACAATTTCTCTGTTTCCCAACAAAACTCTTCTCAGGTAATTAACACCTGATAAGTGCATAACTTACCTTTTGACTCTCAGTAAGTATGAGAGATGCACTTAACACACTGCCTGTGGCTACAATGCCAAACTGTAGTGTTAATTACATGATACATTCTCAACAGTTGTGAGTGAAGCTTTTAAAACCCTGAGTGCAGCGAGGAGCTGGATTGTCTAACTGCAGCATGGATCAAAAAAAAGTGACTGTCTCTCGGGCAAAAACTAGCTCTGCTACAGCATCTCAGGCTGCCAACTGTGAAGCGCATCGATGTAGCAGCTGAGTATGGGGTAGATCTTTCTAGTGTCCAGAACTGTGGCAAATAAAGATAGGCTGTTTGCTGAATGGGAGCGTTCTGAAAATCAGTACACAAAATGCCACCGTGTCAGGAAGAACGACCAGGTGGAAGAGGCTCTACTGAGATGGTTCTCTAATACAAATGATTTAGATGCCCTAGTTACTGGTCCCATACTGTTAAAGAAACCTCAGCAGCTGGAAGATAATGGGGATCCAGTTTACAGCCACAAACAACTGGTTGTGCCATTGTAAGGAACACAATGGCATAGTTTTTAAGTGTTGCCATGGTGTAAATAAAACAGGACATTGACTTACGGTCTGCCGATTCCTGGCTAACTACAGTATTACCCACATTTTAAAAGATTACCCACCTGACTGTATCTTCAATTGTGTTGAAATGGGTCTCTTTTTTTTGAGCAACTCCCAATGGTACCCTGTTGTTTAAGCCCAATGCAGAAGCGATGGCAAGAAAGCAAGAGAGTGTATTTTGTCTTGGTGTGTTGTAACCTCTCTGGGACTGAAAACATAAACCAGTTGTTGTTGGGAAATCCAAAAAGCCAAGATGGTTTTGGATACTTCAGATGAACTTCCAGTTGATTATGAGGTCAATGATAACACATGGATGGCTGAAGAAATCTTCAGCAACTGGCTACAAAAATTGCACTTTCAGTAGCGCCACAAAAGGAAAAATCGCAATGTTACTGGACAGTTGCTCTGCCCATCTAGACATCATGCTAAGCCACATCTGATTAATTTTCCTGCCACCTAACACCACCTTATTAATCCAGCCTAGGGATGGGTATCATCAGGAATGTCAAACATCACTGCCATGGCCAGGTAAGACTTGGGGTGGGGGTACTAAACTGCCGATTACTGACTGAACTGTGTTTAGCAGTGTCCAGATCCTGTAGGTTTTATTTCCTTTGTTTTCCTAACAGATGCTACAGAAGATAATTCTCTGCTTGGATGTGGGGTAAGGGGGCCTGGATGTAAGTAGTGATCTAACAAAGAAAGTCAGCATATTTGATGCTACAAAAATACTTGATCAAACCTAGCATCTAGTGAAGCCAGAAACAATTCACAATTCTTACCATAAAGCCAGATTTGTAGACCCATCTGGCATAGAGGAGGTAGCTGAAGGAGAGGCCACACCTGTCTTACTACCAAACATGAGCACAGCAGATTTTGAGGTTTACCAGGATATAGACGAAACACTACCTACAGCAGGAATGATTCTGGACTCTCTGCTATGCAACAAAATCTGTGGCTGCTGAGAAGACGAGGAGAATGGGCCCAACAATGACTTTGATGAGCCAGAGTTCATCATGTTGGAAGCACTTTATGTATGGTCAAAATAAGTGCTTTCATCCATGCTAGGAAAACATAATTTAACCCAACTGTTTCTAGTCTGAACACTACGCTTGCACTGAAATGAGGAAGCAGACCAAAATCACATCTTTGCATGACTGTGAATGACACTGACAAACAGAACAGCTGATTTGTTTTTTTTTAAGTAACACAGCCTATTACTACATATAGCAGTTTTGTATGTAATAACATTGCATTTAATATCAAAATAATGATGAAGTGTAATTTCATATGTACGGCTCAGTCATTTTCATTGTAAAGATACAGGTCCAGATAAGGGCACAGCCCACTTAAATGCACATTTTTCTCATGCAAAATAGGTGTGCATTTAAGCAGGCTGCACTGTACTACTTAACTGCCTCATTATGTTTCTAAACAGCTACTACAGATAAAATGTGTGACTAGGATCTGTCTTCTCGCCTTCTTGAGATTCAGTAGGACTCCCATAGAGGTAAGGAACCGAGAAGCTGTGGCCACTGCTCTTTCTGTCTCCTGCTGGGACGGACTGGTAAAAGCCACTCATCTAGGTAGGGGAAGACCTAGAGCCCAAGTTTTCTTAGATGAGCCGCAAGAACTGCAAAGCACTTTGTAAAGACTCATGGCGCCGAAGACAACTCAAAGGACAGGATATGAAACTGATAATGCTGACCCAGTACCATGAAACAGAGGAATCTGTGGTGGTTAGGGTGGACTAGGATGTGTGGTAGGCATCCTGCATAGTTAGTGAGACTAATCAATCCTGAGGCTTGAGAAGTGGTAGCAAGGTTCCCAGGAGATCATTCTGAACTTTTCTCATTCCATGAACTTGTTCAAGTCTCTGAGATTGAGAATGGGGCACATGCCCCTGACTTCTTCAGAACAAGGAAATAATGGGAGTAAAGCCTGTGTTGACTCTGCCTCTAGCACTTCTTCCACTGCCCTCTTGTTCAGAAGGCCTGCAATCTCCTTCGCCAGAAGTTCTGATGAGTGGGCTGAAAGAAGGGTTGCTTCCTGAGTGATAATCTGGACAGATTTCAGTAAAATTCAGGAGTATCCTCTCAGATAATCCTGAACACTGTGTTCATCATAATGGATTAATGCTAAAACTGAGTCAGGTGCCCCCACCTACTGGAAAGGTAAGGTCTGCCTTGGGCAGTGAGACAGGGCCTGGACTGGGACTTCAGAGAGTGGCACTAGATGCTTTTGGGGCCTGTGCCTTTGGCTGTGCTTTCGTTTGCGTTGGGGAGGCTGAGAGTTGATTTGAGCTCCTTGTTTTTGCCCCCGAAAGGACTGCTTATTATGGTAGAAGCCTCACCCTTTCACCCTTGGGGATGGAGGATAGGCCTGGAGGTCTTGATGGCTGTTCTAGTTTTGTGGATGCTCAAGAGACTGTTCTACCTGCTGTCTAACAGGTAAGAACCATCAAAGTGAACATTCATAATCTGTTGTTGGACACTGTTGGAGAGGCAGATGTCTAAAGCCAGGAATGTCTTCTTATACAAATTCCTGCAGCAGTAGAGTGCAAGGCAGTGTCAAAGGTGTCCATAGCTGTCTTAAGCTAATGACTGTTGGACTCAATACCATGAGTAACAGTCTGGAGAATCTTCTGTTTGATCTTGGATTCAGGCAGGGATTCTGTTAAGAGACAGAGAGTTCAAAGGCACGCTCATACTAGAAAAATGCCCTTGTCAGCTCTCTATCCTCATGCTAAGGGTAGCAGCAGTGAAGAAAAAATTACTCACCTTGGTAATTGTGTTTCTTCTAATGGAGTCTTACTGTAATCTGACTTATTGCAGTTAGCCACAATACTTGAACTGCTCCGGAGAGGAAAGAGTTAAATTCTATGCGGGGCATAGAACGCTGAGCTCGAGCTCGGTTCAAACCTCTGTCTGCTGCACTTCAAAGTGTAACCGTCAGATTCTTATGAGCTACTAATAACTCACTAAACCCCACTATGTGGAAACTGTAAAATTTGTACTAGCCAAATGGCAACCAAATATTTTGGATCCCACAAAAGACTCAAGTCGAGAAATACAAAATAAAAAAACAGGTAGTGAACACTTATGACTATAAAATAAACATGAACCATTCCCCCTCTGTAAAGGGAAGGCGTGCCCAAATGCACCCCTGGGGTGCAACACTGTGCCAGCCAGCCTACTTCCCAAAACCAGGTTCTGAGAGGGGAGGCAGGGAGGAAGGTCAGAATACAGCAAGACTCCATTAGAAGAAAAACAATTACTAAGGTGAGTAATTTTTTCTTCAAAAAACATGAAGTCTTGCTGTATTCTGACTTTATTGCATACTACCAAGCAGTACCTTCATGGAGGCGGATTCAAACCTGTTTTGGGAATAGGCTTGCAGTACTGCTTGTAGCCAAACCTAGCATCACTCCTAGCCTGGATATCCAGAGAGTAATGCTTGGTGAATGTATGGACTGTTTTCCAGGTGGCTGCTTTACAAATCTCTATTAAGGGAATATCCTGGCAGCAGCCAGGAAGCTGTACCTCTAGTCGAATGAGCCCTAGGCATGAGGGTAGTATTCTGCCTATTTTCTCATAGCAGAATTGTATGCAAGAGACAATCCACCTGGCAACAGTTCTCTTAGTAGCAGGTTTGCCCTTTCCCACCTCCCCATAAGTGAGGAACAACTGAAGAGAGTCAAACCTGTGTGCCTTAGTATGCTCAACGTAGTAACTAAGGGCCCTCTTAACACCTAAACTGTGCAATCTTCTCTCTCCTGAAGAAGAATGATCAGTGAAGAAGACAGGGAGCGACATGGATTGGTTCAAATGAAAATCTGAAACTACTTTGGGTAAGAACCTCCTATTGGTTCTAAGGACCACCTTATCTCTGTGGAATTAAATGAAATCAGGCTCCACTGATGGAGCCTGTAATTCACTGATACGCCTGGCAGAGCTAATAGCTATCAGACACAGTTTTCAAGTCAAGTACTTAAGCCTGCTGCAGACAAGGTATTTCAAAGGAGGTTGCATAAGCTGAGCAATGCAAACATTAAGGTCCCAAGCAGGAATAGGATCTCTAAAGGGGATTGGTATGAAGCAATCCTTGAAAAATTTAAAAGAAAACAGGATGGGATGTCAGTAAGGAGGGCTTTCCCACTGACAGAAAAGCAGAAACAGCTGCCAAGTGTACCCTGAGTGTAGCTGGTCTGAGGTCTAGGCCATTAAGATAAACCATATAATCCAGAACTGTAGACAATTCAGCAGTGTCTGGAGATACATGCTTCTTGGAACACCAAATACTACATCTTTTCCATTTGGAGTTATAAGTTTTTCTGGTGGCAGATTTTTGAGAGGCTTTGAGAACATCCAGAACCCCTTGAGACAGATACAAATTTGCATACTCTAACTCTTCAAGAGCCATGCCTTGAGATTGAGAGACCTAAGGTTGGGATATCAAATCTTCCCCTGAGAGGAGGTTAACAGATTGTGATTCCTGGAAAGAGACAGGGGAAGATGGACTGCTAGGGACAGCAACAGTGGATACCAAGGCTGCCTGGCCAAATCTGGAGCAATCAGGATCAATCTGCAGGATTTTGACCTTATCTTGACCAGGACCTTGAACAGTAGAGGAAAAGGAGGAAGGCATACAGAAATTTCCCTTCCCAATACAGAATCAGAGCATTCAGAAGGACTGAGCCCAAGACTAGGGGTCTGCAACAAAAGAAGGAAGTTGGTGATTGTCTGGGGTTGCAAAGAGATCTATCTCTGGGTGCCCACCTTGAAAAAAAATCACTTTTAACACTAGGGATCCAGGGACCATTGTGATGGCTCTGGGAAATCCTGCTCAATGCATCTGCTAGCACATTGTCCTTTCCTGGGAGGTGGACTGCTACCAGAGAGGTCTGTAGAGAATAAGCCAGGGACCACAATGTCATGGCTTCAGTGCACAAGGCCGTAGACTGAGTGCCCTGCAAGCCACTTTCTTATTATCCTGTCAACATCCTGCCTAAGTCAACCCTCTCATCTTTCCCTGTGTATACTACCCAGACCTGTCACCTCTCCCTGGCCCCAAGCTCAGGCTTCCAGTTCTATCAGCCAACTTGGTGCATTATACTTCAAACTAATCTCTCTAGATAGTAGGCACTTACGTAAGTATGAATAGTTCTAGATGTGTGTGGTCACGTATGTTATGCCACCCTCTCTGTGGCACATGTATGTACTGTCTCCTCATGTAGCAAGTTTGTAAAGCCACACTTAACTATGTAACAATTGTTCAATTGCTTGACTCCAATGTTCAACCTACTGATTGTTTTATGTATACCCTCACCTTGTACCCCCAGGTCACACCATGAGACGAGCATCTTGTTGCTCAGTGTGCCTCCTGGTGAAACATTTTCAATAAATAAATAAATGATATACCACATGGTGGTGGTTGTCTGTCCTGACCTGAACCACCTTGTCCTGTACTGATTGAGAGAAGGTTTGCAGGGCCAGATAAGCTGCCCTGAGTTCCAGAAGGTGTATGTGGTGAAGAGACTCCTGAGTGGACCACACTCTCTGGGCTGTGAGGGTCCCCAGGTGAGCTCCCCACCCCAGAAGAGAAGCATCTGTGGTTAGAACTACAGAATAAGGCTGAGTGATGAATGGGACTCCTTGCCTGAGATTGTCCTGATCCTGCCATCATTGAAGGGTGTGGATCTTGGTCTGAGTTACTGGAACAAGTTTGGTTAGAGGATCTTTTTTCTGAGACCAAAAAGCCCTCAGGTGAAACTGAATGTCCCTCATCTGAACTCTGGCCCCTTAGACCACTGCAGTGGAAGCTGCCATGTGGCCCAGAAGCTGAAGAAAGTGCCTTGCTGATCAAGAAACCAGAAGGTGGAAGGAGGAAGCCAGTTCTATGATGGCCCTTACTCTTTCCAGGGAAGAAAGTTTTGCTTTGACAGTATCCAGCTCTACCCCTATGAAAGTGAGAAGCCGAGAACTGACTTGGGAAGACTGAGAAGAAATCCTAGAGAAGTGAGCACTTGCTGGGTCACTTGCAGATCTGACTTGACTTGGTCTGGAGACTGACCCACAATAAGCCAGTCATCCAGGTAAGGGAATATGGACATATTTTTTCTCCTTAGAAAAGCCACTACTACTGCTAGGCATTTTGTAAACACCCTTGGAGCTGATGTTAGGCCAAAGGGCATTGCTTGGAAGTGGTAATGGCCTGAAGGCAATTCAAACCTGAGGTACTTTCTGTGGGAGCATCTGATGGGAATGTGAAAGTAGGCACCTTTAGGTTCAGGGAGGCTAGCCAGTCCCCTGGCATTAGAGGGAAGGATTATTCCCAGAGTAACCATTTTGAACTTTAGTTTAAAGATGTTTGTTCAGGTACCCTAAGTCTAGGACGGCCTCCACTCCCCTGTCTTTTTGGGGTAAGGAAGTACCTGGAGTACAGACCTTGCCCCTGTGTATTGTAGGAACTCTCTCTATAGCCATTATTAGTAGAGATGAAACCTCTGCCTCTAGGGCAATGGTTTCGAGATGCTTGCAGGTGGACAAGATCTGGCTCTCAGCTTTGGGAATTTTTGAAGCTGAGAATCAGTCCCTGGTTTACTACCTCCAGGACCCACTTGTCTGAGGTAACAGACTTCTAGTCCTGAAGTAGTAAGCCAGCCTGCCTCCTACAGGAATTAGGGAGTCGACCTGGCTGACACATCAGGGTGTCTGCTTGGCAGAACCCTTAGGCTGAGGAGTGATTCAGCCCTGCTCATCCCTTCTGCCTCTCCCTCTGAAGCAGCCCCTCTGAGAAAAGGGAGAGGAGGCCTGTGCTTGGTAGAAAGGCTTATGAAAAGGCCTGCCCCTGCCCCACAGCCTGCTGCCTTTGAGGAGTTGCCGGCCTTTCCTTGGCTTGTGCACTCCTGCAGGTGGTCCTATATTCGTCCATCTTTTTCATGTAATTCTCTGTCTGCTTCCCAAACAAAGAATTACCCACCACAGGGAAATCCATGGCCTTAGCCTGGGTGTCCTGTGAAAGGCTAGTACATCTGAGCCAAGCCATCCTCCGAAGAGCCACAAATGTAACCATGACTCGTGATGACACATCACTGGAGACCACAGCAGCAGCATGAAATTGGATCTTTGATGCCTCAATCCCATCAGCAGCCACCTCCTCCAGCTCCCCCAGCTCCCTGGCCAGCTGGGGGGAGGTCTGCTTAGCCAGTGCCGGTACAGTGTCCCACCTGGACTTCTGGTACCTGACTGTATAGGCCATGTAATTAGCCTGCCTGAGTCCAAGGAGGATGCCATGTACTGCTTCTTTGCCGTGGCATCCAGCTTCCTGGAGTCTTTATCTGGGGGGGGTGAAGTCAAGGGTATGTTAGCCTTATCACAGGCTGCAGCCTGCACACCCCCAACATGGCTGCATTGCTGGTATAAGTACTCCATACCTGAGCCTGATAACATGTACCTCTTGTCCATCCTTCTGTCAATAAGAGGTAAAGAATTTGGGTTTTTTAACAATTTTTGTGTCTGTTTCCCAAAGGACTTATGAAGGGGAACAGACAACCTCTTGGACTCTGGGATGTCCATCATTTCATAGTAATCAGGCTCCTCTTGTTCCTCAACAGCTTCTTCCAAAGGGAGCTGGAGGGTTTCTGCCACTTTTCTGTAAAACATAAAGTGGGAAGGGGACTCAGAAAGCCTGGGATGGGAAACACCAGAAGGCCTGCCTGGGGAGATGTCCAGTTCAATGGGCTCATCCAGACCTTCCATTCCATCATCATCATCATCATCATCACCTTCATAATCATCGTCCCCCTCCAAATTCGGTTTAAAAAAATCTTCAGGGGCATAATCCCGAACAGGAGGAACCGACTGAACTGAACTCCTGCCAAAAGGCAGGTCGGAACTGAACAAAGTGATTTAACAATCATAATCGCTCGGGCAATTTCCTCGGCGGTCGGAACATGCGATTCTGGATCCGAACCGGCTGATTTTTCTTTTCTTTTCCTTTTCGATGGAACCGATCCCTCGGAATCAGCTCTCCTTTTGCCTGAAGAATTATCACCCTGGTCAGAGGGCACTCATTCTGGTTCATCCAAAACCGATCCAGGCTGGCCATCTGGGTCAGCGGACTTCTCGGCCTCCTTCTCCCTAAGCCTGCCCAATCTCTTGTCTAGGGTGGATTTAGGGAAATTTTTACAAATTTAGCAGTCTGAATCGAGGTGGTCAAACCCCAGAAAATAAACACAGGTGGTGAGGGGATCAGCCTTAGCAAAGACGTCCCCACATATACTGCAGTGTTGAAACCCAGTGGGCCTGTTTTTTCTTTTGGGTTTCTCAGACGTAGCCATCCTGTCAAACAAACTTACCCTTTACTTGGCGAAAGTCAGGTAAGACCCCCTTATCGGTTTCTAACCATGTTACGGGTATTTGAAAAAAACGCAAGAAACACGTTTTTTTTAAACCAATATGGACCAGTAACCACACACTAAACCTGAAAGAAAAAACATACACAAGATAACTGGTTCAGCCGAACCAGTTAAAAGTTCAAAATTACAATTTCCACAAGTATCCTATAGCTAGTCCACTACCTATGTTACTTACTGTACCACAGACAGAGATCTGAACCGAATTAGAAATGAAAAGATTGGTAAAACCGACGACTTTAACCGACTGATGAACCGTGAGCAGAGGAGAAATCTCCAGAGCAACTGTTCAGTTAGGCGGAGTAAAGAATCTGATGGTTACACTTTGAAGTGCAGCAGACAGAGGTTTGAACCGAGCTTGAGCTCAACGTTCTATGCCCTGCATAGAATTAAACTCTTTCCTCTCTGGAGCAGTTCAAGTGCTGGGGCTAACTGCAATAAGTCAGAATACAGCAAGACTTCATGTTGTTTGAAAGTCCTTTTCCCCATAGTGTTTATTTTGCGTGACTCCTTATTAATAGGGTGCACAGTCATTTCTTGAGGAAGAATGGCTTTGACATTAACAACTAAACTGACAGTCTTGTCAACAACAGGCTGAGAAGCAAGGATAAGCCTGTCCTTAGAGGCAGTGTACTTACGGTCTATCTGCCTACAGACAGAGGGAATAAGCAGGCCTATTCCATACTGTGTCTGAAAGAGTCTTAAACACAGAGGGAATAGGAGGTATGAGATTGACTGGCATGGTGGAAAAGTTGAGCCAGTCCAGATGGAGACATTTACCTGGGTCAGTAGCTGAGGCTCAAAAGCAAGTGTAGCATACATGTTATGGAGAACAGCCTGAAAAGAAAGGCCCTCCCGAGAACAAGAGAAGGACCTGGATTTGAAGTGTCCAGGCTATAAAAAGAGTTGTCGTCGCTGCCTCAGAAATAATGAGTTCAGGGTCAGACTCACCCCACTCCAGATCCTCCCTGGGTGGCACCGTGGGTAGGATTGAGTTTGGTTGGTACCAGGAGCAGAGACAGGGGTGGCACTTAGCTAGGCTCCGAAAGGCCTGAACTTGGCATTGAGACTGGCACTGCCCATGGCATCGAAGATCCATCTGGCACTGGAGTGACCGGCTGAGATACCGGGGCTGGTCCCAAAGCAGTGACACTGAATGGGCTACACTGAATGGGGGTGCAGCCAGTGGAACAGGCATCAGTAGCATAGTCACCAGCAAGGACTTGGAGGCTGTTGATGAGCCAAACACTCTATCCAGCTAGAAGGCCCTGGCTGCAGCCCCAATGCCCCTAGCCCTGAAGGGCCAGGGGCTGGCTCTACAAGAAGGGGCAAACAAGCCAGACACTGTACCCACTACTCCATAAGAGCTGCCCAGTAGTGAAACTGCCCATCAGAGTTTCCACAGGTAGACAGGGAGGGTCTCCAGGCCCCGAGACCTCAACCTTGCATGAGCAGAGTCCATCGGCAATGCTGACAATGCCAGGGAAGGCCTTCTGCTCCGAGATGCTGAGGACCTTGCGGTAGACCTCATGGAGGGTGACCTCACATGATACTACCAACAGGAAGAGGAAGAACTTGAGGCCGAGATGTGCCGGGTCCCTAACCAGGATTGGGAATGGGACAGCTTCTTTTTGTGCTTATGGGAGAGCTGTCCTCCCCCCCTGAATGTTGAACCTCCCATTGTCAGAACCCTCCACCAAAGCAGGAAGTGGACCGGACATGGCTCCACCACCAAAGCAGCATGCCTGAAAAGTCTACCTACTGTCACCGTTACTGTCCATGGCTGTCAACCGTTGATTGGCAGGGCTAAGAGAGACTGACAGAAATATCTGTGTAAAATCACTAAATTGACATAAAAATAACAAACACTAACTTTAAACAATAAAACTGATAAGAACTCAATGATGTTGTCATATAGGCGTGAAGTTCTGACTCCTGGCAAGGGAGCAATTTTGTCACTGATGTGAAAAAGGAACTGAGGCAGTTTTGGGTTGCTACCATGGTAAGCCTGTCCCATGAGCTCCTCCTCACAACAGTGCACACAGAACAGATTACCTCGGTGCCAGCCCTCCTGCAATGTTCTAGCTCCTGCAGGGTCCTAGTGCCTCCAGCTCAGAACCCATTTGTGTGAATCAATGGTGAAGACTGATTCTGGAAGAGCAATCTGTTTCTCACAGAAACATTCAAGCATAGACAATGACAGCAGAAAAGACCAATGGTCCAACCAGTCTGCCCAAGTTTCCTGTTTATCCATGGAACCTACTGTCCCTCCTGGTCTTAGCCTCCCATCCTTCTCCCCATTATCCTTCCAGCTTCTGCTGCCCCAAGCAACCACTATACCCTTCATTCTATCCCAACTGTGCTTGAACCCACCAACAGTTTAAGCACCCACCACTTCAGCAGACAGGCCGCTCCATGGCTCCACCACCCTTTTGTAAAATAATATTTCTGCCGGCCCGCCGCACAGCAGCAAGGCGTCCGGCCAGGCGCCAACATCCCGGGTTCAGAGACGGATTCGGGAGTCAGAGGGTCAGCGGGGAGAAGGATTGTGCATCCTAGGGACTGCCTCCTTCTCCATGGGGAGGAAGGAAGAGTGTCCAGTGCATTGCGGACCTCTGGCAGAGGCTGAGGGTACCACCACTGCCAGTGCCACAATGCAAGAGTGGGGGCGGGTGGACGCTGGTCGTCATTGCATGTTCCTGCTCCCAGGGAAGTCTCCAGCATACAACAAAAATGCCACCACTACGAGCATGATGCCCACCTCCTGTGCCACCAGCCCCAAACTGCCCGATCCCACCAGACAGTATTCCACAGAGCAGCAACCCCCACGGCCCCACCCGGGGGGGCAAGCCCAGGGAGCCCTGCCGGTTGCAGCGATGTGACCAGTACTCTGGGTGTGTTTCCTTTGGGGGGGGATCGTATCTGTGGCCCTGCCTTGGGGGAAAGCCAGGAGGATCGAGATCAGGCTCGGAGGGGGACGGTGTCAGGAGTGCAGGAAGGAAAAAAGACAGAGGTGGCGACACACACACAAAAAAATAATACTTCCTCATGTCCCTTCTGAGCCTCCCTTCTGTCAGTTTCCACTTGTGTCCATGTGACCGTGAACTAGTATTCAAGCTAAATATTCCCCCATAGTTCACCTTATTAATTCCTTTTAGGAACTTGAAGGTCTCTATCATATCTCCCCTCTCCATTCTGGTCTCCAGCGAGTGCATGTTAAGTGCCTTGACGTGCTCCTCATAGAAGCTGCTCTGTTGGACCTGAATCATTTTTGCTACCCTGCAGATAGATTAAACAGCATTGCCAGAGCAGCCTTTTAGGGCATCCAAAATGCTTTCACTATACCTCTGCACCCAATAGAAACATAAAATCTGTTTACAGAAAAGGACCACTTGGCCATCCCACTCTGCCCAGATGTTCCCTGCCTAGTCTGTCTCAGCAGACCCAAACTGGTCTCCAGACATCCTCCCTCCTCCCTACCTAGTTTCTAAAATACCCCTGTGTCTATCCCATGCATGCTTGAAGCCCCCCAGCTGTTTTTGCCTCCACAACTTCAACTGGCAATCTGTTCAGGCATCTACCACCCTTTCAGTGAAGAAGTATTTCCTCACAACTCTCTTAAACTCCTCACCCACCTTCACTGCATGCCCCCTGGTCCTAGTTTTCTCATACTCATTTGAAAGAGACTCCACCCCTGCACCCTGTTCACCCCTTTAAGGAACTTGTAGGCCTCTATCATATCACCTTGCAACAGCACCACAGTATTGTCTGTCTTCAGAACTTTAGTGCTTCAGTTTCTAGCTTTAGTTGTATATAAACCAATAACTCAAGACCAGAATAAGAAAACAAAGCTGCCCCCACTACTGTGAACATGCCAGCTTGTGCCACGGTGGTCACGCCTGCATGATTGTGTTTTGAAGTCAGGCAATGTTATCATCAGAGTGTGAGTGCACCAAAGTGCAGGGTGCATTAAAGTGCTGTCTGTTAAAGACACATGCTGAAATCTATTAATGAAAGTGACTAGTACATAGAAAGTGTAAAAAGTGCAAACAACAAGGTGCAAGACAATTGGAAATGTGCAATGCCTGGCAAACAATATATTTATCAGACAATTAACAGGTCACTACAAAGGGGAAACTGGGAAGCAGGTTGGGCGAACACATACAAAAAACACATATGGGCTGAAAGAAGGCGGGAGAGTAAGGACAAGCAGCCAAGGACAAGAGATGCACCACAAAAATGTGGAGCAGATTTTGTAAAGTCAATGACACATTATTCAGTTCTCTAGGATCAGAGAAATGAGTGCAATGGGAGGTCACCATTAAGGCCATAAGGTGCCATAATATTAAGAGTTGATAGATGAGGCGTGCAAAAACCGCCTTCCTTTGGTATGGAGGATGATGAATACCTGCCAGATTGGGAGCAAATCCTAAATAAGCACAGCCACGACCTAATCTTATTGACTATTAAAAAAAATCAAAGAAAGAGGCCGAAAAAGCAGCTGCAGAGATCACTGAGCTGGAACAGAAACTAGTGGAGAAATTATTAGCTGAGGACTTTGCTGCTCTTAAGCATAAAACAAAAGCACACATTCAAAAATACCATAGTAACTTAGTTATATATATAAATAGCACAAACACCTGAGGGATAAAGGTGATTACAAGAGTGGAAAAATATATATCTTGCATGGCCCTCATACAGAACTCAGACAAAGGGAGGAAGGGCAGCTTTCAGAACGGACAACCAAGATGCATCTTCTAGACTGGAGGACGATTTTAGTGAAGCCAGGAGTCATGTAGAGATACATCGAACACTAGGCATCATTTTTAGAGAAAGACATGAAAGATCAGGACATAGACCCTCTAGAGATGTGAAGAGGAGGTGGACAAGGAGAGGCCTGGGCAAGATGAAGCAGGAGAGGTTATAGAGGCAGAAGAGGAAGCTCACGTTCGAGAGGGAGACCAGAGCAGGGACCGGCAAGGGGATCCCCAAGGAAGAAGTACCCAAACTGGCAATCATAAAACTGTCTAAAATCACTCTGACACCTATTCAGGAAACAGTTCATAGTATAGGCCTCTCAGTCATGCCCACTAATAGGCCTGAAGATTTTGATAATGAAGTAGATCTGTTTAAGTTTTACAGATGTCTCCATCCGTTTGAATTCTTTGAAAACAACCCCACACTGCAGCCTACAGTCAACATAGAAGAGCACTCTGTAAATAGAGAACATGCAGATTGTCATGTTCCTTTAAACTTCTGTTCCCCCTGCTACTAGTCCAACACTGACTATTTTCTACAATCTGGTCTCTAGTGAATTTAGAAATTCCTCACTACTAAACCTCATGAGAGAACAAAGACCCAGAACGTCAGTAAAAGTGAAAGGATGCCCCTTTCTGATTTATTTAAGATGACAAATGCCCTTATTAAGCCAACAGATCAGGGAGGCAAGGTAGTGGTGTGGGAATGTACAGACTATATCCAGGAGACTAAAAGACAACTGCAAGATCACAACTTCTATGTCAGACTTCATGGGAAATGTCAGCAATAAAAGCTCTCATCCCAATTAGCACTTTGTGTGCAAAAACATTTTTATTTACTTACTGTTTACTGCAGTGTAGTAGTTTGTATCAGGCTAATTTCATTACCTTGTAAGGTGACATTTCCTGCAGCCAGAAATACCAGAATCCCCTCTAGCTGACATCAGAGGAGGGCTGCAGAACTAGGAGATTCACTAGCCCGCAGTATATACTGTATGTTAAAAATTTTGCAAGCTGAAATCAGATGTTTGTTGGTCCTGCTGTGCTCAATGGGTTTAGTACAGTCCTCTGTGACTGTACCTCACCCCAGGAGAATAGCAGACCACCAAACAGAAGATTACAGCTTATAAAAACTCAAACATCCACTGCAGGCTACTGAATCTCCCACTATTGCAGCCTTCCACTGATGTCAGCTACAGGGAATTCTGGGATTTCTGGTTACACGAATTGTCACCTTATAAGGCAGCAAAATTAGCCTGATACAATCTGCTACACTGCAGTAAACAGTAAGTAAATAAAAATGTTTTTTGCACACAAAGTGCTAACTGGGATCAGTCTCACACATGGGTGTAAGGCTCTTATTGCTCACAGCTCCCCTTTAACCACTAACTGACAGAGGAAATCTCCAGTAAAGCACAACAACTTATCGATACAGGAGCACAGAATGGTTGGATGACACAAAAGGAAGCAGATTTTACGACAGTGAGATATCACAGAAGACCAGCACTTTACTTACTTCCTACAGTGAAATATCTCACAAAAGACCAGCACTGTACTTTACTTCCATAGTACATAAAATGTAAGACTTGTCCTGGGAAGATCCATTGTTTCTCTATTGTAGACACTTGTGAACCTATATCCAAATTTATGGACTTTTATTAAAAGGCCTGCCCTCTCCTACAATCATATATGTCTAAGATACAGTACTAACGATATCTTACATATACTGTAAGGTATTGCTCTCAGTGACATTCTAGTGGCAATCAATTTTGAGAGCCTTTATTCTAATATTCTCCATGAGGGGGGACTAGATGCTATTAAGAAAGCATTGGCACATATAGATCCTGTGCTACTCCCCCCGATACACTACATCTTGGCTTTAGCCAGGTTTGCTCGGGAAGCTAATTATTTTCTCTCTGAAAATGTGTTCTATGTTCAGAAAAAGAGCACTGCTATGGGCATGACCTTCACCCAAACCTGGCTAATATTTACATGGGGATCTAGGAGGAGACTTTTGTCTATGTCCACACAAATTACAGCTTTACAGAGTATATAAAAATCTGGAAGAGTTATATAGATGATTGTCTTTTGTGATGGACAAGGAACATAGAAACACTTCAGCAATTTTTGAAATATATTACCAGCATCAGTACTACTTTGAGATTCACTCGCACTGCTGGCTTCAGTGCGATTCCTTTTTTGGATCTTTTGATATTTAATCAGGATGGAACATTCAGAACTAAACTGTAACACAAACAAATGTCCAGAAACATGTCACTCCTTCACGACAGTTGCCACCCCAACTTGGTTTGTAACATCTTCAAGCGTCAATTTTTGCAGGCAAGAAGGACCTCTTCTGGTTTCCCATACTTTCACAGAACAAGTAGAGGTATGGCCCAAAGAGTTCTACAAAAAGAGTACTCTGCTGATAATGTACTAGATGAATTTTACCATGATAAAACATGGATGGAGCTGTGCTTCTATGGGGATGCCAGAGAAATACAGGAGAAGAAACCCCTCCTACTTTTGCAAAGGAGTACAATCTCCTAGCCCATAAAGTGGACAATACTATCAAGAAGCACTGGGATCTATGAGAAATAGATCCAAAATTTCAGAAATTGGAAACACAGAAACCATGGATAACCTTTAGAAGAGGGAAAAGTCTCCAAGACACTTTGGTCCATGCCACACTCAAACCAAAACCAGTGAGCCCAAGCAGACTCTCAAAAGCCCCATTTGGGAGTTACAGATGTATCCACTGTGTTCATTGTGCTAACATAGTGAACATAATTTTTTTAAATCATCCTAGATCTGGCAAGATGCTTGAGAGCATGGAATTTATACACTGTAGCAGCACAGAAGTGATCTATCTCCTTATTTGCCTCTGTGGACTTAGATATGTGGGCCGCACCAAGAGAGCTCTCAGGTTTTGTGTGGGAGAGCACAAAATTGCCATCTGCACAGGTAATAATGAATATGTGATGGCAAGCCATTTCCAAGAAGCAGGCCATCCATTGATCAGTGGCCACCCTGAGATGCGCTGGCATTGAAAAAGTGGACCTAGATATCTGTGGAGGCGCCTTGGTGAAAAAACAACATCAAAGGTAGGCATTCTGGATTTCAACTCTTAATTCCATGGCACATTATGGCCTTATGATCCTAGAGAACTGAATATTGTGTCACTGACTTTGTAAACCTGGTCCACTTTTTAGTGGTGTGTCTCTTGTTCTTGGCTGCTTGTCCTCATTTCCCCCTTCTTTCAGCCCTTATGTGCTTTTTGTATGTGTTCTCCAGACCTCCTTCCCAGTTTTCCCCTTTGTAGCAACCTGTTAATTGTCTGATAAATATACTGTTTGCTAAGCATTGCATTTTTTGAATTTTCTTGCACCTTGTTGTTTGCACGTTTTACATTTTCTATGCACTAGTCCCCTTTTTTTTTTTTTTGGCTACTGCTTTTTTCTGTTTTTTCCTGGCCGCCTTCAGTCTGCTCCCCTTGTCCCCACATCTGATCGGGGATTCCAGCCACTGTCCGCCTCTACCCAGTTGGTCCCAGGCACCCATATGCCACTGCGGTTGTACCCTCCGCAGCAGGGCCGCAGGGAGACCCCCAGACTCCCCATGGAATATGGATCCAGCCTGGGTGCCTGGCCACCGGGCGAACCTCGCGGACGGCCATCAAGCTGATCAACTGGGCGCCCATTTTTATACCCCCTCGGAACCGAGGGCATCCAATGACATCACCAGAGAGGGGCTACACTTCCTCACACGCCCTTCCAGACGCCTGCCCTCAGCTCCACCCGAGTGCAACAAGCGCAGTCTCCTCAGCCTCTGCCAGGGGCAACCATGCACCAACTGCCATGGACCTCTCCTGGAGAAGGAGAGCAGTCCTTCGGATGCTTGATCCTTCTCCTCCCCAGCCAACCCCTGACGCTACGTACTCATTCCCGAACACTGGTCGCCGGCGTGGGGCAAGGTGTGGCGGCCAGCGCCTCAGCCCTCAGCGCCACCAGGCAGGGCTACCAGTCCCTTTCTTTAATAGATTTCAGTCTGTCTCTTTAAGAGGCAGCCTTTTAATTCACCCTGCAGTTTGCATGCTCATGTTCTGATGATGACGTCACTTGATGTCAAAACGTAAGCACACAGGTGCAACTACCACGGCGTTAGCCAGCATGTTTGCAGTAGTGGGAGCAGCTTCATTTTCTTATTTTAGTCTTGAGGTATTGGTTTATATACAACTACAGCTAGAAACTGGAAAATAGAAGTACTGAAGACAACGAATAATGTAGTGCTGTTGCAGTTCAGCACACACTACTCTGGATTATTTTGTCTGAGCTACTTTGCCCTCCCTCCCCAGCCAAAGCTCATATTTGTGTGCAGTGAGCCAGTATACACCTGTACAAGACTGCAACATAGCACTTTTATTAAATGCCTGGAAATGATATAGTATTTTTGGATTCTGGTAAGGCCATTTTGGTTTCCCTTTTATCTGTGCTGACCATTCTCTGCATAGCGCAGTTCTGTGATATTTTGGCAATCAACCCCTCTCTGAAAATAGCAACCACTGACTGTCTATACGATAGCAGTACTTGGTGGTTACCATTCTGAGAGAGGTTGGTTTCTGTGAGTTCCACTTGGCAGATACCATACACTGAGAAGTTGGTTCCATGAACTCCACATTTAAACTTAGATTCTTTTTTGTGTAAGAGTGAATGGACCAGAGGATCAGAAGATTATACAAGAGTTGTGTTTGCATTTGGGGGTGGCTGGCGTGCTGTGTATCCATGACTTTATTTTTTAATTATTGTTTTCTGGCTGTGTGCATGTGCACATGTGCGTGGTGTAGTGTGTGTGTATATATGTGTGTACGGCATTTGATCATGTGTGTGTGTGTGTGTAATGTAGTAGCATCTGTATATGCGAAAGGAGTGTGCTTTGTGCAATGGAACACAAAGGCATCTGTGTAGTGGGTTGTACATGTGTCTGTCTTGTAGGGTATATAGCCATTTGTAGAATTTGTGCATGTCTGTGTGTTGTGGAATGTATATATTAGGGATGCATGGAAGTGGCCAGTTCTGATTCATATTGGACTGTTTAGGACTTTAGCACTTTCTAATTCCTAATCAGATTCCTATCCAGTTCCTAAAAGGATCGCAAAATCAGAGTAAGATTTGGATTTGGATTCCTAATCCCAAAATCCTTCATTCCTGTGTAAAAGATGTTTTAACCTTCAGTTTGGGAATAAGGATTTTCTGACTACAATGCTGAAAATCTTAATTTGAGAAAGTGTGTCAGATTTGAAGAATCAGATTCCGTGTCCCAGAATCTGAGCAATCCTAGTGTACAGATACACCCTATGTCGCGGTGGTGGCTAGCAACAGTTGCTTCTGCATTAGTTTGTGTAAGGTTTCATTTGTTGTTCTGTCATTGTGAGTGAAGTAGTGCAGGTTTATTACATCACAATAATACAACATTTAACTTAGAGTCCAAGACACACTAAATTTATATCCGTTATTGAAGTAATGCACTAGCAGCCATTTTGGTGCTGACCAAAGTATGTTCATATGGGGGACTATATACCCAATAAAAGCATAACTGTAAACATAAAAAGAAAGAAAATAAGTTGCAAACTTCAACTATTATCAATAGCACCCATTTTATAGCTTCCTATCCTTAAAGAACTCTCAAACTAGGTATAGTGACTGCCATGCAGCAGTAAGTGAGGACAACATTGACCCAAAGTCCCTTTCATCATGAAAATAATATGTTATTACAGTATGTCAGACCGGACGTTCTCCATTGAATGACATCTTCAGCAAAAGGCCTTGTGCTATTAAGTCACTAAAATTGGATTTAGAAGCTTTATTCATGCAGATAGGAGCATGTCAGATATTTTGTACATTGTATTGTCCTTTACATGAACTGAGAAATAACTTTAATTTTGTATGTGGGTCAAGCAATTAATATAACTCTTCTGCTGCTGGTAGCAAAGTTAGCAAAGGTGTTCACTTGCTGATTTATTCGAGTCCAGCTTCAGGTAAGGAAATAATCGTACAAATTGTACAATATTTTTCTTAAATTGTCTTTCAGATCAGAGTTCCTTATTATGTCCAATCTAAATTGCCTGCTAGTCTAAATGTAATTCTATTAATAGTCTTGTTATTATTGTACTGTAATGTTTCTCACTTCTTATTGCTTATTGATGTATCCTTAATGCTTTGTACTATATGCTCTTGTTCTTGCTGTATTCCTGTGCCATTCTACAAGACCTGGGTCATGCCTGTAAAAGGTCCTTTGGACCAGTGCACTTACCTGGTTATCAAATAAATAAAAATAAAATAAACACTCTAGTACAATACACTTAATAACACTTACAAACAGTGGAGTTAGGTGGCCAAATAGAGTAGCATCCTTTTACCACTGAAGGTCTGGGTTCAGACCTTAGCACCGATTCTAAATGACATGTGCCTGCCACCAGAAAGTCCCATTATAAAACCAATACACACAAAGTGACACCAAAGATAGTTTCCTCAAAAAAGACCATCCTGGACTGACTTACTACAGAGGTGCTTCCTCTAGGTGAGTTATCAAAAATGACAGAGTTACAGACAGAGCAGTGTGGGAAGCTTTCAATACACCAACATCCTCTGCAACTGACCTGTGATTACTTAGAGTGCTTCAGTATTTAGCAACATGGATCTCTCCTACTTTAATCAGCACTATATTAATCTCTCAATATTTAAAATATGTTTAATATTTTCAAAGTTAGCATGTTTTGTAGACATGCTGCAATGTGGATGTCTTCCTATAAAGATGCTCAAAGTATTTCGTCACTACCTGAATCCTAAGCAACCTACCATCCCTACCTGCTGGGCAACTGTCTGTTTTCATCCTTGCCAGCAAACCTATATACAGGGAGGCAGTATAGCGCAGTGGTTAAGAGCTCTGAGCTGCAAACCTGGGAGACCTGGGTTTGAATCCCATAGCCCCCACTTGCATACTGTGTGACCCTGAGCAAGTCACTTAACTTCCTTGTGCTCCCAGGTCACACATGGAAACAAGATTTGGCTTAGTGTGCCTTTCCTAGTTAACCCCCCCCCAATATTAGCTGGCCACCTGTCTGGATTAAAATAACTTCAGGATAATGGTGTTCTTTTGTGTAGACTCTACTGGGAGAACTATGCACTGTTGAGCAGTATGCAGTACTGCACAGCTGCACAAATGAAAAAGCAATGATTACATGAAAAAAGCCATATTCTTCACATTAATGTTGGGTAAATGTTGAGCATCATCTTAGACCACACACAAGTAATGTGTTTGTTTGGAAGAGAGTTAAAAAAAAAGCATTCCAAGTGTGCTCACCTGTAAGAATTTTAATCTGGTAAGGAAGTCATTTACATAGCTGCCAAGTGGTTTGAGACTAGGGTAAGACTTCTTCATCCACATTCCAGGGATTTTGCCTTTCAGAATGCTGTTAACCACTTCTTCCAGCTCAGCAGACATCACCACCAAACCCTGAAGATTTTACAACAGATTGCCTTTTAGGACAAGTAATATAGCATTATAACTTGTGTTTTCAATAGAGCAAGGTTCACACTCCACCCTTACGAGACAACACATTTACTGTATGCTCCTAGACTGCACAGTTTCTGTACCTCTTAGACTAGTGGCTTTACAACATTATGTCAATGTCAAACTCCTAAAAGATAAGGAGTACAATTGGTCTTTATCATTACCAGACCAGCTAGGTTGCAACCATGACCTGGGCCAAACTGTGGAAGGTTACTTATGATAGGTCATGTAACAAATGTTATATAGAGAGTTTAAATTAGAATTGGAACACTTTTACCAATCTGAATAATAACTTTATACATTTATAGAGCTTTCCAAAATGAAAATTACGTACTCCACTGTAATTCTTGATCTTCTTGGACCATCTTCACTATTGATTTACACTGCTGGGTTCAAGCTCGAGGCAATGGGACCCTGTGGAGCCAAAATCTAAAAGATGGCTGGTGCCAAGGTAGGCTGCATGGACTGTCTCGCGCTACACAGCCTATCTCGACAACGGCAGTCAACCACCTCTGTACCTTTTTTACCAAGGAAGTGCAGTGTAATCTAACTAAATAAACACCTAACCTAACAAGGACATAAGACAGCCACCTAAAAGGGCACAAGATAGCCCTTGTGACCCGTGTAAGAAGGGTCAACAAGAAGAGCAGTGTCTTCACAGTCTAAACCAAAACAAGGGAGATGAGCAATAAACAGAGAGAGAGAGTGAGCTTGGGGGATGGTGGTGGTTTGTGAATCAATGGTGAAGATGGTTCAAGAAGATCAAGAATTACGATAAGTACGTAATTTTTATATAGTGTGGTGGAGCACTGTTGAGGATGGAATCCATCCCACAATGGGCTTGTGCTGCAGTAGCTCTGTAATTTTGCTGTTGTGCTGCACTAGATATGTAGCTACTACAGCACAACAACTTGAAACGTCTTTGTGCATGTGCGTTACAGTCTTAATGCATGTGCTATATGAAAACCGCCAGTCTTCCTGAAATGGCTGCGGTGGTGATAGCTGGACCCAGAGGAGAGCAGCGCGGTAAAAAAAAAAATTACTTTGTGTTAGGGGACCATAGGCTATAAAAGACAATGTATGTTCCCTTATACACAACAAACATGAGTATCCACCTCGAGTTTGCCATGTCGACCGAAAACCTCTTGAGCTTCACTCTCGAAGTCTAAACTGTCGCCATGGCAACCTCTTTGATGGGTACATATGCTTGCTGTGTATGGTCGAACATACATTATCCTCTATATCTTCTTGGACCTTATCGTCACCACTGATTCATACTGCTAGGTAGAGTACCAAGCTTCAGACAAAAATCCCCCAAGCAGGGTGGTAGGAGAAGGAGCTCACTCAGGACAACAGCCCATTAAGGATTGTCCTGCCAAAAGAAGCATGCTGTCTGGCAAGGACATCCAGGGCACAGTGCTTGATGAAAGTGTGCACTGTGTTCCAAGTAGCAGCTGTGCAAATATCAGTGATGGGAACAGAGTGAATCTCTGCCAGGGATATAGCGACTGCTCTGGTGGAGTTGGGCATAAACCTGGCTTTCCAACTTGACCTGTGCCATAGAATAACATCGGTGAAGGCAAGCTACTATCCAAGCAGAAATGCATTTGATCGTTACTGGCTGACCCATCCAGTTCCAGCTGAAGGAGACAAAGCTGCTTGGAATGTCGGATGTCCTTAGTTTTAGCAGTGTAGAACCTGAGGGCTCTTTTAACATCCAGAGAGTGGAGGGTGCACTCCCCATTATTCATGAAGTTGGGGGAAGTACATGGGCAACACCAAGGGTTGGTTTAGATGGAATTCCAAAATCACTTTATGTAAGAACTTGGGGTGTGTGCAGAGAACTACCTTGTCTTTAAGAAAGCCAGTGTACGGAGGGTCATTAACAAAGCACGTATCTCAGAAACCCTACGGCATTGGTGATGGCCACCAAAAAAACAGTCTTCCAACTTAGGAGTTTGAGGCCACATGTAGTCCAGGGGTTCAAAGGGCTTATAAGTGAGCATGTCTAGCACAAGGTTGATATCTCAGGGAGCAATAGGTTTTCTCACTTGGGGCCTTGTGTGCTGAATACCTTTCAAAACCTCTTGAAGAGGGTTGTTGAGCTAGAGTCAGGTTTTGGACTGGCCTGTGGTAGGCAAAGACAGCACATAGATGTACTTTGACAGAAGAGTATTGTAATCCAGCACTGGAATAGTCTAGTAAGTATCCTAAAGCCTTGTTTGGTGGACATTGGAATGGATTCATATGGAATTTTGTGCACTTTTCAGAGAAATACTTCCATTTGGCTGTGTAAGTCTTTCTGGAAGAAGGTTTATGAGCAGCCAGGAGACTCGCAAAGACCCTCTGAGAGACCTTAAACCTGCTCACTTTGATCTCTTCGGGAGCTAAGCATGAAGACGAAGTAAGTTGAGATTGACCAGAGATCCCTGTGTCAGAATGTCCATCCGCAGAGGTAGAGGCCTTGGAGGGGTTACTGACAACATGCTGATCAATGGAAACCAAATTTGTCATGGCCAGAATGGGGGAATGAGAATCATCTCACCCCCCCCGTACACTTCCAACTTCAGCAGCACCCTCTGTACCAGTGGAAGAGGAGGAACTGTGTATAGAAAGTGATTTGTCCACTGCAGTCTGAATGCATCCTGACAAAAAATGCCAGGTTCTGGATTTTTGGAGCAGAACTGAGGCAGTTTTGCATTGAGTAGGGATACAAAAAGGTTCAACTCCAGAGTACCCCACTCGTCAAATTGACTGCACGACATCTGAAGCTAAGGACCACTCATGAGGATTTACTTCTGTCTGACTGAGTAGGTCTGCCAGATTGTTTTGAGCCCCTGGCAGACAGACTGCTTGGATCAGAGCATCCTGCTCCAGACACCACTCCCACACCATTGCTTCTCTGCAGAGAGTGTAAGGGTGTGCTCCCCCTGCTTGCTGATGTAGCACATGACTGACTCGTTGTCTGCCTGAAGGAGGATTACCTTATGCCAGACAAAGTCCACTAGGGCACGAAGGGTGTATCGTACTGCCCTCATCTCCAACAAACTGATGTGGAGATGAGATTCCATTTGAGTCCAGACTCCCTGGGTGTGGTGACCCTAACAGTGGGCTCCACATCCCAGGAGAGATGCATCTGTGGTAAGGGTTATCTGCAGTTCCAGTGCAGAGAAAGGAAGACCTTGATGAATGTTGTTCTCTGTGCTCACCATGCAAGCATTTGAAGAAGAGGCTTCATCACTTTGATGAGGTAACACTAGGGATGCATTGTCAGAGACCACTGTATGCTGTGTCCATTGAGTTGTTCTCATGTGCAGTCTTGCTAGGAGCACTGTGAAGATTGAGGAGGCCATGAGGCCTAACATTCACTGCATGGAGTGAGCCCGACTGGACATGTTCTCCCTGATGAGGTGTGCCATCTGAAGGATGGCTTTTCTCCTGTCTTCTGGGAGGAATGTCCTCACCTTGGTAGTGTCCAAGAGAGCTCCTATGAAGAGGAGCTGCTGTGAGGTTTGAAGCTGAGACTTCTTTAGGTTCAGTAGAACATTGATGGAGGTCAGAAACTGAGCTGCAGTGGTCACTGCCTGCTCTGTGCCCTGTTTGGACAGACTTGCCAGGAACCAGTCATCCACACAGGGAAAAACCTGTAGCCCAAACTTTCAAAGGTGTGCTGCAAGAACTGCAAAGCACTTTGTAAAGACTCAAGGCACTGAGGATCGCTCCAAGGGCAGGACTCCGAATTGAAAGTGCTGGCCCAAAGCCACAAGGCATAGGGACTTCTTGTGGCTGAGGTGCACTGGGATGTTCTTGTAGGCATCTTGCATGTCCAGGAATGCCAACCTGTCTTGTGACTTGAGAATCCTGAACTTCTCGTAATACAGAAACTTGCTCAGTTTTCTGAGATCGAGGATGGAGAGCATGCCTCCCATCTTCTTTGGGACAAGAAAGTCAGTCAACCAATCAATCTTTATTTAACCAGGTGAAACACCACTGAGGTAAACTCATTTGCAAGGAGGGCCTGGGCAGAAAACAGTACAGTATCACAAGTAAGGAAAAAAAAAAGCAAGTGTAAGTGTGCTGCCTCTTGGCTAGATTGTCCAGGGAGATTTCTGAAAAGTTCAGCAAGTAACCCTCTCGGATGATCCATAAAACCCATTTATCTGTGGTGATGGACTTCCATTGATAGTAAAAATGAGTTAGACGTTCCCTCACCAAGAAGGAGAGGTCCACCTCGAGCAGCTGAGGCAGAGCCAGGGCCGGAGCTTCAGAGGGTGGCACTAAGCAATTTTGGAGCCTGTACCTTCTGCTGTGTTTTCTTTCATGGCTGAGGAGACTGGTGCTTGACTTGGGCTCCTCTGCCCCTTCCATGAAAGGAATGCTTGTTGCAGAAGAATTTACTCTCTGTGAATATGAAAGGGCTGGTCTCATAGATTTGATGGCTGTCCTCGTCTTCTGACAGGCCTCGACAGATTGTTCCTCCGCCTGTTGGCTGAACAAGTAGGTGCAATCGAAGGGAACATTCATGACTTGCTGCTGGGCGTTTGACAAAAAATCTGAAGTCCGAAGCAAGGAATGTCTTCTTATTCAGATTCCAGCAGCGACAAAGCAGGAAGTAGTATCAAATGCGTTCATGGCTGCCTTGAGCTGATGACTGTTGGATTCTATACCATAAGTGACAGTCTGAAGGATCTTCTGTTTAGTGTCAGACTCTGGTAAGGACTCTGCAAGAGACTTAAAGGAAGTCCAAAGGACATAGTCATACTGACAGTAATGTCCTTGATAACTGGTTATTCGCATGTTCAAAGTGGCTGCTGCAAAGCCCTTTCCCCATGGTGTCAATCTTATGGGATTCCTTGTTAATGAGGTGTGCCATAACCTCTTGAGGGAGGTCAGCCATGTCTTTAAGCAAGGTAACAATTGTATCTGCAATAAGCTGGGAAGCCAAAATAGGTCTGTCCTTAGGAGGAATATATTTACAGTCTATCTGGTTAGAGACAGAAGGAATTGAACCAGGCCTGGCCCACACTGCTTCTGAAAGAGTTTCAAAAGCTGAAGGAACAGGAGTCATAGGTTAATTGAAATCTTAGGAACATGAAGCCACTCCAAATGCAGCCACTTACTTGGGTTAGGCGCAGAAGTCTCAAGGACAAGGGTTGCCTGCATGTTTCTCAGCAGGGTTTGGAAAGACAGATCCTCCTGAGAAACAGGAGCAGGAGCTGGAGCTTGATTCTCCAGGCTGTAGAAAGTGTTCACGCCACCACCCTGCGAAAGAATGAGGTTGGGATCAGACTCATCTCCCTCCAACACTTCTTCAGAAAGGGGAGCCGGAAAAGGACAGGACCCATAAATGCCAAGCTTGGACCTAGGAGTCGGATAAACAGGTGACACCTGCATTGGAGAGGGAGCCAGCACCGGAGCTGGCGCCAGACCCAAGAGAGCCGACCCTGGCACCTGCCCTGAAGGAGATGGCTCTGGGCCCAGCACTGGCCCCAGTGGAGCCTGCGCCAGACCGACAGTAAAGAGCCAGCACCTGCACCGAGGGGCCAGCCGTCACCAGCAGCAAGGGAGGCAGGCACTGGAGGTAGCACCATAAAGAACCCAAAGCAGGTGAAGCTGGAGTGGTGCCAGATGCAGCATTAAGACCTGCATCAAAAGGCCATCAAAAGGTCCAAATCCAACACTAAGCCAAACACAGACCAGAAGGAAGTCCAGCTGGCAATCAAGTGACCGGAGAAGGTACCTGGGCCCGTCCCCGCACAGTGACACTGTAAGGTGGTACAGCGAGTGGAACTGGCATTGGTGGTAGGTCAGAGGGATCAGAATCCACTGACGAGCCAAATACTCTACCCGGCTTGAATGCCCAGGTGGAAACCAAGAGCCTAGGCCTGAAGGACCCATGACCAGATCCACAGGAAAAGGAAATGAGTCAGACGTTGTATCTACTGATCCATAAGAGCTACCCAGTGTTGAAACTGCCCACCAGAATCCCCACAAGAGAACAAAGAGGGGTTCCGGGTCTCGAGACATGGAACTACTCATGAGAAGAAGCCATCAGAGAATCTGATGGTGCTGATCAAGGTCTCCTGTTCATGGACTTAGAATGTCTCTGGCAGACATACCAGAGGGCAACCTCGAGTGAACTATTTCTTCCTCTTCCGACTGGAAGAGGAAGAACCTGAAGTCGAGCAGTGCTGGGTCCCCGACCTGGATTGGGAATGGAATGCTTCTTTTGTGTTTATGGGAGGGTTGTCCTTCTTCCTGAACACAGGACCACCCTTTGTCAGCACCCTCCCCCAGAAAAGGAGGTGGACCGGATATGGCCCCAGTGCCAGAGCAGCATCTGTGAAGAGACTCCCTACCATCACCATCACCGTCCATGGTCATAGGCTGGTGCTCAGTAGGGCTGAGAGAAACGTATTTATTTATTTATTAGAATTTTGGTAACCGGGTAAGTCCACAGAGACCATGCAGTCCCTTTTTCAGTGACGACCACAGTGTCAATGGTTAACACAGTACAATAGATAAATGCAATAATAATATACAGGATACAGAGAGATTTAACAATGTTGCAAAAATTATTACAGTGGAAAGCCAGGTAAGTAACTTAAAACAGATCAGGCATTAAGCATAGATAAATAAACAGGATAACTAATATTATATGGGAACATGTCAATTCGCTCCCGGAAAATGGGCTCCCGACAATTCGGTCCCGTTTTTTTCGCTCCCATGGCATTCCACTTCCGGTCAATTCACTTCCTCTAATGTTTTTATGCATCTGCATCATGTATCCCTCTGCTTGTGAACCTGTAATTACCTTGCATTAAGTAAGAATGTATTTAAGTAAGGATCCTTAAAGTAATGCCCAGTATTTAATAATATTGGAACCATTCTTATAGTCAGTGCTTGTGCTTGCCTCTTTGTTTCAAAGTAAAATGCACAAATAAACAGGGATTTGTTTTGGTAATAAAGCTTTAAGCTGTATGTATTTACCCCACTGTCCTGTAGCCAAAGAGTAGCTGAGATTGAATAAATAAAAACGCCTCTGTTTAAAGCTCACTCAAGGAGTGAACACATTGTAATAAATAAATGTTATTTTGCAGGGGTATGTCCCTATCTGAGCTAGAAAACTATTGTCTGCAGCTTGAAGATGCTCTACAGGTAGAGCGCAGATCACAACAGTGTCTCTCGGGGTGAGGCAGCGCTTGTAAATTTCAACCACCTGCGACAAAAAGTGACAGTGTTTTGTCTGCAGACCGCCGGTTCACACTGCAAGCGAACTGAGCATTAAAAGGAAAAGGCGCTTTTCCTTTCCAGAGTAGGGAGACTGCTTCTCTTCTTTGAAAAGGAGCATATTAGCTCCTTGCAAAATCCCAGAACACACACACTATTTAAAGCAAGAAGGGAGCATGTGGCTGAATTATATTGGTAAATTTCAGCTGCCGCTCCTAGCGTTCCTTGCGCTCATAACGCTTTCCCATCCTACTATAAAGAGAAATAAGGACAGAGGTCGGAGCGGTGGAACATCTGCCTGGACGACAGTATTGTCCAGCTGCATCTTCGCTCTCAGGCAGGCATGGGGTAAAGAGTAGGAAAACAGTCTGTTGGGTGCCACGAATCAGTAACAAAGCATACATACTTCGGGATCAGGAGCAGGAGTGGGTTGTCGGGGAGCGAGATCTGCAGGAGCGAACTGACAATCGAGCGAGTCATTGGGCGCGAAAACGCAGCAGTGAATTGACATAGACCCATATTATACAATATATACATAGCAGGAACACGAGAGCAGGTGGATTACAAGATACATCTATCAGAGTAACATAGACTAGGCATTAACAATGCTATAAGGGGTTATTTAAAGCAATTGCAGAGGAGGGGTTAGTAGGAAAGAGGTAAGCTCTTTTTTGAAGGAGGATAGGGTGTGTGGAAAGTAAGTTAGGGGAAGGGAATTCCAAGCAAAGGGAGCTGAGAAGTCGAATGAGCACTTACCCAATAGGCGTTGTGTCTTCTGGATTGCTAATAAGGGTAAGGAAGTAGATCTAAATGCGTGTGTGGGTGCTTTTTTGTAAATGATTCCCCTTAGGCAAGGAGGATTAAAGAGCTTGGTAAGTTTGAATACAAGACATAAGGTGTGAAACTGTAACCTTGAGTCATAGGTAGGCCATTGAAGAGAATACAGGGCCTCACAGTGGTGTTTTCTGGAGTCCACCAAGGGCAAAATGTCAAATCCTGTGATAGAGTTGATGAACCTGTGTAAGGGAAGAGGATCGGAGGAGAATAGTAGAGGGCACCATAGAACAAAATAGGAGAAAGGATGTTGGCGCAATCTTTTTACAGGTGGCATTGGATAAAGAGGCGAAGGCAGTGTAATAGCCCCGAGCTTCTGGTTTACCATTTTGGTAAGCTGAGTTGCATGATGCTCCATTGAGAAGGAGCATCTAAGTGAACCCAAGGTATTTAAAAGTACTAACCACCTCTATGGGGTCTCCTGACTGTGTACTGATCTGAAGCTGTTTGGTAGGTTTGGGGAACGGGTTATAGAAAAGCATAGCTTTTGTTTTTTCAGATTTAAATTTAGGTGATTGTCAGAGAACCAGGTCTCGATCACAATGAAATCAAAGTTAAGGCTTTGGTTAAGCCAGTCTATATTGTTAGATGAGCAATATAAGATTGCATCATCAGCATATAATTGCACGGACGCACACATACAGAAGTTGGGGAGCTCATTGATAAAAGCGAGAATAGTATCGGGCCAAGAACAGAACATTGGGGTACTCCTGTGAGATAGGCCTTGAAGAGAGAGTGAACCAGACCATTTTACCTTTGCGATCTTTCAGTGAGGTAGTCATGGAACCATGTGAGTGCTAAGCGATCTTAGACCTAATTAATGCAGTGTACCAAGGAGATGGTGGTGGTTGACTAGATCAGGCCTTAGTCAAGTCGATGAATACTCCACCAGTTAGAAGACCAACATCACTTGCATTAAGAATGTTAGTCGAGACTTTGACAAGGACTGTGGCAGTACTATGGCCTTCCTGAAGCCATGCTGGCAGTCTGTGAGAAGATAATGTAAGTCTAAGTAGGATTGTAGCTGAATGTGTAGGATCCGTTCCAGGATATTAGCCAGTGGGCAGAGAATTGAAATAGATCTATAATTTACCACAGGGTGGGTCCCCCATCTTATGGAGGGGGACCACCATAGCCACTTTTCAAAGACTTGGCACTTCACCAGAGAGGATACATTAATTTAGAAGATCACAGACAGGTGCGGTGAGTGCTGCTGCCCCTAGTTTGAGAAACCTGGGTTCTAATGTGTCATGGGCAGGGGAGCTCTCTGACTTGAGATTTGATAACAGCCTGAGGACTTCTCTTCTAGTGGCTATTTATGGGTGGAAAGGGGGTCGAGAGCCAAGAGTGGTGTGATGCTGAGAAGGTATAGAGAAATCCGACACTGGCGGCAGGTGAGCTATGTACCTATCAAGGTCAGTGAGGAACTGATTAATTCCTTCTGCAATGGACAGGGGATCTTGAAGTAGGTGGCCACCGGACGATAAGGAGCTTGGACACTGGGTTGATTTACCTTTGATCAAAGAACTGATATGTTTCCAGAATTCTTTGGGTTTGATGAGATTCTCAGTCTGAAGTGAGCGGAGATGGGTATATTTAGCACCCTGTATCCTATTTTTACACTTATTTCTCAGCTGTCAATAATATAGCCAATCAGAATGAAGGAGGCTGTGTTTATAGGTCTTCCAGGCTGCATCACGACTCTACATGAGGGTCCTAATTTCAGTAGAGAGCCAGGGTGCCTTAATACCCTTAGATCTATGTCTAGTAAGTGGAGCATGTCTGTTGATAATGTTTTTAAGGGTAAGGATAAAATAATCAAGTGCCTGGCCTATTGAGGGGAGTCGAGTAATGGGTGTCCAGTTAGCATTTCTAATAGACATTGAGAAATGGTCTACGTTAAACTGAGACATTTTCCTGGATTCATGTATTATGGGTGGTGGGGCATCAAAATTATTAAGCCATACACAGTAGGTAGGAGAGTGGTCACTAATGCAATCTGGTAAAACACTGACCATTTTGATCCTATGTAGGCAATTAGATAGTAATCAATCCAACACCACTGCAGTACTTGTTTTGGAGTTATGTCTTGTGGACAAGGAGATAAGTTGGGTGAACTCTGTGTCAGAGACTAGTATATGGGCCTTGTTTTTGTGGGGGGACAGCCAATCAATGTTGAGATCTCTACAGATTACTGTGTCATGAGGGGGGAGAGCTGAGAATGCCAACATAAGGGAAGGCAGTTCGTTGGAGGTGTCCCGCGGGGTAGGTAAATACATCCAATAAGTAGTTTCTTAACATTGCCTAAAGTTAGTGAGATAAATAAAGATTCTGCCTTGGGAGGCATGCCAGGGGGAGCAGAGATCAAAATGACATGAAACTAGACTTAACATATATTAAGACACCTCCCCCCTTCTACCTAAATGGTCATGCCGAGTAGCCAGGGATATCAATTTCAAGTTGTTGTATACCGGGCTTCAACCAAGTTTCTGTTATGACAAGGATGTCCGGGCTGAGATTAGTTGCCCATGCCTGAATTGCAGCAATTTTAGGGCCGGAGGCTTTGAGCGTTAAATTAGCGGTTTTGATGCCTTTTCCTCAACAGGTAAGGAGCAGAAGCAGGTAGAGGATTCTGAAGGCCAGGGTTAACGCCTATGTCACCAGCTAGAAGAAGAAGAAGTAGGGACAAGTGTATGGCCAGAGTTAACTTTAAGAAGTGTAGGCCTATGGTATTTATGCTAATCCTACATAACAAGTGCAGGGAGGTTCGGGTACAGACCCCAAGGTAGTAGGCATCCTTTTTTTGCATGAGATGAATGAGTTGAACGGGAGGTGAATTGTCGATGTAGGTTTGGCTAGAATAGAGGGGTGAGGATTCTTGAGGCAGGGGGGCTAGACACTGTGCAATAATTCTATCGAGCAGAGAAAAGGATAAGATAAATAATAATGCAATAGCAATGCCCAGCTTGGCCATGCTGTAACCTGACACAGGACAATGATGACAGACAATCTTCTAGAGGCCAAGCCTCCTGGAATTATTTGTAGACCTCAAGTAAAGTTGACAGAGTAACCGCCGGGGTATAGAAATTGTTAGCAACTTCACATCTGAAAAGTCACAGTAGCATGGTGAGACCTAGGAAGATATAATTCTTCAAATGGTGAGGGTGTAGAGAAGAAAGTCAACTTGCAGTAGATCTTGAGGTGTTTAATGGGGATCTCCTTATCAAGAGAAATGTAGATGTAATAGAGGGCAGGGGGACAAATTAGGTTAGATTTTTTTTTTTTACTGACAGAAAAATAACAAACACTAACTACAAACCAGATAACTAATCGAACCGAATGCTGTTGTATAGACATGAAAATTCTGACTTCCAGTGGGTGAGCGTCGTCATCACTGAAGTGCACTTAGCAGTGGGAAAAAAAGAACAGGCGACTGAGGGCTGTTTCTGAAATAGGCTATGTAGTGCGAGACTGTCTCGTGGTGCAGCACATGCATGCAGCCTATTTCGGTGCCAGCCCTCTTGAACATTTTTGGCTCCCACATGGTCCTAGCGCCTCTAGCTTGAACCCAGCAGTGTGAATCAATGGTGAAGATAAGGTCCAGAAAGTTCAAGGCCTGTGCTTCTAATGTTGAGCTTCCTATGGTGGAAAAACCCACTACAAATTTTTGAGTAGCAACAAGAAAATAGTGGCATTTTACCACTATATTTTTCTTTTGTCTTACTGCATGCAGTCGATTCAGATAGAACTGCAGTGTTCGTGGCAGTACTGGGCACTTTATGGCTGTTTAGGGACAACTGTCCTACAACTGTTCAACAACAGGCAAAAACTCAGAAATGAAGGAAATTAATCTAGTTTTATACAGTACCTTTTACACAGACTGCATCCCAAAGTGCATTGCAATCCAGGATAGAGACAGAAAAATGGTAGCTGCCATTTTCGGTGACAAAGACATTCAGTGAGTGCAGAGACAGAGTAGAGGCTACAGACAGGGTAAGAACAGGGCAGTAAAATGGCTGAAAATAGTGAACTATTAAAGGAATAATGCATAGAAGGGTGTGTGTCATGGTGGGATAATGTCATGCCTCGGGTGGTTAGGCACAAAGCCACAGGCTGAGTGCGCCCCAACACCCGAGAAGTAATGTTATCCCAGCTTATAAAATGGGTCTAAAAATCAAAGAACTTTAATTGGTTAAAACCAATCAGGTGACCATGCATCATTAGAGCATAATGCACAGTCATTCTGGTCCTAACCACATCACACACTGGGTAAATCCCAGCACAATACACTTCCTGGAATGCATTAATTCTATTATACAATGGCTCCTCTGTTGAAAGCAAAGGAAAACATTAAAAAACTCATTTTAGAATACATTTTCCTTACATTTTAACTTTTGGACATAAAGTAGTCCTTTTTCTTAAATTGGTTAACTTATTTTGGTAATGGCTACACAGTATAACAGCTAATATGCTAATTTACATACAGCAACAAGGAATTCTGAGTAGATTATAAAATTAACAAATTTTCCTTGCTCAGCAGTGCCGTCTCCTATTTTGGTAGTGGTGACTGCAGTATGGCACCTAATATGCAGAAGTGTGTGGCAGTGCATTGTGGGTCCAATATGAAGCTGTTTTCTATTTTGCCTTCCTAGCTATTTTTATAGTGATTACAATATAAGATCTCAGATGTTTATTTTCAAAATGAAGCATTGTGTATACATTGATAGCTGACAAGATTTCCTTGCTGAGAGATGTAGTCTCCCATTTCTGTACTGAGTACAGAAATATAATAGCCTGTATACTAATTTACATAGTGAGGAATTGTGGGTAGAGTAAATAGCTAATTTTTCTATCTCCCTAATCTGCATGTGGAGTGATTTTTCTTACTGATGACATTCAGTCATGTGTGTGCTGGGACTAGCTCCGTGATGTTATACTGGGATAACATCATGGGTCCAGCCCCAGGTTTACCAATCAGAGCCAGCATTCTTTCTTGCCATGGTACAATATTTCTTAAATCTGAAGTATTTCTTTTTTTCTTTTCCCTTTTGCTAAATAGAAGATTTTTTACCTGGCAGTTTTTATTGTGCTGTGTAAAACAGCATTCAACATGGAGGCTAACCTAGCTAGTTCTGTTTCTCCTCATACATCACCAGCCTTAGAACCTCACAGTCTGTGATGTCACAACTGAACAACAGCCAATCACCTGCTGCAAAATCGCTACTTGTGATGCCACAATAAGTGTGGTCAAAATGCTGATGATGAGTAAAGAGGAACGGAAATAAGAATTATGTACTTACAGTAACTGTTGATCTTCCAGAGTATCTTCACCATTGACTACCACTTATGGGTCTGGGCTGGAGGCACTAGAACCACGCAAGAGCAAAGCTTTGTGAGTTGGTTTACTGGACAAGGCACCCGTACACCCTATGGTACTGCGCTAGCCAATAACCACTACCGCTCCTTCACCAACCTTGGTTCTATTCGTTAGAGAGAAACAAAGTGGGGAAAGTAAAAGAAGGTTAAGAATTTTACTAGCCCAAAGGGATAGGGAAAGAATGTAGGAAATATAAATGAACAAAATAAAACACGATTACTAACTTGAATAGTGGAAAAGAAAAAATTACCACAGCAATGTTGTTTCTTCCTAAGGATCCATCAGTTATAGTCACAGCATGCAATCGCTCCTCTGGAATGAGCAGCCCCAGAACTTTGGAACTTTATGCTAATTATGGAACTGTAGAATGAAGCTCAACTTATTTAGTGATCACGCCCCTGTTTTCTAACATCAGATTAATTTCTGTAACAGGGGAGCTGTGACCACCAAATCTAACTAATATTTCTTAAAAATTTTGAAAAATGTTTAAAACAAGGCAGAACAACACTTACCTTTATTGAAATCAGACCACAGAGCAGAAATTTTAAGACACTGTAACAAGCAATGCTCAGGCAAAACAGAAAAGAACTGATTCTTGTCTGAACATTTTACCAGGTTCTGGAATGGAAGGCAGGGTAAGGGATTGTGAATACTACTGATGGATCCCTTAGGAAGAAACAACATTACTATGATGAGTAATTTTTTTCTTCTAACCCCGGGAATCCATCAGTTTACAGCCACAGTATGCAGACTCCATAGCATTACCTTGGAAGGCTGAGTACAGAACCTATTTAGGGAAACGGTTCTGCATGACGGCAGCGCCAAAGCTATAATCTCTCCTGGAGTGTATGTCCAGACAACAGTGTATTGTGGAGGTGTGTACTGTCTTCCATGTAGCTGCTTTACAGATATCTTGCAGGGGTGCTCCTTGATGCTGATGTGCCTCTTGTAGAGTGTGCCCTAAGTCCTCTGCATGGCAGTCTACCGGCTTTGTCACTACAGAAGTGTATGCAAGAGATTATCCAATGAGGAATATTTCTCTTGGGTGCTAGTTTGCTTTTGCCTACTTCACCATAATTGACAAACTGCTAAGCAGTAGTGAACCTGATTACTTTTGTGTAGTTCAGGTAGCAACTCAAAGCACTACTGATATCCATGCAGTGCATCTTTTATTCCCCTAAGCTGGACTTTTCTGTAAATAAAACAGGAAGGGCAACTGACTGATTCAGATGGAATTCAGACACTACTTTAGTGAAGAATTTCTTGTTTGTCCTCAGGACTACCTTGTTCCTACAGAAGATTATGTAGTTTGGATCCGTGCAGAGGACTTGTAGCTTGCTTACCCTTCTAGCAGATGTCACTGCCACCAGGACAATTGTTTTCCAGGTGACATACCTCAGTGCAGCAGTGCCCATAGGCTCAAAAGAGGATCCCATTAGCTAGGCAATACAGATATTCAAAGCCCAGGGAGGAACAAGGTCCTCACTGGAGGGGCACAGTGGCCAAGGCCTTTGAAAACATTTTGAAAATGGGTTATAAAGTCAGTGACCTGCCCTTGCCAGCTGAAGTGTAAACTGACACTGCTGCCAAATGCACCTTCAGGGTTGATAGCCTCAGAGCCAGTGACTGGAGGTGGGCCAGGTAATCCAAGACTGTGGACAGATCAGCCTGTATGGGGTTTAATGTTTATTGAGAAATTCAGACATACCTTTGAGTCAGAGAATCATTTAAAAGGTTCCATGTCACACAGAAACAACGAGAAACAGACAAATTAGAAGATAATTCAACAAGCAATACAGTTCAGCATAATTTACATAGAGCGGTGAAGGCTAACAGGTGGTAGTCAGGTTACTTTGTGCAAATTTTTAGAAATATGTTTATACTCAGATATATATCATCGTCAGCAACTCAGGTGGGGGTCCTGGGTAAAAAGCAGGCCAGAGGCCATAGTCTTGGGTGAGTAGAACAGAAAGAGGGGGTACTGCAGGATCAGTGACAGTCACAGGTATTGGAGGACTGAAGGTGAGCCCTAAGGTAGGATTTGAACAGGCCAATTCTGTTTTCATTCATGACTGACAAGGGCAAGTTGTTCAACCAAGAAGGGGCCCTGTAGCTGAATGACCTTTGGAACTGGGTTAATCTGTCTAGGAGCATACCAGAGGAGAACCTCCTCCATTTGAAGCATATGTTGTACTTGTTGCTGGTTTCCTAGAAACCTTCAAACTCTCATTACTTCCTCTGAAAGATTTAACCTGGAGAACTCTAGCTCTTCCAGACCATGCACTAATGTGTAGAGTTCTCAGGTCTAGAATGTTACCCTGCCCTGAGGCAGTGTTAGTAGATTGTATCTCAGAGGTATCTTTGATATGAGGTTTACTGGAGAGGGAGAGGAGCAAGGAGTACCAAATCTGACTGGTCCAGTCTGGTGCTATGAGAATCACTGTTGCTAACTCCCTCCTTAGCTTTATGAGCACTCTCAGTAAGAGTGGGATTGAGGGGAAGGAATATAAGAACTTCCCTGTCCAGCCCAGGACCACTGTATCCTCTGAGACTGACCCCTGTATTGGGGGTCTGCAACAAAAAAAATGGGAACTGGTTGTTCTTCCAGGAAGCAAACAAGTATATTTCTGGTGCAAATCAATGTCAAACACTGATGCCAGCACCTGCTGGTTCAGAGTCCACTTGTGTTGTCCCTGGCTGATTCTGCTGAGAGAGTCTGCCAGACCACTGCCTTTCCTAGTGGGTGTACTATGAACAGTTCTACCTCTAGGGAATAGGCTAGGTTCCAGATCTTCATGGCTTCTGCGTAACTTTTGAAGATCTCGCCCCTCCTGTTTATTTATGTAATACACCGTTGTATATTTGGACCTGGACTGACTGACTGAACCTGGGAGGAAATGCCTATAATGCCAGATGCACTGCCCTGAGTTCCAGGACACTGATGTACTCCTTACTCTCCTGTGTGCTCCAGGTACCACTTACAGTAAGATCCTCCAGGTGTGCCCCCTCCCCCCAGACCTAGGAGGAAGGCATTTGTTGTGCGGATAGTTGTGAGATATTGCAGGAGGAAAGAAATTCCCTCTCTCTAAGGTTGTCCTTTTCTTCCACCATTCCAGTGCCTTTAGCAGGTTTTTTGTGACAGGCATCAGTTTGGACAGAGGATCCCATCTCTGTGATGAGTAATTCCTTAGATGATACTGGATGTCTCTCACCTGGAAGCTGGTCCCTGTTGCTACTGCAGTGGACAAAGCCATGTGCCTCAGCAACTGCAGAAAATCCCTTGCAGGTCTTGGATGACCTGCCTAGATGGAGTCTGTAGCTGAAATTAGGGTTGCTACCCTTGTATATGGAAGAAAGGCCTTCCCTGTAGGATATCCAGTTCTGCAACACTGAAGTCCAGAACCTGAAATGGTTCTGTTTGTGACTTCAGAAGATTTATGATAAAGCCCAGTTCTTCCAGTGTGTTTTTGTTTTGTCAGCTGAATGGAGAACTCTGCTTCCTGTATCTGTATCATAATTCTGTGATCTATTGTTTATTTTTTGTGTGGCTCTTGACTAACTTTCTGTTAGTGTTTTGTCTTCCTATTTTTTTGAGTCGCTGCAATATGCTGGTGCATCATGCTGATCTCTGTGTGTGGTCTACTGCTCCTGTCTGAGGGAGGAGCTGGCTCACCCTGAGGGTAAAAGAGACCCTCAGCCCTTTGGATGGAAAAGAACACCTGAGGACAAGGGATCCTTACAGATCTTGCAAGACCTGAGATTGGCCAGGATCAGGCAGGGGCTCCTGTAGCACAGAAACAGGAGCATTCCATGACAATTACTGCCTAAAACTAAGGGAAAAGAAATGAGCCCTCTGAAATGCGAGTTGGTTAACCACGCCAACATGGGCCAAATGTGCCATTTGGGAGAGGGTGAGTCAAAATATCTGCCTGATGCAGACTGCAGTTCCTGCCAACCTGGAGGCTACTTCATTGGCATCATAAGATGCCCTCCAGTGATACTGAACTACCTCCAGGCAATGACAGAAAGGTCAATGGCCTGTCTGTCTGTCTCAGTCTGTGGTAGTGTAGCTAACAGGGGGCTTAGCTGCAACCACAGGTGATGGTTATAGGTCACCGTATGTGCCTGGTGTGCAGAAATGGACATTAGAGCACATGCCAAGGAAAAAACCTTCCTTCCAAGAGTGTGTGTCGGAGCAGAATCTGCCTCTGGATGTCATCACTCATGAGGCATCATAGTCCTGACAGGGTCTGCAGTACTTCATGCCCTGAGGAAGAGTGCAATTTATCACCAGCAGACCTTGTGGATGCATGGCACCACATAAGGAGGTCCCTGGGAATGGCTGGGTTGGAAAAGGACAACTCCACACTGCTCTGGATACCTCCTCAAAGGCTTTAGGCCATGGAGGAATGACACTGGGAACTGCGAGGAAAATTACTAAGTGTTCTAGCAATATAAGCATCTGGTAACAATATAGAAAACGGAGAAATAGATGCAAAAAGGAAATTAGAAAAGCCAGGGAGATGTACTACAAAAACCAACAAGTGCACATATTTTCAGATGGAAAGATGTTCTGGAAATCAGTAAACAATCTAGTCAAACCCAGTACCAAAACCCCAAGTTAATAATATAATTAATGACAGTAGAGAATTGTTTGACAAAAATGAGATTGCTGATAAGGTCAAACATTTACAAACCTTGAGAGCTAAGCACAGGAGTTATAAAGCAGGATTTAGACAGAGGTAGGTTCTATTAAAAAACTGTCTTGAGTAAGGAATATTTTAATTGCTTGAAGACCATGGAGAAAGCAAAAGGTCTTGGGGTGGATGGGATTGAAGAAAATGTCTAAAACTATGCGCTAGGAATTGGCTAGCATACCCACTAAAGAAAATAATAAACTTGTCCTTCATGTCTGATGATGTTCCAGAACTCTGGAAAGCAGCACTTGTCCCATTACACAAAGGAGGGGAACCTGAGGCTCTGGTCAATTACAGGCCAATATCTTTGTTATCCTGCTTTGTAAAATATAGGAGAGTCTGGTGCATGCCCAGTTGATGGAACACTTGGATGAGCACCAGCTCTCACTGTAGTAGTAGTAAAACTTTTATTTTTATATCGTAATATCATTTAGGTAAAACCCAGTTTACAAGACAGTCCAGTTGTTAACAAAAAGAAAATCACATACGCATAACACATTTACAGACACAACAAAGCAACCATACCACCCCAATAACTAACAATATACATTATTAAATCATTCCATCCCAGTCTGGTTCTAGGAGGAGTGCAAGACATCTGCTGCCTTGGTCAGGTTCATGAAGGACTTGCACTGAATATAAAGAAAGGTTACCTGTGGACTTGACCAAGACATTTGATTTGGTGGACCACATTCTCCTGGAGTCTAAACTGGAACATTTGGGAGTAGGAGCATCTGCTTGGAAATGGTTTGGTAACTATCTGAAGAACCGCAAGCAATATGTTAGGGTGGGTGGTACTTTGTCTTCTTCCTGCTCAGTGCAGTACGGTGTTCCTCAAGGTTCACTTTTAGGACCATTACTAATCACAATTTTTGTGGATGACATACCAGACCTATGTCGAATTTTAAATTTAATTCTATACACTGATGACGCAGCACTATATACATCAGACACTAATACTGATTTATTGAAAAAAATCTTATCTTCTGAGTTTTTTAATTTACAGAAATGATTTAAATCAAACAGACTGTTACTGAACAGAAAGAAGACAAAGGCCATGCTTTTTTTTGCACACCTGAAAAGTATAAAAAATTTGTAAGCCAATTTTGTATTAAGATGTTAGATAAGACTGTACTTGAACAAATAGATTATTTTAAATATTTGGGGATAACACTGGACTCATGTCTTAACTGTGAAAACAAAGGAAATTGTTCAAATAATAACATAGAAAGACTGGACTCAAATCAGTTAAAAATGTGCTCTTATTAGAGACAAAAACAGTAAATGCTAGAAATTGTTTACTACCGACACTGGAATATGGCAATACAGTTTAGGGGCCTGCCTTGGCTAGAATAATGAGCAAGCAGCAAGTACTTTATAATGGTATTTGTCATTTTGCCACCAGGAGTCCGTATAGACAACATGTGTTAGAAAAAGTGGCAACACTCCTTGGCTCTTAAAGGTGCAACCATACAAGTCATGCAAACTTAAAACAAAGAAAAATGGTGCACACACCAGATACAAAAAGGCTGATATATTTTATTCGTACATAGCTCAGAGAACAATATATTTTATTCATAAACCACCCCTACATATCACCACACTCTCTGGCTTCTTCAGGGGGCCACAGAGCATGACGATATATAGGGATGATTGGTCTGTGGTTCACTGAGCTATGTACCACTAAAATATATCACTCTTTTTGTATCTGGTGTGTGCAACATTTTTCTTTGTTTTACATATAGAGCACAAAAAGACACCTTCCATTTGTTTCAGTTCAGTTTTAAGAATGTTATGTTAGGTGGCAGAGGCTCTTTGGATGATCTGCTGATAAAATATGATTTAAAAAGGGGTTTAAGATCATCAGAACAGCGGTTGCTAGTAACACCATCTTGCAGGACAGTTATACTGTAGGACAAACAGCCTTTTCTTATCAAGTGGTAAGGTAAGACAATGGAATGATCTCGGAGGCGAGAAATGCTTAGTTCCATCTTTGCCAATATTTAGAGAGAGATTGCTGGCTCATTTATACTCTGTGTCTCTTTGCAATTGTTGCTGGCATATCTATTTTTAGAAACATCTTTATGTCTGTATGTATAAACGCATTGACATTTTTTATTCTTGCATTAAAATCTATATTTTAAATATGTCTGGGATAACACTGTATTTTGTTAAACACCTGGGTCATGCCTGTAAAATGCACCTTTTGTCCCTTGTACCTAACTGGTAAGCAAAATAAAATGATGAAATGATGAGATTCATCCCCAAGGGTGTTCTCCTACATCTGAGGAGTGACCCAATCAGTACTCACAGGGAACATCCAGGTGAGGAGAATGGAGCCGTACAGGTCCCACAGGAAAACGTGGTCCCTCTGGTGACAGTGACGTCTAGCATCTCTGGAGAAAACTCCATCTCAAAGTCATTATCTGACCCTAAGTTGGTGCTGTTGCTGGTACCAGGCTCAGGATCAGTGACAGCCTGAGAGACAGGGTTTTCCCCTTCACCATGGCCGGCACCTCCCTTGACACCTTGCTCAATGCTGACTATAATGTTGTGCTCGGAACTCTTAACCCCCTCAATGTTGCAGGAAACACTGAAGTCAGGAATGACCTCCAAGAAAATATCATCATCACCATCTCACTCGGAGCCAGACCAAGTATTGACATTATTGCCTTTGCTTTCTCTGTCACTGTGTCATGAGCCATCACCCACCTCAGTGTTGCTAATGACACTATAGAGAGTGTCATCTGAACTGGCAACAGTACAGACAACAGTCTCAGTGCCGATCTCTCTCTCCTGACACCAGAAGCAGTGTCGGAGCTTCCAGTGTCATCCTCGGTACCATCCACCATGCCATCACTGCAATGGTGACAACATGGCGATATAAGAGGATGACATCAAGGTGTCCACTTGTGTAGACTGAGCGAGTAGCTGGGGCCTCATAACTAGGAACATCTGCTGCTCATGTGGCATGCAGACTGTGGAGGGCTCACAGGAGTCAACTGTCCACCAGACCCATCCACCGGAGTCTCTGATGCCTAAGCACGTTGAGGTCAAGGAGAACTCCATAGTTCCACAGAATCAGAAATCCTGGGAAGAGGCCCATATGAAAGGCCTAGAGACCTGATCTTGGATGTACGCATGTGAGCAGGTGTTGCACTTATTCGCGCATGCTCTGGTTCATGACAGACCACACATAATCGATACTATTCTGGCACAACCATTGGTTTCCACAAGGTGTAACAATGTAAAATAGGCATTGGTTGGACTTTCTTTGATGACTTGGCCCCTTTTTTATTGGACTGGCATTAGGGTAAAATGATAAAGACAGGTGGCACTGCAAATAAGAAAAAATTACTCACCCTAGTAATGTTGTTTCTTCTAATGGAGTCTTGCTATATTATAGACATTAGCAGTTTGATCCAGCTCTAGAACTGCCCCGGAGTGAAATGGTTAAAACCATTCCAAAATAGAATTTTGCTACGAGAGCAGCTCTATCTGTGTCATTTCAAACTTGAACTGTCAGATCTTTACGAGCCAAACTCACTAAGGTCTGTGTGGAAGCTGTAACTCACACTAGCCAAATGGCTACCTAAATAATAACAACCATTGATGGTCCCAACACCCAAGACTCAAGTCAGGGGACCAGAAATACTAACACCATTCTAATAATATGAAATGGAACATAAGTATAATAAAACACACACGCAGCATACACACACACCCCCAAAGTCCCAAAGGGGACAAAATGCTAACAGGACATAAGTAGTGCCCACACTAAGTTGCCTGCACCCCACCAAGTAGAGGTTCTGAGAGGGGCAGGTTGGGGAGGTTATAATATAGCAAGACTCCATTAGAAGAAACAACATTACTAGGGTGAGTAATTTTTTCTTCAAACAACATGAAGTCTTGCTATATTATAGACATTAGCAGAATACACAGCAGTACCTCCATGGAGGAGGGCAGAACCTACTTAGGAATAGGCTCTGAAGAACAGCTGTGCCAAACCGAGCATCTCTCCTGGCCTGGACATCCAGGGAGTAATGCTTGGTAAAAGTGTTACCGCTTTCCAAGTAGCAGCCTGGCAAATCTCTAATAAAGGGATATCTCTGGCAGCAGCTAGAGACGCAGCTGTACCCTCTGGTAGAATGAGCCCTCAAACCGGGGGCTCTGCCCACTTTCTGATAACAAAATTGGATACAAGAGACAATCCACCTGGCTATTGATCTCTTAGTGGCAGGTTTGCCTTTCCCAACTTCACCATAGGTAAGGAAAAGTTGGAGGGATTCAACTCTGACCTTTGGCACGCCTATATAATAACTAAGAGCTCTCTAATATCCAGGCTGTGCAACCTCCTCTCACCAAGAGGAGTGATCAGTGAAAAATACTGGGAGGGAGGGAGATTGATTAAGATGGAAATCTGAAACCACCTTAGGCAAAAACTTCCTATTAGTCCTAAGGACTACCTTATCCCTGTGGAAAGAAATAAAGTCAGTCTCCACTGACAAGGCTTGCAATTCACTTATGCGTCTGGCAGAAGTGATAGCCACTAGAAAAACAGTTTTCCAAGTTAGGTACTTAAGCTCTGCAGAAGACAGAGGTTCAAAAGGGGGTTGCATTAACTGGGCAATGCAAACATTAAGGTCCCAAGCAGGGGCCGGTTCCTGAAAGGGAGGATTAGTATGGAGTAATCCCTTAAAAAACTTGGAAAACACAGGATGAGAGGAAAGAGGGGATGACTTTCCTGCTGACACAAAAGCAGACACAGCTTCCAAATGAACTCTCAGGGTAGCTGGTCTGAGACCCAAGGAATTAAGATGTACCATGTAATCTAACAAAATGGGCAATTCAGCAGATTCTGGGAAATATTTTTCCTCAGCACACCAAATGGAAAACCTTTTCCATTTAGAACTATAAGTAGCCCTAGTGGAAGGCTTTCTGGAAGCCTTTAGGATCTCAAGAACACCCTGAGAGAGGCGTAAATCAGCAAACTCTAACTCCTCAAGAGCCAGGCCTTGAGGTTGAGGGATTTGAGGTCCGGATACCAAATCCTTCCCTGGGCACAAGTCAACAGATTGTGATTCCTGGGGAAGCACAGGGGAAGATGGACTGTCACAGACAGAAGGAGTGGGTACCAGGGCTGCCTGGCCCAATCCGGGGCAATTAGAATCACCCTGCAAGGCTGAGATCTGATTTTGACTAGTACTTTGAATAGGAGAGGAAAGGGGGGGAAGCATAGAGGAACTTCCTCCCAATCCAGAAGAAGGGCATCCAGGGAACTGAGCCCAGCACTGGAGGCCTGCAACAGAACAGAGGAAGTTTGTGATTGTCTGGGGCTGCAAAAAGATCTATCTGAGGGATGCCCCACCTGGCAAAAACTATCCCCAGCACTTGAGGATCCAGGGACCATTCGTGATGGCCCTAGGAAATCCTGCTGAGGGCATCCGCTAGGACATTGTCCTTCCCTGGAAGATGAACTGCTATGAGGGAAGTGTTCAGGAATAGGCCAGAGACCACAACTTCATTGCCTCGGTGCACAAGGTCAAGACCGAGTGCCCCTGTTTGTTGATGTACCACATTGTTGTGGTGTTGTCTGTTCTGACTTGTATCACCTTGTCGTGGACAGATGCAGAAAAGCTTGAAGAGCTAAAAGACAGCTCTGAGTTCCAGCAAATTGATGTGGAGCAGAGATTCTGGGGACCAAACTCCTGAGGGAAAGGTCGCCCATGTGGGCTCCCCAACCCAGAAGGGAAGCATCTGTAGTGAGAGTCAAGTCGTGAGAAGGGAACTGAAGGGACCCCGCCTAAATTGCTCTGATCCTGCCACCATTGGAGAGCTAGGATCAAGGTTCGAGTCACTGGGACCAACTTGGAAAGGGGGCTCTTCTGAGACCAAAAGGTTCTCAAGTGAAACTGAACGCTCTCTCATCTGAAATCTGACTCCTGCACAACAGCTGTGGATGCAGCCAGTGCCCCAGGAGCTGCAGAAAGTGTCTTGCTGGTCAGAGACCTGCAGAGTGAAGGAGGAGGCCAGAGCCACTAAATTCCTTACCCTTTCTAAGGGAAGAAAGGCTCTGGCTAGCTTTGTGTCCAATTCTGCCCCTATAAGGTGAGTACCTGGACTGGTTCCAGAACCGACTTTGGTAGGTTTAGCAGAAAACCCAGGAGGTGAGAAGCTGCTGGTGACCTGCAGATGAGATTTTACCTGTCCTGGGGACTAGCCTACAATGAGCCAGTCGTCTAGATAGGGAAAAACAGCAATCCTCTGCCTCCTTAAGTGGGCCACTGCCACTGCTAGACACTGTGAATACCCTTGGAGCAGAGGTAGGCCGAAGGGCATTGCTCTGAACTGGTAATGACCTGAGGGCAGTTCGAATCTGAGGTATGCTCGATGGGAGCTTCTGATTAGGACATGGAAATAGGCATCCTTGAGGTCCAGGAGGCTAGCCAGTCCCCTGGCCTTAGGGAAGGTAAAATCATTGCTAGAGTTACCATTTGAACTTTGGTTTCAAAAGATGCTTGTTCAGATATCTGAGATTCTAAATGGGCTGCCATTCTCCTGTCTTTTTGGGGTAAGGAAGTATCTGAACTACAGACCCCTGCCCTGATGCAGGGAGGAACCCTTTCTACTGCTCTGAGAGCTAACAGGGATGAGACCTCTGTTTCCAGAGCGAGGTCTCTGAAGCACTTGTAGGTAGAAAAAGTCTGCTTCTCAACTTGGGAAACTTTTGAAGCTGAGAACCAGACCCTGGCTTACTACTTCCAGAACCCACTTGTCTGAGGGTTAAAGAAGCCCAATTCTGACTGAAGTAGCCAGCCTGCCCCCACTGGTACAGGAGAATTGGCCCTGGGCACCCCATCAGGGTGCCTGTTTCTGCAGGAGCTTTAGGCTGGGGTGGGAGCAGGTCTGCCACCCCTCGTCTGCCCCTGCCTCTGAAGAAGCCCTCTGAGCATAGGCAGAGGAGGCCTGAGTCTGGTAGAAAGGCCTGTGAAGCCTACCCCTACCCCTGGGGGCATGCCTTGAGGAGTGGCTTGCCGCTCCCTTAGCCTGGGCACTCTTGTAAGTAGTCCTATATTCATCCATCTTCTTCATGTAATTCTTCTCTGCTCTCCAAACAGAGAATTTCCCACCACAGGAAAATCCATAGCCTTAGTCTGGGTATCCTGTGACAAACTAGTACACCTGAGCCAGGCCAACCTACGAAAAGCTACAGATGTGGCCATGACCCTAGAGGAAACATCATTAACATCCACAGCAGCATGAAACTGAACCTTAGAGGCTTCAATGTCATCAGCAGCTACCTGTTCTAGTTCACTAGCCAGCTGGCCATGGGCCTGCTTGGCCCATTGCATAACAGTATCCCATCTAGATTTCTGATACCTAGCTACATAAGCCATATAATTTGCTTGCCTGAGTCCCAGAGAGGCTATATACTGTTTTTTGCCATGGCATCAATCTTCCTGGAATCCTTGTCAGGAGGATGTGAAGCCAAGGAAAATTAGCTTTATCACAGGCAGCAGCCTGAACTACCCCAACATGACTGCATTGCTGAGAAAGGAATTCTGTATCAGGGCCTGACAATGTATACCTTCTGTCCATCTTTTATCTACAGGAGGCACAGAATTAGGAGCTTTTAAAATTTTAATTGTTTGTTTCCTAAAGACTTATGTAAAGGAATAGACAATCTCCTAGACTCTGGAATATCCATCATTTCTACAAAATCAGGCTCCTCTTGCTCATCCACAGCCTCTTCTAAAGGAAGCTGGAGGGTTTCAGCAACTTTTTTATAAAACATAAAATGAGATGGGGACTCAGACAGCATAGGGGGAGATTCTAAAGGTCTGTCTGGGGAGATGTCCGGTTCAATGGGCACACCCAGACCTTCCCAGCTACATTCATACTGTTCATAATCCTCCTCCCCCTCCTCTGGTTCATAAAATTCCTCAATATCATAATCCTGAACCACTGGGACCGGACGAACCGACCTTTTACCAGATAGTGGTGGTTCGGACGGACCCTGAGACAGTGACTGGACAATTTGTATGGCTTTGTTATCTCTCTGCAGCAGTTGGAGAAGGAATTTTGGACCCAGACCTGCTGATTTTCTTGTTTTCTTTACTGGAATTGGTTCCTCAGAACCAGCTTTCTTTGCCCGAGGAAGTCTGGCCCTGGTCAGAGGGCATCTCTGGGTTCGGTTGGCACCGAACCGGCTGGCCATCCGGGTCAGCGACTTTTTGGCTTCTCGCTCCCTAAGCCTGCCCAATCTTTTTTTCCAGGGTGGCTGCAGGAAATTCTTACATACCTGGCAGTCTGACTGGAGGTGGTCAAACCTCAGACAATAAACACATGGTGTGTGGGTCAGTCTTGGCAAGACTTCCCACAAACATCACAGTGTTGAAACCGCAGTGGGACCGGTTTTCTTTGGGTTTCTCAGACATAATGCCAGCCTAACCAAAAACTTGCCCTTTTAACGGCAGTGCCAGGCAAGACACCTTTATCGGTTCCTAACCGTGTCACGGGTATTGGAAAACCGTAATAAATCCGTTTTTAGAACCGATAAGAACCGGAACTGCACTCTAAAATAGTAACTTTTAGTTTTAAATGAGTTTTAAACCACTGATTGGTTCAAAACCGAACCGATAACTTACAAGTTCCACACAGACAAAACCTTCATTTACTTACGGTTACCACAGATAGAGCTTGAACCGAACGGTTTTATGATTAAATAAAACTATTCTCGTTAAATCCAACCGAGAAACACTTTTTAAGCCGAGAAATGAACCGAGCAGAAGGAGAAATCTCCAGAGCGACTGTTCACTGAGGCGGAGTAAAGAATCTGACAGTTCAAGTTTGAAATGACACAGATAGAGCTGCTCTCGTGCCAAAATTCTATTTTGGAATGGTTTTAACCATTTCACTCCGGGGCAGTTCTAGAGCTGGATCAAACTGCTAATGTCTATAATATAGCAAGACTTCATGTTGTTTGAAAGAAACATTTAAGGAGATGCAGAAAAATAAGTGGCGGTGAAATGAACTGAGGTGCTGTACTACCACATGTGTGCACTCGATGGTGGGAAGAACAGAACTGAAGTTGGTGAGAGAGCAGGCAATGGTGGTTACTGGCTAGTGCAAAGCACCATGTGGGTGGTGTGCAGGCACTATGCCTAGTAACTGTCTGGCCCCTTGGCCAAAGGCTATGCTTCCCCGGGGTCCTAGTGCCTCTGGCCCAGACCCATAAGTGGGAATGAATGGTGTAAACTGATTCTTTGAAGGTCTAGCTATATCTGTCTCCAGGTAAAGTAATGCTCTTCACATCCCATCCCATACTATCAGGCCAAAAACCTCCTAATGAGCAAATGGAAAGAGAAAAACTACTTGAAAAATAAAAGTATCAGCTGTCTATGTTCTAAAACTAATCATATTTTCTGTCTGCTATTTTTATACTACTAGCTCTTCAATTGGCTTGCTCAGGCTCACATAGTGAGTGGCAGTTGTGGAATTCAAACCTGGTTCTTCAGGTTCACAGCTCTGCACTCTAACCTTTAGGCCAAAGTTCCACCCTCACCCCCCACAGGAAAGCACAGCAGATTCTTTAAAAACCTCAATTCTGACACAAAATGAAACCACACCAAAATGTTGACCCTATATGCATTACCCAGTTATAGGGCCTTACTTTGCTGGTATCCCATCAATAGTGCGTGGGAACGAGGAAGCCATAATTTGGGAGCTGGCAACAGTGCGTACCTCATGTGGGCATCCAGGACTTGCGGGAGCTGTCATTACTTGTGGTCCTTTGACTGCCCCTGGCTTTCCCATGCTACGTTTGTTTTTTCCGTAAAGTGGGTGACCCTACTTTGCCACTGGCATCCTGAAGCCCCAGAATTACGTCTGCACTGAGGATGGCAGTCTAGAGCTAAGGGCTCCTGTTACTGTAAAACAACTGCCCCACCATCCCCAATTTAAACAATGAAACCATACTGCCAATTAGCTGACTACTTTTGCACAGTACTATTAGCAATTCTAAAAAATGCTTACAATGAAATTATAATGATCTTCAATAAGTAGTTATGGGTTCACATGGATAATTGTCTTTTTTTCTGATGCACAGTGTGGGTAAGTGTTACAAACAAAAATAAATTGCAAAATAAAAACAGAAACTTCAGTACTCTGCATTGTAATTTATATGGCTTTCATTTATTTAACATTAAGGTCACATTGAAGTATTGCATGCACAGTGGATTACCATAAATAAATGTTTTTCCAGAGGTTTCAGGAAAAAAAAAATGACAATTTTGTCATGAATATGCAAAGCAAATCAAAAAGAGACCACATATGTCGTCTAATGATCTTCAGGCTTCCTGACATGATATTTTTTAATTTTCTAAATCTTTGCTTCCAATGCAATCATTTACAGAGTGAGTTTGTTTCCTTTTGGATTTAGATCTGTCAAATGGAGTTATTTAAGCCCATAAAATGGTATGCATGATTTAATATTGACTATGGTTGCAATTACAAAATGTTGTAGGCTATTGTTTTTAAGAGGCAAAACTTAGCTTCAGTGCTTACTATACCATTATGCAAGTTAGTAAGTGGAAGTTTGTTATAACCCATCCCGAGGCTCTGGGCATTGTACAGGTATAGGCAGGTGTTCGAATAAATAACAATCAGAGCATAAATCAATACAACACTGAACAATTAAAACCTAGATAAAACCAGATGCAAGATAAACAGTTCACTAGTAGACTAATTATAAGGCTCATTAACACAATGAGGCCCTCTCTCACAGTTCCTGGATGCAAGTTCAACAATACAGGGCCCACCACCTCAATAGAGTGGTCTCCAGAGGTCTTCTGGCGGGTCCTAGGAACTGCTAGGAGGCCCTCGGTAGAGGAGCAGAGCGATCACACAGAGCACAGGGTGGACGGGAGTCAGGAGGTCACTCAGGTAGCCAGGGCTCGATCCGTATAGAGCCTTATAGGTGAGCAAGCCCACCTTGAAGATAGGGAGTCCTCTGACAATTGACCAAGTTGGATGAGGGGAACAAGTCACAGAACAGAAAACTCAGGTCACCAGTATTTCTCTGTCCAAGCTGGGCAACTCACTGTTGACTCAAGCCAAGATCAAGCACTGAAAAAAAGCTGGCTTAAATAGCTGCTCTAACCTCAGTCTCTCCCCACAGGAGTCACTATAGGTAAAGATGGGGGAATATTAGCATGGAGATTCCAAAAAGCAGAGAACAAATGCCAGTTATCAAATGGGTTGGAAATGCCCTGTATCATGATCAGCCAAATATGTTCTGGGACCCATATGTTAATCTAACAGAAATGTAAGGAATGGAACAAGTTCAGGCAGTGAGATTTGGAATTTGGGCCAATAAGTACAAAATCATGTGCCACTTACTCATCCCTGATTGCCACCACAAACATGGCTACATTTATTCACTGAAAACCTTCACCAAGGCCCTTAAAATGAAAACACCCTTTAATTACAAAAAAAATAATTTAACATTGCTTCCCCTTATAATACCCTGAGTCCTTCCACACATTATCAAATTGTGGCTTATCACATTTATAAAATGGCTCTTTGTTCATTTGACTATAATTACAATAAAAAAGTAAACACAAATGTGTGCATTTTTTTCTTTTATGTTAAATGTGTAATTGTACTGGTTATAAATGTAAAAAAAACTACAAAAAAAATACATGCTTGATTAAATAGTGCCGTGTTGATATGTTTAGCCAGCAGGTGGCACTGTTTAGACAGTTTGACACCGTGCAGTGGAATGTCTGTTTATTTCTGGATGTTTATTATTTGGCCCTAAGAATGCCCCCAACTGGATCGGTACTGAAAAAGAGGGAGGCATTTACAGTATTTATTGTATTTTAAAGCCTTCCAGCACTGCGTAATAAGTTGCTACCTGAGCCGTTGTTCTTCACGGCATGAGCCGTATGTGCATTTGGACTCCTCCCCAAACAAGAACGAGGAGCATGGGAATAGCTCTCCAAACCTCAGAAAATGTGGAAATGGGGCTGGGGAGCTAAGGACTAGCACTGCATTTCTGTAAAACATGATAATCTGTCCCCCCCCACACACCTTGTCTGTCCACCCGCTCGCTTCTCCAGCCAGTCAGTTGCTGTTTTCACTAGTTAAATAAGCTTGGCTGCTGAGATTCTCTTTGAGAGAAATGGCCATTACTTCTCTGAGGGGGCTAGTCACTCGTGTTCTGAGCCATGGACTGTTTCTGGACTCTTATACGAATGAACCACAACAGCAGAGGCTCTCCAGCTCTGTGTTGTTATTTTCATTGCATGCTGACTGTTTTAGTAACAGTCTGTCTCTCCCAACCCCAAAGGACCATGGGAGCAGGACTGCTTTGCAGCCGGATCGCATGAGTACTCACCCCCCCCTTTCAGCATAGCAGTAAAAGAAAAAAGTAATCACAGTTTTTTTTAATAGTTCATCAATTGAGACAGTGGTTGGGGTAAAGATTTTATGGCTGGCTAATTTTTATTTACTGATCCAATCCATCCCTATCAGTGTAAATATGACAGAAAATCATGTGCTGCATGCTGTGCTTCGTGGGTGAAGCAGTGAAAACTGTGGAGTTTTTTTGGCAGAGGCCACAGATCTCCATTTAAGTATGGAGTGTTAAAATAGTTCAACTAGTAGGGCAATGTTATTTAACGTCTTGTGATGCTGGCAGTGTAGTCTTTTAAATAAAAGTTTGTTTTTAGTAACAATAAATTATTTTGAATTGTTGTAGTAAAGGTTAGTATTTTTAATATGGTGGCTACTGTATTTTTTTACTTTCAATATAGAGGGAGGCTTAGTGATATTGTTGGGCATATAGGATTTTGCTGGGAGGAAACGAGATTCGCAGCTGACTGTGTATTTATAGATATTTAATGTACGGTCAGCTGATGTCTCTTGACCAATGACAATACTAGATTTTTTTCTTGCCATTTTATAAAGTTTTCTACTTACTGCTGACCCTCTTTAATGCATGCTTTGACGTACTGTTTCAAAGGCTGTAATAACTGGGTTACCCAGTTATTACGTCGTTTTGTTTCACTCTTGCTTCAGTTGCATTTAAATTTGTATCATGCAACCTCATTGGATCTTATTTTGTGTGTGAGTTGGCTGAACAGTTCCACAAACATGCAGCTCTGTTTCTTGCTTAACAAGGAGCCACTAGTACTACACTGATCATCTGACTCTGTTCACTACCACTGTCCATTATTTTTTTTTTTTTTTAGTATTTATCCAGTTGATCCTACCTTTACAACTTAAAAGATATAGTAGGTTGATACTAGTTTGCATCGGGTTTGGGAGACAGTGAGTGTGATTGAGAACAGGGCCATGGCTGATTGTCTATAGCACTACTTATGGGTGGTTCCACAGCTTAAGTTGAAGAAAAAAAAAAAACACTGACCAGACTGGAGAGGGTGTGTGTGTGCGTGCAAGGGGCAGTAGGCATTACAGCCAGTCGAACAAGAGATTCTGCTTCACTTTCTTTTGCACAGACTCCTTGCACCAGTAATTATGAAAAATAAAACATATACAACTTGCTGTCTACGAAGTTTTTTTTTTTTTTTTTTTACAAATGCTCGGTGTGTGATGACCTAATAAACCTCTAGAACTTAGCTCTCGAGGTTTAGGGGTCATCATAGATCACGGAAGTGTAAAAAAACTTCATAACACACAGACACCTGTATATTATTCTCTATTTAATTGCTGCTGTTGCTTTTGTGAACATGAGAAATCCCCTTCCTATCCTTATCAGCTTGCCAATGCAACTCTGCTGCTTACCCTTCCATAGAGGAAATTGAGACCTTAGCTCCATATAAGGCCTTCTGTTGTATTAGAAGGGGCGAACATTCTGCCAGAGGAATTCTGCAGAGGTTTAAATGCCTGTATTCCATAGTAAATAAACATTCCATTTACAGAATGTGTGGAAAGACAGATGAGAGATAGGTAGGAGGGACTACATTTTACTAGTTATGTTTAACAAAAATAAAATACATGTTATTAATAAAAATAATTGGCATATTTTGTTTTTTAAATTATTTCTCAGTTTACCCATTTTGTAGGCACAGTAAGACACTCCAGTCAGTGATTGTCTAGGGTTAATCCAATACCAGGTGCTAAAGGTACTCTGCGCAAACACCTTGTGCTTCATCATCATCATGCATCCGAGTATGCATTAACCCTTAGACAACCAATGCCCTGCTGTGCCGTATAGCTTACATAAAATTAACAAATAAGATCCAATGCAGTAGACATGTCTTGGTGACATAAGGTTTCCCTGTGGGTACTTACCTTCTAAGGTCATTACCTCACCAAGAAATGGTAGCTTCAGAGGGCCTTGTAGCTATTATAATATAAATAAAGCAGCCGTTTTAAACATATCTGTTTTTTTTAATGCAAATATACCTGTTTTGTGAAGGAGGGGAGGAGCCAGGAGAAGCTGCAATGCACTTCTGCATCTAAAACAAATAGGGCTATATGTATTTTGGAGACTGGAAGAGACCGCATGGAATGTTGATTTCATTTCTCACACAGTTTTCAGTGTTATTCAGAGGGTAAAAAGTAGCATTGTAAATTTATTGACAGTCTGACAAGCCTTTGTTTCCAGTCTACAGGAGCAGCTAGGGCTTCCAAAGTAAATTTTAAAAACCATCTGAAGTCACACTACAGTGACCATTACAGAGCATCAACAAATATTGCTATTGTGGAGTACAAGTTAAGCATGGGGCTTAGGAACAGCTGCTACCCCTTTAACTAGGACATAAGAAAAAATTACTCACCTTAGTTAATGTTGTTTCTTCTAATGGAGTCTTGCTGTATTCTGACATATGCAGTTAGGTCCTGCCTTTCAACTGCCCTGGAGAACAAAGAGTTAAACTTTCCATGGCCAGCATGGAATGTTCACCGCGAGCTCAGTTGAAGCCCCTGTCTGCTGTTGTTTAAACTCCAACCGTCAGATCTTTATGAGCAATAATCACTAGAAGTTCTGTGTGGAAACTGTAAAACTCAAGACTAGCCAACTGGCAACTATATCTATATAAAAGGGTTTTTTGGTTTCAAAGAAAAGACTCAAGTCAGGAAACCCAAAAAACAAAACACATCCCAAAACACAACACTCACCCAAAATAAAGGAGGGTGAAAAAGGACACCCCTAGGGTGCCAACATCTGCTCCTGCCTACCCACATCCCAAAAACTAGGTTCTGAGAGGGAGGTAGGTCAGAATACAGCAAGACTCCATTAGAAGAAACAACATTACTAAGGTGAGTAATTTTTTCTTCAAACAACATGAAGTCTTGCTGTATTCTGACATATGCAGACTACCAAGCAGTACCTCCATGGAGGAGGGACAGAACCTACTTTGGAAACAGGCTCTGAAGTACTGCTGTGCCAAACCGAACATCACTCCTAGCCTGGATATCCAGAGAGTAATGCTTGGTGAATGTATGGACTGTTTTCCAGGTGGCTGCTTGACAGATTTGTAAGATAGGAATATCCCTGGCAGCAGCCAGGGAAGCAGCTGTACCTCTTGTGGAATGAGCCCTCAGGCCTAAGGGCGGAGTTCTACCCAGTTTCTCATAGCAGAACTGTATACAAGAAACAATCCACCTGGCAATAGATCTCTTAGTGGCAGGTTTGCCCTTACCAACCTCTCCATACGTGAGGAACAACTGGAGGGATTCAAACCTGTGACCCTTGGTACTCTCTATGTAGTAGCTGAGGGCCCTTTTTACATCTAAGCTGTGCAGCCACCTCTCTCCAGAGGAGGAATGGTCAGTGAAGAAAACAGGGAGAGACATAGACTGGTTGAGGTGGAAATCTGAAACCACTTTAGGCAAAAACTTCCTGTTAGTTCTTAGGACCACTTTATCTCTATGGAAAGAGATGAAATCAGGTTCCACTGACAGGGCTTGCAAGTCACTGATACACCTGGCAGAGGTTATGGCCACCAAAAACACAGTTTTCCAAGTCAAATACTTAAGCTCTGCAGAGGACAAAGGCTCAAAGGGGGTTGCATAAGCTGAGCAATGCAAACATTAAGGTCCCAAGCAGGAGCAGGGTCCCTAAAAGGGGGATTGGTGTGCAGCAATCCCTTGAAGAACTTACAAAACACAGGATGGGCTGACAGAGGGGATGGCTTGCCTACTGACAGGAAAGTAGAAACAGCTGCCAAATGCACTTTAAGTGTAGTTGGCCTAAGGCCTAGGCCATTGAGATGGACCATATAGTCCAGAACCGTAGGCAACCCAGCAGAATCTGGAGAGATATTCTTCTCAGAACACCAAATAGTGAATCTTTTCTATTTGGAATTGTAAGTCTGTCTGGTGAAAGGCTTTCGAGAAGCCTTAAGGATATCTAGAACCCCTTGGGAAAGATGCAGGTCAGCAAACTCTAACTCTTCAAGCACCATGCCTTGAGATTGAGAGACCGAAGGTTCGGGTACTAAATCCTCCCCTGAGAGGATGTCAACAGGTTGTAATTCCTGGGAAGAGACAGGGGAAGGTGGACTGCTAGGGACAGCAACAGGGATACCAGGGCTGTCTGGCCCAGTCTGGAGCAATCAGAATCACTTTGCATGGTTGTGACCTTATCTTGACTAACACTTTGAACAGGAGAGGGAGGGGGGGAAAAGCATACAGACATTTTCCTTCCCAATTCAGGATCAGAGCATCCAGTGGGACTGAGCCCAAGACTGGGGGTCTGCAACAAAAGAGAGGAAATTGGTGATTGTCTGGGGCTGCAAAAAGATCTATCTGTGAAGTGCCCCATCTCGAGAAAATCACCTTCAAATCTAGGGGATCTAGGGTCCATTCGTAATGGCCCTGGGATATTCTGCTCAGAGCATCTGCTAGGATATTGTCCTTCCCTGGGAGGTGAACTGCTATCAGAGAGGTTTGCAAGGAATAGGCCAGGGACCACAACTTCATTGCTTCTGTGCACAAGGCCGTAGACCGAGTGCCTCCCTGCTTGTTGATGTACCACATGGTGGGTGGTGTTGTCTGTTCTGACCTGGACCACCTTGTTCTGCACAGACATGGAAAAGGTTTGCAGTGCCAAAAACACTGCTCTGAGTTCCAAGAGATTGATGTGAAGCAGAGAATCCTGAGGTGACCAGAGCCTTTGGGTGGTAAGATCCCCCAGATGGGCTCCCCAGCCCAGCAGGGAAGCATCTGTGGTGAGTATCACTGAATGAGACTGAGTGACAAAAGGAACTCCTTGTCTCAAATTGTCCTGATCCTGCCACCATTGCAAGGCATGGATCAGGGTTTGAGTCACTGGGACTAGTTTGGTAAGGGAATCCTTTCTTTGGGACCAGAAGGCTCTTAAGTGGAACTGAATGTCCCTCATCTGGAATCTTGCTCCCTGGACCACTGCTGTGGAGGCTGCCATGTGGCCCAGAAGTTGAAGGAAATGCCTTGCTGGTCGAGACACCTGCAGGGTGAATGAAGAGGCCAGCTCCATAAGGGTCCTTGCCCTGTCCAGGGGAAGGAAGGCTCTTGCCCTTATTGTATCCAGCTCCGCCCCTATGAAGGTGAGGAGCTGTACTGGTTCGAGAACTGACTTTGGAAGGTTGAGAAGGAATCCTAAGGAAGTGAGCACTTGCTGAGTTATTTGCAAATGTGACTTGACTTGGTCTGGAGACTGACCTACTATGAGCCAGTCATCCAAGTATGGGAAGATGGAGATCTGTTTCCTCCTTAGGAAAGCAACTACTACTGCCAGGCACTTTGTGAAAACCCTTGGGGCCTGACGGCGACTCGAACCTGAGGTACTTTCTGTGGGAGCACCTGATGGGAATGTGGAAATAGGCATCTCTGAGGTCCAGGGAGGCTAGCCAGTTCCCTGGCCTTAGAGAGGGAAGGATTATTCCCAGAGTCACCATTTTGAACTTTGGTTTTAAAAGGTGTTTGTTCAGATATCTTAGGTCCAGGATGGGCCGCCATTCTCCTGTCTTTTTGGCGGTTAGGAAGTACCTGGAGTACAATCCTTTGCCCTTGTGTAGGGTGGGAACCCTCTCTATAGCTCTGAGGGCTAGGAAGGAAGAAACCTCTGCCTCTAAGGCAAGGGTCTCTGATGGATCTGCAGGTGGAAAGGATCTGGTTCTCATCTTGGGAAATTTTTTTGAAGCTGAGAACCAGTCCCTGGCTTACTACTTCCAGGACCCACTTGTCTGATGTCAGAGACTTCCAGTCCTGGACAAAGTAAGCCAGCCTGCCCCCTACTGGTACTGGAGAATCGGCCCGGGCAGACCCATCAGGGTGTCTGCTTGGCAGGGGCTTTAGGCTGAGGGGTGGATGCAGGCCTGCTCATCCCACGTCTGCCTCTCCCTCTAAAGAACCCCCTCTGGGAGTAAGAAGAGGAGGCCTGAACTTGGTAGAAAGGCCTTTGGAAAGGCCTGCCCCTGCCCCTGGACTGCTGCCTTTGAGGAGTAGCTTGTCTTTCTTTGGCCTGAGCACTCCTGAAAGTGGTCCTGTACTCATCCATCTTTTTCATGTCGTTCTCTGTCTGCTCCCCAAACAAAGAATTACCAATAACAGGGAAATCCATGGCCTTAGCCTGGGTACCCTGTGATAGGCTAGTACATCTGAGCCAAGCCATCCTCCGAAGAGCCACAGATGTAGCCATGACTCTTCACAAGTTTCATAAGTCATAAGTCAAGTCAAGCTTCGGGACTCTTGATGAAACATCATTGGAGTCCACAGCAGCATGAAATTGCACTTTGGATGCCTCAATCCCATCTGCAGCCACCTGCTCCAGCTCCTTAGCAAGCTGGTCAGGGACCTGTTTAGCCAGAGCCAGCACAGTGTCCCACCTGGACTTCTGGTATCTAGCTGTGTAGGCCATATAGTTAGCCTGCCTGAGTCCCAAGGATGCTGCCATGTACTGTTTCTTTGCCATGGCATCAATCCTCCTGGAGTCCTTATCTGGGGGGTGTGATGCCAAGGAGATATTTGCCTTATCACAGGCAGCGGCCTGCACTACCCCAACATGGCTGCATTGCTGGGAAAGGAACTCCGTGTCTGAGCCTGAAAGAGTATATCTCTTGTCCATTCGTCTGTCCACAGGAGGTATGGAATTAGGAATCTTAAGAATTTTGTGTGTCTGTTTCCCAAAGGATTTGTGGATGGGGAATAGACAGTCTCCTGGACTCTGGGATGTCCATCATTTCAACAAAATCAGGCTCCTCCTGATCCTCTACTGCTTCTTCCACAGGAAGCTGGAGGGTTTCAGCCACTTTTTTGTAAAACATAAAATGAGAAGGGGACTCAGAAAGCCTAGGAGGAGAAACACCTGAAGGTCTGTCTGGGGAGATGTCCAGGTCAATAGGCACATCCAGACTTTCATAATCACCATCATCATCCTCATACTCTCCTTCCTCCTCATCCGGTTCATAAAATTCTTCCAAGGTGTAATCCGGAACCGGGGGAACCGACCGAACTGAACCCCTGCCAGATGGTGCCGTTTCAGCCGGAACCAAAGTAAACAATTGCACTATTCTTATCGCCTTTGCTATCTCATCAGCAGTCGGAGTATGAATTTCTGAGTCCGAAGCGGACGATTTATCTTTTCTTTTTCTTTTTACCGGAACCGACTCCTCAGAATCGGTTCTCCTTTTGCCCAAAGAAGTATCGCCCTGGTCAGAGGGCACTCCTGGTTCGGTCAGAACCGAACCTGGCTGGCCATCCGGCTCATCGGACTTCTCGGCCTCCTTTTCCCTCAGTCTACCTAATCTCTTTTCCCAGGGTGGATTTGGGAAAATTCTTACAAATTTGGCAGTCTGAATCGAGGTGGTCAAACCTCAGACAAAATACAGGTGGTGTGGGGATCAGCCTTGGCAAGAACTTCCCACACACACTGCAGTGTTGAAACCAGTGGGCCCAGTTTTTTCTTGTGTTTCTCGGACATAGCAATCCTAACCAAAACTTACCCTTTTTTCGGCAATCCGCCAGGCAAGACTCCCCTATCGGTTCCTGACCGTGTCACGGGTCTTGGAAAAAAACGTAATAAAATCCATTTTTTTAGAACCGATACGGACTGGTTACCACACTCTAAGTAAATCACAAAGTTTTTTTTACCTGAAACTGATCAGTTCAGCCAAACCAATCCACAATTTACAAGTTCCACACAGAAACTAAAAAGAAAACTTATCTAGTACTCACGGTACCACAGACAGAGACTTAAACCAACAGGTCGGTAGCAGCAATTCGGTAGAAACCAAGTGAAAAAACGACACTTTAACCGACTTTTTTGAACCGAGCAAAGGAGAAATCTCCGGAGCGACTGTTCAGTGAGGCGGAGTAAAGAATCTGACGGTTGGAGTTTAAACAACAGCAGACAGGGGCTTAAACCGAGCTCGCGGTGAACATTCCATGCTGGCCATGGAAAGTTTAACTTTTTGTTCTCCGGGGCAGTTGAAAGGCAGGACCTAACTGCATATGTCAGAATACAGCAAGACTTCATGTTGTTTGAATGTACAATTTGAGCCTTAGTAGCGAAACTGTATGCTAATTATTTCCTGCAGGGACTTGAAATCCGCTTCCTGTTCCTCCCTTAGTTCTGAGTTGTACCTCGTGCTGAACAGATGCTCCTGCCTATGTGTCTGAATAAAACTAATTTTGTTTATTATTTTATGCGTCCGACTCAGTTTTTCGGTACCAGAAGGTGACCATTGCAGAAGAACCATATGGGCAAGGCAGGCAACAATGAAGGTAAGGGTTCTCTGTGGCAAACCAATACCAAAACGCCACACATGGTGGAGAATGCGGCCCTGCTTCTGCTCAGTATCCCATCTTGCTTGTCTGCATCATTGGGTACCGAGTCATCTCCCAAGCGTGCTTGAACTGTTTACATGCTGACTACCATTCAACCCTGGCAGCAGAGAGGAAAAGTAAAGCTGAACTATAAAAGAAAGCTGAACTGCATCCAGCTCAATATACCCTCCTGCAATCTGCCTCAGGACTATACATATATGGGACATTGCTGCTCGAGCCTAACTGCTGCTGTATCAAAACTGACTTTTCAAACTTTCCTTCCATGGAGCTGCAACCTGTACCCCCCCCAGCCCGCGGGGCAGTGCCTATGCAAATCCAGCTCCTGTAAATCTCTCCTCCTGGGTATGCAGCCTACAAAAAGGACACCCAAAAAATTCAAATCAGCCCACCTCCACTTCAGTGTTGTCCCTCAGCTCAACCCCGTGGTACTGCATGCCACTCTGGAAGGACTGCTACCACAAGTAAGAAGAAAAAAAATTAATGCAGAACTAACAACAGCAGTGGCCCAACAGATTAGACAAACAAAGAAATGCGCCAGTCCTGCCACCCCACAGCAATTACGGCTCACCATTACCTCACTGCTGCTCCTTGGACCTTCAGCTCCCCAGCCAGCCAGTCCCACTCTCTGGCCACTTCACAAGCATGGCTGTAAACCAGAGCACTCCCACAGAACTGTAGCTCCAGTACCACCAGACGCACCTCCTTGACTCCTCACCAGCTTGCTCCAGCTACAGGAGAGACTGCCAATATTTGCTCCACATCTCATGGTCAGCACAGATACAAGTCCTCTCGGCCCTCCTACAAATGTGGCTCAGCTACTTCTGCATGGCCCTTCAAGCAGCTCAAATTCAGACCCCACAGCAGCAGCTTATTATTGCCACGGCCGCTATACAGAGCCGCTCCAAAGCTGCATGCAGCTCTGCACTCCCTGGTTGACCATGCTCCTTGTGCCCCACAACATAGAATACTTCGGGACAGTAGCCACATCAGAGCACTCTTTTCACCACTCGCTCACCAGTCAAAAGAAAGCCAAAAAAGGGAGATAAAATAACAGGAGCGGAGCAATAACATAAGACATCTCACACGCACAGAAACCCAGTGAATACACGGAGGCATGAAAGGGCTCGGGCCAGACAGCAATGTAAATCAAGCAGGGCAAAAATACAATTGCATAAAACCCCAAGAGCAGTAAAACTGCATAATTAAAGCACACACCTGGGCTACACAAAAAAGGGCAGAATAATGAACCAAAGGGAGCAATTCACAAACCAGGGGCAAATGTAACATACCAAATGCTCCAGCCTGGAAATAAGTCAAACAGGAAAAAAGGGGGGGCAACCAAGTCAAATACAGACAACAGACATTTTCCCCAGCTTTGCCACTCACTGTACTAAAGGTCCACTATTTTCAGTGGGGAAGAAGGCCTGCCACCATATTGTCCCTGCACAGCAACCTCATGGAAAGCAGCCTCCATTTTGTGGCAACAACAATAACAAGGGCTATGACCTCAACCCCACCTCCCCGTGGTGCTATCTTGCAACAATCAAACACCGCATTACCTCACTCCATAGGAATCAATGGCAAACCTACTGACTTAAAGGGACATTACCACAAATAATTGATTTTTGCAACAAAGCTTTATTTACCCCATTTCGCTTTCTGAATTACTGCGAAAATGGCTGCTTTATTGTATTGCTCTCTTATCATTTTATGTTATACATTATTGTTGAATCAATTGTACTTATTGTTTTCTCCTGCCTGCACTGTATTATAATTGTCGAAGCTTTTACTGTTTATGATTGTACTGTTCAACAAATGTTTTCTTTCTGTAAACTCCCCAGGTCGTGCCTGAAAATAATCATTATATATGCTAGCACCTTACCGGTCAACAAAAACTGAATAAAATAAATAAAATAAGAATAAATTACTGACAACATGGAATTGTTTATTAAGATGTCATTTGATGGAAATTGCTTACAAATAATTATACTTTTGTCTACAAATGTATTTTATTCTCGGCACTCCATCTACTTCACAACGTCTCGTGTCCTGCATCATGGCAGCTCCTTCTCATCCTTACTACCTTCGTGCACTGCAGAGCAGCTTGCCTCCAACCATAACATTCAACAAAGACACCAATATGGGCGATAGAGCATCCAGAGAGCTATCTTCACCCACCTCAGAGGCATGGGGCCTCAAAATTGAAACTATCCTGCACAACATCCAGTCGTCCATCGCAGCTCAAGGAATGTCAGCCATGCAAGCTATCCAGGATGACCTCGCCCATTAAAACTAACTCATCTCAGTCCACAGTCCATACCAGCCTACAACCAGTACCCTTCTCAGCATTGCCTCATGGAGGCTGTCGACTGGCTTGAGCAATTCCAAGCCTGGACTTCTTTACATGGTTGGACTGATCTATGCACATTTCCAATGCCTTGCACTTGCTTCTGAAGGGCACTGCCGTTACTCCGTTCAATGCACCTTCAGACAGGGTCAAAGGGGATTCTGCCACCCTGTATATCACCTTCAAGGATCATTTTCTGCTCGCACACCCACCCTGGTTATTGGAACAGCAACTGTGGGAATGCACCATACAACCTTTTGAGTCCTTGGAAGCATTCATAGTGGACACTGAATCATGCTGTAATCGTTTGCAAAAATCAGAAAAGGAGAAAATCACAGCCTTTGTACGGGGACTTCTTCCTCAACTCTGCCTGTAAGTAATTCAACAAAAAACAACAACCTGGATGGACACAATCCAAGCTGTACGACTGGCACAAGAGTCCATATCAATGTCCCAGGCTGCCACTTTGCAAGCCGCGTTCAAACATGCATACAGCAGCAGCAATCAAAGATAGAGACACTCATCAATACTGTCAACAGCTTACACCTCAGTGCTCCTGCTTCCCCTGCAACTTCTGTCAATGCTCTTCGACCACCTTGACAGCGACCTGAGCCATTCACACCTTCATGAGAACCAGTGACCTTCCAGTGGTGTGGATTCAAGGGGCACACTGCTGCTGTCTGCCAAAAGCTACGGAATCAAAACAGAAATCAAAAGAGCCAGAGACACCTACCACAACACAGTCAGCAAGGTAACTGCAACTACACCCAGGATCAGGGGAAAACAGCAACTGTCTGCCCCTCTGACTCTCGCAATGCAAACAATCTGCACCCTTTGGCTACTAACTCAGGCACACCCTCACCTCCAGGGGCAAAGGGCCTGTCATCAGGTCACCTCTCACAGTGAACTATGTTCTGTAACCATTGGAGATTGGTCCACCATGCCTTGGTTGACTCCTGGAGCAGAAATCTCAATTATTCACAGCAGTATTCTAGACCAGTGGTTTTCAACCGGGGGTCCACAAGCACATGCAAGGGGATCCATGGAACAGTCAGCAAACAAAAGTTAATTATGCTTTTTATTCCCGTTACAGTTCAGGTGTGTAACAGGTCAAGCACGAGCAAGGCTTTGCATTATCAAACCTGCAATAAATAGTTTTTAAGGCACCCCAGCCCGAATCAAAGGCTCAGCATTCAAAGCAGTCCAACACCTTGAGCTTGTAAGAATGTCAGATGGGACGGAGAGGTGTGAGCTGTGGTTTGTGGTGTGAATGAATGAATGCTGATTACTGGGGCAAAGATGTGCTGAAGGAAACAGTGTTGTCAGTGTTCAACAAAATTCTCAATTCATTTTAACAGAGACTTTTTGGTATTAACAAACGAACTTAATGAATTATCAAATTTTGGGGTGTTTTAGTCTTACTCAGATCCATCAGAACAGACCTACATTCAGCAATTGAGACTTGATGTCAGATTATGCGGAGAGTTGTGAGGTGCATTGTGCTAACTTCTAGCCATGTCAGAGCCTCCCATCCTACAGGATTATTATTGTTTAATAATTTATTTAATTTAATAATTAATTTGTGACATCTCATTTGTGATGTCTCCCTTCAACTTGTAAGAATGTCAGATAGGACAGAGAGGTGTGAGCTGCAGTTTGTGGTGTGAATGAATGAATGCTTCGATTACTTGGGACAAAACTTACTTTCAGCAACTGAGATCTGATGTCATGATTATGGCGGAGAAGGTGCGAGGTGTGTTGTACTAATTTCTAGCCATGTCAGAGCTCTCCCATACGAAAGTTGTTATTATTTAATAATTCATTTAATTTAATAATTACTTTGTGACATCTCCTTGAGCTTGTAAGAACGTCAGATGGGACTGAATTATCTAATTTTGGGGTGTTTAGCCTTACTCAGATCCATACAGAGCAGACCTAGTTTCAACAATTGAGATCTGATGTTGATTTAAGACAGAGAGGTCGAGTTGCGGTGTTTTAACTTCCGTTTTATAAAATTCACTTGATGTTGTTTTCATGATGAAATGTACCAAATGAGTGTTTTTGGGTAGGGGTCCCTGACAAAGCGAAGGTTATCAGGGGTCCCCGGACCAAAAAGATTGACAACCACTGCTCCAGACAGCCCAGCTACACATCAGCATTGCCTAATGTCTCTCCAGCCGACCTCAAGTACATTATCATAGCAAGTACTGCCACAGTACCTATCACAGGCATGGTCCATCTCAAACTCTGCTTTGGCTCACAGCAAGCTACTGTGAAGTTTTACCTAGTGCCTGACCTACAACCAGCAGTGATTCTTGGCCTGGACTTCCTCAAAACTCACAAAGCCATCTTAGACTTTGCCTCAAACAAACTGTCACTCGATCCCTGGAGGCAACTTGCAGCTATAGACTCAGTCACTGTGCCTAAGTCAGAGATGGTTTTGATTGCCAAGATTTGAGGTGAACCACTTTCACAAGGTGTTGTTGGCATCATCACGGGATCCCCCGCTCTGCACTCCTCATGTCTCCTTCCAGGGAACACCTTGTCTACTGTGCACAGCGGCGCAGTCTTCCAAAAATGATGCAACTTCACGGATGAGCCAGTGTCATCTCAAAGGGTGCTAACATCGGAAAGTTTGCATGCTTGTCTTCAGGGGACTGGCTCCACCTCCTGCAAGAGCCTCAACCTGGTTCCATGAACACTCATCCTGTAAGTACCATCACAACCACTTCAGCCTCCAAAGAGCTATCCCTCTGTCAGCGACTACCCTCTTCAAAACTTCCAGTCTGTCCAACAAAGAAACAGCAACTTTTGGCATTCTGAAGAACTACTCGGATGTCTCTGTTGGTCCAGATAAACCTCAGATGCTGTAATATCCTGCAACACACCATCAAGGTACAGCCCAACCAGCAGCCAGTCTGTCAGCGAGCCTACAAAGTGGGACACAAACAAAAACAGATCCTGGAGGACATCATCAAGAACATGCTTGAACAGGACTTTATCGAAGAATATACAAGTCCCTGAGGTGCATCTTGCATGCTGGTGATAAAGAAAGACAAAGTTTATCATTTTGTGGTGGATTACAGGAAGCTCAATGCCTACGATGCAGGATGCTCATCCCTACCTACAACCCGAAGATGCCTTAGAGAGCCTTGGTGCAGCCAGCCCAGTTTACTTCACCACTCTAGACCTTCAGAGTTGATTCTACCAAGTTACTTTTTATCCAGTTTCACACCCATACACTGCCTGGTGCTGCCACTTGGGACTTTTTCAATTTAAATGTCTGCCTATGGGACTTCGGAACAGTCCAACCACATTTCATTGTGTCGTGGAAGCCATATTATGTGGACTGTCTTGGAAATCTTGCCTAGTCTACCGGGACGATGTTACTGTGTTCAGCAGAATTTTCCCAGAGCACCTCCACCATCTCAAAGAGGTGTTAAAACATCTTAGACATCTCAGACAAGCCAGCCTTAAGCTTCACCCAGAGAAGTGTTGTTTTGCACAGCATCAAATTCATTACCTGGGACATGTGGTTAGTTCTCAAGGAATCTCTCCAGACCCAGATCCAGATAAGCTGTCAGCAGTAAAAGACTATCCAGAACCTAACAACCTCAAAGACCTTAGAGCTTTTCTGGGCTTGTCCAACTACTACAGAAAATTCATTTGCAACTATGCCAAGATCACAACTGCACTATGACCCCTCACCAAAAGGGATGTGACTGTTTGGACTTCTGAATGTAAAGAGGCCTTTGAAACTTTTAAAGCAAACCTAATATCTTCTCCAGTATTAGCCTACACAAGGTTCGACCAACCCTTCAAATTCTACTCAGATGCTAGTTCCTTTGCAGTGGGCACTGTACTGTGTCAAATCAAGATGGAACAGAATGAGTTGTTTCCTATGCCGGTGCTCTCTTTTCTCAGCTGAACAAAACTATGGCATCACAGAAAAAGAATGTCTAGCCATGGTATTTGCTGTTAAGAAATCTGACTTTACCTTCATTTCGCCTCCTTCACAGCCTCGTTGATCACTCTACCCTCAGATGGTTGTTCGAAATGAAGGCCAGTGAGCAAATTCACCTGATGGATTGCCATATTGCAATGCTACAGCTCTGAAATTCAATACCGACCAGGTCCAAGTTCATTCTAATGACGATGCTGTAAGCTGGAGACAGTATCCTCTACATCATCCTCAACAGACGAATCCTGCCTACAAGCTCTTTCTTTCTACTCCACAGATGTGCTCCCTGTGGACAGTCCTACAGCATCTCAAGTTGCTTTGCTGCTACCAACTGCTTCCTCAGAGAAAAGCATCAATCCTCACTTACTGCAAACAGCCAGAGAGCTTCTTACATCCTCTACTACTGATAACAATAACAATAATTTCTCAACGACGGTGTGCTTTTTCACATTTGGTCCAAGGAGGGCAAGGGTCATTGCATGGATAGAATTCATGTTCAGTTAGTTGTGCCAGTCTCTCTAGTCACTGAAGTTCTTCAATCCACTCATGCCACTCCACTTTCCGGAGGTCATATGGGGAATACACAGAACTCTCGAAATGACAACGCTTCACTTCTTCTGGTCTCACATGAACAAGGACATTGTCCGATTTGTCAAATCATATGAACATACAAACATACGAATGTGCCAGCAGAAACAGACCACCCGGTCTATCTAAGTCTGCTCAAGTATGCAGCTAATACCCCTAGTTTGCAGCTGCCCCACCCTCAACTCCTCTGTCACTCCACTGCCAATTCCACCTTCCCCACCCTCCCTCTCCCCTGTTCACTGTCCCATGCCCTTTTAAAGATGTTTACAGATTTACATGATACCACCCCATTCTGGTAGTGCATTCCATTTTGCTACCACCCTCTCTGTGAAATAGTGTTTCCTCATTTCCCTCCTAAATCTTCCCCCCTCGATTCTTAGTGTAAGCCCCCTGGTGTCCCTCCCTCTCCTTAGCTTAAAGACCCCATCCGCCCCATCCTTATTGACTCCCCTCAGATACTTGAATGTTTCTATCATGTCCCCCCATCCCTTCTATCCACCAGGGTGTACATATTCAGGTCTCCCAGCCTGCTCTCATAGTCTTGCCCCTCCATTCCACATATCATCTTTGTTGCCCTCCTCTGCACCCCTCCAGTAACCTGATATCACGCTTCCAGGTATGGCCTCCAAAAACTGCACACAATACTCAAGTGTGGCCTTACAAGTGACATGTAGAAGGGCAAGATCACCACTCTTCACCTGGACGAAAACCCCCTCGCTGCTTCACCCAGCATTTTTGTTCCTTTTGTAACCCTCTCACCATTGGGCAGTATTTTTTATGGTCCTATTGTCAGCCCCACCCTAGGTCCTTCTCCTCAGTGATCCCAGCTAACCCCCCAGCCAGTATTCTCTCCTTGGGTTCTTTTCCCAAAGTGCATAACTTTACACTTCTTTGCATTGAACCCCAGCTGCCACCTCTCGACCACTCCTCTAGCTTGCTTAGGTCCCCTGCAGCTGCTTCCATCCCTCCCCTCCATCCACCACAGCTCCGATTTTAGTGTTGTCAGCGAACAGACTTATCTTGCTCACCACTCCATGTGCAGTATCTGATATGAAGAGCCCAAATAATAATGGCCCCAGCACAGAGCCCTGTGGCACCCCGCTCATCATTGGCCTTAGAGTTGAGAGCTCCCCTTTCACCACCACCCTTTGCAGCCTCCCACTCAACCAGCTTGTAATCCAGTTTGTCATTTTTGCCCCTACCCCTATGCCAATTAGCTTCCTCCCAAGCCGCCCATGAAGCACCGAATCAAAGGCCTTGCCGAAGTCCAAGTTAAGAACATCCACCGCATGATCCTTATCCAGCTCACCTGTCATCCAATCATAATATTGTGTTGGGTTGGTTTGCAAAACTTCCCTGAAACAAACCCATGCTGCCTCACATCCTGGAAGCCACTGTCCTCCATGTATGACACCAGTCTTTCCTTTAGTATTGTTTCCATGAGTTTGCACACTATGGAGGTGAGACTTACTGGATGATAATTATCCAGTTCATCCCTTGGTCCGCTCTTGTGTAATGGTACTACAGTGCCATCCTTCAGTCCAGTGGCACAAATCCCGACTACAGTGAGGTGCTGTACAGATGTCCAGTGGCTCCGCCAACACCTCTGCATCTCCCTCAGCACCCTAGGGTGGATACCATCTGGCCCTGGTGCCTTGCCACCTTCAGTGCCCTCAGTCTCTCTAGGACTCTACTTGCCTCAATTCTTCCATCTGTCATCTCCTCTCCCCCATCCCCACCCTCCCAACCCATGGTGGTAGCAGTCCCCCTTTTCCTCCATGAACACTGCGCAAAACATATTCATTCAGTGCTTCTGCTTCTTCTCCCTTTTCTGTCCACTCCCCACCCTTTTTATCCTCACTATTGTCTGCTTGCACTTTTTCTTTTCTCCCTGATGTATCTGGAAATGTCTTTCTTCCCCCCCGTTAATTCCCTGTGCTAATCTCAGCTACCTCTGGGCCTTGGCTTCTCTCACTTTTCTCTTCACCTCAAAGCCCTGTTCCCAAATAAAGCCTCCTGCCAAACCAGCAAAGGTACACATCATTCCAATGCCTGTAGCCACCGAACCATTCCAAAGAGTCAGCATGGACATTCTTGGCCCCTTGCCTACATGCCCTGACTCTGGCAACAAATACATTCTTGTTTTTGTGGACTACTTAACTAAGTATTTGGAACCAACCCCACTAAAAGACATTAAAGCTACCACAGTGGAAAGTGCCATCCTCAACACAATCATTTGTTGTCACAGTACTCAGCATACTTGCATTCGGACAGATGCATTAACTACCTTTAACTATTGTGCGAGAAACATGCAAACTTCTCGACATCAAAAGACTCACACAACCAGTTATCATCATCCACAATGCAATGGACAAAGTGAGAGAATGATGTCTCCATTCTTAATACACTACCCAAGTACCTGGATGAGACTCATGACACTTGGGATCATTTTGTTTCCTTCATTTAATTTGCTTACAACACCAGCCCTTGTGTTGACAGTACAGAGTGCACACCATTTTTTCTAGTCCATGGACATCACGCAAGAACACCTCTGGACAGGGATCTCTCACTATTTGAGGTTCCAAAGTCAGCTTCATCCTTCATCATTCAAACTTGCCAGACATGTTGCAGTTGACACACTGGGACAGAAAATCTGCAATGCAAAACATGTCAGCAGCCAAGTCGCATGAACCTTCATTTTCTGTTGGGGACATTGTACACTTGTATCGACCTGTCCTAGTTCCAGGCGCCACCAAAAAATAGCTTTGCCCTTGGACTGTTCCCTTGTACACTGTGGAAAAGCTTCCTCCTGTTCATGTTCGCTACACCACAAGTCCGATGGAAGCTGGTACACAATAAAATCCACATCAACAGACTGAAACATGGGTACCTAAAGATACCTCCCAGATAATCCCAGTCCCCAAACAATGAAGTTGCACTTGAACCTGCTATACTTTCAGAAACTGAAATTCCTGAAGACAATTTGCGACCAGTTCCTTCCACAACCCCACGGTCCTGACACCCCTTCAGCTGGATCATGTTTGGCAGCTCAGCTGGTGGACTACCTGAAATTCTCAATCTTTGCTCATCTTTTCTCAGGACTCTCTCATGTACCACATCGAGAAGAAATTGTGCAAAAGTATATCAACAGATCCTGGACTTTTCATGTAAAATAGTGTGGTTATGACAGCATGCAGAACTCTTGGGTCCCCTTTTCTGACGTGACCCCATCCTGTCAGGAACTGGTCCAATCCACACACAAGTCAATTCCCACTGACCGCAAAAGTCACAAAAATGTGTGAACTTTACTAACTGAACTCAGAGGTCATGTCTTGAACTCAGTGTGGTTAATTCTTGCCTGTCTTATACAACAGTATGTTTGTCATTTCTTGCATTATTATGGTCCTTTAACCGTTGCTTGCAATGTGTTAACAATTACTATTTGAAATGACATTTTCCCTCTAGCTCTTTAGAAATGTTGATGGTTTGCAATAGTAGCATATACCTAATCTGCATTTGGTACCCTCCTGCTGCTCCTTCCCTCTCTCCATTCCTTCCCCTGCACTTTAGCACTTCTTGCATGACAAGCTTCTAGTTGCTGTTGTGTCATCCTCCTTCCCTGGCACTGCACTGACTGGTCACCAATGTAGTCCAGATTCTTTCCTCCCCTCCCCAGCAGCGGAGTATTGTGTTTTGAATCCAATCAAAGGTTTCTCAAAAATGTTCAACGATGCTAATTAATGTTTATTTTAATGTTTAAAATGTTTTGCTAATACTTCCTGTTGTTTAATGCCATGCTTTTGCTTTTGTTCGAGTGGTACTCACATTTTCTGTTCCGGGGGTGATGTGGAGTACAAGTTAAGCACGGGGCTTACGAATAGCTGCTGCCCCTTTAACTAGGACTTAATGTTCAATTTGAGCTTTGGTAATGAAACTGCTATGCTAATTATTTCCTGCAGGGGCTTGGAAATATCCTATTCAAACCCCAGGAAATCTTACTGTATTCTGACTTATGCCGTGCGGTCTCACCATAGTACAGCCCCGGAGCCGAAATGGCTAATAGAACCTATGCAAATGATGGAATGCTAGGCTCAAGCTCGGTTTTCAAACCACTGTCCCTAGTAAACAACTCCTAACCATCAGATTCTTTACTCCGCTTGCCTCAGTAAGACGTCTCCGGAGAGCTCTCCTTCATCTCTTGAAGAAACTTTATTTTCTCTGTTTATACCTCAGTAAATTTATTTAATTTGGTATTCTTATCACTATCCTTGGTTTTCGGGTAGTAATTGTTTAGATTTTAGTTTGTAAGGGGTAAGTAGTCATTTTTCTCCCCGGTTCCTTTACCGAGGGGAAACTGACAGTTCCCTTATTTTGTATAAACATATGTTTTAGTTAGTTTGAAATTGTTCTGACTCTGTATAGTCGGTTAGCTAGTTTTAAAACTTATACCAGAGTAATTCCCGGTTAGTGGGTCCATTTTTTCAACCGGGGTAACTCTGGGATCTATATCTCTAAACCTAGTTTCATTTTTTATGGTGTAACAACCGACAAAAAAAAATTCTACTGGGCTTTTCATCTTATTTTCGCTTATGTCACAGAAACCAAAAAAGAGAACAGGACCGACAGGTTTCCAGCACTGCACAGAGTGCGGGAAACTGTTTGCAAAGGCTGATCCTCATTTGATTTGCTTGTTCTGTCTGGGGCTTGACCACCTTCAGACAGACTGTGAAATCTGTGCTAATTTCCCTCAGTCCACCCTTGAAAGGCGGTTGAAGAGGCTAAGGGAAAAAATGACTGATAAGGCTGCTAACCTGGCCACGGAACAGTCCACTGAACCGGAGTGACTGCCCTGTGTCAGGTGCGATAGTTCCACAAAGAAAAGAACCACAGATAAGGCTGCTGAACCAGCCGTAGTGGTTAAGAAAAAAACGACAAGAAAAGCACCAGGAACTGCAACCGGTACCAACAGTGGTTTCTTATGCTGAAGAGATCACGAACGCGATCAGGATTATTCAGTCCTTTCAGTTTCCGGTTCCGGTTGAAAAACAGCCAGTTCCACGTACTACCGATTCACAAGTCCCCGGTTTAACAGACCAAGGTGGGGAACAGTTTGTGGATCGTGGTCTTCGATGAAGAACCAGAAGAGGATTATGGAGATGATGATTATGATGAGCCTATACAGCCAGACATCTCGATCCCCGCCGCTGAATCCTAACAAGGGAAATGAAGATATTTCTTCATACTTTGCTTTTATGAAGCAAATGGCCCCGTCTCTTGACCTCTCATCCCAGGAGTCTCTGGAAGATGAGGAGGAAGAAGACTATAAAGAAATGATGGATGTCCCTCCATCAAAAAGGCTGCTTCTCCCTTTACACAAGTCCTTGAGTAGGCAGACCATGAAAATATTACAGAACCCCAATTCTGTCCCTCCTACTGATAAGAAAGTGGACAGGAAGTACTGGGTGGATAAGTCTGAGGCTGAATTTTGTTTGGTCACCCCCGTCATGAAGGTGTAGTATAGGCTGCAGCTTGTGACAAAGCAGACATCCCTCTGGCCTCCCACCCTCCTGAGAAAGATTCCAGGAGAATGGATTCAATAGCCAGGAAGGTTTATTTAGGATCCTCCCTAGCCATTAGGCAGGCATCCTATAAGGCATATCTAGCCAGATATCAAAAATATGTGTGGTCCACTGTACTGGAAATTGCCAAGTCAGTTCCCCTTCCAATGGCTGCTGACCTGGAAGAAGCAGTTAACAGGGGCATTGAAGCATCTAAGACCCAGTATAGGATGGCAGTGGATGCAAATGACACTGCATCCACGCAGATGGCTCCAGCAGTGTCTCTGAGAAGGTTTGCATGGCTTAGAACCACTAACCTCTCACAGGACACACAAAACAAGGTCTTGGATTTTTCCTGAGACCCTGTCTCTCTGTTTGGAGAACAAACAGAGGCATACATGAAAAAAATGGATGACTACAAAGCTGTTTACAAAAGTGCAGCAGTAAAGGAGAGAACTGCCAACCCCCAGGGACACCATGCTAGGGGTGGCAGGGGCAGGACTCATTACAGGCCTTATTTTCAGCCCCAAGTCTTTCCCCAGTATCAGCATAGGGGGTACTTTAGGGGCAGGGGCAGGAGGAGCACTGACTGCACTAGCCCAACTGTCCAGCCAGTAGCTCAATCAAAGCAGACTTCCTGAGCAGAATGTCCAGGTGGCCTCCCATTACCAGTAAGGGGCAGACTACTCTCTACTTTCAGGAATGGAAAAACTCCGCCACAGACAAGTGGGTTCTGGAAGTAGTGGGCCGGGGCTGGTCCTCAGCTTCAAAACCAGGCTAAGGCTAAGGTCAAGGGCCTTCAAGCCTCTTCCCATCAGAAACAACCCTACTGGAAAAGGAAGTGCCATCTCTTCTGCTACTTCAGGCAGTGGAACCAGTCCCTGCCATTCAGAAAGGCAAGGGTCTGTACTCAAGATACTTCTTTACGTTAAAGAAAACAGGAGTGGCATCCCATTCTGGATCTCAGATACCTGAACAAGCAACTAGCAAAACCAAAATTCAAGATGGTCACTCTATTTACCATATTATCTACCCTAAGGCAGGGAGACTGGCTAGCATCCTTGGACCTAAAAGATGCTTACTTCGACATCCCAATTGGAAGGTCACACAGAAAGTACCTCAGATTCAGATTGCCATCAGGTCATTATCAATTCAAGGCAATGCCCTTCGGACTAACATCTGCTCCAAGGGTATTCACAAAATGCCTAGCTGTCGTGGTGGCATACCTAAGGTGGCTAGGAGTATCAGTGCTCCCCTATCTGGATGACTGGCTCATTGCAGGCCAGTCATAGCAGTAAGTAAGAGAGGCACTAGCTGTCACTCAGAACACCTTGTCCTCCCTGGGATTCTTAGTGAATCAAAAAAAGTCTGTCCTAGAACCGGTGCAGTTGCTCCAGTTCATAGGGGTAGAATTGGATACAAAGACAGGAATGGTCTCTCTTCCTCAGGACAGGGTGGACAGCCTCATTCAAGTGGCCAGGTCTTTTTCACTGCATGTTCCCAGACCAGCAAGGCATTTCCTGCAATTGCTAGGTCACATGGCAGCCTCCACTGTAACCATCCCAGGAGCCAGGTTTCAGATGAGAGACATCAAGTTTCATCTCAGGGAGTACTAGTCCCAAAAGAAAGACTCTCTGTCAAAGCTTGTCACAATCACAGCCACCTTTATTCAAGCTCTGCAGTGGAGGCAAGTAAGAGAACATCTCAGACGAGGGGTATCTTTCCTACAGCAGCCCCTTCTCTGATACTTACCACAGATGCTTCCCTCCTGGGGTAAGGAGCACATTTCGGGGATCACACTGCTCATGACATGGGGAAAGCAGGAATCCCTCCTGCACATCAATCTATTAGAGCTCAGAGCAGTTCTTCTGGCCCTTCAATCTTCTGCCACTCAGGTGGTAGGGAAGGTGGTGCAGGGTCAGAATAGACAACTACACCATGTACTACATAAACAAGCAAGGGGCCAGGACAACCCCTTTGCACAGAAGCTATGAACATTTGGGCACTGGCATACTCTCTAAAGGTGTTCCTTTCAGCTGTTCATCTCCCGGGCAAGGACAATGTCCTAGCAGATGCCCTCAGCAGGATAAACCAGAATCACCACGAATGGTCACTGAACAGACAGATCTTACAGACCATTTTTAGGAGGTGGGGCACCCCAGAAGTGGATCTCTTTGCAGCCCCAGACAATTACCAGCTCCCAGAATACTGCTGCAGACCCCCCAGCAGGGGCACAATTCCTTTGGATGCATTTCTGTCAGATTGGACGGGAAGTTCCTGTATGCTTTCCTCCATTCCCTCAGTTGCTGAAAGTATTGAACAAGCTCAGGCTTCAACCAGCCTCAATGATTCTCATTGCTGCCCCAGTCTGGGCCAGACAGCCCTGGTACTCCATACTCCTATCAGTTTCAGTAGCCAAGCCAGTCAGTCTTCCCAGGAGGTACAACCTATTGACCTCCTCTCAGGGCAGAATCATGTACCCCAGCTTACTATCCTCAGACTCAAAGCATGGCTCTTAAGGAGCGAGAATATGTGGACTTGCATCTTTCAGAGGGGGTTATGGATATATTGAGAGTTTCCAGAAAGCCCTCCACTAAGAAAACATACGCCTCTAAATGGAAAAGGTTTTCCTTTTGGTGCCAGGGCAGAGGCGTAGATCATTCCCAAGCTAACATTTCTATAGCCCTGGACTATATGGCTCATTTGCACTCCACAGGTTTAACTATTTCCACCCTGAGGGTGCATTTGGCAGCTGTTTCAACTTATTTATCAGAAGGTAAAGCTTCTTCCTCCTCTTTGGCTTCAAAGCCAGTGTTCAAAAAATTCTTTAAAGGGCTGCTACATTTACACCCAGCACACAGGGAGCCCACTCCCATGTGGGACCTAAATATTTGCATTGCTCAGTTCATGCAACCTCCATTTGAACCCATGTCATCAGCGGATCTCAAATATGTGACTTGGAAAACTGTATTTCTGGTTGCCATTACCTCTGCCGGGAGGATCAGTGAACTCCAGGCACTATCCACAGAGCCTAGGTATATCACAGTTCATAGGGACAAGATAGTCCTGAGAACTAATAGAAAGCTTTTGCCTAAGGTGGTATCAGATTTCCACCTTAACCAGTCTATTACCTTGCCAGTCTTCTTTACAGACCATTCCACTTCAGGTGAACGTAGGTTGCAGAGCCTGGATGTAAAAAGGCAGTCAGCTACTATCTTGACCACACAAGGATCACAGACAGGATCGACCCAGCTCTTCCTTACCTTTGGAGAGGTGGGGAAAGGAAAACCTGCCACAAAGCGATCCATTGCCAGATGGATTGTAGCTTGTATCCAGTTCTGTTATAGCAAGGTAGGTAAGGAACCATCTGCAGGCCTCAGGGCCCATTCAGCTAGGGGTACTGCAGCCTCTCTAGCAGCTGCTAGAGATATCTCCCTAGTAGATATCTGCAAAGCTGCAACTTGGAAGACAGTCCACACATTCACAAAGCATTCTTGTTTGGACGTCCATGCCAGAGGTGATGCCAGTTTTGGCACAGCAGTCCTGCAGAGCCTGTTTCCTAAATAGGTTACAGGCCCACCTCCAAAATCACTGCTTGGTGATCTGCGTAAGTCAGAATACAGTAAGATTTCCCGGGGTTTGAAGAAAAAATTACTCACCTTAGTAATCTTGTTTCTTCCAAGGGAATCTTACTGTATTCTGATCTCCCTCCCTTCCACTCCTGCTAGAACCTATGGTCACTGCATTACAGCTATGCTAAAGTTGTTGCAAACCTGAGGAGTATATACTGTTTTTATATTGGGCATCTGTGACTTGAGTCTTCAAGGATGCCAGGTTTTGGAGTATTTGAAAGAAGGGTAATTCCCTAATATTTTTTCTCCTGCCATTTCTGGTTTGGGAGGGTTCTATGGTTGTTATTATTATTATTATTACTACCCTTCCATTAGTTGGACACTGCTTGGTGCATGCTTTGTAAGAATCTGACGGTTAGGAGTTGTTTACTAAGGACAGTGGTTTGAAAACCAAGCTCGAGCCTAGCATTCCATCATTTGCATAGGTTCTATTAACCATTTCAGCTCCAGGGCAGTCCTATGGTGAGACCATACTGCATAAATCAGAATACAGTAAGATTCCCTTAGAAGAAACAAGATTACTAAGGTGAGTAATTTTTTTCTTTCCTATTCCTCAGTTAGTTCTGAGTTATACCTCGTGCTGAACAGATGCTCCTGCTTATGTATTCGAATAAAACTAATATTGTTTATCATTTTATGCATCCAACTCAGTTCATTTGGTATCAGAAGGCGACCACTGCAGAAGAACCAGATGGCCAAGGCAGGCTACAATGAAGGTAGGGGTCCTCTGTGGCAGACCAACACCAAAATGCCACACTATTTATAAGGAAATTATTATTTTTTTTTTTATTGTTGATCAGGAAAGGAAGACTGAGATAATTTGTTTCAGGTTTTCTGGGGCGGTTAAGAAGTTTAGATGCAAACTGACGTATTGAATCAGGTTGTTAAGCTGTTGGTGGTACTGTATATCAGTGAATGGGGGAAATTCCCCAACTCTTCAGCGGGAGGCACTGTTTGCTTCCTGTCTGAAGAGGTATGGAGTTGGAGGAGGACAGCGTACTGGATGTCCGAGTGGAGAAGCCCGTCTCCCTCTCCACTCAGAATAACAAAGAGATGACCCATGAACTGAATGCCATTGAATCAAAAATGGATGCTGCACAGTCAACTGCCTTGCCCATGAATGTGAACTCATGGAGAAAAATCAACCATCTGTGGCTCTGTCTGAAATGGAGGATTTGGATGCTGAATTTATTGCAAGAAAAACTCTGTGTCAGCTACTGGCAAAGAAGAGAAATTAGCCAGAGAAAAGCAAAACTGCAGTCTGCAAACAGTTCTGAAAAAATTAACGCTTCCTGCAAATGTATTTGCCCCAGTTTCGCAGGTGCTCAGTACTGCTAATTACTCTCAGCTGACAGTTGGAATGGTGCAAGAAACAGTTGGCAAGGTATTACGAATTCTGTGCTGCAAGAGGCCTCTCAAATGATGAAATACAGCTCCTGTAGTCCGGAGTGGATCACGTAACTGCCTACAAGATGGGACAACTTTCCCCACTTGCACATGTATGAAATACCCCAGAATGTGAAAATGACAGACAAAGGCAACCTGCAGATGTTCCACGATTGCCCAACTGGATTTCTGATGCATTAGAAGCAGTGAGCTGGTGGAGAACAGAGGATGGGACAGTTTGGGACACAAACTATTCAGAAGGCTCCTTACCAGCAGGTCAGTGTCAAATTTTAAACACAAATAAATCCCATAAAGAGCTGTTTTCACAGGGGATGCTTCCCCAAGACACAGTTTTACAAACCATTCAGGCCATGGTGGGTGACACTGCATCCCCTAACACACAAGATGAGTCTGCTACTATCCCTGATAAAAATGGAGTTTCAGCTGCTAAACCCATTGAGCACTGTGTCATGACTCTGGCGTTACCGAGGCTGACACACCTCTAGAATCCCAAACTGCTATAATTTCCCTACAATACCTGCATTAAATATAGCATTTCAAATGGGTCAGAACCCTCACTCAGACATGCCAGTAAATCCTGATTTCCCTACTGATCCACCAGTACAAGATGAAACTCCACCAGAAGGTGAAACAGACACTGTAAATGGTTTAAATGCAGAACATGAACATATTCCCCCCACAAGATACTACCAGCTATTCAGTTATGGAAGGTGTGTGGGACCCAAGACCAGGACCACACCTTTTCTCTGATTTCTTCAGGCAAGCTCATGAACCTGCCAAATGCCGCAAGACAGTACAGTTAAAATATCGAGGTGGACTTGCAAAACCACCTGACAGAGTTTTTGTGGCCAGACAGTTTTTGTGGCCAGACAGTTACTAAAAGAGAGTATGTATTTTTTATGCCTATGGGATTTATGCCCTTATTCATACTTCAGGAGACACATTTTATTGATGTAAGTTTTAAATATCCAGCAGGTCTGGAACGTTTCTGGAAAAATATAATGAATTAAGGACTAGGTTTGCTGGCAAGGCACCTCCTTCACCTGAGCTCTTTTCTTCTAGGTTGCTTGTAAGGACAGAGCAAGGACCTTACAGAGCAATGAAAAGTTTAAGGCTTCTTTTGACTAGGTAGATTTACTGTGTGTTATTATTTTCTTTTGTATTCAAAGGGGTTGTTACTGTTTGTTGCTAGCATTTTATTGCTTTATTTTCTCTGATTCAAATTGTTGTTGCTGGGTATACTTTCTGCTGCATTATTACAGGGTGTGCCTACAGGTTTGTGCTCACAGATTACTGCTGTCATCTTCTGATTCAAATTGCCTTTTGCAAGGTATATCTTCTGTTTGTAACCCCCTGTTACCGGGGCTACTAAGAACTGAGTAAGACCTAGTGGTAGACGGGAAGGCAGCTTGTGAATCTCCAGTTAAATGGATTTCACACTGTCTCACTCTGTTCTCAGTCTCAGCTGAGACTGAGGGATGACATCACCATAGAACTATCACAGATGCATGAGCCACGTTGGAATCTGCAGAAGGGAGTTAGATTAGAATGCTGGGAGTTTTGAACAGTCAGTGTTCAGTCTGTAGTTGGAGATTGCTGTGAGAGGAGCACAGCAGTTCTGTGCACAGGCTTTTGGAGCCTCAGCTCTGAAATTGAGCTATTTTTAGGGAAAGGTGTGTGTTTCTGCATAAAGAGGGACACAGTAAGCTGTTCTTTAAAGTGGCGGAGACCGCTGATACGGGTCTCTGTGCCCCATCCCTCAGGGGATGGGGGTGGGAGGTTTGCCTGCTATTCCAGGGGCAACCCCCTGGCTACTGCTAGAGGAGAAGCTGCCTTATTTTTCCAATGTGTGTGGGGTACAAGAAGATTTCAAGATCTGCCTGTGGGGCACCTGCAACCAAAGGGTGAGTTCTGCTCTTTCCAAAGGGCCCATGTTTCATCCTGAACTGTGTTAAAGTGGGGATTGGACTTCTGAAGTAGTGGGAGGCCTAGAGTAATAGGCTTAGCAAAAAGTAAAAGTATGTTCAAATCCAGCACAAGGGGAAAGTCAAGACATGTAGAGGAGATGTGATATACGTCTACCCTGTAATCTACATTGCCAAGTTCTTAAAAAGAGTTGTTCAGTGTCCGGAGAAATGGCCAGGTATGGACTGTGGAGGTGGGAGACCCCCTATCTTTAGTAACCAGGTCCACCTCTATGGATTTGCTCTGTGGATTTCTACTTTGCCTCATGCACTTGGCCAGTGATGAGGGAAGTACCCAGACGTGGGATTGGAAGGAAAATTTCCCTTAAGAAGTCGAAGGCTCTAAGGTGGTTTGGGGAGCCACCATCAGGAAAACTGGTTCATTCCCATATGGACCACGATCAAGTGGCTGGCGGGGGAGTCAGTCCATGGAAAAAAAACAAGTAGTGTACAAGTCGGGCTGTGTACCCAAAGTTGCATGCAAGTCCAGTCTGTGTGCCTGGTGGGTTCAGAGCCTGAGGACTGGAATAGTGAAGAAGTGTTCTGTATCTCTAATCTGCATTACCAGGAATGTAGCCCCATGGGGGTCCGTCTATGCTTTGTTTGTTCAGTTTGGATGTGAATAAAAGCCACACTTTAGAATCCCATTTCCTGGTTTGGAGATTACAGTTATTGCTTCCTGTGTTCGGTTTACTTGGTGCCCCTGTGCAGGTATTAGCCAAACCCTAGGCCCTTGTGCCGATAACCTAGTCCTCTCCGAGATCCAGTCCCCACCAGGTACTGCTGTCAGCTTCAACAGCATACCACCTGTCGTTTTGCAAAGGCAGGGGTCCGGGGCCTTACAAAATGGAGGCACCGCTTTGGATTTTTATTTAGGGAGGAAAGGTGCTCGGGCAAGGGGGCTAGCGTTTTGGCTATCTGGCAGTGGGTAGCCCAAAAAGCTGAAGCAAGTTAACTAGTGTGTCGCTGTGTGCTGTGGTTCTTATGCTGCTGTTAAAATGCCAACTGTTTATCAAGGAGCAGTAAAGCTAAAAGAGTGTGCCAGTGTCCTGTATCAATTGTTTACAGCGTTTTTGCCAGTTTTTTTTTTAAAGAACTGTGTGTGATAAAGAGAAGTGTGGAAGACTAGGGGTAGCAACAGGGAAATTGTGCCCTGGATGTTGGAAATGCTTTTTTAAAAGAACTGTGGTGTGATAAAGAAAAGTGTGCAAGACTAGGGGTAGCAACAGGAAAATTGTGCCCTGGACGTTGGAAATGCTTTTGAGTAAACTGAGAGACTTGCTGTGAGAATGCCCATGCTAAATGGCTGAAATGGGCTCCCGCCATGGAGTCAGCTGAAGGAAAAAAAAAAGTGGTTTCTACAGTTTAAATTTGCCTGCTCGACGATCACCGTGAGGAGAAGAGCACTTGCGAGGAAGAAGAGCCTCATTTGCATGGCGTCGTGTGATTGGTGAGGCTGCAATCAGTCCCACCCCTCAGCCAGCTCTACAGTGACTGCCCAGCATTTGAGAGGGAGTGTGAGTGGAGTGCGTGTACTGGCTTGGTGGAGGAGCGTTGCGGTGAATAAAAAGCACTGTAAAACTTGTAAAAATAGACTTTTCTGTTTAAAATCGGGCTCAACCCCATCTCGATCGACTAAATTGAGAGTGTGGTGATCGGGAAACGATCGCAGGACTGCCGACCGTTTTCTTTCTGAGGCCTCCAAGACTGGCTGCAGGCCGTTTCCATCGCAGCAAACAGCTATTGATAACAGTGAGTACCAACAGTAAAAGTTGCTCAAACAGTGATTTTCTGCCAAAAGCCAGCTGAATATGTGTGCAGCAGTGTAGTCGCTTGCAAATAACGACTGTGTCAAGTTTTACCAGCAAGTGCAAGTTTGTTAAGCCATTGACTGTGAGCATAGTTATGGATTCAGCATCAGTTTAAAGTTTTAAAGCCAGAGAAAACTGTGAGTTGTAGCCAAATGTGCAGCACTAGTTTACAGGCAATCCTGTGCTTGAAATTTGAGGCTTTAAGGGACTGTGAACTAAAGAAATGTTTCCAGAAGTGAAAAGTCAGCTCCAGGCAGCGTGGCAGAGATTGCACTCAAATCACATATTCAGGAGGAAATATATTATAAGAACTGCCTGCTATTTCCCCAACATCCAATAGAAGCACTTCAACTGCAGAGGGTAGTTGGTCTAGGACGTTGGCAGGTGGTTAGAAGGGGCAAATCGGGTGCCCCATCACTCAGTGCTCTCCAATGTATCACCTCCACAAACCATATAAAAACTACAAACAGGGATCTGCCTCTATCTCCTAAATCAAACAAAGGGCAGAGGACACTGCAGAGCAGGACACTACAGCACAGGAGCTAGTACAACAAAAATCGCTTAAAACAGGAACCAAAACAAAAAAAGCAAGAAGGAAATCCAAAACACTTCTGATCAAACAGACTCCATGATTCAGGGAGTTGATACCTACTTCCAGCCGAGGGTAATGGTCAGATGTCTCCCAGGTACATCAGCGTGGAGAGACACTGACCACACTGCTAAAATCGTGCAGGGAGCAGGAAAAAACATTGACGTCCTGGTACACATAGGGACTAACAATCTTGCCAGCCAATCAGTTGTGGAGACCAAGGAACACCTGACCAGGCTGGGTGACAAACTGTCATCCATTTCGTCCGGCATCTCCTTCTCTGAGATCCTCCTAGTCTGGGAGAGGGAGGTCAGAAAATGGGAGATAGGGGAACTAAACATGTGGCTCAAGGGCTGGTGCCAGGAAAAAGGACACAAATTTGTAGGTAACTGGCAACAGTTTTGGGAGCAAAAGTTCTTTAAATTTGATGGACTGCATCTGACTAAGGAGGGAGTCAGTGCATTGGGGCAGAAGTTTGACATCTTTGCAGAATATTTAAACTAGCAAATGGGGAGAGGGGTGCAGCACCCGATACGTCAAATGGGAAGAACACCCTTCCCCCCTCAGCTAGTGACAAAACAGGAGTTCAGGATGTTTGTAGTTCATTTGCATCACCAGGTAAGGAAAAAGGTCTAGCTCCCCATATGACGCACAGGAGAAATGCCGGACCTTGCCCAATGACTAACACACCGAAATCTAGCCAATGGAAAATCATGTACACAAATGCTTGCAGTCTGGGAAACAAGATCCCAGACCTGCAGGCAACAATGACAGAGCTAAACTGGACATAGTATCCATTAGCGAGACATGGTTCACCAGTAACCACGCTCGGGAGACTTCTGTACCCAGCTAGGTACTATTCAGAAGAAACTGAGGTGCAAAAAGGAGGTGGAATGGCCCTTTATGTCAATGAAAATATCAAAGCTACAGAATTCAGAATACACATAAGGAGCCAGAAGAACTGTGGGTCACCCTGGAAACAGGAAATGGGACAGCCATACTAACTGGGTTGTCTACAGACCTCCAGACCAGGGGAGGACATAGACACATTACTGTTAGAAGATATGCAAAACATGACAGCTAAAGGGAGGTTCTGATAATGGAGTCTTCAACATGCCAGATACAGATTGGTCAATACCAGCAGGAACATCTGCCAGAACTAGACACATAGTGGATTCCCTGCAGGAGGGCCTTTGAGAACAACCCATAAGAGACAGAGTTATCCTAGATCTAGTACTGACTAACGGGGAAAGGATCACAGATCTCCAGGTAGAAGGTCACCTGGGGGCCAGTGACCATCACATGGTATGGTTCAATTTGGCCATTAGAACTAAATCATCCCATTCCATGGCAAAAATATGGGACTTCAGAGGAGCTGACTTTGATAAGATGGTCAACAGAGTTAAGCTAGTCCTGGGAAGAAGAAATACAGGTGAGGGGGTACAGGCAAAGTGGGCACGATTAGAAACAATACTTGAAGCAACATCCCACTGTATTAGAGAGAAAAGCAAGAGCAAAGAAGGAGGAAACCACTTTGGTTCTCAACAACAGTAGCAGAAAAGGTCAGAGCCAAAAGGCTGGCCTTCAGGAAATACAAGGGAATGCAGCAGGACGAAAATAGGGAGGCATACCAAACATCCCTAAGGGAGGCAGGGGAGGCAGTATGGCAGGCAAAGGTCCCAACAGGGGAAACACTAGCACGAACAGTAAAAGAAAGTGACAAGACTTTCTATAGATACATTAGTGAAAGGAGAAAGTCCAGAAGGGTATTGCTAAGATCAAAGGGATAAGGGGAGTGTGAGGAGGAGGACCAAGGAAAAGCATCTATCCTAAATAGGTACTTCTGCTCAGTATTTACTGAGGAGAAGGTATGGCAGGGCCCACAGCTCGGCACCATGGACACGGGGGGGGGGGGAGGTGTGCACTTGTCCCTTCACAAAAGAAAGAGTCCACAAGAGCTCGCTAAGCTCAGGGTGGACAAGGCAATGGGACCTGATGGCATACATTCCAGGGTACTAAAGGAGCTAAGGGTGGAACTAGCAGAGCCATTATCAGAACTGTTTAGTGAGTCTGAACACAGGAGAGGTCCCAAAAGATTGGAGATGGGCTCATGTGATCCCGCTCCACAACAGTGGTAGCAGGGAGGAGGCACAGAACTACAAACCAGTCAGTCTTACCTCAGTAGTGGGCAAGATTATGGAGGCACTCCTTAAGAAAAAGGATAGTGCAACACCTGGAATCCATAGGAGCACAGGATCCAAGACAGCATGGGTTTACAACAGGAAGGTCCTGTTAAACTAATCTCATAGATGTCTTTGACTGGGTAACCAGAGTGGTGGACCAAGGGGGAGCAGTTGATGTCGCCTACCTTGACTTCAGCAAAGCTTTCGATACTGTTCCACATAGAAGATTGATTAATAAGCTGGGTAGGCTCGGGGTGGGTCAGAAGTTGGTCAACTGGGTGGCAAACTGGTTGACGGGCAGAAAACAGAGAGTGGTAGTAAATGGTATACAGTCAGAAGAGATGCAAGTCACAAGTGGGGTACCTCAGGGATCAGTCCTGGGGCCAGACCTCTTCAATATCTTCATCAATGACATTGCAGATGGACTGGAGGGTAAGGTTTATCTGTTTGCAGACACCAACATCTGCAACAGAGTAGATGATCCAGATGGGGTGGGCAGAATGAGAAGAGATCTGGATAAACTGGCAAAATGGTCGGAAGAGTGGCAAATGGGGTTTTAATGCAAAGAAGTGCAAGGTCATGCTCATAGGGAAGAGAAATCCTGAAGCCACCTATAGGTTGGGAGTTGCTGGCAGTCACAAGGGAAGAAAGAGGCTTGGGCATCATCATCACAGATGACCTGAAATCATCCAAGCAGACCACTAAAGCAGTAGGTATAGTAAGGCTAGAGGGATGCTGGGGTGTATTAGTAGGGGTATCGCAAGTCGTAAGAGGGAGGTAATAACCCTCTTTACAAGACACTGGTTAGGCCTCATCTGGAGTACTGTGTGCAGCACTGGAGGCCACACCTGCACAAGGACATTAACAAAACAGAGGCAGTCCAGAGAAGGGCAACCAAAATGGTACAGGGACTGCATCAGAAAACATATGAGGACAGATTAACGGAGCTCAATATGTATACGCTACAGGAAAGGAGGGAGAGAGGTGATATAATCGAAACATTCAAACATCTTAAGGGTATTAACAGGTGAAAGAGTCTAACATGTTTCAATATAAGAAAAATAGCAGGACAAAAGGACACAGCATGAGATTAGAGGGAGGCCAATTAAGGGGGAAGGTGAGGAAGTTCTTTTTCACAGAAAGGGTGGTGGGTGCATGGAACGGCCTACCTCAGGAAGTGGTGGATATGAATACAGTGCAGGGCTTCAAACAGGCATGGAATAGGCATAAGGGAGCAATAAAGATGAGTATGAATAGATAGGCCATTGACAGAGTACAAGCCTATGGCACATTCATAAGGTAGAAAAAATGGGCAGACTGGATGGGCCTTGCGGTCTTTATCTACCGTCAACTTCTGTTTCTATGTTTCTATGACTACACCTATTTGGGTTCCTTTCATTGCAATCCTTCTGACTAAACCTTGTTTCAGGAAAGTTACAGTTTTTTTTTAAATGAGGAAGTAGATGTGGCTGAGGCCCCACCACAAGACTACGAAAACAAAATGTCCGGTCAATTACAGTGCAGAAAAATGCCAACAGCAAGAACCGTGTGTAACTAATACAGCAGAAGTAATGAAAGAGCAAAGGGGTGGGTGATTTACTCTCCGGAGGAGAAAGCCATCAGAGGTCGGGGGGTTTACTACTCTAATCTCCGGAGGATAAAGTCAGGAGGAGACAATGACTAACTGAAAATCAGCATGAGTGAAAACAGCTACATGTACAGTGCTATAATATCCCATACTCTTCTGTACCGTAGCAGTTTTCACTCATGCTATTTCCATGACATGCATTTCACTACACCATTATTCCAATGCTATGTTGACGGTATACCTGTGGGCTGATATCTTTTCCTGGCTTAAGCAATGATGCAAGGTAATTGGGCAACCTAACCCCATCCTGGACACTGAGCATATTTGGACGGGAGGGTGACACTTTAAGGTCACTTTAAAACAAATGGCAGACAGTATCTCCCAGCTCCTGAACAGCTTCTTTCTGGGACGAGGTCATGGTGTGATTTTTTTATGCAGGCCAACCTAAGGCTTATTACCCCTGTGGTGCAAAAACTCATCTCGGTAATGCCCATGACTCTCTTAAATGAGGTCTATGTGATGAACTTGGCCACTCTAGTTTACAGTGCTGGAATAAAAACTAAATGTAACCAATGTGATGATACAGGCCATACTTATTGAAATTGTCCTCGACTTACTAATGCCCAGATCCTATGGAACAGGCTATTCATGATCATTATGTCTTCTTAGTCCAAAAGCCAGACAAAGAAAAGAACAAAGATCAGCTACTGAGACCAGTACAACTGCAAACCTCCCAGAAACTTCAGCATGTGTGGAGGTCACTAAGGTTAACCTTGAACACTGTGAGCAGCATGACTGACCTGATAAGATCTCATCAATGCACACCTCACAGGACCAGGAGACAGAATCTTCCACAGAGCAGATACAAGCTTCTCACTGATGGACAACCTCAGCAACCCCAGGAGCAAACACAAGATTGTACAACATGCTGATCTGATGGATGTTCAGGTCGTCACATCGGCTCAAGTGCAGCAAGACCAGATGCCCACCTCCCAACCCCAGTCCAAGACTCCTTTCGTTTGTCACAAGAGCAAAAAGAACTGGGTGACAACGAAGTCCAAGCAAAGCAAATGGACAGTTTACCCTGATAATCGCTTTCAGACCCTTCAGGATAAAGACTGAGCAGACGCTGCAGAGGAGTCTGAGGTTTCTTCCATGATCTCCTCCCAACCTGAACCCTTTTCTGACACTGAACACACACAGCCAGATCCACCGAAGACTAAAAAGAGGAAAACAAGGTATAAACTTGGAAGTTCTGGAAAGAAGAAATTATGTCTTCAAGGCTCTCATGTTTTTCCTTGAATAATGATTGATACCATTTCCTTTAGCACCAGCAATGTGAATAGTACATGGAACAAGAAAAAGTGTCTTAACTTTTTCTGTTTTGCAGAACCTACAGTGTACTGTATGTTTTTACAGGATACTCGATTATATACTTTGGAGGATATAAATAATGTCAAGAAAGAATAGAGACAGGGACCTTCTTTTTGGTCAGTTGGGGAGGATACCTGCTCAGGTGTTGCTGTTCTATTTTCCATTACAAATGTTAAAGCTACTCAACTTACTGATTTATTCCCAGGAAGGGTTTTAATGTTAGATATCCTTTTTTGTGGGAAAGCTTTCAATCTAACTAATATACTCATATATGCTTCACTATCTAAATCAGGCAGAATAGAGATTTTTAAACTCATCCAACCATATTTACGTATGTGCATCTAAAGACATCTGTTTTGGTAGGGATTTCAATTGTGGGCTTTCCCTCAAAGACTGGGGTAGGAAAACAAAAAATACTTTGTAACACCAATTTTTTTGAAAACTTCTATGTATCAAAAGGCGGGATTGCAGGAGGTTTATGACCATGTAAAGGAAGCTAATGAACATACATTTTTTAATGGTCCCATTTCCTCCAGAATTGATTTTTGGTTTCTGTCTCCTTCATTGCCAATACAGACTGTATACATCCTCCCTTTGGAAACACTGAACTACAAACTGGTAAAAGTGGTTTTAGGCTGTCAGTTGGGACAGACTACAGGCTCTGGTTTCTGGAGAATGAGCCCCTCTTCTCTCACGGATAAGGATTTCCAGGGAGACCTCTTTGATTTATTTTATGCTAGAAAATCAGTGTATGATTCATATGATGACCCAACGGAGTGGTGGGAGGATACCAAAATTGAAATTAGACACTTAGTGCAATCTTTTGGAAACCAGATGGAGACTTCTAAATACACACTTATTTAGGTCATAGAGAACATTTACTTAAATTACTGTCATTAGCTAAACATTCTGGTTTAGATTTATCAGACCAGATCTAAAGTACCAAGGAAGAAATGTGTAAACTCCAGTATGACTGTACAAAACCCCTGTATTATAGAACAAAAATATGGAACACAAGGAACTAAATTATAGGTAAACCATTATGACAGCTGTGCTGATTGGGTTAAACACAGTTTTCTCTGGGATATAAGATGAGACTAGTAGGCTACATGTAGACAAACAAGCATTTGTCAATGCGAGCGTTAGCTTGCAGGTATTTGTAGTGGTGTTGGCATGTATGGTGCTTTACCCTAATGCCCTGTCTGGGTGCTGGTATTTGCACAATAAATGTCAGCATGATCTTTTGTTACCCCATTGTGCGCTACATATGCGGAAACACGTTTTGGGCAGGATGTGAAAAATGACAGCTGTACTGCTCATAAAGGAAGTGTGGTAAAATGCCAATGTTGAAAATCTGGAGTGGAAATATTGAAAATTCGCAAAACCCACGAGCGCGTAGAACTGTGCAACGCGTCGTGAAAACAGTCATTTTTAGGAAATTTTTCACCAATTTTCAACATTGCCATTTTAAAACCTCTGCTAATGAACAGTGTCACTGTGATTTTCTTACTGTGTCCCATACATTGATTCGCACACCGACTGCGCCATTGTGCACTATATGGGGGAAACACGTTTGGGCAGGCTGTGAAAATGACAGCTGTACTGCTCATAGGAGGTGTGGTAAAATGGCAATGTTGAAAATCTGGAGTGAAAATATTGAAATTCTTAAACTTACGCTGCAATGAGGAACTGCACAACGCATCGTCAGAAACAGTTATTTGTAGGGAATTTTTTCACCAAATTTTCAACATAGCCATTTTAAGATCTCTGCTCATGAACAGTGACACTGTGATTTTCTTAATGTGTCCCACACACTGAGTTCCTTTACCGACTGTGCCATTAGTGCGCTACATGTTTGGAAACACGTTTGGGCAAGATGTAAAATGACAGCTGCAGTGCTCATAAGGAGGTGTGGTAAATGGCAATGTTGAAAATCTGGAGTGAAAATATTGGAAATTCTTAAACTTACGAGCGTCAGTGAGGAACTGCACACAACGACGCCAGAAACAGTTATTTGTGGAATTTTTCAGCCAAATTTTCAACATAGCCATTTTAAGATCTCTGCTCATGAACAGTGACACTGCGATTTTCTTAATGTGTCCCACACACTGAGTTCGCACACCGACTGTGCCATTGTGCGCTACATGGGCGGAAACACGTTTTGGGCAAGATGTGAAAAATGACAGCTGCAGTGCTCATAAGGAGGTGTGGTAAAATGGCAATGTTGAAAATCTGGAGTGAAAATATTGAAAATTCGCAAACTTACGAGCCTGCGTAGGAACTGCGCAACGCAGACTCATAAAACAGTCATTTTTAGGAATTTTTGCACCAAATTTTCAGCACAGCCATTTTAAGACCTCTGCTCATGATCAGTGTCACCGTGATTTTCTTAATGTGTCCCATACACTGAGTTCACACACTGACTGCAGCATGCGCAGTACGGAAACACATTTTGGGCAGGATGTGAAAAATGACAGCTGTACTGCTCATGAGGAGGTGTGGTAAAATGGCAATGTTGAAAATCTGGAGTGCAAATATTGAACATTGCAAGCGTATGAGCGTGCGTAGAACTGCGCAGCGCACACCGTAAAACAGTCATTTTAGGAATTTGTTCACCAAATTTTTCAACACAGCCATTTAAGACCTCTGCTCATGAACAGTGTCACTGTGACTTTCTTAATAGTGTTCCATACATTGATTTTGCACACGACTCGCGCTTATTGTGCGCTACATAGGGAAATCGTTTTGGGTGAGATGTGAAAATGACAGCTGTACAACTCATGAAGAAGGTGTGATAAAATGGCAATGTTGAAAATCTGGAGTAAAAATATTGAAAATTCGCAACTTATGAGCCTGTGAGGAACCGCGCACGACGCTGGTGAACAGTATTTTTTTGACTTGCACCATCAACATGGAAGTTTTGGGATCTCTTCATGAATGATGTCATTATCATGTCGAGTTCGAGGCTGAAGGGAGATTTCGCCGAGTGACTGCGAAATCACTCCTTCGGGCCTCAATAACGCCATGACAGTGACACTATTCATATGAAGGTGTCCCAAAAACCCCATGTTGAAAATTTAGTGCAAAAATTCCAAAATGACTGAGATATGCACAGTTGAAACCCCCATGTAGCCATTATACAGCTTACCGCATTTCTCAGTTCGCGGTCGGGTTTGAAGAGAGCAGACGGTTCCCGGTCCACCGAAGATCGCCATGCCGGAGTCCGGAGGTAAGTATGGGGTGGGGTGTGGGGAGGCGGCGAGTAGGGTGCGGGAGACGCGGCCATGACAGTTTTTGGTTTTACAGGGGAAAAAAGACGACGTGGGACGTTGCCATGCTGGGGTGGGCTCCCAGTGTGGCAGAAGATGTGTGGGGCGAGGCCGACAGGGATTGGGCACCCGTCGGCCGCAAACAACGTTTGCCACGCTGGGGTGGGCTCCCAGCGTGGCAGGAAAGCTTTGGGGGGGGGAGCGCGTGACGGAGGGGACAGCGGTGGCGCTCAGTATCTCCCGTTTTACTGTTTACTAGCTTAAACTGCACTCTGGGAGAAATAAATTGTGTGAAACTTTTTTTAAAGCACAACTAATAAGTGTATGCAGTCTGTATGCCCTGTTAGCTAGCCCAATCCTCCATGCAGAAAGCTGCTGATTTTACCTCTTATTGTGCAGCTAGTTTTGCTAGTAACTCAGCTGTTCTGTGCTTCTGTTAAGTAACTAAATTTCTGAACGTAGTTATTATTTAAAATTAAGTTACTTCTTGTATAAATGCTAGAAGTGCTCAAGGTCAAATTGCCTAAAATATTGTACTACTTGTAAACATGCTAGGAAGTGCTCAGCGCTAGTAATTGGGCTTATACTATAACAATATTTAAATTCTCAAGGAAATCTACTCAGATATGCTAATGATTTAGTACACAGACTTGATTTGACCAAAACAATACAGTGTGAAGTGAGAAGGGTCAAATGTGACTCTGCTTTCATGTGATTCACTTTCCTGCTTTGGTTTCAAAATGCTTTGGTCATGCATGTGTAGACTTGAACACTCAAAATACGTGTTAAAGCAGACTATCAGAGAACTTTTTGCTGACACAGAGACTGAAATAGGTGTGAGAAGAGGTCCAAAGTGCCCCATTCACCTATAGTAAATGAAGCATTGACCATAATGCTTGTTTTTGAATGGCAGGGTAGATTTTCCTTGTACAAATACTTTCAATCTGAAAGGATTTTGATGCAAATGTGCCAGGAGTTTGGGTGGCCCTGCTAATTATAAACTTGAATGTGCTTCTGAGGGGGTTGGTGACAGTGATTCCTTACATATCGAGCTGCCACAACTGCATACTCCCATATAAAGTCTACAAAAAGCAAACATTTCTGAAAACATACTGGACAGGTTAAGTATAGTTAAACAGTTACCTTCAGATAGACAAAATAATTGCAACGTAAGTAAAATCACTGCAAACCGAGTAGAACAAAAGTACAATGTATTGAAAACTGTCGTATGATGTATTGAAAAGCTACTGGTATGATTTCACACTTTTATCATGTGATTTTAAAGTGTACTTACAGTGCTGATTAAGAACAGTAATTATTTTAACAAAATAACCATTTTTCTTACTAGAGCTTTATTAGGCACCCTGGTTGTCTGTTTATTTTTTTCTTGCACCAAAACAAGTAGTTTAAACAGGTTTCATTATTTAACATCTAGAAACTGGCAAAATATGTTGTTTCAGGATGCATTCAGTACAGACTAACTATAAATTACTGAATAAAATCTACTAAGCACTGCATGACTTAGATGTCTTGATTTTTAGAAAATATGCTACATAATGATTAATTTGCAGTGCATTTCAAAACCACGCACTTGTTCATATCATAAGCATTTACAAGTGGCAATACATTTATCTAACAATTCATGTGATCAATACAAGCTGCAGCAAACAATAAAAGATTTATTAGGGGGCAATGGGGATGTATAGTGAACCCCCTCAATTTTTCCGCAATTTCTGCAAAAAAATCTCCACATTTTTGAGTAAAATGTTCTGCAATTTTCCAGTGGCCCTGCTAATTTCCTGCTTGGTTAGTGTGCTGGCTGAATACCAGCCCCTTCCCTCCCTCTCTTAGTTTAGTTACTCTGCACCCACCCCTCCCCAAACTTAATCCTTGTATTCTCTGCCTTCCACCAACCCCACTGGCTGTCTGCCGCCAGATCCCACCCTCTGTCTTGCAATTACTTGTGCTGAATTTAATCAGGCTCTTCTCCCTTCCTCCTCAGTCCCAGGCCCCTATAGGCACTTCTGTGGCGGCAGCTACACCAGCGGCAACGCTGCAGCCCATCAAGTCTGGGGGAAGTCCAGATTAGGCTCCCCTGCCCAGTGGTTCCAGCTCGAGTTCTGTTGCCCGCCCACCCTCCACCTCCCGCCCTATCTGGGCTCTTTCATATAGTGTCTTGTGGTCATGTGACCACAGATATATACTACGTGTACAGTTTTCCATAGGCAAGTTATACATCTTGTCCACTAGAGGGTTTCTGTAGATTTGATCACTCTGTGAAACCCACATCAGCCTAAACTACTTGATTAACACATTTGCCTGCTTTAAACAGCAAAGACTTCTCAACATGGAATGGGTAGGAGTTTATACTTATTACAGTTTTTCACCATCTGATTTTTCCTGTCCTACATAACCATGCTCAATACTCTCGATCCTTCAACATTGTTCCCTACAACAATCCCTGCAATTTCATTTGCTCACTCAAGTGCCTCTTCCTGATTATAATGGCTTCCCTTGCTGATCATAAAAATATTACTGCCTCCACTTCTGGTTCCTGCTCTGAATTCTCTCTGACTTTCAGGTGCTTCAAGCCTGTGGCTGCTGATTGGTCTGCTCATCCACCTGGGCTGACCTGACTGGTTTCCAAGCACCACTGCTGCTCCTGACTGGTCTCAGTTTCAAACCTATATTACCTGCTCTGGGACCAGCAATGATGCCCTGGAACCCTGGGACACTTGTGCCTTGTCATGCACACCCTGATATCACCAACAGAGCCCCCATGCTATAAACCACCACCTACCACCCAAACTACACCCCAGGTGATAGTCCTCAATGAATATAGCTCAATTACTTCTCCCGACCCATGGACAAGCATACTCTTCCTGTGGAGCCCCAGGCCATGGCCACAGGACTACTAACTTAAAGATGCATCCATGGTGCCGCACATCCCTGGATTCCTCGTCCACTACAGCTCCTCTAAAATAATTATATCCTGCAAAAGACTACAATCAAGAAACTATAAACCCTACTAAACCACATTACTTGCCTGCTACTACTATAACTTCTGCTATCAGGAAATATACACCAAACCCTGGTTCACTTCAAGACTCAGATTAAGCCACAGCAAAAATCGCAGGACTCATGCTGGCCACTTTAAACATCTGTAGCCTGCTACCCAAACTGGACAACCTGAGAGTATGGGTAACCCAACACAACCCTGACATCTTCTCGGTTGTGGAAACATGGCAATCACCTAAGATACCTGAATTTGCCATCATACTGCCTGGATACACCCTATTCAGGAAGGACTGAACCTCAAAAAAAGAGGGGTTGTATCGTTTCACATTAGGGACTCTTTCCAGGGCATACCTTCCTCAACCAGCTGCAGTGCCAACCTGCAAATCCTGCCCATCAAACCCTGCTGGGTGCTCATAACAAGGCACTTGCGATCCTCACAGTTTACATGCCACCCAAAACAACAATGCTCTGAACTAGTGACCTAATGGACTTTATCAGCATGCTAACGCCAAGATTGTGCTACTCAGGGACTTCAACATCAATTGGCTCTCCCCTGCTGCTGCCACTGTGAGAGACACATTAGCTGCTATCCACATTTCTCAAATGGTGGCAACACCAACAAGATCAACTACAAAACAGGTACTAGCACACTGCTCGACTGGGTTCTTTCTAACCGACCAGCTCACATCACCGGCACCACTGTGCTCCCCAACTCCCTGAGTGATCACTCCCCAGTGATCTGCACCTGGCTTAACAACATCTGCAAGCCCCCACCCAGAACCATAACCAGTCTTGTACTTCTCAAAGGGCACCTACCTCAACTGAAAACGGACCTGAAATGCCTAGACTGGTCTGACCTATATCAAACTGACACATAGACATTACCCTCGACCACTTCATCATGAAATTCAGCACCACCTGTGATAAACATGCCCCCTTAAATCAAGAAAAATCAAAGGTGCCTGTAACCCCTAGATAATGCCGGACCTCCTGCTTCAACTCAGTGCTCATGACCAACTCTGGCTCAAGGCATGAGCTTCAAACAACATGAAGTCTTGCTATATTATGACATATGCAGTTTGTCCCAGCCTTAGAACTGCTCCGGAGGTGAAAGAGTTAACTTTCCATGCCAGGCATGGAATCTTGAGCGCGAGCTCGGTTGAAAACTCTGTCTGTTGTTCTTCAAACCCAAACTGTCAGATTCTTTACTCCGCCTCACTGAACAGTCGCTCCGGAGATTTCTCCTTCTGCTTGGTTCATTTTGTCGGTTAAAAAGTGTAATTTCTCGTTTTTTTAAACCGCATTTGTCTTATTTTAACCGCAACCGGTCGGTTCAAGCTCTGTCTGTGGTATCGTAAGTAATAGATAGGTTTTACATTTTCTGTGTGGAACTTAAACGTCATATCGGGTTCGGTTTGAACCGATCAGGTTGTTGTTAAACTTAATTAAATTGCATTTAGAATGTGGTTCCCGGTTCTTATCGGTTCTAAAAAACGGATTTCATTATGGTTTTTTCCATCGACTTGACACGTTGGGAACCGATATGGTGTCTTTGCTTGCTTATCGGCCGTGAAAAGGCAAGTTTTTGGTTAGGCTATATTATGCCTGAGAAACCCAAAAGAAAAACTGGGCCCACTGGGTTTCAGCACTGTAGTGTCTGTGGGGAAGCTCTGCAAGGCTGACCCACACACCACATGTGTTTATTGTCTGGGGTTTGACCACCTCAATGCAGACTGCCAGATTTGCAAGAATTTCCCTGCAGCTACCCTGGATAAGAGAGTTGGTAGGCTCAGGGAACGAGAGGCCAAAAAGTCCGCTGACCCGGATGGCCAGCCCGGTTCGGTGCCAACCGAACCGGAGGGAGTGCCCTCTGACCAGGGCGAGACTTCCTCGGGCAAACGAAGAGCTGACTTGGAGGAGCCAGTTCCAGCAAAGAGGACTAGAAAATCAGCAGGTGTGGAGCTAAAATTTCCTTCTCCAACCACTGCAGAGATAGCCAAAGTGATCCAAATTGTCCAGTCGCTTTCCCCGGTTCCGACCGAACTGGCACCATCAGGTAAGCGGTCGGTTCGGTCGGTTCCACTGGTTCAAGAATATGATATAGAGGAATTTTATGAACCGGAGGAGGGGGAGGAGGATTATGAAGAGAGTGAATGTGATTTTGAAAGTCTGGATGTGCCCATTGAACCGGACATCTCCCAGACAGACCTTCAGGAGTGTCTCCCCTAGGCTTTGAGTCCCTTCTCATTTTATGTTTTATAAAAGTTGTTGAAACCCTCCAGCTCCCTTTGGAAGAAGCTGTGGATGAACAGGAGGAGCCTGACTATGTGGAAATGATGGATATCCTAGAGTCGAGGAGATTGTCTATTCCTTTACATAAATCTTTAGAAACAGACAATCAAAATTTTAAAAGCTCCTAACACTATACCTCCTGTGGATAAAAAATGGACAAGAGGTACACATTGTCAGGCCCTGATACGGAGTTCCTTTCACAACAATGCAGCCATGTTGGGGTAGTGCAGGCTGCAGCCTGTGATAAGGCAAATATTCCCTTGGCTTCACACCCCACTGACAAGGACTCCAGGAGGATTGATGCCATGGCAAAGAAACAATACATGGCAGCATCCTTGGGACTCAGACAGGCAAATTATATGGCCTATGTTGCAAGATACCAGAAATCCAGATGGGATACTGTTATGGCTTAGTGAAACAGGTCCCTGGCCAGCTTGCCAAGGAGCTGGAGCAGGTGGCTGCTGATGGTATTGAGGCATCCAAGGTGCAATTCCATGCTGCAGTGGACTCTAATGATGTATCTTCAAGAGTCATGGCTACATCTGTGGCTTTTCGCAGAATGGCTTGGCTCAGGTGTACTAGCCTGTCACAGGATACCCAGGCTAAGGCCATGGATTTTCCTGTTGTGGGTAATTCTCTGTTTGGGGAGCAGACAGAGAATTACATGAAGAAAATGGATGAGTATAGGACCACTTATAGGAGTGCACAGGCCAAGGAGAGGCAAGCCACTCCTCAGAGGCAGCTTTCAAGGGGCAGGCCTTTTCACCAAGCCCAGGCCTCCTCTTCAGCTTATGCCCAGAGGGGGTTCTTCAGAGGGAGAGGCAGACGGGCTACGAGCAGGCCTGCTCCCACCCCTTAGCCTAAAGCCCCTGTCAAACAGGCACCCTGATGGGATGCCCAGGGCCGATTCTCCATTACCTGTAGGGGGCAGGCTGGCTTACTTCGTCCAGGACTGGGAGTCTTTAACATCAGGCAAGTGGGTCCTGGAAGTAGTAGTCAGGACTGGTTCTCAGCTTCAAAAATTTCCAAAGATGAGAACCAGATCCTTTCCACCTGCAAATCCATTAGAGGCTCTCGCTTGAAACAGAAGTCTCAACCTCCTGGCTCTCAGAGCTGTAGAAAGGTTCTCCCTACACCAGGGCAAAGGACTGTACTCCAGGTACTTCCTACCCCCAAAAAAGACAGGAGAATGGCGGCCCATCCTGGATCTCAGATACCTAAACAAGCACCTTTTAAAACCAAAATTCAAAATGGTGACTCTGGGAGTTATTTTACCCTCCCTAAGGCCAGGGGACTGGCTAGCGTCCCTGGACCTCAAGGATGCCTACTTCCATGTTCTCATCAGAAGCTCCCACCGAAAGTACCTCAGATTCGAACTGCCCTCAGGCCATTACCAGTTCAGAGCAATGCCCTTCGGCCTCACCTCTGCCCCAAGGGTATTCACAAAATGCCTGGCAGTAGCAGTTGCTCACTTAAGAAGGCAAAAGATTGCCATCTTTCCTTACCTGGACGACTGGCTCATAGTGGGTCAGTCTCCAGACCAAGTCAAATTACACCTTCAGGTTACCCAGCAGCTGCTTACATTTCTAGGTTTTCTTCTCAATCTTCCAAAGTCAGTTCTAGAGCCTGTTCAACTACTCACCTTCATAGGCAGAACTGGACACAAAGCAGGCCAGAGCTTTCCTTCCTCTAGAAAGAGTAAAGACCCTGGTGGCTCTGGCCTCCTCCTTCACTCTGCAGGTCTCTCGACCAGCAAGGCACTCTACAGCTCCTAGGGCACATGGCTGCTTCCACAGCTGTAGTGCAAGGAGCAAGATTTCAGATGAGGGACATTCAGTTCCATTTGAGAGCCTTCTGGTCTCAAAGGAGAGATCCTCTAACCCAATTGATCCCAGTAACTCGAACCCTGATCTATATATATCCTGTATGTAAACTATGTGAAGTGGAACCTTTGTAAAGGAGTCTCTGACTCAAAGGTAATTTCGAACACTCAATAAATAAATAAAATGCTTGCCAATGAAGCATTTAAACCTGTCACCTAGGATCCTGACTCCCCCCTGGACAGATGCAGACTATCAGCCAGTATAAGCCTGCATCCCTCCAGGAGGTCAGCTCCCAGTTCCCAGTGAAGCCAAACCCTGAGCTCCACACCAGTTTTCAACCATTCATTGAATCCCATGATGCGGAATACCCTAGCATCATCCTTGCCATGAACAGGCAGCACCTCGAAGAAGGTGGCGGTACATGCTGCTTGTCTAAGGCCCCTCCCAACTCCACTAAACTCCTCTTGCACTGCTCTGATCCCATTTACAGCCAGGTCATTTGTCCCTAGGTGGACAATGACATCCAGCTCCCTCCCTCATGCAGCTGCTCCCGCAATCCTGAGGATTCGCTTCCTGTCCCTCCAAGCCGTGGCACCAGGCAGGCACCTTACCTCCCTATCCCCTTCCTCCCCCACGTCTACCCTCCTAATGATTGAGTGCCCCACCAGGAGTTGTTTCCTTACCCTGTGGGGTCTCAGGCCACCCTCCTGTGGGTCTCCTTTGTGGAGGTTCCCAGCATCCTCCTTGGTCTCCACTGCAGGTGCCTCCAGAGGAGAACCACTCTTTTCCAGAACAGCATGTGGATTGTGGAGAGCTACAACTGGAGGGATGCACCTCTGTTCCACCACCCTCTCCCTGAGCCCACCTTGGTCCAACCGCTCCTCTGTCTTGGCAACCTCTGAGGTAACAGTGGTGGCCCTGGTGGTCCCTGGGTGGGGGAAGAGGTTTCACAAATCCTAGCCAGGTCAGCCTGGGGACGAGCAACCTCCTCCCTCAGACCAGAGAGGTGTCTGCAAACAGGGCAGCATCACAGCCTCCAGAATGTCTTCCGGAACACTGCTGCTCCACAGCCATTGCACTGCGCCACTCCCATCTTGACTTATTTTGTGTCCACTCTCCTGTTGCTTTGTATGCTTATTGTCTCCTCCCTCTATGTATTTTTACACTTACTTTCCTACTGCCTATGTGCCCTTACAACTCTCACCCTTCCTGTTCTGGGACAGGAACTTCCTGTAGTCTTCATTAGTCTCCTTCCTCTGTGCTTGGATTCAGACCTCCAGCAGCCAGGGGGATAAAGAGTTTTTTTTAGGTTCCTTCAAGGTTGCTGAAACTAATGTGTCTCAGTGTTCCTTCCTTCCTCCTGCCAAACAGGAAGTTCCTGTTGTCAGTCAAATTCAGTGGCTATAAAACTACAACTGGCTTTGGGTGGGAGGATGGAGGACGATTAGTAAAAATCTGTAGTTCTGGTCTTCAGTTTCTTGCTCTGCAACCAGTTCTCTTCTGCCAGAAACATAGATCTTACACGAGATACAGCTCTTGCAGCAGGTTACACCATTAGGACTGAAGCTGTCAGGCGTCAGGACCCCATGGAAATTTTCTAGCTAGCAGTCTTCAGCGGGGACGCCTCCGCAGTCAGTCCTGCCCCCGACGTCAGGCATAGTACATAAGAAGGCGGTCCTTCCATAATCCCCAGTTCTTTTTCGACCGTCGACATCGCAGCATCGGCCTCTCGGTCATCTTCTAACGCGCCACAACTAGGAAACTTCAACTGTTCTTTTCTCAACTGGATTTCGTCTGATGTCCTCTCCAACTTCTCTGGAAGGCCATTCAGCGAAGTGTGCCTGCGGCAAGCAGATTCCTTTTAAGGAACCTCACTTGGCCTGTGTCCGCTGCCTGGGCCCAGACCACGACACCCAGGCCTGCTTCTTCTGCCAGGGCTTCAACAGCCGTACTAGGATCCGCCGCCAGAAGGCCCTTCAAGCTTTCCTCCTCGAGGAAAAACTTAAAGCTATGGATCAAGACCCTTCCTCCAAGGGGGAGTTGTCAGGGAAGCCCCATAAACACTGCGAAAAGCACTGGGAGAAGGAAAGACCCAGATCCCCCTCCAGGGCCTCGGACTCCCACAGCTCCAGCTCCAGGTCTGACCGCTCTCCCTCGAGGGCTGGCTCTCAGCCTCCCCTGGTTCTCGTCATATCGACTACTGGCTCCTCCTCTCTGCAGCCTGTCAAGACCTCCAGGCCTGTATCTTCATCCACTCCATCTAAGGCCCTGCGTCTAGGTCTGGGGCGCCATAAGTCTTCCACCCGTCGGCGGACTCCGATGTCAGGTCTGTCTCCCAACCGCCGCCACCCCAGCGCAAGACTAAGGAGCTGACCTCCCTGAAGAGGACGTCGGATCCGACGTCGGCCAAGCTACATAGGCACTCCCGGGAACCGGCTACTGTACGTCACCTGTCGCCGGTCAGGCGTTCGCCCTCGAAGACGTCGGCCGGGGGACCGGTGTTGGCTACTGCAGAAGGACGGACCACACCACCGCCTACCGACATCGGTCGGAAGGCATTGTCGTCGGAGGACTCTACCCAGCCTGAAGACCAGGTGGGCGACCCTGGTCCCGTCGAGCTCCCACGGGAACCTTCCCAGGAATGGGAGACCTCCGGGGACGTCGTCGGGCCTAAATTTGTCAGAGGTGAAGGAGCTTTTCACCTTCTGGTGGGATACCATCAAGAAGGATGTGGTCTCCACACAACCTCCTCCTGCACCTGCGGCCCCTCCAACGCCTACGCCCCCTCCACCACCCAGGGGGTCAGCAGGACGGGCATCGACCCCCCAGGAGCCAGCATCCCCTCCTAGGGGCAGATCTTCGGAGAGGAGAAGGCCTCCCTCGAGATCCACTTCAGGGTCACCCAGCCCCAAGAGACCCAGACGGCGTCGGTATACCCCGTCTGAGGAGGACTCCAGATCTGACACCTCTGCATGCTCCAGATCCCCTTCTCCAATCAGCGTTCCTTCTCCGGACCCACGCGACCTTCCTAGGTCCCCTCCGGATGACCCCTCGTTCTCCGAGATAATGAGGCATATTCAGGAGAACATGGGGTGGGATGCTGAAGAGCTCGACCCCGAGAGACTACGCCTTGCCCGCTACCTCGGCAAAAGACCCCAAGCCTGTGGTGAGTGCCACCCTTGGTGGACACCTTCGTGGAGGTCACCAAGGCTGCGTGAAGCGTCCACATTCGACTCGGCAATGCTGAAGAAGGCTGACCACCTGTACAAGGCCCCAGGAGGACCAGTACCTGGGAACCATCCTCTGCTGACTCCCTGGTCATTATAGCCTCTCATGACCGCTCTCAGAAACCGCAGCACTTGAGCACACAGCCACGGACCCGAGTCCAAACAGTTGGGCGTCCTGGGCCACGCGCACTGGGCGCGACTTGCGCCATTAGGCGTTAAACACCTCACCACATGGTTCCAGTTCGAGCGCATTGTACGGGAACAGAGACAAAGACCTAGTTGAAAAATTGCCAGGCGGTGGCCAAAGGAGGAGCTGTTGCACCTCCTCCTCCGTGGTTCGGACATGGGGACCCAGGTGCTTAGGGCCGCATACGACTCTGCAGACACTTCGGCCAGAGCTGCAGCCTCAGGCGTGTGTCTCCAAAAACATTCGGGGCTCCGTATCTCCGGGTTTATCATGGATGCCCCTTACCATGGCGAAGTTCTGTTTGGTGAAGCCTCGGAGAAGGTGATCACCAAACTGCAGGAAGCCGGGAAGGCGGTTAGATCTGTTCACGCTATGTACAGTCTCGACTTAGTTCCTTTCGCAGGAACCAGAGTAGTTTTCGCAGCCGGACCCAAAGGCAACAACCACGTTCCGGCCAGCAACAAAGGGGCTCCTTCACCCGAAAAGCCCAGGCTAAGACATCCTCAAGCAGAGGCCAACGAGCCACAAAGTCGGCCCAACCTGCAGGACCCAATGCTGCCACAGCATGACTCCTTCCCAGCCCCCGCCCTTCTTCAGGATCAACGGGAAATGAAGGTCGGGGGTCATATCGCGGACCACCTCCCAGGGTGGTGTTCGATCACCACCGACAGGTGGGTGCTACAATTGGTCGAAAAAGGCCATTATATAGAATTTGTAGACAACCCGCCCACAAGACCTCCTTTGCTTTCCGCTTGCTCGGTCAGCATGCCCTGCTTATACAGCAGGAAGTGCTCACGCTTCTACAGAAGGAAGCTTTGGGAGTCGCATGCCCAGGGAACCAGAGAGGGCAGGATACTATTCGCACTTCTTCCTGGTTCCAAAAAAACAGGGGACCTCCGTCCAAATTTTGGACCTCAGCGACCTCAACCTGTCAGTTGTCCTGGCGCTTTCGCGAGAGTGACCCTTCGGGCCTAATCCCCATGCTGAAGAAGGGCCTTTCTTAGCATCCCTGGACATGCAGGACACTTACCTGCACATCCCTATTGCTCAAGCGCACAGAAGGTTCCTGCGCTTCGAGTTTCTCGGCCGCCATTATCAGTTCCGGGCGCTTCCCTTCGGGCTGTCATCAGCACCTTGGGTGTTTACCAAGTGCATGGCAGTCGTGACAGCGTCTCTGAGGAGACAGGGCCACTACGTGTTCCCATACCTGGACGATTGGCTTCTCATGGCCCCTTCCAGGGAGGCATTACTAATGGCCATTCAGAGTACCCAGACCCTTTTTGAGTCTCTGGGCATCCTCATCAACTACAAGAAGTCTCTCCTGCTACCATCCTAGAAACTGCAGTTTATAGGGGCAGTTCTGGACACCGTCAAGGGAAAAGCCTTTCTTCCCGAGGACAGAACGGAACGCATTCGGTCCCTCATAAGGGATCTGTCAGCGAAGAAGACCGTCCGGTCAGACTAGTCCTTAGCCTGTTCGGACACATGGCTCGGCCATTCCAACAGTCCCGATGGCACGACTCCACATGCGGGTAACCCAGTGGATGTTAAGAGCGCAGTGGGATCAAAGGCAAGACCATCTGCAGCAACCAGTCCGAATCACGAAGGCCGTGGTTGGGACTGGTAATGGTAGCTAGATCCGGGAACCCTCTCTGTGGGGTTCCCTTCCTGTGCCGTCCCAGCGGTAACTCTCTCTACAGGCAGCCTCCAGGGCTGGGGTGGGAGCACACTTGAGCGGGTGAGGTCTCAGGGAACATGGACAACAGGAATCTCATCTCCACATCAACATATTGGAGATGAGGCGGTCCTTATGCCCTGCAAGCCTTCCAGTCGAGATTCCACAGTACCCTCCTGTTGCAAACAGACAATACTGGTGATGTATTACCTCAACAAACAAGGAGGCACACTCCTACCCCCTTTGCAGGAGGCCATGAGAGTTTGGGAATGGGTAGTGCGACCGCGGCAAACCTTATTGCAGTTCACGTCCCCGGGGTGGACAATACCGTCGCAGACAGCCTGAGTCGTTCCCAGGCCAGAGTCCACGAGTGGGAACTTCTACAGGAGGTGGCAGAGGATCTGTTCCACAGATGGGGCACTCCAGAATTAGATCTATTCGCGTCCCCATCCAACGCAAAACTGCCCAATTTCTGCTCGCTAGATCCAGGGCCTGGTGTTTTCTGGCGAGACGCATTGTCCCTCTCCTGGGCGGACAGATTCCTCTATGCTTTCCCCTTTCCCATTGATCCAGAAAGTTCTTCTCAAACTTTGCAGGGAGCACGCGACGCTTATCTTGGTAGCGCCCTTCTGGCCCAGGCAAATCTGGTTCCCGCTACTGCATCAGCTATCTCGGGAACCTCCGCTTCCTTTGCCAATCAGCTCCCATCTGTTGTCTCAGGAGGAGGGTTCACTAGTCCACCCGGACTTACATTCATTGAACCTACATGCCTGGCTCCTAGAGACATAGCCATGATGCGACCACGGGTCTACTTAAGAGTGGCAGACATACTTTCTGCCGCCAGAAACCGCAACACACGCAACATATGCCATGAAGTGGCGCAGGTTTTGCTTGTGGGCTCAAATGCGCGGTTTCTCGCCCTTAAACTGTCCTGAGAAGCTGGTTCTGGAGTACCTGCTTTCCCTCTTTCAATCTGGGCTAGCTTACTCCTCGATCAAAGTGCACCTTTGTGCAATCTCAGCTATCATGCCCCCATAGGCCATCGTATGGTGGCTCAATTGGACACTGCTCGTGCCTTTTAAGGGGTGTCCTCCACCTTAGCCACCTGCCAAGGATCCTGTTCCTCCTTGGGACTTGCCTTTTTGTCCTGGAGCAGCTTACGCTGCCACCTTTGAACCAGCCGCTGGATTGCGAGCCACGCTTTATCGGGAAAACGCTGTTTTTAGTTGCAGTTACTTTGGCGAGAAGAATCTCCGAATTACATGCACTCATGTGCAAAGAACCCTATTTAATTTTTCACCAGGACAGGGTATCCCTGAGGACAAATCCTAAGTTCCTGCCTAAGGTGGTATCAGCCCTTACCCGTAATCAGGATATCGATTTACCAGTATACTTTCCCAAGTACTCCAATCGAGGAGAAGCACTGCTTCACACCCTGGATGTTCACAGGTGTCTCAGATATTATCTGACCAGAACCAAACAGTACTGGAAAGTGGATCAGCTGTTTGTCTCCTTTGCTGAGAGGATGAAAGGAGCTCCTCTTTCTAAACAGTCCCTTTTACGTTGGCTCATTCAGTGTATCTCTTTCTGTTATGACAAATGGAACAAACCCTTGCCAGGCGCGGTCAAGGGTCATTCTGCTAGAGGAGTGGCCACCTCCTTTGCAGCGCTGAAGAATGTTTCCACTTCAGCTATTTTCACTGCAGCTACCTGGAGCTCGGTGCATACCTTTATTAGGCATTACAGCCTGGATATCGCTTCAAGGCGAAGGACAGGTTTCTGCCTAGCCGTCCTCCAGGGACTTCTGTCCTAGGCTCAGACAGGGTCATAATCTCCGTCTTTCCTCCTCCCGATGGCGTAAAATTGTCGCCATTGCTTGGGAATCAGTCAGGTGTAACCTGCTGCAAGAGCTGTATCTCGAAGTAAGATAGTACAGTTACATAAGAACTTACCGTAACAGTAGATCTTCGAGAACAGCTCTTGCAGCAGGTACCTTCCCGCCCACCATTCCCCCTTTTGGAGGAGATAGCTTACAGACTAAATTCCATCATTCAGGATGAACCATTTCCTTATAGTCTTGGCCATCTGATGGCGGATCCTCGGTCTCCTCTTCTGATGTCAGCCAGCAGCCGGGAGTCTCCGGCAGGAGAACTGGGGATTATGGCGGGACCGCCTCCTTATGTACTACGCCTGACGTCAGGGGCGGGACCGACGTCGGAGGCGGTCCCCGCTGAAGACTGCTAGCTAGAAAATTTCCCTGGGGTCCTGATGCCTGACGGCTTCAGTCCTAATGGTGTAACCTGCTGCAAGAGCTGTTCTCGAAGATCTACTGTTACGGTAAGTTCTTACGTAACTGTACTTTTTTTCAGCTCCTTCTCCATGGATGCCATTTTCAGTTTTAGTAAACGGGCTTCCAGGGTCTGCAGACATTGCTTCCGTGTGGTCTGGTTAAAGCCTTGACAGGTCTCTCAGTCCTCAGCCTTGTAGTCTGAGCGCAGACAGAAAAAGCAGAGGGAATGGCAGTCCTTATGAGGGAGCGGAGTCCTACAGGTGTCACATTTATTATGTGAATTGGAAGACGTCGCAGACAACATGCATGATCAAATACACATACTTTTTCAGAGAAAAATACAAGTTAAATTTAGAGAAAAACGAGTAGAATACTCATCCAAGATGGCGTTGACAGAAGTAACATTCTCCACGAGGTCCGATGTGCACAGGTTGATGGCAGGAAACAAACAGGAGGCGGGTGTGGGGAACACTCACTATATAGCACCACGCTGGCGTCGGTCACATGACATAGGATGGGTGGTCCCCAACAGACACTACTAGCTGAAAGTTTTCCATGTGGTCCTGGTGCCTGACAGCTTCAGTCCTATCTGTTCGTACTACTGCAAGAGCCCTTTCAAAGTAAGATCCTGGGATTCTTGATAAACCTGCAGAAGTCCCAGCTATAGCCTGTTCAAGTGCTAGACTTAATAGGACCAGAGCTAGACACCCTGCAGGGGAAAGCTTTCCTTCCACAGGCCAGAGCTACAGCTCTGATAGCAACAGCAAAGTCTTTCACAGCAGGTCAGTCAAGCCCTGCAACAGACTTTCTACAGTTACTAGGGCACATGTCTGCATCCACAGCTGTGGTTCTATGGGCCAGGTTCCAAGTTAGAGATACCAAGTATCACTTTGGGGACAACTGGTTCCAAAGATCAGACAAAGTAACCTCAGAGAGGGCATTCCCTTTCTTCAGCACTCATAAGCAAGTATTCTTACTACAGATGCCTCACTCCTGGGGTGAGGCACCAGACTATAGGACCCCACAGTGAGTGGCATATGGAGCCCACAGGCATCGCTGGAACACATAAACCTGCAGCTCAGAGCAGTATTACTAACACTGCAATCTTTCTCCTGCCAGCTACAGGGCCAGATCAGGACACACATCACAATGTACTACATAAACAAGCAGGGAGGAACAAGATCCTTAAAACTGTGTACAGAGGCAACACTGATCTGGAACCTGGCATATTCCTTAGAAGCAAACATATCTGCAGTTCATCTGCCATGCAGACAATGTCCTGGCAGACTCCCTAAGCAGAATCAGCCAGGGAAATCACGAATGGACCATAAATCAGCAGGTTCAGGTCACAGAGGTGGGCACTCCCGATACAGACCTGTTTGCATCTTGGAAGAACTACTAGCTCCCACAGTTTTGTTGCAGATCACCAACCAGAGTAGCAGTCCCAAAGGACACCCTGGTACTACACTTGTCAGAAATGTTTCTGCATGCCTTCCCACCATTTCTACTTATTCAAAAAATATTGCTGAAACTGAGGAGGGAACCTACAACAATAATCTTGATAGCTCCAGACTGGGCCAGTGTTCCTGGTCCTCCAAGAAGAATCCAATCAGCCTGCAACTAAGTCATAATCTGTTGACTTTGTCTTGGTGCAGAACAACACTTCTGAACCCCAGTACCCTACTCCTGAGGCATGGTTCTCGAGTTAGAAGTCTGAGGACTGTAGTTCCCAGAAGTCCTCATGGTACCAGAAAAGTTATTCCTCTAAATGGAAAAGGTTTCTTACTGATGTGCTCCCAGAAAAATAAACCCAGTACAGGCAGTGTTGCCTGTAATTCTGGCAGTACCTAGTACACCTACAGTTATTAAGCCTATGGCCTTCAACTCTAAATGTGCACTTAGTAGCAGTATCAGCATACATATCAACTGGCAAAGGAAAGTCTTTGGCCTCTCAAACCATTTTCAAAAGTTTTTTTTTTAGAGGTTTAAGCCACTTGTATCCACCAGTGAGGGACTCTGCCCCACCCAGGAACCTCAACATATGCCTTACCTAATTTATGGAGGCTCACTTTGAGCCTGTGGAAACTGCTGACCTGAAGCATGTCACATGGAAAACCATATTCCTGACTGCCATGACCTCTGCTAGGAGAGTAAGTGAACTGCAAGCCCTCTGCATAGAGCCACACTACATAATCCCACATAGGGATAAAGCAGTTCTTAGAACCAACAGAAAATTCCTTCCTAAGGTGGTATCTGAATTCCACCAGAATCAGTCACTCTTCCTGTACTCTAGCCAAAGCATTCCAGTCTGAGTTAGGAAAAGTTGTATAGCCTGGACCTAAAGCGAGTGCCAACTATCCACACGGACCAGACAAAATATGTCAGGTCCCATGGTACCCAGATTTTTGTAACCTACAGTGAAGTTGGCAAAGCCAAACCAGCTGCAAAGTGATTTGTCTCTTGTTGGATAGCTTCTTGCATTCTGTTCTGCTATGAAAAAGCTGGAAAAATGCCACCAAGAGCCTTAATAACACACTCCACAAGGGGAACCTCCACCTCTGTCAGGCGTCCTCAAGAGCATCCCATTGTTAGACATTTGCAAAGCAGCTACCTGGAAAACAATACACACCTTCATGAAGCACCACTGTTTGGACATGCAGTACTGAAGTGGTGCCAGCTTTGGAACTGCTGTCTTGCAGAACTTTTTTTTTTAGCCACGCCTGTAGTATTGAGTCTGAAGTATAAACATTAAGCGAGTCCTGGGGTTAGAAGAAAAAATTACTCACAGCAGTTATGTTGTTTCTTCTTTAGGGTATCACTATGTTTAAACGCCCTAACCCTGCCTCCCCATCCAAAACCTGAACCGGGTTCACACAAGGAGTTCCGTTTTTCATTGCGGTTGCTTCAGCATAATTATTGCAGATCCTACAACTGTAAGCTTGTTGTAATTGTTCATATAGTAAAATTTCACAAGTCTGCCTCAGTTTGGTGTTTTAAAGATTCTATAAAAAATGTTTTCAAAAATTTTTTGGGTAGCCTTTTAGCTAGTTTCACTAGCCGCTGCTCCACTCTGGCTTGAAATCAGATCTGAGTAATGACCAGAGTGGAGCATGGAGGAAGAGTCTGAACCTACATTCTAGATTCTACAATTTGTATATGTTCAATCCGGGCTGTCAATCTGACAGAAACATTAAATTTGATGTCAGATGAGGACTTCTTAGCCCACCAGTCTGCCATTTTCCCTACCTACAGTTATCACCATAGACCCTAATTGATCTCTGACTTTTTCTACCTCTTACCACTAAGATACCCTTATGCCTGTCCCATGCGTTATTAACCCCCAAACTGTCTTTGCCCTAACTACCTACACAGAAGGCTGTTTCAGGAATCCATCACTCTTTCCGTGAAGTACTTCCTGACATCTCTCCAGAGTTTACACTTCTCTAGCTTTATAGCATGCCCCTTGTTCTTGAGCCCTTTACTGAAAAATACCCCCGTACCTTATTTACCCCGTGAGGTATTTAAAGGTCCCAGTCACATCCCTTTCTCCTTTCTCTCTTCAGGGTGTACATACTGAGGTCTGTTAGACTCTCCTCATAGGGCTTTTGATGCAGACCCTGCACCATTTTAGTTGCCCCCACCTTTGGACTGCTTCCACTCATGTCTTTCTGGAGATGTGGTCTCCGGAGCGGACACAGTACTCAAGTGGGGCCTTACTAGTGATCTATACAGGGTAATACCACCTCCCTCTTTCTACTGGCGATGCCCCTCCCTATACACTCCAGCATCCCACTAGCCCTCCAAAAGTACAGTTACGTAAGAACTTACCGTAACAGTAGATCTTTGAGAGGAGCTCTTGCAGCAGGCTATTACAATCAGGACTATGCTGCAGGCACTAGGACCCTCCGGTGAAACTTCTGCCAGCAATACACAGCAGGGACCACCCCCGACGCCAGCCCCGCCCCGTCAGTCAGGGTACAAGAGGGGCGGACCAACTCCACCTCAGTTCTCCACGTAGGAGCCAGCTGAAGGCCTGACAAGAGAGGAGGCAAGCCTACCATGAAGAGAGTTGAAGAAGAAAGAATGAAAATGGATCTGCACACCTCGTGGGAGAAGGCGGGTGGGAAGTAGCGCCTGCTGCTAGAGCTCCTCTCAAAGATCTACTGTTACGGTAAGTTCTTACGTAACTGTACTATCTTACTTCGAGTGGGAGCTCTTGCAGCAGGCTATTACAATCAGGACCGAGTCCCAAGCAGTCCCACAACAAGGAGGTAGACGACCCCGGGAGGTGGAATATGCTGACTCAGAGGCCTTAGGACAAAAGCCTTTGTAAAGCGGCTAGGCGAAGCCAGCTCGGCATCTGGAGAGCGATATCCAAGCTGTAATGCTTGATAAAGGTATGCACCGAGTTCCAGGTTAGTCGCTGGAAATGTCCTGTATGGCGACATTCCATAGAAGGGCGGTGAAAGAAAAGCTGACACTCCTCTGGTGGAGTGGCGCCCTAACCAGGGCCTGGCAGGGGTTTATTGTGATGCTGTAGCAAAATGAGACACAGTGAACTATCCATTTAGAGATAGTTTGCTTGGACACCGAGTTGACCCAAGCAATGTGGTGCAAAGGCGACAAATAGCTGCTCCAATTTACGGTGCTGAACCGTTGGAGGAAACCTCCCTCTATTGGAAGGAAGGAAAATAAACAGGAAGATCAACCAACTGGTTGAGGTCAATTCTGAGACCACTTTCGGAAGAAATTTAGGATTTGTTCTGAGGAAACCCTTTCCTGTGGAAAACCAAATAGGGCTCTTTACACATCAGAGCCTGAAGCTCAGAAACCCTTGAGCTGAAGTAACAGCAACAAAAGCAAACCTTCAAAGAAAGGTAGCATGGCTCACAATCGCTGCTGGCTCAAAGGAGGGAGGTGAGTTTCTCCAACTACAAAAGGAGGTGTGAGGGTGGGACAGGGTCTCAAATGGGAGGTCTCATATGTAGAATTCCCCTAAGAAAGGTGTGGCCCACATCCAATTGTGCTAATGCTCTCTCTCCCACGAGAGCATGATAGGCGGAGATTGCCCACATGTGCACCTTGATAGAGGAGTAACTCAGGCCCTTATCGTACAAGGAGAGGAGATACTGTAAAGCTGAGTTCTCAGGGCAGGTGACGGGATCCAACGCTGCGGCAATGCCCAAAGACAAGCGATTCCACCTCATAGGCGTAGGTGGAGCGGTAGAGGAGCTTTCTTGCTGACACTAAGACCGCCGCCACTTCCGGGGAAACCCGTATCTATGTTGAGCTACGTCTGAAGGAGCCAAGCATGTAGGTGTAAGGATCGAAGATCCGGATGGACCAGCGACCCTTGGTCCTGGGACAGTAGCTGCGAGCATATGGGCAGCGGAACTGGAGGTTCCGTGGATAACCGCTGCAGTAGTGGGAACCAAATCTGCCGAGGCCATTTGGGGGCCACTCGAATCATCCGGGCCCCTTCTGCCTGTAATTTGAGCAGTACTCTCTGAATGAGAGGGAAGGGCGGAAAGGCATAGAGAAACCTCCCTGCCCAGCAAAGGGATAACGCGTCTGGCCAAAAACTCCAGGTCGTGCTCTACAAACAGAACGTTGGCAGTTTGGCGTTGCGTGATGACTCAAAGGTCCGCTCCGGAAGACCCACCTGTTGAAGAGCTGGTCCATTACGGATTGTAGTAGCTCCCACTCGTGTGCTCTGGCACGCAACCTGCTGAGGCTGTCGGCCAGATCATTTAGGACACCTGGAACGTGCATCGCGGACAGCAGGATGTCCCGCTCCAGCGCCCAGTACCAGACTCTCATCGCCTCCCTGCAAAGAGGATACGAATGAGTGCCTCCTTGTTTGTTGATGTAAAAGACGGCCGCCATGTTGTCTGTCTGAACTAGAAGAGAGCCTGGCACAGATCCTCTCGAAAAGCCTGGAGGGCGTAGAGGACCGCTCGCATTTCTAGTACATTGATGTGGAGGGACTGCTCCTCGGGTGACCAAACCCCCTGCGTTCGATGTGCACCCAGGTGTGCCCCCCCACCCCAGGTCCGATGCATCTGTTGTCAGAGTCTAACCTGGTCGCTCCGGACGAAAGCTGATCCCTTTCTCCAGATTGTTGGGGTCCATCCACCAAAGCAGAGTTCTCCTGACTGGCTCCGAGATTTTGACCAGGGAGTCTAGAACGTCATAGCTTTGGTCCCACTGCACCCTGAGCATCCACTGCGGGACTCTCATGGAGGCGGCGAAGGAAGTGACAGGAATGGCGCGCCATGTGCCCCAGTAAACTGAGGAAGTTCGAGCTGGAACTTCGAGAAGTTATGGAGATCCGTTCTGCCATCTCTCTAAAGCAAACTCCCCTGTCCTGTGGGAGGAAAGCCATGCCCTAGGCGGAATCCAGGATCGCCTCCTATGAAGGCGAGCTTTTGCTGGGCTCGGGATGATTTTGATAAGTTCAGGGTGATCCCCAGCTCTCGAACAGAGTATAAGTGTCTTGAGAGCTCTGAAGAGGCTTACTCTTGATGGGGCCGTAAGTAGCCAATCGTCAAGGTAAGGGAACACATAGTGTCCCATACGCCTTAGAGCCGTAGCCACCACTGCTAGGCATTTGGTGAAGATCGCGGAGATGAGGAGAGCGAGCAGGCTTCTCGAAACTGAAATGCTTCCCTTGGAAGTGGAACCTCAGAAACTTCCTGTGGGAGGATAGACCCGATATGCATATATGCATCCTGCATGTCGAGAGAACATAGCCAGTCCCTTGGTGCAGCAAGGGAAGGAGTCCTGAAGAGTCACCATCCTGAACCTTTGTACTCGATAAAGAGGTTTAGAGGACTGAGATCCAGTATGGGACGAAGGTCCCCAGTCTTTTTTGGGACCAGAAAGAAGTGGGAATAGAACCCTGACCCTGCTGCTGCAAGGGGACCCTCTCTATTGCTCTCTTCTGCAGGAGGGTCTGTATCTCTCCTTCTATTAGTGGGATGTGAGAAGGAGGATAACAGGAGAGCTTTGGCAGAGTATGCAGAGGAAACTCAGTGAACTCTAGCGTTGTCCTCTCAGTATAATATCCAAGACCCACTGGTCTGTGGTAACAGACTTCACCCTTGAAATGAAGGAAGAAGCGGCTAACCGAGCTCCCCTGGGTCTTCTGCGGAAGGGGGCGGAAGAGAGTCATTGGGCAGAGCTGGGAGTGGGAAGAGAGTCTGGGAGGACTTGGGCCCCAGGCGGAGGTCCACCAGAATGCTGGTTCACGGATCTCCTGGAAGCCTCCTCTCTGCCCCTGTTGGTTGCCACGGGCTGAACCTTGACTGCCGGATGACTTATGAAAAGGCCGCCTACAGTGCTGACATCGCTGGTCGCCATGGTACATCTGGTGGACCGACCAGATCGACTTGCCCGACTCTTGAAGGCGGAGATCAAAGCCTCCGTCTCCTGCCCAAACAGCACAGTACCCTGGAAGGGCAGATCCCTGATACCGGCCTGCAGATCCTGGTGAAAGCCCGAGACTCTCAACCAGGCATGGCGCCGAAGGTACACCCTGGAGGTGGCTGCCGTGTCTGCAGTGTCATACGAGGCCCTCAGTACATGGGAACCTACGTCTGAGCCCGACTGAAGGAGGGTCAGGAGCTCTGTCTTTTTGTCAGAGTCTGGCATAGCCTGTGCCAGCTCAGTCCCCTTTCCCACAGCGCATTCTGGTACTGTACCATATGCGTCAGGAAATTGAGGGAGCGGATGGAACAGGTGGAGGCTGCATATACTTTCTTGCCCACCTGGTCCAGGTAGCGGGACTCCGGGTCAGGAGGCTGGGAGCTGAGGTGCTTCGGTTGCCGAGACTTGTCATGGGCAGCCGTGATCACCGAAGAGTCGGCCTGAGGGTGTTCCGCTAGAAAGGGTTCCGCCCTCGGGGCCTGATACAGCCTGTCCAACTTCTTAGGAACTGCCGGGATCGAGGCCAGATGCATCCAGGTGGTTCTAGTAAGGTCCTGGAATGTATCCACCAAAGGAGGGATAACCAGAGGCTTTGGCTCCTTTTGCCTCAGGTACTTGGCCAACCTCCGGCGTTCCAGATCCAGGTCCTCCGTGTCCCACTCGTTGGAGGCCTGGATATGCCTCATGACATCCATAAAAGCAGGATCGTCCAGAGGCGAGCGAGGCTGGTTCCTCTCTCCCGGGGAGCGCTTGAGGCTGAGAGAGGACAAAGAGGTCAACGATGAAGAGGAGGATCGACTCTCCGACTTGGAATAGTCTGACCCCGTCCTACGACCATGCCTTTGCTGGCGTCGGTAGCTAGGGGACCGACGTCGGTCCGAAGACCAACTCCGATCCCTGGACCGGCGACGGAGCAATGACCGACATCGGGAGCGTTCTTGCCTGGAGCGAGAAGAGCTCCTGGAGTGTGACCTAGACCGATGTCAGTCACCAGAGTCCCTGGAGTGGCGTCGGTGGTCCTCGGACCTGGAGAGGAATGAGCCCTGGAGGGGTGAAGGCTGGCGCTCAGTGACTTCGCGTGGAAGACTCACCCCTGGCTGTGGTTCTCCCGCAGGGTCCGGTGCGGTGTCTGGGCCGGCGGCAGGGGAGGACAGCTTGTGGACCTGCCCCACCAAAAGGAGAAAAGATCCTAGAGGTCATCCTTGGTGAAAATTTCAGCCACTTGTTTTGGGAAGGAAGTCTCCAGACGTCAGGCGCGAAGAGCTCTCCTGAGGGGTCCAGGGGAGGAGGACTTGAGCAGGGGCGTCGGCATCTCCACGACCGACCCGGCGTCCTTACCCCTTCAGCCGGGCGTCGGTGTAGGGACCGACGCGGAGTGGACGCTCAGGGGCGGCGGGAGAGTCCTTGGTCTCTGGAGGCATGCCTTTAGCAGGCGGCGTTGGTGCCTTAGTAGGTGGGGCCAAAGCAGGCACCTCTAAGGGCTTAGTGATGACCCTTAGCGAATTCACCTTGCTTGGCCGGCTTCTCCCCCGACGGGCCGGCCTTAGCCTGGGGTGTCTTCGGAGGTTCTCCAGAACCCGAGGGACAGGCCTTTTTGGGAGAAGGCCGCGAATGCGACCGAGACCAGGACCGGTGACGGGACCAACTATGGTCCTTGCTGTGGCGCTTCTTCTCCTTCCTCTTCCCCTCCGAGGAGTGCAGATCCATCTTCTGCTCCAGCAGGTAGGCCTTAAGGGCCTTCACGTGGTGGATGTGGGTGCGGCTGGTAAAGACCTGGCAATCTGCGCAGTTGGCGGTGTCATGGTCCGGGCCCAGGCAGAAAACGCACAGCCGATGGCCGTCCTTAGCTGGGATCTGCCTCCCGGTCACACTTGTTTAAGTGTTCTGGTGATGCCGACGCCCGAGAAGACATCGAACCCGGCCGGGTAAGATAACGGCTGACGTCGGTACTAGGAAGCGGCAAGAGCGAGGGAAACAATGCTTGAGAGCGGAAAAAAAGAAATAATCGACGGCAGCGGACTGACATCGGTACCTGAAAATGGTAAACCGTCGAAAAGGGTAGGAAAATCTTGATTGAAGAGATTCTTTTCACTGGAATCGCAGACAGAAGCTATTTCTTTCAGCTTCATGTGCGGGTACGCGGCGGGAAAGAACTGGGGTGGAGCTGGGTCTGCCCCCTCTTGTACCCTGACCGATGTCGGGGCAGGGCCGGTGTCGGGGGCAGTCCCTGCTGTGTATTGCTGGCAGAAGTTTCACTGGAGGGTCCTAGTGCCTGCGGCATAGTCCTGATTGTAATAGCCTGCTGCAAGAGCTCCCACCCGAAGTAAGATCTGCCATGTCACACTGCCTGGTCACCTTTAGGTCATCTGATATGATGATCCCAGGTTTACTCAATACTACTCCACCCATTTTTGTACTCCGCCCTTGGGTTTCTGTACCCTAAGTGCATTATTTTGCACTTTTTCACACTGTAACCCAGCAGCCATACCTTTGACCATCCTCAAATTTTCTCATGTCACTGCGGATCCTTTTCACCTCCCCGCACTGCACACCCTGTTACAGATTTTTGGTGTCACCTGCAAAGAGGCAGACCTTCCCTTCCAGCTCCTCTGCGATGTCATTTATAAAGACATTACAAAGGACTGGTCTCAGCACTGGCCAAGATGACCACATAAAGTGTTAACACAGTGTGTGATTGCTTAAGAAACAACATTACTGCAGTGAGTAATTTTTTCTTTCAGGCCTTGACCACCACCTTGTGCATCAAGGGGAGGGAAGGGGTATACAAGGCTTGGGTCCAGGGCCTCACAAAGTTATCTTCCATCACTGTCCTGGACTGTGGGGGTTGGGGGGGGGACAGGCACAAAACAGCCACAACTTTCTGTTCTTCCAGGAGGCAAACATCCACAAGAGGGGTTCCCCACTGGGACAACAGGTACCACCCCCTGACGCAGGGACCACTCGTGCAACACCTCTCCTACTTGGCTGAGAGCATCTGCCAGCTGATTGTTAACTCCTGTGACATGAATTGCCAGGAGATCTGCACCTAGGCTGTGCACAAAGTTCCAGGTGCAGACGGCCTCCTGACACGAGGGAATGGAGTGAGTTCTGTCCTGCCTATTCAGGTAGAACATGGTCATGGTGTTGTTAGTCTGGTCCTGAGAAGCAAATTCTGCGAGGGCCAGCCCCACCACATGGAGCTCCAGCAGGCTGATGTGGTGATGGGACTCCCTGGATGACCTCTGTGGTTCCCCAGGGGCACCTCCATTAGCTCAGGGGCGCTTCCTTTGATTATTTCACGAATAATTTGATTAGGCGAGGATCAACCTATGAAGTATGGAATTTTACAGGTAAAATTATACACTTCACGGCAAAAACTTGGTGCTAGCTAGTTGGCGTCCCCCCACCCGATCTCGGCCTAAAGTATATTATCAATTAAATCCCTGGTGTCTTGTGCTTCCCCCCATGTAAAAATATATATATATTAAATCCCTAGGCGTCTAGTGGCCCCTCCCCACTAGCCCCAATGTAAAACAAATATAATTATCAATTAAATCCCTGGTGTCTAGTGGACCCCCCATCCTGTCAGGTAGTGCCCCACCATCTTCCTCCCCCACCCCAACCCCGAGTGGGCAACCAGCACAGCCCTCCACTCTCCACCATGGCTGGCCGCCCGACTGACCCAGAATGAATGAGTACGTGCTTGTACAGCAGTCTTTGAAAAAGCCTCAGGGGACACGAAATGTTGATGTCAGCCTCCTTTGGGGATGGGGGGGTGCTACTTGATTTTATGTGTCACTGCAAGCATTGCTTTTTATGAGTTTTTTATAGAATAAATACATTTCTTATGTCCTAACAGTGGATGACTTTGTTTCCTTGACGTTCTGAGCCTCAAACTTGTTTTGGTACTTTGATTTGGCTGATTTGATGTTTAACTCTGTCCTGTGTCCTGAGCCACCTCTCACCCTTCTCCTCAGTGTGCTTAATCAATGAGTTTTTCTGCCCTGTCCAGGAGCAGGAAAACATAGCCCTGCTCTTTGTCCAAGAGAGCACCTATGTACTATTGCCCTGAGCAAGAAGTCAGTACTGAACTTCAACATAGAAATTGACAGCAGATAAGGACCGCTAGGCCCATCTAGTCTGCCTGTATACCCATTGGCACATTCACGCTAACCCCAGGTCTTCGAACAATTGCCTTGTTCAGGACAGGGTGTGCAAGAGTTGGTTCCTGGTGCCGGCTTTCAAGAGCCAATCATCCAGATATGAGAAGACATACAGACCTTCCCTGTGAAGTGCTGCAACCACTGCCAAGCATTCGATGAAGACCCATGGCACAGAAAACAAGACAAAGTGCAATACTCTAAACTGATAGTGCTCCCTTCCAGTACAAATCTCAGATATTGTCTGTGGAGGAGTTAAAGAATGCATAGGATACACATAAGGAGCCCTAGTGATAAGAGAGTGAGGATAAACCACAGATCAGTTAGGAACTGTGGTACATTAAATAAGCGACTAGGTGGGCCAAGTGGTCCTTATCTGCTGTCAAATTCTACGATGATGCCTGTTCTTAATATGAAGGTATGCATCATTCATATCCAGGAAGCAAATCTAGTCCCCTGTTCGCAACAGGGGAATCAAAGCTTACAAGGATACCATGCGAAACTTCTTGTATTCTACATAGAAGTTTAAGTCTCTCAGGTCTAACACAGGCTAGAGATATCCTGTATATTTGGGGACCAGGAAGCATCTGGAGTAGAGCCCTTTGTTTTCTGATGAGAACTGGTTCTACTGCACATTTATTTAGCAAAGCTTGTACCTCTTCTTTCGACAGGGACAAGCGTCCTGGAGGATAAGTGAAAAGAAGTGGAGGGTGCTCGGGTGGGGAGACAAGTCTCTAAATGCTCCAGATCATGTTCTTTGCAATTATCTCCAATACCTTTTCATTTGTGGTAATCTCCCTCCACTGTGTCAGGTGAAGGGAGACGTGACCCCCTACAACCACCTCTGAGGCAACAGTGGTGTGTGTGTGTGGGGGAGTCTGATTCGAGTCTTTCTGAACTGGTGGGGGCAGAGCCACCAGCTTCACCAGCCATTGATGTTTGGAATGGGCCCCTGGGAAGAGGAGCTAGCAGGCTCCCACCTCCTCCCGGCCCTACTGACAGTAGGCATGATGGCCACCTCTGGCAGCAGGCTGGCCAATACAGCCTAGCAGTTAGAGTAATGAGCTTGAATGAGCTTGGTACATCCAGCAGACCTGGGTTTGATTCCCACAACCTGCATGTGCACATTATGTGACTCTAATCAAATCACTTAACCACCCCAATGCTCTTGGGTCACCTCTGAAAACAGGCACTTGTGCCTAGTGGGACTACCTGGTTACCAAAAGAATATCATTAAAAATATTATTCTGGTATTCACGGTTACTCCAGATGTCAAAAGGAATCATCCTTTGCCTCTGTGTCGAGACCTTCTGATAATCTCGAAACACCAGGTCTGACGACCACCAAACAAGAAAGGGCGTGGGGGTAATTGTATCTGATGACCTGAAGGTGACCAAGCAATGTGAGAAAGTTTTGGGAGAGCCAATGCAATGCTGGGATGCATAGGAGAGGGATTACCAGCAGGAAAAAGAGGTGGTGATGCCATTGTATAGATCATTGGTGAGACATCATCTGGAATACCGTGTCCACTTCTGGAGCCACATCTCTGGAAGGACAGAGACAGAGTAGGGCAGCTCAGAGAAGGGCAACAAAAGTGGTGCAAGGACTGCACCAGAAGTCATATGAGGAAAGACTAGAGGACCTCAATATGTATTTGCTCGAGGTGAGGAGGGAGAGGAGAGGAGGGGATATGACAGAGACTTTAAATATCTCGGTATAAATAAGGTACGTACAAAACTGCCGAAAGATAAAAGGCCTTATGGTCTATCAGGTCTGCTTGATTGTGCAGCTAGCAGCCCTTATACTGCAGCTGCCCCCGGCCCCCCGTGACCTTACCCCTTACCCTGTCCCATCCCCTTTGGAAGCAGTCCACTGTTCTACAGGATACCACTTCCTCTGGCAATGCATACAGGAGGGTAGCATCTTGCAGACAAGATGATGTTCTAGAACAAGGGGTCATGATATGAGGCTAGGGGTAGACAATGGGGTAATACAGGAAGTATTTCTTCACAGAAAGGGTGGTGGATGCATGGAATGGCCTTCCTATAGAGGTGGTGGGGAAATTGAAGAATGCATGGGATAAACGGAAAGGAACCCTAGCAATAGGGAAAAGAAGGTAAGCTGCAGATCAGCTAGAGTCTGCAATATAAACAGTAGGTAGGGAAAATAGGCAGACTAGGTGGGTCAGGCGGTTCTTATCTGTTGGTAAATTCTAAGTTACCATTACATAGTGACATTGCTGGAGGTGAAGGTTTACCTATTTGCAGATGGCACTGAGATCTGCAAAAGGGTAGACACTCGGTGGGGGAATGAGGCGGGATCTAGGAAAGCTAGAAAATTGATCCAATGTATGGCAATTAAAATTTGGTGCAAAATCATGCACCTGGGGCACAGAAACCCTGTGGACAGTTACAGGATGAGGGAGGAGTTGCTGACGGTTACCAGGTAAAAAAAGGATTTCTGGATAATCATCTCAGATGATCTAAAGGTGTCCAAACAGTGTCCCAAGGCTGTGGGAGAGCCAGTAGCATGTTGGGGTGCATAGGAAGGGGTATCACTAGCAGAAGAAGGGAGGTGGTGATGCCACTATACAAAACACGGGTGAGGCCTCATCTAGAGTATTGTGTACAGTTCTGGAGGCCTCAACTTTGTTACACAGAAACATAGACTTTGACGGCAGATAAGGATCGCTAGGCCCATCTAGTCTGCCCATTTCCCTACCTACAGGATAGGCCGCAGATCCTAGTTAACCAACAGCCTATTTCTTCCTACCCCCACAAGAATTGCCTTATGTCTGTCCCATGTATTCTTGAATTCTCCCACAGTTTTAGACCCCACAACCTCCTCAGGAAGGCTGTTCCATGCATCCACTACCCTCTCTGTGAAATAATACTTCCTCACATTGCCCCTGAACCGCCCTCCTTCTATCTTTAAATTGTGTCCCTTGTTCTTGCAAGTCTCTTTTCTGAAAGATGCTACCCTCTTGGACTTTGTTGATTCCACTGAGGTACTTAAAAGTTTCTATCATGTCCCCCCTCTCCCTTCTTTCCTCAAGGGTATACATATTAAGCTCCTTTAGTCTCTCCTCATACGGCTTCTCTTGCAGACCCTGCACCATTTTAGTTGCCCTCCTCCGGACTGCCTCTATCCTATGTCCTTGCGGAGATGGGGTCTCCAGAACTGGACACAGTACTCCAGATGGGGTCTCACCAACTGTCTGTACAGAGGGATAACAACTTCCTGTTTTCTGCTGATGATGCCTCTCCCTATGCATCCCAGTATACCCCCAGCCCTCCCTTCTGCCTTCTCACATTGCTTGCTAACCTTAAAGTCATCTGATATGATTACCCCCAAGTCCCTTTCCTTTTCTGTTGTTGTTGCTACCTCCCCACCCATTGTGTATTCTTCCCCTGGGTTCTTGTTTCCCAGGTGCATTATTTTGCACTTCTTTGCATTGAATCCTAGCTACCATACTTCTGACCATTCCTCCAACCTTGCCAAGTCCCTTTTCATCCTTTCCACGCCTCCTTGTGTATCAACCCTGTTGCAGATCTTTGTGTCATCTGCAAAAAGGTGGTTCAGAGAAGAGCAACAGAGATGGTGCAGGGCTTATACCAGGAGATGTACGAGGAGAGATTAAAAGACCTCAATATGTATACGCGGGAATGGGGAGATATAATAGAAACCTTCAAGTATCTTAAGGGCATAAACAAAGTGCAAGTGGGTGACATCTTTCAGTATAGGAGGTGTACAAGGACAAAGGGGCATGATATGAGATTGGAGCGAGGCAGGATAAAGGGGAATGTGAGGAAGTTTTTCTTCACAGAAAGGGTGGTAGATGCATGGCATAGCCTACCCCAGGACATAGTGGTGGACTGCAAACATGCATAGGATAGGCTCAAGGGAACCCTACAGGTGGGTAGGAAAGGCTAAAGTCAATGACCAAGTAGGGTCAGCGACCACTGATGCAGGCAGGCAATACGGGCAGACTGGGTGGGCCTAGTGGTCCTTATCTGTATTCAAATACTGTGTTACCATGACCCTTACCAGGCATGGGATGCAGAGATCTGACTAACCTTAGTCATTTTAGAGACATGAAGGCCTCATGGCAGAACAGTTTGGTGCCTCTAAAAGCAGCATTCAGAATTGTTTGCTACACATCAGTTGCAAACGCAGCAGCCCTAACGCAAGAATACAGTCTCGTGCAAATACCAGTTGAGGCTGCCTTAGTAGATGCATCAGAAACATATGCAGATTGTAACAGATGTTTGCCAACCTTAGCCCCAGAATTAAGATTTTTATTTAACTAATTCTTAGCATTTCCTTCTGGAAGAACCTGAGCTGCAGCCTTCCACAGACTATTCTGATACTTTATCATGTAGGCCTGGTAGTTTCCATCTGAAGGCCTAGTGAGGCTGTACCATATGTGTCCTTGCCCATCACATTTAGCCTCCTGGATTCCTCATCAGGAGCAGAGTACTCTTGTATTTAGGTGCCCTGGATCCATCATGGGCAGCCACTGTAACTACCGAGTCTGTTTCAGGTTGGATGGCATAATAAGGCTTAGCAGGATCAGGGTACTTGCTATCAGCCTTTCTAGATACAGCTGGTATTGAATTTGGCCTGTACCATGCAGCAAATGTGGCATCCTCCAATGCAGGGTAAACTGGAGGAACAATGATAGAGTACATGGTACCTCCGAGAAATTCATCAGGTTCTTTTTAGTGGAATCCTCGTTTCACAGCAAAGCCCACTGCATTCTGCACTTGGTTTATCATAGTTTGGAAGGCAGGGCCTTCAGGAGGATATCTGAGTTTGTACCCCACAGAATACTCATTATAAGACACACTGAAGTCAAAATGTGCTACATAATGTTCTTTTCCATAATTGTCCCCATTTTCATAGTCATCCTTCATTATGAGGTCTGGATTACATTCCTCCTCATCGCTGACGTCCCTGTTGGCAACAGGAATGGACGATCCTGGAGGCTGTTGCTCAGGATGTATACACTGTGAACCAATGGTGTCGACAGGTCCTGTGATGCAGGAGCACCTGTCGATAGCAGTACAGGCTGTATAGGTAAGCCTGGAAGTATGCCCTGTATCATCATCTGAAAATGATGCCAGTACTGCTTGTGGGATGCCGACGCCCTGGCTAGGAGCCATGACTGCTGAAGTCAACAACAGGTGACATACCGTCCATAGTAGATACGGCAGTGCCCGAGCCAAACCCTGACCTTGATGTCTGGTCAGCGGTTGGGGGCTGGTGTCAGCGCCGCCGAGGCAGATCGTAACGAAGGGTAGGGGAGGTACCTGCTGGCTGCAATGGCAACCTGGACCTCGCCAAGGAAGCAGACCTGTCTTTCTCCTTATGTTTATGCTTGTGTCATGAGGATGAACGGTAGATCTTTCCTCGTCAATCTTCACTATTCCTTACTGCTGGATGTAAGCTGTACAGGTGCCTCCTTTTGGGGGAGAGTCAGTGCTGGCGGCACTGCCCACGAGGCAGACACACTGCGTGGCACATGAGGGTTGGCTGTTAGGTGCCGCGAGAACACTCCACCCCGTTCTGTTTCTCCACCGTTGAGGTTGCACCTGCAGTCACGAGTTGCCAAAGCGTTTGTCGGCGTTACTAGGCCTTCGCCATTCTCACATTTTTCTTGCCTCTCCATCTGGTTCTGAATTCACCCGATGTGTCGAGATCCGTAAGCCTCTTTCTTTTATTTATACCAATGGCACCAAGTCCTTTTCTTAAAGTTTGCTGAATTTCTTTCATGTCATGTCTGGGTCAGGTGCCAGAGAAAATCAAAGTGGGCAGTGCTCCCATTGCGGTGCCCCTGTGGCCAGCATTTTCCGTTACAGACTGACATGATGTTTGTTTGCGTTGCGAGTCCCAACCACGATATGGACAACTGCCTGTTTCTCCATAGACTGCCGTGTTCTTGAGATCCACGCATTTAAAGTCGGCAAGGCCCTCCGACTTTCAGAGGACGGCATCGTTCTAGGGATGCTATGGCAAGATCTTTTGCCTCTGCCTCCGGGGCCCATCCTTCTTGGATAATAGCCTTACCATCGAGGAGGTTTCTTCAGCGGTGCTGGAGCGGCTCGGTTCCCTGCGGAGCCTGGTTGTGAGCACCTCCACGGAGGTGCAGGCTCCCCCAGTGTTGTGGCCCACGGTCGCTGGGCCCGGCCCCAGCAGACCCTTGGTGCCACCGGTCAGTGCTGCTTCGGACCCCGGCGACACCACGGGCAGTGCCATGTACCGCAAACGGCACCATTGCCAAGAGCTCCCAGAGTCGCTAGTCTGGCGGTTTGTGTGGTCTCCTCCTCTTTGGAGGCAGATGACCCGCTGACCAATCCGGACTGGCATCCTGACTCCTTGGAGTCAGGGAGTCCTCTTCGACATGGCACCAGGTGGCCTACTGTTCGCCTCTCAGACTCCCTGGGTCTGTGTCCCCTCTGCCCCCCAAGCCGACACTGGGGGCACTGCAGTGGATAGCAGTCTCGAGGGGTCTGGTGTGGTGGTCTCGACTGCAGGGGCCATGGTAGCTGCCATTTCTGGTGCTGCTGTGGCCTCCTTGGTAAGGGCGGGGATCCCCTTTTCTGTGGCCTCCCTCGGGGGGGCCTGTGGGATTGGGGGACCCTTTGTCACTGGGTTCGAGGAAGAGGGCGGCCTCGGAGTCCGAGGGGTTGAGAGGCTGGGGTGAAGTGTGGAGGCCTTCCTCCACTGCCCTGTGGGGAGTGGGGAGGAGCCAAAGCACTGAGCCCCGCTCCTCCTCCTCTGAGACTTCAGGGGCATCCTTAGTGGGCAGTGCTGAAGGTTGCCCTTCTGGAACCATGCAACCTCAGTCGCACCACAGGGGAGATTCTCCCTCAGGGATCAGCCAGGATTTGTTTACACATTTGCAGCGTTCACTGACTGGCTCGACCCTGGGTCCCCAGCATGGGAGGATCTGCTGCTGGGTCTGAGAGCCCTGGTAGAGGCCGGACACATTCTGTGAGGTGCCTTTCCCAATCCCTCTGCAGACACCTCCCCAGGCCATGTGGGTCTCACGGATCCTTTAACCTGGGAGCGTTCAGGGCCACTGCAGCGGCCTTCCCTAGGTATGTTAGAGCTATGGACCAGCAGGTCTTCGCCTGTCTCCCCGCAGGAGGACTCTGAACACCTCTACTTCCTCATCTGAGAAAGAGAACATTCTGTCCACCTTTCCTCCAGTGCTGATTTCACCGAATATCAGCGGTTCCTCTCAAGGCTAGTTCAGGAGCTCCATTATCTCCCATGTAGTAAGACAATACCCGAGGCAGGAGGCAGCAATTTCTGAGCAAATTCAGTGCCAAACACCTAGTGGTGCCTTCCCTGGCCTATTCCCTTCCAGGAAGAGTTAATCTGCACCTGGCAGTCACCAGCTGCCTCATCCCCAGCCCACTGCAGGAGGAGGTACTGTGCTCCCCAGGAGTCTCTTGTTCTCTGCCTCACCCACTTTTGTAGGCAGACAGCTTTAAACCTCCTTCCGGCTTTCAACACCTGGCACCGTCCGACCTCCGGATCCAGTTCCAGTGGGAAAGAAAGTTTTCTCATCAGCTCGTGTGTTACTCTGCATCAGCTCACCACGCTGCTTACAACAGGCACCTGCAGTTGATGCTGGCACAGGTTTTAGCATCCTTGCGGATTCAGAGGAATCAAGGTAAGTCATTGCACTCTCTGCAGAGTCTGGAGCTTGCAAGGCACCAAGTATGGGCATCATCGGCGCCAAGGAGGTGGCTTCCAGACTGGCAGGGACAGCGATCTGCATTAGGTGGACGGCTTGGCTTTGCCTGTCTAGACTGTCACCCATTGCCCAATGTAGGGTGATTCCCTCCACTTTCCGAGGGATCTGTCTTTTCTCCAGCAGAACGAGGAGGAATCTTCAGGGGCATCTTCCATCCCCCCAGCCACCTCCTCGGCCTAACCAGCCTTAGGCCATACAGTACAGACCTAGTACGGCAGAAGGCTGTGGGAATCTGTTCTCTCAGGGCAGTGTCAGGTTCCCTCCGGGGGCTTGGTACTCACCCAGCAGTAATGAATGGTGACAACTGACAAGGGGAGATATGACAATTACATACCTAACGTAATTCTTGTTATCTTCACCATTCATTACGGATTCCACCACCTTCCCTCTTGGGCGCCGCCTCCACCCTGCTTGTCCTCTCATTTAAGGGGTTTCTTCCCAAAGCAGTCAGGTGTTAAACTGTAGAGGGCAATGTTCCAGGACTTTCATCCCAAATGTGGGTTGGGCCGGGCTGACTCCACCATGTTTTACTTTCTCCAAGACCATTTCAAATTCTCTTGTTCTGGACCTCCATCCACTGGTCCCTGAAGTTGACAGGATCTTTGTACCTGTGTCTTCATACCTTTCAGGTTTTTGAGGCTAAAATAAGCCAACGGTCTTCCAACTCGGCATGGCTGAGTGGCCCCTCCTTCTTTCCCTAGTATGCTATATCTTTTTCTCTCTCCTCCTTTCTCCCTTTTCGTGTGCTGCCGCCCAAGTGTTGGGGCCTTCAAACAACATGAAGTCTTGCTGTATTCTGACAATTGCAATGATTCCCAACCTTTGAACTGCCCCGGAGAACAAAGAGTTAACTTTCTATGCAGGGCATAGAATGCTAAGCTCAAGCTTGGTTGAAGTCTCTGTCTGGAGTGATTCAAACTTAAACCGTCAGATTCTTTACTCCGCCTCACTGAACGGTCGCTCTGGAGATTTCTCCTTCAGCTCGGTTCGAAAGTCGGTTAAGTTTCAGTTTTCATCGGTTTTTAAAACCGAAAAAGTTATCCGCATAGTCGGTTCAGTCTCTGTCTGTGGTGCTGTGAGTACTAGATAGGAATTGTTCTGTTTTTCTGTGTGGAACTTGTAAAAGTGCAGCTCGGTTCATCTGAACCGGCCATTTGATAGTGAAATATGTGTGGTTACCGGTTCTAAAAAAAAAAAACCCATGTTTTTAACCATTTTTTTCCAATACCCATGACACGGTTAGGAACCGATAAGGGAGTCTAGCCTGATGGTTGCCGAAAAAAGGGTAAGTCTGGTTAGGTTAGCCATGTCTGAGAAACCCAAGGGAAAAAATCGGGCCCACTGGGTTTCAACACTGTAGTGAGTGTGGTGAGGTCTTTGCTAAGGCCGATCCCCACACCACCTGTGTTTATTGTCTGGGGTTTGACCACCTCAATTCAGACTGCCAACTATGTAAAAACTTTCCCAAATCTACCCCGGAGAAAAGATTAGGTAGACTGAGGGAAAAGGAGGCCGAGAAGTCCGCTGACCCAGATAGCCAGCCCTGTTCGGTTTCAACCGAACCAGAAGTGCCCTCTGACCAGGGCGATACTTCTTCGGGCAAAAGGAGAGCAGATTCCGAGGGATCGGTTCCGACAAAAAGAAAATGCAAAGATAAATCAACCAGTTCGGATCCAGAGGTTCATGTTCCGACCGCCGAAGAGGTAGCCAGAGCGATTCAGATTGTGGAATCGCTCTGACTGATCCGGCTCCTTCTGGCAGGGGGTCGGTTCGGTTGGTTCCCCCGGTTCAAGATTATGCCCTTGAAGATTTTTATGACCCGGAATTTGAAGAGTAAGGGGAATTTGAGGATGATGATGTAAGTGAGGGTCTGGATGTGCCTGTGGAACTGGACATCTCCCCAGACAGACCTTCAAGTGTTTCCCCTCCTAGGCTTTCTGAGTCCCCTTCTCACTTTATGTTTTACAGAAAGGTGGCTGAAACTCTCCAGCTTCCTATGGAGGAGGCTGTGGAAGATCAAGAGGAGCATGATTATGTAGAGATGATGGACATCCCAGAGTCCAGGAGACTGTCTATTCCCCCCCCATACATCTTTTGGGAAACAGACACAAAAAATCTTAAAGTCTCCTAACACTATACCTCCTGTGGATAGAAGAATGGACAAGAGGTATATACTTTCAGGCTCAGACACTGAGTTCTTATATCAGCAATGCAGCCATGTTGGGGTAGTGCAGGCTGCTGCCTGTGACAAGGCAAATATTCCCTTAGCTTCACACCCCCCTGACAAGGACTCCAGGAAGATTGATGCCATGGCAAAGAAGCAGTACATGGCATCTTCTTTGGGACTCAGGCAGGCGAATTCCATGGCCTATACAGCCAGGTACCAGAAGTCCAGGTGGGACACTGTACTGGCACTGGCTAAACAGGCCTCCCCCCAGCTAGCCAAGGAGTTGGAGGCAGTGGCTGCAGATGGGATTGAGGCATCTAAGGTTCAGTTTCATGGTGCTGTGGACTCTAATGATGTGTCATCAAGAGTCATGGCTACATCTGTGGCTCTTCGGAGGATGGCTTGGCTCAGATATACCTGCCTCTTGCAGGACACCCAGGCTAAGGCCATGGATTTTCCTGTAGTGAGAAATACTCTGTTTGAGGAGCAGACAGAGAATTACATGAAGAAAATGGATGAGTACAGGGTGCTCAGGCCAAAGAAGGCAGGCAACTCCTCAAGGCAGCAGTCTAGGGGCAGGGCAGGCCTTTTACCAAGCACTGGCCTTTTACCAAGCACAGGCCCTCCTTCCTTTTCTCAGAGGGAGTTCTTCAGAGGGAGAGGCAGAAGGGGATGAGCAGGGCTGCATCCACTCCAAGCCTAAAGCCCCTGCCAAGCAGACACCCTGATGGGCCTGCCCAGGTCGACTCTCCTATTCCAGTAGGGGGCAGGCTGGCTTACTTTGTCCAGGACTGGATGTCTGCTACATCAGACAAGTGGGTCCTGGAAGTAGTAAGCCAGGGACTGGTTTTCAGCTTCAGAAACTTTCCAAAGATGAGAGCCAGATCTTTTCCACCTGCAAATCTCTCGGCAACCGTTGCCCTAGAGGCAGAGGTTTCTTCTCTCCTAGCTTTAAGAGCCATAGAGAGAGTATCTACCCTACACTGGGGCAAAAGACTGCACTCCAGATACTTCCTGACCCCCAAAAAGACAGGGGAGTGGCAACCCATCCTAGACCTAAGATATCTAAACAAACATCTTTTAAAACCAAAGTTCAAAATGATAACTCTGGGAATAATCCTTCCCTCTCTAAAGCCAGGGGACTGGCTAGCCTCCCTGGACCTCAAAGATGCCTACTTTCACATTCCCATCAGTTGCTCCCACAGAAAGTACCTCAGGTTCGAGTTGCCCTCAGGCCATTATCAGTTCAGAGCAATGCCCTTTGGACTGACCTCAGCCCCAAGGGTTTTCACAAAGTGCCTGACAGTAGTAGTTGCCTTCCTAAGAAGGCAAAAGATTTCCATTTTTCCATATCTGGATGATTGGCTAATAGTGGGTCAGTCTCCAGACCAAGTCAAGTGACCCAGCAAGTGCTCACTTCTCTAGGATTTCTTCTCAACCTTCCCAAGTCAGTTTCACGAACAAGTCCAGCTTCTTACCTTTATAGGGGCAGAACTGGACACACTCAGAGCCAAGAGCCCTTCTTCCTCTAGAAAGGACAAAGGTTCTTATGGAACTAGCTTCTTCCTTCAGCCTTCGGGTATCTTGACCAGCAAGGCATTTCCTCCAGCTCTTGGGCCACATGGCAGCTTCAACAGCAGTGGTCCAAGGGGCAAGATTCCAGATGAGGGATATTCAGTTCCACCTGAGAGCTTTCTGGTCTCAGAGGAAGGATTCTCTTACCAAACTGATCCCAGTGACTCTGACCTTGATCCAAGCCCTCCAGTGGTGGCAGGATCAGGACAATTTAAGACAAGGTGTTCCTTTTGTTACTCTGCCTTGTTCAGTGGTCCTTACCACGGATGCTTCTCTCCTGGGCTGGGGAGCCCATCTGGGGTCCCTTGCTGTCCAGGGACTGTGGTCCCCCCAAGAATCCCTTCTCCACATCAATCTTCTAGAGCTCAGATCAGTTTTTCTGGCTCTAAGAGCTTTCTCACAGTCAGTACAGAACAAGGTGGTTCAAGTCAGAACAGACACCACCACCATGTGGTACATCAACAAGCAGGGAGGCACTCGGTCCATGGCCTTGTACACAGAAGCCATGAAGTTGTGGTCCCTGGCTTATTCCCTGCAAGCCTCTTTGTAGCAGTTCACCTTCCAGGCAAGGACAATGTGCTAGCAGATGCACTGATCAGGATTTCTCAGGGCCATCACGAATGGTCCCTGGACCCTCAGGTGTTGGAAGTGATTTTTTCAAGGTGGGGCACTCCAGAGACAGATCTCTTTGCAGCCCCAGACAATCACCAACTCCCTCTCTTTTGTTGCACACCTCCAGTCTTGGGCTCAGTCCCTCTGGACGCCCTGCTCCTGAATTGGGAAGGGAAATTTCTGTATGCCTTTTCCCCCTTCCCAAAAATAAGGTCTCAACCTTGCAAGGTGGTTCTGATTGCTCCAGATTGGGCCAAACAGCCCTGGTACCCCGTTACTGTCCCTAGCAGTCCATCTTCTCCTGTCTCTTCCCAGGAATTAAAACCTGTTAACATCCTCTCAGGGAAGGATTTGGCACCCCAATCTTCAGTCTCTCAATCTCAAAGCATGGCTCTTGAAGAGTTGGATTTTCAGATCTGCATCTTTCCCAGGGGTTCTGAATATCCTCAAGGCTTCTCGAAAGCCCTCCACTAGAAAGACTTACAACTCCAAATGGAGAAGATTCAGCATTTGGTGTTCGAAGAAGCATATTTCTCCAAACACTGCTGGATTGCCTACGGTTCTGGATTATATGGTCCATCTTAATGGCCTAGGCCGCAGACCAGCTACTTTCAAAGTACGCTTGTCAGCTGTTTCTGTGTTTTTGTCTGTGGGGAAGTCTTCCTCACTATCTTCCCATCCTGTGTTCTGTAAATTTTTTAAAGGATTGCTTCACACCAATCCTCCTTTTAGAGACCCTGCTCCTGCCTAGGATTTGAATGTTTGCATTGCTCAACTTATGCAACCCCCCCTTTGAGCCTATGTCTTCAGCAGAGCTTAAGTACTTGACTTGGAAAACTGTGTTCCTGGTAGCCATTACCTCTGCCAGGCGTATCAGTGAGTTGCAAGCCCGGTCAGTGGAACCTGATTTTATCTCATTTCACAGGGATAAAGTGGTCCTTAGAACCAATAGAAGGTTCTTGCCCAAAGTGGTTTCAGACTTCCATTTAAACCAGTCTACGTCTCTCCCTGTTTTTTAGGCTACACAGTTTAGATGTCAAAAGAACCCTTAGTTACTACATAGAGCGTACCAAGGGTCACATGTTTGACTCCCTCCAGTTGTTCCTCACTTATGGAGAAGTGGGAAAGGGCAAACCTGCCACCAAAAGATCTGCTGCCAGGTGGATTGTGTCTTGTATACAATTCTGCTATGAAAAGCTGGGAAAAACTCCACCCTCAGGCCTGAGGGCTCATTCCGTAAGAGGTATATCTGCTTCCCTGGCTGCTGCCAGGGATATCCCTCTCGTAGAAATTTGTCAAGCAGCCACCTGGAAAACAGTCCATACCCTTACCAAGCATTACTGTCTAGATATCCAGGCTAGGAGTAATGCTCGGTTTGGCACAGCAGTACTTCAGAGCCTATTCCCAAAGTAGGTTCTGTCCCTCCTCCTTGGAGGTACTGCTTGGTAGTCTGCAATTGTCAGAATACAGCAAGACTTCATGTTGTTTGAAGAAAATTACTCACCTTAGTAATTATGTTTCTTCTAATGGAGTCTTGCTGTATTCTGACCTCCTTCCCTGCCTCCCCTCTCAGAACCTGTTTTTGGGAAGTGGGTGGGCAGGTGCAGTGTTGCACCCAGGGTGTTTTTTGTTTAGGTGCTGATTTATTATTATTTATAGTAGATTGGTTTTGGGTTTTCGACTTGAGTCTTCCTTGGGAATCCAAAACTTTTTCAGCCAGTTGGCTAGTAAGAATTCTTACAATTTCCACATAGAATTTTTAGTTTAGTTGGGCTCGTAAGAATCTGACGGTTTAGGTTTGAATCACTCCAGAGACTTCAACCAAGCTCGAGCTCAGCATTCTATACCCTGCATAGAAAGTCAACTCTTTGTTCTCTAGGGCAGTTCAAAGGTTGGGAATCACTGCAATTGTCAGAATACAGCAAGACTCCATTAGAAGAAACATAATTACTAAGGTGAGTAAATTTTTCCTATGGCCTCTTAGGATAAAAGTCCAATCCCTCTGAGTCGCTTCTTCCTTTTCAGTTTATATCCTTTCCTTATCCTATCCCCTTGGCTCTCTTGCCTCACCTTGGTTTTCTCTATCCCCCTTTGTTTCATCCTCTCCAGCAGAACAGAACTGGGGTGGAGGAGTTTGCTGCACCTAACAGCTGACCCTCATACGCTGTGTAGTGCACTGGCCTCGTGGGCAGTGCCAACTCCTCCCCTGAAAGAAGAAAAAAAGCTCCCATACAGGTGCGCACCTCCAGCTTACACCCAGCAGTAATGAATGGTGAAGATACAAGAGAAGATTAAGAATTACACAAGTACACAATTTTCATTTATTGTGATCTTTCTATTTTGATAATCGCAAGACAGTTGATGGGGCTGGTGACACTGCATTCTGACTCTGGGTTTTTCCATGGCTGGTAGAGCTTTCTTCAAGCAAAAACTTCTCCAGTACCTTTCTTCCGTGTTGCCTGGTCACTTGATTTAAGCACTGGCAAGTCCTGATGTGAGAGAGGCCTAGACAGCAGACACACATTTTGTGTGGGTTGTCCTTTTAAATCGTTTTTCTGCACTCAAAGTACTGGAACAGTGGTGCTGGTGCAGAGGTGGTGCCATCACTAAAAATGTAATTTATTTAATCATTAGTTTACAAACCTTTGAGTCACAGACCCATTTACAAAGGCACCTCGTCAAGAGAGCAGTACATCACAGCAAACAAAACAAAACAGTACAGTACATAACTTATATTAAAAAGCAACCAGTGTTACAAGCATTCACTGGTGGTACACGCTGTAATAGGCAGATCACAGTAGTCATAATATAGGTACACGAGCACCACGTCAGGTAGCAACCAGAGGTATTTTATTACAATAGTCAGCAGATGTTGCCTGAGACCCCAGGTATATACAGCAAAAGTAGACAGGGCAGACCCAGCCTTGGGGTGAAGGTAAGGGGCAGGTGGGGATTATGTGCAGTTGCAGCGAGTACTTGTCAAATGGCTAAGGAGACCTTGAAAGGACCATGCTTAGTGGAGTCAGCTATGTTGGCTGGGAGGAACTGATCCAGGAGAGAGCTCGATAGCAAAAGGATCTCTGGGCCATAGAGGTCCTTACCCTGGGGACAATAAGGGAGGTTTTGACAGTGCTGCAAGTGGAGACTGAGGGGAAGGCATGCTGCAGGGAGGTGGTGGCCCCGGTGGGGGGGTAAGAGCCCTAGCAGGGTCTTTATTTTATTTTTTTTTTTTTACAAGAAGGCAGGTTTGGAAGTGGAGTCTTTCTTCAAGGTTGCGCAAGTTGGTGGTGGTGTACAGCAGGCACGTATGGGTGTGCCTGGGGCTCCCAGCATTAGTCTGCAGGCCTTGTTTATAGAGAGCTGGATTCTTGCAAGCGAGTGTTGTCGGCAGCAGCATAGATGGGCAGCCCATAGTCAATTAGCCGACAGGACAGAGGAGGCGATTGCCAATCTAAGGGCCTCTTGGTAGGCAGTGCCTATGGCAGTAGAACAGTCCAATCCTGACATTGGTGGCAGCAGAAAGAGCATTGATATGGGAATGAAAGGAGATGCTGTGTCAAAGGTAATGCCCAGGTACTTGTAGGTGGAAACCTGCTCAATGGGGTTTAGTGTGCTAGGCAGTATCACGAGAGGGGCACCACTGGCTTTGCTTTGGCAATGTGAAAAGAGCATAACTTTGGTCTTTTTTAGGTTCAGGACTAGCCTTTGTGATGTGAACCAATGCTCAGCTCCATCAAAAGCTTGCTGATGGGTGGCCTGCAGTTTGTTGGGGTCAGCAGCAAAGAGCACAGCATCATCCACGTAGAAGAGGATCTTACTTGGGCAGGCCAAGGGGAGGGAGTTGAGGTAGAGACTGAAGAGGAGAGGGCCTAAAATGGAGTCCTGGGGAACGCCAGAGCGGACAGGTCGTATGTCAGATAGGGTGCTATTGATTTTTACACACAGAGTTCTGGCAGAGAGGTAGCTGGTGAACCACGCAAGGGAGCTGGGGGAGAAACCAAGGCATCTGAGGGAGTCAAGCAGGCGAGGATGGCAAACTGTGTCAAAGACCTTGAAGAGGTCAATGAACATGGCACCAGCAGGACTTCCAGCATCAAGAGAAGAGTGCAGGAAGTTGGAGAATTCAAGAAGTGCAGTTGTGGTGTTGTGACTTGCACGAAAGCCATGCTGTTCAGGGCACAGGATATTGTGCATGGCCAGGTATTAGGCAAGCTGGTTGGCACCTACTTTTTCAAGGGCCTTACAGAGTGTGTGTGTGTGTGTGTGGGGGGGGGGATGGAGAGAGGTCGATATTTACCTGGGGATGCTCGATCGCCGCTTTTTAGGATGGGAGTGATGATGGTGGTTTACCATGTGCTGGGGAACTGCCCTAGGCACAAAGAGTGGTTGAGCAGCTCAGTAAGTGGGACCAGGATAGCATCCAACGTCAGACGAAGTAGTCTAGTGTCCAGTAGGTCGGTACCGGGGTTGTTACTACTAACGGCTTTTTGCAGAAGGGGTCTAGCCTCCAACGGGGAAATGGTACGCAGGTAGAAAGGAGGTCTCTGGAGAGTGGGCAGGGGTGCTACTGGGATGGGGTCAAAGAAGTTACTGGGCAGGACTGAACTCGGCTCTGAGAAAGTGTGGTTTAGGCAGTCTGCAATGCCAAGGGGGTCAGAGCAGACAGTGCCATTAAAGGAGAGTTGGGGGGGTGGGGAGCGGATTTCCATTCAGCTCCCTTTACATTATCCCAAAAGTTTCTAGTCAACCCCAGGAGGAGACAACAGCAGATTGGTAGTACTCTGCTTTGGCCTGTCGAATGGCCCAAGTACACATTGCACTCAGCGTTGTACGCTTGCTTATCAGCTGGTTTGCGGATTCCACGGCAATGTGCCATAGGTTGGATCTCATTTTAAGTTTGTGAAGGAGGGAGGGGTAACCCAGGGCATGTTTTGCTTTTTGTGCGATTTCTAGTGAAGGGGGCATAGAGGTCACAGGCAGTGTTAAAAGTGCGAGTGAAAAAATCCAATGCCTCGTCTATGGACGGTGCAAGCCTGATTGGGGACCAGTCCAGTTGTGAGAGGTACAGTTTAAGGCGACGAGGCTGCCTGGGAGTAGGCAACGCCGCTGGATGGTTTGTGGTACAGGTTTGCTGTTGGCAGCGGACCAAGAGAATATGACCGGTCACTAAGTGAGCTCGGAAGTACACTAATATAGAGCACCCTCTGGGGGCGGTTGGTAATGGTAATATCCAGGAGGGTACTAGAGCCAGTAGAGGGGTTGAATCTAATTGGGGTGATGACAAGCTGAGACATGTCAAGGGCGGCAAAGATATCTCTGGCTTGGGAGGCCGCGGCAGAGAGACAGTTGATATTCAGGTCACCAACATTTATTTGGGCTATTTTGGGTGGTAGGCCAGAGAGGTAGTCAGCAAGCACCTGAATGGTGAGGTCTTGCTTTCTGGGGGGAATATAGGCAACGATGAGAAAGAGTGGTCCCTTACCAGGGTTGGGGGAGATTTTAAGCGCGAGGACTTGCACCCCATTATCAAGTTTGGGTGCTGGAATTGCATGTCCAGGAGGAGTCAGCATGTAGACAGCACAACCACCTAAACACCACCCAATCTTCCTTGAAAAGGGTGTAACCAGGAGGAGGCAGAAGGAGTCGGGTGGATTTGGATAACCAGGTTTCTAAGGTAGCGCATAATGTCTGGCTGGTGCTGAGTAACCCAGCATGAATGAGCAGCCTTCTTAAGGAGGCTGCAAATATTCCATAGAAGCTATGGGAGTCCCTGAGCCTGGGCAGGCTTGTTCATAGGTTGGGCACAGGGCCAGGGTTTGGATGAATGTCACCTGATAGAAACAATAGGAGGGTGATTAAGCGCATCACAGCGGTAGTGATTGTGGCTGCTCCTCTTGTGACTGGACACAGGGCGGGTGCTGGGGTGGGTAGAGTACGAAGCGGTGGGAAAGGCACTGAGGAGAAGAGACCAATGTATGGAGTGGGAAGTAGAGTAGCAGGGGTGGAAGTGTGGGGAAGTGCAGGGGTGAAGTGATCGATCCAAATCTAGTAAGTGTTGCAGATAAGAGGGAGGGACTATGCGTGAAGGGTGATGGTCCTAAATGAGGTGGGGCTGGTGTAGGAAGGAGGAGGACCATAGTCAGAGTCAATGCACTTGATACTGGATCCATTGAGGACGATCGTTATTTGAGCTCAAGAGAGGATCACCTCTTAAGAAGTTACAGAAAGGAGAGCCCTTTAAGGAGTTAATGTAATTGACTAGTGGGAGGCCTCAGGGGCGTGGATCACTGGGAAAGTGTACTTAATAAAGCAAGACGAGGGTGGGGGGTTGGCAAAATTGTCCAGAGAGCAGTACAGCAAGGCAGTGGCTGAGCTGCGCTTTGAAAAAAGGTGCCTTGTGTGCTTCCTTTCTCAGTGGGGATCTGCAGCAACCAATCGGGAAGCAGCCACAGTCCCCAGCAGCCAGTCCAATTACGGGGATTGAAGCCTGACAGCTCCGAGCTAGGAGCTGACCAAACGTACCTGCTTTCCTTGATCAGAGGGTGGCAGGCTGGATGCAGAAGTCCGGCCGCCAGCGACGCCAGGGCCATTCAGCTGAAGTGGAGAGCCTGGTTTGGGCTTATGTCTAAAACAGAGCAGAAAAAAAAGGTGGTCCGTTAGTTGAAAAGCCAGAGACAAAGGTCAAGTAAGTTGGTGGGAGGGCCCTGGGCAATTTAGTGCTCAGGGCAGGAGTAGTTGCAAATAGCAGGTGAGAGAGGTTCCTGCAGAGAGGTCTGGTCAAAGGTGCCAGGTGGGAATTTAGCAAAACGAAAGGCTGATTCAGGAAGTTGGGAGGGGGGAGGCCCCTTCAATGAGACCAGGGAGAGCTGGGAAGGAGGCATGTAGTGGAGAGGACTCAGGGTAGTCTGGAATGGGTAGAGAAGATGGCCCAAAATGCCAGGCAATATTTACAGAATGTGCTGGTTTAGGGGGTGTCAGGGGTCCAGTGGATGGCAGAGAAACACTGTGGGGAATAGAGAGAAAGAAAGGGAAAAGAGAAAGAGGGAAGCAAAGAAGGCAGTCTAAGGATGAATGAGAGGAACTGTGATGGGAAAAGTGTGGCAGAGCAAACAGCAGGCAGTGGTCAGTTCTAGCTATCCTACAATATTGGGCAATTAGCAGAAAAAATTCAGTAGTGCAAGCAGTAAGCTATATAAACGTCAGTCAGTCAGTTAAAGTTCACTACAACTCTGCTAGGCAATTCCTACATATGCAGTGCAATAGTTTAAAAGTAAAATATTTAAGCAGTAGAAATATTCAGTAATGCAAGACATAAGCTATATAGAAGTCCGGCCTAGTTAATACAGCAGGCTAAACAGCCGAAAATTCCAGGAGGAGAGGGAAAAAAAATACATACATATATATATATATATATATATATATATATATACACACATACATACATACATATACACACACACATACATTTTTTCCATGAGCAGTAAATTCAGCAGAAAAAAAACTATCCAGAGAGCAGTACAGCAAGGCAGTGGCCGAGCTGTGTTTTGAAAAAGGCGCCCTGTGTGCTTCCTTTCTCAGTGGGGATCTGCAACATTCAATCGGGAAGCAGCCACAGTCCCCAGGAGCCAGTCCAATTACAGGGATTGAAGCCTGACAGCTCCGAGCTAGGAGCTGACCAAACGTACCTGCTTTCCTTGGTCAGGGGGTGGCGGGCTAGATGCAGAGTTCCAGCTGCCAGCAGCGCCAGGGCCACTCAGCTGAAGTGGGGAGCCTGGTTTGGGCTTGTGTCTGCTTTCCTTGGTCAGGGGGTGACGGGCTAGATGCAGAGGTCCGGTCATGATTATTTAGTTATAAAATAACAAAAATGGCAAAAGCTAATTGGCCAGCATTTCCACTGTAGGTCCGATGAGTATGATCAATGGAGGAAATGAACTGAGGAAAGAAGATGCTGACATGTTACATCATTGTGGGCAGCCCCCAGCTAGTAAAATTATCTGTGTGGTCCTAGCGTGAATGCAAGTATAGTTTCAAAGGTGACCTACGGAAGAGATATCCGAAAATGCCATATTTCTAACAACGCCGATATAGTTCACATCCACGCCTGGCAGACTCCAAGCAGTCCTCCAGAAGGAGGGAGCGAGGCACGTCCCACTTTTGTGAAGAGACTAAAGAACAGAGGACCCAAAAGCAGCATCCCAATGACTCATGACGCAATGCTGTAATGGGAGATGAAGCTTGTGCATTATTCTAGGTTGCAGCCCTGCACATCTTCACAATGGGAATTGTCCCTGAATAGCCACTGAGGCATGGGTATGTCTGGTGGAATAAGCCTTAAACCCCTTGGGTGACTCCCTACTAGCCAACCTATAGCAGAGATTGATGCAGGATGTAATCCACCTGGCAATCATCTGTTTTGCTGCTGGTTAGCCAGGTGAGGTTTTAGCAAATGTTATGAACAGCAGGCGAGCCTCACCCAGCACTCCAGCCATGTTCTCTTTGTAATACCAGAGTGCCCTCCGCAGTTCCAGAGTATGAAGCCTGGGATCTGCTTCCAAGGTTAAGTTGATAAGTATACAGCATGCTTGTGGACCATACGAGTGAAGGGTGCCAGCAGGGTGCTGCAAAGCTCCAGGGCCGGTTCCAGGATGGCCTGAGCCACAGGAAAGGCAACCACCGGTTAACTGTCCATGTCCAGTATGTCAATAAACAGGTATTTGACCTGCTTTTGTACTGGCTCCGAGGACACATTCATGGACTCTGGAAAGTTGGATCAAAGCTCCAACAGATACCAGCCTATGGTCAGTGGTCAACTCCTTGGCTGATTCCCATTTGAAAATGTGAATCCTGGTCAAGGTCATGGATGACTCCACCTTCGGAGTCAGACAACTCCTTGAAAATAGCCCTCGAACATTTGCTGCCATGGACCACTCTAGTATCTTAAGATTGGGTGACCGCCCCCGACAGCCAGATGGGATTCCTTTGCTGGTGCCCCACATAAGGGCTGTAGTGGAGGTAGCTCCACCCGAAAAGGTAGAAGAACAGACACAGGGTCAGAAGAGAAGCATGGACCAGTGTGGGAACAATCCATTTGCCCTCCCAGCAATGGTCCACTGTTGCCAACAGCATCTTGTAGCAGAAACATTCTTCATCAGTGCTTCTCCTCACCCTAGGACGAGGAGTGTCGACGGCGACACCTCCCCGTTGAGTGGGACTGAGCGTGTGAGTGGTACCTTGACTGTCAATGGGTGTCCTTGTGGAGATGGTATAAATCACGTGCCTTGGCAGGCTAAGTACTAGAGGCTTTGGAGGGTCAACCACCAGTGGAAGCTGTTCCTGAGGTGACCCAGCTGGGGTTACTGACTGGGCAATGTCCTCCTGAGTAAGGACCAGGAGAAGCGGGGTCTGGGAAATCATCTCCTTGTTTATCTCAGTCAGCTGGTCGACAAACTCAAGAATGATCTCGACCACCTGCTCAAGCATATTCAAGATCGACAGGCCCAACAGGTTACTGTGGAGCCCTCAACCGAAGGAGCTTGACCAAGGCTGAGCAGTCAGGGGACTTGAAGGAACAGGAACTGCATGATAGTTCCCAATCCCACAACCTGTGAAATTTTTAGTGTTTGCTGCGGTGAGAAGGACTCTCCTTGAAGATCTGGGAAGCCAGACACATTTCCTTAACACGCCAGGAGAACGACCCTGCCTGGTCCTTTCCAGGAACAGCACTGAGACAGATGAGGAACTCACTGCATCATCACCGCATCTTCTTCCATAACCACAAGATGAGCCACCAACCCAGCAGCTGCCAGGGCTATTTTGCAGTCTTTTGAATGACCGAGGCCAGCTGGCGGATCTCTGATGACGGAGGGCTGCACTGCCGGGAACAAGATGCATTTCTTGATGTCATGTTGCTCTCCCAGGTGGTACATGCGCATGTCGTATGCGAGTCTTTAGGAGCCGACTTGTGCCTGCATCAGGTGCAGAATTTAAACCCTGTTTTCTTGCTCTCCATCATCGCTCATAAAGCAGAGCCAGAAGTCTTGTGGAGCAACCCGTACGGGAAATACTGACTTGAAAAGTCGATTTGTCAAAAAAAGTCCTTAATGCTAGATAGCTAGAAATCCTTCAGCGTCACAGAGCTGCTTAGTAGAGATGTGTTCTCTCCAGTGGAAAGAAAGATCTGATGTCACAGGGCAGAGCTACAGAATATACCACCCCGGTGGTGGGAGAAGCTCAGCTTGAAAACTTCAGATGACTCAGCCATCTTTGGGAAGACTGCCAGAATGTGGATACGAACTGTACCCTTGACTGCTGGAACATTTTATTTTTACCTGTTTACTGCAGTACAGTAGATTGCATCAGATGGATTTTGGCAACTTGCAAAACATTTTCTGTAAATACAAACCTCAGAATCCCCTGCATATAGAAACACAGAATTTGACGGCAGATAAGGACCGCTTGGCCCACAGTCTGCCCATTTCCCTACCTGATGGATAAGCTGCAGATCCTAGTTAACCAGCAGCCTACTTCTTCCTACCCCACCCCTAGAATTGCCTTATAGACTGTCCCATGCATGCTTGAATTCCACCACTGTTTGTGACTCCACAACCTCCTCTGGAAGGCCGCTCCATACATCCACCACCTCTCTGGAAAAATACTTCCTTAAATTACCTCTGAGCTGCCCCTTCTATCTTCAAATTGTGCCCCTTGTTCTTGCACACCTCTTTTTTTGAAAGATGCTACCCTCTTGGACTTTGTTGATTCCCTTGAGGTACTTGAAAGTTTCTATCATGTCCCCCCCTCTCCCTCCTTTCCTCGAGGCTATACATATTAAGCTCCTTAAGTCTCTTCATATGTCTTCCGGTGCAGACCCTGCACCATTTTAGTTGCCCTCCTCTGCAGCTGACATCAGCAGAGGGCTGCAGCACCGGTGCTTGTTAGAGATTTTATCAGTTCTGATCTTTTGATTGCTAGTCCCATTGTCCTCCCTTCGGCTAAGTACAGTCTAAGAGGAATCTAGATGGCAGTGATGTGGGACCCCAGACACTGGGGGTGTCTCAGTGGAGGGAAAGTATGCACATTATGTCACTGCATGCATGTGGGCCCCAAATGGAGGAAAACACCGCCAACTGCAGTACAGTGAAGGACTGGTTCCTTGTAGGCCCAGCATCAACTGGACATCTCCAGTTAGGTCATGTGGCAGTATGTTACGGGAGCCAGGTAAGCCCCATGAATGTCGCATGAGGGGACCAGGTGGACTGACCAGGAAAAAGACACATAGTAGGGGGAGAAAAAAAAGGTTACGACCAACACAAAGTAAACAACCAGATTTGCTTGAAAACTGAAAAGTTCTTGATACTCATTTTAGTTAAAATTGCCATTACCTAGAACAACCATATTCCTTAGACTTTAATTATAAGTATAGCACAGAAACACAGGAAATCATTTAACTTTTTAATGTACCGCATGTAAGATGAGCTTGAAAAATGATGATTCTGAATCATTTTGGTTAAAACTGCCACTACGTACAAAAATTGTATCTCTCAGACTTTAGTTATGGGTATAGCATAGAAATATAGGAAACTTGCTTTTAACTTTTTTTTTTTTTTTGCAGATGTGGTTAAAACCTTGCAAGAAGATGGACATTATAAGCCGCCCCTCTTATACTGCCCCAGTTTACAAGACCAGTGAGAGAAGAGGCACACTGTCTACTACAGGACATTCTACCAATTTTGTAATTGCTATGACACTTCCTTCAGATAAACCTCCGGAACACTGGATAGGACGGGGTGTTGCTCTGCTGTGCCAACTCAGTTCTTAACTGCAGCTGGGCTCTGTTAAGGCATGCAGTGTGTATTCGTTTGAGCTCTACTACTTGCACTTTAGATGCTGACTTGGTGCCTAAAATACTACTCTATGAAAAACAATTTTTATAAGGAATTTTCAATGGTTAGCACTATTTTCTATAAGCTGCACTAGATGTTACTATTTTAAGCAAGACAGTTTTGTGAACAAAGATGCAACTTTAGAAACTTGTACTGAACATCGCATTACCGCCTTAACCCTCCCCCCCAAAAAATAAAGCACTATTTTATTCTTTGCAGAATTTTATTCTCTCTGTGTGCGTATTTTTATTTATTTTTTTAACAAGTAACAACACATAATACAACACTAATGTCAAGGGAAAAAAAGGCAGCGACTGATCATTTGTAGCACTTTTAAATACAAAAAAAATCTTTGATTCAGCTATAGCAGAAAATGCAGACTGATGTGTGTACCATTATATCATATTTCAAAATGAAATGAATCTATATTCTTCATCACGTTTAATTACAAACATGTTACTGGAACAATCACTGGCTATTCTCAGTATTAATTTCATATTTAAATGATGTTACATAATCACAGCTGATCGAATACAACATGGCTGCAGTGATCTACACCAAAGACCAAATGAATGTCACATAGTGACAAAACAATAATGCAGGTAACACTTGGTAACTTGAAGAAGCTTATACTAGTTTTGCAAGACACTAACAACAATCTGGTACTGAGATCTCATGGAATGTTGGAGGTGATGTCATGTTTCAGTCTCTCTTTTGTATGTCATATAAATACATGTAAACATACCAAATACCAGTTTGGCACTGAAAATACTGGCAGAGGTATCAAAAAATAGCAGCAGGCGTTATACAAAAAAAACTGAATGCAAGACACAGTTGTAAAGTATGTACAGCATGTTCCGATTTACGGATATTTTTGCAGTTTACAGGAAAATGGATTTTGATTTCCTTTTTATACAGAAAAAAATGCGGTCATCAGAAGTAGTGTAACTTAATGGAGCATTCCTATTTTTATGCACCGATCCAGGAGCACTGAATACAGTATTGGTTTCTAATCTAAAAACACTGCAAGACTGAAATATCACTATCATTTCATAACAGGTGTGTTTTCTTTCTGGGTTTACACAATTGTTTAATTTAATGTTTTCTTTCTTTATAGGAACTAAAAGAGCAAATCGTTCTCCTTGAAGACAAAATGTAGAGTGAATGAATGTAACTGTAACTTTTATCCAGTTTTTACTTCGTTGTTAAAGGTGACCTGCAAAGAAACACTGCAGCCCACTTCCCGTCCCCACATACCTTACAATGCTGCTGCGGTGATCTTAATTTTTAACCCGCCTTTTTTTTTCCCCCTACAAACTGCCGAAACTTTCGGCCAAACATGGAAGTGCCACGTGGTTCCCAATTCAGTAGGCGCAAAGAGTCATGGGTATTACACCCATTTAGTGACATCACTACCACCACTGCTCTTATTATAGTAGCAGTGGCGGTACTTTATTATGCTTATTTTATGGCTTCAAGGAGTCTTAACACCTGTAATGTTACTTACAGCAACAGCCTGTCCAGGTATTTGCCGTAACGTCGTTACATGTATCAAGACCCCCTTAGAAGCCATAAAATAGCATAATAAGCACCGCCACTACTACTATAATAAAACGCAGTAACGACAACTGTCACTAAATGGGTGTATCACCGACTTTGTGCCACTCAGTCGAGAACTGTGCAGCGCTTCTGTGTTCGGCCGAAAGTTTTGGCAGTTTGTAGAAAAAAAAAAAACGGTGGATTAAAAACTAAGATCTCTGCAGCCCCAGACTCCCGCAGTAGCACTGTAAGGTATGTGGGGACGGGAGCGGGCTGCAGTGTTTCTTTGCGGGTCACCTTTAAGAAGGCACAGAACTACTCAACTCCTCTTGCAAACTTTCCGATATGATTACAGAAGCCTCAGGAAACGTTACCATAGTGGTACTGTAAAATGTAGCATTAAAAATTGTGCTTATGCTATTTTTGTTTTCCTGTGGGAAATCTTATTAAGCCACAATGTATTCAGCATTTTAAAAAGTGGCTAATCCTCTTATCCAGAAAGAGGATTTTTAGGGTAAATCTACTTTTCTACGACCAGGAGAAAGTTGGTTGATTATCTGCTGGCTGCCAGAATTGTTTTTACCTGGTAAAAATGTTAACATCTAGTTACTTATGAAACAATACATGGTCATCGGAAATGATGATTGATGCTGTCTGAACTTGGCCTGTACCCGTCCAGTAGGCTTCAAATGTGTCTTATACCTGCTGCTGAAACAAAACAGAGTGCTTTCAGACAGAAGTCCCATATAAGGGAACTTCTGGAAAAGAACAAAGAAAAAACGAACAATGCTGCCATGCTTATGAATGGTACCACAGACAGTATATTAGTAGATTATGCAAAGAGCTACAGCATTTTATGACTTCTCTCGTCCTACACAGATTGGAATGACACAAAGACTATGTCTATTACGAACAGGATAAGAGATGGGCTGCTATGTGACACGCGGCTGTATAGTGCCATCAAAGAGATTATGGTTACATCATAAACTACAAGACAAAGATGGGAATTTAGCACACAGCAGCTCGATTTGTTTACATCATTTGGTTTGACTCGTTTGACAAACATCTAAAATCAAATACCAGTTTGTTGGCTGTGATTCAAAAGCAGACTATCAGTTATGACGTCAAAAAGGAAGGTACATGACTTTCTGAATAATGTTACAAATATGGCCTTTCCTAGAATGGTTTCTGCACAAGAAAACAAGCCAAACCATGTGTCAGTATTTGTAATAAGCTGGAAAATGGAGTTCTCTTTCACCATGGAATGGTTCTTTCACCTGCAGCTTGTGGAGACGCAATAGGGCTTGAATTCATATCGATATTTAGCATGTATTCATGTTAGTTGTTTGAGGAAAAAACTTCTATACATCTGCTAGATGAAATCTACTGCACTGTTAAATAAAGCCAGCATGGGAGGTACATGGAGCAAAGGAAGGTGATCCACAGACATAAGGTATGTCAACCATTCAAAATTGTATGCTGCCAAGGTGAGTGTTATTCAGGCCTGTGTTATGAGCAGTGTCCTCATTATACCTGTACACTGTGGTCCTCAAAGTCATTTTCAGATTATAAACGTGCATCATTTTTAATTTAGAAAGTAAACACTCAGAGGGCAAAAGAAACCCAAGGATGACAGCTGTTTAAAAATCACGTACTTTCTGTGTTTGCCAGATTCCTGTATAATACAACAGTGCTTGTGTGGAAAAAACTAATCTAACTGTATAGTGACAAAAATAAAGTACTACGTACAGCGAAGTTAGCCAAGATGCAAAGCTCCATGATAACTATGTTGAGTAATGGCCATTGGATTATAATGTGTTCCTGCAGTATTCTGTAGCATGTCTCTGGCAGAAAAGAAAAAATAACTCACCATAGTAATGTTGTTTCTTCTAATGGAGTCTTGCTGTATTCAGACATAATGCAGTTAGCACCAGCACTTGAACTGCCCCGGAGAGGAAAGAGTTAACTCTATGCAGAAGCAGAGAACGTTGAGCTCGAGCTCGGTTTTCAAACCTCTGTCTGTGGTACTTCCCTGTGTAACTGTCAGATTCTTACGAGCACACTAACATACTACAGTATGGAAATTGTTCAACATATAGCCAAAGGGCAAAAAATTACTTTAGGACCCAAAAGACTCAAGTCGAGAACCCAATAAGTATAAAACACCAGAAAAAATAACAACATCCACCCAAGAGGGAGGGTACAAGGTACACACCCGAGGTGCAACACTGTACCTGCCAGTCCACTTCCCAAAAACTAGGTTCTGAGAGGGGAGGCAGCGGGGGAGGTCTGAATACAGCAAGACTCCATTAGAAGAAACAACATTACTATGTTAATTTTTTCCTCAAACAACATGAAGTCTTGCTGTATTCAGACATAATGCAGACAACCAAGCAGTTCCCTATGGAGGAGGGAATGCAGAACCTACTTTGGGAAGAGGCTCTGCAATACTGCTGTGCCAAGCCTAGCATCACTCCTAGCTTGGATGTCCAGGGAGTAATGCCTGGTAAAAGTATGTATTGTTTTCCAGGTGGCTGCTTTACAGATCTCTAACAAAGGTATATCTCTGGCCGCAGCTAGAGAAGCAGCTGTACCCCTAGTCGAATGAGCCCTCAGGCCTGAAGGGGGCGTTCTACCCAACTTGTCATAACACAATTGTATACAAGAAACAATCCACCTGGCAATAGTTCTTTTAGTGGCAGGCTTACCTTTCCCCACTTCACTATCAGTGAGAAACAATTGAAGACAGCGATTTCTATGTGCCTTAGTATACTCAATGTAGTAGCCAACGGTCCTCTTAACATCCAGACTGTGTAACCTTCTTTCACCTGAAGAAGAATGATCAGTGAAAAACACAGGGAGAGATACAGACTGGTGCAGATGAAAATCCGATACCACTTTGGGCAAGAACCTCCTATTGACTCTTAGAACCACTTTGTCCCTATGGAAGGAGATGAAGTCAGGTTCAACTGACAGAGCCTGTAACTCACTAATCCGCCTGGCAGAAGTAATAGCTACCAGGAACACAGTTTTCCAGGTCAAGTACTTCAATTTGGACGAAGCCAGAGGTTCAAAGGGTGGCTACATAAGCTGTGCAATGCAGACATTAAGATCCAAAGGCGGAGTGGGCTCCCTAAAGGGAGGGTTAATGTGAACCAGGCCCTTGAAAAACTTTCTGAAAACAGGATAAGATGCCAGGGAAGAGCCCTTCCCTGCTGAGAGGAATGCAGAGACAGCTGCTAGATGAACCTTCAGAGTGGCAGGCTTAGGCCATTCAGATGAACTAGATAGTCTAAGGTTGTGGAAATGCCTGCAGAATCAGGCAGGGTGCCTTTCTGAGAGCACCAAATACTGAACCTTTTCCATTTTGAGTTGTAAGTTTTTTTAGTAGAAGGTTTCCTGGAGACCTTCAGAATATCCAGAACTCCCTGAGAGAGATGTAGTGCTGCATATTCTAACTCTTCAAGAGCCAGGCCTTGAGATTAAGAGACTGGAGATTGGGGTACCAGATCTGCCCCTGGGAGGAGGACAGGATATTGTATGTCCTGGGCAGAGACAGAGGACGTGACACTGACAAGGACAGCAGTAGAGGATACCATGGCTGTCTCGCCCAATCTGGAGCCACCAGTATCACTGTGCAGGGTTGAGTCCTGATCTTGATCAGAACTCTGAACAGCAGAGGGAAGGCATAGAGAAACCTGCCCTTCCAGTCCAAAATGAAAGCATCCTGGGGAACCGTCCCCAGAACTGGAGGTCTACAACAAAACAGAGGAAGTTGATGATTGTCCGGTGCTGCAAAGAGATCTATCTCTGGAGTGCCCCACCTGGAGAAGATGACCTTCAGGATGTGAGGATCCAGGGACCATTCGTGATGTCCCTGTGAAATTCTGCTCAGAGCATCTGCTAGTACGTTGTCCTTCCCTGGAAGGTGAACTGCTACCAGAGAAGTCTGAAGAGAATAGGCCAGAGATCACAGCTTCATGCCTCTGTGCACAAGGCCGAGGACAGAGCGCCTCCCTGTTTGATGTACCACATTGTGGTGGTGTTGTCTGTAATGACTTGGACCACCTTGCCCACGACTGAATCCGAGAAGCTCTGCAGGGCTAGGAAAACTGCCCTGAGTTCCAGGAGATTGATATGAAGGAGAGACTGTTGTGGAGACCAGACCCCTTGAGCTGTCAGGGCTCCCAGGTGGGCTCCCCACCATAGGAGAGAAGCATCCATAGTTAGAACTACTGATGGGACGTGAGGGAGAAATTGAACCCCTTGTCTGAGGTTGTCCTGGTCCAGCCACCACTGGAGATCTTGGACCAGAGTCTGAGTCACTGGGATCAGTTTGGTAAGTGAATCCTTCTTTTGAGACCAAAAAGACCTTAGATGAAACTGAATATCCCTCATCTGGAACCTTGCTCCCTGCACCACTGCCGTGGAAGCTGCCATGCGGCCCAGGAGCTGGAGGAACTGTCTTGCTGGGCGGGAGACCTGAGGTCGAAAGGAGGAAGTGAGATACACTACGGCCTTCACCCTTGCCAGGGGAAGGAAGGCTTTTGCTTGTACAGTGTCCAACTCTATGCCTATAAAGATGAGAAGTTGAACTGGTTCGAGGTCAGACTTCGGAAGATTGAGAAGAAACCCGAAGGAGCTGAGTAGGTCCTGGGTAGTCTGAAGAGCTGACTTGACCTGTAAAGGTGACTGACCCACTAAGAGCCAGTCGTCCAGATACGGGAAGATGGTGATACCTGTCTTCTGAGGTAAGCCACCACTACTGCAAGGCACTTTGTGAACACCCCTGGAGCTGATGTTAGGCCGAATGGCATAGCTCTGAATTGGTAATGGCCTGAAGGCAACTCGAACCCGAGGTATTTTTTGTGGGAGCACCTGATAGGAATATGGAAGTAGGCATCCTTGAGGTCCACAGATGCTAGCCAATCCCCTGGCCTTAGAGAAGGAAGGATTATTCCCGGTGTTACCATTTTGAATTTGGGCTTTGAAATATGTTTGTTCGCCACTCCCCTGTTGTCTTTGGGGTAAGGAAGTACCTGGAGTACAGTCCTTTTCCCCTGTGCTGAGTAGGAACCTTCTCTATAGCTCTGAAAGCTAGAAGATAGGAAACCTCTGCCTCTAGGGCAATGGTTTCTGAGAGTGATGCAGGTGGAAAAGAGTTGGCCCCCTTTTTTGGAAATTTTTTGAAGCTGAGGGCCAGTCCTTGGCTTACTACTTCCAGGACCCACTTGTCTGAGGTCACAGACTTCCAGGCCTGGAAGTAATAAGCCAGCCTGCCTCCTACTGGAAATAGAGAGTCGGACCAGGCTGACACATCAGGGTGTCTGCTTGGTAGGAGCCTTAGACTGAGAGGAGGAGGGAGCAGCTCTGCTGATCCCCCTTCTGCCCCTCCCTCTAAAGAACCCCCTCTGTGGGAAGGGAGAGGAGGCCTGGGCTTGGTAAAAAGGCCTTTGAAAGGGCCTGCCCCTAGACTGCTGCTTGTGCGGAGTGGCTTGCCTTTCTTTGGCCTGTGCACTCCTGTACATGGTCCTGTATTCATCCATTTTCTTCATGTAAGCCTCTGTCTGCTCCCCAAACAGAGAGTTACCTACTACAGGAAAATCCATAGCCTTTGTCTGGGTAACCTGTGAAAGGCTAGTACATCTGAGCCAAGCATGTCTTCTGAAAGACACAGATGTAGCCATGACTCTAGATGCCACATCATTGAAGTCCATAGCAGCATGAAATTGCATTTTGGATGCCTCAATTCCATCAGCAGCCACCTCCTCCAGCTCCTTGGCTAGCTGGGGAGAGGCCTGCTTAGCCAGTTCCAGAACCATATCCCATCTGGATTTCTGGTACCCGGCTGTGTAGGCCATATAAGTAGCCCGCCTGAGTCCCAAAGAGAATGCCAAATACTGTTTTTTGGCCATGGCATCCACTTTCCCGGAGTCCTTATCCGGGGTGTGTGATGCCAAAGGAATGTTAGCCCTGTCACAGGCTGCAGCCTGCACTACCCCAACATGGCTGCAATGACTATAAAGGAACTCCGAAGCTGAGCCTGATAAATACCTCCTGTCCATTTTCTTATCCACAGGAGGTATTGAATTAGGGGTCTGTAAAATTTTGTGCGTCTGTTTCCCCAAGGATTTATGAAGAGGGACAGACAGTCTTTTGGACTCTGGAATGTCCATCATTTCCACAAAATCAGGCTCTTCATCATCCTCTGCAGCTTCAACCAAGGGAAGCTGCAGGGTTCCTGCCACCTTTTTGTAGAACAAAAAATGTGAAGGGGACTCTAAGCCTGGGAGGAGAGACACCTGAGGGCCTGTCTGGGTAGATGTCCGGTTCAATGGGCACATCCAGACCCCCCGGTCATCATCATCATCCTCAGGATAGTCTTCATCTCCCTCCCACTCCTCATAATAAGCGTCTGGATCATAATCCGGAGGAGATGGATCCGACTGAACTGACCGCCTAACCGGTGGTACCGGTTCGGACGGAACAGGTCTAAGCGATTGAACAATGCTAATCGTTTTGGCTATTTCGTCCACGGTTGGAGAGTGCAATACCGGATCTGAACCAGCAGACCTATGCTTCTTTTTTGATGGAACCGACCCCTCGGGGTCACTCTCCTTTTGACCAAGGAGGTATCGCCTAGGTCAGTAGGCACCTCCTCAGGTTTGGCCGCAACCGAACCGGGCTGGCCATCTGGATCTATGGACTTCTTGGCCTCCCTTTCCTTCAGCCTACTCAGTCTTTTGTCTAGAGTGGATTTAGGAAAGTTTTTACAGATTTGGCATTCTGACTTGAGGTGGTCAAACCCCAGACAATAAACACAGATGAGGTGGGGGTCAGCCTTAGCAAAGGCCTCCCCACACTCAGTACAGTGTTGAAACCCAGTGGGACCAGTTTTCTTCTTGGGTTTCTCAGACATGGCCAACCTAACAAATTACCTTATTGCAGCTTTCAAGCCAGGTAATACAATAACCGATCGGTTACAAACAGTGTCACAGGCTTTTTAAAAGAACCGGCAAAAAAACCTGGTTCTTTTGAAACCGATCGGTACCAGAACACCACTCTAATCCCCAAAATAAAATTAAACATAATGGGTCGGTTCCAAACCGGACCGACCGGAAAGAAACCGAAATAAAGAACAATTTCCAACTTTTTCACAGAATAAAACATAGTCACTACCTATCTACACAATACCTGTGCCGTAGACAGAGGCTGGAAATCCGAAAATAAAAAATGATACGGTTTAAACCGAACGCTTTACTTTTACCGAACCGAGCAGAGGAACTCTCCGGAGCGACTTCACTGTTAGGCGGAGTAAAGAATCTGACAGTTACACTGGGAAGTACGACAGACAGAGGTTTAAAAACCAAGCTCGAGCTCAACGTTCTACGCTTCTGCACAGAGTTAACTCTTTCCTCTCCAGGGCAGTTCAAGTGCTGGGACCAACTGCATTATGTCTGAATACAGCAAGACTTCATGTTGTTTGAATGAAAATTATGTACCTACTGTAATTCTTTATCTTCTTGGACGAAGTCTCTACAACTCACTCACACTAATGGGACTACACCGGAGTCGTAGGGCCCAGCAGGAGCCAAAAAGCTTCAGGAGGGCCGGCGCCTAGGTAGGGCTGCAAGGAAGCATCACTGCGAGCCTGGCTTGCACCATATGGGTTACCTCGGTGAAGACCCTCCAAACACCTCAGTACCTTTTTAACCGAGGTGCAGCATAAAATAACGTACTGAAACTAACCTATGTTGGACATAAGATAGTCAGAATGACCCATATAAGAAGGGTCAACACAACAGAGTCTTCACAGCCCAACCACTGAGGGAATGAAGACCAAAAACAGATAAGTGAGCTCGGGGGATATAGGGTGGGCGTGTGAATGAGTGGTGGAGACTTAATCTAAGAAGATCAAGAATTACGGTAGGTACGTAATTTTCATATCTTCCTGGACATAACGTCTCCACCACTCATTCACACTAATGGGAGAGTACCGAGCTGAAATAATCCCCCTGAGAAGGGCGGCAGGAGAGAGGAACTCACTTAGGACAGAAGTCCATTAAGGAATGTCCTGCCAAAGGATTGATGCTGTCTGGCATAGACATCCAAAGTGTAGTGCTTCACAAAAGTGTGCATGGAGCTCCAAGTAGCTGCACTGCAGATGTCTGCAATAAGCACGTTCCGTATTTCTGCCACTGATGTCGCGACTGCCGTGGTACAATGAGCATATACTCTGCCTTCCCGTTTAACCTGTGCCATGGAGTAGCATTGGGAAGATGTGCCACTAGCCACGCCGAAATACATCTGATCACAACAGGCTGGCCCAGCTGGGCCATGCTGGAATAGACAAAAAGTTTAGATCTGCGGATCTCTTTGGTTCTAAGTAGAACTGCAAAACCCTTTTAACGTCCAGAGAATGCAGGGTACACTCCCCCTCATTCTGGAAGTTCGCGAAGTAGGTCTGAAGAACCAAGGGCTGGTTCAGATGGAATTCTGAGACTACTTTGGGGAGAAACTTAGGGCGAGTTCGAAGAACCACCTTGTCTTTGTGAAATATACTATAAGGGGGATCTGTGGCCAATGCATGTATTTCAGAAACTCTAAGAGTGGACGTAATGGCTACCAGGAAGGCGGTCTTCCAGGTAAGGAACTTCAGCTCACAAGTTGCTAGGGGTTCGAAAGGCTTACGGATGAGCATGTCTAGCACAAGGTTGATGTACCATGCAGCTACCGGCCTTCTGACTGGTGGTCTAGTGTGAAGTATACCCTTAAGGAACCTCTTAACCAGAGGTAACTGAGCCAAAGACATGAAGTGTACAGGCTTGTGGTACGCGGAGATCGCACAAAGGTGAACCTTCATGGTTCAGTATTGCAGTCCTGTACTTGACAGGTCTAGAAGATACTCCAGGACTTTGTTAGGTGGGCAGAAGGGGTCCAGAGAGAACTTTGTACACCAAATGGAGAACAGTTTCCATTTAGCCGTAAAAGTTTTCCTAGTAGCCTGCTTGCGTGCCACTAGGAGAATGTCCGAGACGCTACATGAAATATCAATCCCTACCCACTTCTATCTCCTCAGGAGCCAAGCATGGAGGTGACGGGATCTCAGGCTGGGATGGACCACAGGGCCCTGGGTCAGCAGGTCTGTCTGAGGTGGAAGCTGTCTCGGTGAAGTTTACGATAATCTGTTGATTAATGAAAACCAAATCCAAAGCCAGAATGGGGTGATGATGATCATTCTGTCCCCTTGAGCCTCCAGCTTGAGTAGTACCTCTGAACTAAGAGAAGAGGAGGAAATGCGTACAGAAAGCGCCTTGTCCACCGCAGTCTGAATGCATCCTGACAAAGCGCCAGGTTCTGGATTTCTGGAGCAGAATAGATGCAGTTTTATATTGAGTGGGGATGCAAAAAGGTCCAGGTCTGGTGTTCCCCATGCTTCGAAGAGCGAATGCATGTTTGTGTCGAGAGACCATGCGTGAGGATCCATTTCCGTTCTGCTGAGACGATCCACCAGATCGTTCTGTACTCCCGGAAGATAAACCACCTGGATCAAGGCTTTGTGCTCCAGGCACCATTCCCACACACTCATCGCTTCCCTGCATAGGGGTAAGAGTGTGCTCCACCCTGTTTGTTGATGCAGTACATTACTGTTTTGTTGTCCGTTTGAAGGAGAATGATCTTGTGACAGAGACTGTCCCTCAGAGCACAGACTGCGTACAGGACACTCATTTCTAGGATATTTATGTGCAGTTGAGACTCATCCTGATTCCATCGACCCTAGTTGTGGAGATCTTGACAGTGAGCTCCCCATCTGAGTAGGGATGTGTCCATGGTGATCTGAAATTCCAGTGGGGCAAAGGGAAATCCTTTCTGAAGGCTGTCCTCTTGCGTCCACCAGATGAGTGACCGTTTTAGAGGTTCCGTCACCTTGATGTGAAAGGACTGGGGATGTGTGGTCAGGGACCACTGAGTACTGAGCATCCACTCAGTAGCCCTCATGTGAAGATGAGCCAGAGGCACAGTGAACACTGAAGAAGCCATGAGACCCAACATCCGCTGCATCGAGAGGGCTTGAACCGAGACGTTCTCTCTGATGAAGTAGGCCATCTGAAGGATGTCGCTCCTTTTGTCCCACGGAAGAAAAGCTTTTGGGCTGGAGATGTCCAGGAGGGCTCATATGAAGAGGAGTTGTTGGGAGGGTTACAGTTGTGATTTTCCTAGATTCAACAGAACTCCCATGGACGCAAGAAATTTAGAATCTGTAGCCATGGCTTCCCGAGTCTCTTGTCTGGAGGGGCTTCCTAGTAGCCAGTCATCCAGATATGGGAACACTTTTGAATTCCAAGCTTCCTGAGCTGTGCTGCGATAACTGCAAAGCACTTTGTAAAGACTTGAGGCGCCAAGGATAGCCCAAAGGGCAGGACTCTGAACTGGCAGTGCTGACCCAACACCACAAATCTGAGATACTTGTGGTTTGGGTGTATGAGAACATGTTGGTAGGCTTCCTGCATGTCCAGGGAGGCCAGCCACTCATTTTGATGAATCAGAGGTAAAAGAGTGCCGAGTGATATCGTCTTGAATTTCTCCTCATTAAGGAATTTAACTTCCTTCGATCGAGAATAGTGTGCATGCTGCCTGTCTTCTTTGGAACTAGGAAGTAATGGGAGTAGAAACCTGTGTTCCATTGATTTAGCGAAACTACTTCTACTGCCCTGTTGTTCAGATGGCCTTAAATCTCGGAATCAAGAAGGCCTGACTGAGAGACAGACAGCTTGGGCTGTTGTATGGGTGGATGATCCGGAAGGGTTTCTGAAAGATTGAGAGTAACCCTCACGGATTATCCTGAGCACTCATTTGTCTGAAGTGATTGACTTCCATTGGCTGTAAAACTGAGTCAGACGCCCTCCTACTGCTAAGAGTGAGTCCCCCTTGGCCAACCGAGGTGGGGACTTGGGCCAGAATCTCAGAGGGTGGCACTAGACACTTTTGGGCCCTATGCCTTCTGCTGCGTTTTCTTTTGTGGCTGGAGAGGGGGGGGTGATTTTTGGTGAAGCCCCCTCTGCCTTTGCCACAAAAGGACTGACTTATGAAACTTCCACCGGTTCCCACCCTGCTGAGGGGCAGCAGAGGGTGGTCTGGCCGTTCTGATAGCCATTGTAGTTTTTTGTGTGACCTCTAGTGCCTGCTCGACTTGAGGACCAAACAGATACGTTCTGTCAAATGGCACAAACTCGTAACTCTTTGTTGAGCATCATTTGTGAATCCTGATCTCTGTAACCAAGAGTGGCGTTGGGTGCATATACCAGCTGCTGCTGCCCTGGAAGCAGTATCAAAGGCATCCATAGCAGCTTTAAGCTGCTGATTGTTGGATTCAATGCCTCTAGTAATGGTCTGGCAAAGCTTCGTGCTAACGTCCAACTCTGGAAGGGCTTCTACAGCGGCTTTGAGCGAATTCCAGAGGGTATACACATACTGAGAGAAATAACCTTGGTAGCTAGCAATGCGCACACCCAGAGTAGAGGCAGCGAATACTCGCTTCCCCAAAGTGTCACTCTTATGAGATTCCTTATTTACCAGACGTGCAGTAGATCCAGGATCAATCTCTGAATTCTGGAGAGAGTGGTATTCATATTCTTAGGTAGAGACTTAAAAGGAAAGGTCCTTGACCAGAGGCTGTGCTGAAAGAGAGGGTTTATTTGCCACCCCTAGAGAAGAATCGTCATCAAAGTTGACTCCCAATCGAAGATCAGGCTCAATATTATCTCCTAGTCCCAGAGGAGTAGAGTATATGGGAAAGAGGAGGAGTTCCGCGAATCGGAGTCAAGAACCCCGGTGCCCTACACGGCAACGGAGGTGTTCCTGGTGCTGGCACAGTGTGTGGCACTGAAAACGCAGGTGGCACCGGCACCAAAGAAGCCGGCGCTGGCAGCACCAGAATCCCCCCCAACACCCCACTCGGGGAGGAAGATCTGAGAAATTCAGCAGGAGAGAATGGCACCAGCGCTGGCCCCTGTACCACAGCCATATGAGGGGGGAAAAGCAGCAGAGAACGGCGTCGATGGCACCGGAGAAGGTGCTGCGTGACTAGGAAGTCCCAACCACCCTGCCGCAGGCCTAAAACCAGTAGGCCCCAAGGCCCCCGAGACGGACTCGCCGGCTCAGGCAGGCGGGACAACCGCCAAACCCACTGCTCCATATGAGCAGCCCAATGATGAAACTACTCACTGGAAGACCCCCAGGGGGCAGGGAGGGACTCCGGAGTCGAGGATGCTGGTCACTAGGAACAGAGGCCGTAAGAGACCTTGGAGGAGTGTGCCGAACCCCTGCCCCTCACCACTGACGATCGACGTGCAGACAAACTAGAGGGCAACCTCGAGCGGTCGAAGAAGAACTCTAGGTCAAGCAGTGCAGAGTCCTCAATGAAAATCGAGAATGGGACCACTTCTTTTTGTGCTTTCGGGAGGACCACCCAGCCCCCCTCCCCCCCACCAGACTGCCCATAGCCAGACACCCCCCCCCCCGGTAGAGGGCGGTGGCCCAGACCCAACCCTGATGAAAACACAGTTTTCATGTTAAGTCTCCCTACTGTCACCTGCCCCGTTCATGGTCGATTCCATCAAAGAAGGACTAAAGACTTATTCCTTGACGAAAAATTTACTTTTTTTTTACCAAATTTACTAAAATAAATAAAAACTAACAAATACTTAAACAACTACAGCTGCTGTCGTATAGACGTGAAGATTTGACTCCCGGCGGGCGAGCAAAGTTGTCACTGAAGTGCACTCGATGGCAGGAAAAAGGCAACTGAGGCGGTTGGAGGGTTGATGCAAGGTAGCCTATACGACAAAAGCCAAACTCGCGGCGCCACATCCTCGCAGCCCTACCTAGGTGACAGCCCTCAAGATTTTTGGCTCCTGCTGGGTCCTAGTGCCTCCGGTATAGTCCCACTAGTGTGAATGAGTAGTGGAGACTTAATGTCCAGGAAGACCTGATACAAGCATTGCATTCTGCCTAACTCCAGTACATCAAAAAGGCTGCAAAGTTAAGTAAAATGGAGGACTCACCCAGGATACAGGCTGAACCAAACTCATCTCCAGTAACAAGCTGTTTTCATTCTACATAGGAATAAAATGCAGACAGGCAGAAATTCCAATTTTGAGACTGCAGTTTGTAGTGCAGCCAAGAAGGCAGTCTTTGTCTAGTATTGGTCAGTACTATAAAGGCATCAGCAAATTGTTGTGGGGGTGTTTTTGAAGTTGCCCACGAAAAAATTAATGAACAATTTAGCAGGTAATGCCTCTTTGCAATATGTGCTTTTCCAACCAGAAAACTGTAGACACAAAACATCTAGAAATTTTGTTTTGCAAGAAATGGAAATCTGAGTAAAGATATTTTCCATGCTTTGTAAATACAAAATTAAAGTTTGTGTTCCATTGTGATCCAACCTATGTGACTTTAAATCTGATTTTAAACTTAACAGATTTGCAGTATAAGGAAAGGCACACATTTACATTCATCCAGATTATCATTAAAAGCTGAATCTTTGAAGAAAATAAGGCACTCGTATTTACTTGGGGAGGAACACATTCCTTATAAGTGCTTTATAATTGCATTTCTATATTTTATCCGAAGTTGGTTTTATTTTCTGACTTGTGTTAACTAGAATGGAAATCAATAAAGAATTTGGGAGGCTACAAAATACCTTTATGAATAGGACCCTTTGTTACTTGGATCATCAGAATAATTCCCAGCAGTGACCCCCTTCCAATGCATGTCACTACATTTGTCTGCACTGACATATAATACGCATTCGTAGAATGAAGACAGCTCCCATTTACGTGCGCATCAGTTTAAAGATGCCAAAATGGGCAGAAAACAAAGCCCTAGAAGCGTGCCATGAGCACAGCTTTACTACCTTTTCTTTGGGCATGCGTCTGCCTCAATGTATGCACAATGGAGCGGTTACAAGGATGTGGCAACACTTGGACAAACACACAGACTAGCCATTCCTGGAATTGTTCAGAAGGAGACATCAATCATGATTCTATCTTCATAAATAGCTATTAGCAGCATGAAGCCAAATCCAAGAAGCATCCCGAAATTCTGGAGAACAAAGTGCCCCACTTGACAATGTCCTTCATCTTCGTCACGGTGCAACATTTCTGGAAGCTGATCAGAAAACAGAAGGATAAAAATAAAATCTTTAACACAATAATTATTTGATGAGCTTTAAAATACACATTTTACTCCAGTCTAGTATTATGAAGGTAGGATAGTTGTCATTCTTTATTTTCTTAAGAACAAAACTTGCTGGAGGTGGAAACAAATATTGTAATGAAATACTGATGTCAGCAAAGCAATAACGGTGACTGGATAACCATCACTGATGGGAGAGGTTCTTTCTCTTCAGTTCACAGAACAGGCTTAAAGCTATGCATACACCTTAATATAAAAACTTTTTTTTTTTTCAATATCACAAAGTACCATTTTCATAACCGTTTTGACATCAACCAAGCTGCAAATGTAAATGTTTTAGTAGCACAAATATACTGAACTTGGTTTCAAACAGGATGCTTCACAATCTTGTACAAGTGCAAGAGACATCCATAATGTGGAAAATCACAAAGGCTTCCATTTACAAAATGGGTATACACATCAAGAGAAATCAGGACTGAATTTATCCAGCCCAACACCATGTAGGGTTGCCTGTCTGTTGCACTTGTATTTAATGCAACTCGAGCACCCAATGCAAGCTAAAGGCAAAAACAGGAATGGGGATAGGGCATTTGATTGTGATGACTTGGCATTACAAGCCATGTTACAAAGGCCACAGACGGCATTCAAAGAGCTGAGCGAGGATGCAGATGCTGCTCAGGTACAGAAGTAACTATGGCATACACGCTCCTTAAAATGTGTGTTTTAACAAGGGAAACTGATGCCCCTGGAAGATCTGACCCTAGTGAATAGTGTAATAAATGCATATTTTTATACTGTATTGTTTTGCAGGAACATAAAATCTGTAAGACAAAAATCAGACCAACAGTTCATTCCCAGCCATCACGGCAGTCGCAACCATGCTATTTCAAAATTTAACTCTTCATTGTTCGAACTGTATATAAAGTGACATTTTACTTAAGTAAAAGTAACATTCCCTGCTAGTAGGCTTTAGACAGCCTACAAGCTCCCATATCTATGACATGGAGTCGATGAGAAAGACGACACATTCTGAATAAGAACAGAGGTAGATAAGTGTCGACCACTGACACAGGGTATGGATGACCCTCTCCGTTCAGGTAACCACCACCAGGAGGAGATGAGGAAGCCCAGACTCTGGCCTACCACCCTTGGTTGGAGCGCCCTCCACTGGCTGTAGAGGTAGGGTTTCCACTTGTATTATTCGCTGCGAGACGTACAGAAAAACCGGAGGTGGGGCCATGGGATACACAACTGGAGTTTACGCTGAGAGGCAACTAAGACTGGGACAGATTCACTGGTACTGCCAGTCAACTGAGATCCTGGGCAAAAGCTCCAAAGACCCAATGATGCCAAACTGCTCTCTCCTACCAGTGTCCGGCTACACTTTGGTGCTGGAAGCAAGAAGGCTATTAGGAAGAACTTGATGTCGACAATGTTGGTAAGATACTGGTGTCCATACCTTAAGAAGGACATCTGATTGCTAGACAGAGTCCATAGAAGAGTAACCAAGACTATCATGGGTCAGCAGGGGAAGTCTTACAAGGCGAGACTGGGAGCCCTGATAATGTACTCCCTAGAGGAGAGGAAAGAGGGGGGGTACGACAGACACCTTTAAATACTTGAAGGGGATAAGTAGAGTGGATATGGAAGGTCTCCAAGCTACGAGACAACTGAACCATGAGGGGGCACAATTTAAGGCTCGTTGGGGGGATGTTTTGGAGGGATGTTAGAAAGCACTTCTTTATGGAGAGGGTGGTGGCCATACGGAATTTGCTGCTGGAGGAAATGGGGGGGGGGAGATGACCTGAGTGGGGTGAAGGAACAGTGAGCAAACACAGAAAGGGACATAGTGAGGGCAGCAAACCTCTGCATCAAGCAAGTGAGCAAAACCAAGAGGAAAAGAGGCCGCTATAGTTCTCAAAAGAGGTGGCAAGAAAGGTAAAAGCTAAGAGGGCAGCATTTAGAAGGTATAAGGAGACAGAGAGGAGGACCTAGGTGGTAACAAAAGAGAATGCATTTTTTTAGGTATGTACAGTAAGTGAAAAGGGGAAGACCAGAGGTGGGATTGTAAGGTTAAAAAGGGAACATGGGGGGACCAGCAAAAGGTAGACATTCTGAACAAATACTTTCGTTCAGTGTTCACAGAGGAGGGTGAAGGGGAGAGCACTGGAGGGAGGGAGGTAGACACTAGTCCGTTCTCGGAGAAGAGAGTCCTGAAGCTCACTAATCTGAAAGTAGACAAAGTGATGGGGTCAGGCAGGGTGCATCCAAGGGTATAGACGGAGCTCAGGGAGGTACTGGCTGCACCTCTGACAATCATATTTAACAGCTCATTAGAAACAGGAGTGGTTCTGAAGGACTGGAAGGTGAACATAGTCCCACTTCACAGAAGTGGTAGCAGGGAAGGCTGGCAATTATAGGCCAGTCAGACTGACTTCAATGGTGGGAAAAAAAAAAATGGAATCACTGCTGAAGGAAAGGACTGTGGAATATCTTGAATCCAATGGGTTACAGGACCCAAGGCAGTATGGATTCATGGTGGGGATGTCAAACAAATTTCATACCATTTCTTTGACTGGATGACCAAGGAGCAAGATCATGGTGGAGAGGTGGACACAGGCTACTTTGATTTCAGTAAGGCTTTTGACACCACTCCACATCGGAGACTCTAAAGCAAGCTGGGTAGTTTAGAGGTGGGTCTAAAGGTGGTTAACTGGGTACAAAACTGGTTAGGGAATAGGTGACAGAGGGTGACAGTAAATGGAGTTCACTCCCAGGAAGGCAGGGTAACCAGCGGAGTGGTGCCTCTGGGATCAGTTCTGGGACTGGTCCTCTTTAATGACTTTTTAAGTGACACTGCACAGAAGCTGTAAGGGAAGGTCCGCCTCTTAGTGGATACCACCAAATCTGCAATAGGGTGGGCACTCTGGGGGGGCGGGATGGAAAGGATGACCAGTGACCTGAGAAAACTCAAGGAGTGGTCAAGGGTATGGGAGCTAGGTTTCAATGTGAAGTGCAAAATATAGAGGATAATGTATGGGCATCGATGAACAACCACGCTATGCTCGCTCTGAGTGATTTCCATGACAGCTTAAGTAAACCTTGAAAGCGTAGTTCGAGAGGTTTACCTAGGTTGCCATGGAAACCACGGGAGGCGTGCAGAGAGTGGTTGATCGATACCCGGGCATTGGTCCCTTCAATTTCAACAGCTAAATTAAATTTTAGTAAAGCTGATTTTGTCGGCCTCAAGAGAGAGTTTACTTGTTGGGACTGGGAAAGAGAATTATATGGTATGTCTGTTCAAGACATGTGGGACTCTCTGTTAGCCAAGATAAAACCGTTTGTTAAAAAATATATACCAAATAAACTTAAACATGATAGTTCCAAGAGGAATAATTCAGCTTGGATGAATAGATCTATCAAAAAAATGTTAAATAGAAAAAACAGACTTTTAAAAATATAAAAGGCATGGTACACCTTTAAACTATAAGTTATACAAGGAATGTCTCAAACAGATTAAACAAAAAATGAGGAGAGCAAAAGCACATTTTGAATTAACACTTGCAGATAAAGTTAAATATTGTAAAAAAATCATTTTATTCATATGTAAACTGCAAGAGGAAAGGAAATAATACAATAGGACCCTTTATAAACACTGTGGGACAGGTAGCTACCCCTGAAGAAATGACTGACATTCAAAACAGATATTTTTGTTCAGTTTTTTACACCGGTAACCAAAATACATATTGTGGTAAATACAGTTCAAGTCCTGGACAAATTATTATCAAGGTCAAAGATATACGTGACAGGCCATTAAAATTAGATGTTACTAAATCTCCAGGTCCTGATGATGTGCACCCCAGGGTATTAAGGGAAATGGCAACTGTTATAGCCCCCTCACTTACTTATGTTTTCCAGACCTCGTTGGATCAAGGCACGGTACCTCAGGATTGGAAAACAGCTACAGTGGTTCCCATCTGAAAAAAAAGGGGCTAGGTCCAAACTAGAAAATTTCAGATCAGTGAGTTTGACTTCACTAGTAATGGGTAAGGTCTTGGAAGGGGTAATTAAAGACTTAGTTACAACGCATCTGGAGGTTAATGGTTTGGTGGACCAATCAAACATTGGTTCACCAAATCCAGGTCTTGCCAGACAAATTTGCTGGCTTTTTATGAAAATGTCAACAGGGAACTGGACACAGGAAACTAAGCTGATGTGGTATATATGGATTTTGCGAAGGCATTTGATAAATTGCCTCATATAGAATTATTAAAACTATTGGAGAAGATCAATCTGAATCCTAATATTTGTAACTGGGTGTCGGCATGGTTGCAAGGGAGACAACAAAGGGTATCCATTAAGGGTATATTTTCAAATTGGTCTATTACTAGTGGCGTACCCCAGGGTTCCGTTTTGGGACCCAGTTTATTTAACATATATATAGCCTCCCTACAAGAAAATAATCCAAGGGTATGGTTATATAAGTTGGCTGACTGTAGGGTGGGGGAGTTGTGAACACTCATGAAGAAGCGATGGAATTGCAGAGCACCACAGATAGCATTTCTGATTGGACCACTATTAATAAGTTGGTTTTGAACACTAGTAAATGTAAAGTAATGCATATGGGCAAATCAAATAAATATAATAATTACAAACTTTTCACAACAGTGCTAATTCACCACTTATAGTTACTAACGAAGAAAGAGACCTGGATATTACAATTGGTTCCGATTTCAAGTTTAGCACCCACTGCAGATCTCGGATAAAAAAAGCAAACCAAAACTTAAATTTTATTTTAAGATATATTGCAAGCAGAGATGCAAAGAAAAAATTACTCACCTTAGTAATTATGTTTCTTCTAATGGAGTCTTGCTGTATTCTGACAATGGCAGTGATTCCCAACCTTTGAACTGCCCCGGAGAACAAAGAGTTAACTTTTTATGCAGGGCACAGAATGCTGAGCTCGAGCTTGGTTGAAGTCTCTGTCTGGAGTGATTCAAACCTAAACAGTCAGATTCTTACGAGCCTAACTAAACTAAAAATTCTATGTGGAAATTGTAAAAATTCTTACTAACCAACTGGCAGAAAAAAGTTTTGGATTCCCAAGGAAGACTCAAGTCAGGGAACCCAAAAACAAAACCAAATGTACTAAAAATAATAAATCAGCACACAAATAAAAAGGAGGAGGGTGCAAGCCAAAAACACCCCTGAGGTGCAACACTGCACCTGCCCACCCACTTCCCAAAAACAGGTTCTGAGAGGGGAGGCAGGGAGGGAGGTCAGAATACAACAATACTCCATTAGAAGAAATATTATTACTAAGGTGAGTATTTTTTTCTTCAAACAACATGAAGTCTTGCTGTATTCTGACAATTGCAGACTACCAAGCAGTACCTCCAAGGAGGAGGGACAGAACCTACTTTGAGAATAGGCTCCGAAGTACTGCTGTGACAAACCAAGCATCACTCCTAGCCTGGATATCCAGAAAGTAATGCTTGGTAAAGGTCTGGACTGTTTTCCAGGTGGCTGCTTGACAAATTTCTAACAGAGCGATATCCCTGGCGGCAGCCAGGGAAGCAGCTGTACCTCTTGTGGAATGAGCCCTCAAGCCTGAGGGTGGAGTTTTTCCCAGTTTTTCATAGCAGAATTGTATACAAGACACAATCCACCTGGCAACAGATCTTTTGGTGGCAGGTTTGCCCTTTCCCACTTCTCCATAAGTGAGGAATAACTGGAGGGAGTCAAACCTGTGACTCTTGGTACGCTCTATGTAGTAGCTAAGGGCTCTTTTGACATCTAAACTGTGTAGCCTCCTCTCTCTGAGGAAGAATTATCAGTGAAGAAAACAGGGAGAGAGACAGACTGGTTTAAATGGAAGTCAGAAACCACTTTGGGCAAGAACCTTCTATTGGTTCTAAGGACCACCTTATCCCTGTGAAAGGAGATAAAATCAAGTTCCACTGACAGTGCTTGAAATTCACTGATATGCCTGGCAGAGGTAATGGCTACCAAGAACACAGTTTTCCAAGTCAAGTACTTAAGCGCTGCTGAAGACATAGGCTCAAAGGGGGGTTGCACCAGTTGAGCAATGCAGACATTCAAATCCCAGTCAGGGGCAGGGTCTCTAAAAGGAGGATTGGTGTGAAGCAATCCTTTAAAAAATTTACAGAACACAGGATGGGAAGATAGTGAGGAAGGCTTCCCCACAGACAAAAACGCAGAAACAGCTGACAAATGTAGCTTGAGAGTAGCTGGTCTGAGGTCTAGGCCTTTAAGATGGACCATATAATCCAGAACCGTAGGCAATTCAGCAGTGTCTGGAAAAACACGCTTCTTAGAACACCAAATGCTGAATCTTTTCCATTTGGAGTTGTAAGTCTTTCTGGTGGAGGGCTTTCGAGAAGCCTTGAGGATATCCAGAACACCTTGGGAAACATGCAGATCTGCAAACTCTAACTCTTCAAGAGCCATGCTTTGAGATTGAGAGACTGAAGAGTGGGGTACCAAATCCTTCCCTGAGAGGATGTTAACAGTTTGTAATTCCTGGGAAGAGACAGGGGAAGATAGACTGCTAGGGACAGTAACAGGGGGTACCAGAGCTGTCTGGCCCAATCAGAATCACCTTGCAAGGTTGAGACCTTACTTTTACCAAAACTTTGAACAGGAGTGGAAAAGGGGGAAAGGCATACAGAAACTTCCCCTCCCAATTCAGGAACAGGGCGTCCAGAGGGACTGAGACCAGGACTGGAGGTCTGCAACAAAAGAGAGGGAGTTGGTGATTGTCTGGGGCTGCAAAGAGATCTATCGCTGGAGTGCCCCACCTTGAAAAAATCACTTTCAACACCTGGGGGTCCAGGGACCTTTCGTGATGGCCCTGAGAAATCCTGCTCAGTGCATCTGCTAGCACATTGTCCTTGCCTGGAAGGTGAACTGCTACAAGAGAGGTTTGCAGGGAATAAGCCAGGGACCACAACTTCATGGCTTCTGTGCACTAGGCTGTGGACCGAGTGCCTCCCTGCTTGTTGATGTACAACATGGTGGTGGTGGTGTCTGTTCTGACTTGAACCACCTTGTTCTGTACTGACTGAACGCTTTTAGAGACAGAAAAACTGCCCTGGGCTCTAGAAGATTGATGTGGAGAAGGGATTCTTGGGGGGACCACAGCCCCTGGGCAGTAAGGGACCCCAGGAGGGCTCCCCAGCCCAGGAGAGAAGCATCCGTGGTAAGGACCACTGAACAAGGCTGAGCAACAAAAGGAACACCTTGTCTTAAATTGTCCTGATCCTTCCACCACTGGAGAGCTTGGATCAAGGTCAGAGTCACTGGGATCAGTTTGGTAAAGGGAGTCCTTTCCCTGAGACCAGAAAGCTCTCAGGTGGAACTGAATATCTGTCATCTGGAATCTTGCCCCTTGGGCCACTGCTGTTGAAGCTGCCATGTGGCCCAAGAGCTGGAGGAAATGCCTTGCTGGTCGAAATACCCGAAGGCTGAAGGAATAAGCTAGTTCCATAAGAACCCTTGCCCTTTCTAGAGGAAGAAAGGCTCTTGCTCTGAGTGTGTCTAGTTCTGCCCCCTATAAAGGTAAGAAGCTGGACTGGCTCGAAAACTGACTTGGGAAGGTTGAGAAGAAATCCTAGAGAAGTGAGCACTTGCTCGGTCACTTGCAGGTGAGACTTGACCTGGTCTGGAGACTGACCCACTATTAGCCAATCATCCAGATATGGAAAAATGGAAATCTTTTGCCTTCTTAGAAAGGCAACTACTACTGCCAGACACTTTGTGAAAACCCTTGGGGCTGAGGTTAGGCCAAAGGGCATTGCTCTGAACTGATAATGGCCTGAGGGCAACTTGAACCTGAGGTACTTTCTGTGGGAGCACCTGACGGGAATGTGAAAGTAGGCATCTTTGAGGTCCAGGGAGGCGAGCCAGTCCCCTGGCCTTAGAGAGGGAAGGATTATTCCCAGAGTTATCATCTTGAACTTTGGTTTTAGAAGATGTTTGTTTAGATATCTTAGGTCTAGGATGGAGCGCAACTCCCCTGTCTTTTTGGGGGTCAGGAAGTACCTGGAGTACAGTCCTTCACCTCAGTGTAGGGTAGATACTCTCTCTATAGCTCTTAAAGCTAGGAGAGAAGAAACCTCTGCCTCTAGGGAAAGGGTTTCCGAGAGATTTGCAGGTGGAAAAGATCTGGCTCTCATCTTTGGAAATTTTTTGAAGCTGAGAACCAGTCCCTAGCTTACTACTTCCAGAACCCACTTGTCTGATGTAATAGACATCCAGTTCTGGAAAAAGTAAGCCAGCCTGCCCCCTACTGGAATACGAGAGTCAACTCGGGCAGGCCCATCAGGGTGTCTGCTTGGCAGGGGCTTTAGGCTGAGGAGTGGATGCAGCCCTGCTCATTCCCCTTCTACCTCTCCCTCTGTAGAACCCCCTCTGAGAAAAGGAAGAAGAGGCCTGTGCTTGGTAAAAACGCCTGCCCCTGCCCCTAGACTGCTGCCTTTGAGGAGTTGCCTGCCTTTCCTTGGCCTGAGCACTCCTGTAAGTGGTCCTGTACTCATCCATTTTCTTCATGTAATCCTCTGTCTGCTCCCCAGAGAATTACCCACTACAGGAAAATCCATGGCCTTAGCCTGGGTGTCCAGCGAGAGGCTAGTACATCTGAGCCAAGCCATCCTCCGAAGAGCCACAGATGTAGCCATGACTCTTGATGACACATCATTAGAGTCCACAGCAGCATGAAACTGAACCTTAGATGCCTCAATCCCATCTGCAGCCACCGCTTCCAGCTCCTTGGCTAGCTAGAGGGAGGCCTGTTTACCCAGTGCCAGTACAGCGTCCACCTGGACTTCTGGTACCTGGCTTTACAGGCCATGTAATTCGCCTGTCTGAGTCCCAAAGAAGATGCCATGTATTGCTTCTTTGCCATGGCATCAATCTTCCTGGAGTCCTTGTCAGGGGTGTGTGAAGCCAAGGGAATATTTGCCTTGTCACAGGCAGCAGCCTGCACTACCCCAACATGGCTGCATTGTTGATATATGAACTCCGTGTCTGAGCCTGAAAGTGTATACCTCTTTTCCATTCTTCTATCCACAGGAGGTATAGTGTTAGGAGACTTTAAATTTTTTTGTGTCTGTTTCCCAAAAGATTTATGGAGGGGAACATACAGTCTCCTGGACTCTGGGATGTCCATCATCTCTACATAATTCAGGCTCCTCTTAATCTTCCACAGCCTCCTCCATAGGAAGCTGGAGGGTTTCGGCCACCTTTCTGTAAAACATAAAGTGAGAAGGGGACTTAGAAAGCCTAGATGGGGAAACACCTGAAGGTCTGTCTGGGGAGATGTCCGGTTCCATAGGCACATCCAGACCTTCACTTACATCATCATCCTCAAATTCCCCTTCCTCTTCAAATTCCAGTTCATAAAAATCTTCAAGGGTATACTCTTGAACCAAGGGAACCAACCGAACCGAACCAAACCCCTTCCAGAAGGAGCCGGATTGGTTGGAAGCAGACGGAGTGATTCCACAATCTGAATCGCCCTGGCTATCTCTTCGGCTGCCGGAACATGAACCTCTGGATCCGAACTGGTCGATTTATCTTTGCGCTTTCTTTTTGTCGGAACCGATCCATCGGAATCAGCTCTCCTTTTGCCCGAAGAAGTATCACCCTGGTCAGAGGGCACTACTCCTGGTTCGGTCGAAACTGAACCAGGCTGGCCATCCGGGTCAGCGGACTTCTCTGCCTCCTTTTCCCTCAGTCTACCTAATCTCTTCTCGAGGGTAGATTTGGGAACGTTTTAACATATTTGGCAGTCTGAATCAAGGTGGTCAAACCCCAGACAATAAACACAGGTGGTGTGGGGATCGGCCTTTGCAAAGACCTCCCCACACTCACTGCAGTGTTGAAACTCAGTGGGCCTGTTTTTTTTTCCTTGAGTTTCTCAGGACATAGCCAACCTACCCACACTTACCCTTTTTTCGGCAACCGCCAGGCAAGACTCCCTTATCGGTTCCTAACCGTGTCATGGGTATTGGAAAAAAACGGTTAAAAACACTTTTTTTTTTTTTAGAACCGATAAGAACCGATAACCACACACTAAGTAAACAAACAAATTTCACTATCAAATGGCCGGTTCAGCCGAGCCGCACTTTTACAAGTTCCACACAGAAAAACAGAACAATTCCTATCTAGTACTCATGGCACCACAGACAGAGACTGAACCGACTATGCGGATACTTTTTTCGGTTTAAAAACCGACGAAAACTAAAAACTTAAACCGACTTTCGAACCGAGCTGAAGGAGAAAACTCCGGAGCAACTGTTCAGTGAGGCGGAGTAAAGAATCTTGACGGTTTAGGTTTGAATCGCTCCAGACAGAGACTTCAACAGAGCTCGAGCTCAGCATTCTATGCCCTGCATAGAAAGTTAACTCTTTGTTCTACGGGGCAGTTCAAAGGTTAGGAATCACTGCAATTGTCAGAATACAGCAAGACTTCATGTTGTTTGAAGGTATAAATCCTACTCTATGCAGCTCTGGTAAGACCTCATTTGGAGTACGCCGTTCAGGTGTGGTCCCCCTCAAAATAGGGAGGATATTATTAAATTAGAGTCTGTCCAGAGGAGATCTACTAAATCTATAAACGGGTTGAAAACAAAATCATATCAGGCAGATTGAGTTCCCTTAATCTATATTCTTTGTGTTATAGGAGGTTTGGGGGGGACATGTGCCTATTGTATAAGGTACTGGTGATGCTAACTGTTGAACTGAACTAGGAATTTTTCAGACGAGCATGGTAGTAGAAGGCATAATAAACAGCTGATACGATCTACATGGAAGCACAACATAAGAAGGCACTGATATAGCCAGAGGGTAGTTACTCTGTGGAATGCTCTACCAGGGACCATAGTTAATAGTGGGAGCATGAAATAGTTTAAGGACAATTTGGCTTTGCATTTTTGGGGGAAATGGCAAACAAGTTCTGAATTTAGTAGTAAAAAGGCAAGCTTTAAGGATGTGAGTCTATTTTCTTGAACACATCTATGAAAATCTATGGAAAAATTTCAGCAAAAACAGAACATTTGGTTACAGGATCCTTACTTTTGCGCTCTCACTGGGTCCAGCTCTAACCGCCATGGCCTGCTCAGTAAGACTGGTGGTTCACAGAACGCTGATGGCGCAGTGCGTTCCATGTTGTTGTACCATCAATGTGATGTACCCAAGATGGTACAACAACATCATGACGTCGCATCGAGGGTACAAGAACCCTGTAAAATGATGGACTTTTGAGGTTAACCTTCCACCATGCATTATAATGCACTTGGGGCACAGAAACCTGGGGGCAAAGTACAAAATGGGTGAGATAGTACTGACAACCAAACAGGAAACAGACCTGAGATAATCATATCAGATGACCTAAAGCAAGGCAGTTGGAAGGGCCAGTGGGATGCTGGGGTGCACAGGGAAGATATCACCAGCAGAAAGAGGAAGGTGGTATTGTCTCTGTATAGATCACTGTTAAGATCCCACATACAGTGTCCATTTCTGGAGACCACATCTCCAGAAGGATACAGAAAGAGTGGAGGTGGTCCAGGGTAAGGCAACTAAAATAGTGCAGTGTCTGCATCAGAAGTCCTACGAGGAGAGACTTAAGGGCCTGAATATGTACACAATGGAAGACAGGAGGAATGGGGCTATGACAAAGACCTTTAAAAACCTAAAAGGGGTAAATAAAGTACAGGAGGGAAGTACTTTTCAGAAAAAAAAAAGTTGCTCAAGAACGAGGGTACATGACATGAAGCTGGAGGGGGAATACATTCAGGAGAGTTGAGGAAGTACTTCTTCACAGAAGGAGTGGTGGATTCCTGGAACAGTCTTCCAGCAGAGGAGGTGGTGGGGTTCAAGAATGTATGGGACAGGCTCAAGGGAATCTTAGGGGAAAGGAAGAGGGGAAGGGATAACAGATCAAGTAGGATCTGCCGTGATACTGTGGCAGGGAAAAATGGTCAGACATGGTGGGCCAAGCAGTCCTTATCTGCCAGAAAATTTGGTTCCTATGTTTAGCATGTCTATTTCTTTATCATGGTAGCAGCATCATCGTGGTGTTCCCCTTATTTTATATCTGCTATTCTCAGTTTTTGTTTGGTCCAAAGTGGACAGAATGAAGGAATGACAATACAAGTGTTCTTATTTTAGGAAGATGGTCATGCTAGATAAAACTGCGTTCTGTGAAAATGGAAATAAAATTGCTTTAAAGTTAGTAGCATTGTCCATTGCAGGGCTGGCCCAGTAGCATGCTCTGCTACACTGGAGTTCAAGGTTCACCTGTAAGCTCCAAAATTCTGCACTGGAACTGACTCAGGAAAAATATAGGTAATTCACCTCTAACTACAGTTCTATTAGAGGTATTCAATTAACGTCCACACTCTGGCAGTTCTGCTGCAGACAGCAGAGTCATCAGAAGTCTTCAAACTAAGCTTTGTCCACCACCTGGGTGATATATCCTCAGACTCCACTCCGTTAACATCAGATCTGCACACTGGAAGCAAGGATCCCAGTGCCAATTGCCAGGAGAGGTTGTGTGGATGTGAACTGAATACCACTAACACAACTATGATTACAGGTTAATAACCTATATTTCTAGTAACATGAATTCAATCCATGATTCATACTCTGGCAGACTCCTAGTTCTCCGGGAAGAGGGAGCAAGGCATTCACTCCTATTTGGCGAACACAGACTGGAAAACCAGGACCCAAAAGCAGCATTCTGATGGCTCATGATGTTGATGCTGTAATCAGAGACGAAGGTTTGTGCTTTACTCCAGGTTGCAGCCATGCATATCTCCGCAATGGGGATATCCCTGGTAGCAGCCACCGAGACAGTTGTATGTCTGGTGGAATGAGCCTTAAGCCGCTTGGGTGGCTTCATACCAGCCAACCTGAATAGCAGAGGTTGATGCAGGATGTAATCCACCTGCCATTCATCTGCTCTGCTGTCAGTCTGCCAGGCATGGCTTCAGTATAAGTAACAAAACAGCTGGTGAGCCTCACTTCAAACTCCAGCCATGTGCTCCTTGTAATAAGGGAGCACCCTCTGCAGATCCAGGGTATTGAGCGTACAGTGTCACAAAGACAATAAAAGAGGACCAGTCTCAGCGCTGATCCCTGAGGCACCCTGCTAGCCACCCTCCCTTCCACTGAATGAACTAACTCCATTTACCACTACCCTCTGTCACAGTATCACCCAACCAATTTCTTAACCAGTTTGCCTCATCAGCACCCACTCCTAAGCTACTGTACCCAGCTTGCTTACTAGCCTGCTACGTAGAAAGGTGTCAAAGGTTTTACTGAAATCTAGGTAGGCCACATCCACTGCTCCACTCTGATCTAATTCCTTGCTCGTCCAGTCAAGGAAATGTATCAGATTTGTTTGACATGACTTACCCCCCCCCAATATGAATCCATGCTGCCTCGAGTATTGTCACACACTGGAATCAAGATATTACACAATCCTTTCCTTCAGCAGTGACTCCATTAACTTTCCCACCACTGAAGTCTGGCTGACTGGCCTAAAATTGCCAGCCTCCTCCCTGCCACCACTTCTGTGAAGTGGGGATACATATGCCCTCCTCCAGAACCACTCCTGTTTCCAATAAACTGATAAACAGGACTGTTGGAGATGCAGCCAGTACCTTCCTAAGCAACCTTAATACTGTACCTTTGAATGCACCATCTGGCATCATTGCTTTGTCCAGTTTCAGATTAGCGAGTCACTTCAGGACACTCTCCTCTAAAAATGGACTAGTGTTCACCTCCCTCCCTCCAATGCTCCTGTTACTTTTTTGTGGCCCCCCCTTTCTCCTTCCTCTGTGAACACTGAACAAAAGTATTTGTTCAGGATGTCTTCCTTTCCTGGTCCCCTTGGCACAGTCCCCCCCTTTTCCTTTTTAATCTCACAATCCCACCCTGGTCTTCCTCCTTTCGCCTACATACTAAAATGTCTTGTCCCTCTGTCACTGCCTGGGCTATTCTCTCTTCAGTTTGCACCTTTGCATTTCTTACTGCTCTCCCTGCTGTCATCTGTCTCCCCTCATACACCTCCATGTCCTCCTCCCTCTGCACCTCCTTATACCTTCTGAATGCTACCCTTTTAGCCTTTACCTTTTCTGCTACCTCTGTCAAGAACCAAAGCAGTTTATTTTTCCTCTTGCATTTGCCTACTTGCGTGATGCAGAGGTTTATTACCTTCCCTATGGCCCTTTTTACTTTTCACCCTCTGTTGCTCCACCCCACCCAGGTCATCCTATAAACCTTCGCCCATCTTGTTTAGAATCCGTCTTCCTGAAGTCAAGGACCCTCATCATGTGTGGTTCAGTTCTGCAGCCGTCCTTATATTCAACCACATTGCATAGTGATCGCTGTTCCTCAGGTGGCCTCTTAATTTGAGGTCTGCAACACTGCCCCTGTTAGCAAGTACCAGGTCTAGTATTGCACCATCACAAGACACAGCCAGGAGGCTCCAATCTACATCCAACAGACTGAAGTCCCCCACCAGCAGCCCTTCCCCTTTTCTGCCATCCTGAATCTACATCTGGCAGATCTCAAGTCCCCCACCAGCAGCATTGCCCCCTTTTCGAACATCTGAAGTCCCCCATCTTGAAAAGAACCCACTGTTACAAAAAAACAATTACTTTCAGAAATTGGGAGTTTCAGGCGAAGGGGGGAAAGAGGTAGTATAGTGACTAGTGCGGTTCCCCAGGGCTCGGTTCTGCGGCCAACACTTTTCAATATATTGGTTGCCACAATGCAGACATCTGGCAGTATCTGGCTGTGCAAATATACAGACGATACCAAGATTGTCGCCATTGTCAACAATATTGAAGTGGCTAAAAAGCTACTGAAAGATAAAGCAACTGGAACTGTGGGCAGAAAAGAACAAACTGAAATTTAATGGGGACAAGTGCAGGGTAATGCACTTTGGACACAACAACCTCAGGCACACGCATTAGCTAAATAATAACATCATACAAGAAACAGATAATGAACGTGATCTGGGTGTTGTCATTTCAAACAAATTCAATTTTGAAGCACACACAAGGGCTACTGTTAAAGTGTCACAAAATCTTGGGCTATATCTTCAAGAATACAGAGTCAGGATACTGAGGTGACTGTGCCGCTGTATTCATCACTGGTGAGGCCCCACCTAGAGTTTTGTGCACCACAAAACATAGGGGACAGAAAACTAGTCGAAAGGGTGCAAAGAAAGGCAACCAAAAGAATTAGGAACATGCAAGATGTAGAGTAGGGGAAAGACTAAAAGAACTGGGACTATACAAAATACAGAAGTCTGAGCGGAGACCCTTGCCTATTATTCAGTGCAACAAAAAAATGCAGCTACATGGGAAACCATAGGTTTACGCAGGAAAGGCAATATTAGATCTCGATGAGGAAGACTTGTGTCGTTCTGAAGACTTGGAAGAGGCCCAAGAGGGAGTAGAGGAAGCAGAGGGCCTTGAAATCTAGAGAGTCGAAGAGCCGCCTGAGGCTCGGACTTTGACCGGAGGGGGCTCAGAACGAGCCCTGGAGCGAGACCGGTCCAACCTGGTGGAGCCTGAGCTACGGGCGTCTGAGGCCCAGTTCGGGGATCTGGACCTTGCCTTCTCCTGGTGTTTATGGGCCTTGGAAGAAGAACCGTCCCTGGAGGAAGGTTCTTGGTCTATCCTACTAAGTCTTTCTTCCAGCAGGTAAGCCTGAAGTGCCTTCTGACGGTGGATCCTGGTGCGGCTGTTGAACCCTTGGCAGAAAGTGCAGGCCTTGGTGTCGTGGTCCGGGCTTAAGCACCGCACACAGGAGGAATGAGGATCCTTAAAAGGGATCTGTTTTCTGCAGGCACACTTGTAAAGGTGTCCCTCGAGTGAAGGAGTTGGAGAGAACATCATTTTTGAGAAACTCTTGAAGTTCTAAGACGTCGTGCACTAGGTAGAAACCGAGAGACCGATGCCGGCGAGTTGACGGCGGGAAAAGAACTGTGGATTCTGAGGGACTGCCCCCTTATGTACTATGCCTGATGTCAGGGGCAGGACCGACGTTGGGGGCGGTCCCTGCTGAATACTGCTAGCTAGAAAATTTCCGTGGGGTCCTGGCGCCTGCCGGCTTCAGTCCTAATGGTGTAACCTGCTGCAAGAGCTGTTTCTCGAAGTAAGATCTGCCTCACCCAGAGGGTGATATCCATATAGAACTCACTGCCAGAAAATGTGGCAATCAGTGATATGATGGAAACCTTCAAAAAATCTCTAGATATACATATGGGTGCACAGAAATATGAGTACTTCCACTGAAAAGTGGTGAGTTAATAAAAGGTCTTGAACCTCCTAAAACTCCTAAAACATCTATGAACCCTCGATAAGATAAAAATGAGAATGCCTGCAATAAGGAATAATGCTCAGAGTAGCACAAACAAATCTGCCTAATGCCATTACATAAGCAATAAGACACGACGGTGTGAACCACACTCCCAGGGGCACAGTTAGGCATGCGAGTGCTGGCTTCCTTGGGAGTGCAATTATCACAGTTGCACATCCCCCGAGTGTCTTACTGCACTTATAAAATGGAAAGCTAAGAAATGTTATTAACATAGCAAAAATTAAACAGAGAAATACAACCAATTTAATGAAAATTTGGTGAGACAAAAAGATAAAACAGTTCCTCTGCCAAAGTTGCCAATATGGGACACTGCCTGGTGCTTTTTTTGTTGTTAATTTTCAGTAGCCTTTCCTCATCATTCACTAGCACGTTCTTTTAATTTTCATGTCTCATATGCTCTCCTCTATCACACACTGCCAAACACACGATTGTTAACATCCTACACGGCCATACACACACTTAAGCAATAATGCCCGACAGGGTGTGTGTCGTGCTGGGATAACGTCACGCCTCAGGTGGTTGGACATGAGGCCGCAGGCCGAGTGCGTCCAATAACTGAGGCGTGACCTTATCCCAAACGACACACACCCTGGAGGGCATTATTGCTATTATACAATGGCTCGTTGTTATGCAGAATAAACAAAATCATTTTAAAGATGTTTTTGTGTGGAAAAATATTTTGGTTTTTTAAAAGAAGATGAAACAATGAAGCACATCAAGTACATCAAAGGCAGCACATAATCAAGCAAAAGTTCATCTACAGGTTCACAGTGAGGCTGAGACTACAGCTGTGATGTTGTACTGGGATAAAGTACAGTTACATAAGAACTTACTGTAACAGTAGATCTTCAAGAACAGCTCTTGCAGCAGGTTACACCATTAGGACTGAAGCCGGCAGGCACCAGGACCCCACGGAAAAATTCTAGCTAGCAATATCCAGTGGGGGACCGCCCCCGACGTCGGCCCCTCCCCAATGTCAGGCATGACATAAAAGGGGGCGGTTCCCCAGCATCTCCAGTTCTCCCGCCGGAGACTCCTGGCCCAAAGGTGACATCTGAAGGGGAGACAGAGGATCCGCTTCCAAAGGAAGGTTTGTAATAGGTGTCAAAATACGCCGTGGCCTAGAAACTAGGTCAGAAGACTCAACCTCCAGAGGGGAAGGTGGGAGGGAAACTACCTGCTGCAAGAGCTGTTCTCGAAGATCTACTGTTACGGAAGTTCTTACGTAACTGTACTATCTTACTTCAAGAAACAGCTCTTGCAGCAGGTTACACCATTAGGACTGATTCCCAAGCAGTAAGGGACCAAGTGGTTATTGGGAGGAGGAAAAACTCCAAGCTTCAGGACAAAAGTCCCTGAAGGACCACCAAGCTGAAACCAGCTCTGCTCCTAGAGGCAATATCCAAACTGTAGTGCCTGATGAATGTGTGTACAGTGCTCCAGGTCGCTGCTGCACAGATGGCTGAAGTGGAAACATTTTTGAGTGCAGCAAAGGAGGTAGCCACCACCCCTAGTAGAGTGGCCCTTCACCAAGCCCCGGTGAGGGTTTATTGCGCTTCTGATAACAGAACATAATGCACTTTACTAGCCATCTAGAAAGCAACTGTTTGGAAACAGGAGCACCGATCATCCTCTGTGCGTAGGAAACAAAGAGCTGATCCGAAGTCCGATGGGCTTTGGTTCTGGTCAGATAATATCTGAGACACCTATGCACATCCAAGGTGTGCAACAGGGCTTCCCCCCTGTTACTGTGATTCGGGTAATACACCAGTAGGTCGATATCCTGGTTGAGTGTGACAGCCGAGACCACCTTAGGAAGGAACTTAGGATTTGTTCTTAAGGACACCCTGTCCTTGTGAAAAACCAAATAAGAATCCTTGCACATGAGTGCATGAAGCTCAGAAACTCTTCTGGCTGAAGTAACAGCAACTAAAAGGAGCGTCTTCCAAGCGAGGAGACGCTGCTCGCAATCTGTGACTGGTTCAAAAGGGGACAGCGTTAAGCTGCTATAGAACAAAAATAAGATCCCAAGGTAGAACCGGGTCTTTGATGGGAGGTCTCAAATGCAGGATGCCATGCAGAAAGGCGCAAGAAGCCTCTAATTGAGCTAGAGACCTGTGACCTATCAGAGAATGGTACGCTGAAATAGTGCATAGATGGACCTTAATGGAGGAATAGGCAAGTCCTGCCTCGTAGAGGGATAGGAGGTAGTCCAAAACAGACCTTACAGAGCACTCCAATGGGATCAAAGCTCGAGCCTGAGCCCAAATACAAAATCTATGCCACTTCATGGTGTAAGTAACATGAGTGGAGGGTTTTCTGGCTGCCATCAGAATGTCCGCAACTTCCTGAGACCCCGTATCTCAGGACTGCCATGTCCTTAGGAGCCAGGCATGCAGGTTCAGAGACCGAAGATCCGGATGGACCAAGGAGCCTGTCTCCTGGGATAGAAGGTGAGAGCAAAATGGCAGAGGCACTGGAGGTTCCTGGGCCAGCTGATGCAACAAAGGGAACCAAATCTGCCTTGGCCAAAAGGGTGCTACTAGAATAAGGCACGCTTACTCTTGATGGAACTTCAATAGAACCCTCTGGATCAAAGGAAAGGGCGGGAAAGCGTAGAGAAACCTGCCCATCCAAGAGAGGGACAACGCGCCTCGCCAGAATACACAAGGCACTGGATCTAGCGAGCGGAAATTGGGCAGTTTTGCGTTGAACAGGGACGCAAAGAGGTCTAATTCTGGTGTCCCCCATCTGTGGAACAGGTCCTTTTCGACTTCCTGAAGCAGTTGCCACTCGTGGACCCTGGCCAGTGATCGGCTTAGGCTATCTGCGATAGTGTTGTCCACACCAGGAACATGTACTGCAATGATGTGTGCGCCGTGTTGCAATACCCAATTCCAAACCCTTTGAGCCTCCCTGCAAATGGGGTAGGAACGAGTGCCTCCTTGTTTGTTGAGATAGTACATCACCACAGTATTGTCTGTTTGTACCAGAAGAGTACTCTGTGGAATCTCCATCTGGAATGCCTGTAGGGCATACAGGACAGCTCTCATCTCCAGGATGTTTATGTGAAGTTGGGACTCTAGAGACAACCAGGAGACTTGAGTCCTGACCCCGTTGAGGTGAGCTCCCCATCCGGACCCTGAGGCGTCCGTGGAGAGAGTCGCTGAAGGAGGTGGCGCAGTGATGGGGACTCCCATCGAGAGGTGGTCTGGGACGAGGCACCAATGCCAGTCTTGGATGACTGCGTTCGTGATCCGGACGGGATGCTGCAGATGATCCTGCTTTTGGTCCCACTGTGCTCTCAGCATCCACTGGGTATCTGCATATGGAGTCGAGCTAGGGGAACCGTCACAATGGCAGCTGCCATGTGACCGAGCAGGCAAAGGTTGGTGCGGGCTGGTACCATCTTCTTTTCCTTTATGTCCCTTATGAGGGATCTGATGTGTTCCGCCCTGTCCTGGGGAAGGAATGCCCCTCCCTGAATTGTGTCCAGAACCGTTCCTATAAAGAGCAAATTCTGAGACGGAACAAGGCATGACTTCTCCTAATTGATAGTGTATTGCGGACATCAGGGCCTCCCGTGAGGGTGCCATGAGGAGCCAGTCATCTAGGTACAGGAACATGTAGTGGCCTCTTCTCCTGAGAGCTGCTGCCATGGCTGCCATACACTTCGTGAACACTCAAGGTGCCGAAGACAGTCCGAAGGGGAGGGCTCGGGACTGGTAGTGGTGCCCCAGAAACTCAAAGCACAGAAATCTGCGGTGTGCCTGAGCGATCTGGAGGTGTAGATAAGCGTCTTGCATGTCCAGCGACGCTAGCCATGCGCCCTCTTTGAGCATGGAAATGAGACCTGGCAGAGTCACCATGTGGAAATGCTTGTATAGCACAAAGTTGTTGAGATCACTGAGATCCAAAATCGGGCGCAAGTCCCCTGATTTCTTTGGAACCAGGAAGAAGTGGGAATAGTAGCCTTTTCCTCTCTGGTTCAGTGGAACATGTTCTATGGCCTCTTTGTGCAGAAGGGCCAAGATCTCTTGTTGAATAAGCAGAGCGTGCTGACCCGAGTAACGGGAGAGAAGGTGGGGTATGGATGGCAGGTGATCGAGGAACTCTATAGAATGGCATCGTTCGACCAAATGCAACACCCACCAGTCGGAGGTGGTCCTCTGTCATCCTGAAAGGTGATGAGAGATGCGACCCCCGACCTTCTCGACCCTTTGATCCAGAGGGAGGGGCGAGGGCTGGGAAGGAGTCATGCTGTGGTGGTGTTGGCCCCAGCGGGCTGGGCTGCTTTGGAATGCTTCGGGCCCTGGCCCAAGGGGAACCTGGCTTGATTCTTACAGCCGAAGTTGCCCCTGGGTTGCTGGCCGGAACATGGCTGTTGCCTTTGTTGGCGGCCACGAAAGCGATTCTGGTTCCTATGAAAGAACCCAGATTTAGGTCTATACATAGCTTGTACAGCCCTGACAGCCTTTATTTATTTATTTATTTAGCTTTTGTTGGCCAGGTAAGTGCACTAGACAAATCCTGCCTATTTTCAGGCACGACCCGGGGGAGGGGGATACAGATGAATGCCAACTGACCTTGAACCACATTAAGCTGTTCCATTAAGCCTTCCCAGCGTCCTGCAATTTGGTGATGACCTTCTCAGACTCTTCACCAAAGTGGACTGCTCCATTATAAGGGATGTCCAGGAGATCCTTCTGGATGTCTGGGATAACTCCGGAGACCCTCAGCCATGAGCGTCTCCGGAGACAAATGCCTGTAGCTGCTCCCCTGGCTGCCGAGTCCGCTGAGTCGTAAGCGACTCGTAGAACCTGGGTCCCACGTCAGACCCAATTTGGAGGAGGTTTAACGGCTCCTCCTTCTTTTCGCCATCCAGAAGATCTTTAAGAAGGTCTTGGCCCTGATACCAAAGGGCGTTCTGAAATTGCACCATGTGCGTCAGATAGTTCAAAGACCTAATACAGCATGTAGCAGCCACATACACTCGTCTTCCCATGGAATCTAATTGCTTAGATTCCTGGTCCGGAGGCTGGGTGCTCAAATGTTGAGGCTGCTGGGACTTGTCATGAGATGCAGTAATAACCAGCGAGTCAGCCAGGGGTTGTTGCGCCAAATACTGGTCCTCCGTAGGAGCCCTGTACAGGCGGTCAGCCTTTTTTGGAACAGCCAGTGTGGAATGCGGACGTTTCCAAGCTGCCTTGGTGATGTCCACCAAAGGTGGGACCATCACATGCTTCACGTCCTTCTGCTTGAGGTAACTGGCAAGGCGTCGTCTCTCGGGGGCTAGCTCTTCGGTCTCCCATCCCATATTGTCCTGGATGTGCCTCATGATTTCTGAGAAGGAGGGATCATCCGGGGGCGACCTTGGGAGGTCCTGTGGGTCTGGTGATGGGGGACTGAAAGGAGATGGAGACCTGGAAATGTCGGACGTATCCAGTCTGGAGTCATCTCCCAATGACCAGCGTCTACCCCGGCTCGCTTCGGGCTCGGAGACCCTGAGGGGGAACGTAAAGGGCGTTTCCTGTCTCTGGATCTGCCCTGAGGAGGTGGAGTAGGCTCCTTGGGGGTTGGGGGTCTGTCACCTGCGGCACCCCTAGGAAGAGGTGGAGGTGGTGTAGGAGACTGAGGCTTAGGGAGATCCACGTCCTTCTTGATGGTTTCCCACCAGAAGGTGAACAAATACTTCACCTCCTGGATATTCATGCCTAATGACGGACCCAAGCGTCGGTGTGCTTCCTAATAAATCGGTCGGGCATGGGTGTGGAGCCTGTAAGTCGGGCTCGGGCGTCTGGTACCGAGGAAGCACTGGATCCGGCTCCCTGGGCAAGCTGGCGTCCTCTGTGTCACCCATCTAGTCATCTGATGGCGCAGTTGCCTCTACGCCTGAGGATCCCTGACGTCCAGTGTCCACCGGCGTCAGTGTAGTGGTTGTTTGCCTTTCAGGTGTCAGGTCGGACGCCTTCTTAGCCTCAGTCGTCCACTTAAGGGATGTCAGCTCGGAGGTCTTCTTGGGAGGTTTGGAGACGGACCTGAAGTCGGTGTCCCGGCAACGGTCAGACGCACCTCTAGATTTAGAAGAAGACTTCTTATGCCTGTCCGAAGAAGCAGGCTTAGAGGCATCTGTTGCCCGGGAGATCTTGCGCGGGTGCAGGGAGGCGGAGGAGCCCCCTCAAGACCTTACCTTTACCGGGGGAGGCTGGGAGTGAGCCCAGGAAGGAGATCTGTCGGACCGGGCAAAGCTGGAGCTGGTCGACTCTGAGGCCCTGCTTGGAGATTTTGCTCTGTCCGAGTCCCTATGTTTGTCCCGGTGCTTCTCAGACTTACGAGAAGGTTCTCCTCTGGAAGGTCTTTTCTGCATCTTTTTGAGTTTCTCTTTGATGAGGAATCCCTGAAGGGCCTTTTGGTGGTGGATCCGGGTCCTGCTATTGAACTGCTGGCAAACAAGAGCAGGCCTGGGTGTCGTGCTCCGGGCCCAGACCCCTGACACAGGCAGAGTGATGGTCTGCAAAGGGGATCTGCTTGCTGCAGGCGCACTTAGAGGGACGTCCGTCGGGAGGAGGAGTGGAAGAAGCAGACATGGAGTAAAGTTTTTGAAGAAAATTAAAGATTTCACGTGTCATAGAGAAGGCTTCCATGAGGCCAATGCTGGCGAGTCGATGGCGGGAAAAGAACTGGGGATGCTGGGGGACCACCCCCTTTTATGTCATGCCTGACGTCGGGAAGGGGCAGACGTCAGGAGCGGTCCCCCGCTGGATATTGCTAGCTAGAATTTTTCTGTGCGGTCCTGGCGCCTGCCGGCTTCAGTCCTAATGGTGTAACCTGCTGCAAGAGCTGTTTCTCGAAGTAAGATCATCACGGGTCCAGCCCAAGACTGACCAATCAGAGTCCAGGATTTTTCTTGCCATTGTATAATTAACATTTGAAAGCTTAGCTGGGGCAAGACAGAAACGATCCAACAGTGCTGCTGACAGCGGTCAATTACAATGATTGTGTGGCTGTTTAATAAGCAGTTCTCTGTCCCCCCCAACCCCAACCGTTAAATTTCCAATTACTTAAAGTAATGCATGGAAGGAATCGCCGCTGAGTCAAGAGGAGATGACCAGCAATGTTTCCAATCTGAGCGTCAAGGCACTAATGGCATGCTGGTCTAGCCAGCAGCATGCTACCATCTGCAGTAGCAAGCTGTAAGAAAGTACTGCTGGTCTGTGTGAGCTGCTGGAGGTGAGGGACCCGACAGCTCAAAGTGTGCATAGCAAGGGCAAGTGATTCTCTAGATGTACATTTTTTTTTTTTTTTAAATGAAGTAGTAGACTGAGAAGTCCTGGCAGCCTTGCCACCAACACGCTACCATCTGTGGCAGAAATATTCAAGAAAATATCAGTGGTCTGTGTGGACTCGAGAGTCGGCTTACATGGAGGTGAACAAGCAAGTCAGGGTGTTGAAATCTGGGCTAGCAGTGCAATTCCAAACCACAGAAGTTAGTGACTTCCATATTTAAGGTAATCTGAAATGTTATAACAATAAACCTTTGATATCCTGACACCACGTGATCGAGCAGGAGAAGCAGTGTAGCAGGCAACACTACAAAAAAAAATAACATTGTTATACTAGTTTTTCCTACTTGTGTATGGTAACTGTGGAAGTGTAAGTTTAGGATTCTGTCATTTTACTTTTGCTGTGGCTACTGACTACCTAATAAAAAAACAATTGCTTTTTTGTTAATTAAAATTTTATACTGTGGCACTAGGATTTCCATATGTTTTACGTCCTGGTTGGCAGGACTTGTGTTTTTATAGTGCCTTTTGCTCTCATAATGCACTCGTCCTAGCCAATCAGGAAACGAGATTTTCCTTACTCATTTTATAAGCTCCGTTAAGCTCTAATGGTATTCACATGAGCACGTACACGAGGGTCTTTAGTGCTCCACCGCCACCACAAGACTTCATAAGTTTATACGATTTTGACAGTATGACCGGCTCATGAAGTAGTACTGGACAAGATGACATGGATACAATGCAGTATTTTTCACTGCACAGTGGATGTGACTGTGTCAGGGTTGATCATTACTCAAATGCAAAAGGATGATCATGTGAGACAAGACTCTTGCTGGCAGCATGCTGATGGGATTGAAATAAGAAAAGCAGCAACCTACACGTTACTAATTTCATTCTCAGCCCATTATGCCTGCAGGTGAGGGGTTGGGTCAACTGGTACTGTAGATTTTGTTGGCATGCTCCTAGCACAGATGTGTCTTATCAGTTCTTCATGCAGGGCTGGAAACTTGGTTGTCATCCAAAGAGTCACTAATGGGAAATTAAGCAACAAAACACTGTATAATGTAACTGGTAACTTCTAAGCTACGCTACACTGAAACTAGAACAAAATTCTTCTCAAGTGCTCTGACAGAATAATTTTTTTTTTTTTTAAACTTCCTTTTTTATTGGTTTAAAACACATACAGATAAAAATGGTACAAACACAGCAACACAGTGCTACAGTGATGTTAAATAGTTCATTATACAGCACAGTTAACTTGATTGGCTTCAGAGCCTTATGAAATTTCTCTCATCAGTCATTGGAAGCTGAGGGGGTCCAGTTTTTCCAGCGAGTCATTAACAGTGGACAATCTAAACTGGTACTCATCTGCCCACAGTTATAGCAAAGCAATTAGGTGTTCTATTCTTCTGATGACTTTGAGCCCGAGGAATAAATTGGCTTGAGAGGGTGGCATGGAGATTAACCACTCACTGGTGATAGTTTTTAAGGCTATGGTCAGCAGTAGCGGAAAGATGTAGGTCTCATGTTTTTGTAAGATGTAGGCCTAATGTTTTTGTACAGCTTTGTGAGTAAACGCTCCCAAAACAAGAGCCGTAAAGGTCTATGGTACAGGTGTGGGGAGGGCTCAGTTCAGAAAAGTACAGTTACATAAGAACGTACCGTAAAGTACAGTTACGTAAGAACGTACCATAACAGCAGATCTTCGAGAGAGGCTCTTGCAGTAGGTATTCACAAATAGGACTAAGTCACCAGGAGCTAGGACCCCATGGAAAAATCTCTAGCTAGCAGTCTCTGGCAAGGGAATGCCCCCACGTCAGGTGACCAGCGTCAGCCAATGTCGGTATAAAGTGGTGCTACCCCATGCCCGCCCTCCAGTTCTTTCCCAAGTGCCAAAGGTCTGACAGGATAGAAGAGGATATGCCCCCAGAGACGAAAAGAAGAAACTGAAGGGGACAGAGGGAGGGAAGGTAAAACCTACTGCAAGAGCCTCTCTCGAAGATAGTACCATTACGTAAGAACTTACTGTAATAGTAGATCTTCGAGAGTAGCTCTTGCAGCAGGTAACACAAGTAGGACTGCCGCCACCTGGTGGCGGTTCTTGGCAATTTTTTCTTCCAGCAGTACTGACATGGGAACGCCTCCACCGACGTCCGGCTCCACCCCCTGGCCACCCTATATAAAGAAGGAATTCCCCACGTACTCCAGTTCTTGTACACCCCCCATCAGGCAGAGAGATCACAACAGGCGATAATCAGAAATCATGACCCAAACTTTTTCTTCATAAGAGGAAAGGCCAGCCCGGAAAAGGCCTGATCCCTTGGGGAAGGAGAGCTGGAAATACACCTGCTGCAAGAGCTTCTCTCGAAGATCTATTGTTACTGTAAGTTTTTATGTAACTGCACTATCTTACTTTGAGAAGAAACTCTTGCAGCAGGTAACACAAGTAGGACTGATTCCCAAGCAGTATCAACTTATAACAACCCCTGAGAGAGGGAACAATTTGGAAAAAAACAGGAGGAACAGGAACAGAGAGGGTCCCTCAGGAAACCAGGCCCTGCAAGACTGTGAGGCCAAAACCTGTTCTGCGTCCGGAAATGTCAAGGCTGTAATGCCTGACGAAGGTATGAACAGAACTCCAGGTAGAGGCAGCACAAATATCAGCTGCAGGTACCCGCTTCAGCGCCACAAAGGAAGCTGCAACTGCCCTGGTAGAATGAGCTCTAACTGGCCCCGGGGTAGACCTGTTGTGCTTCTGATAACAAAAGGTAATGCAATGAACCAACCAGCATCTGTTTGGTGACTGGGTGACCTAATAAACTTTGAGCAAAAGATACAAAGAGCTGATCAGATTTCCTGTCCAGGTAACATCGAAGAGCCCTGTGGACATCCAAGGAGTGAAGCAGGGCCCCAGCAGATGTTCTGAGTAATACACGGGAAGATGAGCGGATTGGTTCAGGGTGAGCTCTGAAACCACTTTCGGTAGTAACTTCGGGTTAGTGCGAAGGTCAACCCTATCCTTATGGAAGACAAGGTAGGATTCTTTACACACGAGGGCCTGAAGCTCTGAAATGCGCCTCGCTGAAGTAATGGCTACCAAAAGCATAGTCTTCCAGGAGAGGAAACAAAGCTCAGTCTCTACAGCCGGTTCGAAGGGGGAGAGGGAGCGTAAGCTTCTGTAGGATGAAAAGGAGATCCCAAGGGAGTACAGGATCCCAGATGGGAGGTCTGAGATGCAGAATACCTCGCAGAAAAGCCTTAGAAACCTCCATCTGAGCCACCGTCTTATCCAGCACTGGCAAGTGATAAGCGGAGATGGCAGCCAGGTGTACTCTGATGGAGGAGTAACTGAGACCTGACTCCAAAAGGGAAAGCAGGTATTCTAAAACGGAGTTAACCGGACATATCAGGGGGCCGACCCTCTTGGCTGTGGCCCAGATGCAGAAATGTTTCTACTTCATAGCGTAAGTGACCCTGGTGGCAGGCTTACGCGCCTCAACCAGAACTTGCGCTACTTTGATCGGACACACCAAATCTGGCTTTAGCTCGGTCCTGAGTAGCCAGGCATGCAGATGAAGAGAGCGCAGATTTGGAAAGATCAGGGACCAGCTGTCCTGGGACAGAAAATGAGAGGAGAGTGGAAGAGGCAGCGGAGGCTTTGCGGCTAAGTGCTGAAGCAAATGAAACTAAATCTGATGAGGCCACAGCAGAGCTATCAGAATGAGGGTGGACAATTCTGACTGTGCCTTGAGAACCTTCTGCAAGAGTGGGAAGGGAGGAAACACATAGAGAAGCCTCCCTTTCCAGGAGAGGGACAACGAATCTTGCCAAAAAGTTCCAGGCTCTGGACCTAGTGAGCAGAAACTGGGCAGTTTTGTGTTCAATTGTGATGCGAAGAGATCCAGCTCTGGCATCCCCCACTGGCAGAAGATTTGATCTGCAGCTTCTTAAAGCAGCTCCCAATCGTGAGCCTGCGACTTTGTCCTGCTGAGCGCATCGGCCAACACGTTTTGTTCCCCTGGAACGTGTACTGCCGTTAACATGAGATGATCCTCCAGAGACCAATCCCACACCCGCATGGCTTCCTGGCAGAGGGGATAAGAGTGTGTGCCACCCTATTTATTGATGCAGAACATCACCGAAGTGTTGTCTGCCTGGACCAACAGGTGGCCCAGCACTAGGACCAAGACCAGGGCCTGAAGGACATAAAGCATTGCTCTCCGCTCCAGAACACTGATGTGCAGATCTTCCTCTATTGGGGACCAAGAGCCTTGAGTGCGATGTGTCTCCAAGTGGGCGCCCCATCCTGAGGATGACGTGTCCGTGGTCAAAATCTGGGTCAGCGCCCCTGTGTGGAAGGGGACACCCGCCAACAAATTTTGTGACGACATCCACCAGCATAATTCCTGGCAGACTGGCTCTGAGATCCGGATCAAGGTGTCCAAGCTGTCTAGTGTTTGATCCCACTGAACCCTTAAAGACCACTAAATGGTTCTCATGCATTGTCGCGCCAGAGGGACCGAAACTATGGTGGCTGCCATGTGCCCTAACAGCCTGAGGAGGAGTCTTACGGGGACTCTTGAGGTTGTACAGATTTGGTACGCCAGGACCTGCATCTGACCTGCTCTGTCGGAGGGAAGAAACACCTTTCAGAGGGTGGAATCCAGAAGAGCTCCAATGAACTGAACAGGAGGTTCTGGGATGGGAGAAGTTGAGACTTGTCCCTGTTGACCATAATTCCCAAGCACTGAAACAGCGAGATGGAGTCCCTATTGGTTTCCAACAGGCGGGACCTGGATGGAGCCAGTCATCGAGGTAAAGAAACACAAAGTGGTCCACTCTCCACATTGCCACGGCAACCACTGCCAGGCACTTGGTGAAGACCCTGGGGGCTAAAGAGAGACCGAAGGGAACGACTCTGAACTGACAGTCCTTGTCTTCGAACTTGAACCTCAGAAATCTCCGATAACCCGTGGCGACAGGGATATGCAAGTAGGCATCTTACATGTCCAGTGATGCCAGCCAGTTTCCCGCTGAAATGAGGGGCAGGAGAGTGGAAGGAGACCATATGGAATCTCCAGTAGGAGACCCATTGGTTCAGATCACTGAGGTCCAGAATAGGCCTGAGATCTCCCGACTTCTTCGGGACTAGGAAGAAGTGGGAGAAGAACCCTCTCTCTCGCTCGGCCGGGGGTACTGGCTCGATGGCATTTTTGTCCAAAAGGGATATGATCTCCCTTCTTATCAGCGCCCAGTGTTCCCTGGGATAATGAGATGGGGTGGTGGTGCGTCCGGTGGAATGGCACCAAACTCGATGGAGTGCCCAAACTCCATGAGCTCGGGGACCCACTGGTCGGAGGTCAATTGACTCCAGGCATCTGCGTAGAGGGAAAAGCGACCTCCGACCGGCTCCCCTGATGAGGTGTCTAGGGAAGGAAGGCAGCCTGGATAGTCAGGCAGTGGTAGGGGGAGGGAGGGTGGCAGTGGCTGCCTTGGCCTGTCTACAGGCTGAGGCGGAAGATCCTCAGGCTCCGCCCCGCGACTGAAGCCACCTCGCTGCCAGTGTGGCTGGAAGCGAGGTTGCTGAGGCTGATGTCCCCCACGGCCACGAAGACAGGGATTTCGAGGTCACACCTGTTTCGGGCAGTACATGGACTGCACGGTTCGGATGGCCTTGCTGGAGTCCTGCAGCCTGGTGATGATCTTCTCTGTGTCCTCGCCAAAGAGAACGAAGCCCTTGAAGGGAGCGTCCAGAATGTTCATCTGAACATCTGGATCGAACCCAGAAACCCGAAGCCAAGCATGGCGTCGGAGGCAAATGCCCGGGGCGGCCGCCCTTGAAGAGGTGTCCGCAGAGTCATAGGCCGACCTCAGAACGTGGGTACCCAAGTCTGAGCTGGTCTGAAGCAGTTTCGCAAGCTTTGCCCACTGAGGGCAATCGGGCATGCTTTGCACAATGTCCAATCCCTGTTCCCAAAGGGTGTTTTGGAATTGGACCATGTGGGTCAGGAAGTTGGGACTCCTGATACTGCAGGTGGCAGCAGAGTACACCTTGTGCCCCATGGAATCCAGCTGCTTTGACTCCCTGTCAGGGGGCTGGGTGCTCAGGTGTTTGGGCCTCTGAGAATGGTCCTGAGCTGCCGAAATCACCACTGAGTCTGCTGCGGGTGGTTCGGCCAAGAAGGGGCGATCCTTAGTGGCCTGGCAGAGCCGATGAGCCTTCTTGGGCACAGCAGAGGAGGAGTGAGGGCGCTTCCAGGTAGCGAACGTGACATCCTCAAAGGTGTTGACCATGGCAGGGATGACCACCAGCTTAGGGTCTTTTTGGCAGAGGTATTTAGCCAGCTGCAGTCGCTCGGGGTCCAGGGCCTCAGTGCCCCAGCCCATGTTGGCCTGGATGTGCCTTGTCACCTCCATGAAGCTGGAGTCATCCGGAGGGGATTTTGGGTGTTTCTCTGTGTCCCCTAAGTCCTGATCAATGTCAGAGTCCACACGAGATATGTTGGAGTCTACGTAAGAATCGGAGGTCAAGGAGGATGGGGACCTGTGTCGTCTCCTCTTGTGCCTCTTGTCCGGAGAGGGAGAGTGAGAGGAACTGCTGGACCTGGGCCTCCTACGCCTCTTATCTGTAGGTTTCTTGGGTGCTGGCTCCTTCCCTGCCTCTTGGTCAGATGGCTCAGAGTCATAAGGCACTGGAACCGGAGTGGGCATGGGAGGAGGTGCCCCCACTGGGAGATTTCGCTTAACCGTGTCCCACCAGTGGAAGATAAGCTCCTTAACCTGTGAAAGGTTCAATTTAGGGAACCCGTGGGGAGCACTGAGCCTGTACTGGCGCCGCCGACGGCGCGCCGGCGTTGGGTCCAAACCCTTGTTGCTGATGTCGGTAGGCACGGGTGTAGGTCTAAGGGGCGGCGTCGGAGGGGCATCAGCTCCCCCGTCAGGTGGACCGGCAACTGTGGCGAAGGGGTCTCAAAACGGATGCTGGAACGTGCTGGGGTGGCCGGCGTTGGAAGGACTTTGACCAGCGGCAGGACGGCCTTTGTCAGGGCGGTGGCCGGAGGGGCCTCGGGCGGACTTCGGTCCGGCGTCCGCTTGTCCTTAGAGTCAGATGGACGTCCCTCAGAGGCGTGAGCCTTGGGACGGTCGGACTTATGTTTTGAGGATTTTTCGACCGAGTGTCGGTCAGCTGCCAGAGAGGGGCACCGGTCTGAATCCTTAGATTTTAGTGGCAAGGATGAGGCCCTGCCGCCGGAAGACCCGGAGGCCTTGCTCGACTCCTGGCAGCTGCCCTTGGAAGAGGAGACCGAGTGGGGGGAGGACTTACCTGTCCCTAGCAAGAGAGCCTTCTTGGCAGGCGGACGCACCTTCAGAGGCTGTAGGGTGGTCCCTGAGGACTTGGCCATGGCAGAGACAGTGGATGATTTGAGGGTTGTGAGGCGGGAATCATGCCCTGATGACCCCGACTTCAAGCCCGAGGACCTGGGCCTAGAGTTGGAGTCAGGACCTCTCTTTCTCCTGGTGCTCCTGATGTTTGTGGTGCTTGTGGGTGGGAGGGTGATCAGATTCCCGAGGACGAGGCGCGTTCCATCGTGGCCAGTTTCGACTCCGCTAAAAAGTGGGAAAAAGATTTCTGACATCTGATACGCGTTCGGGAGCTGAAGACCTGGAAATGGGGATAGGCGCCAGTGTCATGCCCAAGGCAGAAAAGACATGCAGAATGGGTGTCCTTAGGGGGTATTTGTCACCCACAGGAGCACTTGTTGACGTTCCGCTTGGAGGAAGAGGACACAGATGTGAAAAACCTATGTTAGAAATGGTGGAGAAGGAATAGAGAGCGGTCGGCACAGCAAGCGGAAACCGAAGGTGAACTAACCCTGACTGTGCGGCGGGAAAGAACTGGAGCACGTGGGGAGCTCCTCCCTTACAGAGGGTGACATCGGGGGTGGAGCTATCAGTGGGGCGTTCTCACATCGGTACTGCTGGAAGAAAACTGCCAAACTGTCATGTAGGAGTCTGTCCTATTTTAGATTAACTTGTTGCAAGAGCTTCCTCTCGAAATAAGATCTACTGTTATGGTAAGTTCTTACGTAACTGTACTATCTTACTTCAAGAGGTCTCTTGCAGTAGGTATTCACAACTAGGACTGAGTCCCAAGCAGTCTGGAACAAGGATAAACCGGGAGGAGGAAACATCGTCCACAAATGACTGGATTCTAATCAGGGCTCACGAACGGAGTCCCTGTAAAACAGCCAACCCGAAGCCTGCTCTGCGGCGAGAGGCAATGTCCAAACTGCAATGTTTCGTGGAAGTATGGACAAAAGTCTAAGTTGCGGATGCACAGATTTCTGCCACTGACACATTCCTGAAACAAGCGGCGGAGGCAGCGACCCCTCTGGTGGAGTGATCTCTGACTTGACCCGGTAGGGTTTTGTGATACTTGTCGTAACAAAGTGATACAATTCGCTAACCACTTAGAGAAGCACTGTTTAGAAACAGGGTTGCATTCTCTTATGAGTGAAAGAAAAAAGCTGATCAGTTTTTCTGAGATCCTTAGTCCTGTTAGTGTAGTATCTCAGAATCCTGTGTACATCCAATGTATGCAAAAGGTATCCTCCCTGATTGGATAATCGGAAATCCTCTGAGCAGAGGTAATGGCCACAAGGAAAAGTGTGTTCCAAGAAAGAAACTAACTCTGCCTCTGCTGCCGGTTCGAAGGGAGGCAGTGTAATCTTTTCCAAGATAAAGTTTAAATCCCAAAGGGGAGCAGGATTACGAACTGGGGGCCTTAAATGAAGGACCCCTTTCAAGAAAGTCTTGGAGACTTCTAGTTGTGCTAAAGTCCGGTCTCCAAAGGGGATATGGCAGGCAGAAATGGCTGCCATATGGACATTCATAGAAGAGTAGCTGAGGCCCAAGTCGTAGAGATGACTCAAGTAGTCTAATACCTTATTAGTTGGGCAGGAAAACGGTTCCAAATCCTTGGATCCAGCCCAAATAGCGAAGCATTTCCACTTCATGGCATAAGTGGACCTGGTGGAAGGCTTTCTGGCCTCCACCAGGATGTCTGCTACCTCGGGGGAAACTCCGAAATGAGCCCTAGCTACGTCTGAAGGAGCCATGCGTGAAGGTGAAGAGACTTGAGGCCTGGATGGATCAGGGTCCCCTGCTCCTGGGTCAGCAGGTGTTGCGACAGTGGTAGAGGAAGAGGAGGTTCCTCTGAAAACTGTTGCAGGAGAGAACCACACTTGCCTCAATCAAAAAGGAGCGATGAGGATCATTCGTGGTCCTTCTGACCTTAGCTTGTTGAGCACTCATGGGCTCAGAGGGATCGAAGGGAATGCATAAAGGAATTTTTCCTTCCAGCACAGAGACAGTGCGTCCCAACAAAAAAACGTCTTGCCTTGGAGTGAGCGAGCAGAAGACGGGAAGCTTTGCATTGTCGGGGGAGGTGAAGAGGTCTATTTGAAGAGTCCCCCAGAGCTGGAAGACATCGTCTAGCACAACCTGGTCAAGCTCCCATTCGTGAGACTTGGCTGTCGAGCGGCTTAAAGCGTCCTAGAGAGTGTTCTCTATCCCGGGCATGTGGACTGCCGTCAGATAGAGGCTGTGCTGGGATGCCCAGTACCAGACTCTCATTGCTTCCCTGCAGAGGGAGTAGGAATGGGTTCCCCCTTGTTTGTTGAGGTACCAGACAACACACATCTGACTGTACTAGGAGGTGACTAGGAAGAACAACTGGGAGAAAAGCCTGGAGAGCATAGAGGACTGCCCTCAGCTCGAGAACGTTTATGTGAAGTCTTTGTTCGAACTGAGACCAGCTGCCCTGAGTCCGGTGAGACACGAGATGGGCGTCCCAGCCTGTCCCTAATGCATCTGTCGTCAGGGTCTGGGTGGGTGGGGCGAAACAGAACGGGTTCCCTGACTGAGGTGTTCTGTGACTGTCCACCACTGCAGGTCCCTGGCCATTGGGTCTGACACTAGGATCTCATGATCCAGGTCATCCTGAGACTGATCCCATTGAGTTCGTAGGGTCCACCGAGTGATACTCATGTGGAGATGAGCCAGTGGGATGGTACGGATGGTGAACGCCATCAGGCCGAGAAGGCGAAGGGCCTTCCTGGCTCCGACCCTTCTGAGCCCTGATAAGAGTAAGCTTGGTTTGAGACTGTCTCGGCTCTGTCGGGGGGCAAAAAGGCTTTGTCCAGGGTCGTGTCCAGTACTGCCCCTATGAACTGCAGCACTTGGCAAGGGATCAGATGGGACTTGGCAAGGTTGATAGTAATCCCCAGGTCGGAGAAAACTTGGAGGGTGAGGGAAAGGGAGCCCAAGAGTTCCTCCCTGGATGGGGCTGCCAGAAGGCAATCATCCAAGTAGGGGAAGACTTGAACCCCCTTGGTACGCAGGAAGGCTGCCACTACTGCCAGGCATTTGGTAAATACTCGAGAGGCCGAGGATAGACCAAATGGGAGGGCCGTGAAAACAAAAGCGGAGGTACTTGCGGTGGAAGTGGCAAATGGGAATATAGAGGTAGGCATCCTGCATATCCAGGGCACATCGCCACAGGCCCAGCCGAAGCATGGGAAGAAGGCTGGGGAGGGAGAGCATTTGGAACCATTTGTACTCGACAAACTGACTGAGGCAGCTGAGGTCGAGGATGGGCCTCAGCTCCCCGGTTTTCTTTGGTACTAGGAAAAGTGATAGTAGTAGCCTTTCCCCTGGAGATGTGAGGAGACAGGTTCTATTGCCTCCCTCAGTAGAAGAGAGTGGATTTCTTCTATTATCAACTGCAGGTGGGTGTGGGAGTACGATGAGGGAGGAGGAGGTCTGCGAGGGCCTTTTTGAATAAACTATCGAGTGTCCTGCTGAAATCAGCTGGAGCACCCAGGCATCTGCCGTTACCCTCTCCCAACCCGGTAGATGGGAGGAGAATTCCCCACCAGTTCCTCTGGACTGGACAGAGACATGGGAGGCAGGGAGTCAGGAGGGGCAGGGTAGTGGCCGAGGCTCCAGCAGCTTTCTTGCTGGGGGAGAGCTTTGGCAGCTGACACGGCTTTATGTTTGCTGGGACGTCTGGGTTGCGTCCATTTGTTCTTTTGGCAGTTGGGGTGCCAAAAGGACCATTTCTGCCCTGGAGAAGGTTTTTACATTGTCTGAACAGACTTCAATGTGGGTTGGTCAGTGTGGCTCAGTTGATAGCATCTCTGCCTCTGGACCAGAAGATCGTGGGTTCTCGTCCCACACCGGGATTGAACTTGCACTTAAAATGCTGGCATCTGAGTGCAGTACTGGGTGCTGTACTGCTGGGGTGTGCCGTCCTTCGGATTAGACGATAAACTGAGGTCCCTTCTACCCATCCTGGTGTTGTCCTGGTGGGTGTCCAGGTGGAAGTAAAAGAACCCTGGGCACTCTTCACAAACATTAAGGGACATTCCCGGTGTCCTGGACAACATTCCCCTTCCCATAAACCGGTTCATGCAATTATCCAGGCTGTGTGTGGGTGCTGATGTGCGATATGGCCGCCACTACACATTCAGTCACTTCACTACCAGTCTAGCATTGCTTGTAAAATGCTTTGGGATACACTGTGTATAAAAAGCGCTATATAAATGCTGATTCTTCTTCAATACCAAATCCTTCTCCTGCAGCTCGGTGATGATGTCCTTGACATCACCGCCAAACAGTATAGACCCTCTGAAGGGAGCGTCATGAATGGCCGACTGCACTTCAGGGGCCAGACCTGACACCCAGAGCCAGGCATGATGCCGGAAAGATACGGCGAAGGCCGAGCTCCTGCCTGCTGTGTCCACCGCGTCCTGTGTAGCACGCAGCATGTGTCTACAGGCCGAACGCGCACAGCGGACAAGCGCTTCCAGTTCCTGCTTGGTCTGGGAATCTGGGAGAGAGTCCAGTTTTGATTCTAACTGACAAAGGGTGGCCTTCTGGTAATCCCCCATGTGGCCGACACAGTTGAGGGCCCTCATGCCCAGGGTGGAATAAGCGAAAATCTTCTTCCCGTACTGGTCCAGAAGAAGGGACTCCTTGTCAGGAGGGGATGAGCTTAGGTGTTTAGGGCTGGCTGATTGGTCGTGTGCGGCACTAATCACAACCGAGTCAGCCTTTGGGTGAAGGCTGAAGAAGTCCTTCCCCTCAGGAGCCTGATTCAGCCTGTCTGACTTCCGAGGAAGGGGGGCTAACAAGGAAGTTTTTTTCCAAATGGTGGAAACAAGATCCATGAGAGGCTCTATCCAGGGTGGAATCAGGGTAGGAGAAGACTCCGGGAGGTCCAGATGGGCTGTGAGCTTCTTTCACTGAGGATCTGGCTCCACTGATTGCCACTCACAGGCAGCCTGGATTTTCTTTAGCAGCTCCAGAGAAGAAGGGTCTTCCGGAGGAGACTTCAGAGAACCTTGGGGCCTGGGTCTATCTGGAGTGCGGGGCTCGTCTTGTAGGTCAGTGCGTCCGGAGTCCAGATCGGACTCTGAAGACTCCGATGAAGGAGAAGAAGAATCATCCTCCCTAGGAGGAGGAGGAGGAGGATCGCCCTCTCTGGGGAAGCATGTCCTCCCAGGCCCGAGAACCAGATGGGTCAGCGCTGGTATCAGGTAGCAGTAAGGGAGTTTCTTCTTGCTGATGCAGGGGGTCCGGCATCAGAACCAGCGTCGGTAGATGTTTCTCGACCTCTTGGGTGATCTGTGTTTTGGCTTCGGCCCCCAGGAGGCCAAGACCTCCCTCAGGTCCACCTGATGCTGCAGGGTAGGTGGAGGTGGAGGCGGCGAAGGGGCGCGGAGAATACGGATAACCTGGGAACCCATGTCGGTACCCGTAACCTGACAGCGGGAGCCCAGCCGGGTGTTGAGGTGCCAGGTACTGCGGTGTCGGGTAGTGCAGCGCCGGGGTACTGAGGAGCCGGATACTGCGGCATCGGGTATCCTGGTGCCGGGGGCTCCGACGGAGTCAAAGGTCCTGGCGATGGCCCTGCAGGCAGACCGGATGGGTCAGGTGTTGGCCCGGAGGGTGTAGGGCCTGAGGGGGGACCTGCCGGAGGGTCCGGGAGCCTGGATGGCTCTGACATTGCATCATCAGGAAGCGGAATGCCAGAGGGTGACGTCAGGTCCGGCATTGGGGGCACCCCCGATGGCAGCGTTCCAGACTCCTTGACCCCAGCTGGAGAGAAAGGAGTGAGCCGAGTGGGAGGAGATGCAGGAACCTCAGTGGGCAATGCAACAGGTGTGCACTGTGGTGACTCTCCGACATCAGGCATGGAGGAAGAGCCTGCTGATGGCTGGGCGGACGTCAGGAGTACCGACGACCGACTTAGCTGTGTCCGGTCGGATGTCAGTGGGACCGATACCCGGCATATTGGATGCACTCTAACCGGTAGGCCTGGGTTTAGAGGCTGTAGTGGAAGTGCGGGCCTCCTTTGCCCCAGAGGCACCCGTCGGGCCACAGTGCAAACCCGACCCCGGAAGTCGGCTTTGCTCAGAATCCACTATGGCGTCCGTCAAAGAATGATCCCCCGGAGGGGAAGTTACCTGGAGGGCCGCAACTCCAGCCGAAGTCACAGCCGCTGTGGATGGCGTGTCCCAGTCCTGGTGTTTCTCCTTGTCCCTCTTTTTCTTATGGTGGCCCTCCGGAAAAGTAGATGCCTGTGTTTCTTTTCCATGGATGCCATTTTCTTTGAGTAAATGGGCCTCCAGGGACTGCTACCTTCGTATCCGGGTACCAGGACTGAATTTTCGGCAGTGCTCACACTCCTCCATGCGGTGGTCTGGGCCCAGACTGAAGAGGCAGAGGGAATGGCCATCCTTATGAGGAAGCTGGGATCCACACGAGTCGCACTTGCTTTTAAGAGATTCCGATGGCGTCGGGGATGACATACACATTGAGGTAGGTAATACACAATTAACAGAATAATGTAGAAGACGTAAAGACTTATACTTATCCAAGATGGCGAGATAAGCGAGCACTGTTCTTCTGTGAGGTACTATTGCAAGCTGACAGCGGGAAAGAACTGGAGGGCGGCCGTGGGGGACCGCCCTTTATACAGACATTCGGCTGGCGCGGTCTACCAAGCGTGAAATTGATCCCATGAGACTACTAGCTAGAGATTTTCCGTGGGGTCTTGGTGCCTAGCGGCTTAGTCCTATTTAGAATACCTACTGCAAGAGCCCTCTCAAAGTAAGATCAGTAGATCGAGAGAGAGGCTCTTGCAGTAGGCAATTACTTGTAGGCCTGCGCCCCCTGGCATCAGGACCACATGTAAACGTTTGCTAGCAGTGTCTGATGGGGGACCGCCCACCCGACATCATGTGATGGATGTCAGCGTGACATCATATAGTGGGCAGTCCCCACGTCCGCCCTCCAGTTCTCCTGCTGGAGAACTCCAAAGGCTATGACAGAAGAATGGGAAGAGGCTCCTGAATTCAAGAAAAGGCTCCTGGAAAAAGAGCTACAGACTAAAGAGGGGGAAGGAGGGAGGGAAAAAAGGTTACCTACTGCAAGAGCCTCGCTCAAAGATCTACTGTTACGGTAAGTTCTTACATAACTGTACTATCTTATTTTGAGAGGGCTCTTGCAGTAGTTAATTACTTGTAGGACTGAGTCCCAAGCATTAAGAGTCCAAGGGACAAGAAAAAGTACAGTTACGCAAGAACTTACTGTAACAGTAGATCTTCGAGAGGAGCTCTTGCAGCAGGCTATTACAATCAGGACTACGCCGCAGGCACTAGGACCCTCCGGTGAAACTTCTGCCAGCAATACACAGCAGGGACCGCCCCCGACGCCGGCCCTGCCCAGACGTCGGTCAGGGTACAAGAAGAGCGGACCCAGCTCCACCTCAGTTCTCCGTCAAGACCCAGAAGAAGGCCTGACAAAGAGAAGGAGGCAAGCCTACCATGAAGAGAATCGGAGAAGAAAAACGAAAATGGATCCGCACACCTTGAGGGGAAGGGAAATGGCGCCTGCTGCAAGAGCTCCTCTCGAAGATCTACTGTTCACGGTAATTCTTACGTAATTGTACTATCTTACTTCGAGTGGGAGCTTTTGCAGCAGGCTATTACAATCAGGACTGCGTCCCAAGCAGTCCCACAACAAGGAGGTAGACGACCCCGGGAGGTGGAATATGCAGACTCCAGAGGCCTTAGGACAAAAGCCCTTGTAATACGGCTAGGCCAAAGCCAGCTCGGTGTCTGGAGACGATATCCAAGCTGTAATGCCTGACAAAGGTATGCACCGAGTCCCAGGTTGTGGCCGCACAAATGTCTTTTATGGCGACATTTCACAGGGCGGCGAAAGAAGCTGACACTCCTCTGGTGGAGTGACCCCTAACCGGGCCCGGCAGGGGTTTATTGTGTTTCTTGTAGCAAAATGAGATACAGCGAACTATCCATTTAGAGACAGTTTGCTTGGACACTGGTTGACCCAAGCAATGTGGTGCAAAAGCCACGAAGAGTTGCTCCGATTTACGGTGCAGAACCGTCCTTTTGAGGTAATACCTCAAAGTCCTGTGGACATCCAATGTGTGGAGGAGAGCCTCCCCTCTATTGGAAGGGGAAGGAAAATAAACAGGAAGGTCAACCGACTGGTTGAGGGTCAATTCTGAGACCACTTCCGGAAGAAACTTAGGATTTGTTCTGAGGGAAACCCTTCCGCTGTGGAAAACAAACAGGGCTCTTTACACATCAGAGCCTGAAGCTCGGAAACCCTTCGAGCTGAAGTAACAGCAACCAAAAAACAAACCTTCCAAGAAAGGTAACGCAACTCACAATCCGCTGCTGGTTCAAAAGGAGGAAGGGTGAGTTTCTCCAACACAAAAAGGAGGTCCCAGGGTGGGACAGGGTCCTGAATGGGAGGTCTCATATGTAGAATTCCCCTAAGAAAGGTGCGGGCTACATCCAGTTGTGCTAATGCTCTATCTCCCACGAGAGCATGATAGGCGGAGATTGCCCACACGTGCACCTTGATAGAGGAGTAACTCAGACCCTTATCGTACAAGGAGAGGAGATACTGTAAAGCTGAGTTCACAGGGCAGGTGACGAGATCCAAACGCTGTGGCAATGCCCAAAGACAGAAACGCTTACACTTCATAGCGTAGGCGGAGCGAGTAGAGGGCTTTCTTGCCGACACTAGGACCGCCGCCACTTCCAGGGAAACCCCCGTATCTATGTTGAGCTACGTCTGAAGGAGCCAAGCATGTAGGTGTAAGGATTGAAGATCCGGATGGACCAGCGACCCTTGGTCCTGGGACAGCAACTGCGAGCATATGGGCAGCGGAATTGGAGGTTCCGTTGATAACCGCTGCAGCAGTGGGAACCAAATCTGCCGAGGCCATTTGGGGGCCACTACGATCACTCGGGCCCCTTCTGCCTGTAACTTGAGCAGCACCCTCTGAATGAGAGGGAAGGGTGGAAAGGCATAGAGAAACCTCCCTGCCCAGCAAAGGGATAACGTGTCTGGCCAGAAAACTCCAGGCGCGTGCTCTCGCGAGCAGAACGTTGACTGTCTGGCGTTGCGTGGTGACGCAAAGAGGTCCAGCTCTGGAAGACCCCACCTGTCGAAGAGCTGGTCTGCCACGGACTGTAGCAACTCCCATTCGTGCGCCCTGGAACACAACCTGCTGAGGCTGTCGGCCAGATCGTTTAGGACGCCTGGAGCGTGCACTACAGACAGCAGGATGCCCTGCTCCAGCGCCCAGTACCAGACACTCATCGCCTCCCTGCAAAGAGGATAAGAATGAGTGCCCCCTTGCTTGTTGGTGTAAAAGACGACCGCCATGTTGTCTGTCTGAACTAGAAGAGAGCCTAGCACCAGGTCCTCTTGAAAAGCCTGTAGGGCGTAGAGGACTGCTCGCATTTCCAGCACACTGATGTGAAGGGACTGCTCCTCAGGTGACCAAACCCCTTGCGTTCGACGTGCACCCAGGTGCGCCCCCCACCCCAGGTCCGAGGCATCTGTTGTCAGAGTTTGACCTGGTGGCTCCGGACGAAAGCTGACCCCTTTCTCCAGATTGCTGGGGTCCATCCACCAAAGCAGAGTTCTCCTGACTGGCTCCGAGATGTTGACCGGGGAGTCTAGATCATCGTGGCTTTGTCCCACTGCACCCTGAGCATCCACTGCGGGACTCTCGTGGAGGCGGGTCAAGGGAGTGACGGGAATGGCCGCCGCCATGTGCCCCAGTAAACTGAGGAAGTTCCGAGCTGGAACTAGAGGAGTTATGGAGATCTGTTCTGCCATCTCTCGCAAGCGAACTCCTCTGTCCCGGGGGAGGAAGGCCAGGCCATCCAGGATCGCTCCTATGAAGGCGAGCTTTTGGCTGGGCTCCGGGGATGTTTTTGGTAAGTTCAGGGTGATCCCCAGCTCTCGGAACAGAGTATATGTGTCTTCGAGAGCTCATAAAAGGCTTATTCTTGACGGGGCCGTAAGCAGCCAATCGTCTAGGTAGGGGAACATATAGTGCCCCATACGCCTTAGAGCCACAGCCACCACTGCTAGGCATTTGGTGAAGACTCGTGGACCGGAAGAGAGGCCAAACGGAAGCACTCGAAACTGAAAGTGCTCTCCTTGGAAGTGGAACCTCAGAAACTTCCTGTGGGGAGGATAGACCCCGATATGCATATATGCATCCTGCATGTCGAGAGAACAGAGCCAGTCCCCTTGGTGCAGCAAGGGAAGGAGTTCTTGAAGAATCACCATCCTGAACCTTTTGTACTCAATAAAGAGGTTTAGAGGACTGAGGTCCAGAATGGGACGAAGGTCCTGAGTCTTTTTTGGGACCAGAAAGAAGTGGGAATAGAACCCCTGTCCTTGCTGATACAAGGGGACCCTCTCTATTGCTCTCTGCTGCAAAAGGGTCTTTATCTCTCCTTCTATTAGTGGGATGTGAGAAGGAGGATAACGGAAGAGTTTTGGTGGAGTATGTGGAGGAAACACTGAACTCCAGCGTGTGTCCTCTCCTTATGATATCTAAGACCCACTGGTCTGCGGTGATCGACTTCCCCCCTTCGAAATGAAGGGAGAAGCAGCCCCCAACCGGCTCCCCAGGATCTTCCCGCAGAAAGGGGGGGGGCGCGCAAGGGAGTCATTGGGCAGAGCCGGGAGTGGGGAGAGAGGCCTGGGAGGACTTGGGCCCACGGGCAGGAGGTCCACCAGAATGCTGGTTTCCAGATCTCCTGCGAAAGCCTCCTCTCTGCCCCTGTTGGTTGCCACGGGCTGGACCTTGACTGCCTGAGGACTTACGAAAAGGCCGTCTATGGTGCTGTCATCGCTGGTCGCCACGGTACATCTGGCGGACCGACCAGATCGACTTGCCCGACTCCTGGAGGCGGGAGATCAAGGCCTCTGTCTCCTGCCCAAACAGCACAGTACCCTGGAAGGGCAGATCCTTGATACCGGCTTGCAGATCCTGGTGAAAGCCCGAGACGGTCAACCAGGCATGGCGCCGGAGGCACACCCCGGAAGCGGTTGCCCTGTCTGCCGTGTCATACGAGGCCCTCAGTACATGGGAGCCTACGTCTGAGCCCGACTGGAGGAGGGCCAGGAGCTCTGCCTTTTGGTCAGAGTCTGGCATGGTCTTCGCCAGCTCTAGTCCCCTTTCCCACATCGCATGCTGGTACTGTACTATATGCGTTAGGAAATTGAGGGAACGAATGGAACAGGTGGAGGCAGCATATACTTTCTTTCCCACCTGGTCCAGGTAGCGAGACTCCGGGTCGGGAGGCTGGGAGCTGAGGTGCTTCGGTTGCCGAGACCTGTCATGGCCAGCTGTGATCACCGAAGAATCGGCCTGAGGGTGTTCCGCTAGAAAGGGTTCTGCCCTCGGGGCCTTATACAGCCTGTCCGACTTTTTGGGAACTACCGGGATTGAGGCCGGATGCATCCGGGTGGTTCTGGTAAGGTCCTGGAATGTATCGACTAAAGGAGGGATAACCAGAGGCTTTGGCTCCTTTTGCCTCAGGTACTTGGCCAATCTCCAGCGTTCCGGATCCAGGTCCTCCGTGTCCCACTCGGAGTCCTGGATGTGCCTCATGACATCCATAAAAGTTGGATTGTCCGGAAGTGAGCGAGGATGGTCCTTCTCTCCTGGGGAGCGCTTGAGGCTGAGAGAGGAAGAAGAGGTAGACGCTGGTGAGGAGGATCGACTATCCGACTTGGAGTAGTCTGACCCGATCCTATGACCATGCCTTCGCTGAGGTCGGTAGCTAGAAGACCGACGTCGGGAGCGTTCTTACCTGGAGCGAGAAGGGCTCCTGGAGCATGACCTAGACCGACGTCGGTCACCCGAGTCCCGGGAGCAACATCTGTGGTCCTGAGACCTTGTGCGGGAACGAGCCATGGAGGGAGGTGAAGGCTGGTGCTCCGGCAACTTCCTCGGGGAAGACTCACCTCCCGGCTGTGGTTTTTCCGCAGGATCTGGTACCGGTGTCTGGGCCGGCGAGGGGGAGGACCGCTTGTGGACCTGCCCCCACCAAAAGGAGAAAAGATCTTTGAGCTCATCCTTGGTGAATATTTCAGCCGCTCATTTTGGGAAGAAAGTCAACGGAACGTCGGGGCGTGAAGGAGAGCTCTCCTGAGGGCCCAGGGGGGAGGAGGACTTGGGCGGCGGAGACGCCGGTTCCTCCAGTGACTGCCCCCGTCCCTTCTCCCCTCGACTGGCGTCGGTGTAGGGACAGGCGACGGGGTGACACCGGGGCTGGAGAGTCCTTGGTCTCGGAGGCGCCTTTAGCAGGCGGCGCGCCGGTGCCTTAGCAGGTGGGCTGAAGCAGGCACCTCTAAGGCTTAGCGATGACCCTCAGCGGGTCACCCTTGGCTGGCCGGCTTCTCCCCCGACGGGCCGGCCTTAGCCTGAGTAGTCTTCGGAAGATCTCCAGAACCAGAGGGACGGGCCTTTTTAGGAGATGGCTGCGAGTACAACCGTGACCGGTAACGGGACTGACTACGGTCCTTGCTGTGGCGCTTTTTCTCCTTCCGCTTCCCCTCCGAGGAGTGCAGATCCATCTTCTGCTCCAGCAGGTAGGCTTTAAGGGCCTTCAGGCGGCAGATGCGGGTCCGGCTGGTAAAGGCCTGGCAATCTGCGCAGTTGGCGGTGTCGTGGTCTGGGCCTAGACAAAAAAAAAATGCACCGCCAATGGCCGTCCTTCGCTGGGATCTGCCTCCTACACTCACACTTGTTTAAGTGTTCAGGAGATGCCGACGTCCGAGAAGACATCGATCTAGGCCGGGAAACTGCTAGTGTCAGACTTGGTAAACGGGGCTGAGAGCGAGGAAAACAATGCTTTAAAGGCGGAAAAACAACCGATGGGCAGCGGACTGACATCGGGTACCTGAGGACAAGAAAAAATGTCGAAAATGAAGAGATAATGTTGATTGTAGATCAAATCTACGAGGATCTTTAGCTGCAACTGCAAGTAGAAGCTGTTCCTTCGACTTCACGTGCAGGACGCGGCGGGAAAGAACTGAGGTGGAGCTGGGTCTGCCCCCTCTTGTACCGACTGACGTTGGGGCGGGGCCAGCGTCGGGGGCGGTCTCTGCTGTGTATTGCTGGCAGAAGTTTCACCGGAGGGTCCTAGTGCCTGCGGCGTAGTCCTGATTGTAATAGCCTGCTGCAAGAGCTCCCACTCGAAGTAAGATCATGGGAGGCTGGAAATGGAAGCTAGCAGGTAGCCAAATAATTAGGACAGGAGGCCCTGAAGGACTGCCAGTCTGAAACCAGCCCTGCACCTAGAGACAATGTCCAAACTGTAGTGTTTTGCGAAAGTGTGGACGGAGCTCCAAGTGACCAACTAAAAACAGCGCCTTCCAGGACAAAAAGCACATGTCACATGAACTTGCCAGTTCGAAGGGAGGTAAGGTCAATTTTTCGGAAAGAAAATGAAAGATCCCAGGGTGGAGCAGGATTACACACTGGGGGTTTCAGATGCAGAATACCTTTTAGGAAGGTTTTTGAAACTTCTAACCGAGCCAGAATTTTGACCCCCTACTAAAACATGGTAGGCAGAAATAGCTGCTAGATGCACCTTCAGTGATGAACAGCTGAAGCCCAGGTTGGATAGATGAAAAAGATACTTCATGACCACAGGAGCAGGACACGAAAAAGGGTCCCAACTCTTCAAAGTCGCACAGATGGAAAAACGCCTCCACTTCATGGCATGAGTAGTTCTGGTAGAAGGCTTCCTGACCTTTACCAAACTCTGAGCTCCCTGACAGGAAACCCCAAATCTGGAAGCAACTATGTCTTGAAGAGCCACGCATGAAGATGAAGGGACTTCAGACCCAGCTGTACCAGCGTGTCTCCCTCCTGGAACAGGAGATCATAAGAAAGCGGTAGAGGGAACAGAGGTTCCACTGCCAGCTGCTGAAGTAACAGGAACCAAATTTGTCGAGGCCAAAAGGGAGCTAGCGTAATCATTTTTGCTCCTTCTGTTTGGACCTTGATCAACACTCTCTGTAAGACTGGGAAGAGAGGGAATGCATAAAGATATCTCCCTGTCCAACATAGAGACAGCTCGTCTTGCCAAAAAGCACCATGCCCGGATCGAGCAGGCAAAACTTGGGAAGTTTTGCATTTGATGGGACTGTGAACAGATCCACTTCTGGACTACCCCAGAGGTCGAAGATGTGATCTATTACCTCTTGTTTTAGCTCCCATTCGTGCGCTCTTACCCTGGTGCGGCTGAGACTGTCTGCAAAAACGTTCTGCATGCCTGGGACGTGGACCGCCAGGAGGTGAACCTTGTGCAGAACCGCCCAATTCCAGACCCGCATCACTTCCCTGCACAGAGGATACGAGTGGTGCCCCCGTTTGTTGATGTACCACACTACGCACATGTTGTCCGATTGGATCAATGGAGTATCTTGCTGAAGCATGTGCTGGAAAGCCAGAAGAGCATACAGAACTGCTTATTTCTAGCCCATTTATCTTTAAGTGTAGTTCTACAGGTGACCACAGGCCCTGGGTCCTGTGACGCCCCGGATGGGCACCCCATCCCATTCCCGACACATCCGTTGTCAGTATCTGGGAGTAAGGAGGGGCCAGGAAAGGAACTCCTCAAATCAGGATGTCGGAGTTCTACCACCAGATCTGCAGATCTTTTTGCTTCGGACTGGAAATTAGGACATGGCTGTCCAAGTCGTCCACCCTCTGATCCCACTGGGACCCGACAGTCCACTGCGAGATGCGCATGTGGAGTCTGGCCATTGGGACCATGGGGATAGCCACTGCCATGAGGCCAAGGAGGTGAAGAACCACCCTGGCCGACGTGTGTCAGCTGGAAGATACCAGCTTGGCCTATCCTTCCAGGGTCTCTACCCTGTCCAGGGGGAGAAAGGCCATACCTTGTACTGTGTCCAGAACCACCCCAATAAAATGTAGGCACTGGGAAGGAGCAAGCTGGGATTTGGGGTGACTGACAGTAATACCTTGAAGCTCGAAAAGGTGCAGGGTAGCTGATATGGAAGCCTCCAACCCCTCCCTCGACATTGCTGCTAGAACCAATCGTCAAGGTAAGGGAAGACATAGTGCCCCTGACTCCTCAAGGCTCCTGCCACGACCGCTAGGCACTTGGTAAAAACCCACGGCGCATAGGATAGATCAAAGGGGAGAGCTCTGAACTGGTAATGCTCCCCTTGGAAAGAAAACCTGAGGAATCTGCGGTGTGGACGGAATACTGGAATGTGCAGGTATGCATCCTACATGTCCAGGGCACAAAGCCATTGTTCTTTGGAAAGGAGAGGCAGCAGGCCTTGCAGCGTCAGCATCCGAAACCTCTTGTATTCTATGAAGAGGTTTAGGGTATTGAGTTCTAGAATCGGGCGTAGATCCCCCATCTTTTTGGGTACCAGAAAGAGGTTGAGTAGAATCCCTTCCAGATCTGGTTTGCCGGCACTGGCTCTACTGCCTCTTTTCAAAGAAGCTCCGTGATCTCCTCCTTTAATTGGGGAATGTGCGCCCTTGGGTAGTGGGAAAAACCCGGAGCGTTTGGGCTTTTTTCTAGAAATTCGAGAGTGTGACCAAGCCTTATTAACTGAAGCACCCAGGCGTTGGATGTGATGGACTCCCAGATGCCTTGCGAACCTTCCGCCCACCTGTTCCTACGATGGACGTGGAGGAGGGAGGGTGGTCAGTGAGTCAGGAATTAGGGGAGAACCGCTCCTGAAGCTCTCCGAGTCTTGGCTGGAGGGGCGGTGGCCGTACTGGGAGCCCTATGTTTGAACTGGCGCTTGGGTGCCTGCGTTTTCATCTGGTATCTGTTTTGCTGACCAAAGGGACGTTTTGGCTGTGGTTTCGGGTGATACATAGTGTGTACCGAACGAAGTGGTGTGCCTTTATCTTGCAGAGTACTGACAAAGGCTTACAGCCATGGCCGTACCTCTAGCGGAGGAATCCACCACATTGTAGGTGGCCCGTAAAAAATGGCACCCCACCACTTTAGCATATCTATGTGTATTCGCCAAGGTGGTTTTTGCTTCAGAGTCCGGAAGGGCCTCAACTATGGGCTCAAGCTGGCGGAACAGAGATTTCTGGTACACTAGCATGTGCACCACACAGTTAAGAGCACGAATAGCTAGCTTAGAAAAGGAATAGAACTCCCTCCCGAACTGGTCCAGCTGTCTGGATTGCTTGTCAGGAGGGAAGGTACTGAGGTGCTTGGGCTTAGCGGACCTATCATGGGCCGCAGTGATGACCACCGAATCAGCCTTTGGGTGAACACTAAGGTGGTCCTTGTCTTCTGGGGTCCCGTAAATCTGGTCGGATTTCTTAGCCATAGCCAGGCTAGAGGAGGGTCTCTGCCAAATGGTCAAGGATAAATCCTCATGTGGTTCCAGCCATGGGGGTGCAAGTACTGGATTTGTCTCTGGGAAATCTAGATGCTCAGCCAACCTTTGCTGTTTGGGTCTAGAGCATCTGACTTCCACCCTTGTGCCTCTGCCATCTGTCTGAGGAAGTCCAGAAAGGAGGGATCTTCAGGTGGGGATTTGGGAAACTCTCTAGGGACTGGCTCCTCGTGAGGAGGTGTTTCAAATCCCAAACCCTCAGAGGAGGAATGTGAATCCATGTCAGAGTCATCGGAATCTTCCAGATCCTTGTCTGGAATAGCAAGTTCCATCTCCTGGAGTCACCTCTGATGTCTGGGCTAATGTGCGGTCTGTCATCTGGCCTGATGTTGAGGAGTGACTGGAGAGGGCGCCCTAGGGGTAGGCTCTGGGTGGGCTGTGTCCAAAGGTCATGGATGCCTGCTGTCCAACTCTGAGACCAACTGAGATTTTGTCTCAGACCACCAAAACTTCAAAATCTACCTAAAATCCACCGCTGTTGAGCCGAAGGAGGTGGAGTATAGTGGCAGGGAAGGAACCCTGACCCGGCACCATGTGCCAAGAGGTTCGTGGAGGATAATGGTGAGGATAACCTGGTAATTGATAAAGAAATGAATGATAACCAGGGTAACCTGGGTAGTATTAACCCGTTGAAAAGGGTTCCGGCGTCGAGCCTGACGGAGGGTAGCCAGACGGTGGAAAACCTGACTGTTCCTCTGACAGACGGAAGCCGGACAACGGCCCCGCCGGAGTGTAGCCTGAAGGAAGGCCTGCCGATGGTCCTGATGGGGGGAACCCCGGCGAAGGGCCCGAAGGCAGAAGTCCTGAAGGTGACCCCAAAGGAGGGAAACCTGTTGGGGGCCCCAGAGGATGGTCCGCTAGTGGTCCTGATGGATGGAGTAAGGGGCCCTGTGGGCGCTGAGGAGGAGTAGGGTTTGGTACCCCCCTGCTGGGGGTGGTGGAGCTACTGTTAGGCCTTTGACAGCTCCGATGTCAGGTATACCCGACAAAAGGTCTCCTTCCGACAGGACCTGCGGGTCCGTTGACAGCGGAGGAATCTCTGATGGAGGAGGAGATGTGGGTTCTCCAAGAATGGAGTCCCAGGGCGACACTTACCCTTTAGCCAGGACACAGCTAACGTCCGGCTGTGCGTCGTCAGAACCTGATGGATGTGAAGTGGCCGTGCGATCATCGGAGGGTCCGATGATCGACCTGGGTCATGCAGGAGTTAGACACAGACCCCTAACTTACCAACCCCGGCTGGGCACTCTGAGGGTCCAACGAGCGGCTTATTGGCTGCGCCTGCCGACTTAGAGCCCGGGATTGTGATGGGCATAAGTGCAGTGGCGGCCTCGGACGAATCCAAGGTGCCCATCGTCGCCATAACCAGTGATGGCGAAAGCCTGTTCCTTTGGCAGGAGCACAAGCTGGGCCGTGGTGCTCGTCTTCCTGGAGGAAGCGGGCCGAGCCTCCACCGAAGAGCCAGTGGGTGGTGCTCCTGGTCACGATGTTTTTCCTTGTCCCTCTTTTTCTTCTTATGGGTGTCAGTTGGAGACGAGGAGGTGCTTTTTAGCTTCTTTAGCTCCTTTTCCATCTAAGCCATTTTTAGTTTCAGGAGACAGGCTTCGAGTGACTGTTGGCACCTTTTCTGTGTGGTCTGGTTGAACTGGGCGCAGGCCTCACACTCCTTGATGTTGTGATCGGGTCCTAAGCAGAAGAGGCAGAGGGTATGCTGGTCCTTTATATGGTAGCTGGACACCGCAAGAAACGCACTTATTTTTATGCAACTCTGTGAAAGAAGAGGACATACACAATTATTTTAGGAAACAATTTCAGATAAGAGAAAAAAATGGATACTCATCCAAATTAGGCATTCGAACTGCTGCGACGAGCTTCAATCGGTCTGACGTACACAGGTTGATGGCGGGGAAAGAACTGGAGGGCGGACAAGGGGACCATCACTATATGGTGTCACTCTAACGTCTGTCACGTGACATCGAGTGGGTGGTTCCCTGTCAGACACTGCTAGCAAAAGTTTCCATGTGGTCCTGACGCCAGGGGGCGCAGTCCTACAAGTAATTACCAACTGCAAGAGCTTTCTCGAAGTAAGATGTCATGTACCTTTGTCCAGTACACCCCAAGAACGTGATAGCCCTATAATATGTGATATGGGTTACCTTTCTGAACACAGCCCTGCCAGCACCTGTCTGATTTATTGGCTGTGTAGTGTTTAGAGCGGGAGGGTGTTAAGAAAAACCTCAGTAACACATTTCATCTGAATTCCCAGAGCCCTGGGGATAGCGTAGCTTTGGAACCCACCCTGTCTGCCCTCTCCCAGGTCTGACGGCCAATTTGGTCACCAGATTCCCTTTGCCACATATCTCTTGCCTTGTGAGAACACCATGGATGGATCTGAGTTTTGTAATACACTTGTGATGCCAGTGACCGGTTTCATTATCATCCCTAGTTTCAGTGAGCCATCTATAAAGGTTTCTAGTGGTGTTAGGGGGAAGATGATGTGGGGTTCTATGTCAGGTTGCTGCAGGAAGTGTCTCAGTTGCAAATATTTATAAAAGTCTCCCTCAATCAGGTTATAATCTGCTTGTAAAAGTGAGGTCACATCAGGGGTCAGCAGATCTTGCAGTAAGGAGACCCCTTACGTTTCCCATACCCTTAGGCCTTTATAGTCAGGGACAGTAGTTAGTCTGGAACATTTATCAGGCCTACCACTGTGCTCACAGCATCGGTCATGCATTATATTTCTCTGTATGACAGCCTGTGCGATATACATATATATATATATATATATATATATATATATATATATATATATATTTAGAATTTATTTTCCTTTCCCTCTCCCCTTTCCCCCAGGACACATCTGGAAACTAGCTATTTTATGCTCAGTATGTTTTTTTCCTCCGGTGAAACGCTTTAATAAATAAATACCTTGGTGTCTGCGCTGGGTCTAGGTCAAAATAGTATATCCAGAACAGTGTGGTACAAAACTGCACAAACAAAACAGCATCAGTAAAGACAGAGAGACAGAAAAATAGCTACAGCGACATAGAGCACTAACTGCACTGTGCAGCGCCACAGACACGATTATTTAACAAATGACAATACAGAAAGAAAAACACACAAACCCCAGTACACACTCGGGGGGGGGGGGTACCATTACAAACTTTGGGGAGGGGATTTACTAATACAAACTCTGGGTGGGGGGGTGAAATATAACATCCCAACACTGTTTTATCCAGTTCATCGTTCCCCCCCACTGATGCCATTTTTGCATTGCGATTACTGCCACGCTATACTGACTGGATACAGTTTGCACATGTTGTCCCAGGTTTTTAGCGAGTGTAGAACCCAGGGGTTTCGTACGTTTTTGAGGACAACCAGTGTAATGTGAGAGGGGTAGGGTTGTCAGCCATCACGCTGGGAGGCCAGGCACTTCCTGCTCTGTCCATCCTGCTGTTTGTCTCTGGCTAGTCATTCGCTGTTTGACTGGTGCCGCCTGTTCTGCCCAGTAATAGTATTTAATAAAGCTTGGCAGTCCTAGTCCACCTCTGTCTTTATGCTGTCTCACCAGAGACACTGACATTCTTGGCAGTCACTTATCCCATATAAAAAGCCTAGCTAATTTGTCTGGTTGTTTCCAGACCGTTAATGGTATACTGACTGGTAACATTCAAAAGCAGTATAACAGACAGGGTAGGACATTCATTCTGTTTGAACCCACCTCCCTACTGAGAGAGGCAGGAAGACCTCCTGTGAAAATCAGCTTAGATCTCACGTTGTAAAGGCTCGTAGTCTGCTTTGAATAGGCCCACCTCATTGTTTCTAATTTGTATCCCCAAATATCCAAAGTCTCCGGGCACCCACTTAAAAGGAATATTTGCTCTTATCTGTGCTGACATTAAACCACTTTAGTTTGAAAACTTTAGATTTTTCATGAGTGTATTCTGAAACCTGAAATTTTTCCATAGTTGTTCAGGATTTCCAATAATGGGGGCACAGACGTGGCCGGATCACTAATAAAGAGCAATGTGTGGTCAGTATAAAGGGAGATCTTTTTGTTTTGTGGGTCACATGATAATCCCAAGAAGTTATTAAAAAAAAAAAGAGAGAGGGATAAAGGACATCCTTGACAGGTGTCGTTCCGCAATTCTAAAGATGATAATAGGATGCCTCTGACTAGTACTTTTGCTTTTGGGGCAGTATAAAGGGTGTTTGCCCAAGATAAAAAAGTTTGTTCCTAGACCAAATTTTTCAAGGTAAACAGCAGAAAGTGCCAACTGAGGCAATCAAATGGCTTTTCTGCATCTAAGGAAATTGCATAACTGCGATAGAATGTTTGACAGCAGTTGCTACGTTTAATAGCCTGCAGTAGTTATCAAAAGATTGACGTTTGGAAATAAATCCAGTCTGGTTCCAGTGATCAATTTTCTAATTATCTTCTGGTATCTATCTGCCAAAATGGAGGTCATAATTTTTTGGACTACACTGATAAGTGAGACAAGGCCTACAAGACCCTCAGTGAAAAGGGTGTTTGCCTGGTTTGGGTATAATGGTGATGACTGTATCTTTCCATTCACTTGGAAATTATGCTTTCCTCAGTCCCCAGTTAACAGCCCTTGTGACAGAGGGTAAAATGTCCTCCCTGCATTTTCTGAAGCCGAGGCTCAAGCTTTACACCACATTTGGGTCATACTGCCTTACAAAGTCAGGGCTGTTCTACCAAGTCAATAGAGAGGGACTAGAAGTGGACACAGACATGAAGCGTAGTGAGAAACACAGAAACATATACAATGACAGCAGAAAAAGACCAAAGGTCCATCTAGTCTGCCCAGAGTTCCCTATCTGCCTTGGGACCTACTATCCATACAGGGTTTTATACCTCCTGATCCACTTCCCCGCTCCCAACCTGAGAAACCACCAAACCCTTCATTCACACTATCTCAGCCATGTCTGAAACCATTTACAGTCTTGGCGCCAGCACCTCTGCTGGCAGACTGTTCCATGACTCTACCACCCTTTGTGTAAAAGAGGATTTCCTCACTCCGTCTTAAACCTTACCCCCGCCAGTTTCCACTTGTGAACTCTGCTTCTTCACTCTGTAACTCCTGCTAAATAATTCCTTGCTGTTCACCTTGTTTACTGCTTTCAGGGACTTGGAGGTCTCTATCATATCCCCCCACCTAGTCTCCAGTGAGTACACGTTCAGTGCCTTGAGACGATCTTCGTAAGATCTGCCCTGTTGGCCTTGAAATCATCTTGGTTAACCTGCACTGCACCGTCTCCAGACTGTCCTTGTCCTTCCTTAGGTGAGGACTCCAGAACTGAGCACAGTATTCCAGCAGTGGCCCCACCAGTCACCTATATAATGGCAGTCTACTACTTTTTCCTGCTGCCAATACCCTCCCGACACACCCCAGCATCCTATTAGCCTTACTACAAGCCTGGTTTCACAGGCCTGATTGTTTGAGGGTGTCATTAATGACGACTACCAGGTCCATTTCCTCTACTGTAGTGCACCGTTTAACCCCTCCCATCTTGAACTATGTCCCATTTCTTTTGTTTTTTCTCCGGGTACATAACCTTGCAATTTTTGGTGTTGAAATTCAACTACCAAAACTTAATTCACCTCTCTAGCCTTTGCAGTTACCTCTACCTCCCTGATCCCTCCATAGCCATCTACCCTACCACATAGCTTTGTGTCATCTGCAAAGGTCATTACCATAAACTGATATGAACTAAAGTCTTGTATCTACAAAGCAAGGCCTTTCAAGATAAAGGAGGGTCACTTTAACCCTGTGTACCTACTTTATCTGTAGGTTTTATTTGTCAAGAATAACAGGTGGGTGTGTAGAGGAAGGGGATGCTAATATTCTTGAATTTCCTTGTAGAAAGGGAGGCAAACAACTGTGCAAAGTCCTTGAAAACACACAGAAATAGTTAGTTGCCATACTGGTCCTTGTAAGAACTGACCTAGAAACAAATGGTTTGATACCTTTTATTGGACCAACATAGATGTAACAAAAGAAAACCCTGAAAAGAAGTCCTTGAAAAGAAACTAACTCATTATGTTATCACAATCTTTGAAAGTTGGCAGCAATGAAAATAATCACTTCCTTGGCTCTTGTGAAAAAGTCTGTTTCAACCCTAATTGTTAGGGAATTGGGGACTTTGTTGAAGAAGCAATACAGTTGGACAGTATTTATTCTTTCTGACAGCCAAAAGGAAAGAGCAATATTAAGCAGTGAAATTCTGCATTTAAGCCTTCAGTGAGGGATTATTTGAGCTGCTCAAGCCTGAGAAGAATGCAAACCTCTCCCCCGCTTGCGCAGAGCAACATCATTCGTACAAGCTGTACAGAAGTTTAGATAACGGAGCAAAACATTTTATAACTTAATTGAAAAACTGGAATAGTGAAGGAGAAATTTCCAAAAGTAGGCGCAGACTTGTCAGTTTGTGAAAATGTAATGTACAAAACCTACAGGGGCAGACAGTACTTGAATGAATGCAACATGACAGCCCTACATAATATTTTTAGTGGAGCAGCTTTCATTTTACTTCCACAAATCAAACAGTTTACTATTTTTAACATAAAGAAATATGATGGTTAGGGAATCTGAGATTCCAACCCAAAGGTTCAAGTCCTGCTAATCTAAGACTGCAGCCCCCGAGCAAGTTGCTTTATTTGCCTACTGACTTTTCAGTCATATTTAACACGGATGCACTTCCTTCAAGTCTGGGGGGAAAAAAGACTTGGCATAATTTATTCATTATCTAGGAAAGTACCTTTGAGCCAAAGGCTCTTTTACAGAAGTTACACGTCATAGCAATCACATATGTATAAATTCAAAATACAGAGGTAACATATACGTAATCATCAAATGTTCAGTTTACAGTAAAGTAATGTTACAACCAGTAAAAGTATAAATGAGGAGTACAAAATACTGAGCAGAAAATGCCAGAACAGGTTCAGTCGGTAAAGGTGTGCACTTTTGCAGATATAGACAGCTGCTCTGGGGTCAGGGTATCACACACAGTAGTATAACCAGGACAAGGCCACTTGGCCCAGTTAAGAAAAAAAGGCAGTTAGCAATACAGAATGTTTCAGGAAACACAGTGTGCATCGGAACTAAAATTAGGTAAGCTATGAAAACACTTATCTAGGTTGCCAGAACATGTTAAAGCATCAGTTCTATTGTCTGAAGTGCTAATAAGAATAGACAGCAGGGAGGCCCATGTTACTAAGGTGAGAAGTGACAAGGCAGAAACCCTGAAGCCTATAGGGGGAGTGACTTACCTGGGTGGGAGGGGGAGGTGAACAAAAGTAAAACTGAGGGAGAAGGTGAACAAGAGAAATTTAAGGGAGATAGGGAGGGGCCAGGGAAATGAGAAAATGGGGAGGGGGAGAGAGAGAGGAGGCAAAGGAATGACTATGGGCAGAGAGGGGGTGGGAGGATGGGAGAGCATGGGGAAAGCCAGGGGCAGAGACAGGGTAGAGTGGGAGGAAGGGGGAAACAAAGGGAAGGAAACACGGAGGTACACAGGGAGGGAGGGAGAGGAGAGGGGGTGAGGGAAATAGGAGTGTCACTGGGATGCAGGACAGCGGGGGTGGAGGGGAGAAGGAAAAATTATTCATCGTAGTAATGTTGTTTCTTCTAATGGAGTCTTGCTGTATTCTGACTATATGCAGTTAGCCCCAGCACTTGAACTGCTCCAGAGAGAGTAAAGGGTTAACTCTATGCAAAGGCATAGAACATTGAGCTCGAGGTAGGTTTTCAAACCTCTGTCTGTGGTACTCTGAAGCTTAACCGTCAGATTCTTACGAGCCCTAAACTAACTAACTCAAAAGTAAGAAATTGTTTCAAGATTTTTGTGCCAAGTGGCGAAACAGGGTTTAGGGTCAAAGACTCAAGTCGAAAAAACACAAAAAGAACACCACAGGTAGTGAATCACCAAATTGAAAGAAAAAAAAAAAAGATAGAGGCATGTCTAGAGCACCTCTGGGGTGCAGCACTGTGCCTGCCCCACCACATCCCAAAACTACTAGGTTCCAGGAGGGGGGGCAGGAAGGGAGGGAGGTCAGAATACAGCAAGACTCCATTAGAAGAAACAGCATTACTATGGTGAGTAATTTTTTCAAACAACTTAAAGTCTTGCTGTATTCTGACTATATGCAGACTACCACGCAGTACCCCCTCGGAGGAGGGAGTTACATAACCTATTTTGAGAACAGGCTCTGCAGCACAGCTGTGCCAAACCTAGCATCACTTTGTGGCAGACTGTCCAAAGAGTAATGCTTGGTGAAGGTGTGAACAGATTTCCAGGTAGCTGCTTTACATATATCCACTAAAGGTATATCTCTATCTGCTGCGACCGAAGCAGCTGTACCTCTGGTAGAATGAGCCCTCAGGCCTGAGGGAGGCTCCTTCCCAAGTTCAGAGTAGCAGAATTGAATACAAGAAACAATCCACCTGGCAAAAGACCTCTTGGTAGCAGGCTTGCCCTTTCCTACCTCACCATAAGTGAGAAACAACTGAGAACAATCCTTCCTATGGGCCTTAGTATGCTCAATATAGTAACTAAGAGCTCTTTTCACATCCAGACTGTGTAACCTCCCCTCTCCAGAGGAAGAATGATCAGTGAAAAAGACAGGCAGAGACACAGACTGGTTCAGATGAAAGTCTGACACTACCTTGGGAAGGAACTTTCTATTGGTGCGGAGGACCACCTTATCCCTATGAAAGGAAATGAAATCAGGTTCCACTGATCAGGCCTGTAGTTCACTGATCCTCCTAGCAGAGGTAATGGCCACCAGGAATACAGTTTTCCAAGTCAAGTATTTCAGCTCAGCTAAAGATAAAGGTTCAAAAGGGGACTGCATAAGCTGTGCAATACAGATGTTCAGATCCCAGGAAGGAGTAGGCTCCCGAAAGGGAGGACTGACATGAACTAAGCCTTTGAAGAATTTCTTTAAAACTGGATGAGAAGCTAGGGAAGAGCCCTTACCAGCCAAAAGAAAGGCAGACACAGCTGCCAAATGTACTTTAAGAGTAGCAGACCGGAGGCCTAAACTGTTAAGATGTACCAAATAGTCCAAAACAGTGGCAATGTCAGCCAGCTCTGGCTTAATATGCCTTCTGGAACACCAAAAACCAAACCATTTCCATTTGGAGTTGTGTATCTTCCTAGTAGCAGGCTTCCTGCTAACTTTTAAAATATCCAAAACTGATTGGGAAAGATGAAAACTTGCATATTCTAGCTCTTCAAGAGCCGGGCTTTAAGCCTGAGAGTCTAAAGGTTGGGGTACAGAATCCTCCCTTGAGAAGAGGTGAGAAGATTGTAATATCTGGGAAGACACGAGGGCAGAGTTACTGATAGTGACTACAGTAGAGGATACCAATGCTGCCTGGCCCAGTCTGGAGCCACCAGAATCACCTTGCAAGGCTGAGACCTGATTTTTATCAGGACCCTGAATATCAGAGGAAAAGCATACAGAAACCTTCTTGTCCAATTCAGCAGAAGAGCATCCTGGGGAACAGGACCCAGAAGGGGTGGTCTGCAACAATAAAGAGGGAGTTGATGAGTGTCTGGGGTGGCAAAGAGATCTATCTCTAGAGTGCCCCATCTTCTGAAAATGACTTGAAGAATGACAGAGTTCAGGGTCCATTCATGGTGACCCTGGGAAATCCTGCTGAGAGCATCTACTAGAATGTTGTCCTTCCCCTGGGAGATGCACCATCAGAGAAACCTGAAGGGAATAAGCTAGAGACCAAATTTTCATGACTTCTGTGCACAAGGCCGAGGACCGAGTGCTTCCCTGCTTGTTGATATACCACATGGTTGTGGTATTGTCTGTTCTGATCTGCACCACTTTCCCTTTGATAACTGTTGAGAATGTCTGGAGAGCCAGGAAGACCGCTCTTAATTTGAGAAGATTTATGTGCAGAAGGGACTCCTGGTGTGACCAAGTTCCCTGAGCTGTGAGATGATCTAGGTAGGCCCCCCAACCCAACAGAGAGGCATCTGTGGTGAGAATCACAGAAGGGGCCTGACTGATGAAGGAGACCCCTTGTCGAAGATTGTCTTCTTCAACCACCACTGAAGGGCCTGGACCAAGGTTTTGGAGACTGGAACCAGTTTGGAGAGAGGGTCCTTTTTCTGAGACCAGAAAGATCTGAGATGAAACTGATTATCTCTCATCTGAAATCTTGCCCGAACTACTGCCGTGGAAGCTGCCATGTGGCCCAGCAGCCGTAGAAAGTGTCTGGCTGGCCGAGACACTAAAGGACGAAAAGGGGAGGCCAGAGTGACCACTGACTGAACCCTTGAGAGAGGAAGAAATGCTCTTGCCTGAACTGTATCTATTTCCACTCCTATGAAAGAGAGAAGCTGGGCTGGCTCTAGAATAGACTCCTCTAAGTTTATAATGAAGCCCAAGGATTCTAGAAGTCTTTGGCTGACCTCTAAAGCCGACCTGACTTGGTCTGAGGACTGGCCCACTAGAAACCAGTCATCCAGGTATGGGAACAGAAGGATGCCCTGCCTCCTGAGGAATGCCACTTGGTGAACACCCTTGGGGCAGACGTTAGGCCGAAGGGCATGGCCCTGAAATACAGGTTACTCACCTGCAAAAGGAGTTCTAGGAGTGGTATATGTTGTTCATCCACACTTACTGGCAGGTTCCTTGCTGCTTTAAATCTTGCCGGAAGGTCTTCAAGCTGGCTCCTCCCACCCACCCGGGTGGTAAAATGCTTGGCTCCGCCCCATGACGCCAGATCTAGCCCGCTGGAAGCCAGGTTGCGCGTCGAAGCCTTGGGAGGTCGGGTGGGTTGTGTGGATGAACAATATATACCACTCCTAGAACTCCTGTTACAGGTGAGTAACCTGCATTTCTAGGGACGTGGATATGTTGTTCAATCCACACTTACTGGCAGACTCGTAGCAGTTCTCAGGGAGGAAGGAGACAAGGCATGCACCCCCTACTTAGGAAACAAGGACTGGAGAACCGAGGTCCCAAAACCAGCATCCCGGCATGACTCAAGGTCGATGTGGTAATGGGTAATGAAGGTGTGTGCTGACTTCCAGGTAGCAGCCCTGCAGATTTTCTGGATAGGGACATCCCTGAAAGCAGCCACAGAAGCAGCGGTATGGCAGGTAGAATGAGCTCTTATCCCTTTGGAGGCTCCATGCCCGCCAACCTATAGCAGAGATCTATGCAGGAGGTGATCCACCTGCTTATCGTCTGCTTGGCTGCAGGTCTGCCAGGTGCAGCTTCAGCGTAGGTGACAAACAGCTGGCGAACCTCTCCCTGAACTTCAGCCGTCCGCTCCTTATAAGAGAGCGCTCTTCTAGGGTCCAGAAGTATGGAGCCTATATTTGGCCTCCGAGGTGTGATTGGGGTAGAACACCGGCAGAGTCAACACCTGGTTAAGGTGAAACTCCGACACCACCTCTGGAAGGAATTTCAGGTGGGGTGCAGGACAACCTTGTCCCTGTGGAAGACCAGATAAGGAGACTCGATGGAAAGCGCCTGGAGCTCTCCCATCCTTCTGGCTGACGTGATAGCCATCAAGAAGGTGGTCTTCCACGACAGGTGAGAAATATCACACCTGTGCATCTGGTTCGAATGCTTACCCATGAGCTTGGCCAGTACCAGCAGTAGATCCCACGGAGGTGGAGGTTCTCGCACTGGAGGGGATATGTGATCAAGGCCTTTGAAAAAGCACCCGACCACCTTCTCCTGCACCACCGACTGCTTCCCGGCTCACGCCCGGTAAGCAGAGATGGCTGCCAGGTGCACCTTAAGGGTCGCTGACCGAAGCCCTAGCTGAGAAAGGGACCACAGGTAGTCCAGAATGCTGGCCAAGGAACAGGAGGAAGGGTCCAACCTCTTATCCTGACACCAAATGGAGAATCTCTTCCATTTGAAGGCATAGCATTTTCTGGTCGACTCCTTACCTGCCTAAACAACATTGAGGACCTCGTCAGAAAGACCCAAGGCCTGGAACTCTAGCCGCTCAGAAACCAGGCCGTCAAGTGCAGGGATTGAAGATCCGGGTGGGATACCTTCCCCTTGTTGACTGAGATCAGGTCCGGGTGGGCTGGAAGCCGCCTCGGGAGCCTGGAGCTGAGGCTGAGGAGATCTGGATACCAGAACTGGCGGGGCCAGTCTGGGGCTACCAGAATCACCTGCGCCTTGTCCCTCCTCGCCTTGAGAAGCACCTTGTGGATCAAGGGAAATGGGGGAAGGCGTAGAAGAGGCCCGGGGTCCACGGCCTTGAGAAGGCATCCCCCTGCAGCGAGCCCTGCTGAGGGGGGCGGGCATGAAACAGCCTCAGCTTCGCATTCTCCCTGGAGGCAAACAGGTCCACCTGAGGTGTGCCCCAATGGGAGAACAGATCGTTGTACTACCTCCGGCAGGAGAGACCACTCATGAGATGCAGCGCCTATCCGGCTGAGGGCATCGGCCAGAGTGTTGGAGGCTCCTGCCACATGGATGGCTAGGAGATCCGCCTCCAGACTGCTCATGAGGAACCAAGTGCGGAGAGCCTCCTTGCACAGAGGCAAGGAGCGCATCCCGCCCTGGCGGTTTAGGTAGTACATGGTCATGGTGTTGTCCGTCTGGACCTGGACCACTTGACCCCGTACAAACAGAGCGAAGGCGGTGAGGGCTAGTCGAACTGCTCGAAGCTGCAGCAGGTTGATGTGACATTGAGACTCCTGAGGAGACCAGAGGCCATGCGCTCTGAGCTCTCCCAGATGGGCACCCCAACCCATCAGAGAGGAGTCTGTCATTAGAGTGACCGTCGGCTCTGGGCGGACAAACGGGATACCCTCCTGCAGATGAGCTGGAACGAGCCACCACCGGAGAGTGTTCCACATCTCCTGGGTCACTATCACTGGCTGGTTCAGAGGACCGGAGCACTGTGACCATTGCTGGGGCCAGCCCCCATTGAAGGGGACGCATGTGCCAGCGGGCCCAACGGACCACGCTGGTGCAGTGCCGCCATGAGGCCCAGGAGGCGCAGAAAGTCCCAGGCAGGGCACAATTGCCCAACCAGAAATGATTGGACAAAGGAGGAAAGAACCTTGGCCCTGTCCGCCGAGAGCCATGCTCTGGCTCAAAGAGAGTCGAGCTCTGCCCTGATGAACTGAATCACCTGCGTTGGCACGAGTTCCAATTTGGCCTCGTTGATGAGGAGGTCAATCTGAGAGCAGAACTGGAGGGCCAGATCCCTGGACCACTCCACCTCCAGCTTGAAGGGGGCTGCAATCAGCCAGTCGTCCAGGTAAGGGTACACCCAGACCCTTCGGCGCTGCAGAAATGCTGTCACTACTGCCATGCATTTGGTGAAGACCCTGGGAGCTGGAGAGAGGCCGAAGGGCATGGCCAGGAACTTGTAAAAGGATCCCTTCACTCTGAAGTGGAGGAGATCGATGGTGGGACGGACGGATTGGGACGTGAAAGAACGTATCCTGGAGGTCCAGAGAACAGAACCACACGTCTCGTTCCAAGGATGGAATGATCTGAGCCAGAGTGACCATCCTGACGGTTCGAGACCTTAGGAACTTGTTCAGGTCATGTAGGTCTAGAATGGGGAGCCATTCCCTCCATCCGTTTTGGGACCAGGAAGTACCTGGACACAAACTCTGGGTCTGATGGAGGATCCGCCACCTCCCTGATCACCTCCTTCTGGAGGTGCAGGGCAATGTCGGCTCGATGAGCAGACAGAGAGGCTGCGGACCCGTAGCCCCCCCACGGGGCAACGGCTGGATAGGGTGGGGACTGCTCGAATTCTGGAAGCAGACCCTTTCCTACCACTTCCAGCACCCAGCGGTCCGTGGTGATATCGGACCAGGCAGAAAGGAAGTGGCGGAGCCGTCCCCCCCCATGGGGGGAACCTGGGGAGGAGAGACGAGGTTGGGGTGACACCCCTCAACCAGTCACTGGGCAGGCTTGGAGGAAGGACTGGCTGAGGAGCCTCTTGGACCTTTCCCTCCCGGCTTCCTGCTGGAGGAAGCAGCAGGCTTGGCTTTGGGGTGCCAAGTGCGAGCCTGCTGGCCCTGATGCTGGTGTTGCTGGGCCAGACGTGCCGCAGGGGTTGAAAGACGAAAGGGCTTACGCTGCTGCTGGCAGCCTTTGTCCTTCTGGGCAGACGTGACTGCGTCCAAGGTGGTGTTGGACTTCTCAATCCACTGAAGATGCCCCTCCACCCAAGGACCGAACAAGTCAGTACCCAGGAAGGGGATGTCTGCCAGCTTGTGATGGGTATCTGCCGTGAAGGTGGAGATCCGCAGCCAAGCTCTGCGGCGCATGGCCACTGCGGCTGCTACTGACCGGACACACGAGTCAGCGGTGTCCAGGGAGGTCTGGAGCTGCTGTTTGACCACCGCCCTTCCCTGATCCCGCACCTGCTTGACCGCAGTTTGGAGGTCAGCCGGAAGATGAGGAATCACTTCATCCAGGGAGCCCAAACGGGCGTGTGAAAAGTCTGCCATCAGAACTGCCGAGCTGGCCTGATGAAGGCCTAGTGAGGAAGCAGCACAGACTTTCTACCCGGAATAGTCCAGTTTCTCGGGCTCCTTATCGGGTGGCTTGTCCACATCCTGAGCATTACCGGAATGCCGGAAAACGCTGTCGGTCACTAGCCCCTCTGTGGAGGGGTGCTCCGAGAAACCGGAGAATGAACCAGTGGGAACAGCATACTTTCAAGCCATCCTGGCCAAAGGTGCTGGACAAGAAGCTGGCCGCTGCCATAGCACCAGGGCCATGACAACAATGGCTTCGGTCACCGGGAAGGCCTCCGTGGGGGAATCTCCTCAGTCCAGTATCTCTGTGAGGAGGTACTTGGCCCGTTTCGAAATGGGTTCGAGCTTCATCCCAGTGGACTCAGAGGAGTCAAAGCATTCCAAGGAACAAGGATGGGCTCTCGTCCACTGACTAACCCCCTGTGGACTCCAGGTCAAGCGGCCTGGAGAACAAGAAGTCGTCGTCGTCAGACTCCGAGGAGTCTGAGAACAGCTGCCGAGCGCCTGAGCCACCCTCCACCTGCCGAGGTTGATCGGGAGTGAGGGTGACCAACAACCGATGGGGCAAGCCCTGACCCAACCGAGAATCCTTGGTCGGGGCCCCAGTTTTAGGTTGTGGAGGCAGGGGTTTCACCACAATGGGTGGCGCAGCCGGTTTCGGACGAACAACCAGTGCCGGCTTCGGCTCCTCGACTACAACGAGGGGTTGTTTCGGCCGCTCCGGTGACAGCCACTTGATGGTCGGGGAAGGCGACGGAGTCGGCTTATTCCTGGTCAAAAGGAACTGCTGCCACATTAGATCCTTGTAGTGCCGACGCAATTTGCACCGGAGCCTATCCTCCAAAGAGGATGATGATGAGGATGAGCGGTGCCGCCGCTTTCCACGGTGCCGAGACCAAGACCGCCGATGTCGGTGGGATCTGCTGGACCTGGAAGAGGTCCAAGACCGAGACCTTCAGTGTTTCCGAGGGCGGGTCTGAGAGGGGCCGGGGAAACCTGCTCCTCTCTTGGTTCAGGGAACTTCACCGGGGACTCCGGCACAGGAGACACAGGCAAGTCCACGGTTTCCACCGGGGGAACAGGTGAAGAAGTGTTGTTGGCTTCTCCAGTCGACAGCCCATCCTACGGGTCGAGAAAAATCTCGACTGCGTCAACAGGTGTCTCGGCTGGCTGACCTGACGGGGACACCATGAAGCCAGCGGCCTTAGCATAACCTCGACCCAGTCGAGGTGTCGACTATCCAGGGAAGGGACCTCTCCGCTCCCACGAACATCGAGAGTGGGACTTACCCTTAGAGTCGTCCTTTTTGGACCGAGAGGAATGTCCCGAAGTCCCCTCTCCCTTGCTGGAGAGGGACTGACAAAGCTCCTTGAATGAAACTGTGTAGGAGAAGCCCAAGGAGAGCGGGATAAATGCTGCGACCGAGGAAGATGACGTTGCGGCCTGGGCCACTTCCTCCTCAAGGGCGATCATCTGTTCGAGCTGTTCAGCCGGAGCCCGCAGCCTTGGTTACCATGCTAGACTGGCCCGACTGACTGGAGGATACTGCGTTTCTCAGAGCGCCAGGTTGCAATCTGGCAGCGCGATCCTCTGACATGGCCGAAAGGACTTGTACGAGTCGCAGGCCTGCGAGTCGTGGCCAAGCCCTAGGCAGTAAACGCACGTGGAGTGCGGATCGGTCCAGGATGACATCTGCCCACCGGGGTACCGATGAAATCCGGGAGTCAATTTGTCCATCGCAGCCACGAGGGAAGATAAAGACCGAAGTCTTGTAAATTTTAAAATTAGTTTCAGATTAACTGAAGAGATTGGATCCAGGCCTAAAACGCAGAGCGCAAAGGAGGGAACCTGAGCTTCCAAACGGTAAGGAAGATCTGGAGCCATGGGGCGGAGCCAAGAGGTTTTACCACCTGGGTGGGTGGGAGGAGCCAGCTTGAAGACCTTCCGGCAAGATTTAAAGCGGCAAGGAACCTTGCCAGTAAGTGTGGACTGAACAACATATCCACGTCCCTAGAACTGGTAATGGCCTGAGGGCAACTCGAACCTGAGGTTCTTTCTGTGGGAATGTCTGATAAATATGTGGAAGTAGGCATCCTTTAGATCCAGGGGAGGCTAGCCAGTCTCCTGGTTTCAGAGAGGGAAGAATTACTCCCAGAGTCACCATTCTGAACTTTGGTTTTGTCAAATGTTTGTTCAGGTATCTTAAATCCAATATGGGTCACCACTCCCCTGTCTTTTTGGGGGTAAGGAAGTAGCTTGAATACAGTCCTTTTCCCCTGTGACAAAGAGGTACCTTCTCTACTGCTTGCAGAAGCAGAAGAGAGGAGACTTCTGCCTCTAAGGCCTTTGTCTCCAAGGGAGAGGGAGGACTGAAAGACTTTGCTCTCATTCTTGGGAACTTTTTGAAACAGAGAGCAAGTCCCCTGGCTCACTACCTCCAGGACCCATTTGTCTGAAGTAACAGACTCCCAGGCCTGGGAGTAGTGAGCCAGCCTGCCCCCTACTGGGATTGGGGAGACAACCCTGACTGACACCTCAGGGTGTCTGCTTGGCAGAGGGCTTGGACTGAGTAGCTGATGGGGTCCTAGTTACCCCACGTCTACCTCTTCCCCTAAAGAACCTCCTCTGCTGAAAAGAGGAGGAGGAGGAGGCCTGAGCTTGGTAAAAAGGCCTGTAAAAGGGCCTCCCCCTAAACTGCTGCCTCTGAGGAGTGGTCTGCTTCTCTTTTGCTGCAGCACTCCTACAGGTGGTCCTGTACTCGTCCATTTTTTTCATGTAGTTCTCTGTCTGGTCCCCAAAGAGAGAATTACCAGTTACAGGAAAATCCATGGCCTTAGCCTGGGTATCCTGTGAGAGGTTGGTACACCTAAGCCAAGCAAATCTCCTCATGGAGATAGATGTAGCCATGACCCTGGAATGAACGTCACTGGAATCAACAGCAGCATGGAATTGCACCTTAGATGCCTCTATACCATTTGGAGCCACCTGTTCCAGCTCCTTGGCTAGCTGGGGAGGGGCATTCTTAGCCAGAGCCAGAACCGTATCCCACATAGATTTCTGGTACCTGGCTGTGTATCCATGTAATTAAATTGTCCGAGTCCCAAAGAGGATGCCAAGTACTGTTTTTTTTTTTTGCCATGGCATCCACTTTCCTGGAATCCTTATCTTGGGGGTGAGATGCCAGGGGAATATTAGCCTTGTCACAGTCACTACCCCAACATGGCTGCTATGATTTGAAAGGAATTCTGTCCCCGGACCTGACAAAGCATACCTCCTGTCCATTCTTTTTTCCACAGGAGGAATGGATGTAGGAAACTGTAAAATATTTTGTGTCTGCTTCCCCAAGGATTTGTATAAGGGGATAGACACCATCTTTGACTCTGGGACATCCATCATTTCCAGGTAGTCAGGTTCTTCCTGATCCTGTTCAGCCTCCTCCATAGGAAGCTGAAGAGTCTCAGCCACTTTCTTGTAAAACAAGAAATGGGAAGGGGACTCAGAAAGCCTGGGAGGAGAAGCCTGAGAAGGCCTGTCTGAGGAGATGTCAGGCGCTGCTGGCTCATCTAGGCCCTCAGCTTGATCTTCTTCATAGTCTTCATCCTCTTCCCAATCACCCTCATAGTATGCTTCAGGATCTGTATCTGAAGCCAATACTTCCAACTGAACCGATCGGGACTGAACCGAAATCGGTTCAGTCAGAACCGGGCAAAGCGATGGAACTATTGAAATCACTTTCACTATCTCATCAGCAGTCGGACCATGGGAAGCAGGATCCGAACCGGCCGAGTTCCTCTTTCTTTTACTCGGAACCGATTGCCCAGAATCTGCTCTCCTTCTGCCTGAAGAGGTATCACCCAGGTCAGTGGGCCCCTCTTCAGGTTCAGCCGCATCCGAACCGGGCTGGCGATCTGGGTCAGCAGACTTCTCGGCCTCCCTCTCCCTTAGCCTACTCAAACGTTTATAGAGAGTGGCTTTGGGAAAGTTCTTATATATTTGGCAGTCTTCCTTGAGGTGGTCAAACCCCAGACAATACACACAGACGAGGTGAGGGTCGGCCTTGGCAAAGGCCTCCTTACACTCGGTACAGTCCTGAAACCCAGTGGGTCCGGTTTTCTTCTTGGGTTTCTCAGACATGCTTTAAACCAGAAACAAATCACCTTACACAGCGGTTAAGCCAGGTGATTACAAACTCAACAGTTCCAACCATGTCACGGGTCGGTTAAAAAAATCCTAAAATACGGGATTTTTTTTTAGGAACCAATGTGTACTGGAAAAAACACACACACAGAAAATAATAATCAGTAAAGAAAATAGGCTTCGGTTCTGAACTGGACCGACCAGCAAAGAACAGAAATAAAACAATTTCTTAGCAAGCAACACAGAAAATTACCACTACCTATAGTTATCACTTACTGTACCAAGACAGAGGTAAGAATACCGAAAATCACGGTTTGGAAAAACAGACAGATTCGAACTAGACCGAACTGAAGCGCAGGAGGAATCTCCGGAGCGACTTCACAGTAAGGAGGAGAAAAGAATCTGACGGTTACACTTCAGAGTACCACAGACTGAGGTTTGAAAACAGAGCTCTAGCTCAACGTTCTATGCCTTTGCACAGAGTTAAACCTTTACCCTCCGGAGCAGTTTAAGTGCTGGGGCTAACTGCATATAGTCAGAATACAGCAAGACTTCATGTTGAGTGAAAGGGGGGAAATGAGAGGGGAAGGAGCTCATTAGCTCTTGCTAAAGAGGTAACTGCCTTCATAAAAACAAGAAAAAATCCTAATTTTGGTGACTCAGGTTCGATTCTCCTCGGAAGTTCTCATTGCACCACCCTGTAGCAGCTGCTGGTGGCAATGTGGTGGAGGTGCCTTTGATGGTATGCGACCACACCTCATCAGGCACCCCTCCTAGGCCTGCCATAGCGTTCAGGGAACATCGAGGGAGGGTCGGAAGATGGCCGATATGTTGCAGTGGTACATCAAAAAAAGACAGCCCCTGAGCGGTCCCCTGTGGCAATACCACCCACCCACCCCAGCCTCGAAATAGAAACCCCTCAGTACCCGTAGCGACTCTCTTCCTCCAGGTCACATGGAGCCCCACCCCCTGCGGAGACAAGTTGAAGCATGGAACTGGTCTTGTGGAGTTCAGAAGACACTGTTTCACGGTGACTGGAGGAGGCCCCTTGAAGTCACAAGTGAGACCCACAATAAATGGCAGCGGTGTGGTTGGTCTCCAAGCTGGCAGTAAGGGGCGAGTCTGGAGGGTGGTGGGGGTGGCACTGGGAGCTTATACAAGTGGGGTTCCGATGAACACAGAAATGTGGGAATAAAAACAACAGGAAAAAAAAAAACGGTCATGCTTGTTCTCCAGCGGAGGGGTTGCTTCAGTCACTCCTCACAAGTGGGTAGCACCCCTACTTTAGGATTAAGACAGGATGTCCAAAGGTTTGACATCCTATTATCTTCTTCTTGGACAGCCACAGTCTGTATAACTCAAACTGCCTTCCTGTGCATGTAGCCTGTTTCTCCAATGAAACACAACAAAAACTCATAAGCACGTCAGAGCGCCCACATGAAATCAAAGGAATGCCAGAGCTGTACTACCTGCTGACAGCTTTTTGCCATTTTATAAAAATCACTGCTTCTTATTTTCTGTATGCTGCACCACCTACAGTGGTTAAAATCCAAACAGGGACACACATATTTTGCTACAATTATGTTTTCAGATAAAATTTCACTTGAATGGTGATCCATAGTGGCAGCATGAAATTAGAATCATAAATAGTTCACTGGTCGAGCAGATGACTAAGGCCGTATTTACACAGCTGAGGTAAAGCAGCAGTGTTCCTCTCTGAATGTCCCCCATCTCCTGCGCAAATGCAAGCTGCACTAGAGAAGGGGTCCATGAGTTCAAAAGGTAGGCAGGTGGTTCTGTGATAAGCTGGTTATTATACCATTTGTAGCGATGCACGCAGTGCTGCCTGTCCACGTGGCAGCTTACACCGCCCGCATGGCAACACATCCCCGACTTGGCTGGGACTCCAGGACTAGATAGGACATAGACTTACCATGATCTGGTACATGTTCACATTTGCTCCGCAACAACCCGGCAGTCGGGTTGCTGTGGCAAAGTGTCAGTAAATTGGCCTTAAATATTATGGATGCTTGCACAACATAGCAATGCTTGTGCTACTATAGGAGCAGTTAGGTGTTAGATTGTATGGCCTTCGCCCCCCGAGAAAAGTACCACCTTCAAACCCCAGGAAGGAACCTCTCACTAATGCATCACAAATAGGATCAGGTCCACTGAGCCGAGTGCCCTGAAGAATTAGAACTTCATCCTAATTAAGGAATGTCTACTGGAATTAGAATAAAGTTCAAACTCTGCTGGGCGGTTATGCAAGCAATAATAGCCAACAGGACAGGCGGTACTGGGTTATACCGGGCCTCCCAGGGGTGTAATGGGGCCAGATGCCGCAGGCTGAGGGCCTTCTAGCCACTGGAAGGTCCGGTATAGGTCAATACTGCCCACCCTGGAGGGTATTACTGCACTTAGGAAATGGGTTAGAAGTAACATTTTCAATAAAATTAAAGATTAAAAAAGCAAATAAATGTTAAAAAAATAGAATAAAACCTACAATTTGTGGTAAAGTAGTCCCGCTAATGGTATACTTGCCAGTAGAGGGCGCTGCCGTTTAGGACAGCTTGTGTCAGTAACATTCCTTGACCCCCCCCCACTAATAACACACTCTCTATCCCCCCTACCCACACACTGTGATCGAGCAGGCAGAAGTAAAAGGTATTAACAGTCAGCACATTGTGACTATGATCTTTAAAATGACAGGAGAGACAGCCCGCCCAAGGTTACTGCTTGGAAATTATGGGTTAAAGTTAGGATTGATGGAGGTGTGAGCGGACGTGCTGACAGAAAGTGAGCAAGCGTCCAGCGTCCTGCAGTAACGTGGAGGGTGCGAGAAGGCAGCAACCACAGGATTCTGTAATGAGGTGGTTTTATTTCTTAAAAAAAAAAAAAAAAATTGTTTGTTTTGTTTTTGGCCAAGCGGGGCTGCAGTCAAGCCGAGCAGGGTGTCTCAGAGTAGCAGTGAGCACGCGACGTGCTACCGCTACTATTTGAATGTTGCGAGTCTTTTTTTTTTTTAAATGGAGTTAAATAGAAGGCAGAGACGGTGGAGGGGTTCAAGAGGGGGTGGGACAGGCACAGGGGAAGGGTTCTGGAAGCAAAATCCAGTGCAGCGAGAATATCCAGAACTGGGAAGGGAGAAGCCACAGAAGGAGAGGGGGGCTGCAAGGTCAGCTCCCAGGGTAGGGGCTGACCAAACGAGCAGACACAAAAGACCATTAGGCCTATTCTGCTGGCATTTTAGTATGTCAGTATAAAACACTGTGTAGCAATTTACTACTGAAACTGCTGTTTTGTCTCATTTAAGAGCAACATTCTATTTTTACAGAGGCTAACCGATCATTTCAATGCCAGCAGCCGCCAAGCCAGGAAGCAAAAGGCCAGAAGCCACAGCCACTGGGTGGAGAGGAGCCGACCAATCCAGTGACCACCCACTGGCACCAAGGACCAGGAAGAGCAGGGATGCCGAGGCAACAGAGAAGGGGGTAGGGGGCAGAAACAAGTCGTAGCTACATTGCCAAATGCACAGAAACAAGAGTCCAGAGGACACTTGGACAGCTGCACTCTTACAGTGCTATGTGGGGGCCTGGCGATGTCATTTGCTGTACCACTATGACCGAACCTCAGGCAAGCCTGCCTAATAGGAGAAAGGAGTTAATTATAAGAAGTTCTTGTGCCAAAGTGTTCACGATGCATTTAGCTGTAGAAACCAGCTTCTAGCAATGAGAATGTATTTATGATGTCATAAAACCTACAGCATCTCAGCCCTGTGGTGCTGCTTCAGAGACAGAACTTTAGAATGTTACAATCCGCTGGCTTGGGCTGGCCAAGTGGCATGGAGGACTGAGGCACTGGCGCCTTAACCTCCAAGTCAAAATGGTGACCTAGGTTCGGAAGGACTGAATATCCCAGGACAGTTCTCCTCCAATGGAAAGGGGGAACTATGAACCCTGCATCTTGTCTGCCACCCAGCAGAGGCTGGTTGGCAGCACTGGTCTGTCCAGCAGACGTGTCAATACGCATGCACATGCATCACTCGCAGATGTCCTTGTGGAGAAAACGCAGGGAAGTGCCTCAGCTCACTTGGCATCCCCCACAGGCACCGTGACAGCCCTACATCAGTGGCCACATGTTGATATGGCTCTGTGTAAGTGACGGTTAACTGGTAAGTCCATGAAATGGGTCGGTGATGGGGCTGGGACGATGCCGCCAGGACAGCGGAGCAGGTGGAGAAAGAAAAAAAACGTTCACCGACCCAGCGGCCATACAGGGTTGAGGCACTAGGTGCATCACTTACTGCCACATCGGCATACTGGTTTCAGAAACAGATGCGGGTCGCCTGGGGGCCAGCAGCAGGAGGGAGGATTGAGCATCCCCTGGACAGTTTTTCTCCCTCACGGATGGAGTTCCAGTATTCCGCAGCTCATCTGTCACATGGAGGAATTCAGGTGGTAAGGGACTAAGGACACAGAGGGGTCTCCATCTAAGTAGGTATGCACATTGCATCTATGGCATGTGTGGTAGTCCTTGGGATGAAAAACTGGAAGAAGGGAAAAAAAGAAAAAAAAAGCGCAGGATGATGCCTGATGCCCAGGCCCTGCACCACTAACTGGGCACCTTCGAGGACACCCTCTGGCAGAGGGTGAAAAGGAGCAAGGTAAACTCTGGAGAAGATTGGTAATGGAATGGGGGCAGTCAGATGGGGAGGCTGGGCAGCCAAAGACGGACAAATGATCGAAAGAAAAAAAAAAAGTTAAAATTCAAACTGTTTTCTGTGGTTCTGCACTACCTGGTATTCCAACAACATTTATTTCTCTGCTAAAGAGCTCAGATGTCCTGCAAGAAAAATATTACTTACCATAGTAATCTCGTTTCTTCTAATGGAGTCTTGCTGTATTCTGACTAAATGCAGTTAGCCTTTCCAACTGTACTGCCTCAGAGATGAAAGAGTTAACGCTATGCAAATGCATAGAACATTGAGCTTGAGCTCGGGTTTTCAAATCCCTGTTCCTGGTACATTCTATGTAACCGTCAAATTCTTACAAGCACTACACAGTGGCTCCTAAGCTACACTACATACATAACAATTTAATAGAATATTTGTAAACAGACTAATAGCCAAACAAAAAAGGGCAACTAGAAGACTCAAGTCAGAAATGCCCAAGAAAAAAATGCCACCCCAGTGGTGCAGTACTCAAACAATGCAACAGCTATAATACAATGCTGCCCTTTTAGTTTCTGTTAGGGGAGGCAGGGAGGTCAGAATACAGCAAGACTCCATTAGAATAAACAAGATTACTGTGGTCATTTTTTCTTAAAACAACATGAAGTCTTGCTGTATTCGGACTAAATGCAGACTACCAAACAGTGCCCCATGGAGGTGGGTACAGAACCTACTTAGGAAACGGGCTCTGCAGTACTGCTGTGCCAAATCTGGCATCACTCCTAGCCTGGGTGTCCAGGCAGTAGTGTTTAGTGAATGTGTGAACAGTTTTCCAGGTAGCTGCTTTGCAAATCTCCAGCAAGGGAATATCTCTGGCAGCTGCAATAGAGGCAGCTGTTCCCCTAGTAGAGTGGGCTCTAAGTCCAGCTGGTGGCTCTTTCCCCAATTTGCCATAGTAGAACTGAATGCAAGAGAATCCACCAAGCAATGGTCCTCTTGGTGGCTGGCTTGCCCTTACCCACTTCCCCACAGGTGAGGAACAGTTGTGTGCAGTCATTCCTATGGGCCTTTGTCTGATCCAGACAGTAGCCAATAGCCCTTTTAACATCTAGGCTACGTAGCCTATGCTCTCATAAACTAGAATGTTCAGTGAAAAAGACAGGTAATGCCATGGACTGGTTCAAATGGAAGTCAGAGACCACCTTCGGAAGAAATTTCCTGTTTGTCCTAAGGGCTACCTTATCCCTATGGAGTGCTATGTAGTTAGGCTCCACTGATGAGGCTTGTAGCTCACTAATCCTCCTTGCAGAGGTTATGGCTGCTAGAAGAACAGGTTATTCACCTGTAACAGTAGTTCTAGGAGTGGTATATGTTCATTCACAATCTTTGGCACGTCCCTTTCCCTTTAAATGTTGCTGGAAGTCTTCAAGCTGTCTCCTCCCACCCACCCAGGTGGTATAACTCTCGGCTCCGCCCCATGACGCCAGATCTTAGCCCGCTGGAAGCAAGGTTGTGTGCCTTAAAGCCGGGGAGGTCGGGTGGGTGCGTGTGGATGAACAACATATACCACTCCTAGAACTACTGTTACAGGTGAGTAACCTGTTCTTCTAGGAGCGTGGATATGTTGTTCATCCACACTCTTTGGCAGACTCCTAGCAGTTCTCCGGGAGGAGGGAGGCAAGGCGCACACCCCCTACTTAGGAAACAGAGACTGGAGAACCTAGGCCCCAAAACCAGCGTGACTCAAGGTCAATGTGGTAGCGGGAAATAAAGATGTTTGATGACTTCCAGATAGCAGCCCGACAGATTTCCTGGATAGGGATGTCCCTGGAAGCAGCCACCAATGCAGCAGTATGGTGGGCAGAATGAGCTCTTAACCTTCTGGGAGGCTCCTTGCCCGCCAACTAATAGCACAGACCTATGCATGATGTGATCCAACTTGCAATGGTCCATTTGGCTGCAGGTCTGCCAGAAGCGGCTTCAGCGTAGGTGACAAACAGCTGGCGAACCTCTCCACAAATTTCAGCCGTTCTTTCCTTATAATAGGAGAGAGCACGTCTCAGGTCCAGAGTATGGAGCCTGTACTTGGCATCCGAGGTGTAGTTAGGGTAGTATACCGGCAGAGCCAACACCTGACTAAGGTGAAACTCTAAGACCACCTTCGGAAGGAATTTCAGGTGGGGGGGGGCAGGACAACTTTGTCCCTGTGAAAGACCAGATAAGGGGAGTCTACCGAAAGTGCCTGGAGCTCCCCTGTCCCTCTGGCTGACGTGACAGCCACCAGGAAGGCAGTCTTCCATGACAAGTGTGAGAGCTCACACTTGTGCACGGGTTCGAATGGCTTGCCCATGAGCTTTGCCAAAACCAGCAAGAGATCCCACGGAGGTGGAGGTTCATGCACCGGAGGGGATATGTGATCCAGGCCTTTGAAGAAGCACCTCACCACTATCGCTTCTGTGCCAATAACGCCGACGCCCGCCACTGCTAAGTAGAAATGGCTGCCAGGTGCACCCTAAGGGTCGATGACCGAGACCCCTTTGGAGAGAGACCAAGGTAGTCTAAAATGTTAGCCACAGAGCAGGATAAGGGGTCCAGACTCTTATTCTGACACCAAATGGAAAACCTTTTCCATTTGAAGGCATAACATTTCCTGGTCGATTCCTTACGAGATGCCTCCACCACAGTGTAGACATCCTCGGAAAGATCCAGAGCCTGGAACTCTAGCCGCTCAGGTACCAGGCTGTGAAGTGCAGTGACTGAAGGTCTGGATGGAATACCTACCCCTGGTTCAGTGATATCAGGTCCAGGCATGTACAAAGCCACTCCGGGGGCCTGCAGCTGAGGCTGAGAAGATCTGGGTACCAGAACTGGCGTGGCCAATCTGGGGCTACCAGAATCACCTTTGCCTCATCCCTCCTCACCTTGAGTAACACCTTGTGGATCAAGGGAAATGGAGGGAAGGCGTAGAGGAGGCCTGGGGTCCACAGCCTCGAAAAGGCATCCCCCTGCAGGGAGCCCTGCTGAGGGGGGCAGGCATGATACAGACTCAGCTTGGCATTCTCCCTGGAGGCAAACAGGTCCACCAACAGTTTGCCCCAACGGGAGAACAGACTGTAAGCTACCTCTGGATGGAGAGACCACTCGTGGGATGTCTGGCCTATGCGGCTGAGAGCATCTGTCAGCTGGTTCGAGACTCCTGCCACATGAATGGCCAGGAGACCTGCCTCCAACCGGCTGACGAGGTCCACATGCGGAGTGCCTCCTTGCACAGCAGACAGGAGTGTGTGCCGCCCTGTTTGTTGAGGTAGTACATGGTCGTTGTATTGTCCGTCTGGACTTGAACCACTTGACCCCGAAGCTGAGGAGCGAATGCTGACAGTGCCAGTCTGACTGCTCTGAGCTTCAACAGGTTGATGTGACATCGGGACTCCTCAGGGGTCCAGAACCCGTGGGCCCTGTTGTTCCCCATGTGGGCTCCCCAGCCCATGAGAGAAGCATCGGTCGTGAGAACAACTGTCGGCTTGGGGCGGACAAACAGGATCCCCTCCTGCAACCATTCTGGGGCGGTCCACCATGGGAAAGCGTCCCACATCTTCTGGGTTACAGTGATCAGCTGGTCGAAATGACCGTGGCGCTGAGTCCACTGGGTGGCCAGCCCCCATTGAAGGGGGCGCATATGCCACCTGGCCCAACAGACCACTGAGGTGCACGCCGCCATGTAACCCAGAAGGCGCAGAAAGTCTCAGGCAGGGCGCAAGAGCCCAATCAGAAATGATCGGGCAAAGGAGGAAAGAACCTCTGCCCTGTCCGCTGGGAGCCGAACTCTGGCTTGACGAGAGTAGAGCTCTGCCCCGATGAAGCCCATCATCTGAGATGGCACGAGTTCCAACTTGGCCTCACTGATCAGGAGGCCAAGCTGAGAGCAGGTTCTGAGAGCCAGGTCCCTTGATCTCTCCACCTCCTGAAGGGAGGAACCCGCCAGGAGCCAGTCGTCGAGATAAAGGTAAATTCGAAATCCTCGACGCCGAAGATGGGCTGCCATCACTGCAATGCATTTGGTGAAGACCTAAGGGGCTGATAACAGGCCGAACAGCATGGCTCGGGAACTCGTACAGGGTCCCTTCGACCCTGAAGCAGAGGAACTGCTGGTGAGTCGGACGGATTGGGATGTGAAAAAAAACGCGTCCTGTAGATCCAGTGAACAAAACCACATTTCGCTCCAGGGATGGTATGATCTGGTTCAGAGTTACCATCCGGAAGGTGCGAGACCTGAGATACTGATTCAGGTCGTGGAGATCTAGGATGGGGCGCCAACCCCCCGTCCGCTTGGGCACCAGGAAGTACCTGGATACGAAGCCTGGGTCTACAGGCGGATCCGGCACTGCAGCTACTGCCTCCTTGAGGAGGAGCTGAGCTATGTAGTCTCAAAGAGCTGACTGCGTGCGAGCTGAGATCCTTTCCTCCCGAGGGGCTCGGGCTCGGCTGGGCGGGTACTGCTGAAATTCCAGAGGCAGTCCCTGCCCTACCACTTCTGGAACCCACCTGTCCGAAGTGATATCGGACCAGGTGGAAAGAAAGTGGAGGAGCCGACCCCCCACGGGAGGACCCAGGGCAGGTGTGACAGGTGTAGGGGTGGCAACCCCCAACCCATCACTGAGCAGGCTTAGAGGAGGAGGAGGAAGCTCCTGGACCAGCACCTCGGCCTCCTTTACGGGGCTGTTGAGGGCCCTGCTTGGGCCTAGGGTGCCAAGCTTGAGCCTGCTGCTGCTGTTGGTGCTGCTGACCTCCTTGATAGGGGGGCTGACTGACCGCAGGGGAGGACTGGTGAGAAGGCTTCCTCTTCTGCTGGTTCTTGCCAGAGGAACCCTTAGCAGAAGTGGCGTCCAAGGTGGCATTGGACTGTTCAATATGCTGAAGGTGGCCTGCCACTCCTGGGCCGAACAAGTCGGTACCAAGGAAAGGCACATTAGCTAACTTGTGCTGGGTATCCGCCGTAAAGGAGGATAACCGCAGCCAAGCCCTGCGGCAGGTGGCCACTGCGGCTGCTAAAGAGTGGGCACAAGAATCCCCGATGTCCAGGGCTGTCTGGAGCTGCTGTTTGGCAAGAGCACGGCCCTGATCACGGACTTGCTTGACCATGGTCTGCATGTCCGTGGGGAGGTGAGGAAGTACTTCATCCAAGGAGGGCATGGGAAAAATGTGCCATGATTGCAGCTGAACTGGCCTGACGAAGGCCAAAGGAAGAGGCCGCATAGACCTTACGGGCAGAGTGGTCCATATTCTTGGGACTCCTTGTCTGGAGGTCGGTCAGTGTCGGTTGAGCTACCAGTACGCCTAAAGACTGAAGCAGTCAGTAGGCTCTCAGCCGAGGGATGTTCTGTGAATCCCAGCAGGGATCCCATAGGCACCGCGTACTTATGGGCCATATGGGCAGACGGTGCTGGGCAGGAAGCTGGACACCGCCAAAGCACAAGGGCTGGACCAGTAATGGCTTCCGCTATTGGAAAGGCCTCCGTCGGGGTATCCCCCCTCTTAAGGATATCCATTAAGGGGGTACTCCACCTTTTTATGGTGGGACTCCAAGGGCATCCTGGTAGAATCGGAGATAAGGCGGAAACTGCCCTGAAAAGAGGAGGGACATTCTTCCAAGGCCGCCGAGAGTGACTCCTCATCAGCCGGATGGGAGTGCAAACCAGTGGTATCTGAATCCGAGAAGTCGGGGTACAGTGGTCTCCCGCCCAAATCCCCTTCAATCCGCCGAGGGCGATCTGGAGTGACCGTGGACAGACGTCTGGGAAGCCCGGTGTCTGGACGGTTCTCTTTCAAGAGAGCCCCACTGGGGGGCTGCTTAGGCGGTGGCTCCACCCTAATAGGTGGTGAGACAGGTATGGGCCTAGCCGGAATATGGATCGGCCCCCCAGGTGGAGGAAACAAAGCCTTCGGTTCCAGAGGGGTCAGCGTAGGCCCTTGAGGCGCAGGCCAAGTAACGGCTGGGGCGGGCGGCGTAGCTGGCTTCTGCCTGGCCAAAATCAGCTGTTGCTACATGAGCTCCTCACAGTGTCGGAGTTTCCGTCGAAGCCTCTCCTCATCCAAGGAGGATAAGGATCTGCGGCAGCGCTTCTTTTTTGAATGCTGGTGGCCTTTCTTAGATTTTCCGGTCGAAGAAGACAGAGTCCTTGATAGAGACTGACAGGGTCGGTTAGGTTGACTGGGGGAAACCGGACTCTGAGAAACAGGTTCCGGTTTGATTCCCTCGATCAAGTCACCCATAGGAGGCGTCTAGTGATTGGGGAAAGAGAGGATAGGTGGCCTCTCTAGAGAATCGTCGACCAGAGTCGGTGAAAGTGGCTCGAGAAAAATCTCGGCCAGTTCAGCCGATGCATCGGTGTCCGCCTGGCCAGACGGAAGATCCATGAAGCCGGCGGCTGAGAAAGCGATCTCGACTGAAGTCAAGACCGCAGTTTCCTGGGACTCGGACCTCTCTCAGTCCCAGGAACGTCTTCTGGAGGAAGACTCCGAATCCTTGTCCCTCTTGCGAGGGTGGGAGGAGTACGAGCCCAAGGGCGCCTCACCCCTGGTGGGGAGAGACTGGCACAACTCCCTAAAGGAACCTGAGAAGGTGGAGCCGAGGTTGAGAGGAACGAAAAAACTTCGGCTGGCTGAAGCCTGAGCAGCTTCTTCCTTGAAAGCCTTCATCTGCTCTAGCTGTTCGGCGGATCCCGTGGCCACGGAAACCACCCACCTCGCCTCCTTCGATTTCACCGGCGGGTTCCTTTTCTCCGGTCTCCCCAGCTTGAGGCATGCCATGCGGTCATCCAAAACGTTAGGATGGAAGGCTAAGCAAAAGGTGCAGGTGGTGGTGTCATGACCGACACCTAGGCAGTACACACAGGTAAGGAGGGGATCGGTGCGCGACATTTTCTGGCCGCATGAACACTGGTGAAATCCGGGGAGCGACTTGTCCTCCATATCCGATATGCTATTATCGGAATCTACTACTCGAACGAGTTTAAGAGATAAATGCGTTAAAAACCGACGCTGCGAAGCCAGGGCCTACGATTGCTAGAGTTAGCACGAGGGAACATGAATCTTCCAGCGGAAAGGAAGATCTGGCATCATGGGGTGGAGCCGAGAGTTATATCACCCGGGTGGGTGGGAGGAGCCAGCTTGAAGACTTCCGGCAAGATTTAAAGGGAAAGGGACATGCCAAAGAGTGTGGATGAACAACATATCCACGCTCCTAGAAAGACAGTTTTTCATGTCAGGTATTTGAACTCAGCAGAGGACATGGGTTCAAATGGCGGCTGCATTAGCTGTGCTATGCAGATATTTAGATCCCAAGAAGGGGTTGGCTCCCTGTGAGGGGGGTGTAGATGGAGTAACCCTTTAAAAAAGTCTTTAACATTGTAAGAGGCCAGGGAAGGACCCTTCCCTGCAGAGAGACAGGCAGAAAGAGCTACCAAATGTACCCTCAGGGTAGAAGGCCAAAGGCCTAAGGAATGATGGTGGGCTAAATAGTCCAACAGGACTGTCAGTCCAATTGTCTGTGGATCTGTTTTCTTTTGTGCACTCCAGATAGTAAATCTCTTCCATCTGGAAGTGCAAGTATTTCTGGTGGCAGTTCTTCTGGAAACCTTCAAAATATCCAGGACCCCTTCAGAGAGATACAGGCCTGCATACTCTAGGTCCTCAAGAGCCAGGCCCTGAGCCTGAGGACTTGAGGTTGAGGTATAGGATCCTCCCTTGGGAGGTCGTCAGAAGATTGCACCTCCTGGGGAGGAGGATCGGGCTTGTCATTGCCTGAGACATCAGCATGGGATACTAAGGTTGTCTGGCCCAATCCGGAGCAATCAGAATTATTGATGATGCCTGGCTTCTGAGTTTGATCCGAACTCTGAAAATCAGAGGGAAAGGCATACAGAAATTTGCCTGTCCAGTCCTGCATCAGTGCATCCATAGGCACCGAACCCAGAACTGGAGGTCTGCAACAGTACAGGGGGTAGCTGATGATTGTCTGGGGCTGCAAACAGATCTGTGGAGTGCCCCATCTCCTGAACACTGCATGCAGTATTTCCCTGTTCAGAGACCACTCGTGGTGGCTTCCGATTTATTCTGCTGAGGGCATCTGCCAGTACATTGTCCTTGCCTGGCAGGTGCACGGCTGAGATGGAAGTCTTGAGGGAATAAGCCAGACTCCAGATATTCATTGCCTCCGTACACAGGGCAGAGGACCTTGTCCCTCCCTGCTTGTTGCTGTGGTACATGGTGGTGGTGGTGTCAGCCCTTATCTGCACCACCTTTCGCCGCATCATTTTTATGAATGACTGACGAGCTAGGAACACTGCCCTGAGCTTCAAAAGACTGATGTGGAGCAGGGACTCCTGGTGAGACCACGTCCCATGAGCGGTGTGGTCCCCCAAGTGAGCTCCCCATCCTAGTAGAGAAGCATCTGTGGTCAGAACCACTGTAGGAGACTGCTGGAGGAATGGAACACCCTCCCTGAGGTTGTCCCTGTCCTTCCACCACTGCAAAAACTATGCTCAAGCTCAACGTTCTATGCATTTGCATAGAGTTAACTCTTTCATCTTCAGTGCAGTTGAACTGGAAAGGCTAACTGAATTTAGTCAAAATACAGCAAGATTTCATGTTTGAAATCTGCTCACGTCACAGTGGGTAAGTTATTCTTAGTTTTGACTACCAGTTAATTATTTTGTAATGTTACATCACCAGGAAAGAATTGCAGCAATTTTTTTTTATTGTATTTTGGCCCCTCGGGGCTGGGAGGTGGCTCTGGGCCCCTCTCAGAGGGCTACTCTTTCAGAGCCCGGTCATCCCAATCCAGCCCTACCCTGGAGGTTCCCCCATGGATTAACCCCCGTGGCGGGGCCAGAGGGATGAGAAATGCCTGCCTCCCCCAAGCACAATTCAGATGCTAGGGCGAGTCAGGATTGGGACGTGGTCAGGCCATCACAAAGTCTGCCAATCCCACATTTTTCCTGGTTTTCTCCCCGCCCCCTCGCAGTGTGAGCGTGTGGAGGCATGCACACGCCACGTACCTGTGCTCCTGTGCTTCCCCGACTCCAGTGCTGCCCTCCAGCCTCCACTGGGGGCAGCCAAGGAGCAGAACAATAACCCTCTCCTCCCCAGGTGAGGAGAGCAGTCTGTCGGATGCTCAATCCTCTCCTTCCCCTGTAGACCCCGGTAACCCGAGGTTGCCAGTGTGGCATCCAACGCCTCAAGCCTCAGCACCACTGGACCGGCTTGAATTACATGGTTTTTGAGCCAAATGGCTGACAGGCTGGATCTACATACTGTGTACCACAGAAACAGAAATGGAAGTAGAGGAAGCGTAATCTGTGAGTATGTTGGATTTGACCTCAACAAGAAGAAAGTGTCAGTACCCATCCATATGCATTTAACACTGCTACCAAAAGGATCCTTGCTATTCCTACAACTATGGCTGCGGAGAAGACAACTGAGAAGAGCTATGTGGTACCCAATTTTCTCTGCAGCACTGCCTAACCACCTTGTCTTGATTGTTGAGGCAGAAGCCTACTTATGTTACCTTACCAGTATTCACTGTGCTGAGCAGCTTGCTTCTCTGTGAGAGCTTGTCATTTCAAGACAAAAAAAAAAAACAGAGTCTGGCCCATACAATAAAGGCTGGTTTGGAAGCACTATCTACCAGAAAACCAGAAAAAAAAATCCAACTGGAATTGGAAGTTGGGAAACAAAGCTATATGAATGCCATGCAGAAAAAAAGTGTGGCACTGACACACATAACCTGGCAAAGATTTATGCCTCTACCAAGGGCATACACTCAGATTAAATATACAGAAATATCCCAGGTAGGTCTTTTAAGGAGTACGCAGGAATTCTTTAAACTTCCAGGTCACATAGCCTTCTCACCCGTGGTGCAATGGGTCAGGCTACTGATGAGAGATGTCCAACAGAATCTCAGAAGATACTGGCACTGAAGAATTACACCTTTGCAGCAAAAAGCACCTGTATCATAAAGTCTGATAGAGGCACTGGAATGGTAAAGAGAGGTAGGCAACCTCAGAGAGGGATTTCCCTTCTTTTAGGTCTAGCCTACACAAATCCTCATCAATGGTGCATCCCTGCTATGATGAGAAGGGCACCTGGAAAGAAGCAAGTAAGCATTAAACCATGACAGACCATCGTTCTACTGTGGAATTAATCAATGGCTTTGGGAGGGGTGGGGGCAAGAGCCCAAAAGCCGAGTGCATCCAACCACGGATTAATTCCACAGCAGAACCATGGTCTGGAGTGGTTTAATGCTCTTGTAACATGGCAAGAGTATTGCTACTATTAATAGATTGCCACACTTATTGCACGTTTCAGGCCAGGCATGATTGTCAAACACACAGGATTTATTATGCTGCTAGGTTTATTAAAACACGGAGCGCTAACGTAGCGCTACTTACATCAATAGCAGCTGTGTTCATGTCATATTCCAAATTGTGCTGTTACTAGTACACTTCTTTTTATACAGATAAATGTAAAGTTTAGGAAAATCTACTGGTACAAACAAGTTTTAATATTTGATTTCCGTGCTACGCTCGTAGATTTGCACTTCCTCTTTGATAGCTCACTGCATTTTGGGATTGCTGTCATGACACAACGTCCTTACTATGCAGCGTTTTCCAACGCTATGTTGCTTTACATCAAAGCAAGGAAGTCTGCCAATAGTTAATTGCAGTTTATAAAAGGTACTACAGAAGCAACCATGGTTCTACTGTGGAATTAATCCATGGTTGCTCTGTAGTCACCTGTTAGGATTCCACCAATCACATTTCATTATTTGCAACTAGTATATAGAGCTATGTTACAAATGTCATTTAATCCACTCTGGGAAGGACATGTGAAGAACATGTGAATCTGCTGGAACTTGGAGCAGTACTTCCTTCCATTAAGTCTTTTCCCTCCCTGTTGCAGGAAAATAAAAGTTCTGATAGACAAAGTACACAACAACCATGTATTTATTTTATGAATAAAAGCAAAAGGTCTAGGATAACTGACCCTTAGAGGTACGTTTAGCAGCCACCTCTACTTCATACAAAAAAACAACAAAAAAAAAAACAAAAAAACAACACATTGAATCCAATCCTATGTTCGAGAGATTTTCCACCGGTTTGAATCATCATCTGCAAGGGAACCAGTTCCACCAAGGAATTTGAGGCTAGTATTTTTCGCAACTAATGGGTCCACCGTTTGAACCCATAATAGCAACAGAGCTCAAGCATGTGAGCTGAAAAGAAACAAACAAAAAAAAAAAACAAGAGAACCCCAGAGAGAACACCCAAGTCTCTGTGAATGTACTTGCTTCTCTTTCATATCATAGAATTAATTATTACTGTATACAAACAGGTATGCCTTGTAAACAGGGTTTTTTGAACCCTAATGGCTGTACCACTGTATAAATAAAATGTTACATACGTACATTTCAATTGGAACAATCACAAATCAGGTTATTCTGTCACTTTTCTTTTTAATACTGCATCCTATTTATTTATTTATTTTTTTTTAAACAAGGGCTATAGTTTACCGCATCTAATTTTTCGTAAAATCCAACAGTTTTGCTATGTTATTCAAATGTAAACATTTATATGCTACTGCATTTTCAAAATGCTGGTCAGGTCTTTTTCAGTATACATTTGAGGGAGAACTAATGCTAGATCAAGTTCTACACTTTTCAGCAATCATGCTCTTCTTGAGTTAAGCACAGCACTAGACAGGCGCCAAGTGATGCCCTGACAATGACCTTCAGCTGTAGCTGAAGGAGAGACTGAAGTATTATACACAGTTCACCCCAAAGCACTGGTACACCCAAGTCATAAGTAATAGCTGAATGAGCAGAGTTTTCGCCAGAGGAAATGGTGTATATAATTACAGTTTTACCCTCATTCAGATTTTATTCATTTTTTATCCACAAGACAACCTTTTTATGCTTTCAGAGCATGGTTACAAGAAGACTGTGATTTTAAAGTGTGCATAGCTGGGGGGCACGTTTAAATTGCATACACAATTCTTCTGGACATTCACTCAAATCTGTCAATAAAGACCACCACGGAGATGAGAAAAAAAAGCTTTTAGACTGATTTTTCACAGCCCTATTAAAAATTTGCAAAAAGGGAGGGGTTTCTAGTGGTAGGACCCCCCCCCAAAAAAAAAAGGTGGAGGCTTGGCTTACACAAACATATTATACACACTAGCACAGCACATAATTAAAAAGCCCCTGCCACTGTTGGGAAAACTCTGAAAAAATGTAAGATTTAAACACAATTAATTTTATATTTCATGTGTTGTCTATAATTTGTTCCTCTTTTTACTGAGAACAGATGCATGGAAACAGGTTCACTGTTCCTTTACTTGCTCCGACTGCTTGCCTACACCCGACATAATATCCCATTTGTGACATCATAATTCTCTTAACAGTGATCGATTATAATGTTATGAAGCTATGTCAAGTGTACACAAGCAAGGCACCAAATGTTCCAGTGGCCTTCTCTTAACCCCTGCAAAACAAAAACACGAGACCACCGATCCACAGGACTAGTGACTCAAAATCAGGATCTATCTCACTGCCAAAGTGATCAGTGAGACAGGTTTTTACTTTTAGTCAATTCAGGTATAGACAGGCAACCAGAGCAGATAGGGAAGATATCCTGGGCCCGATTTTACAAGGCTGACACAGGGATTGAGTCAAACCCTGTGTCCAACCCATTTTATTGTGCAGCAGGGCCAAACACCTTTGCCACAACTGCACCCGATTTTATATTCTCTGGCACAGCTGCAACACTTTCATCACTTTATGGCAACTTGCGCCAAATATCTGGCAAAAGCCCTGTAAAAATGGTCAGTGGGATACCAAAAGTTAGACCGGGGGAGCTAGTCTAACTTGTGGCATTTGGCGCATGGGAGTGAATATTCCGATCCCCAGCCAGAAGAGTGCTGCAAGCCCTGTGTGCGAATGATCGGCACACCAGGGGCTTGCGGAAGTTTTGGGGGTTTTAAAAATCAAAGCCTCCTGTTTTCATGCAAGCTGTCTTTAGTAATAAAGAAATAAGGGAAAAAGTTACAGAAAAAATATGAAATATAAGCTGATGCATGTATGAAAGAAGAAATTCTATCAGACTAACGGAAATTTATTTTTCTGTTAGTTCCTATGTTGTCAGTGGGCATTCTTTTTACTGCTGGGTTACACAAGATCACCTACTAGGGGGATGTCACAGGGCTGGACAAGGTCCTGCCCTATGTGTTGTGCAGAAAGAGTTTAATGCAAAGATCTGTTCTATTCTATCCTTTTCTGTCTCTTCTCTGTCTGGTTGCGCAACCAAATTTTCTCATGAGACCCAGGACTTGAACACCCCAACGGTCTTGCAATTCTCTGCCTCTAACTATCTCTACTCTCACTTGCTATTTCTGTCTTTTCTCCCCCACTTGCATAGCTGTGGTATAAAAATATATATGAATCATTATGTGGAAATGTAACTGATATTGGGAATCCTTTGTTTAGAAATGTATATACTTATAATGTTGAAATGATTGCAAAGCTAAAACTGTATATAGTTATACTGTTGAAATGATTGCAAAGCTATTTGGAACTCAAGGGATTAACCTGAGATGCAATGTTTTAGCCTTTTGCAGAAAATGTAAACAAGAGGTCAGTTCTGGGTCACAATGTTCTTTTTGCTGCACCTGCTGAAACTGACAAGAACTCTGTATGAGAAGCATGCTTTTTTCCTTAACGAGCTCCTGCTCAGACTTATGAAAAGGAGCTGCAATGTTTTGCAAAAGAGAGAGAGAGACTGAGATTGGAAATTAAGAAAAATTCAGAAGGACTTTGTTTTCTATGTTTCTACTGCCACTGTAAACAGTTATTCTGAACAATTTTATGTTTTTTATTTTACTGTTATTAATAAAACTATTGTTACGAATTTTACAACTGCTCTTGGTTTTCCCCATACTTCCTGACCTGTGCCTTGACAACAGATGGTTTCAGAAGTGGGATTTATGCCGTGTATACTCTGAGCCAGGAGTTTTGTGCGTAGGTACTTGACCTGGTACCAGGGAATGATAGAAGAAAGGTATGGATTCCGCAGCAGCAAGTCCAGGAGTGCTTAACCAGAAGAATGACAGCCAAACTAGAAGCAGAAACAAAAGTCCAAACTGAGACTATTCAGCCAGCACCAGAGACAGAAAAAAAAAAAAAAAACAGACAGTGACAAAACCTGAAAGCATGGCTGACTTTTTCAAATGGTGGTCTATACAACAAAAAGAGATGGAAAAGCAGAGGAGAGAAGAGATGCAGCGACAGGAGCAGCAGTGGCTGGATGCCTTGCAAGTTATCGAAGGCATAGGATCTGGCACAGATCCAGATGAGTAACAGGACACATGTAACTTGAAATGCATTAAACTTATAAAGTTGTGTCCCTCCAATGATACTGAAGCATACCTGACAACTTTTGAAAGGGTTGCCGCAGCCTTCCAGCGGCCAAAGCAGCAATGGACAATCGGACTGGTACTTACCTGACAGGGAAAGCCCAACTTGCCTACAGCAATATGGACACTGCATAGTCAGAAAACTATGACCTGGTGAAAAGTGAAATCCGGAAAAGGTACAAATTCTCAGGAGAGACCTACAGGCAGAGCTTTCAGCCTCTGAAGTACAACTCAGTCGACAATCCTCGAGAAGCCTACACCAGACTCAGGGAACTCCCGATAAAATGGCTCCAACCAGAAGACAAAACAATCCCACAGATCATCGACACATTTGCAATGGAGCAATTCATCAACATCCTGCATAAAGAGGTGCAGCTTTGGGTAACAGAACACTGACCAGAAAATGGCGAAAAGGCAGTTTCTTTGGCCGACGACTACCAAATGGCCAGAGAGACGCCACAGCAGCGAGGTAACAGCCAAGCACCGGTAAGACATTCTTTTTCCCATTTAAACTCCAAGTCTGATAAGAACTCTGGTGGGGGTTAACAAATCTACGCCCAAAGACTTTATTTGCTATAACTGTAATAAGGTAGGTCATACTGCAAGAAATTGCTGTAGTAAGAAGAGTGACACTGGAGCAGATTTGTCCTTAGCAAATTGAGGCAAATACTTAACAGATGTGAAGGTGGGAGATAAGACTGTGAAGGGACTTATAGATTTGGGAAGCAGACAGACCCTAGTGCATACTGAAGTGCTAGGAAAACAACGTCCAAAAGGACCAGGTACTGGTGTCATCTGCATCCAAGGGGACACTCAATACTATCCTGTCAGCCAAGTGACTATTAATGGGGTGTCACACCAAATGAAAGTGGGGGTAGTACCCAAGTTACCTGTGATTATTGGAAATGACTTTCCAGGATTTACTGAGGTTATCAAAGAGGGAGCAAATTCTGATGTTTCAGCAGCTGTGGTGACAAGAGCTCAGGCAAAGAAAATCTCAATGGTGGGGACTCTTCCTTTTGCCGATTTTGATTCGGACTTGTTTGAGCATGGCTCCAAGATCCAGAAGTCCAGGAAAGGAAGACGATGCCTCAAGAAACAGTGGCAACAAAAGACTGATGGACATAGGGGGTTAATAACATGAAAATGCTGAAACTAAACTGATCACTGATTGGAATTTTCTTTCACAACAAGCTAATGATGTTTCTCTCCAGGGTTATTTTAAGCAGCTGGGGGTGAAACCAAAACAGGGTGAACCTATGTTTAAAAAATGTAATGGGCTATAGAACAGTTGGTTATACCACCAAAGTATAATGAGTTGCTACAGACAGCACATGATAGTCCTATGGCTGGTCATCCGGGGAGGGATTGCACCCCTGCCAGATTGTGGAACAGATTCTACTGGCCTGGAATTCATGAAGACGTTGCTACATACTGCAGTTCTTGTGCCAAGTGTCAGAAATTAACACCAGTGACTGAAAAAGACAAGGTGCCCCTGGTGCCCCTACCCTTCACAGATGTGCCTTTTGAGAGAATTGCAATGGATGTGGTTGGCCCCTTAGACAAAAGTAAAAAGGGAAATAGATTCATTTTGGTAGTATGCGACTACGCTACTCAATACCCAGAGGTTGTTCCAATGTGTACTGTCACAGCCCCAAAAGTGGCAGCCGAGCTTGCCAAAATTTTCAGCAGGGTGGGCATACCAAAAAGAGATCATTACTGATCAGGGTAGTAATTTTGGTGCTGCATTACTGAAGGAGCTGTACCGACTACCAGGTATTACTGCCATTAAAAACCTCCCCTTATCACCCTCAGACAGTCTTGTCGAGCGTTTTAATCAAACCCTAACATGCAAGTTAAAAAGGTTTGTAAAAGGGGAAGGGAAAAACTGGGACCAATACTTACCTTACCTGCTTTATGCTTACAGAGAAGTGCCACAGGCATCAACAGGTTTTTCACCATTTGTATGGTAGACAACCTAGAGGGCCACTAGATGTAATAAAAGAAACATGGGAAGATAACCCCAATCAGAAGCAATCTATAACATCTTATATGTATGCCCTGAGAAAGAAGCTGGCAAAATATGTTGAAATCACCCATAGTAATCAGGAAGAGGCCCCAAACCAGCAGAAGGTATTTATGACCACGGGGTAAAAGAAAAAGATTTTGAGCCAGGTGAAAAGGTCTTGCTACTGTTACACACTACAGAAAATAAACTGCTAATGAAGTGGCAAGGGCCTTATAAAGTGCTTAGATGTACTGGCACAGTTAACTATGAGATTGAGACCCTGTAACAGGGTGCTACCTGTTATTAGTATACAGACCCTGGAAATAAAGAATAGAGAGTCATATATGCCAGTTCTTGTCCCCCTTGTGTTATTTCTCTCACCCTTTTCTATCCTCTCATTTTCTTTTCTTGTTTCTTTGTCAGGGTGGCCCACCTGACAAAACCCTAGCCTTTTCTTTGCTGTCCTCTTTTCAAAAAGACCCCCTTGCTGTGCACGTTGGACTAGAAACTATCTCCAGTCTTGGAGCTATGTAAAATGCCCATGGTGTACTAGAGTTTAAAAACAAACAAAAAAAAAAAGCCCAGAATAAACAGCAGATGAATGGCACATGTCGCGCTTTGATTTAATCCCGAAGCGTCCCCAATATTTAAAAGGAATTAAAACAATGTTGGAACAGCCCCAGAGAGGTTGTAACTGGGGCTGCCTGTAAAATAAAGCATATTTGGGTAAAAAGGGCCAAATAAAAAGCCCCTGCATGTTAAGACATGGCATAATATGGAAACTCCCCCTATTATGTAATGTCATGGCCAATGGGAACTTCCCCACAGAGTGATGTAATTCCTAGGGCTATAAACAGGGCTCACCACTAGGGGAGGAAAGTAGAGTTGAGTCAGTTGGCGTACTGACAGTTAAAGAGGAGGACCAGTATTGTGTGTGGATTTGTATATACAGCCCACAATGCTTTGCATTATGGGGGTATGTGTGATTTTGTATTTCTGTATTGTGTGCTGAGTATTTCACACAGATATTTCGGAAAAGAGTGTAAGAAGGCTATTACACTCAGGTATTGGCTGAAGTTAAGCTACACGCTCTAGAAGGGCAGTAGAGACCGGGAGATTTTTTTTTTTTTTTGTCACTAAGACTAGTTTTCCTGATTTTCTTTCTGTATATATTTTGGACTTTTATATGAATAAAATGATAGGTGCAATCTTGTGTCTTTTATGCACCTGATCTCTGCCTATTGTGTCACTTTGTCTTCCACCACGCTCACACTCATGTTAGAAGTGGAATACCTGGCACGTTTTTAGACTGCCTGGGAAAAATGCTGCTGGGGGGTATAGTCATATACCTGACGCATGAGCAGAGAAAAAGATGCCGGAAGGAAGGCGTTCCAGTGGACCAGATCCAAGGCTGAACAACTGGGGTTGAAACCTATGCCAGGAATGAAGCCAGTCGTTTGCCCCAAGGAACCACTAAAGAAAGATGTGGAATCCCGAGAAGAGAAAAAGGAATGGTGTGCTGGGGAAAAGAAGTGATTAGAGGAGGAGAGAAGACAAAAGGAAGTCCCAGTTCCAGAGGATCCAGGTGAACTGTTGCGTTGGCTTTGCCTGAAACAGCTGGACATGGAAAGGGACCGAGAAGAGGACCGACAGCAGAAGGAAGAGGAATGGAAGAACCAAGAAGAGGACTGACGGCAAAGAGAAGAGGAACAGAAGAACCAAAAAGAGGAAAGACAATGACAGGATGCTAGATGGCATGATGCCTTACAGATCATTCAAGCAATGAACCCAGGGCGGCCTGACAGAAACATTCCTTGGGACATCAAATTGACCAAGCTCACTGAGGCAGATGACATGGAGGCATACTTGACCACCTTTGAGTGGATTGCTCAAACCTGTGCCTGGCCCAGAGATCACTGGGTGATAAGACTGGTACCACACTTATCTGGACATGCCCAGCTGGTGTACAGCCATATGACATCATCAGATACCAATAATTATGACCGGGTAAAGGAAGAGATCCTAAGAAGGTATGACATTAATTCTGAGACATTCCGGCAAAGGTTTAGATCACAGAAAATGGTGGGTCAAGATACACGAAGGGAAACCTTTGCCAGATTAAAGGGCTTTTGCCTCAAATGGTTACAACCAACAGTAAAAACAGCCGATCAGATAATGGATTTAATTATCATCGAACAGTTTATACAGATTATGCCCTAGGATGTGCAGATAAGAGAGCACAAACCAGACACTGCTGAGTGAACAGTAACTCTGGCGGAGGACTACCTGGCAACCAGACTTGCAAGGACCAGAGAAACCCCAAGCCCAGCAGACCAAACTATGACACCGGTAAGACAATATGAGCAAACTTACCAAAAAACAGTATCTGGTGGGGGAGCGAGTTGGCAAAGAGAGAGGCCCTACCATGCTGATTTTATTTGTAGGATATGTGCAAGAAAGGGACATATCGCATAGAACTGCCCTAGTAAAGGATCGAATATTTCCCAATTTTGCTATGATTAACTGGGGCTATGTTACCACAGTGGGAATTGGGCAACAAACTTTACTGGGCCTCATAGATTTGGGGAGCAAGCAGACTTTAGTAAGAGCTGATCTTATTAATGACTATGAGAAAGGAGGGATAGAGACCAAGGTGACTTGTGTCCATGGGGATGTTCATCGGTACCCAACAGCCATTGTAGAAATGACTGTGGAGCAAGATACTCGGTCTGTTGCTGTGGGTCTAGTCCCTCAACTTCCTGTGCCCATGCTCATTGGTCAGGACTATCTAAAGTTTGATCAACTGTCTCCCCAGACAGGTTACCCTTTGGTTGCTGTCACCACCCAAGCACAGACCAGAAAAGAACAGTCTCCTGATATGTTCCCTTTTGATACAGAACTATTTGAAATCCCCGGAAAATTCAGAAAAACTAAGAATGAAAAAAGGAGGGAAAAGCAGAAGTGGAGAGACACTCATAAGACTGCGATACCAGAGATTCCTGAATGAGACCCGGTGTTTAAAGGGGCCAAAATTCAAAAGGAGCAAAACAGGGACGAGACATTAAAACCTTTTTCTTCACAGGTGGACCAATTAGCTGTACAGGGACAACCTCAGTAAGTATTGTCAAATGAGATATTGTACAGAATATGCATTAATCCTGTGACAGGAGAGCAGCTGAAACAGATGATGGTTCCCTAGAGGTATAGGGATAAACTGATGGTACTGGCTCATAAGATCCCTATGGCCGGTCATGAGGGCCGAGATAAAACTCTGGGTAGGTTTACCCACTGGTTTTTCTGACCAGGGATGCATGATCAGGTAGTGGAGTACTGCCGGACATGCCCAGAGTGTCAGATGGTGGCAAAAGGCAGAAAAAAAGATAAGGTGCCCCTACAACCCTTACCAGCTGTTATGCAACCATTCGAAAGGATAGCAATGGATGTGGTAGGCCCTTTAACTAAGAGTGCTAAGGGTAACCAGTATATTCTTGTGGTCTGTGACTATGCCACCCGACACCCTGAGGCAATACCTATACGCACTGTCACTGCTCCTTGGATTGCCGAGGAATTGGAAACATTTTTTAGTCGGAATTGGAAAACATTTTTAGTCAGCTAGGTATTCCTCAGGTTATCCTCACGGACCAGGGTAAGAACTTCACCTCCATCCTCCTAAAGGAGTTGTATAAACTTTTGGGGGTTACAGCAGTGTGAACCTCTCCCTACCACCCCCAGGCCGATGGACTGGTTGAGAGGTTCAATAAAACACTGAAGCACATGCTGCACAAATATGTCCAGGAGTAAGGAAGGGATTGGGACAAGTACTTGCCCTATCTATTTTTTGCATATCATGAGGTGCCCCAAGCTGCCACTGTTTTTTCTCCTTTTACTCTTCTGTATGGTAGGAATCCACAGGGTCCCTTGGACATAGTAAAAGAACATTGGGAGGAGGGGAATGAGGTCTGCCACAATAACATAATTGCATGACCAACTTAAGAAAGAAAATTGTTAAATTTGTGCAGGTGGCACATCAGAACGAGATTCAAAGACAAGCTGATCAAAAATCTGGTTATGATGAAGGGCTGAAAGACAAATGTTTTCATTCTGGGGAGAAGGTGTTATTGTTATTACCTACCGAGGAGAATAAACTTTGGGGAAGGTCAACTATGAAATTAAAACACCAGAAAGAAAAACAGCCCCGAAAGTGTACCATGGTAACTTATTACGTAAGTGGCAGGAAAGAGCAAACTCTATGCTCGGCTGTTTTATGTACCCAGAGTCTGGAAGCAGTGAGATGGCTGCAGCTTATGAAAGGCTGGACTATAGGTCCCAGGTGGATCAGGTGCAAATCATCCCCGAGCTGAATGATGCCCAGAAACAAGAAATAGGGGAACGGTTATAGTATTATGGGGCTACCTTTACTAGCGTACCAGGTAGAGCATAGGGGGTGGTACATTACATTCATATGGAACAAACAAAACCTATTCATCAAAGACCTTATCACTTGCCCGAGAAGGTCAGACAGGATGTTGTCACTGAAATCAAGCACATGGAAGCACTAGGGATAATAGTCCCATCCCACAGCGCATGGTCTTCGCCCATGGTAATGGTGCCGAAAAAGGAAGGAAGGAAGAATCAAGACTTTGTCTGGATTTTCATAAGATTAATTCCCTTTCTTCCTCTGATGTGTATCCAGTGCCCAGGGTGGATGACCTTCTGGATAAAATCAGATCAGCTAAGTACATTAGTACCCTGGATTTAAAGGGGTACTGGCAGATTCCATTATCTTTACAAGCCCAAGAAAAGACTGCGTTCAGTACCCCAACAGGGCTCTTCCAATTCACGACAATGCCATTCGGATTACATGGGGCACTGGCCACCTTCCAACGCTACATGGATAGAGTTTTATGCACCCATACCTCATACAGTGCCACTTATTTGGATGACATTGTTATTTTTCACCTGATTGGCAGACTCATCTAATTCATTTGAGCCCTGTCATACAGTCCATTACGGATTCAGGCCTGACCATCAGACCTGCAAAATGTGCCATAGCCAAAACTGAGATGAACTATCTGGGGTTTATAATAGGAAAAGGGATTATCCAGCCTGATACCAGTAAAGTAGAGGCAGTGGCAAATAGCCCCATACCACAGAAAAAACGTCATGTCTGCTCCTTCTTAGGCCTAGTTAGCTATTACAGTCGTTTTATCCCCAACTTTGCCACCATCGCCTCCCCCACTGACAGACTTGACGCGAAACAAATTTAATGATTGTAATGAAGCTTTCAAACACCATGAAGTCTTGCTTATATTAGGACCTTTGCAGTATGCCCCTGGCTTTTGACTGCCCCGGAGATGAAATAGTTAACTCCAGAGAAATCTGGAGTTCCACAGCGCGAGGGCGCTTATTGAAAGCTCTATCTGGGTTGTTTGAACCCAAACTGTCAGATTCTTTACTCCGCTTTCACTGAACAGACGCTCCGGAGACCAGCTCCTTCATTTCGGTTCGTTTTATGTTTAAAGTATTTTTAGCGGTTCATTTAACCGAGAAAGTGTTTAAAATTACCACGGTTTTCGGTTTAAAGCTCTATCTGAAAACACATAAGTAAAATAATTTTAGTCTGTGTGGAAACTCATTATCGGTTAGCTCTGAGGCCATCAGTTCTTTAAAATTGTTTTCTTTGCATTTAAGAGTGAGGTACCGGTTCTTATCGGTCCTAAAAAACCTGCAATTAAAAGTGTTTTTCAAATACCCCTGACACGGTTAGGGACCAATAAAGTGTCTTGTCCTGGCAAGGCCTGAAACAAAGGACAAGTTTGGTTAGGCTGGCACTATGTCTGAGAAACCCAAAAGAAAACCGGCCCACTGGGTTTCAACACTGTGGATGTTCAGGGCGTGGTTTTGCCAAGGCTGACCCTAATACACCACTTGTGTCTATTGTCTGGGGCTGACCACCTCCTGTCAGACTGCCAGATATGTAAGAATTTCCCTGCAGCCACCCTGAAAAGAGATTGGGCAGGCTCAGGGAACGAGAGGCCAAAAGTCTGCTGACCCGATGGCCAGGCCCGCCCAGCTACGGGTGGACCAGAGGGAGTGCCCTCTGACCAGGGCTATACTTCCTCAAGCAAAGAAAGGCTGGTCCTGAGGAACCAGTCAAAGCAAAAGGACAAAGAAATCAGCTAGTGTGGAGTCCAGTTTTGTCTCTCCTTCTGCTGTAGAAATAGCTAAAGCCATACAGATTGTCCAGTCTTTGTCTCAGGGACTTGTTGAACCTCTCTGGTTGGAAAAAGGGGTCTCGCTCAGGTCCAGTGGTTCAGGATTATGATGTTGGGATTTTATGAACCACAGGAGGGGGAGGAAGATTTTGATGATTGTAATTGTGATTGGGAAGGTCTAGAAGTGCCAATAGAACTGGACATTTCTCCAGACAGACCCTTTGAGTCTCCCCCTTTATTGTCTGAGTCCCCATCTCATTTCAGATTTTATAAGAAAGTAGCAGAAACTCTCCAGCTCCCCTTAGAAGAGGCTGTGGATGAGCAAGAGGAGCCTGACTATGTGGAAATGATGGATATTCCAGAGGCTAGAAGGTTGTCTATTCCTTTACATAAGTCATTTAGGAGACAAACCACTAAGATTTTAAAAAATCCTTTTCTGTCCCTCCTGTAGATAAAAAATGGACAGAAGGTATACGTTGTCAGAGCCCTAATACAGACTTCCTTACTGAACAGTGTAGTCATGTAGGTGTGGTGCAAGCTGCAGCCTGTGACAAGCATATTCCCTGGCTTCACATCTTCCTGATAAGGATTCCAGGAAGATTGATGCCATGGCTAAAAACAGTATGTGGCAGCTTCTTTGGGACTCAGACAGGCTAATTATATGGCTTATGTGGCTAGATATCAGAAATCTAGATGGGACACTATATTGCAGTTGGCCAAGCAGGCCCATGGCCAGCTGGCTAGTGAAGTGGAACAGGTGGCTGCTGATGGCATTGAAGCCTCTAAAGTTCAATTTCATGCTGCTGTTGATGTTAATGATGTTTCCTCTAGGGTCATGGCCACTTCTGTAGCTCTCCGTAGGTTGGCATGGCTCAGATGCACTAATCTGTCCCAAGATACCCAGTCAAAGGCTATAGATTTTCCTGTTATAGGAAATTCTCTGTTTGGAGAACAAACAGAAAATTACATGAAAAGATGGATGAATACAGAACTACTTACAAAAGTGCCCAAGCTAAGGAGAGGCATGCCACTCAACATAGGCATGCCCTTAGGGTAGGGGCAGGCCTTACAATAGGCCTTTTACCAATTCCAGGCTTCTTCTGCTTTTGCACAGAGAGGATTTTTCAGAGGCAGAGGCAGACGGGCACAGGCAGGCCCTCTCCCCAACCTAAAGCTGCTCCTGCAACAGGCACCTTGACGGGGTGTCTGGGGCCGACTTCCTGTACCGTGGGGGCAGACTGGCTTATTTCTGCCAGAACTGGTTGTCCCTAACCTCGACAAATGGGTTCTGAGGTGGTAAGCCAAGGCTTGGTTCTCAGTTTCAAACAGTTTCCCAAGATGACAGCCAGGCACTTTCCCTCAAGTCTTTAGAAACCCCGCACTAGAAGCGGAGGTTTCTCTTTGGACTGCAAAGCAGTGGAAAGGGTCCCCTTGCCACCAGAGCAAGGGTTCTTACTCAAGGTACTTCCTGACCCCAAAAGACAGGAGACTGCGGCCCATCTTGGATTTAAGATTTCTGAACAAGCATCTTGTAAAACCAAAGTTCAAAATGCTGACTTTAGTAATGATTTTGCCATCCTTGAGGCCAGGGGACTGGCTAGCTTCCTGGACCTCAAGGACGCCTACTTCCATATTCTAATCAGGGCCTCTCACCAAAGCACCTCAGGTTCGATTGCCTCGGCCACTACCAGTTCAGGGCAATGCCCTTCGGACTCACTTCTGCTCCAAGAGTTTTCACAAAATGTCTAGCTGTAGTAGTGGCCTACTTAAGAAGACAAGGATAGCTGTGTTTCCCTACTTGGACGACTGGCTTATTGTGGGTCAGTCATCAGAGCAGGTAAAATCCCACTTGCAAATCACCCAGGAACTCCTCACCTTCTGGGGTTCCTGCTGAATGTTCCAAAGTCAGTTCTCAAACCAGTTCAGGTACTAACTTTTATAGGTGCAGAGCTGAACACAGTTAGCCAGGCATTCCTCCTCCGAAGAGTGGACAAACTCATTGCCCTGGCATCTTCTTTCTCCATGCACGCTCTCGACCAGCAAGGCACTTTCTGCAACTCCTGGGGCACATGGCTGCCTCTACAGCTGTTGTGCCAGGGCAAGATTTCAGATGAGGGACATTCAGTTCCACTTGAGGTCCTATTGGTCTCAAAGGAGGGACCCCTTACCAAATTGGTCCCAGTGACCAAGACTCTGATCCTAGCTCTCCAGTGGTGGCTGGATCGGAGCAACCTGTCCTCAGGGGTCCCATTCCTTCCTGTCCCTCACTCCCTCATCCTCACCACGGATGCGTCCCTGTTGGGTTGGGGGCTCACCTGCTACCTTTCAACTCAGGGAGTTTGGTCCCTCAGGAATCTCTGCTTCACATCAATCTGCTGGAGCTCAGAGCTGTCTTCCTAGCTCTCCAGGTTTTTCAGAAACTGTCCAGAACAAAGTTGTTTAAGTCAGGACAGACAATACCACAACAATGTGGTACATCAACAAGCAAGGGGCACTCGCTTCAGCCCTATGCACCGAAGCAATGAAGTTGTGGTCTCTGGCCTATTCCCTGAACACCTCTCTGATAGCGGTTCACCTCCCAGGGAAGGACAGTGTCCTAGCGGACGCCCTCAGCAGGATTTCTCAGGGCCATCACGAATGGCTCTGAACCCTCAAGGCGTTGGGGTCAATCTTTGCCAGCTGGGGCACTCCTCAGATAGATCTTTTTGCAGCCCCAGACAACCACAAACTTCCCCTGTTTTGCTGCAGGCCCCCAGTTCTGGGGTCAGTCCCCCTGGATGCCTTTCAGCTGGATTGGGAGGGAAAGTTCCTCTATGCTTTCCCTCCGTTCCCTCTCCTCTTCAGGGTTTTAGTAAAAATCAGAACTCAGCCTTGCAGGGTGATTCTGATTGCTCCAGACTGGGCCAGGCAGCCTTGGTACCCTCTTCTTCTGTCCCTATCATTCCACCCTCCCCTGACCTTGCCCAGGGCTCACGACCTGCTGACCTGTGCACAGGGGAGAGTGTGGTATCCGGATCTCAACTCCCTCCACCTCAAGGCTTGGTTCTTGAGGAGTTAGAGTTTGCTCATTTACACCTTTCTCAAGGTGTCTTGGATATTTTAAAGGCCTCCAGAAAGCCTTCCACTAGAGCCACTTATAATTCTAAATGGAAGAGATTCTCATTTTGGTGTTCTGAGAGGCAAATCACCCCAGAATCAGCTGACCTGCCTATTTTGTTGGACTACCTGGTCCACTTAAATTCCTTAGGCCTCAAACCAGCTACCTTAAAGGTTCATCTGGCAGCTGTTTCAGTTTTTATTTCTGCAGGAAAACCAGTTTCTCTTTCTTCTCACCCTGTGTTTGCCAAATTTTTCAAAGGGTTACTTCATACTAATCCTCCCTTCGGAACCAACCCCTGCATGGGACTTGAATATTTGCATTGCCCAGCTAATGCAACCTCCCTTTGAGCCTCTGGATTCGGCAGATCTCAAGTTCTTAACTTGGAAAACTGTTTTTCTAGTGGCTATCACTTCTGCTAGAGCGATAAGTGAATTGCAAGCCTTGTCAGTGGAAGAGGATTTCATTTCTTTCCACAGAGATAAAGTGATCCTCAGGACTAACAGAAAGTTTTACCTAAGGTGGTTTCAGATTTTCATCTTAACCAATCTATCTCCTTCCAGTATTTTTTACTGAGCACTCTCTTCTGGTGAGAGAAGCTTGCACAGTTTGGATGTAAAAAGAGCCCTTAGCTATTATTTGGATCGTATCAGGGTCACAGGTTCAATCCCTCCAGCTCTTCCTTACCTATGGAGATGTGGGTAAGGGAGGCCTGCTACTAGGAGGTCGATTGCTAGGTGGATTGTCTCTGTATCCAGTTCTGTTATCAAAACTGGGCAAGAGCCGCCCTCAGGCCTGAGGGCTCATTCCACCAGGGTATAGCTGCATCTCTAGCGGCTGCTAGAGATACTCCCATTTTGGAAATCTGTCAAGCTGCTACCTGGAAGACAGTCCACACTTTCACTAAGCATTATTCCCTGGACGTCCAGTCCAGGAGATGCTCGCTTTGGCACGGCTGTCCTGCAGAGCCTATTTCCTAAGTAGGTTCTGACCTCCTCCATGGGGGTACTGCTGTGTACTCTGCAAAGGTCCTAATATAAGCAAGACTTCATGGTGTTTGAAGAAAAATTACTCACCTTAGTAATTGCTTTTCTTCTCATGGAGTCTTGCTATATTGGGACAACCCTCCCTCCTACCCCTCTCAGAATCCCTACTTGGGTATGGGGTTGGCAAATTGGTGCAATCACTGTGTCATGCCTGTTTAGCTTCTAGTCCCCCTTCTTTTCTTTCTTGGGTTAGGAACTAGATAGTTTCTGTTTTTGTTAATTATAGCTGGGCCCCTCTCTGACTTGAGTCTTTGGGCAGAGGGGCCTTAGTAGTGATTGTCAAGGGTTATCCTAACAATAATACGTGATACTGTTTTTTTTTATTGTTGTTGTGTTTTTGTGGTTCTACTGTTAGTAGGTAGCCAATGGCTAGTGTAAGGCTTTTCCACACAGACTTGCTATATTAGTTTAGCCTCGTAAAGAACCTGACAGTTTGGGTTCAAACAACCCAGATAGAGCTTTCAATAAGCGCCCTCACGCTGTGGAACTCCAGATTTCTCTGGAGTTAACTATTTCATCTCCGGGGCAGTCAAAAGCCAGGGGCATACTGCAAAGGTCCTAATATAGCAAGACTCCATGAGAAGAAAAGCAATTACTAAGGTGAGTAATTTTTTCTTCTTAACCCTCAAAGCTTTACTCTGTTCCTACCATGTGTTATGTAGTCCCGATTTTACAAACACCTTCGAACTTCACAAGGATACCGCTGACACAGGCACTGGGGCGGTGTTGTCCCAGAAACACAAAGGTGAGGAACGCCTGGTGATATATACAAGTAGAAAATTACATGAGCGATAACAGAAATATTCTACCATTTAAAAAGAATGTTTGGCATTGATATGGGCAGTAGAAGCACTCAAATATTATTTGTGGGGCAGGGAATTTACGGTGGTGACAGACCACAACCCTCTGTGTTGGCTTCAACAAATGAAAGATAAAAATGGTAGGATCATGCGATGGTACTTAGCATTGCAACCCTATTGCTTTATCATCACAAACAGGGTGGGTTCCAAACACCTCAATGCTGACTTTTTGTCCAGATATGGGGCAAATGTGATGGAAACAGGATGAAATATATGTGATGCTAACATATTTTCTTGCTTTTTGTACAAAATGTTAAAATGAACTACTGAAGTAAAATAACTTAAATAAAGAAAGTTCAGTTACGTAAGAACTTACCGTAACAGTAGATCTTCGAGAGAGGCTCTTGCAGTAGGTAATTACATATAGGACTGACGTCGGCAGGCGGCAGGACCCCACGGAAAAATTTCTAGCTAGCAGTCCCCGGCGGGGACCACCCCCACATCAGGTGACCGGCGTCAGACGATGTCGGTATAAAGGGGCGGTCCCGGACGCCCGCCTTCCAGTTCTTTCCCGCCACAGGCCCGGACAAGAGAGAAGCAGACATTTTCCTAAATGGAAAAGGAGCTGAAAAAGCCTAGGGGGATGGAAGGGGGGAATGTATTACCTACTGTAAGAGCCTCTCTCGAAGATCTACTGTTACGGTAAGTTCTTACGTAACTGAACTATCTTACTGGAGAGCTCTGCAGTAGGTAATTACATAGGACAGAATCCCAAGCAGTCGAACAAATGAAAGGCACCGGGAGGAGGAACTACTCCAAGAAGTAGCAAACAACCTTGCAAACCTCAAGATAGGAGGCCTTGCAGGACCGCTTAACCCAAGCCTGCTTTCACGGCAGAGGCAATGTCCAAACTATAATGTTTCAGAAGGTATGGACGAAGTCCAGGTATGCAGCACAGATGTCTGCCGCGACACATTCTTGAAACAAGCCGCAGAGGCTGCAACTCCCCGAGTGGAGTGACCTCTGACTTGACCCGGTAGGGTCTTGTTGTACTTGTCATAACAGAAAGTGATGCAATGAGCCAACCACTTTGATAGGCATTGCCTTCCCTTTTGTGAGCAAAAGGGACGAACAACTGATCAGTCTTCCTGAGATCCTTCGTCCTATCAGTGTAGTATCTCAGGATCCTATGAACATCCATGGTATGAAGCAAGTATTCTCCTTGATTGGAGTACTGCGTGAAAAAGGCAGGTAACTCAATAGACTGATTTAAGGTAGACTCCGCTACCACTTTAGGCAGAAACTTAGGGTTTGTGCTAAGAGCTACTCGCTCTTTGTGAAAATCAGATAAGGGACTTTACACATAAGGGCCTGGAGCTCGAAATCCTAGAGTCAAGTAATGGCCACCAAGAAGAGCTGCTTCCCATGATAAGAACTTCAAGTTCATGGAAGCCGCAGGCTCAAAAGGAGGAAGGGTAAGTTTCTCGAACAAAGTTCAAGTCCCAAGGGGAGCCGAGTCCCAACAGGGGTCTGAGATGAAGGACCCTCTGAGAAAGGTCTTGGATACCTCCAATTGGGCAAATGCTTTATCAGCGAAAGGGACATGGTAGGTTGAAATAGCAGTCATGTGGACTTTCAAAGAGAAGTGACTGAGACCCAGGTCGAAAAGATGACGCAAATAATCAAGCAGAACGGCCACAGGACAGGAGAAAGGCTCCACGTTCCTGGAGGTAGCCCAAATGGAAAATCTCTTCCATTTCATGGCGTAGGTGGACCTAGTGGAGGGTTTTCTAGCCTCCACCAGAATCTCGGCCACCTTAGGAGAGACGCCAAAATGAGATTGGGCTAGGTCTGCAGGAGCCATGCATGAAGTTGAAGAGACTGGAGTCCCGGATGGACCAGGGTCCCCTGATCCTGGGTCAGCAATTCTCGCGATAAAGGAAGAGGAAGAGGAGGAACCTCTGAGTATTGTTGTAGAAGAGAGAACCAGATTTGCCTGGGCCAGAAAGGAGCGATCAGAATCATTCTCGCTCCTTCCAAATCAAGTTTCTGCAGCACATGAGGGACCAGAGGAATTGGGGGGAAAAGCATAGACGAATCTGTCCTTCCAGCTTAGAGACAGAGCGTCGCTCCAGAAAGCGCCTCGCTCTGGAGCGAGTGAGCAAAAGGTTGGAAGCTTTGCATTTTGGGAGGAGGCGAACAGGTCTATCTGTGGAGTCCCCCAAATCTGAAAGATGCTTTTTAGAACTTTTTGGTCCAGTTCCCACTCATGTGGCAGAGCTGAAGAACGACAGTCTGTCTGCCAGGACATTGTCGACTCCCGGAACACGGATCGCCGTGAGGTGAAGGTTGTGAAGCGTTGCCCATTCCCAAACCCTCATCGCTTCCCTGCACAGCGGGTAGGACAGAGTCCCTCCCTGCTTGTTGATGTACCACACCACGCACATGTCTGTTTGGACAGCTAGGTGACCGGGAAGAATGTATTGGTGAAGGGCCTGGAGAGCATACAGCACTGCTCGTAGCTCGAGCACATTGATGTGGAGAGCTAACTCCAATCTGGACCATAACCCTGGGTTCGGTGAGGACCCAGATGGGCTCCCCAACCTTCGCCTGATGCGTCCGTGGTCAGAGTCTGGGCGGGGGGAGGATGAAAGAAGGGGACCCCTCGGAACAGGTTCTCTCGAACCATCCACCATTGCAAGTCTCTTGTCATTGGCGAGGAGATCAGCACCAGATGATCTAGGTCATCTACAAGTTGATCCCACTGACAGCAGAGTCTCCACTGAGAGATCCTCATGTGGAGGCGCGCACGCGGAACCGTCGGGATGGCAGCCGCCATAAGCCCCAGAAGACGGAGCACCGACCTCGCTGGAACCTTCCTGCGTTCCGAAAGAAGGGAAATCTGGGACTGGAGGGAGGCCCCCCTGTCCGAAGGCAGGAAGGCCCTGCACACTGTCGTATCGAGGATTGCCCCGATGAACTGGAGTCTCTGGGAAGGGTCCAGATGATACTTGGAATGGCTGATGGTGATACCCAGACCAGTGAAAACCCGCTGGGTGAGGGAGAGAAAATGCAGGAGTTCCTCCCTGGACGAGGCCACCAGGAGCCAGTCGTCCAGGTAGGGAAAAACCTGAACTCCCAAAGTACTCAGGTGGGCTGCTACCACCACCAGGCATTTGGTAAAAACTCAGGGAGCCGAGGAAAGACCAAAAGGGAGCGCCCGAAATTGGTAATGGTCCCCTTGGAATGCAAACTTGAGGTACTTGCCATGCGAGGGGCGAATGGGGATGTGCAGGTATGCATCCTGCATATCCAGTGCACAAAGCCATTGGCCCGGCCGGAGAAGAGGCAGGAGGGTTTGAAGGGACAGCATCCTGAACTTTTTGTATTCCACATAGAAGTTCAGGGAGTTGAGATCGAGAATGGGTCTGAGATCTCCAGTCTTCTTTGGTACAAGAAAGAAATGGGAATAGTAACCCGTCCCGTGAAAGTGAGGGGGGACGGGTTCTATGGCCTGCTTCGCGAGGAGAGCAGATATTTCTTCCCTGACCAAAGGAAGATGGTCCCTTGAGTAAGAGGAGTTCAGAGGGGTGTGGCGTGGAGGTTTCTGCAGAAACTCTATAAAGTGCCCCTCTGCTATGATCTGAAGCACCCATGAATCCGATGTTATCCTCTCCCAACCCGGAAGGTGGAGGGAGAATCTCCCTCCTACTGGTTCCTCCGGGGAGTCCGGAGGCGGTGGGAGAGGGAAGGAGTCAGGTGGTGTGAGGCAGCGCCGCAGCTGGGGCACCCGCTGCTTTTTGGGCCGGGGGGCCTGGCAGCTGTGGGGGCCCGACGTTTAGTAGCTTGCCTTCCCAGGGGTTTCCGCTTAGCCGGCCGTGCTCATGAAAGGACGGCGCCATGGGGATGGGACGTACATGTAATCCACAGATTTGAGGGTCGCCCTCTTCCTGTAAGTCTGTGATGATGTCCTTGACATCACCACCGAAAAGCACTGAACCCTGAAAGGTGCTTCTTGAATTGCTGACTGCACCTCCGGGACCAGACCTGACACTCGGAGCCATGCATGATGCCGAAGACTTACAGCGAACGCGGAGCTCCGTCCTGCGGTGTCCACTGCATCGTAGGTCATCCTCAGAATGTGACAACTGGCCAAACGAGCAGAACGGACAAGGTCAGCTAACTCCTGCTTGACTTGGGAGTTAGGCAAGGAGTCAATCTTAGATTCCGCCTGGGTAAGGACAGCCTTCTGGTAATCCCCCATATGTGCTACATAATTTAGGGCCCTGATCCCCAGTGTGGAAGAAGCATAGATCTTCCTTCCATACTGATCCAGAAGGCGAGATTCCTTATCCGGGGGAGACGAGCTCAAATGCTTCGGGTGTGCTGACCGGCCGTGGAGCGGCGCTAATCACAACAGAGTCTGCACGGGGGTGAGAATCTAGAAAGTCTACACCCTCCGGAGCCTGGTATAGCCTGTTGGACTTCCGAGGAAGTGGGGCTAAAGCCGACGGTTGTTTCCAAATAGTGGAAACAAGGTGGGCATGAGGCTCGATCCAGGGTGGCACTAGAGTAGGGGCCGTAAGGGGCAAGTCCAGATGTTCGGCAAGTTTAACCCGCTGAGGATCTGGCTCTAAGGAACGCCACTGATGGACTTCCTGGATCTTCCTGAGCAACTCCGTGAAGGAAGGATCCTCCGGAGGAGACTTCGGAGGAGTCCTCGGCCGGGGCTTGGACGGAGAGCGAGGCTCGTCGTCTTTCTCGGAGCATCCGTCGGAGGAATCCGAGGAGTCCGAGAGAGAAGAAGAAGAAGAATCTGAAGCAGAGAGACTCTAGCTCGTCTAGGGGAGGAACGGGTTCCTTAGGGGGGATCCCGGACGCGTGTCCTGCCCCTCCCTGGATCCCGAGGGAGAGCTCGAGAACTGGAGGCGGAGAGGGAGTGTGCTGCTTGGGGCGAGTGGGAGCCGGAGGTGGCACTGCCGCTGCTAGGGCGGCCTCGACTTCCTTGGTGAGCTGAGCCTTGGCCTCAGCCCACCAGTAGGCCAGAGTCTCCTGAAGATCCACCGGCGGCCTGGGGGGCGGTGGAGGAGGAGGAGGGGGATAGTTGTACGGATTATATCCGTAACACAGCTGCGGGAATACCGGAGCTGGGTATTGCGGCGTCGGTGGAGTCAGCGCCGGGTACTGCGGCGCAGGATACTGTGGACCCGGGTAAACCGGCGTCGGATAGGACGGCGGATACCCAGGTACCGGAGGAGCTGCCAGGAGCAGACGGCCCAGTAGGGAACTCCACGGGTGGATCAACCGTGATGGGCCCGTGGGGTGGAGGGCCCGATGGGAGAGGAATATCCCCTGCCGGCGTCAGATCCGGTTCTGTAGGAGGAGGGTCTGACAGCGGAAAAGCATCCCGAGCATCGCCTGGGGACGGAGGAGAGAAGTCCCCGGGGTCAGGCAGGGGGGACTCTGGCTCTCCGGACGGCAGCGAAGGCTGCGGGGAACCTGGAATGACAGACGATGAAGGGTCTGTCGTAGGGCTCGATGGCCGGCGACGCCGGAGGAGCCGACGTACACTTAGGGGCCGAATCCCAGCGTTCCCCGCCGGAGGCGGGCCGAGGGTGGGAAGCGGCTCGGTCCGGAGGGGGACACTGCCGCGGCCGCCCCCAGAGGGTCAAGCGCCTAGCGGCTTCTCCGTGGACGCCGGAGGAGCCGACGTCCGGCTTATGGGAGGCACCCGCGACCAGTAGCCGCAAGCCTGCGCGGTAGCATTGGGCAGAAGCCTCTTTGCCCGGAGGCACCAAGGGCTCGAACGCTAACCCGAGGGCGGGCCGACGCCTCCTCCAAAGCCTTGGAGGCTGCCGTCGGGCGATCCCTCGGAGGGGACGTTACCTTAGCCGCGGCCCGCTGGAGAGGAGGCCTTCTCCCGGTGCCTTTCTTTGTCCCGCTTCTTGTGTCCTTCTGGGGAGGTCGACACCTGCCTAAGCTTCTTCAACTCCTTCTCCATTGCAGACATCTTCTTTTTAAGGAGGTGGGCTTCCAAAGACTGCTGGTGTCGTCTGCGGGTGGCCGCGTTGAAATGAAGGCAATGCGGGCACTTGTCGACCACGTGGTCGGGGCCTAAACAAAAAAGGCAGAGGGAGTGACCGTCTTTGTGAGGCAGTTGGGCGCCGCACGAGTCGCACTTATTTTTTGAAAGGGATGACATAAACCGACGATCACCTGACGAATAAATTGCAAAATACTGATACTTTCGTTAAAAAACCGACGAGCAACAGGGCTGAGCACGAACTTCACCGCGAGACGCTGCACGAGCTGATGGCAGGAAAGAACTGGAAGGCGGGCGTCCGGGACCGCCCCTTTATACCGACGTCGTCGGACGCCGGTCACCTGACGTGGAGGCGGTCCCCGCCAGGGACTGCTAGCTAGAAATGTTTCCGTGGGGTCCTGCCGCCTGCCCACGTCAGTCCTATATGTAATTACCTACTGCAAGAGCCCTCTCGAAATAAGATCTGAAGGTTACACGTTGAGAAAATGTGCTTATGCCTCAGGGAAAATGTATAGAGTATAGACATAGTTATATGTGTTATATATTACTGTATTGTTTAAGGGTCCCTGAGGCGGAGCTTCTGAGAGTGGGTGGGCGGTAGCTCCAACCCTTCCAGGGTTTCAGGAGGGTGTTTAGACACAGAAATCTGTTGCCTCTGGGTGGGGGAAGTATGTAACAGGGTGCTACCTGTTATTAGTATACACATCCTGGAAATAAAGAGTTATGTGCCAGTTCTTGTCCCTCTTGTGTTATTTCTCTCACCCTTTTCTATCCTCTCATTTTTCCTTCTTTTTCTTTTCTTGTTTCTTTGTAAGGGTGGCCAACCTGACAAAACCCTAGCCTTTTCTTTGCTGTCCTCTTTCCAAAAAGACCCCCTTGCTGTGCACATTGGACTAGAAACCATCTCCCGTCTTGGAGATATGTAAAATGCGCATGGCATGCTAGAGTTTAAAAAAAGCCCAGAATAAAGGGCCAATGAATGGCACGTGTTGTGCTTTGATTTAGTCCCGTAGTGTCCCCAATATTTAAAAGAAAATTAAAACAGTGTTAGGACAGCCCCAGAGAGGTTGTAACTGGGGCTGCCTGTAAAATAAATAAAGCATATTTGGGCAAAAAGGGCCAAATAAAAAGCCCCTGCATGTTAAGGCATGGGATAATAGGAAACTCCCCCTATTATGTAATGTCATGGACAATGGGAACTTCCCCACAGAGTGATGTAATCCCTTGGGCTATAAATAGGGCTCACCACTAGGGGAGAAGAGTAGACTCGAGTCAGTTGGTGTACTGACAGTGAAGGAGGACGACCTGTATTGTGTGCTGAGCATTTAACACAGATTTCGGAAAAGAGTGTAAGAAGGATATTACACTCAGGTATTGGCTGAAGTTAAGCCACAGGCTCTACGAGGGAAGTAGAAACCAGGAGATTTTTTTTGTTACTGGTCTGATTTTATTTTTGTATATATTTTGGACTTTTATATGAATAAAATGATAGGCTCAATCTTGCGTCTTTTATGCACCTGATCTCTGCCTATTGTGTCACTTTGTATCCCACCACGCTCACAGACCCCGGATAGGAAAAATCCTACTAAGATATACCATGCTAACCTCAAGAAATGGGTTGAAAAACCACCAAAAGCTGTTAAGATATTTATGTAGCTTATGATAGACTGGAACAAACTAATCTTTCCTTGTCAATCTTCACCATTCATTATTGTCGGGTAGCCAGCCGGAGGCATGCACCCATGCAAGAGCTTTTTTTCCCCCCTTCTCTTCAGGGAGGAGTCTGCACCGATGGCACCGCCCAAGAGGTACACATGGGGTGGCCATTAGGTGCCGTAGACTCCTCCTCCATCCCAGTTCTGTTTCTCCCACCATCGAGCTAGCACCTGCCGCGAGTGAAGAAGAAGTTACTGAGTCATCAGGCCTACTCAGACGCCAACATCGCATACTCCTGCCTGCACCTACGTCCCAGTTCTGTGAAGTCCACCCAACGCCACTTATCCGGTAAGCCCATTCTTTTTATTTTCTTACTGACGGCACCAGGTCTTTTCCTGAGTTTTCGTTTGTTGTTTTTGCGTCATGTCTGGTTCAGGGGCTAGAAGAAAATCCAAAGTGGGCCGTGCCCCCATGCATCGGTGCCCCTGTGGCTGGCACTATTCAGTTTCGGACAGTCATAACGTCTGCCTTCGCTGCCTGGGTCCCGATCATGATACAGACAAACTGCGATGCCTGCATCCCCATGGATCGCTGCTTAAACGCATGGATATTTCGAGAAAAGTTGACAGGGCCCTGCTGACTTTTGGAGGACGACATCGCTCGAGGGATGCCATAGCAAGATCTCTTTGCCCTTCCTCTGGGTCCTCTACCGGGTCTATACGGCCCGGTGAGGAGGAAACCTCCTCTTCAGATTCTAGCCTTGCCATAGAGGAGGCTTCTATTGCAGTGCCAGAGGTACAGCCCGGTTCCCTGTGGAGCTGGGTTGGGAGCACCGCAATGGCAGTCACCTCCTTGGAGGTGCAGGCTCCCCGGTGTTGTGACCCACGGTTACTGGGCCTGGCACCAGTGGACCCTTGGCACCACCACCACGGAACCCGGCACTTTCCAGCTGCCGGATATTTGGGCGATGCTGCACTAGCAGTGCTGCTCACAGCCACTGGCAAAGGGGCTCCTGGGTTAGTCTGGTGATCTCCTCTTGGGACTTGCTGCCGACCTAGACTGGCGACCAACTCCTCAGAGTTGGGGAGTTTCCGGGCGTGGCACCAGGCATCCCAGTGCCTGTCTGCCAGGCACTCCAGGTCTGCGACCCCCTTGACCGGCACAGCCTTAGGCTGTTTGGTCTAGCAGGGCTATGGTGTCTCCCCCTCCTGCGTCTCCCCTGCAGCAAGCTGAGGGAACCTGTTCCCTCAGGACATTTCCAGGTCCCCTCCGGGGGGCTTGGCACTCACCCAACAGTAATGAATGGTGAAGACTGACAAGGGAAGATATGAAAATGACATACCTACCATAATTCTTGCTCTTCTCTTGTATCTTCACCATTTATTACAGCCTCCCTCCCACCTTCCCCTCTTGGGCCTCAGCTTCTGGGTGTCGCCTAACACCCTGCGCGCCACCTCCCCTTCGAGGCCAACTGGGGGCAGAGTCCCCCTGGTACCTCAGGGCCCTCTGTTTCCTTTTCTGAAGTCACAGAGCACCCACCTTCAGAGGGTGGAGAGCAGGGTCTTCACCCCAGCCTTGGAGAGAAACTCTCTTGGGTTCATGGCGGAGTGCACTGTGGGTCTTCAGTGCCTGGGCCTTTCTGCTGGACCTTTCCACTTCTTAGAGAGTGAGGGCCTAGTAAGTGCATGCAGGGGATTTCTCCCCCAGTTTATTTTGTTTTCTCTCTCTAGTCCCTGTCAAATTGTAAGGATGATTCCTGGACAGGGTCCTTTCCTAGGTTAGAGATGTTCCTCTACCTGGGCCGAACCCTTGGGGTCCAACAAGAGGAGCATGCTCCAGGTCTTTCATCCTAAATTGTGGAGTCGAGACAGGGGTAGGTGGGTGGGGAGGGATAGCTCTCCACCATGCTTATATCATCCATGACCATTTCAAAAGGGCTCCTGTTTGGACATCTGCCCAGTCGTCTCTTAAGTCGATGGGGGTCCTTGCACCTGTCTCTTCAGATCTTACAGTTAAATTTAAGACTATGGTAAATACAACATGGTAGTAGTCGCCCCTTCCCCCAATATTTATTCTTGCTTCCAGTATTCTCTTTTTCCTGTGCTGCTGCCTAGGGGCTGGGCCCTAACCCCAGTCAGTAGAGTCATTTGTCTCTTCTGTCCTCTAGTCGGCTTATTTCTTCTTCAGTTTCTCTCTTTTCCTTTTTCCTGTCCTTGGGCTTCTGCCACATTATTTCTCTATCCCCTTTTTACCCCCTTACTCTCCAGCAGAAGAGAACTGGGATGGAGGAGGAATCTACAGCACCTAATAGCCACCCCGCATGAGTCACACAATGCGTGCACCTCATTGGTAGCATCATCGGTGCGTGGGGAAGAAAAAAAAAAAGCTCCCATGCAGGTGCATGTCTCCAGCTAGCTACTCAACAGTAATAAATGTTGAAGAAGAAAAAATTACTCACCTTAGTAATTGTGTTTCTTCTAATGGAGTCTTGCAGTATTCTGACTATCTGCAGTTAGCTCCAGCCTTTAAACTGCCCCGGAGAACAAAGGGTTAATTTTCTATGCAGTGCATAGAACGTTGAGCTCGAGCTCGGTTGAGGTCTCTGTCTGCAGCCCTTTGAAACCCAACCATCAGATTCTTACCAGCAAAAACTCACTAACTACACTATGTGGAAATTGTAAAATTTTTACTAGCCAACTGGCAACAAACAGTTTTGGATTCCTGAGGAAGACTCAAGTCAGGAAACCCAAAACCAATCCAAATAAGGATAAATACAACAAGACACCCAAACAAAAAGGGAGGGTGTGTAAGAAGCACATCTGGGGTACAACACTGCACCTGACCACTCCACTTCCCAAAAAACAGGTTCTGAGAGGGGAGGCAGGGAGGGAGGTCAGAATACAGCAAGACTCCATTAGAAGAAATACAATTACTAAGGGGAGTAATTTTTTCTTCAAACAACATGAAGTCTTGCTGTATTCTGACTATCTGCAGACTACCAAGCAGTACCTCCATGGAGGAGGGAGAGAACCAACTTTGGGAATAGGCTCTGAAGTAGTGCTGTGCCAAACCGAGCATCACTCCTAGCCTGGATATCCAGACAGTAATGCTTGGTAAAGGTATGGACTGCTTTCCAGGTGGCTGCTTGACAAATTTCTAACAGAGGGATATCCCTGGCAGCAGCCAGGGAAGCAGCTGTACCTCTTGTAGAGTGAGCCCTCAGGCCTGAGGGTGGAATCTTTCCCAGTTTCTCATAGCAGAACTGTATACAAGACACAATCCACCTGGCAATAGTTCTCTTGGTGGCAGGTTTGCCCTTTCCAACTTCTCCATAAGTGAGGAACAACTGGAGGGAATCAAACCTGTGACCCTTGGTATGCTCTATGTAATAGCTAAGGGCTATTTTAACATCTAAACTGTGTAGCCTCCTCTCTCCTGAGGAGGAATGATCAGTGAAGAAGACAGGAAGAGACAGACTGATTCAAGTGGAAATCTGAAACCAAAGGATCACTTTATCCCTATGAAAGGAGATAAAATCAGGTTCCACTGACAGGGCTTGCAATTCACTGATACATCTGGCAGAGATAATGGCTACCAAAAACACAGTTTTCCAAGTCAAGTACTTAAGCTCTGCTGAGGACATAGGCTCAAAAGGAGGTTGCATAAGTTGAGCAATGCAAACATTTAAGTCCCAAACAAGGGCAGGGATCCCTAAAGGGAGGATTGGTATGAAGCAATCCCTTGAAAAATTTACAGAACACAGGATGAGATGATAGTGCGGAAGACTTCCCCACTGACAGGAAAGCAGAAATAGCTGACAAGTGTACCTTGAGGGTAGCTGGTCTGAGGCCTAGGCCATTCAGATGGACCATATAATCCAGAACTGTAGGCAATTCAGCAGTCTCTGGAGAAATATGCTTCTTGGAACACCAAATGCTGAATCTCTTCCATTTGGAGTTATAGGTCTTTCTGGTGGCGGACTTTCGAGAGGCTTTGAGAATATCCAGAACCCGAGACAGATGCAAATCGGCATACTGCAACTCCTCAAGAGCCATGCCTTGAGATTGAAAGACCGAAGATTGGGGTACCAAATCCTCCCCCGAGAGGAGGTTAACAGGTTGTAATTCCTGGGGAGAGACAGAGGAAGATGGACTGCTAGAGACAGCAACAGGGGGTACCAAAGCTGTCTGGCCCAGTCTGGAGCAATCAGGATCACTTTGCAAGGTTGTGACCTTATCTTGACTAGAACTTTGAATAGTAGAGGAAAGGGAGGGAAGGCATACAGAAATTTCCCTTCCCAGTTCAGAATCAGAGCACCCAGAGGGACTGAGCCCAAGACTGAGGGTCTGCAACAAAAGAGAGGAAGTTGATGATTGCCTGGGGCTGCAAAGAGATCTCTCTCTGGAGTGCCCCACCTTGAAAAAAATCACTTTCAACATCAGACAGTCCACGGACCATTCGTGATGGCCCTGGGAAATCCTGCTCAGTGCATCTGCTAGCACACTGTCCTTCCCTGAAAAGTGGACTGCTACCAGAGAGGTCTGCAGGGAATAAGCCAGGGACCACAATTTCATGGCTTCCATGCACAAGGCCGTGGACCGAGTGCCTCCCTGCTTGTTGATGTACCACATGGTGGTGGTGTTGTCTGTTTTGACCTGAACCACCTTGTTCTGCACTGACTGAGAGAAAGCTTGCAGGGCCAGAAAAAGTGCCCCGAGTTCCAGGAGACTGATATGAAGAAGGGATTCCTGAGGGGACCACAGTCCCTGGGCAGTGGGAGCCCCCAGATGGGCTCCCCAGCCCAGAAGGGAAGCATCCGTGGTAAGGACCACCGAATGAGACTGAGTGACAAATGGGACCCCTTGCCTTAAATTGCCCTGATCCTGCCACCATTGAAGAGCATGGATCAGAGTTCGAGTCACTGGAATCAGTTTGGTAAGAGGATCCTTCCTTTGGGACCAAAAGGCCCTCAGATGGAACTGAATGTCCTTCATCTGAAACCTTGCCCCTTGGACCACTGCTGTAGAAGCTGCCATGTGGCCCAAGAGCTGAAGGAAATGCCTTGCTGGTTGGGATACCTGAAGGCTGAAGGAAGAAGCCAGTTCTATAAGAACTCTTGCCCTTTCCAGGGGAAGAAAGGCTCTTGCTTTGACAGTATCCGGCTCTGCCCCAATAAAGGTAAGAAGCTGCACTGTTTCAAGAACTGACTTGGGAAGACTGAGAAGAAATCCTAGAGAAGTTAGCACTTGCTGGGTCACTTGCAGGTCTGACTTGACTTGCTCTGGAGACTGACCCACTATGAGCCAGTCGTCCAGATATGGAAAAATGGAAATCTTTTGCCTTCTTAACAAGGCAACAACTACTGCCAGGCACTTTGTGAAAACCCTTGGAACTGATGTTAGACCAAAGGGCATTGCTTTGAACTGGTAATGGCCTGAGGTAAACTTGAACCTGAGGTACTTTCTGTGGGAACACCTGATGGGAATGTGAAAATAGGCATCTTTGAGGTCTAGGGAGGCTAGCCAGTCCCCTGGCCTTAGAGAGGGAAGAATTATTCTCAGAGTCACCATCTTGAACTTTGGTTTTAAAAGATGTTTGTTCAGGTATCTTAGATCTAGGATGGGTCGCCACTCCTGTCTTTTTTGGGGTAAGGAAGTACCTGGAGTACAGATCTTTGCCCCTGTGTAGGGTAGGAACTCTCTCTATGGCTGTTAAGGCCAGAAGAGATGAAACCTCTGCCTCTAGGGCAAGGGTTTCGGACAGACCTGCAGGTGGAAAAGATATGGCTCTCATCTTTGGAAATTTTTTGAAGCTGAGAACCAGTCCCTGGCTTACTACTTCCAGGACCCACTTGTCTGAGGTAACAGACATCCAGTCCTGGACAAAGTAAGCCAGCTTGCCCCCTACAGGAATAGGAGAGTCAACTCGGGCAGACCCCTCAGGGTGTCTGCTTGGCAGGGGCCTTAGGCTGAGGAGTGGATGCAGCCCTGCTCACCCCCCTTCAGCCTCTCCCTCTGTAGAATCTCCTCTGTGAAAAAGGAGAAGAGGCCTGTGCTTGGTAAAAAATCCTATGAAAAGGCCTGCCCCTGCCCCTAGATTGCTGCCTTTGAGGAGTTGCCTGAGCACTCTTATAAGTGGTCCTGTACTCATCCATTTTCTTCATGTAATTCTCTGTCTGCTCCCCAAACAGAGAATTACTCGCCACAGGAAAATCCATGGCCTTAGCCTGGGTGTCCTGTGAGAGGCTAGTACATCAGAGCCAAGCCATCCTCCGAAGAGCCACAGATGTAGCCATGACTCTTGATGACATATCACTGGAGTCCACAGCAGCATGAAATTGTACCTCTCAATCCCATCAGCAGCCACCTCCTCCAGCTCCTTGGCCAGCGGGGGGGGAGGCCCGTTTAGCCAGTGCCAATACAGTGCCCCACCTGGACTTCTGGTACCCAGCTGTATAGGCCATATAGTTCGCCTGCCTGAGTCCCAAGGAAGATGCCATGTACTGCTTCTTTGCCATGGCATCCATCTTCCTGGAGTCTGTCTGGTGGGTGTGAAGCCAAGGGAATATTTGCCTTGTCACAGGCAGCAGCCTGCACTACCCCAACATGGCTGCGTTGCTGGTATAAAAACTCTGTATCTGAGCCTGATAGTGTATACCTCCTGTCCATCCTTCTGTCAACAGGAGGTACAGAATTGGGAGACTTTAGAATTTTCTGTGTCTGCTTCCCAAAGGATTTGGGAAGGGGAACAGACAGTCTCCTGGACTCTGGGATGTCCATAATTTCCACATAATCAGGCTCCTCTTGATCCTCCATTGCCTCCTCCATAGGAAGCTGGAGGGTTTCAGCCACCTTTCTGTAAAACAGACAGTGGGAAGGGGACTCAGAAAGCCTAGGAGGGGAAACACCAGAAGGTCTGTCTGGGGAGATGTCTGGTTCCACAGGCACATCCAGACTTTCACCATCATCTTCGAACTCCCCCTCCTCCTCAAACTCCGGTTCATAAAAGTCTTCAGCGGCATAATCTTGAACCGGGGGAACCGACCGAACCGAACCCCTGCCAAAAGGTGCTGGATCGGTCGGAACCAGGCGAAAGGATTCCACAATCCGAATCGCTCTGGCTATTTCCTCGGCAGTCGGAACATGAACCTCTGAATCCGAACTGGTCGATTTCTCTTTGCATTTCCTTTCTGTAGGAACTGACCCGTCAGGATCGGCTCTCCTCTTGACCGAAGAAGTATCGCCCTGGTCAGAGGGCACTCCTTCTGGTTTGGTCGGAACCGAACCAGGCTGGCCATCCAGGTCAGCGGACTTCTCTGCCTCCTTTTCCCTAAGTCTACCTAATCTCTTCTCAAGGGTAGACTTACGAAAATGTTTACAAGTTTGGCAGTCTGTATCGAGGTGTTCAAACCCCAGACAAACACAGGTGGTGTGGGGATTGGCCTTAGCAAAGACCTCCCCACACTCACTGCAGTGCTGAAACCCAGTGGGCCCAGTTTTCTTTTTGAGTTTCTCAGACATGGCCAACCTAACCAAACTTATCCTTTTTATGGCAACCGCCAGGCAAGACTCCCTTATCGGTTCCTAACCGTGTCAAGGGTATTTTAAAAAAAACGTTCAAAACACTTTTTTTTTTTTTTTTTTTTTTTAAGAACTGATAAGGACCTGTAACCACACTCTAAAATAGAATACATGAATTCACTATAAGTGATCTGTTCAGCCGAACCAATCAAACAACTTTACAATTTCCACACAGAATTCAGACAAAAACCTATCTAGTACTCACGGTACCGCAGACAGACTGAACCGACTATGCGGAATAAATTCGGCTTAAAACCGACAACTTTAACCAACTTTCGAACCGAGCTTAAGGAGAAATCTCCGGAGCGACTGTTCAGTGAGGCAGAGTAAAGAATCTGACAGTTGGGTTTCAAAGGGCTGCAGACAGAGACCTCAAGCTCAATGTTCTATGCACGGCATAGAAAATTAACCCTATGTTCTCCGGGGCAGTTTAAAGGCTGGAGCGAACTGCAGATAGTCAGAATACAGCAAGACTTCATGTTGTTTGAAACAAGAGAAGATCAAGAATTATGGTACGTACGTAATTTTCATTTACTGCTGATGCTGTAAAGGTGAATGTTTCCTTAACCTCCGAACAAACAGCAGAAATTCGTAACCTGCTAAAGACATTTAACAGTACTTTTACCACAGTACCACAAAAGGGGTCGAGCACTTGATAGTGACAAGGAATTCTCACCCTATTAGACAAAAGACTTACAGATTACCAGAGCTGTTAAGAGCAGACATGGTTAAGGAAATAGAAAAAATGAAAGAACTGGGTATCACAGACGAGTGAAGAAGTGCTTGGTCATCACCAATGGTGTTCATAAACAAAAAAGAAGGGGGTGTAATGATATGCCTCGATTTTCGGAAACTTAAGTGTCAGAATTTGACAGTTATCCTATGTCCAGGATAGATAATTTGGTGGACAGACTGGGGAGTGCCAAATATATCAGTACCCTCGATCTCACCAAGGGTTACTGGCAACTCCCCCTTGCTAAGGACTCCAGAGACAAAACTGCATTTGCTACTCCTATAGGATTCTATCAGTTCACCACCATGCCATTTGGTTTACATGGTGCTCCTGCTACATTCCAGCAGTACATGGATGTAATTTTATCCCCTCACACTGGTTATTGTGCTGCGTACCTGGATGATGTCGTGATGTATAGTCCAGACTTGAAAAGTTACCTGGAACACCTATGAGCAGTTATCCAATCGATCAAAAAGGCAGGTCTGACAATTAATCCTACCAAGTGTGCACTGGGCATGCAGGAAACCAGATATTTGGGCTATGTTTTGGGAAATGAAGAAATCAAGCCAGAGGTTTTCAAGACAGAAGCTGTAGCTAACAGCCCTGTCCCCAAAACCAAGAAACATGTCAGGTCATTTTTAGGGCTGGTTGGTTATTATCGGAGATTTGTTCCCAGCTTTGCCGAGTTAGCTACTCCCCTCACTGAACTCACTAAGAAATGGTGCCCAAATACTGTGAAATAGATCCCAGAGTGTGACGAGGCTTTTCGAGCCATTAAGGCTACATTATGTTCAGCCCGTTTTAAGAAGCCCAGACTTCGAGAAACAATTTCTGTTACAGACTGATGCATCTGAGACAGGCCTAGTGTAGTACTGAGTCAGCATATAGATGGGAAAGAACATCCTATTCTGTATATAAGTAGGAAATTGCATGACAGAGAGAAAAGGTACTCCACTATTTAAGAGGAATGTCTTGCAACAAAGTGGGCCCTGGAGTCCCTTAAGTTTTACTTACTAGGAGCTGACTTTGTACTTGTAACAGATCACAATCCCCTCTGTTGGCTTAACCAAATGAAGGATAAGAATTCTAGAATCACATGGTGGTACCTGGCACTGCAGCCATTTAAATTTAAAATGTTGCACATATCTGGGAAAGAGAATGCCAATGCTGATTTTCTGTCTACATATGGATCTGGAATTGAGAATTCTGAAGGCTGAAAAAACAAATGTGTGAGTTTAAATTTCACTATTTGCTGTACTGTTGTTATGGAAATAAGGATACTGCATATACACTGAACTGTAAAGATTATAAGCTACTGTAATGTTATAGGAGAATTTAAAGAAAGTTTTGGAAACCTGTTTTTGTAACACAGATTCCCTCTTAAGGAGGGAGAGTATGTGACAGGTTTAAATAAGGCCCTGCCCCATGTGTTATGCAGAAAGAGTTTAAATGCAAGGATCTGTTCTTCTCTCTCCTGTTCTGTCTCTTCTCATCTGGTTGCGCAACCAAATTTTCTCATGAGACCTAGGACTTGATCACCCCGACAGTCTTGCAATTCTCTGCCATTCGCTATCTCTCTATCCTCACTTGCTGTTTCTGTCTTTTCTTCCCACCTGCATATATGTGGTATAAAAATATGTGAATCATTATGCGGAAATGTAACAGATACTGGGATCCCTTTGTTTAGAAATGTATATACTTATAATGCTGAAATGACTGCAAAGCTAAAACTGTATCTAGTTATACTATTGAAATGACTGCAAAACTATTTGGAACTCAAGGGGTTAACTTGAAATGCAATTTTTAAGCCTTTTGCAGAAGATGTAAACAAGAGGTCAGTTCTGGGTCACAGTGTTCTTTTTGCTGCACCTGCTGAAATTGCCAAGAACATTGTAGGAGAAGCATGCTTTTTTCTTAACGAAAGGCAGTGTTGAAAACCAAGCCCTCAGCAGAGGGGTGGTCATAAAACCCAGAAAGGAAGCCCACTGGGACTGATTATTGCAGAAGATATGGGGAGAAGGTGTCGGGCAGGATGCTGTCAAAGCTCCAGGGCAGGTCCCAAGATGGCCTCTGTCACAGGAAAGGCAACCCTCCAGGGAATTAACCTTGTCCACTAGGTCAGTAAACTGGTAATTGGCCCACCTCTGAACTGCTTCCGAGGGTGCCTCCAAGAGTTGGATCAAAGCTCCCCCAACCATGGTCGGTGGTCAAGTCCTCGACAGATTCCCAGTCCTGAATGTACGACGCCAGATCTGGGCCATGGATGACTCGCCTTCCAAGTCATTGGTGGAGTCCTCAAAAATGTCCCTCAATCGTTTGCCATTACAGACAACCCTGATATCCTCAGACTGGGTTATCTCCAACAACATACCACCTGGCAAGCCGGCTGTACAGCACAACTTCTTGACACGGGCCCCAAACAAGGGCTGCGGTGGAGGTGGCTCCACCTAAAGAGGCAGAGAAGCAGATGCAGGGGACTGCTAGAAAGAGTGGATTGGTGTGGGAATGAATGGCGTAGGCCAAGGGACCCAAGGTCCAGGGAGCAGAGCTTTACCCTTCCTTGTTGTGCTCCACTGTTACCACAGGAGCTCCTTGTAGCCACAAAGCATTTTTTGTTGATGCCTCTCCTCAACTGAGAAGGTTGAAACGTATCAACAGTGAGGCCATGCTGGACAAATGGGATCAAGAATGCGGGTGGAGCTTGATAAAACCAAACCAGGAGACAAATCTGCAGTTTCCTTTAGTGCGAGTTTCTGAACTCTACTCTTAAGCAAGCTGTCCCGGTAGCGCTGAGGTTTGAGGCGCTGGATTCTACACCTCTTATCACGCTGGTGACCTGGGTTCAAATGTAGACTCGGGTGGCTGGGGTCTGCTGGGGACAGAGGATAAAGCATCTGGAGGACTGCTCTCCCTCCCAGAGTGGGAGGGCTTCAGTGCCTGGCAACTGCCCTGACCCCTAGCACTAGCTGAGGGTGAGGCTTCTGGGACTTTTCGCACGGGGAGAGAGGTGGCTGCTAATGCTCCAGGCATGGAAGTGTGTGGCAACATCTGGGCGGCACTGCACACCACCCCTTGGGAAAGACAAAACAGTATTCTGAGTTCCCGCTGACCCCGGTCACCTGGTAGATCTGCACCCTAACAAGCACTTAGGTCACGCTGCATTAGCGCAAAGAAGGTAAGTCCTGGAGGAAAGCTGGGGAGCGAGGCTGGGGTGGCTGGCATCCGGAGAGCAGCTTGGGGCCACAGGAGAAACATCAATAACTGTAAAGGACAACCCTAACTCTACTCTAAGCAAAATCTAATAAATAGTTAATATAAAAAATGTTACTTCTGGTTAGTCATAATCACCTTTATATTAAATGGATATGGTAATGAGAAGGAAGTGCCCAAGTCTGAAAATACAGGTTACTCGCCTGTAACAGGAGTTCTAGGAATGGTATATGTTGTTCATCCACACTGTCTGGCAGGTTCCTTGCCGCTTTAAATCTTGCCGGAAGGTCTTCAAGCTGGCTCCTCCCACCCACCCGGGTGGTAAAACTCTCAGCTCCGCCCCATGACGCCAGATCTAGCCCACTGGAAGCCAGGCTGTGCGTCGAGGCCGGGGAGGCCAGGTGAGTCGTGTGGATGAACAACATATACCATTCCTAGAACTCCTGTTACAGGTGAGTAACCTGTATTTCTAGGGACATGGATATGTTGTTCATCCACACTGTCTGGCAGACTCCTAGCAGTTCTCCGGGAGGAGTGAGGCAAGGCGCACACCCCCTACTTGGGGAATAAGGACTGGAGAACCGAGGTCCCAAAACCAGCATCCCAGCGTGACTCAAAGTCGATGTGGTAATGGGTAATAAAGGGGTGTGCTGACTTCCAGGTAGCAGCCCTGCAGATTTCCTGGATAGGGACGTCCCTGGAAGCAGCCACCAAAGCAGCGGTATGGCGGGTAGAATGAGCTCTTATCCCTTTGGGAGGCTCCATGCCCGCCAACCTGTAGCAGAGATCTATGCAGGAGGTGACCCACCTGCCTATCGTCCGCTTGGCTGCAGGTCTGCCAGGTGCGGCTTCAGCGTAGGTGACAAACAGCTGGCGAACCTCTCCCGAACTTCAGCTGTTAAGCTCCTTATAATAAGAGAGGCTCTTCTAGGGTCAAAGTATGGAGCCTATATTGACCTCCGGTGTGATTGGGGTAGAACACCGGCAGAGTCAACACCTGGTTAAGGGTGAAACTCCGACACCACCTTAGGAAGGAATTTCGGGTGGGGGCGCAGGACAACCTTGTCCCTGTGGAAGACCAGATAAGGAGACTCGATGGAAAGCACCTGGAGCTCTCCCATCCTTCTAGCTGACGTGATAGCCATCAAGAAGGCGGTCTTCCACGACAGGTGAGAGATGTCACACCTGTGCATCAGTTTGAATGGCTTGCCCATGAGCTTAGCCATTACCAGCAGTAGATCCCACAGAGGTAGAGGTTCTAGCACCGGAGGGGATATGTGATCAAGGCCTTTGAAAAAGCGCCCGACCACCTTCTCCTGCGCCACTGACTGCTTCTCGGCCCGCGCCCGTTAAGCAGAGATGGCTGCCAGGTGCACCTTAAGGGTCGTTGACCGAAGCCCTAGCTGAGAAAGGGACCACAGGTAGTCCTGAATGCTGGCCAAGGAACAGGAGGAAGGGTCCAACCCTTATCCTGACACCAAATAGAGAATCTCTTCCATTTGAAGGTGTAGCATTTTCTGGTCGACTCCTTATGGGATGTCTCAACAACGTTGAGGACCTCGTTGGAAAGACTAAAGGCCTGGAACTCTAGCCGCTCAGGAACCAGGCCGTCTGGTGCAGGGACTGAAGGTCCGGATGGGAATACCTTCCACTGGTAGACTGAGATCAGGTCCAGGCGGGCTGGAAGCTGCCTCGGGAGCCTAGAGCTGAGGCTGAGGAGATCTGGATACCAGAACTGGCGGGGCCAGTCTGGGGCTACCAGAATCACCAGCGCCTTGTCCCTCCTCGCCTTGAGAAGCACCTTGTGGATCAAGGGAAATGGGGGAAAGGCGTAAAAAAAGCCTGGGGTCCACGGCTTCGAGAATACATCCCCCTGCAGCGAGCCTTGCTGAGGGGGGTGGGCATGAAACAGCCTCAGCTTCACATTCTCCCTGGAGGCAAACAGGTCCACCTGAGGCGTGCCCCAATGGGACAACAGATCTTGTACTACCTCCGGCAGGAGAGACCACTCGTGGGACGCAGCTCCTATCCGGCTTAAGGCATCGGCCAGAATGTTGGAGGCTCCTGCCACATGGATGGCAAGGAGATCCACCTCCAGGCTGCGCATGAGGGACCCAGTGCGGACAGCTTCCCTGCACAGAGGCATGGAGCGCGTCCCGCCCTGGCGGTTTAGGTAGTACATGGTCGTGGTATTGTCCGTCTGGACCTGGACCACTTGACCTCATAGAAACGGAGCGAAGGCGGTGAGGGCTAGACGAACTGCTCAAAGCTCCAGCAGGTTGATGTGGCATCGGGACTCCTGAGGAGACCAGAGGCCATGCGCTCTGTGCTCCCCCAGATGGGCACCACAACCCATCAGAGAGGGCGTTGGTCAATAGAGAGACTATCGGCTCGGGGCAGACAAATGGGATGCCCTCCTGCAGATAAGCTGAAACGATCCACCACTGGCGAGCGTTCCACATCTCCTGGGTCACTGCCACTGGCTGGTCCAAGGGACCAGAGCGCTGAGACCATTGGCTGGCCAGTCCCCATTGCAGGGGACGCATGTGCCAACCGGCCCAACGGACCACACTGGTGCAGGCCGCCATGAGGCCCAGGAGGCTGCAGGAAGTCCCGGTAGGAGCAGAATGCCCAACCTGAAATGATTGGGCAAAGGAGGAAGAACCTCGGCCCTGTCCTCCGGGAGCCGTGCTCTGGCTCGCAGAGAGTCGAGCTCTGCCTCGATGAATTGGATCACCTGCTTTGGCATGAGTTCTGACTTGGCTTCGTTGATGAGGAGGCCAACTTGAGAGCAAACCTGGAGGGGCCAGATCCCGGGACCACTCCACCTCCGGTCTGGAGGAGGCCGCAATCAGCCAGTCGTCCAGGTAAGGGTACACCTGGACCCTTCGACACCGCAGGAATGCTGTCACCACTGCCATGCATTTGGTGAAGACCCTGGGAGCTAGAGAAAGGCCGAAGGGCATGGCCCGGAACTCGTAGAGGGACCCCTCTGCTGTGAAGTGGAGGAATCGCTGGTGGGACGGATGGATTGGGACGTGAAAGAACGCGTCCTGAAGATCCAGAGAACAGAACCACATGCCTTGTTCCAAGGATGGAATGATCTGAGCCAGAGTGACAATCCTGAAGGTTCGAGACCTTAGGAACCTGTTCAGGTCGTGCAGGTCTAGAATGGGGCGCCAGCTCCCCATCGGTTTCGGGACAAGGAAGTACCTGGACACAAACCCTGGGTCTGGTGGAGGATTCGCCACCTTCCTGATCACCTCCTTCTGGAGGAGCAGGGCAATGTCGGCTCGACGGGCCAACAGAGAGGCTGCGGACCCGGTAGCCCCCCGTGGGGCGACGGCTCGGAAGGGCGGGCCTGCTCGAACTCCAGAGGCAGACCCCTCCTACCACTTCCAACATCCAGTGGTCCGTGGTGATAGCGGACCAGGCGGAAAAAGTGGTGGGCCGTCCCCACATGGGGAACACAGGGGGAAGCGACGCGGCTGGGGGCGACACCCCTCAACCCGTCACTGGGCAGGCTTGGAGGAAACTGCAGGCTTGGCTTTGGGGTGCCAAGTGTGAGCCTGCTGGCCCTGATGCTGGTGTTGCTGGGCCGGACGTGCCGCAGGGGCAGAACAGCTTATGCTGCTGCCGGCAGCCTTTGTCCTTCTGGGGAGATGTGACCGAGTCCAAGGTGGCATTGGACTTCTCAATTCTCTGGAGGTGGCCTTCCACCCCAGGCCCGAACAAGTCGGTACCCAGGAAGGGGACGTCTGCCAGCTTGTGCTGGGTATCCGCCGTGAAGGTGGAGATCTGCAGCCAAGCTCTGCGGCGCATGGCCACTGCGGCTGCTACTGACCGGGCACAGGAGTCTCCAATATAGAGAGCCATTTGGAGCTGCTGTTTCGCCACTCCTTCCCTGATCCCCACCTGCTTGACCGTAGTCTGGAGGTCAGCGCCGAGATGAGGATGACCTCATCTAGGAGTCTATAAGGCGTGGGAGAAGTGCGCAATCAGTATGGCCGAACTGGCCTGACGGAGGCCGAGGGAGGACGCAGCGAACACTTTACACCCGGCATAGTCCAGCTTTTTGGACTCTTTGCCGGGGGGCTTGTCCACGTCCCTGGTGTTCCCGGAACGCCGGAAAACACTATCGGTAACCAACCCCTCCGCAGAGGGGTGCTCCGAGAAACCGGACAGTGACCCGGTGGGGACCGCGTACTTCCTGGCCGAAGGAGCAGGACAAGAAGCCGGCCACTGCCATAACTCCAAGGCTGGGCCAACAATGGCTTCAGCCACCGGAAAGGCCTCCGTGGGAGAATCCCCTCGGTCCAGTATCTCCGTGAGGAGATACTTGGCCCGCTTGGATACGGGCTCGAGCTGCATCCCAGTAGACTCTGACATGAGCCGAAGCAAACCCATGAATGAGGATGGGCTCTCGTTCATTGACTGTCCCCCGAAGGACTCCAGGTCAAGGGGCCTGGAAAACAGGGAAGAGTCGTCATCAGACTCCGAGGAGTCTGCGAATAGCTGCCTAGGGCCTGAGCCACCCTCCACCTGCCGAGGACGGTCAGGAGTGAGGGTGACCGACAACCGGTGGGGCAGTCCCTGACCTGACCAAGAATCCTTGGTCGGAGCCCCAGATTTAGGTTGTAGAGGCAGGGGTTCCACCACAATTGGTGGGGCAGCTGGTTTTGGCCGAACAACGGGCGCCGGTTTGGGCTCCTCGACCACCGCGAGGGGTTGTTTCGGCCTTTCAGGTGACAGCCACTTAATGGCCGGGGAAGGCGACGGGGTCGGCTTGTTCCCGGTCAGAAGGAGCTGCTGCCACATTAAGTCCTCGTAGTGTCGACGCAATTTGCGCCGAAGCCTTTCCTCCGAGGAGGAAGAAGACTAGGCCGAGCGGTGCTGCCGCTTCCTTCAGTGCAGAGACCGAGACCGCCGATGCCGGCAGGATCGGCTGGACCGAGAAGAGGTCCGAGACTGTCGGTGTTTCAGAGGGTTGGTCTGGGAGGGAGCGGAGGAAACCTGTTCCTCCTTCGGCTCGGGAGCCTTAACCAGGGACTCCGGCACAGGAGGCGTAGGCAAGTCCTCTGTTTCCACCGGGAGACTGGTGAAGAAGGGTTGTCTGCTTCTCCAGTCGACAGCCCGTCCGACGGGTCAAGAAAAATCTCGACCGCGTCGACGGATGTCTCAGTTGGCTGACCTGACAGGGACACAGTGAAGCCAGCGACCTTAGCCGCAACCTCGACCGAAGTCGAAAGTCGACTGTTCGGGGAAGGGGACCTCTCCCGCGAACGCTGACGGGGGGACTTACCCTTTGAGTCCTTCTTCTTGGACCGAGAGGAGTGTCCCGATGACCCTCACCTTTCGAGGAGAGGGACTGACAAAGCTCCTTAAAAGAAGCTGTATAGGAGGAGCCCAAGGAGAGCGGGATAAATGCCTCGACCGAGGAAGACGAAGATGTGGCCTGGGCCGCCGCCTCCTCCTCGAGGGCGATCATCTGTTCAAGTTGCTCAGCCAAGCCTGCCGCTGTGGAAACCACCCAATGGGCCTCCTTTGACTTCACCGCCGGTATGTGTCTCTCGGGGCGCCCAAGTTGGAGCCTGGCAGCACGGTCTTCCAGGACATTTGCCGAGAAGGACTTGCACAAATCGCAGGCCTGCGGATCGTGGGCAAGGCCAAGGCAGTAGATGCACGTGGAGTGTGCATCGGTCCGAGACATCTTCTGCCCGCATGGGCACTGCCAAAAACCGGGAGTCGATTTATCCATCGCAGCCGCGAAGGAAGAAACAGACCAAAGTCTTGTAAACTTTAAAATTAGTTTCGGGTTAACCGAAGAGTTTGGATCCAGTCTAAACGCAGAGCGCTAAGAAGGGACCTGAGCTTCCAAGCGGTAAGGAAGATCTGGCATCATGGGGCGGAGCCAAGAGTTTTACCACCCAGGTGGGTTGGAGGAGCCAGCTTGAAGACCTTCCAGCAAGATATAAAGCGGCAAGGAACCTGCCAGACAGTGTGGAGGAACAACATATCCATGTCCCTAAAATTTCTTGTTTCAGCCTATAAAACGTCTCTTCCTTGCTTGAATTGACAGACAAATGTTGGGAAATACATTAATTCTTACTCTGATGTATTATAAACCTCCTTTAATCACAGCTGTATTAAATGGCTTCTGATGTAATGGCATCATGTGCTAACCACTACATTATTGTGTTGATAGTGGCTTATTACCTGCATCAAAAGGCCACCATACTTAAAAGGTGGCCTAGGTTCCATGGAATGTCCCTGCCTTGTAACTGTGTCAGTGTCTCTAATTACCCAGCAGTTTTGAATAACCTAGTGACGATGTAGACAACATAGGAATGGCAGCTTAGATGATAAAACTGAGCATTAACACAGGACCTGAAATACCACCATTTCATCAAAACATAGCATCGTCCCTCAAAGCATGAGCCCGAGATATAATGATGGAGTGTGGTTAGAAGGTAGATGCAATACCAGCCAATGCAATACTCTGTCAATATCTTGTTTAAAAGCGTGCTCTTACCATGTCTACCAATGCAACGTAGAGAAACATGCCCGCAGTGATGGCAAAGATCCAGAGGGTGATATTGTTGGTATACTGTCCAACAGCTGTTCCGATCAGCATACCCACGTAAGCCATCATAGCAGACAGTAGGTTGTACACAATGGCTTGTTTAACCGTCATCCCAGCCTTCAGAAGCACTGCAAAATCACCTAGAATACAGGTGGAGGAACGTGAGTTACTCAGGTCCAAGAAGTATCAGTTTTCACGAGATGTAAGTTACTGCACTGAGTTTTTTTTATGGGTACACTGCTGAAGCAATAGTTTAAAATAATACTTGATTTAACTAGACAGAAGAAGGCTACTGCCCACTGTGTACTGTCTCACACTCCTAGTGGGCACAGTTAATTCCCTTGTTCCCAACTTCTGATTTTAAACTTTCAAAGGATTCCTCATCCACCACCTCTCTTGGTAAGACATTCCACATCCTCTCTGCTCTCTACGTGAAGAATTATCTCCTAATATTCATATGTACATGTTCTTGCTTGAGTTGCTTCATGTCAGCCCTTAAATCTATTCCTCTGTCTATATACTGTATACCAATTCCAGACATCAGTTGACTGTTACCCAGAATTTTAAAGTTGTAGCATGTCCCCTCTCAGTCTCATCTCCTCCAATGTTAGACGTCCTAATTTTGCCACCCTTTGTTCATACATAAACTGTCTCTTTTCAAGTAAGGGCTCCAAACGGGAGTTCCGTTACCTACGTGCGGCCTTATGTATCTCCGATACAACATCATCGTGCAATGCTCATTTCTGGTAATAAAGAACTTCCTTATGCAACCAAGTACTCAGTTTACTGTAATTTTTTAAATTTTTTTTTTGTTGGTACTTTTTTCCCTGGCATCCAGTCTGCCTTACCTTGTCCCACGTACAGGCATCCTCTCTCTCAGGCTCCAGCCACCGTTCCCAAGGATCTCCACTCCACATTCGAGCCCAGCAGCATTTACCCTCGGCTACCCCCAACGGCAGGGTAGTGAAGAGCCCCGATACTCTGGCCACCAGACCAGGATCCAGTACACTGCTGAAGGCCCTCGGAACTGGCGAATCCTCCATGGAGACGGCCATCATGCCGCTGCAACTGGTGCCCTGTTTTCCCTGTTCTTTCCCCCTTGGCGTGTGAGGTGTGCAATGACACCGATGGACAGGGGCGCGCACACTACCACACGCACCCCTTCCCAGCGCCGGCCCCAGCACAACCCCCATAGACTACCTGTGCACTGTGATGCCTCCAGCCACCGCCAGGGGGCCATCAGCATACCGATGGTAGCACACCGCCCACCCCGGAAAAGGAGAGCAGTCCTCCGGACGTTCAATCCTTCTCCTCCCCTGCCAATCCCCAACGATCCAGGCTCGTTCCCGAACCCGGGCTGCCAGTGTGGAGCGAGGTGTGGCGTCCAGCGCCTCAACCCTCAGCGCCACTGGGCCGGCTCCGTTTACTGTTATGTTTACCTTTTTACACTGCTTTTTATCTGACAGATTCAAACGACATGAAGTCTTGCTGTATTCTGACTTTTTGCAGTTAGCCCCAGCATTTGAACTGCTTCACAGAGGAAAGAGTTAAATTCTATGCAGAGCACAGAACGTTGAGCTCGAGCTCAGTTCAAATCTCTGTCTGCTGCACTTTGAAGTGTAACCGTCAGATTCTTTACTCCGCCTAACTGAACAGTCGCTCCAGAGATTTCTCCTTCGCTCTCGGTTTAAAAATCGTTGGTTTTATTGATATTATCACATTTGTTTTAGGTTCAGATCCCTGTCTGTGGTACAGTAAGTGCATAGGTAGTGGACTTAGCTAGAAAAGTGTGTGGAAATTGTATTCTGAATTTGTATGACCAGTTCAGCCTGGTAATTATTTTCTTTACGGGGATTTTAGTGTGAGTCCTTATCAGTTAAAAAAAAATAAACGTGTTTTCGTTTTTGTTTTTTTCAAATACCCGTAACACGGTTAGAAACCGATAAGGGCGTCTTGCCTGGCGGTTGCCATAAAAAGGGTAAGGGTTTAGTTATGACTTTGTCTGAGAACCCCGCCCCCCCAAAAAAAAAAAAACGGCCCACTGGGTTTCAGCACTGCAGTGAGTGTGGGGACGCCTTTGCTAAGGCCGACCCTCACACCACTTGTGTTTACCGTCTGGGTTTTAGTCACGTAGAGTCAGACTACCAAATCTGTAAGAATTTCCCTAAAGCCACCCTAGATAAAAGGTTGGGCAGGCTTAGGGAAAAGGAGGCAGAGAAGTCCGCTGACCCGGATGGCCAGCCCAGTTTGGTTCAGACTGAACCAGAAGGCGTGCCCTCTGACCAGGGCGAGACTCCTTCGGGCAAAAGGAGAGCCGATTCCGAGGGATTGGGTCCATCAAAAGGAAAAAGAAAAGACAAATCGGCCGGTTCGGATCCAGAACCGCATTATCCGACCGCCGAGGAAACTGCCCAAGCGATTTGTATAGTGGAATCGCTTAAAGTCAGTTCCGACTGATCCAGCGCCTTCTGGCAGGCGTTCGGTTCGGTCGGTTCCTCCGGTTCAAGATTATACCCCTGAAGATTTTTATGAACCGGATTTGGAGGGGGATGATGATGATGAAGGTGAAGGTGATGATGATGATGATGGAACTGAAGGTCTGGATGAGCCTATCAAACCGGACATCTCCTCAGACAGGCCTTCTGGTGTTTCCCCTCCCCACTTTATGTTCTACACGAAAGTGGCAGAAGTCCTCCAGCTCCCTATGGAGGAAGCTGTCAAGGAACAAGAGGAGCCTGACTTTGTGGCGATGATGGACATCCCAGAGTCCAAAAGGTTGTCTATTCCCCTTCAAAAGTCTTTTGGGAAACGGACACAAAAGCTGTTAAAAACTCCCAAATTCATTACCTCCTGTGGACAGACGAATAGACAAGAGGTACATGTCGTCAGGCTCAGGTATGGAGTACTTGTACCAGCAGTGCAGCCATGTTGGGGTCATGCAGGCTGCAGCCTGTGATAAGGCTAACATTCCCTTGGCTTCACACCCCCCAGATAAAGACTCCAGGAAACTGGATGCCATGGAAAAAAAAGCAGTACATGGCATCCTATTTGGGACTCAGGCAGGCAAATTGCATGGCCTATACAGCCAGGTACCAGAAGTCCAGGTGGGACACTGTACTGGCATTAGCTAAACAGGCCCCTCCCCAGCTTGCCAAGGAGCTGGAGAAGGTGGCTGCTGATGGGATTGATGCATCGAAGATTCAATTTCATGCTGCTGTGGACTCCAACAATGTTTCATCTAGAGTCATGGCTACATCTGTCTCTCTCTTCGGAGACTGGCTTGGCTCAGGTGTACTAGCCTTCCTCAGGATACCCAGGCTAAGGTCATGGATTTTCCTGTGGTTAATAATTCTCTGATCGGGGAGCAGACAGAGAATTATATGAAGAAAATGGACGAATACAGGACCACCTATAGGAGTGCACAGGCCAAGGAAAGGCAGGCAACTCCTCAAAGGCAGCAAGCTAGGGGCAGGCCTTTTCATAGGCCTTTCTACCAAGCACAGGCCTCCTCTCCTTTTTCTCAGAGGGGGTTCTTCAGAGGGAGCGACAGAAGGGGGATGAGCAGGGCTGCATCCACCTCTCAGCCTGAGGCTCCTGCCAAGCAGACACCCTGAGGTGTCAGCCCAGGTCGACTCCTCCATTCCTGTAGGAGGCAGGCCAAGGACTGGCTCTCAGCTTCAAAAAATTGCCAAAGCTGAGAGTCAGATCTTTTCCACCTGCAAACATCTCCGAAACCACTGCCCTAGAGGCAGAGGTTTCATCTCTTCTGGCCTTAAGGGCTACAGAGAGAGTTCCTACAATACACAGGGGAAAAGGTCTGTACTCCTGGTACTTCCTTACCCCGAAAAAAAAACAGGGGAGTGGCAGCCCATCCTAGACTTAAGATACCTAAAATACAGGTTACTCACCTGTAACAGGAGTTCTAGGAATGGTTTATGTTGTTCATCCACACTGTCTGGCAGGTTCCTTGCCACTTTAAATCTTGCCGGAAGGTCTACAAGCTGGCTCCTCCCACCAATCCGGGTGGTAAAACTCTTGGCTCCGCCCCATGACACCAGATCTAGCCCGCTGGAAGCCAGGTTGAGCGTCGAAGCCGGGTAGGCCGGGTGGGTCGTGTGGATGAACAACATATACCATTCCTAGAACTCCTGTTACAGGTGAGTAACCTGTATTTCTAGGGACATGGATATGTTGTTCATCCACACTGTCTGGCAGACTCCCAGCAGTTCTCCGGGAGGAGGGAGGCAAGGCGCACACCCCCTACTTAGGGAACAGTGAGTGAAGAACTGAGGCCCCAAAACCAGCATCCCGGCGTGACTCAAGGTCGATGTGGTAGTGGGTGATGAAGGTGTGTGCTGACTTCCAGGTAGCAGCCCTACAGATTTCCTGGATAGGGACACCCCTGGAAGCAGCCACCGATGCAGCGGTATGGCGGGTAGAATGAGCTCATCATCCCTCTGGGAGGCTCCATGCCCACCAACCTATAGCAGAGATCTATGCAGGAGGTGACCCACCTGCCTATCGTCCACTTGGCTGCAGGTCTGCCAGGTGCGGCTTCAGCATAGGTGACAAACAGCTGGCGAACCTCTCCCCGAACTTCAGCTGTCCACTCCTTGTAATAAGCGAGTGCTCTTCTAGGGTCCAAAGTATGGAGCCTATATTCGGCCTCCGAGGTGTGACTGGGGTAGAACACCGGCAGAGTCAACACCTGGTTAAGGTGAAACTCCGACACCACCTTCAGAAGAAATTTAGGGTGGGGGCGCAGGACAACCTTGTCCCTGTGGAAGACCAGATAAGGAGACTCTGTGGAAAGCACCTGGAGCTCTCCCATCCTTCTGGCTGACGTGATAGCCACCAAGAAGGCTGTCTTCCACGACAGGTGAGAGATGTCACACCTGTGCATCAGTTCAAATGGCATGCCCATGAGCTTAGCCAATACCAGCAGCAGATCCCACGGAGGTGGAGGTTCTCGCACTGGAGGGGATATGTGATCAAGGCCTTTGAAAAAGTGCCCGACCACCTTCTCCTGCACCACCGACTGCTTCCCGGCTTGCGCCCGGTAAGCAGAGATGGCTGCCAGGTGCACCTTGAGGGTCGTCGACCGAAGCCCTTGCTGAGAAAGGGACCACAGGTAGTCCTGAATGCTGGCCAAGGAACAGGAGGAAGGGTCCAGGCCCTTGCCCTGACACCAAATGGAGAATCTCTTCCATTTAAAGGCATAGCATTTCCTGGTCGACTCCTTACGGGATGCCTCAACAACGTTGAGGACCTCGTCGGAAAGACCCAAGGCCTAGAACTCTATCCACTCAGGAACCAGGCCGTCAGGTGCAGGGACTGAAGGTCCGGATGGAATACCTTCCCCTGATTGACTGAGATCAGGTCCGGGCAGGCTGGATGCCGCCGTAGCCTGGAGCTGAGACTGAGGAGATCTGGATACCAGAACTGGCGGGGCCAGTCTGGGGCTACCAGAATCACCTGCGCCTTGCCCCTCCTCGCCTTGAGAAGCACTTTGTAGATCAAGGGAAATGGGGGAAAGGCGTAGAAGAGGCCCGGGGTCCACGGCCTCGAGAAGGCATCCCCCTGCAGCAAGCCCTGCTGAGGGGGGCGGGCATGAAACAGTCTCAGCTTCACATTCTCCCTGGAGGCAAACAGGTCCACCTGAGGCGTGCCCCAATGGGAGAACAGATCTTGTACTACCTCCGGCAGGAGAGACCACTCGTGGGACACAGCCCCTATCCGGCTTAGGGCATCAGCCAGAATGTTGGAGGCTCCTGCCACATGGATGGCTAGGAGTTCCGCCTCTAGGCTGCGCACGAGGGACCAAATGCATAGAGCTACCCTGCACAGAGGCATGGAGCGCGTCCCGCCCTGGCGGTTTAGGTAGTACATGGTCGTGGTATTGTCCGTCTGGACCTGGACCACTTGACCCCGTATAAACGGAGCGAAGGTGGTGAGTGCTAGATGAACCGCTCGAAGCTCCAGCAGGTTGATGTGGCATCGGGACTCCCGAGGGGACCAGAGGCCGTGCGCTCTGTGCTCCCCCAGATGGGCACCCCAACCCATCAGAGACGCATCGGTCGATAGGGAGACCGTCGGCTTGGGGCGGATGAACGGGATGCCCTCCTGCAGATGTGCTGGAACGGTCCACCACTGGAGGGTGTTCCACATCCCCTGGGTCACTGTCACTAGCTGATCCAAGGGATCGGAGTGCTGTGACCATTGGCGCGAGCCCCCATTGAAGGGGACGCATGTACCAACGGGCCCAACGGACCACGCTGATGCAGGCCGCCATGAGGCCCAGGAGGCGCAGGAAGTCCCGGGCAGGGCGCAACTGCCCAACCAGAAATGACTGGGCAAAGGAGGAAAAAAACCTCGGCCCTGTCCGCCGGGAGCCATGCTCTGGCTCATAGGAGAATCGAGCTCTGCCCCAATGAATTGGATCACCTGCTTTGGCACGAGTTCCGACTTAGCCTCGTCGATGAGGAGGCCAACCTTAGAGCAAACCTGGAGGGCCAGATCCCGGGACCGCTCCACCTTCATTCTGAAGGAGGCTACAAACAGCCAGTCGTCCAGGTAGAGGTACACCCAGACCCTTCGGCGCTGCAGGAATGCTGTCACCACTGCCATACATTTGGTGAAGACCCTGGGAGCTAGGGAATGGACTAAGGGCATGGCCCGGAACTGGTAGAGGGATCCCTCTGCCCTGAAACGGAAGAATCTCTAGTGGGACAGATGGATTGGGACGTGAAAGAACGCGTCCTGGAGGTTCAGAGAACAGAACCACAAGCCTCGTTCCAAGGATGGAATGATCTGAGCCAGAGTGACCATCCTGAAGGTTCGAGACCTTAGGAACCTGTTCAGGTCGTGCAGGTCTAGAATGGGGCGCCAGCCCCCCGCCTGTTTCGGGACGAGGAAGTACCTGGACACAAACCCTGGGTCTGGTGGAGGATCTGCCACCTTCCTGATCACCTCTTTTTCGAGGAGCAGGGCAATGTCGGCTCGGCAAGCCAACAGAGAGGCTGCGGACCCCGTAGCCCCGAGGGGCGATGGCTCAGAAGGGCGGGGCCTGCTCGAACTCTAGAGGCAGGCCCTTTCCTACCACCTCCAACACCCAGCGGTCCGTGGTGATAGCAGACCAGGCGGAAAGGAAGTGGCGGAGTCGTCCCCCCATGGGGGGAACCCAGGGGGGAGTGACGAGGCTGGGGATGACACCCATCAACCCGTCACTGGGCAGGCTTGGAGGAGGGGCCGGCCGAGGGACCTCCTGGGCCTTTTCCCTCCTGCTTCCTATTAGAGGAAGCCGCAGGCTTGGCTTTGGGATGCCAAGCGCGAGCCTGCTGGTCCTGATGCTGGTGTTGCTGGGCCGGATGTGCCGCAGGCGCAGAAGAGCAAAAAGACTTATGTTGTTGACGACGGCCCTTGTCCTTCTGGGCGGAGGTGACTGAGTCCAGGTTGCTGACTTTTCGATCCGCTGGAGGTGGCCTTCCACTCCAGGGCCGAACAGGTCAGTCCCCAAGAAGGGGACGGCCGCCAATTTATGCTGGGTATCCGCTGTGAAGGTGGATATCCTCAGCGATGCTCTGCGGTGCATGGCCACTGCGGCCGCTACTGATCTGGCACAGGAGTCTCCAATGTCCAGAGCTGTTTGGAGCTGCTGTTTTGCCACCACACCTGCTTGACCGTGGTCTGCAGGTCGGCCGGGAGATGAGGTATCACCTCATCCAGGGAGCCCATGAGGGCGTGGGAGAAGTGTGCCATCAGCACGGCCGAGCTGGCCTGGCGGATGCCTAGGGAGGACGCATCGTACACCTTGCGCCCGGCATAGTCCAGCTTTTTGGACTCCTTGTCTGAGGGCTTTTCCACATCCCTAGCATTCCCAGAATGCCGGAAAACGCTATCGGTGACTAACCCCTCCGCAGAGGGGTGCTCCTAAAAACCAGACTAAGAGCCAGTAGGGACCACATACTTCCTGGCCATCCTGGCCAAAGGCGCAGGGCAGGAAGCCGGATGCTGCCAGAGCTCCAAAGCTGGGCCAACAATGGCTTCAGCCACCGGAAAGGCCTCTGTGGGCGAATCCCCTCAGTCCAGTATCTCCGTCAAGGGATACTTGGCCCACTTGGATACGGGTTCGAGCTGCACCCCGGTGGACTCCGAGATGAGCTGAAGCAGACCCATGAACGACGATGGGCTCTCGTCCATCGACTGCCCCCCGGAGGACTCCAGGTCAAGGGGCCTGGAAAACATAGGAGAGTCGTCGTCAGACTCCGAGGAGTCCGCAAAGAGCTGCCTGGGACCTGAGCCACCCTCCACCTGCTGAGGACAGTCGGGAGTGAGGGTGACCGACAACCTGTGGGGCAGACCCTGACCCGACCGAGAGTCCTTGGTCGGCGCCCCCGATTTCGGATGTGGAGGCGGAGGTTCCACCACAATCGGTGGGGCAGCTGGTTTCGGCCGAACAACCGGCCCAGGCTTGGGCACCTCAACTACAGCGAGGGGTTGTTTCGGCCTTTCGGGTGACAACCACTTGATGGCCGGGGAAGGCGAAAGCGTCGGCTTGTTCCCGGACAAAAGTAACTGCTGCCACATTAAATCCTCATAGCGTCGACGTAATTTGCGCTGAAGCCTCTCCCTCCTCTTCCGAGGAGGAAGCGAGGACGAGCGGCGCCGCGCCCCTCGGTGCTAAGACCGAGAGCCGATGTCGGCGGGATCGGCTGAACCGAGACGAGATCCGAGACCCTCGTGTTTCCGAGGGCAGGTCTGGAGGGGAGCGGGACACCCGCTCTTCCCTCGGCTCGGGAGCCTTGACCGGGGACTCCGGCACAGGAGGCGCAGGCAAGTCCTCGGTCTTCACCGGGGGAACAGGTGAAGAAGGGTTGTCGGCTTCACCAGTAGACAGCCCGTCCGACGGGTCGAGAAAAATCTCGACCGCGTCGACGGGTGTCTCAGCCGGCTGACCTGATGGGGACACCGTGAAGCCAGCGGCCTTAGCCGCAACCTCAACCGAAGTCGAGTGTTGACTGTCCGGGGACGGGGACCTCTCCCGAATGTCGACGGTGGGACTTACCTTTCAAGTCCTTCTTTTTGGACCGAGAAGAGTGTCCCAATGGCCCCCTCCCTTTGTGGAAAGGGATTGGCAAAGCTCTTAAAAGAAGCTGTGTGGGAGGATCCCAAAGAGAGCGGGATAAATGCCGGAGCGAGGAAGATGAGGATGCGCCTGGGCCGCCATGCCCCGAGGGCGATCATCTGCCCGAGTTGTTGGTACCAACCAGCCGGACACCGCCCAACGGGCATCCTTGGACTTCACCGTTGGGTAGCGCTCCTCGGGGCACCCAAGCTGTAGCCGGGCAGCGTGGTCTTCTAGGACGTAGGCCGAAAACGATCGACATAACTTGCAGGCCTGCGGGTCGTGATCTAGGCCGAGGCAGTAGACGCACGTGGAGTGCGGGTCCGTCCTGGACATCTTCTGCCCGCATGGGCACCGCTGACATCCGGGAGTCGATTTGTCCATCGCAGCCGTGAGGGAGTAATTAGACCGAAGTCTTGAGAACTTTAGAATTATTTTCGGGCGAACCGAAGAATTAGGATCCAGTCTATACGCAGAGCGCTAAGGAGGGAACCTGAGCTTCCAAGCGGTAAGGAAGATCTGGCGTCATGGGACGGAGCCGAGAGTTTTACCACCTGGGTGGGTGGGGGGAGCCAGCTTGAAGACCTTCCGGCAAGATTTAAAGCAGCAAGGAACCTGCCAGACAGTATGGATGAACACATATCCATGTCCCTAGAAGGTCCTGTTATTCTTTAGTGTGTGCTATCCCGAATTCAAGATTCCTTCTTTCTTTCCTTAGTAATTTCTTTTCAGCTGCATTTTATTTCTGTACATTATCTATACTGGGCATTTTCTGTAGATTTAGCATATGCCCTTTCTTTTTTCTAATCTGCTTCCATACCCTATTGGTTAGCCATAGGGGAATTGTTTCCTCTTTTGTTATAAATACGCTTAACTGGAACATACTTGCTTTCCACCTCTAATAATTTGTTGTTGCAGGTTCTACAACCAGCTAATGGGTGCTGATGCCTCTGACAGGAATTATGGGTATCCAGCAAAAATCAAGTTAAGAAACCCCCCAGAAAGTGGGGACACGAAGAGGCCCAACTCTGGAGCTCCCCATCTTTCGAACAGGTCATCTACATCATCTTAAAGTAGTTCCCATTAGTGAGCCTGGGATTTCAAGTGACTGAGGCTGTCTGCTAATGTGTTCTGAAGACCTAGGATGTGTAATGCGAACAGTTATAGGCTGTAATCTACTGCCCATTATCATACCCTCATGGCTTCTCTGCAAAGGGGGTAAGAATGTGTTCCCCACCGCTTGCTGATATAGAAGACAATGGCATGTTGTCCATCTGGACTAGTACTGGGCCTAGAAGGAGGAGGTTGTCCTAGAACGCCTGTAAGGCACACAGCACAGCCCTCATCTCCAGAACGTTGATGTGCAGAGAGCATTCTGTCCGAGTCCTAGACCCCCTGGTCTGACTGCACTTGAAGTGGGCACCCCATCCCATGTCCAATGCATCCATGGTGACAATCTGTTGAGGAGAGGGGTCCCTGAATGGAGCCCCTATTGCTAAGCGGGAAGGATTCAGCCACCATGCTAAGGTTTGGTGTACTGCCTTGGAGAGCCTGACCTTCTCGTCGAGATCTTCCCTTCGCTGATCCCCCTGCACCCTGAGGTTCCACTGCAGAGTTCTCATGTGCAGACTAGCTAGAGGCACGGTCACTATGGCAGCGGCCATATGACCCAGAAGTTGTAGTACCATGATGGCTGGAGCCTGGTCTATGGAGACTAATCTCCGAGTCAGCATCTGAACGCGATCTGCCCTGTCTAATGGGACAAAGGCTCTCCCCGAATGGTGTCCAAGATGGCTTCTATAAACTGGAGCCTCCGAGACAGCCATGGGGCAGACTTTGGGAGATTTAAGGTTATCCCTAGGTCCTGAAACATTCTGAAGGTGCACGCCAGGGTCTGACAAAGCTGTTCTCTGGATGGGGCCAATAGCAGCCAGTCATTCAGGTAGGGGTTGATGTAATGCCCCTGCCTCCTGAGAGCAGCCGCTGCTACCACCAGGCACTTGGTGAATACCCGAGGTGCAGAAGACAGACCAAAGGGAAGAGCCCTGAATTAATAGTGCTCTCCTTCGAATGTGAACCGAAGATAGGTCCGGTGGGACGGCAGGATCTTTATGTCTATGTACACGTCCTGCATGTCCAAGGAGCAGAGTCACTCTCCTTGGAGTAGCATGGGAAGCAACCCCTGAAGTGTCACCATCCTGAACCTTTTGTACTCTATGAAGAGGGTTCAGTTGACTAAGGTCCAGGATGGGACGAAGGTCCCCTGCCTTCTTCGGAACTAGGAAGAAGCGAGAGTAGTAACCTTGGCCCCCTAGGGCACCGGTACTACCTGAATGGCATGCTTTTACAGGAGGTCCTTTTTTTCCCCTGCTCGAATAAGACCTGCATGGGATGGGGGACAGGTCATATAAACCGGCGGGTTGTCCAGAAGAAACTGGGAAAACTCCAGGGCATAGCCCCTTTCTATGAGTTGCAGCACTTACTGAACTATGATGATGTTCGTCCAACCTGCGAGGTAAAGGGAAAACCCCCCTCCTACTGCCTCCCCTAACAGCTCTGCTGGAGGAGGGGGGTGGGGGTGGGCAAGGAGTGAGGCTGAAGCTGCAGCGGTGGGTAGAGGAGCTCTGGGCTGCTTAGCCGTTCACAGTCCTTAAGTTCCTGTTGCCTGAGGGGGTGCTTTTCTCTTGAACCCTCCTCACTGAGACTGTTTCTTTGATTGCTGTCCTTAGTGCCTCAGAAAGGGATGGCATCTAGGGGTGTAAGGCTCAGATTTGTACATTTTATGTACTTCTGAAACAGCCTTCCCGCATTCCTGTAGGCTGGTAATGATCTTTTCAGCCTCTTGGCCAAAGAGCACAGGGCCCTGGAAAGGCAAATCTAGAATAGTGTCCTGTAGGTCCTGCATGAACTCAGGCTCTCAAAGCCATGAGTGGCTCCTGAGTTGGCAGCTCTGGCTGCTGTATCTGCTGCGTCATACAAACATCTGAGGACATGTCTGCCCACATCTCAACCAGATTACAAAACTGTCAGGAGCTCTGACTTGCTGGGCGAATCTGACTGGGCCTTGGCTAGGTGCATAGCTTTCTGCCAAAGGCACGTCTGGTACATGACCATATGTGCCAGGAAGTTCAGAGATCCGACAGTACAGGTGGCGGAGATGTACACTTTCTTCCCCAACTAATCAATCTTTTTTGACTCCTTGTTTGGAAGTTGGGAGCTGGTATGCTTGGGCTGTTGCAACCTGCCATGAGCGACTGTAAGAACTATGGAGTCCGCCTTGGGTTGCTCACTGAGGTGAGGCTCGCTTCTGGGGGTTCTGTACAGGCGGTTGTCCTTTTTAGGCACCCCCGAAGTAGTGGAAGGGTGTTTCCATGCCAGCTTTGTCATGTCCTGGAATGGTTCCACCAATGAGGGAATGACTAGCGGCTTGGAGCCAGTAGCCCCCAAAAACTTAGCCAGGCATCTCCTTTCCGGGTCCAGGTCGAATTGTATGCGTCTCATAACCTCAAGGTAGGCGGGGTAATCAGAAGGAGACCTAGGCAAGTCCTTCCTAGGATCTGGTGATGGCAGAGGGAGGTCCCCCCCGAAGAGGCATAGGAAGAGGAGCAACCGCTGTAGTCCTGATTGTTCTGTCTGACAGTCAGTGAACTGGCTGTGACGTCAGGAGTGGTGTCCTCTTGGCCTACTCCACCCTCGCAAGTGACGGTCCCTAGACTTGCTCCGCCTGTGGAAGGAATCTGGCCTCAGAAATCGCTTTAAGATCTTTCTCATTAGAATGATCCATAATTTTCTTAAAGATAAAGAAGTTATATCTTTTTGTTAATAGTAATGTGTAACCCAGGGCCGGTATGCCGTTTGAATCTGACAGCAATACCAGGTGGGCTGGGTTCGGGAAGGAACAGGTCACTCGGCACAAAGGCTAGGTTGGCTACTCTGCACAGGCGCACCCAAGTGATTCCAAACACAGGAAGCAATAATTGTAATGTCCAATACCAGAAGTGGGATTCTAAAGTGTGGCTTTTATTCACATCCAAACAGAATAAACAAAGCATAGATGGACCCCCATGGGGCTACACTTCTGGTAATGCAGATTAAAAGAAACAAGAACACTTCCTCAACACTTTAGCCCTCAGGCTCTGAACCCACCGGGCACACAGCCCGGACTTGCATGCTGCTTTGGGTTAAGCAGCTCGAACTTGTACCCTGTTCTGGGTTTTCCCTGGCTCCCCTCAGCTCCTTTGCCAGCCACTCTGACACCTTCCATACTTCATAGAAACATTTTCTGGTGGCTCCCTAAACCACCTAAGAGCACCTCAGCTCCATTAGGGAATTATTCCTCTTAATCCCACGTCTGGGTACTTTCCTCAGGCACTGGCCAAGTACCTGAGAGAAAGTAAAAGGTGTCGCAGAGCAAATCCGTAGAGGTGAATTTGATTACTACTGATGGGGGGTCTCCCACCTCTCGCTCCCACAATTCATACCTGGCCATTTCTCTGGACAGTAAACACCTCATCCTGTAAAACTTTGCAATGTAGATTCTTGCTAAATGTATGTCACATTCCATCTACTTGTCTTGCTTCCCATTTGTGCTGGACTTGAACATACTTTTAAGTGGCACTGTCCATTTCTCTAGACCTCCCACTGAGTTAAGCAGTCCAAGCCCCACTTTCCAACTGTTCAGGTGAAAAAACACTTGGCCCTTTTTCAGAGCGAACTCACCCTCTGGTTGCAGGTGCCCCACAGGCGATTCCTCCACAAGGAATTTCTCTCTCAGAGCTTCTGGTGCCTCAGCACAACTTAAATAGGCAGTTTCTTTCCCTTAGCTGGACACAGGAGGGTTGCCCCTGGAAAACAGGCAAAAACCTTCCCCCCGTCCCCTCAGGGATGGGGCTCTTGAACCATTGAAAGAGGTCTCCACCACTTAAATTACCAGTTCCTGTGTTCCTCTTCAGGTGGAAACACACACCTTCCAAAGTAGCTCTAAAACAGAGCTTAAAGCTCCAAGAGCCTGCACACACTCAGCTGTACTACTGTCTCTACTCAGACTGCACACAGACTGAATTCAAAATCCCCAACGTTCTACACTAACCTCCAACTGCAACATTCCAGTGTGGCTTATGCAGCTGCGAAAGTTCTAAGATGATGTCATCCTTCAGTCTCAGCTGAGACTGAGAACAGAGTGAGACAGTGTGAGATCCATTTAACTCTAGTTTCACAAGCTGCCTTCCCTGCCTACCACTAGGTCTTACTGGGATTCCAGTAACCCCGGGTAACAGGGGGGTTACAAATGTTTTTCCCTGCAAGAGTTAGAAGAGCCTCCACGCCGTATTTACACAGAAGGTTGTTGTTCACCTGGTCTAACCAGGGAGAGGTCCTACACCCCATCTTTATCCGGGACTCTTTTCTTTAGATATTTTTTTAACCATTCTTCCTCAGTAAGGGAACTCAGTTTGATCCAAATATTGATCATTTTGCTTTCGTTGTGGGCCTGCATACTGGTTAAGCCTAACACGGCTCTAACCATACAGCTTGGCGTTGATTTACTGAAACCACGGGTAGTACGCAAAATTTGTATTGCCAGCTTTTCTAGTTTATCAGTTTGAGAGATGGCCCACATTTCTGCACCATACAAGACCTGATTAATATGTTTTATGTTTATTGTCTTTAGCAGTGGTCTGACAGTATGCCCACCATAGAGGTGGTTAAATCTTTTAAGGCCCATCATGGCTGATTTTGCCTTAATAAGTATATTATCAAGGTGGGTTTTCCAGGACTGATTTCTGGAAAATGTCAGACCAACGAAACAGTATGACTTCACTAGTTAGATTTTTTCAGTTCCAAGGTGCTAGTGAAAATTGTTTTTGTTTGTTTCAAAAGCAATAATCTTTGTTTTATCTATGTTTATTTTCAATGATAATTTTTTGCAGAGATGTTTTAAATTTCTAGGTTTTTTTGCAGACCACTGGGTGAGAGGGATATGATTATCAAATTGTCTGCATATGCCAGGGCAGGACAAAAAGTCTTGTCTATCCTAGATGAGTCTGAACCAGGAGTCAGCAGGGGCTGTCAGTAACCCATTAGTGTATATTGAAAATAGGGTGGGTGCTAGCATGCAACCTTGCCCATATTGGTTTGGAAGCTTCTAGAAAGCTGACCTCTAGGTCCGGTCCTGACTTTGGGCCCACGTGTATACAAGATCTTAACAGCAGCAATAAGGAGGGCTGGACATAGTCCCCATTCCCTCATTATGCTCCACAGTCTACTTCTGTTTATGGAATCAAAGGCAGATATAAAATCTATGAATGCAACATACAGTTTTTGACCTTTTACTCAGAGATATTTTTCTAATGAGTGTTGCAAGATAAAATGATCATTCAGAGTTCAGAAACCCTGTCTTAAACCAGACTGGAGACTAGAGATATCATTAGTTCTAAGAAGGTCCTGTTTTAGTCTACCCAGAAGTACTCTGGCATAAAATCTTTGCTATAATGTGTAACGGGCTGATTGGGCTGTACACCTTAAGATTATGACCATTTCCTTTTTTGAATATAGGAATAATTTCTGATCCTTACCAGGAATTTGGGACATTTCCTTCTCTTATGCAATTATTAAAAAATGGAGTCAAGGTTTCCACCCATGATCTATTAGGCATAAATATGCTTCTGTTGGTACCTTGTCTGGTCCGGAGGCTTTATTCAACTTACACACCGAGTAGTAGTCTTTATCGGAACAAAGATGCCTCTTCTGTTGGCAGCAGCATAAAAGTTTAAAATAACAAACTTGAAGTAGCAGTGGACTGACAAGCGGTTGACAGTGGGAGAAAGAACTGAAGCACAGTGGGGACATGCACATTATATAGGTGCCAACAAGGTGCGTTGACATGGCCAGTCCTAGCCAGCAAAACATTTCCAGGTTTTCCTGACGACAATGGCTTACAGTTCCATGATGTGGCTCAATGGAGGGAAATATCCTCAAAGAAGATCACCTTTTCATAGTCTGTTTCTTGACAGCACAAGGCGCACTGTTAACTATCCTATTTCCCCTCCTAGTGAGGTTCCAAAAGAGTGCAGATTGTTGTAATACTTCAAAATACTGCCCACAATGTATCAACAGTATAATGCTGCACCAGTACTGTCTGTATAGTTTTATTTAAAACTCAATAAACAAAAAGTGAAAAAAAAAGGGAAGGTTATTCCTAATCAATTTAACTAACCTGTGTAGCAGTTCCAGCAGCAATGGTGGCTTTAGTGCACTAATGACATCTCCTGTCAACTGAAAGAATGCTGTATATTCATCATAAGCTGCAGAGCACAGCCCAGTACCTTCAACCACCTGGGAAGGGCAGTTGTGGAAGTAATAACACACCACGGGTCCGACGTGAGTTTGAGGGACGTCAGGTCTTTAGTTTTGCGGGGCACCTGATCCGGACCTCGGGGTGGTTGGGAGACTGACCTGGCGTCGGTGTCCCGGCGACAGGAGGAAGATTTATGGCGTTCACCCGACCTCGAAGAGGCCTTGGAAGGTGTTGAGGAAGCCGAGGGCCTCGAAGTCTTCAGAGGCTGGAGAGATGAAGAACCGCTAGAGGACCTGACCTGGACCGGGGAAGGCTGCGACCGAGCCCTGGAGGGAGAGCGGTCCGATTTGGAGCCGGAGCTTCGGGAGTCCGAGGCCCTTGCAGGAGACCTGGACCTCGCCTTTTCCCGGTGCTTGTCCTGGTGTTTATGGGATTTGCTTGAAGGCGGTCCCCGGGAGGAAGGTTCCTGGTCCATACTTTTCAGTTTCTCTTCCAGGAGAAATGCTTGAAATGCCTTCTGACAGCGGATCCTGGTGCGGCTGTTAAAACCCTGGCAAAAGGAGCAGGCCTTGGTGTCATGGTCCGGGCCTAGGCAGCGCATGCAGGATGAATGGGGATCCTTGAAGGGGATCTGTTTGCCGCAGGCACACTCTGAGTGGTGACCCTCTAAGGATGGAGTTGGAGAGGACATCAGTTGATCAAATCCCAAAGAAGACGAAATTCATCATAGTTCTGCAGTCATCGCGCGCTAGAAAGGAGACCGAGAGGCCAATACTGGCGAGTCGACGGCAGGAAAACAACTGAGGATTATGGGGGGACCGCCTCCTTATGTACTATGCCCGACGTCGGGGGTGGGCCCCGCTGAAGACTGCTAGCTAGAAAATTTCCATGGGGTCCTGGCACCTGCCGGCTTCAGTTCTAATGGTGTAACCTGCTGCAAGAGCTGTATCTCGAAGTAAGATCTGACCTGCATGGTATCTCTTGTCAGCCAATCAGAACACAGGAAAACCCATTTAATACCCCACAACCTAGTACAACCACATTTCGCACATGCCCACAGTAGGTTATCTGTTTCAAACACGACAAAAGTAGGTTACCCACATTTCAGACATGCTCACAGTAGTTTACTCATTTAGCCCACAGAAAAAGATATGTTCCACTTTAGCACAGAAATGTTAAAATCTGGAATCAAAATTCTTCGTGCTTGTATAATAGTATAGTATTCAATTATTCCACTCCGAAGTGGAACGTTTGTAAATGAGCTTGCAACTCAAAGGCTGTAATCCGAGAATTCAATAAAATTTAAATAATAATAAAAAAAAAAATTAGCCGGAGTATACTCAGAATAGTCAACTGGCTTCAGTGGTTGATTAAATGCCACAGCCTTTGACCTTGGCATTTAATCACCCATATCAGCTGGTTATTCCTTCGTATACTCTAACCGAATGGTATCATTTAATTATATATTACTTACAAGATTTCTGACAATCAGCTCACAAAGCCACTGTACTTTTTATCCTGTACACAATGGTCTCGGAGTGGCCATTTCACTTCACAGCGGGGGGAGGATGGATGTAATTTAACTTTTGAAATAAAATAGAGACTAGAGGCTTATTATAAATCACGCTAGCTAATTTGAGGGATTTTAAAATAAGTTTACAGGGCCTCCACTGGGTGTGTCTTATAGTATAAAAGACTCCCTTTCGTGAGATTTGGACAGCCACAACCACACAGGCAGCCAGCACAAAAAAGGGCGCCGAAATTCAAAAAGGTCAAAGGCACAGAGCAGCATAAAAAGAGCTGTTCTGCGCCAGCGTCACAAAGAGAGCCACATCGGGGGTCAGCAAGAGTGCTTCTTGTCCACGCTCCCCCCCGCACCGGAGACCACCCGTAGAGAGCTCTTCTTGCCCATGCTCCCCCTCCACACCGGAGACTACCTGCAGAGAGAAGAATTGGGAGTCGGAGACAGTGCTTCTTGTCCGTGCCCCCCCCCCCCCCCCCACCGAGATCGCCAGAAGGACTCGATGCTCCTGAACAGGAGCAGATTTCTGCACTGGAGAGGCTCCCTTCCTGAATTGGGGAGTGCTCCTGCACCGGAGAAAAGTTCTTGGGAGCTGATTTCTGGGGCGAGCTCCTGAACCAGAGTAACTTTCTACCTGCAACTTCTTGGCACCCCCCCCCACACACACACATTGTTAAATGGCCAAATAAAAAAGGGAGTCTGTTGTGAAGCTGGTATACAGAAGGGCATATGTGCATTTTACTGATGACTGCATGATTCGCAATTAAAGGGCTAACTTGGGTTATTTTTTAAGGGAACTGTATGACAGTAAGTGGATAGTAAGGGTGAAGGGAGAGGGGGTAGTACAAATGGAAGTTCAAGTACAGGTCGAAGGGGATTTAGAGAAGGCGGAGGTGCTAAATAGATACTTCTGCTCGCCTTTATGTGGAAGGGGAAGGGGATCGGTATTAAGGTAGAGGGGAAGGGATGACAAAGGTGGATCCTAGCCTGATCAATGAGGACAGGGTTAGAGAGGAATTAGGTAGGTTGAGGGTGGACAAGGCTATGGGTCCAGACGCTCCCTGCATCCTAGGGTACTCGGAGAACTAAGGGAGGAGCTGGCCGCACCTCTAGAGAGGTTGTTTAACTTGTCCCTGGATACAGGGAGGGTGCGTGCCAAAAGACTGGAAGAGGGCACACATTATGCCACTTCACAAGAGTGGCAGAAGGGAGGAGGCAGGCAGTTATCACTCAGTCAGGCTCACCTCGGTGGTGGGCAAGGTGATGGAGGCGATATTAAAAGAAAGGGTGGTCAGCTATTTGGTGGAAAGGGGGCTGCAGGACGTCCATTGGCATAGCTTCACTCAAGGGAGGTCATGCCAGACGAACTTGTTCAGAGTTTTTCGATTGGGTGACGAGAGTGGTAGATCAGGAAGGGGCAGTGGACGTGGCCTATCTGGATTTCGGGAAGGCATTCGACACCGTCCCCCACAGAAGGCTGGTAAGTAAGCTGGAAAGCTTGGTAGTGGGACAGAAAATAACAACAAAGTGGGTGGAGAACCGGCTAATGGGCAGAAGCCAAAGGGTGGTAGTAAATGGGGTACATTCCAGGGAGGTAGGGGTGACAAGCGGGGTCGCCCAGGGGTCGGTGCTGGGCCCATCCTATTTAACATCTGTATCAGTGACACAGTGGAGGGGCTGCAGGGGAAGGTATGCCTATCTGCAGATGATACGAAGATCTGCAATAGGGTGGACACCCCAGAGGGAGTGGAGGCTATAAGGGAAGATATGAGACTGCTGGAGGGGTGGTTGGAAACCTGGCAGCTGAAGTCAATGCCAAAAGTGCACAGTACTGCACATGGGCGGAATAACCACCTAAAAGCAAATTACACACTTTGGAAGTGTAATTAAGGCAACTGAGCAGGAGCAGGCTCTGGGGATTATAATTTTTAGTAGTAAGTAGTAAATCTATTTTAATACAGGAAAAGATCTTACAAACACATCATTAGGTCGAAGACCCATTTTCAAGATAGTCCTGTTTTGTTGTTAAAAGTTACAAGCATAAATAAAGAAACAAACACAATTACAATAAATACATGTGGAGACACACTACAAAATGAATCTGTGGTAACTTCAGATAACCTTAAGGTGGGGACCCAATGTAGCAAGGTGGTGGGCAACGCGAACAGAATGCTGGCATGCATAGGGGAGAGATATAACAAGCAGAAGGAGGTAGGTGCTGATGCCACTTTACAAATCCATGGTGAGGCCTCACCTGGAGTACGGGGTCCAATTCTGGAGACTTCACCTATGCAAGGACATAGAAGGGATTGAAAGGATTCAGGGAAGGGCCACCATAAATAGTGTAAGGGTTGAAGGGGAAGTCCTATGAGGAGAGGTTGAGAGAGCTGGATCTGTATCCGCTGGAGACCAGAAGGGAGAGGGGTGACATGACAGAAATGTTTAAATGCATGAAGGGGATTAATGGGGGGGGGGGCTTATTCACAGGAAAAGTAGGTACTAGAACTAGGGGTCATAGACTAAAGTCAGAAGGAGAAAGGTTTAGGGGCAATGTGAGGGGGTGTTACTTCACTGAGAGGGTGGTGGTGGAGCCCTGATATAGTCTGCTGGAGGAGGTGGTGGTGGTGGGGGTCAAAACAGTGGAGGGATTCAACAGGTCATGGGATAGACAGAAGGGCTTGAACAGAGGATGAATGGGGGGACTCTCTAAACGAGGGGGCAAGTAGGGAGGGGGGCAAGGGGTAGACTCGATGGGCCAAAAGGGTCTTTATCTGCCGTTACATTTCTGTGATGTTTTGCAGTCCACACACTCAAACCTCATAATCAAAGTATGTTATACCATAAGAGACACCTAGCAAAGACCCTATTAAAGAGTAGCCGACAACTCGTACTAAAGAGTTGCCTGCCCAAGGAGCTAATGTAGCCTATTACTGAGTTTTTTTTTGTAAATAACAAAATCGCAATTTATGTCTGAAAGCCTGTCCCAAAACTTACGAGTAAGAGCTGAGTGGCCACCGAGTGCTGCAGCCCCGCCCCTAAAAATAGCACTTAGATGACAAAGTAGGGAACAGGGCTGTATGATTGCAATCAAAGGTATGGTATAGATGTTGTGATGGGCCTCCTCCCCCGATTACATTGTTCTATATGTAGCATGTCTGCAGCCCCATTCCCTACTTCATGTCATCAAAGTGCTATTTTTCAGGGCAGGGTTGCAGTGCTCGGCTCGTATTCAGAAGTTACAAACCAGGTTTTCAAATGTAAGTTGTGATTTTATTACCAGACAAAAAAAATTCATTAATGGGTTAAAACTGGCCCTTGGGCAGGCAACTTATTTGTTAACAGCTGCCTGCCAGAGACTGCAGATGGTATCAGCCGCTCTTTAATAACAACTTGCATGCCATGCGGTAGGACCAGTCTTTCTGCACACCTTGTTGCAGGTTATTGCTTCCTTTGGCACAACCAGAGCTGCAGTAAAGCAATGAGTTACACTTAATTTGCACACTGAGTCTAGCACATCAAGGTACATACTTTTTTTTTTTGTTTATTTTCTTTACTCCCCTTTGCTGGTCCCTTAGGTCTCTCTCCAGCACTGCTCACTTCTTTTTCCCATTGTCCCACTCTGTCTCTGACTCCCCACCATCCTATCTCCGGCAGGCACATCTCCCCAATCCTACCTGGCGACAGACTTCCCGGCTCTGAGTCCCCCGGGTAAGGGTTGCCAACTCCTCCGGTGCTCTATTTTAAGGGTCAAAGTTGCCGCCAGGGGGATGGAGGAATGGAGATGAACAGGGCATGCCTGACTGTGAGCGTGGATGGGTCTGGTAAGCAGGCCTTCGCCTACCTGGGTGCCAGTTTTTTTCCACTTTTTTCTTGGTTTCCCCAGGAGCTCGGACGTGCAAGGACATCCAGCGCATGATGGGTGCACTCCTGCACCCACCCACAGGATGTCCGCTGAGGCTCCCATACCCCATACTCATGATCTCCACAGCTCGTGATCCCCAACCACTGCCAGAGGTCGCTCATACTGCGGAAGACAGTAACACCCCCTTCCCAGGAGAAGAGAGCAGTCCTATGGACGCTCTATCTTCTCTTGCCCCCACCAACCCCGGTGGCCCGAGGTCGCTCCTCGACTCGGTCACTCGTGGCATCCAGCGCCTCAACTCTCTGTGCCACCGGGCCGGCTAATCAAGGTCCATACTGAGGGCACTTTTCTTCCATCAGTGAGTGGGTGCTGTGATCCAAGAACTATAGCAATGCTAACAATCCCAAACTCAACATGGTACCATCTCTTCCCATGTGATGTCACAGCAGCCTATGATGATATGTCACATGATGGCCACAGACTCTGGAGCTGATTTAATCTATTTAGCGCCCAGGCCAATACTGTACATGCCTAGACGCACTGTTGAGGTGGTGCGTCAAATCTTGTCCCATGAGCACCAACCTATCACAAAATTTAGCAGCCAACCTGTGAGAAACACTGCCACTGGCTACAGAAAGCAGTTCCAAGTGATCAGCGTCCTTCTAGGCATATAAAAAGAATGGGCAGAGGGATGGGGATGATGTAGATCAAACTAGAAAAACAAACCACATCAAGAACAATAATTCAACAAAAACTCCCACTTACCTAGTTCATGAGGGAGTTCATGGCAAAATACAGCTACAGAAGTACTGATTCCCCCCGTCAGGCCAGCACTGAAAGCAGCACCTGAAACAAATAACGTAGGAATATATAAATATATATATAGAAACAGATTTCTCTTACCACTGAGATACACAGAGAAATTTTAAAGGGGGAAAAAAACGATTACAGAGGATGTTCAGTTTAGCCTGCTACTTACTAACATACTATTTGCCAGCAGATTAGGCCTTATGGTCTATCGAGTCTGCTCAAACCTCAGATCCCTAGTTGGGTGCCGAGCCCCCCCCCCCCCTTGTGTTCCAGAACCCCTATCATCCATCCCCACTCCCCTGGGACAGGCCATCATCTGATGCATCCACTTTCTGTGTCTGTCCCACCCTCTCTTGAAGCCCTCCACTGTGGATCTCTGAACCAGCTCGCCAGGCAGTGCATTCCAAGGGTCCACCACCCTCTCAGTGAAAAATCTCCTCTCCCCCTCACCCTTCCAACTTCAAACCATGCCCTCTGGTGATACCTCCCTGCTTTAGTCTAAAGATCCCCTCCATGTTTACCCTATTTATTCCCTGGAGGTACCTGACCTCAATCATGTCCCCCGTCTCTCCTCTCCTCCAAAGAAAACAGGCAGAGCTCCTCAAGTCTGTCCCTCACGTCAAATCCCCTAGCCTCGATCATCTTAGTTGCCCTCCTCTGTACCCTCTCCAGGAGCTGTATGTCCCTCTTCAAGTGTGGTCTCCAGTACTGTACACAGTACTCAAGGTGTGGTCTAACCAGTCCATTGTACAGCGGCAGAATCACTTCCCTGCTCCTAGAGGTGATCCCCCTTACGATGCATCCCAACATCCTGTTTGCCTTGCTAGCCGCTCTCCTGCACTGCTCAGAGTTATTCATACATGCATCCACCATGACCCCTAGGTCTTTTTCCCCTATTGAGGCCTCCAGCGCCTCCCCTCCCAGGGTGTACCTGTGTTTAGGGTTTCCCACCCAAGATGCAACACCTTGCACTTGGTGATATTGAAATTTAATTTCCATGTGTGAGCCCAGCTTTCCAGGGTGTCCAGGTCCCCTTGCAGGGCCAACCTCCACTCTTCTCCCTCAACTACTGCTCCCATCTTGGAGTCATCAGCGAAGAGACTCATTTCACACCCTATACCCTCCCTGATGTCCGATATGTATGCATTAAACAGGATCGGACCCGGGACCGAGCCCTGCGGTACCCCACTACCAACCTCTCTAAGGGTTTGAGAGCTCCCCACAGACCACTACTCTCTAGGTGCGTCCAGCTAGCCAGTTTTCAATCCTCTGACCATCAAAGGGCCTACTCCCAACCCCATCAGTTTCTCCACCAGACCACTGTGGGGGACAGAGTCAAACGCCTTGCTGAAGTCCAAGAATAATACATCCACAGGCTTTCCCCTGTCCAGTTCTGATGTTACCCATTCGTAGAACTCCACAAGATTGGTTTGACATGATCTACCTGGCACAAACCCATGTTGCCGACTATCCAGACCTCCCACCTCCTCCTCCAAGTACACCCCCACTCGTTCCTTTAGTATACTCTCCATTAATTTTCCACCACCGAGGTCAAACTGATGGGTCTATAGTTACCTGGTACTTCCCTCGACCCCTTTATGGATTGGCACCACATGTGCCTCTCGCATATCCTAGGTACCCTCCCTGTCTCAAGTGACCTGTTGAAGAGCTCAGCCAGGGTACCCATTATGTCCGCCAATTCCCATAGTACTCTCGGATGAATGCCATCTGGCCCAGAGATTTGTCTTTCTTTAGGGCCTTGAGGGCTAACACACCCTTCTGGCGGAGACAGCATCATCCGTCCCCTCCACCTTACTGGCCTTTTTATCCTTATCCTGATGTGACACCCTGGGGTACCTCTCCTCCCTTTGCTCCATTTCTGTTGCTCCCTGATCCCACTCACTGCGCTTCTATCCCCATGCGTGCCTTGCTTTGTAGATATCCACCCCCCTCCTAGTGAACACAGAGGCAAAGTACTAGTTAAATACCTCTGCCTGGTCCCTCGCCTCTTCACTCACCCTCCTTCTGATCTCAATCTGCTGAGATGGCCCTTAGTTTTTCTCCGCTCCCCAATGCACCGGAAAACCCCTTTTCCCCTCCATGTATCCCCTGTGCCAGCCGCTGCTCTTTACTGGACTTTGCCCCCCTCACCATCACAGTGACTTTTCTAGATGCAAGATGGTACATTTCCTTATCCCTGTCCCCTCTTGTTGTTTTATATTTTTTGTAGGATGCCTTCTTTTCTCTGACCACTACCTGAACCTCACTGGACCACCAGCATGGTTTATGTGACCTTGCTCCCTTACGTTTCACCTTAGTGCAGGTCCTGACTGCCTCATGAAGTCCCCGTTTTATGACCTCCCATCTCCTTTCCACATTTGTCATTGATGTACTCCCCTTCAAGTGACCCTTGAGAATATTTCCCATGCCCACAAAGTCTGCCCCTGAAATCCACTGCCAGTGTCCTAGATCTCACCCCTCCCCCATGCTTATTTGAAACCAGACAGTATTGTGGTCGCTCCCAGTCAGGGAGCCTCTACAACCAGGTCCCTTACCAGATCCCCATCTGCCAGAACCACATCCAGGACATGCCCTCCCTTGTAGAACTCCATCACATGCTGTGTTAGAACACATCCTGGGCTTAGTCAGCCTCTGCTCCTTGGCCACCTTAGGAGCATGGTTCCCCAGTTTGTACCTGGCATATTAGGTCCCCATCAACACCACTCCTTCCCCTTTTGGTCCACACTGGGCAATGATGTTGTCCAGCAAACCATCCTCCAGAACATCACCCATCCCGGGGGACTTATATACTACACCCAGCTTGACCTTATCTCCTGCTGGGGATCGTGAGGTGACCCATAAGGCCTCCACGTTTCCCTCTGCCTCTTCTACCCTAGCAATTTCTATGTCGTCTCTAATGAACATAGCCACTCCAGCCCCTCTGCCCTCCTTTCTATCCTTCCTAAGCATAATGTACCCCCACATGTTTAGGTCCCAGTCATGGTTTTTGTTGGCCCACGTCTCCATGACTGCCACCACATCCACCCCCACCCCACCCCCGAACAGCATGGCCTGGAACTCTGGCAACTTGTTTCCCAAGCTCCTGGCATTTACTAACACCAACCCCCACCCCTGATCCCCTTGTCAACCTCCACCCAGGTTCCTTATACTTCCATCCTCCTCTGCTCCTCCTGGAACCTCCACCCCAGTCTGTTTCCCCTCCCCTTGGGTTTGAAGGCTACTCCCTCATCTGGAGGAGAGGGCTTCTGGTCAGCCCTTCCCTTATCCCTGCTAGCTAGGAAGGCCCATTTAGTAGATTAATTTGTGAAATGATCAGAGAACATTACAGCTGCGGTTTAGGAAAGCACTGCTAAAATGATATGGTAAATGGATCTCAGATGTATATAGCAGATAACTGCATACTGTATAACAGGAAGTATTTCGTCACTGTTTTTATTTTTCCTGATTTCATATCAGCGCAAAAATAAAGACGGTGAATATTAGGTAAATCATTATCAGGGGTCTCAATTGGCAGTGGCCCACTAGTCAAATACTGTGTTACAGTTTGTATTGGGCTACTAAGATTTTCTTTAACTAGCCCTCTGGGCTTGTACTGGCAAAGATAACATTTCAAGAAGCACACCAGCTGGGACAGTAGAAGAGTCTATGGGGCTAGTGGATTTTCCCAGTCACTAGCCCTGCTAGCTAATGGCTACAAAACTTAATTTGAACCCTGACTATACAACAGAAGCACTAGTGTTCCACCCGCGAAAATCAGTTGGGTGTGCTCAGAGCGCTAAATATAATGGACGTAAATTTAAGCTGTTATACAGTACGTAAGGTAGTCATCTGAAAATGTGGTCAAATAAACAACAGGTAAAGGGTTTCGGCTTATGTCTGGCCAGACTGCAGCAGCCTGAACACAATTTATTCTCATAAATATCATGCACTTAGGACTAATAATCCTATAATTGGGTACAATGTAATTCTTAAAGTCAGGGCACATTCGCCACTGCAAAACAAAAATGAATCCCTGCTATATTAAGAGCAAGGCAACTGTATTTTTTTTTTAGTGCCCTCTCCCGGAAGTTCAGGGCACCGTACAAAACTGTTTTAACAGATCATATCAACAATTCAGATATTAAATAATATTGGAACTATACTACGAAGAATAATTTTAAAACGTTACTGTAATCTAACTCAAATAGATGGAACTTCAGAGCTTTCTTAAAGGCCTGCACCGAGGTGACACTACGGACATAAGAGGGCAAAGTTTTCTAACCCAATGGTGCAGCCACCCCAAAGGCTGTCTTCAAACAGTCTGAGCCTTGAACATGGGAAAGTAAGCAAACCCAACTCAGGAAAGTGGAGAGGGTGGACAGCGGGCACATACAGGCAAATCCTGCCAGCACCCAGGGTCCAAACCGTGCAGGGCCTTATAAGTCAACAAGCCTACCTTGAGGCAGATATGCTACATAACTGTCGGCCAGTGCAGGTCATGCAGTACTGCTACGATATACCACGACCAACGAAACCCAGCAATCCATCAAGTTGTTGCGTTCTGGACCAACTGCAGGTGGTGCACCAGACCTCCAGCTAACCTTAGGCAAGGATCACTGCAGTAGCGCAATCTGGATGCAACAAAAGTATGTACAACTGTAATCAGGTCTCCTGGGTCTAGCTACGGTTTTATCCATAAATGAAAAAAGCCTAGCATCTGCTAGACTCCCAGACTTTTAACCCCTATCCACAACTCTGCATGTGGTGCCATACAGAGATGGTAAGATGGCATCATCAACTGTCATTGCTGACTCCCGTAAACTTAACAAAAAACAGCAGTAAATGCTTAATTAATTGACAGTTCATCAGATCACTTAATTCAGTATCAATTATTTTAAATACACAACTGTTGCAAGATTAGTCTCAAAGCTTTGTTTCATGTTCCTTACTGAATCATTAAGGCATTAAATGGCTTTTAAGTGCGATAACTTGCTGTGCCTATTTTTCCCATGCATAGTCTTTTCAGAATTTTGTCGAAATAGTGTTTTTTTGTTGTTTTTTTAATTCTCTGGTAGCTGGGTAAAGCCCACTAGGCACAAGTGCCTGTTTTCATTGGCGACCCGGGAGCACTGCAGAAGCCAAGCGATTTGATCAGAGTCACACATTATACAAGTGGATGTTGTGGGAATCAAACTCATGTCTGCTGGATGTAGCAAGCTCATTCACAGCTCGTTACTACAAGCTCTAAGCTACACTGCCAGCCCTTTCAAGTGTGTGATTTAGCCATATGTCAGGGTTAACAATCAGACTGACTGATCTGTCATGCTCTAATACCAATTAAAGTTCTCTGGTGGGCTGTGTGTGTGTGTCTGTCTCAGTTGGGTAGAGTCTTCATTTCCTCATTGGTTTCCAAGGGTTGGGGCACTGTTTGCTTTCCAGCAGCCAGACCATACCTCTCAAATGCTATGAATTTCGCACAGCGCTATGATTTTCACAATCAAATTTACCCTTGCTCTGCATAGATTTACTGATGTTCTTAATGATGTCAGCTATTTCTGGACATACAAACTATTAAATCATTGAACTAAATTGATGGAAGAATTCTTTATCTGTAACTATATAGGGTTCACTATTTTTAGATATGTTATTCTTTAAAATAAGAAAGTGCTCCACATTCCGGCCATTTGCTATGATTTTTAAAGGCCAGTGCAATGATTTTTTATGTTGAGAGGTATGAGCCAGACAGTTTCATCCCACCTCACCCGGAAGTAGTCAGTATTCAAGAGGAAGAAGACAAGGAGAAAAATCAGGTTACTCACCTGTAACAACAGTTCTAGGAGTGGAATATGATGCACATCCACACTTCTGGCAGCGTTCCTTTCCCTTTAATTCCTGCTGGAACATCTTCAGGCTGGCTTCTCCCACCCACCCGGGTGGTAACTTTAACTCCCTCGGTACCGCCCCATATAGTCAGATCTTACCTGCTGGAAGCACTTGACAGGAGAGTTGGGGTGGGTCAGTGTGGATGTACATCATTTACCACTCCTAGAAAGTACAGTAACATAAAATCTTACCATAATCGTATATCTTTGAGGAATGTCTTTCAGTAGGTAATTACTTCTGGGAGTTTCCAGCAAAGGAGCTGTGTGTGACAGCTCTCTATGATTTGTACCAGGGACCACCACACATGACATCTTCCTGCTTCCTATATAAGTGTGGGCGGTCCCTGGTATCCACAGTTCCCATGCCGGATTCAGTATGCAAAAGCGAGGACTGAGGAGAAGCCGAGGTACCAAGGAGTCCCACCCCTAAGTCACTGGACCACAATTTGCTCTGTTAGAGAAGGAGAGGGACAGAGGGTGGGATTGAACCTACTGCAAGAGACATTCCTCAAAGAACTACTGTTATGGTAAGATTTTACGTAACTGTACTATCTTCCATGGAATGGTCTCTTGCAGTAAGTAAGTACTTCTGGGAGAATATCTAGCAGTTACGTCCAAATGGGAGGACAATTATGATAGGAGACCTTGTAGAACTGCACGGCCGAAGGCCGTCCTACGTTGTGAGGCAATATCAAGATTGTAAGGCCTTGTGAAAGTAAGGACTGTGGACCGGGTAGCTGCGTTGCAGATATCTGAAATGGAGGCTCCTTTAAAGCAAGCCACAGTATTGGCCATAGCTCTAGTTGAATGGGCTTGGACAGGTCCAGGAAAAGATGTCTTTTCCTGGTCCAGGAAAAGGTCCAGGAAAAGGGGCTCCGAGCCGCCAGCGGGCCGGCGGTGACCTCCAGCCGACCAAGAGTTCCAGGAGGCCGTGGAAGCAGTGTGAAAGCCGGCATTGCCCCTCCAGCTCCAGCCGCAGAAGGCTCAGCGGCCAGCGGGCCAGGGCGGTGACCTCCAGCCCATCAAGAGTTCCAGGAGGCCGGAGAAGCAGTGTGAAAGCCGCATCAGTTCTCCAGCTCCAGCCGCAGAAGGTTCCGAGCCGCCAGCTGGCCGGGCGGTGACCCTCCAGCCGACCAAGAGTTCCAGGAGGCCGGAGAAGCAGTGTAAAGCTGGCATTGCCCTCCAGCTCCAGCCTCGCAGAGGGTTCTGAGCCAGCGGGTCGGGCGTGACTCCTCCAGCCGACCAAGAGTTCCAGGAGGCCGGGAGAAGCAGTGTGAAGGTACGGCAAAGCCAAGAACCAATCGAAGCGATCGCTGTTCTGCCTTGCTTCCGATTGCGTGCCTTTCCCATTGACTTTAGCTGGACTCTGCAACACTTTTCTGGATGGGATTTTTCTGATTAGCTGTAACTTGTGTTAATTTTCTTAAAAGAGCTGTTTTACTTAAAATTGTGGGTAATTTAAACATGTTTTGATGTGATGTTTGCTAGTGATTCAGCCTTTTCTGGGATCTGTGTGGGCTAGACGCTAGGCGCTAACCTCCAAACCCTCCCAGTCTTTTGTTGTGCAGATTCTTGTTTCTTGCACCTAATTGCGGATTGCCTGCAATAAAATTGCCTTCTCACTGCCTTCTCCTCTGTCCCCGGACTTGCAGCCGGCATTGCTCCTCCAGCCCAGCCGGCAGAAGGCTCCGAGCCGCCAGCGGCCGGGCGGTGATCTCCAGCCGACCAAGAGTTCCAGGAGGCCGGAGAAGCAGGTGAAAGGTGATGGGCAAAGCCGCGAACTAATCGAAGCTACATGCCAGTCTCTGCCTTGTTCGGATTGGTGCGCCTTTCCATTGACTTTAGCTGACTCTGCAACACTTTTCTGGATGGGATTTTTCTGATTAGCTGTAACTTGTGTTAATTTCCTTAAAAGAGCTGTTTTTACTTAAAATTGTGGGTAATTTAAACATGTTTTGATGTGATGTTTGCTAGTGATTCAGCCTTTTCTGAGGATCTGTGTGGGCTAGGCGGCTTAGGCCTAACCCCCAAACCCTCCCAGTCTTTTGTTGTGCAGATTCTTGTTTTCTGCACTAATTGCAGATTGCCTGCAATAAATTTGCCTTCTCACTGCCTTCTCCTCTGTCCCTGACTTGCAGCCGGCATTGCCCTCCAGCTCCAGCCGCGAAGGGCTCCGAGCCGCCAGCTGGCGGCGGTGACCTCCAGCCGACCAAGAGTTCCAGGAGGCGGGAGAGCAGTGTGAGCTGGCGGCAACCGCAACCAATCGGGAAGCGACCACTGTCTCTGCCTTTGCTTCCGATTGGTGCCTTTCCCATTGACTTTAGCTGGACTCTGCAACACTTTTCTGGATGGGATTTTTCTGATTACTTGTAACTTGTGTTAATTTCCTTAAAAGAGCTGTTTTACTTAAAATTGTGGGTAATTTAAACATGTTTTGATGTGATGTTTGCTAGTGATTCAGCCTTTTCTGGGATCTGTGTGGGCTGGGACGCCAGGCGCCTAACCCCCCAAACCCTCCCAGTCTTTTGTTGTGCAGATTCTTGTTTCTGCACCTAATTGCAGATTGCCTGCAATAAAATTGCCTTCTCACTGCCTTCTCCTCCTGTCCCCTGACTTTGCAGCCGGCATTGCCCTCCAGCTCCAGCCGCAGCAGAGGGCTCCGAGCCGCCAAGCGGGCAGTGACCTCCAACCGACCAAGGTTCCAGGAGGCGGAGAAACAGTGTGAAAGAATCTGAGCAAGCCACTTAAAATTTTGCCGCCCCGTCCCCCCTCTTGGTTAATTGTATTTATACACTCTTTCCGCCATTTCTCATCCAGCCTACATCTAATTCCTTCTCTGTTAACCCATACCTACCCGCACAATGCTAACTTGTTTCCTTTTGCTCCTTAACCTCTCATCTCCCCCATTCCATTATGATAATCATATTTTCCCCCTGTCATGTTGAATAAGTTAATGAATATGTTTCTGCTCTCCACTGCCATCCACAATGTACAACCATCTATTCCTTATTCACTTTGAACCACTATTACACTGCAACCCCTGGGGTATCCCACATAAAGCCTCTCTAACAATCCAGCTCTCCCCTAGCCCTTTACATGTATCCTGGATCTATAAAAACCCTCTATGCCTGTCCATCAGACTCCTATGTTATGATAAAAGACACACCTATATAACAGCACCATCTCCACTACACAGTGTGCATCTAGGATTAAGAGGAAATGCTCTGATCACTCTCTATCCCTATCCCTTGGAGCCCTAGTCAAATTAATCTTCTACCTCCTTTTATGCATTGGCACCATTGAGATTAATCTGGCCCCATTGTCAATTTATCTTCCCCTTCTGAGCTGACTACCATAAAAGGACTAAGCTTCATACACTTCAATGCTTGCAGCCTCCTAAAAAAGTTCATCTTAATACAGGCTTGGGTGGCACATACTCTTCCAGACTTCCTGGTCATCTCTGAATCTTGGCTCAGGCCTACAACAAAAGACAGTGTTGTAAACCTTCCCAATTACCAGCTCTTCAGAGCAGATACAGCCCTTCCAGGGGTGGTGGGGTGGCCATATACGTGGGACACATCTCTGCAACCTGCCTCATCAACACATCTGAGCCAAATGAATTTGAATGTTTATCAATCAAAATTTGCCTTCCTAATTCGTCTCCATTTAAACTGATTGGATGCTATAGGCCCCTCTGCAGCCTTAAGCTGCTTTTCTCACCTAGGGTCAATTCTCAACCAAGGCCCTGAAGATGCAAGTCATCCTTGGTGATTTGAATTTAAACTAGTTTGTCTAATGTATCTGCACCTTTGATAACCTTTTTGTGACACTATGGATTCACACGCTGATTAAAGACCAACTTGATTAACCGAGAGAAAATTCCAGCAACAGCTCACTCCTGGATATTATGTTGGTAAACAAGCCTCACTTATACTCACATGCAGGAGTACTGCTGCAAGTGATGTGGTGACCATTACCCTATAGCTGGCATAAGATCCACATCAAACCACCAAATCCTGCAGAATTTATCCTCAAAGGTCAAAAGAATTTCAATATCTCAGGTTACCTCCATGCACTGAGTACTACAAATATATTGGCAAGATTTCTATCTTACAACCTCTGTTGAAACAGCACTCCAGACTTTAAAGGATATTATCACCAATGTTCCAAATATTCATGCACCTATCACCAGTATCAGAACTAAGGTAAAATCCTGCCCTTGGTTCACCTCTGAGCTTAAAGCAGCCTTGAGAACCAGAGACAAGCTGTGGAAAAGGCAAGAAAAACAAAGGACACCAGTGATTGGCTAAATTTCAGAAAAGCAAGGAATTCATGTACAAAAAAAATAAGAACTGCCAAAACTGCCTACTATACAGCTGAATTGGATGCCTCCTACAATAACCCATCCAGACTCTGGGGTACAATAAAAGGACTTCTGGGCCAGAATTCTACTCCTGCCTTAACCACCAAATTGCTACTAAATGACACAGAAATTACAGGTAAACAAGAAATCTTAAATACCTTCAATGTTCACTTCACCACTGCTGGCCTAGCATTTGACTCATCACCTGCAAATATCCTGAGATCTTCCTTGAACCTGCAAACTACTGTGGGACAAATGGCCACTTCAACTTTTCCTTCATCCCAATATCCGTGAAAGAAGTGGAAGATCTCTCTCTAATTTAGACACAACTAAAAGTGCAGGTGCAGACCCTGGATCCTATTTCCTGAAAATTGCTTCACATGTCTATCTGCCCCTTACTCATCTCTTCAATCTTTCCTAACTACTGGATCCATTCCATCTACTTGGAAAACAGCTCAAGTAGTTCCATTACTCAAATCTGGTGATACTAGGATCTCAACAATTACAGACCTATCTCCATCCTACCAGTACTATCTAAGATGCTCGAAAAACTAGTAAACTCTCAGTTAAGGGACTATCTGGATAACAATAACTTCTAAATTCTGCACAATCTGGATTTAGATCAAAGCTATAGCACCATTACTGCCTTAGCCAAGGTAACCAACGATTGGCAGACTAATTTGGACAAAAATTTTTTACCTGTGTTGTGTTTCTGGATTTGAGTAAAGCCTTTGACACAGTGGATCATGACTTATTACTCACCTCCCTTAACTCATTAGGCCTGGATTCCCTATCACTCCAACTGGTTTAAGGATTACCTTTCAGATAGGTGCAACTGGTTAGAAATGGAAATTACCTATCCACCTCAAAACCTCTGCTAAGGGGTGTACCACAAGGCTCTATTCTTGGCCCTATCCTCTTTGCTATTTATATAAACAATATTGATGCCAACCTCACTCAATCTAACATTCATCTGTTTGCTGATGATACTGTATTGTATGTCAGCAATCCTCACCTTTCAAAGCCTGTGAACTTCTACAATCCGAATTCTCCATTCTGCAGCACAATCTACTTGACAAAAAACTACTTCTAAATGCAAAAAAAACAAAAGCTATGTTCTTTACCACAAAGAGCTGTACTACCACTACCCCAGCATCCAACACCCTACATATATCCACCTTACTTGAGAGAAACTTGAATTTGTTGATAACTTCAAATACCTTGGAGTCTGATAGATAACAGGCTTGACTATTCTGTCCATATTGAAGAGTTACTTAAAAGCTAAGACAGAGGCTCGGACTATTTTTAGAATAAAACATTACCTAAACAGTGATTCCAAAAAGGTTAATTCAGGCCTCATTCCTATCCCTCATTGATTATGCTGATTTTCTCTACTGCCATTGTTCAAGTCATCTCTTACATAAGCTGGACACCCTGTATCACAGGTCCATAAGATTTATTACTGACCTTCCCTCCAACACCCATCATTGCTCCCTTTATATGGCAGTCAACTGGACATCATTGCAACACAGAAGAAATAGGAATGCTGTTATCTGGATACCAAAGCGTTAACAGGCAAACTACCACCTATATCACTGATTGCTTTACCCAAATTACAACCAGGCCATACACCTAAGGATCAGTAAACTCATCACATTAAAGGTCCCCAATGCCTGCACCGTATGGGAGGGCTGCTTTCAGCTATTCCTTAGCAGCTGCATGGAACTCTCTCCAAAATCCATGAAGCTAGATAGCCTACTACCTCTGGCATCCTTCAAAGATTGTTCTCCGCCTCTTTTCCAGAGCTCTGCAATTGCTTTTATAAAGCATAATCCCCACCAATCTGACCCAACTAAACCTCCCTTTTTCTATCCATTATATTAACTCAATTTCTTTCTTCCGAATCACCTATTATATTCACTTAAAAACTAGTTTAGACCATATAACTTATATTTTAGGACTGCTATACCTTTGTCCTCTTTTTTCCTACAGGCTAAATGGTTCTATTGTTACTTGTATATATGTAAATTGTTGTATATAATCATTTCATGCCATTGTATTGCTATTTATTCTATTCTTGTCTATGTAATAATACTTGTATCCTCATTTGTATGACCACTCAGGTCCATCTTGTAAATGAGCTTTGCTCAATGATGTTCGCCTGAATAAATAAAGATTTTGATTGATTGATTGATTGATTTTTGATGTCTTGTACTTTTTGTAACAAAAGGTAATACAATTCGCCAACCATGAAGACAGGGTTCGTTTAGCAATGGGAAGCCCTTCTCTGCCAGAGGTGAAGGTGATGAATAATTGAGACATTTTCCTAATCGACTGGGTACAATTAGTGTAATAGCGTAGTATATGTTGGACATCTAAGGTGTGTAAAGTACAGGTACGTAAGAACTTACCGTAACAGTAGATCTTCGAGAGAAGCTCTTGCAGCAGGTTACACATTGAGGACTGGTGCCACCTGGCGGCGTTCCGGCAACTTTTTCTCTAGTAGTACTGACATGGGAACGCCCCCGACGTCGCCCTATATAAGGGAGGAGTTCCCCACGTGCTCCAGTTCTTGAATGCCCTCGTCCTATCAGGCAAGTAAACGACAGGCAAAATAGGAACTGACTCAACGGACAACCCGTCCAAGACAAAAAACAGCAGCCTGAAAAGGGCCTGATCCCTGGGGGAAGGAGGGTGGGAAATATACCTGCTGCAAGAGCTTCTCTCGAAGATCTACTGTAACGGTAAGTTCTTACGTAATTGTACTATCTTACTTCAAGCAGAAGCTCTTGCAGCAGGTTACACATTGAGGACCGAGTCCCAAGCAGTATAAACTTATAACAACCCCTGGTAGGGGGAAGAAACAGGAAAAGGACAGCAAGAGAAGAGGAGATCCCTCAGGAACCAGACCTTGCAGAACCATGATACCAAACCACGCTCTGCGTCAGGAAATGTCATCAAGGCTATAGTGCCTGACGAAAATATGGACAGAACTCCAGGTAGTGGCAGCACAGATATCTGCCATCGGTACCCTCTTTAACGCTGCAAAGGAAGTAGCGATAGCCCTGGTAGAGTGAGCTTTAATCGGCCCCGTTGTCGACCTATTATGCTTTTCATAACAATAGGAAATGCAGTGAACCAACCAGCGTAAAAGCGTCTGTTTGGTGACTGGGCGACCTACGGACCACTGGGCAAAGGACACAAAGAGCTGATTAGACTTCCTGTCCGCCTTGGTTCTAGCTAGGTAACATCCGAGAGCCCTGTGCACATCCAAGGAATGAAGCAGGATCTCACCCCTGTTGGAGTGCTCCGGGTAGGTAGTAGACCGGGAGCTGAACCGACTGATTCACAATGAGCTCCGAAACCATTTTCGGTAAGAACTTCGGACTGGTGTGGAGATCAACCCTGTCCTTGTGGAAAACAAGGTAGGGTTCTTTACACATGAGTGCCTCGCCTAAGTAATTGCTACCAAAAGCAGAGTTTTCCAGGAGAGGAAACGGAGCTCCAATTTCATAGCCAGCTCGAATGGGGGGTGAGAAAGCTTCTCCAGGACGAACAGTAGATCACAAGGAGGAACAGGGTCCCTGATGGGAGGTCTGATGTGGAAAATATTGCGGAAAAAGGCTTTGGAAACCTCCATCTGAGCCACCGTCTTACCTGACACAGGTAAATGGTAAGCAGAGATGGCAGCCAGGTGTACCTTGATGGAGGAATAGCTGAGGCCTTTCTCATAGAGAGAAAGCAAGTATTCTAGGATGGTATTAACCGGACAGACCAATGGATCTACTTTATTTATTTATTTCGTTTTTGTTGACCAGGTAAGTGCACTAGACAAATCCTGCCTATTTTCAGGCATGACCTGGGGAAGGGGGATACAGATGAATGCCAACTGACCTTGAACCAGATGAAACTGTTGGTGGTATTTTTAGTAAATGAGGGAAATTTGGCCAGGACACCGGGGAAATTCTCCTGCTCTTTTCGATAAGTGCCATGGGATCTTGAACATCCATCTGAACTACCACCAATCCAGGCAGACAGGACCTCAGTTTAACATCTCATCCGAAAGACGGCACCTCAGAAGTGCAGCACCCTTCTTATGCTGCACTATAGTGTCAGTACTGGGATATTAACCCAAGTGCCAGATGTGGGAACTGAACCCACAGTCCTCTGATCTCCTGGCCTCAGAGGTGAGTGTGCTACCTACTGAGCCACTGACACTGTTGGCTTGGCCCAAATGCAAAAGCGTTTCCACTTCATAGCGTAAGTGGCCCTGGTGGCAGGTTTCCGTGCCTCAACCAACACATGAGCGACCTGATCAGACACTCCGAAATGGACCTTAGCTAAGTCCTGAGGAGCCAAGTATGCAGGTGAAGAGAACGTAAGTTCAGGTGCAGCAAGGACCCCATGTCCTGCGAGAGCAGGTGAGAGGAGAGGGGAAGGGGCATTGGCGACTCTGCCGCTAGACGCTGTAGTAATGGAAACCAGATCTGACGAGGCCAATGTGGAGCAATCAAGGTGATTGTGAAGGATTCCGACTGAGCCTTGAGGACCTTCTGAAGGAGGGGAAAGGGAGGGAATGCACACAGGAACCTCCCGCTCAAACAGAGGGACAACGCGTCTTGACAAAAAGCTCCAGGCTCTGGACCTAACGAGCAAAAACTGGGCAGTTTTGCGTTGGATTGTGATGCGAAAAGGTCCACCTCTGGCGTCTTCATAGACGGAAGATGTGATCTGCGACCTCTTGAAGCAACTCCCATTCGTGGGCTTGCGATCTTGTCCTGCTGAGCATGTCGGTTAGCACATTTTGAATCCCGGGAACATGCACTGCTGTTAAAAACAGACGATGTTCCAGGGCCCAATCCCAAACCCGCATGGCTTCCCTGCAAAGGGGATAGGAATGTGTGCCACCCTGTTAGTTGATGTAAAACATCACTGAATTATTGTCTGCCTGCACCAAGAGATGGCCTGGCGTCAAGACCGAGGCCAGGGCTTGAAGTGCGTAAAGCACAGCTCTCATTTACAGGACACTGATGTGCAGATTTGTTTCTGAGGGAGACCAGGAACCCTGGGTACGATGGTTCCCCAAGTGTGCGCCCCATCTCTGAGACAATGCCTCGGATTGGAAGGGGAATGCCCCCCACCCAACAGATTTTCGGACGACATCCACCAGCGAAGTTCTCGGCGGACTGGCTCCGACATTCTGTTCAAGGCATCCAGGCTGTCTGAAGTTGGATCCCACTGGACTCTCAGGGACCACTGAATGGTCCTCATGCGCAGATGCACCAGAGGGACTGAGACTATGGCAGCGGCCATGTGTCCCAACAGCCTGAGGAGGAGGAGTCGAGCCTGCATCTTTGAGGCCGACGAGATCTGGGACGTGATGATCCGAATGCAATCCGCTCTGTCGGAGAGAAGGAAAACACTCCCGAGAGTGGTGTCCAGAAGAGCTCCGATGAACTGGAGAATCTGAGTAGGGGACAGATGAGACTTGTCCCTGTTCATGGTGATTCCGAGACTCTGGAAAAGTGAGGTGGAATCCCTGATAGTCTCCAACAGGCGAGACCTGGAGGGGGTCAGGAGGAGCCAGTCGTCTAAGTAAGGAAACACAAAATGGCCCCGTCTTCGAAGTGCCGCGGCCACGACCGCCAGGCATTTGGTGAAGACCCTGCGGGCCGAGGAAAGACCAAAGGGGAGGACTCGGAACTGATAGTCCTCACCTTTGAACCTGAACCTGAGGAACCTTCGATGGTTTCTGGCAATGGGAATATGCAAGTAAGCATCCTGCATGTCCAGAGATGCCAGCCAATCTCCTACCGATATGAGAGGAAGGAGAGTTGGAAGAGAAACCATCCTGAATCTCTTGTAGGAGACCCACTGATTTAGATCGCTGAGGTCCAGAATGGGTCTGAGATCTCCAGACTTCTTCAGAACGAGAAAGAAGTAGGAAAAGAACCCTTTCTCTGACTCGGCTGGTGGAATCAGCTCAACGGCCATTTTGTCCAGAAGGGAGGAGATCTCCCGCCGGATCAGAGCTCTGTGCTTCCTTGGGTATCGGGATGGCGGCGGTGGTCTGTCCGGAGGAATGGATTCGAACTCTATGGAGTGCCCAAACTGCATGAGTTCCAGTACTCATTGGTCGGAGGTCACCTGATCCCACGTGTCCCCGCTGAGGGAAAAGCGGCCTCTGACCGGCTCCGCTGGTTGGGGTACCAGAGGAGAAGGGGCGCCTGAATAGTCAGGCATTGGGTGGGGAGGCAGCAACGGCTGCTCTGGGTGGTCTAGAGGCAGAGGCCGATTATCTCTGGTTCCGCCTCTACAACAAAGCCCCTCGCTGCGCCCTGTTGCTGAAAGCCAGGTTGCTGCGACCGATGTCCCCCAAGGTCACAAAAACGAGGCCTTCGTGTGCAGCCCTGTTTCGGGCGGTACATGGACTGCACGGAACGGAGAGACTTTCCGGAGTCCTGCAGCCTGGTGATGATGCACTCCGTGTCTTCGTCAAAGAGCACGGAGCCTTTGAAGGGAGCATCCAGAAGTTTGGTTTGGACGTCTGGATCGAACCCTGGAACCCAAAGCCACGCGTGGCATCGGAGGCAAATGCTAGTGGCTGCCGCCCTGGAAGAGGTGTCCGCAGAGTCATAGGCCGACCAAAAGACGTGGGTGTCCACGTCTGAGCCGGTCTGCAGCAACCTGGCAAGCTCTGTCCGCTGGTGAAAATCGGACAGGCCTTACACAATGTCCAATCCCTGTTCCCAGAGGGCGTTCTGGAATTGGACCATATGCGCCAGGAAGCTGAGACTCCTGATGCTGCAGGTGGCAGCAGAGTACACCTTACGGCCCATAGAATCCAGCTGCTTCGATTCCCTATCAGGCGGCTGGGTGCGCAGATGTTTGGGCCTCTGCGAGACGATCGTGGAGTCAAATCACCACCGAGTCCAGGCGGGTGAACCGGCTAAGGGTGGTCCACATGGCCGGTAGAGCCGGTGAGCCTTCTACAGCAGAGGAGGAGTGAGGGCGCTCCAGGTCACATGGGTGACATCCTGAAAGGTGTCGACCATGGGAGGGATGACCACTGGCTTTGGGTCTTTTTGGCGGAGGTATTTAGCCAGCCGCATATTGGAGAGAAGTAAGAGTACAACCCACAGACGAAGGCTTTACAGTCGTGAGGTGGGAATCATGGCCAGATGACACGGATTTCGATCCCGAAGACCGATGTTTCGAGCTGGATCTCCCTCTGTCCTGCTCCCGATGCTTGTGGGCGGGTTGAGGGTCGGATTCCCCAAGGAAGAGGCCCGTTCTATGATGGCAAGTTTTGATTCTGCAAGAAAGGCCTCGAGGGGTTTCTGGTGCCGAATTCACGTCCTCGAATTAAAGGCCTGGCAGTGAGGGCAGGCGTCAGTGCGATGGTCGGGCCCCAGGCAGTAGAGACACGTAGAATGTCCGTCTTTCGCGGGAATCTGTCACCCACAAGCGCACTTGTTTAAATGCGAGGACATAGATGTCAAAAATCGAATTCTGAGGAGGAAATCTAATACGGTGTTGAAGAGCAATCGGTACTAGCCGAAACGCTGAACTAACCCTGACCGTGCGGCGGGAAAGAACTGGAGCACGTGGGGAACTCCTCTCTTATATAGGGCGATGATGGGGGTGGAGCCAATGTCGTCGGGGGGCGTTCTCATGTTGGTACTACTAGAGAAAAATTTGCCAGAACCGCTGCCAGGTGGTGCCAGTCCTCAATGTGTAACCTGCTGCAAGAGCGTCTCTATGAAGTAAGATTAGTTCACCATGATTGGAGTATTCAGGATAGTTGACCAGAAGCTCTAAGGACAGATTTAGAGTATGTCCAGAAACTACTTTAGGAAGGAAGGATGGGTTAGTATGAAGGACCGCCCTGTCCTTGTGAAAAATCAAGTAAGGTTCCCTACACATGAGGGCATGCAGTTCGGAAATACGGCGAGCTGAAGTAATAGCCACTAGAAACAATGTTTTCCATGAATGGAAACAGAGGTCACAGGTGGTAGCTGGCTTTAAAGGTTCAAAGGTCAGTTTTTCTATAATGAAATTGAGATCCCACGGAGGAGTGGGTCTTCTAATAGGAGGCTTAATATGCATCATTCCTGTTAAAAACATTTTGGCTAAATGATGTTAGTACAGAAGCCTGTCACCCAAAGGCTGAGATGGCAGTCAGGTGGACTTCGATAGAGGAGTAACTTAAGCCTGACTCTGATAATGAGGCCTGGTAGTCTAAAACCTTCATCAGTGGACAGGAGTAAAGGTCCAGTAATCGAGAGGCAGACCATATGGAAAAGCATTTCCATTTGTAATTATATGTGTCTGGTTGAAGGTTTATGAGAAGCCAAGAGAATGCTGGCAACAGGAGAGGAGACTTGGAGTTTATTTATGAATGCATCCTCAGGAGGCAAGCGTGAAGATGAAGGGTCTTCAGGCTGGGGTGCAGGAGGGATCTGTGACACTGAGTCAGGAGGTCCGGTCTGACTGGCAACTGAATGGGTTTCCTTACTGACAGTTGTTAGAGCAGAGGGTACCACGGTTGACGAGGCCATATTGGTGCTATGAGAATCATGGCATCTAACTCCATCTGAAGTTTCAATGGCGTTCGTTGCAACAGAGGGACGGGGAGAGATGCATATAAGTAGAGTCCTGTCCAAGGTCGGGACAGGGCATTGATAGATCGTCCCCTGTTGCTCATGATAATGGAGAAGTAACTGGGGAGCCAGTGATTAACTGGGGAGGCAAACAGATCCAGCTGTAGAGTTCCCCATACGTCAGAGATTTACTGAAGTACTTCTTTGTGAATAACTGGCGACTTAGCTGGTCTGCTGATTGCACCGTCCCGGTAGGTGGATGGCCGTTAGTGTTAATTGCTGACTGATGGCTTCCTGCCAGACTGCAAGGGTCTCCATGCAGAGGGTGCGCGATCTCGTGCCTCCTTGCTTGCTGAGGTAAAACACCACTGTTGTGTTGTCTGATTGAATCAGCAACAGTCCTGGCTTGAGGTAGGGCTGGAATGCTAGAAGGGCTAGACGGACCGCTTTCATCTCAAGCAGACTGATATGAGAGTGATGGGAAGAGGTGGTCCACAGGCCTTGGGTCTGATAAGGACCCAAGTGTGCACTCCATCCGTCCAGGGAAGCATCCGTGGTTAACGTCTGCATGGGAGGGAGGGAACGGAAAAGCATTCCTTGACACAAATCGGTTTTGATTGTCCACCATGTCAGGGATGACTTCAGAGAAGGACTGACCCTGACTTTTTCTTCAAACTGCCCAGTTCTTTGAGACCATTGATTCTGGAGGGTCCACTGGACAGGTCTCATGTGAAGGCGGGCGAATTCCACTGTCGAGATGGCTGCAGCCATGTGACCCAGAAGGCTCAGCATTTGTCTGGCCGTGACTATTTTCTGAGTCTGTATTCGTGAAGCCAGAGATATAAAAGAGTGTTCTGACGAGCAGACGGAAGGTAAGCTCTGGCTGCGACTGTGTCTAGAACAGTTCCGATGTATTGGAGAGACTGTGTCGGGTGTGGACTGGACTTTGGCCAGCTGACTGTTATCCCTAGGTCATTGAACATGCTCAGAGTAGCAGCTAGGGAGGCAAGCAGAGCTTCTCTGGATTCTGCTTTGATTAGCCAATCGTCTAGGTATGGGAAGACGAAGTGCCCTTTTTTCCGTAAGGCTGCTGCCACCACCGCTAGACATTTGGTGAACACTCTTGGGGCTGATGAAAGGCCAAAAGAGAGTGCTTGAAACTGACAGTTTTGACCCAGAAGGTGGAAGTGCAGAAATTTGTAATGGGGATATGTAAGCAGGCGTCCTTCATATCCAGGGCACATAGCCAGTCTCCTCCTTTTAGGATAGGCTATGGCAGTTAAGAGTTATGCGAAAATGTTTGTAGTGAATGTATCTATACAGGTGTCTCAAGTCTAGTATTGGTCTGAGATCTCTGGTTCACTTAGGTACCAGAAAAAAGTGGGAGTAAAATCCTGTTTGATGTTCTGGAAGGGGCACTGGTAAGATAGCCTGTTTGGCTAGAAGTGCTTTCAATTCTTCTTGAAGGATAGGGACATGATCTGGAGGATAATGGACTACCCAAAGTGGGGGGCTGGTGGGCGGAAAGAAATTCCAGAATGTGTCCCCTTTGGATGATCTGAAGTACCCATTTGTCCGAAATGATCTTTTCCAGGCCTCCAGATGGACGGCAAAACGACTCCCTACAGCCTCTGAGGCCTGGTCGAGGAGGTGAGGGGGAAAGCCCTGATAGGTCACTGGGTACTGGGTTGCCCGGACCCTCCCGAAGGACGGGCACAAGAGCCACAGGTGGCAGAGGCGTTGCCTCTTGCTGCTTGAGGATGACCTCAAAAGCCACCTCTGTTAGAGGCCTTATATTTCTGCCTCTTCTGGAATAGAAGGAATATTGTATACGATACGTGGGCTGCGGAGTCTGGTACGTGCCATGTACCGTACACGAAGGGTTCTGCCTGATGCCTGCAGGTCATCTAACAATGTTTGAGTACCTGGCCCTAACAGTTTGGACCCATTAAAGGGTGCATTAGCTACTTTATGTTGTATATCAGGAGCAAAACCTGAAATGTGAAGCCAAGCCTGGCGATGCAGAGAGACTCCAGTAGCTGAGAGTCGGGCTGAGGTATCTATGGCATCATATCCCGACCTGAGCAGGTGACAGGAGATAGAATTGTTCGTGGACACCATTGCCAATAACTTATCCTTTTCCTGGGAAGGAGGAAGTTTATTGATGTCTATGGCTGAAGCCCCAAGGGTATGCTGGTATTTAACCATATGTCCCATATAGTTCAGAATTCGAATATTCATGGTATTCGAGGCAGAAACCTTTTTCCCCAGGTAATCAATTCTTCGGATTCTTTATCAGATGGTAAGGAACTCATGTGTTTGGGTTTTTAAGCACAATCATGAGCGCAGTGCTTACACAGAAACAAAGAATTTGATGGCAGATAAGGACCGCTTGGCCCACCTAGTCTGCCCATTTCCCTACCTAATGGATAAGCTGCAGATCCTAGTTAACCAACAGCCTACTTCCTCCTACCCCCCACTAGAACTGCCTTATGCCTGTCCCATGCATTCTTGAATTCACCCACTGTTTTCGACTCTACGACCTCCTCAGGAAGGCCGTTCCATGCATCTACAACCCTCTCTGTTATGAAATATTTCCTCACATTACCCTGAGCTGTCACAGATTCACTCAGCAGGTCAGGCCCTCTACTCCCAAAGTGCCAACCTGAGCGCAGTCTTGTGAACAGTGTAACAGACAAGGTACCCTCTTGTCTGTTTTTGTGAGTTTGGATCAACCTTTGGTCTCAGTTCTGGAGGGATTCAAACTGTTAACCTCTTGCTAGTATACCCAATGCACAGGCTCAGATATATCTGTCTTCGGGGGCCAGATATCTTTGCCTACGGGCACCTAACCAGGTATTCAGAGATGAACCCTTTAAAACTTTTATAAAGACCTCAGATTTAAAACTCTTCTCCTTCCAGTTTGATACCACCATACAAGCTACATGTCTGCCGAACCATAAATATTTCTTTGCAAAAGAAAGCAAGTCAAAGACAGACCAGGTTTTCTCTAAAATTAAAGTTTTTACTAAAATATAGAATAATATGTCAAACATACAATACAGAACTCTTATATCACAAGACATACATATCTTTAAACAAACCAAGGTTTAAAACAGTGCAGTTCCTACAACTATATTTAGATTTGTCTAGCTTTCTAAATACCTCTTTTCAGTGCTCAGATGTTTTCTTGGTCAGTGTCAGACACAAAATGCACCTTTATAGTGAAAGAGAATAATCTTTTCAAGCAGTATTGGCTAACCCCTTTTGGATGAAGTCATCCAGACCCTCCTATGGTCAAATATCTAACAAAAATATATTTTTATATAACCACAGGATGTAATTTAAAAGTATTAATTCTGCAACCTTAGCATAACTCCAGTTTCAATAACACCTCTTTTGATCTCATGCTGTACCCTCTTCACACAGGCTTCATAGGGTCATTTACAACCTTACACCTCTATGTAACATCCTAGCTTCCCTTATTTTAACATCATAAACCTAGTTTACGATTTCTCTCTTAACAAAATTAACTTAACAACTCTGTAATTAGCTCAGAGAAACAGGATCCTTAACAAAAGTCTTCCAGTAACACATTCTCTAAAAACTGAGTGTGTGATACAATGCTGTCAGCAGTTCTCTTGGCCTGCATCTGTCAGCTGGAATCTTGGGGGGGGTGAGAGAGATCATTCCTAGAGCATCTGAATTTTCAGTAGAGTCATTAATACATTTTATGTTAAAAAAATATTATAATACAGCACTCAGAACTGGCTGTCTACGTCACATGAGCCACCCCCCCCCCCCATCTTCAGATTGTGCCTCCTTGTTCTTGTACATCTTTTTTCTGAAAGATGCTACCCTCCTGGACTTTGTTGATTCCATTGAGGTATTTTAAAAGTTCTATCATGCCCCCCCCTTTCCTCGAAGTTATACATCTTAAGCTCCTTTAGTGTTTCTTCGTATGTCTTCTTTCTCTTTCTGTCCTCTCCTCGGCTTTATTCAGCCTTTGGTTTTTATATCCTTTCCTTTTTCTGTCCCTTGGGCTTCTTTGCCCGGCCTTCCCTCTTCTTCCTATCACTCTCCGGCGTGTAGAACTGGGGCTTGGGAGGGGTCAGTTACTGGCCAACCTGCGGACGCCACGCAATGAGTCAGCCTCGAGGGTGTGGTCCCGACGTTGGCTCCTCCCCCTTGCAAAATAAAAAGCTCCCATTGGGTCCTGATCTCCGGCCAGAACCCACCAGTGATGAATGGTGAAGATACACAGAAAGATCAAAAATTACGGTAGGTACGTAATTTTCATTTTCCGCCCATCAGCCAACACACCAGCTTATGATCGGCCTCCCTGATCATTGGCCTGTCACTGTTGAACCCTCTGCAGCCTGAGCTGAACTGGATGCGATAGTGACATGCCTCTGAAGGCCGCTACTCATGACAATATGCTTGTTGCACACACGCAAGTAAACAAAGTAAAGAAACAAAACACTACTACTGCCACAGGGAACATAGACAGATTCAACTGGGCAGACTTGAAAACACATTTCTTTGAATCTGTTTAACTTTAGGGCTCCTTTAATGGAGGCAGAAGTTAGATGAAGGAAAGCAGCAAATGATAGGCCATCAGAATTGCAGCAGCATCAGAACAGAGTAAGTAATGCTGCTAAACAAACCTGCCACAGCCACTGGGCATGTTATTAAATGATTTTGCTGATTTATGCATGGACTGGATGGAACTGTATGCCAAACCGGAGTTGGGGCACCACCAACAACTTCCCAGGGGTATCTTCAGGCCTAAGACTGCTCCTGGGTATGTAGCAGGTAAATCAACCCCCCAAACCATCTTTTGCCCATGACCATCTACACTTTGAAATGTCCTGGGGGGGGGGGGGGCAGTTGTATGGGCCTCACATCCTCAATTTGCAAATGATACTCTTACATGAGTCCAACTCTCAGATCATGCCATTCCAATACCTCCTGCATTATGGTCTACTGCACAATGTTGTCCAAGCTAACCCCCAAAAAAAAAAAAAAACAAGGCCCTTGGGGAGTAGCTAATGGGATTCAGGGGTAACAGTACTAAGTAAGTGCACAGTGTATTTTAACTCAATGAACAAAAAGCATATATATTCCTGAAGTATTGTTTAAAGCAAAGTATAAACCCCTTCTTGGCGCTTCTCAGTACCATTGGTACTTTATTTTTTTTTTGTGCCAGTATTGTCTCCAAAATATTTTTGTGCACTACATGGTAGGCAGGTACTAGATTCACCAATATCTAATAGCATCAAACAGTTTAAAAAAAGATTCACCTTTTAAAAAAATTAAACCTTTTTGTGTTCTAAATGAGTGGCAGATCTAGCTGTGTTGTATTCACATTACAATAGGGATTTTATTTACATCCTCAACTATGTCAGTAGTATTTTTAGTCACCTGGAAAAATAGTATCAAGAGTTATGAGTTCTTTCATATCAGTCAGAACACTTAATCAAGAGGGAAACATAAGGGATAATTATGAAGATCAGGAATATAATGGCTTGGGCTGACCCTGAAACTAGTCTCTGATGTCATGAAGTCTGCCTCTGGGGTCCCAAATATCTGACAAATCTGAGTTCAGTAACTATTCCTTTAGGTAATGTTTTCACCCAACCCACCAAGGGATGTCAGCACATGGACTGCAGAAAACTAGTAGGTTCTTCTCTGCTCAAACCTTTACTTTCCCTGAGCTCCGTAATCATTTCCCACTGAATGTGTTTCTCTTGACTGTTTACATGAGCCTAGAGTCAGCTGGCAGCTGGGTTTCAATGTAAAAAAGTGCAAAATAATGCACTTAGGGCTCAGAAACCCAGGGGTACAGTACAAAATGTGTGGAGTGGTACAGACTACCACCAAGCAGGAAAGAGACCTGGGGGTAATCGTATCGGATGATCTAAAGGTGGCCAGGCAGTGCAACAAAGCAGTAGGAGGGCTACTGGGATGCTTAGGAATGGATATCACCCACAGAAAGAGGGAGGTGGTGTTGCCCCTGTATAGATCGCTGGTAAGACCCCACCTAGAGTACTCTGTCCAGTTATGGAGACCACATCTCTGGAAGGACATAGGCAAGAGTGGAGGTGGTCCAGAGGAGGGCACCTTAAATGGTGCATGGTCTGCATCAAAATCCCCATGAGGAGAAACTAAAGGACCTCAATATGTACACCTTGGAACAAAGGAGAGGGGAGGGGGATATGATACAGACCTTTCAATATCTGATGGGAATAAATAAGGTTCAGGAGGAAGTATTTTTCAGAAGAAAAGGTGATCAAGGAACAAGGGGACATGCAATGAAGCTGGGGGTAAGACTCAGGAGAGATGTGAAGTACTTCTTCACAGAAGGTGTGGTGGATTCCTGGAATAGCCTTCCACCAGAGGTGCTGAAGGGCGAAAACAGTGGTGGGGATTCAGAATGCATGGGATAAGCACAAGGGAAATCATAGTGGAAAGGAAGCGGGGGGGAGAGCTGTAGATCGGGCACGGTCTGAGGTAACAGTGTAGGTAGGGAGAAATGGGCAGACAGGATGGGCCACGCAGTCCTTATCTGCTCTCAAATTCTATGTTTCTATGAGTCTCCGACATAGTAAACTCATTTCGAGACAACTATGCTTTCACAAATCATGCGAACATACATAAACATCATCCCTAGTCACTAGGTAGCAGGACTTATCTTTTCCTGCTGTGCTATAGGTATACCACACAGACTGTATCTCATACTTCAATGAAAGCCCGTTTAGTTACTCTAACTCCTAGTGCACAGTGCTAGTGGAGGAGGAAGAAGGGAATACTGTCCTTGCTTTGCACTTGTGTGGATAGCTGTGTGCCAACAGTGGCTGCTTACTGATAAGCTTTGTATAGAGAGGCTTACACTGGAGGAGTCTTGGGGTCGTCTGTATCAAAGTTAGCAGTTTCTCGGAATTAAAGGGACAACTGCCAGAATAACAAGAAACAAACAGAAATCAGCGCCTATGCTGAAAGATTAAACAGCCTATACTATAGCTGTCCTGACTCAAATCTAATCCATAAACAAACTGAGACATTACAGAACTTTTTGTAAAAGATTCAAGCTGTCCTTGCCACAAAAAGTTGGGTTGGCAGCTGCTCTGTAAGTGACGCTGATCAAGGAAGCAGCAGTCAGTGCCAGCCTACAGATAGCATAGCCTTCTGCATGTTCACCTGCCACAAATCCCTGTTTAGAGCAGCTGTACACTTCAGTATGTACTTTCATACACATTAATATTACAGCTACAGCATTACAATTTACTAAAAAATGAAACAATTTTTTTTTTTTTTTTAAGTTTTCCTTCCCAGGGATTAAACCTCATCTTGGTAGTCTATCCAAAATGTCTCTACAGAAAGCATTTGACTGACCACAACTGACCTCACAGTGCTTTAGTTTATGACATTGTAATGCTTACCATGACAACAGTCTGTAATGCCATGAACTTCACTAGTTAGGCCGGTTAGGGACAGTCAGATGCTTTTTTTAAAGACGCAGGGAGATTTTTTTTGAAAGACACAGGAATGCGCATTTATCAGATAACCCATACTTAACCTTGAGAGTACAGCGGGACCAGGTACTAATAAAGATTTAGAAAGCTTCAAATTACATAACTAATGGAAGAATCCCCACTGCTGCTAGCCCAACTCTGATGTTCACTGCGGGGGACTGTGGGAAGTATCAGAAGCATCTGGCTACACAAAGTGCAGCAGCACACGATGGCAGATTGGATGGATAAGCTTTACAATACTGCAAAGCTCCAGCAAGGAGGTAAATTACACTAAGCACTTAATGTACAAACTGGGGCAGTCCCACACACAGGTATGGGGCTTCTACTGGTGACCAGTCCCCTTTAATGGAGAACTATGTTTAACCTGTAGGTCATTTTTTTCTTGTAGAAACACTGTTTTTTGTTAAACACTGGCTCCAGTGTTCCCCATTCATTATTTTAGCACAGCGGGCCCCCACCCTATATTGCTAGTCATTAACCTAATTTGTTTTTATAAAATTCTCCAAAAATTGCCTTTTACCACTATCCTTTATTGCACTACTACCCTTGTTTTGATACCAGTGCTCTAAGCCTTTCTTAAAACCACTTATTAACATGTATAGTATATAGGAGGCTCAAGGAATATTACACCTTTGGCTCCAATCACCACAACCACCACCCTATATTTGCAGGCTGTGCGGAACCCTGGGCTCCCATTCGGTTATTCTTCACTCATTATTGTCTGCTTAATGATCTCTGTGGCTGTTTCTGATCTACACATTGATTTTAAAAAGGAACACATTGTTGTTTACATTTTCCAATGGAATTGTAAATTTGGCCATGCATGAAACCTGTTTTATCACCCCAGTGTATCGTGTCGTGCTTTTGCTGGAAACAGTCCTTTTTTTCCAGTTCAAATCACATTTTTTCCTTATTTCGGGCCCCATTTTAACACAGCCTTTTCCCCACCTAATATTCATATTTCTAATGACAGAACCCAGTGAGATCAGTTGAGGCAAGCAAATTTTATTTTAAGGCACCTAATCCCGGAAGCTCTGGGCGCCATACAAGTAGAATACAAATAACACAATACATAAATACACACAGTAAGAACACACATAACAATAAAATAAATTACAGCAGCATAAGATTAAAACAGGTGACCCAAAAGGGGAGCCTGAACTAAAAACTAGTACTGGGGGACAATCACAGGAACAATATCTACATCATGTCCAGGAATGCCTGACTGAACAGGAAGGTCTTTAGGCGGGCCTTAAATACCTCTACTGTAGGGGCCTCCCTTATAGCGGGAGGAAGCGAATTTCACAGGATGAGGCTGGTGACACTGAAAGCTCTGTAGCCGAAGGTTTTTAACCTCGTCCTGGGAATAGCAAGGAGGTCCCTAGAGGAGGAACGGAGGGAGAGGACCGAGGCAGCAGGTGTTAGAAGGTCCGAAAGGTAGCCCGTGCCATGTCCATGTAGAGTCTTAAAGGTGAGCAAGCCCACCTTAAAGAGAACCCTCCGCCTGACTGGCAGTCACTGCAGTTCATGCTGCACTGGGGTGATGTGGCAGTATTTAGACTGCCCCGTCAACAGCCTGGCAGCTGCATTCTGCACTAGCTGCAACCGGTGAAGGGTACCTCCTGAGACCCCGAACTAGAGCGCATTACAGTAATCAAGCCTGGACGTCACAAAGGCATGCACTAAGGAGGGGAGGTCCATGGGTGGAAATAGGGGTTTGATCTTGGCGATATTCCTCAGATGGTAAAAGCTGGTCCGGACAATAGATGACACACCTGGGCTTCAAATGTCAATCTGCTGTTAAGGATGACGCCAAGATCACGTGCCCTAGAGAAGGCCTTCAATGGCACAGATCCCAGGAATAGTCCCATTTCTGTGCCAGAGGCCATCCTATCACACCCTCTGTTCGACTCCACCACCAGTACCTCCGTCTTATCGGGGTTCAGTCACAACCAGCTGGAGGCCAGCCAGTCATTGAGCTTAACACAGTGACCTTAGCTGAGCCGATGTCACTGTGTTTCTCTTCTTTGTAGTCTTCAGCTCAACTGATATCATGAGGTTCTGAAATACCTAAGTGATATAAAAAAAAAAAAAAAAAAAGAATACTGCACTGGAAAAAGTCTGCATTAAAGAGCAGCTGACGCATTCAGAAGAACTTTAACAAAACATAATATTTAGACATAGTTCAGCTTGTATTTTACATTAGTTCTGTATTTCTCCTCCTCATTATTTATTACTGAGGTCATTTATATGAAAACAGGGTCTTTGCTCCTGCACAATTCATCTATTCCTTTTGCTTTCTCCCTACCTGAGGTCATAATGCACTGCTCGTGACATTACAGTTACTCCCATGGCAACAGATTGCGACGTCACAACAGAGGATTATGACAAAGTAGGGAGTTAGCTATAGAGGCAGATGAACTTTAAGGGATAAAGATCATATCTCCATGCAATTTTCCTAAGTAATAAGTACTGGGAAGGTGACATCTATAGAATATATATGGCATGGAATACATAATTTGAAAAGGTTAGAACAATGGTCTAATACCTGGCAGCTGAAATATAATGCCAAGAAACGTAAAGTGACGCATATTGGCAGGAATAACCCAAGAACAACCTATTAGCTAAATAGGGTCAAATTCAGTGCCTCAAAGGAGGAAAGGGATCTAGGAGTTATCATTAATGACACCCCTTAAACAAACCAGCCAATTCAATGCAGCATATAGTAGGGCCAACAAAATGCTGGTATGCATAGGGAGAGGGTTTCATAGTAGGCAAAGGGAGGTGATACTTCCACTATACAGATCTATGGTGAGACCCCATTTGGAATGCTGCGTACAGTTTTGGAAACCATACCTTAAAAAGGATAGGGGACAGCATAGAGATCATCCCGAGAAGGGCAACCAAAATAATACAGGGGCTCCAGGAGCTGCCATTCAAAGGAGGTCTAGAGGTGTTAAACGTGTGCTCGCTTGAAACTAGGAGGGACGGTGGGGAGATTCTAGAAACCTTTAAGTGCATGAGGGGTTTAAACTCAGTGCCTTATGCTGCTCTATTCACCAGGGATCCCTACTCAAACATGAGGGTGCATGGATGGAAACTGAAGAGAGGAAAATTCAGGAGGGATCTTAGAAAGCAGTATTTCTCAGAAAGGGTAGTGGAGCCATGGAACAGACTACCAGCAGAAGTGGTGGAAGCTAGGACCATATTTGCATTCAAAAGGGACTAGGATAAAGAATACGCTAGAATCAAATCCGCAAGGGAAACTACCATCTAGGACCCATGATCACATCAGATCTAGGGATCTCAAGGGCAGACTTGATGGACCTCTGGTCTCATTCTGCCGTCACCTTTCTATGTTGGTACACAAGCTGAACTGTACCAAAATATTATGTTTTTAAAAGTTTTCTTTGAGGCATCAGCAGCTCTTTAATATGGGGTCTAAAATAAGAAAAAAAAAATAGGACCATTTCAAAATACACACACAAAATAACACACTAGGGTAATAAAGGTTTAAAACAAACACAAAATAATGCACTAGGGTGATGAGACAGACTTCACACATGCCCAAGTACTAATGTAGAACTGGATGCTGTATAGTACTTTGTCTCAACCACACAGTTACAGTACAGCAGGCTGCACTGTGCTAATGTAAAATTCAACACAAATATAAATATCACATATTTCTAAAATGGTACTTACCACCGCTATGAATCAAAAACACCAATTAAGTTTATAAAATGGCCTACAGACACAGAACAATAACAGATTACAAACAGATAGCTGGGGAAAAAGTTTTTACAAATATTGAAATGCACACTAAATACAGTTCTCCGGGGAGGTTACAGGCTAAGGGTCTGCTTCTGTCAGCAAGAAAAGAGTCACAGTATTTAAATGAAAGCTGTCAATCTGCAGCCCCCTCCCAAGCTTTACCTCCTTCCCTCCCCATTAGGCTTTTACTTGAGAAAAAAACCTATTTTACGTGTTATAGCATTACTTTATATATTATTATTTGTAAAGTCCGGAGTTGGTAATATGGTGGACGCCAGTGTTCCATTTCATGTGAAAGCGTGGCACCGACACTCGCTTCAATACACTTGCACTGAAGCGAGCTATGTGGCACCACACTTTCACATGAAATGGAATCAGCTCAATGTCCACCATGTTATCCACTCCTGAACTTTACAACAATAAAATAAAGACAGTCACAACATGTAAAACAACATTTTTTCTTGCAAAAATCCTAATCGGGGGGGGGGGACCTGCACGTGATGACAGTTTTCCTTTAACAATCGATTTTATGCAGCACAAAGCTGCCAGTCAGCTCATCAAACAGAGAAGACAGGACATGGATTCCCTTGCGACTCTTTTTCTTGATTTATTATTGGTTAAAAAACTATGCAAGAGGGGAGTATAAAGGCTGGAAACAACCATTTCCCAAAATCTAGGTCATTCATACTAGGGCTGTCTGAACACATTTTTAGCAGGTCAAACTGCCATTTTGACAACTCACACGGGAAATTTCATGGAGCTTTACAAACTTACCTATTGCTAATCCATCACTGAAGTTGTGCATGCCATCTCCCATAATAACCATCCAAGCTATGCTGGCTATCCCAGTGTCTTTCATATCTTTTGCAGAATGGCAATGTCCATGGGAATGATGGGAATGGTGGCGATGCCGATGATGGCTATGTTTTCTTAACGCAATTTTCTCCCTTTTGTAACTGTTCAAATGTCCTACTTCATCATGAAGGTCATCGACGCAAACAGAATGCGAGTTCTTGGCATGGTGGTGGGGCCTAATGCCTTCAACCTCTAGTGAATGGGATTTGTTGGATGGAGATTTCGGCTGGCAGTCCAGGTCTGTCATCTGGGTCGTATCATGTTTGTCATCCGATAGGGCTGAATCATCTGGTCCTGTGAAGAGTGATAAAACGTTTGGAAATGCCTCTGTATCTAGACAACTAGGAATGTCTATGCTCTTATCATTCCTCTAAGGTGCCAGCCAGTCAGATAAGCCTGTGCTATGAAATCAGGTCTTTATTCTTACTGCCAATCCTAGTCAGCTAAACTCAACACTGAGCTGCAGCAATACTGATAATTATTTCCACTGTAGTGCTAAAAGTTCCTATTACAGGGTATCAAGACTGTCAACAAATTCAGGACTACAGATCATGACTGAGCCAAGTATGTCCCACTACAAGGCTAAAGGACTTAAAATTTCCAGAAACTGGCAGTCCGTGCTTATGATTTAAAGTTTTAAGTCAAACAATTTAAAGGCTCTGATGTCTCTTATTTTTAGTAATTGCGTAAAAAATTTCAAGTGAAATTCCAAGCTAACATTTACACAAACCATTTGTAAGCAGTGAATACCGCTGTCGGGGAGAGGAGGAGGAAAACAGTCTCTAGAACAGACAGGGCATCAGGCCACTACTTCACTGGTACAAAGCATCCAAACAGCATTGACACTACCACATGACGGGTGTAAATGAATATTCTGAATGTTCAAAACCACCAACAAATTAACTTGGTTCAATAGCAATCAGTTTTCATCTGGGCACATGGAGAGCAGGTGTGTATTATGCAGGCACAGACTAGCTGCTGTGTTCCACCCTAGAGGTGGCGGTTTCTCAGTGACTGTTCGGTACAAGCTGTCTTAATTATAAAGTGCTTTAAGAGGCCTGCATGGAAGGCAACATTATATATATATAGATAATGTATACTTAGATACATACTTAGGGTAGCTGATTCATTCCACTGGGATGTCATACAGACGAGGCACAATGAGGAGTCCTGGGTAGGACGAAACATGTGTCTGTGTCTTCTGTTGGCACCCTTTGTAGACTGTGTGAGAGGCCTTTCAGCACCATGCATTTCTGCTTAAAGTTGAACCAACATAATATTTTGTGGTGATTTGCATATACAGTCCATGATGCTTTGCATTATGGGGGTATGTGTGATTTTGTATTACACACATACATAACGTATATTAAAATCTCTTTCTATGTCATTGGCAATTCGTATAGATTATGTACTGTAATGTCCATGCAATTAATTTTTCCTCATCTCAGATACAGTACTGATACTTCCTGGGGAGGGTATTAATGCTATTATGAACTCATAATTTAACAGAACAGTTATATATATTTATTTTAGTCTTTGGTAACCGGGTAAGGCCCACTAGCCACGAGTGCCTGTTTTCATGGGTGACCAGGGAGCACTGGGCAGTTAAGTGACTTGGTCAGAGTCACACAGTATGCAAGTGGAGTTTGTGAGAATCAAACTCTGGTCTGATCTGTTGGATGTATCAAGCTCGTTCACACCTTGTTCCTCTAACCTCTAGGCTATACTGCCAGCCATAATTTTAATTATCTATACCACATGTCATCTACCCAGTTAGGAACAGTGACCAGCGATTTGGCACTTTACACTGTCCTACAAGTGTGTGCCAGAAAAAAAAATTAAGAGCAAATAAAAGAAATTATGAGCAAATAAGTTCTAATCAGCTTTATTATTGTTCACAGAACAGAAGTACAGTTAGTTCTATTTTAGAGACTAACACTTACATGTGTTTACCTTGCACGAGTACTGAAAATTGTGGCCACTAGTGTAAGAAATCTTCACAAGTTAGGCAGTTTTAGTAAAAATGTGTATGATATCATTCTAGTCCGAAGAATTTCCACTTAATTTTTCCATTAAACATTGTGGGCAATGGGCTTAAACCTTAAGTTCAACCTTATTCCTTTGACACAAAAATGACATAGTGCTCCATTCGTATGCACCCTTTTCTCGGCTGTTTCAAACCAGGGAGTATATGATTAACTCTGCTCTTAAATATTGTTAATGTTGTTAAGGTACTGTATATGGAAGCTTCTTACGTGCAGCATGGCTCCAGTGATTTACTTTGAGGTTCCCCATGGATGGAAAAAGGTTTTATCAGATGGAAAAGTGTTCAGCAGCATTATAAAGCAGCAGGCGTGCTCTCCTACTGCTCTCAAAAACACGCACTTTCAAGGGTTATTAAGAAGTAACTGCAATAAACCTGTACTTCAAAAATCATCATCCTTACCAGCCAAGGGTTTAAGATGAAGCCACTCGGCATCTGATATACGATTCAGTTTGTGGTCGGAAAGTTTCCGCCCTATAACTGAAGCTTCACTCTTCAGTTTCATCATAATCCACTTCTTTTTAACCTGAAAAACAAAATGTAGGAGTTTTTAGAAATGGAATTTAATACAAGTTGCTACATAAAGGTACTCCGAAAACATTCATATTTAAAAACAATGAAGAGCGTTCATCAGTATCAAACGGAAACGTGATGGCATGTGGCCTTGGAGCCTACTGTTTTTGGTCCTGAATCACTACATAAAAGATGGCCTTCTATGATAGTTAGTAGCGCACTCCCAAAATGTAAAAACAGTTTTATTTTCATACTGTGATTATCCCTGGACTGACTGATGCCTCCTTGCTCCTATGCTTCAGTCTCCATTGCAGGTCACTGCTCCTTACCAGATCGAACATTTACCCTTCAGCCTTTCTGCTTTGTGCTAACCACCACACAGGATTTCCCTAACTGTGTACTCCATGCTGAGGCTCGAAGCAGATGTTCAGTCAACCGAGGCAGACAGTCTGACATGGGGCAGGGTGATGTAGGGACTGCGCATGGTGGTGTGTGTTGCAGGGCTCCTATTTTACCACTTTTATGCATCCAGCTGCTTTCTCATTGAGCATGTGTGCACTCCAATCTGTTTTCGGAGTGCCAGGGGGAGTGGGGGAGGGAGTTGGGGGGGGTGCAGTGGCAGGTTGTCCCCATTGCACCACCACCAAGCCTCCACTGGGAGCCACTCCAGAGCAGCACAGTGATGACCCCTCCCCAAGGAGGAGAGCGTCTGACACACTGTCACCTTCCATGTGGTCTGTGCTTCTGCCACACAGGGCTTGGGGTGCAAACATAGGTCAACAATGTGCCACAAATGGTTCACCGCCACAGGGCTGACCTAAAAATGATTCTTTTGAAAATACATCTCTACATTGCTTCCATTTCGTCCACATTTAAGGGTATCCATTTTTTTTTTTTTACTAGAGTTCAGGGGAAAAGTAAGCCAAGGTCCCTTGTCCCCATCTCCAGTGGCTACCCAAGTTAAAGATCCCATGGCACTTCTCGTGAGATGAGGATTCCGTCCCCACCCCCACCTCCAAACAAAGCAGGCCCATGAAACTCACCCAAGGACTCGTCTGAAAATGGCAGTTATAGCTCAGTGTGCCCTCCCTGGTCAAAAATTACAAATAAAACACATTTTCAATCATTAGTGTTTTTCAGCTGCAGATTCAAGGAAAACTACACCCTCTTATCTTGCTTATTTTGTTTGCAAGTCAACAGACCACTCTTTTCCTGTAGCTGCTGGGGATCTATGTAGTTTCTTTAGTTTGTTTTAACTGTTCATGCTATTTGCTGAATCTATCCGGGGGGGGAGAGGGGGTTCTCCATTTTATGGTTACTGAAATCTCACTGTCCATGAGAGTTGCATTAGCATATGAGAACATGATGCCACAGCACCCATTCATTATCATGTAACTCTACGCTGAAAGTACAAATATCCTGAAAAAACTCTCTGGGAACACACAAACTGAATGCAATTTAAAGAGAAAACCTCAGCATTTCACTCAGTCTGCAAAGCTAACTGAAGATAAATGTGATAATTCATACCTTGCTGCAACTTGTTTTGTTGAACTCTAATTAAGCAGCCAGTCATACTACAGTCTCTAAAGGGTGCTGACACGTGATGTTCTCAGATGCTAATGTAGCTCACAGGGACAGTGAGAATTCAACAAACAGAAAATGTAGATCCAGTGTTGTAAGTGAACAAGTACACACAGGAACTCAGTTCCTGTACTTTTTTTGCAGCAGGAACGGAGTTCCTGTACTTCTTCCCACTGACACTAGAACTAGAATTCTTAAACCAGCAACATAATGACAGTTTCTGAGCCTGTGATCTGAAATCAAGGTTTCCATAACAACATTTGACTTGTACAACAATTTTATTTTCCTAGAAATACTTTAATAATCTCTAACTGAATCTACTCATGTCTAAACAGATAGATGTGTCTTGACACAGCTATCCCTCAAGATGTGGACCTTCATTCTGCATTTCATATTTGCCAGTGTCTGAGTTCCTGTACTTCTTCTCTACCACTTGCACCACTGTGTAGATCACAAGATACAGTAGTTACAGGGACTACTACGAACACCGAAAATAAACTAAAGCAATCACAAATATCCCTAACAGCTACACAAAAAGCATCTGTCGACATGGAAACAAGTAACACTTACAAGATATGAGGGTGTAATTTTCCTTTAAGTCCATAAAATCGGTTCTCAGTCTATACCTTCTAGTGAATTAAAACCTGTTTATGAACATAAAAACATAGACTTTGACGGCAGATAAGGACCACTTGGCCCACCTAGTCTGCCCATTTCCCTACCTAGAGGATAAGCTGCAGATCCTATTTAACCAACAGCCTATTTCTTCCTACCCCCCCACAAAAATTGCCTTATGTCTGTCCCATGCATTCTTGAATTCTCCCAGTTTTAGACACACAACCTCCTCAGGAAGACTGTTCCATGCGTCCACCACCCTTTGTGAAAAAATACTTCTTCACATTGCCCCTGAGCTGTCCCCCCTCTATCTTCAAATTGTGTCTTCAAATTTAAGCCAGTTATATGATGCCAAGCAGTGAGTCATCAGCACACTGGCAACCTACAGTCATATATATGAGGGCAGTGCCTTAGGAGGAGTGGGTGACAATGTACCAGTATCCCCCTCCCTTGATGCAGATGTGTATGTGTGTGTGTGCGTGCGCATACTCCCATGGGTGGAGTGCCTAAACAGAGAAAATCATGACCAGGGCCAGACACGTTGTATGCTGGCCTTCTCTACTTCTACCCCATCACCGCACCACTGTACTCTGCCCAGTTGATGCTTCAAGACACAAGTCACTTTCTACCATGATCTCTACACGGTGGGGTGAGCCATATCTTTGGAGCACAGAAATTATGATTATCAGTACAGGTTGAGTCCAGCAGGCAGCCGGATTAAGGCGTCCAAAGGCTGGAGGCTGGTGTCCTGGAAGGAGTTTAAAAAACAAAATCTGTTTAGAAGCACTCTGACACTACTACCGAAAAAGTAAATGTGTGTGGCCCCAGTGTTTTTTTTTTTTGTTTTGTTTGTTTTTTGTCAAGCGGTATAGGGAAAAAAGGGCATCTTCCTCTCTCTTGCAAACTAAAATAACCTGTAGAATTCGGGCAAAAGCTTGAGTGTTCTGGTCTAAATTTTGCAGTGTTGAACCCAAAATAGCACTATATTCAAGTGACCTTACTACAGCAAGAGTAGTACATCTCAGGTACATGACCAAATATCAAACTTTGCATCAGGCAGATCCCCAACAGCCTTGACATATGCTTGCTGGAACAAAGACTTTAACAGTAAACTGAGGAAGCAGGGTGCATCAACTATAGTTTAGGAAAGCATCGGGGGCGTGGCTTGCAGCCGACTGAGCAGGTCACATACCCTAGAGCGTTCTCTGACTCTGCACAAAAATAAAGGCATAAACTTTAAAAATTACTTGCTCAAACTTCTCTGGCACTGCGGTATATTTGTTCAGAACTTACTGAGCACTTATTTAAGCGTTTCACCAGGAAGGCATACTGAGCAGGCTACTGCTCGATTCCAGATGCGTCCTGGGGGAGGGGAGGTACAAACATTGTTGAAGAAACAAGAGCAGCATGTTACATAATACATAGAGTATAGTACCTAGGGGGTACTTAGTAGATTCTCTATTGGAAGCTAAGGGGAATCTGCGGAAAACAGAACAGCACGAATCGGGCAGAGGGAAGCACGGCAAGCCGCCTAAAGGTGTTGGATCCAGCGGTCTAGCGACCGGAGCAGAAGGAGATTTGGAGCCTACTAACAGCGTTGTTCTCCAGGCTGTGAAAGCGCTTGATGTCATGGTAAAAGCAATGGATGCTAAACTTGATACCTATAACTCTCGGGTGTCAGCCCTAGAAACAAAAACGGAGACAATCGCAGTGGAGGCGCATGTGGCAAACAAATTACTTTGACTGTGCTTAGAACAGCTGGAAAATGGGGCCCGGCTGAACCATGTGCATTTGCTTGAGATTTCAGAAGGCGTGGAAGGGAATGATCTCTTACAGTATGACTACAACCTGATGCAATCTACTTTGCAGTTTGAATCAGTGGAGGCCATCTTTAAAGTATACAGAATTACACCTAGAAAACCAGCAAAGAACTCTGATCTTCCACGTACAATTTTGATCTTGACTGCAGGGCAACATATTTGGGACCAGATCCTCTACTTGGCTAAAACTAAAGGGATACTACATCTACCTGAAGGCCCTCATTTCTATTTTTTTCCAGATCTCAGTTATGCCACGAGGCAACGCAGGAAGGCGTTTGATGCTGTCCATGGTGAGCTTAAATCCCTGGGAATAAACCACTCTGAACTACCTCCCTGCAAAGCTACAGGTCTCCTATGCAGGTAAAACTTTCATTTTCATTGACCCGTTTGAAGTGGGCAAACGGCTCCTCAAAATCAAAGCCGATTTTACCCAGAAAGAGATGGACCCTGAGGAACTTACTGACACTTGAAAAGTTGACTCTGTCCTGTTCTACACATAATCGGGGTTCAATCCCCCTGGTCCAATTCCACCATATCTTTACAGGGTTTTATTTAACTCCAAAAATTGATTAGCGTTTTGCTCATAAAAGTGCTAAAACACTGTGAAAATGCATAGCACTTGCCTCACTGTGTTTAACAAACATAAGACTTCTAGAAAACCTATATAAAAACTTTCTATACAGTTAGCATTGTCCCAAGAAAAAAACTGCTAATCAATTATTTAAAACCCTGCTTTAAAGTTTTGTTCTGAGCATTACTGAAATGCCAGAGTTTGTAATGCTTGTGCAACTATTATTTTATTGTTTGTCTGTACTGCCTTTCTTTAAGTTGGAGTGTTTGCTTAATGGTAGTAACCCTTATTGTGGTACTTGTCACATTATCAATGTTTACATGGACTTTATGAGAGTCAATTTTAGACTTAGTGGGTCTGGCACCCCGGGACTTTTCGTTTAAATTTAAGGTACATAGTCCATGGTCATGGCTGAGAAAGCAGTTGATGCATATGCTGTATAAAAGTTATTATAACTGAACTTCCCCTCCCATGATGTAACAAAGGAAGATAAGAAACTTGTTCCTGTATACTCGCTATGCCTATATCTATTTCTATGCCTTGGAACCAATAAAGATTACTTGTCAGTGTCTGATAAAATGAATAAAAATAAAGTATTTAAAAAAAAAAAAAAAAAAAAAAAAAGGAAAGCATCGGGTTCCTGCTAAAATAGCTCTACCTCACATGCCAGGAATCAAGCATCCCTATAGAGGAGTCCTGTAAATGCCAGTCACTGCATTTTCATTGCGAGGAACAAATTTACAAATATAGTTCATTAATAATAGGTAATGTGATTGCTCAGATTACAGCTAATTTCTAAGTAGCTAATACTCAGCCTCGCACCCTGAGTCTGACTGGGATCCTTGCATTATTACTTGTCTCACTAGGCTACTCCAACTGAATCTCTGCGTATAACCTGTTTTTTGTCGTCCCCTCTCTCAGTTAATTTAGCCAAATAACAGCAGATTAGACAGGGAACCTCAATCCCAAAGGTAGTGAGCTGTGCTTGACTAACATATCTAGACTGGAGGCTGAACCTGCTCTAAAACCCTCAGCTGACGCTGCCTTACACACCTACAATTGCTGAGATAGAGGCCAGTTCCAGGTTCCTTGACCCACTAGGATATGCTCCCGTGACCCATGCGGGTGGCCCTAAAAAGCTTTAAGATGAACCCTGGGAATTGGAATAAGGGGATCCTCTTGGCTACAATCTATATTTTGGCCCAACTTGGGACAGACTGGCTCATTAGCAGTGCCAACTGCCCCCCTCATGCCCGGGGGGGGGTTGGGAATCCATACAGCATGCCACTACAGATGCCCCTCTACCAGAAGCAATATCCTTCTCTTGGTGGTGATGAATTCTCAGGAAAGGGATCCTCTATCGATCCCTTCTCCTTACCTGGAGATCAACCCTATTTCCGCTATATTGGTTATACCTCCTTAACCTCACTCTTCGGGCGCTTGCAGCGCTGATGCTACTGGCAGGAGACATCCAGCTCAACCCAGAGCCCTGGGGCACCTAATGTCTCTATTTCTTCCCCATCAGATAAGGCCTGGGATGCTGCCAAGGGCCTGAGGTTGGTTCACATGAACATCTGCAGCCTGAGACCAAAGATCCACAAAGTCCAAGCATGGCTAGCTGTCTACAAACCAGACATACTAGCAGTCTCGGAGACCTGGTTAAAGCCCCACATTCTGGACCATGAGGTAGCTGCCTCTGGATATGCCTTCTACAGAAAGGACAGACCCTCGAGAAGAGGGGGTGGGGTTCTGATATATGTAAGGGACACAATTACATCCTCCCTCGTTAGTACGCCACAAGGCCAGACCCCGGACATAGAAGCAATCCTCATACGGCTCACTCTAGAAGGGGCTAAGCACCTCACAATAGGCTGCTCTTATAGCCCCCCTAATAATGCGCTCGGTTCTCTGGATGCCCTCCTGAAGAACCCAGCAGTAGAATCTGCTTCAGAGGTCATCCTACTGGGTGACTTCAACCTAAACTGGGCCCTTGAGGCGAAATCTGCCATTAATGATATACTAAACGACTCCCACCTCACCCAAGTCATCTCCCTACCGACCAGAATGAACCATGCTACAGGAAGGCATACCATAATCGACTGGGTCCTGGCTTCTACCCCCAACAATGTAAAAATGGCAGGGACCTTGGCCGATGCATTGAGTGACCACTCGCCTGTATTCGCCATCTGGAAGAACTGTGCGAACAAAGTCCCGCCCAGGATTATTACCTCTAGGGACTACTCTAACTTCCTCCTGACCAATTCATTCGGTACTTAAATGGTATCGACTGGAGCAAAATAAGACACCTTCCTAGTCTGGAGGATGCCGTTAAATTTTTCCAGACATCCCTCACCAGAATTACTGACCTTTTAGCTCCTTTGAAAACCCACAGAGTAAAGGGAAGTTGCTATAAGTGGATCTTGCCTCCTCAAAGCCCTGATGTCCACCCGGGACAAGGCCTGGAAAGTACAGGAAATCAAAGCTACCGGGGACTTAGCTGGCTACAGGGCCCTTAGAAACCAATGTAAAAAGGCCATTAAGCTAGCTAAAAAAGCCTATATCACTAACCTTCAAAAAACTAACCTAGGCAATCCTAGGCTTTTCTGGACGCACATTAATGAACTCCTCAAAGGGAGCATTAAAACTACACCGAGCCCAATCTTGGCTAATGGGCAACTAATTTATGAGGGATCTCTCATTGCTGAGACCCTAAACAGATACTTCACGAACCTGGATGCATACAAGCGGGGGACCCCCTGACAGGAGGAGTGAGCCGGTTGCACAACAGCCCCTGGACCTTGACCGCCCTTTGTTTCACCTGAGGCTGGTCAGGGAAAAGGAGGTTTTTACCACCCTTAAATCCCTACACTCGAGAGGATCTGGGGGCGCTGACGGGATCCAAACCAGAATCCTAAAGGAGGGAGCCCCAGCTTTAGCTAAACCCTTAACCTGGCTGATCAACCGGTCCATAATGGAGGGGTCTGTACCCGAGCTTTGGAAACAGGCTCTAGTGATTCCCATACACAAGGGAGGATCAGCAGAGCCCATCGAGAACTACAGGCCTATCTCCTTGCTGTGTTCCATAGCAAAAGTACAGGAGAAGCTAGTCTACTCCCAACTCCGGGATTACCTAGAAATCCACCGGGCAATCTCACCATCACAGCACGGGTTCAGGGCCAAGCATGGGATGGATACTGCGCTAACTAAATTCTCAGCTAAAGTACTGAGCAATAATGACGGAGGGGTCAGCACAGGGGCGGTCTTCATTGACCTATCTAAAGCTTCGACCTGGTAAACCACAACCTCCTTCTACAAAAATGCGCCTCTGGCCTTTACACCCACTCACTGGGATGGTTCAAGAGTTATCTCTGGACGACCCAGAGGGTTAAGGGAGGATAAAGTCTCTAAGCTAGCCCCACTCAAAGAAGGGGTACCCCAAGGGTCAATCCTCGGCCCCCTTCTCTTTACACTATTCATTAACGATCTGCATAAACACTGTGGGAGTAGCAGCGCCATTCAGTACGCGGATGATGCAGTCATTTATAGAGCTTCCCCTAACTTACCTGAGTTGCAGACAGCCCTCCAAGAAGACATCCATCAGATGGAGGACTGGCTCACTCTGAACAAAATGGTTCTAAACACTAACAAAACGAAGGTAATGCTCTTTGGCCCTAGATCCCTGGGAACAGAGAGGTCACATCACCTTCAACTCCAGTCCAGAGGGGGTGAAAAACTTGAGGTGGTCACCTCTACCAAATACCTTGGCCTTACCCTGGACCAAGGCTTCACACTAAAGAGTCATGTAGCTCAAATCACCAAAGCCATCCATGGGAAACTTGGCATCCTTTATAGACTAAAGGACCAGGTCATCCCGAGGCTAGGTAGCCATTGCCACTAGTGTACTCCTCCCAAAGCTCACATACGCGGCCCCGATCCTCCAGGGCGTGGCCGCGATGGAGTTAGGCAGGCTGCAGACCTTGTACAATAAGATAGTCCGCTTTGCCACCTTGTCTCACCCGAGGACTCACCACTGTGTGGCCCAATCCAGGCTCAGGTGGCCGTCTCTGGATGCTCGCCTCTCCTACCCAACCCTCTGCCTTACATACAAGCTGCTGGGTCCCTTACTCTCCCCAGCCTGGATGGGCTCGTCAGGTGAAACCCACTCCACGGTGCCTGCGCTCATCAGGCCAAACTCTCTCGGGTTCCCAAGATTAGGACTAGGCGGGTCTAGGTCTCTGCGTGCCGCCCCTTCCACACTGGGACAACCTCCCTTGGAGAGTACGGGAGGCTGAGATAGTTACCAGCCTCGGACTAAGCTTAGGGACACCTGCTCAATAGGAGCATATGTCTATGCCACAGTACCCACCACGCACAGCCACCTGGGTAGTTCAATTGACCCTCCCAACCTCCATTTCTGGCAGTATAACTGTCCTCCCCTTACAGATGGGGTGCACTTTATGTCCCAAATTTATCCCCTTCCATCTGCCCACACAGCAGCTAACCCTAGGTCTTTAGCTGCTGCTCACTATTTCAGAGCACTTTGTATCTAATCAACAACTTGTGATGCTTAATGTTTAATGGTCTCATTGGTGTAACCTCTATGTCATTACAGCCTCGTATGTCTTCCACTACCTGCTGCCCGTAAACATATGTATTCATACTGATAAAAACTCTCCATTCTCCTGACTGTACTGATCTGTTACCTGTATGTTGTTGTTTCACCCGGGTCGCCCCTGAAAAAGGGACCTCTTGGGGCCCAGCGGGCCTACCCGGTCATCAAAATTCAATAAATAAATATGCATGACAAAGTTTTATTCTAGTGCTAGGTGTCAGCTCAACAGCTTATTCAAACTTAGCGTTGCAAAACTCCTTGTTACGCTCTCTAGTTCTCCTTCCCTGAGGCAGATACTCTGCACAGCTTGGTGCACGGATATCCAGGGATTTGTTACTACCCACAGCTTTGATTCCTGACCCAAACAGCAGTGTTCTGCAGATGCAGGTCTCTTGACTGTACAGTAGCTTTCTATAGAACCTTCAGCCACCAGGTCAGCAACACTTTCTTAACAAGACTTGAGCATATGTAGAAAACAAAAATGTTACACTCCGCAAAGGAAGCAGTCTGACACCAACAGTAAAACTATAAAGGGATTAGTTTTCCCTTTTAATAATACTATTGATACTTCACTTAAATGCTATCTTATAAGCAGTGTTAATTTACAGCAGAATACTCTGCATGCAAATTGTTCTGAGAAAAGATATGCTAGTCCATCAGTTTCAACAGTTCTGATCTTGGTGGTGTTAAGATAACCAATTACTCAGTATATTGTCTATATTGTCTGTCTGTCTGTCTTTTCCCTTTGCTCTTCAATATTAGGTGAATCTGCACAGACTCGGTAGGCTTGTCCTCTAGAGATCATCTGCTTCTGCTGCTTAATCCTCTGAAGTCACTTTTGCTGCACAGGTGACATGTCATTGCACACTTTCCAGGATGCTGTAGCGTACACATGCTGGTGACAGATTCTGAAAGCAGAAAAAGTACATATCGCACCTCCCATGCCACCTGGCTGCCTGCTGAGAACCAGCTCTACCCCTTTACTCCGCCCTTCATCCCAGGCCAATATCCCTTTCTCCACCAGGGTGGCAAAGGGGAGACCCCCGAACAGGATGCACCAGAGCTTCACAAATGAAGGGCCACCATGATAGCCTTGAGGTGAATTGTGGCAGTCAAGAATGAGTCCAGCAGACAGCAAAGGCATGAAGGAGACCGAAGGAGTGCGGTACTGAGAAGTGAAGGGAAAAGAGATTAGACAAAAATGTAGAACTGCAGTTGTATTTAGCAAGATAACCTTTAAACAGAATTTTTATTTATAAAAATTGAACAGAAGTGACAAGCCTCATTTACCCTTTGCTCTGCATACTCTATTTTCTGGTGAGTTTACATTTATGCTTTTACTGTATTACTATTCTGTGACGGCGCCACTATGTGTGCAGCCTTTGTTAATTGTCTCATTTGACATGCAATCTGTAAGGTTACTGTTATGCTTTAATGACTTTCTGATAATGCCACTGCGTGTGCAGCCTATGATAATTATGTGATCGTCTTACAGTCTGTTACCTTATTTGTTAATACCTCAGTACACAAACTTTTATGTGGAACCTTAAAAAATAAATAAAAAGGAATACATTTTATTTATTTAGAATTCTGCAAAACGGAATAACCACATTAAGGTGCAATGCCTATCAGCAAATGGGGGGAGGGGAGACTTGTAGTGTGCCACTGTTCATACTTAACCAGTATGGACAGTGGTCTCATCACCGCTGCCATTTTCACTGACCTTGCCAAGGCATCTGACAGTCTCTCACCCCATCCTACTATCCAAACTCTTCAGTTGGGCTCTCTCCCTCAGCTGTTAATTGGATTAGCTCCTAACTGCTCGGCAGAACCCAGTCAGTTAGGATAACTGACTGTATCCCTTCCCCTCCCCACCCCATCCAGACAGGTGTCCCATGGGGCTCTGTTCTGGGTCTCCTACTTCCCCATTTTTCTTAATGACCTCCCCTCTGTCTGCTCCTCTACTAGCATCCACATGTATGCAGACAACACTGTTCTGTATACATCTGGCTCATGCCTGTCTAGTGTCACTACCACGCTTCAGCTGGACTTTGACAATGCCCAGCACTGGCTAGTTTCACATCAACTATTCAATGCCAAACAGACAATCTCCATGACCTTTGATACAAGTTAGAGATTGTCCCACATCCCCTCCCTGCCTTCTTTCCATGCCTTTGGTGGAACTAAACTGGAGGATTCTTCCTCTGCTAAGGTATCTTGGTGTCTGGCTTGACAGGCACCTTGACTTTTCTGTACACATGGATGCATTTGCCAAAAAACTCCACCCCAAGCTTGGTGCCCTCTACTGTAACCGCAGCTACATCCTGCTGCATGCCCGCTGCACTGCGGCACAGAAAATGATCTTCCCAGTGTTTGACTACGGTGACCGTCTGTAGTGCCACCCCCAAAACCTCACTTGCCAGACTGGACACCATCTACAACTCCTTCTGCCACTCTTCACTTGATGCTCCTCCTCTCTCGCATCACTGTGACCTCTATAACTCTCTCTCTCTCCCCTAAGGATAGGAGACACTCCCACTGTATCTCCTTCACTGCTAAATACTGGTTTGGTTCCCTCCCTTCCTATCTCTTCTTATTCTCGCCACCCCCCCCCCCCATTCTCTCTGTAGTCATGACCACCACTCTTTAACTATTCCCAGAAGATCCACTTCCAAAGGGCAACCTGCATTTTCCTACCACCTGCCTAAATTGTGGAACTCCATCCCCTTGCCCTTTCATCATGCCCCCCTCATCCTCTGCTCTCTCCTTTGCAAACTCCGTCCCCACAGCTGCACTTGCAACTAACTCACCTATCCTATCTAATTTATCCCTTCTAAATCCTACCCTGCATCTTCTGCCCTCTCTATGAGAAACCTAAATTCTATGTTCATTTTTCAGCTATATCACACTCTTCTCTCCATTTTATGCTTATACCTATTTCATATCTCTGTACACAGGTCACCAATCACTGTTCCGCTTCTACAACTATGGAATGTTGTATAGAGAATAATGGATAGGTAAGTGTGTGTTATGGATTTTTTTCACACATCCGAGGTGTGTGATAAAAATCCATAACATCAAACTTATCTATCCTTTATTTTTTTTAAATTGCTGTTGTGGAGGTTTAAATAATTTCTAGCAGCTTGAAAGAAAGACATTTTTTAGCTAGAGTGGTTTTATTTTTGAAGAAATTGAACTGTATGTGAATAAAACAGTTGAAAATACTGCAGTTGAAATACTTTTTGTGAAACAATGGAATGCAACAGTTTTAAAAGTCTTTTCTGTGGGGCATGTCATATCAACTGTATTTCAGGTTATTATGAAGTGTCATATTGTGACAGGGTGCTCCCTGTCATGAGTAGGGGCTCTGATATTCCTACCCCCCCCCCCCCATTTAGATCTGCAGTGTACTGGTAGGCTTTGGGAAGAAGGTACAAGAGTGCATATGCAGGACTGTCCATAGCAAAGGGACATTTCCTATTTGAGCACCACTGCTTGAACCCCCACCCCGTCCCCTACTGAGTTAAAAGAATCCTGGTCACTGGCTTTTAGTTGTAAAAAATAGCCAGCTTGCTGCAGGAAAGCAAATCATGCCCAGCTAACGGGTGCGTTAAAATCCTGAGTAAAGAAACTACCACTGGGAACATAGCAGCATGTATGTTTAATTGCACTGTTGTATGCCCTCCGTAGAGTTCCCAGATTTGGAGAAAATGAGAGATGTCTAGAGAGAGAGAGAGTCTTGTAAAATAAAGCAAGAGCACGCTTGCTCCACCTTGCTTTCTCTCTCTCTCAAGTAAACTGCTGAGAGGCGTTTTTTTTTTTCCTAGCTGCCGTTCCAGCTTTGGTCCTTGCAGTTCAATCGTGGAGTGCATAACATTTTTATTGTAAGAAAAGTGCCCCTTTCTGGTAGACATACTCTGTGGGATTTAAATAAATATATGTATATATTTTGAAAGAGAGAGAGTCACTTGGTTAATTTGCAGCAGCACACTGTGCTTTGCTTGCTCTCTCCCCCTGAGATATTAACAAATTAAAAGTAAAAGTGCTTGGTAACAGTTTGATTACCAGAAAGCCTGATAACTGTATAAAATGCTGTCATGTTGCATAATGTACATGACAGAATTTAACAGTGCAGAAACGCCTGTTTTTGTCTTTTATGATTGACAAGGGTTTTATGTTGAATTAAGCCCTCTGTTAAAACTGTTGCAGGGCGCGACTTTAAATGTTTTGAATAAGCCCCGTTTTGTATGCTGTACCCTGTGGACTTGCTGCGACCTGCAAGAATAAAATGAAAAACATGTTGAGAGCCTCTTGGTTCTTTCTCCTATCCCTCATTTTGTTTTCTGGCAGGAGCTCATGAAAAGTTGCAGCTTTTCCTTGTAATTATGCCACTGAGCTCCGGCATGACTATGCGAACGCAAGCACCGGTGATTTCATACCCACTCGAACGTGCGCACATTCATGAAGGTATTTAACCTTCTAAGTCTGCCCCGAATGAAGTTTCTGTTTTAAAAGTCCATTTTCCCCAAGTCCACTTCGCCTCTGGAATTGAACTGGAGCATTATTGGGCTGTTTTTAGGTTCTTTATGTAACGAGGGATTTTCTGCTTTCTTCAGCATGTCAGAGCCGTGGATTTCTTCCTCCTTCTGCTGCGGTGTTTTGCTAAGAGCCAGCTGGCCACTGTCTGTATTCTTTTATGTCACTGTTAGAAGGGGTGGTGCTTCCTGAGGCTAGAAACAATGTGTAATATCCCTAAAAAAGAGTGTAACCCACTTTAATGAGTGTATATATGCTATTATATTGGTTTAAAAGCATATTGCTACCATAAATAAAATAAACTCATGGAAATAAAGAAATAAAGTTTAAAGTAAGGCACGGGTTGGAGTTAGGTAAATCACCCGACTCCTGTATTGTATATAAACTGAGCACCTAGAATAGGTAGAGAGAGAGGGTGTCAGTCTAGAGCAGACAGTGCGAGGTGTAAGACCTCTATTACACGAGTGTGTTCCAAGTTAATGAAGCCGTATGTGTGCCATTGGGCACAACAGTGATTTTTTGTGCGTTAATCCTGCCGCACTAATACTTCCTTCATTTCTGTAAAACTGACTGATCATTTTATGCAAGAAAATAAAATGACAAGTGCCTTGCCGGCGCTTTTTATGCACTGATTTTCATGTCTGCCTGAAATTTGTTTTCCTGAACAACAACCCCGCTACACATATAAACCAGATTTCGTGTTACTATTGCCTTTGTAGCATAATAACCCGAAATACAGTTGATATGCATTTTTAACAAAACAGTAATCCGGTTGATATTTATGGTCTCCAGTAACTATACTGCAGTAATTGTTCTACCAGACTATATGTATATATTTACTGCGGCATTTCCCCCATTCCTCCTCCTCCGATTGCTGTAATGTTGTAATTGTTTTACGTGTGTGTGTGTGTGTGTGTGTGTGTGTATATACACACACACATACTATATATATATATATATATATGCTTACACACACACACACACACATACATATACACACACATACTGTATTTACCTGTATGTATATTTATTGCTATATTCCCCCCTTTCCCCAGGTTGCACCTGGAAATGAACCTCGGCTCAGTGTGCCCTCCTGATGAAACATTTTTTTAATAAATAAATTAAAAAAAAGAAATTAAGATTTGAAGGTCAACAAAAAAGACACTCAAAAGTACGGGGTCAAGTACATGTAACAGGTCACAAGACAATCCAAGGCCTGTACCTATGATATCAATTTTGCCATACAATGGCTCTGTGACTGTATCTAAATTGGAGAGGTACTAAGTACTATAAATGCATACATGTGTGTGTGTTTGTATACACACACACACCTAAGTAATATGACATGGCATGCAACAAAATATTTTAAAGCAGGCCCTAGGGGCATGATAAGGCATGAGGTCAAAGGTCAAGTGTCCTTACACCACTGGGAAGTGCATGAAAATCTTCTGTATCACAGTTATAAAACGGCTCATTGCAGTCACAGAAACACAGAATTTGACGGCAGATAAGGACCGCTTGGCCCGCTCAGTCTGCCCATTTTTCCCCTATCTACATTATCAAAGCAGAACCTACACGATCTACACAGCTCTTTCCCTGTCCCCCTTTCTTTCCACTACAGTTCCCTTGTGCCTATCCCCATGCATTCTTTTTCAATACATATTTTTATGCCCCGTATTTTTGCCCATTTTTTCGCCCGTCCCCGTTCTCGACCGCACATGTGGAGGCATGCGCATGCCGTGGCTCGAGATGCCCTCTCATGACTTGTCGCTCCCTCCCATGCTAGCCACTGGACCTCCAACCGGTGGCAGCGGAACTACAGGCAGTGACAACCACCCATAGAGAGAGAGGAGAGCTGCCCAACGGCTGCTAAATCTTGCTCTCACCCTCCCCTCCTGCTGGCTTCCCGACGACCAGTGTCCGTATCCGAATCCAGATTGCCTGTGTGACAAGAGGCAAGTCGTCCAGCGTCTCAGTTCTCTGCGTTACAGGGCTAGCCTTATCCCATGCATTCTTGAACCCCACCAGTTTTCACCCTCACCACCTCCGCTGGAAGGCTGTTCCAGGTATCCACCACTCTTTCTGTGAAGAAATACTTCCTCACAAGTCTCCTGAATCTACCCCTCCAGCTTCAAAGCATGTCCCTTTGTTCCTCAGCACCTTTTTTTCTATTAACAAAAAAAAAAATTGAGGTATTTAATAGTCTATTACATTTCTTCCATCTTCCAGGGTGTACATATTGAGGTCCTTTAGTCTCTCCTCACAGGGCTTTTGATGCAGACCCTTCACTATTTCAGCTGCCCTCCTCTGGATAGCCTCCACTCTGTCTATATCATTCCACATATGTGGTCTCCAGAACTGGACACAGAACTCTCTGTGGGGTCCTACCACCGATCTATGGAGAGCCAACACCACCTTCCTCTTTCTGCTGATGATACCCCTCCCTATGCACCACAGCATGCCTCTAGCCCTCCTTACTACCCTGTTGCACTGCCTGGCCACCTTCAGGTCATCAGATATGATTGCTTCTAGGTCTTTTTTCTGCTTGGTTGTTGTCAACACCACTCCACCCATTTTTTTACTCTGCCCCTACAGGAAAGAAAAAGAAAATGTTGCCAGCCCGACAGGACAGTGGCAGCGCTATTGCTCGGGACACTGACAACCCGAGCTCAGGAACGAGCCTGGGTTGTCCAGGGCAGCCAGTGGGAGGAGGATCGAGTGTCAGAGAGGATGCTCTCCACCTCTAGGGAGGGAGGGCACCATCCTCCACCGCAGTAATGCTATCTGGGTGACCACAGGTGTCAGTGCAGCTGGAAGGTCGAGGACAGGGTGGGGACATCCCCAACATAGGTGGGCAGATATATGCAGGGTTTGCCTTGACGTCCACAAAGGCGACGTCCCTAGAGGATGGAAGAACAAGGAAAAATTACCCCAGCACCTCCACAATAATGGCCGTAGTACATCCCGGTCTCTGACTCCCCAGCGCATGACACCACCGACATAACTCAGAAGTTCAGGGGTAAATTGCCCTCCACCTTGACCCTACCTAGGGGTATAGCCAATGTTCCATGGAGGTAAGTGACCATGGTTAGGGAGGCTGAGGGATGGGAGGTGGCTGACAGGTCCTGAGAACACAGGAGGGTCTGGAAAGAAGGAAGTATAAAAAGAAAAGATTACTCACCTGTAACTGTAGTTCTAGGAGTGGTATATGATTCACATGCACTCTTGGTAGTTCCACTGGAATCCTGTTATTGGCTGGAATGTCTAAGTTGAGCTCCCCTGACCACCCGAGTGGTATATCCCACGTCTCTACCCCCTGACGTGAGATCTCGCACGCTGGAAACAGGATCAGATGCTGCTTGCCAAGGGAGGCCAGGTGTGTCATGTGGATGTGAACCATATACTACTCCTAGCACTAACATGATTGACATGGACTCAGAGATAAGTCAGAGCAGCCCACCGGAGGACACCAGCCCGTGGTTAGTGGAAGGCTCTTTGACCGAGCCATGGTCGAAGAGCTGACTCCCTGAGGAGGCAATGAACTCAAGATATATCATCCGATGACTCCTTGAAGATGGCCGTCAGTCGTCGTTCGCCATGGACCTCCAAGGATTACCTGGGGTAATCTGAACCAACACTCTGAATAGCAATTCAGTGGCCGGATGGCTGGCCTCCCTGTTCAGAGCCCCAACTGGCGACTGTCAGGATGGTAGCTCCATCCTAATCGGCAGAGAAGCAGATGTGAGGTGCAATTGTTGAACTGGGACCGGCAAGGCAACCACTGGTGGCTGCCAGGGAACAGAGGTCCTTGGGCAGAATCCTGCCCTGCCTCATGATGACCTACTGCAAGCAGAGGAACTCCTCATAGCTCCAGCACATCTTATACCACTGCGTCTCCTCACCTGAGGAAGAGGAGGTCAAGGAGGATGAATGGCGGCGCCTCCTGGTCCAGTGGGTTAAACAGTGTGAACACCTCAACTGCAGCCTCAACCACCCGGGTGACTGTGAGATGGGTCCTTCTTTGGCTGACTGTAGATGATGCGCCTACCAATGCTGAGTAACAGACAAAGACCCGACCCTGGGTGAGGTCCCTGGAAGTAGAACCAGGGTCACCGATCAGTCCAAGTCCTCCTGAATGAGGACCAGGAGCACAGAGGTCTGTGAGGTCAGCTCCTTGGCTGTCCAAAAACTGGTTGACTGCATAGAGAAAAATCTTGATGGCCTGGCCGACCATAGCTAAGGTCGTCTGGCTTGACAGTGGAGCTGTAGAGACTTCGACTTGCCCAACCTGCCTCTCATCCGAGAGGTGCGCAACAGCTATTGAGTGTTCGGTGAGTCAAGGGATCGGGAGGACCGTAATCGCCCTCCTCATCTTATGACTTGCGCTGGTGGTGCTTAGATTTAGAAGCATGGAAGGCAGGGTTCTTGCCCAAGGTCTGGCGGGACCGGCACATGTCATGGATCCGGTCCATGAAAGACTTCTGAAGGAGGCCATGGGCGGAAACAGCACCAAGACCAAGGAGGTGTCCGCTGCAGCAGCTGCCACTTCAGCCTCAAGGGCCACATGCTGTGCAGCAGAACCAGCTGCAGCCAAGGTCTTTTTGCAGCCCTTAAGGCAATCCTTCAAATCCCTTTCTGAAGGTCGACCCAGCGAAAACTGGAGTTTCCTGTCGTGCGGCTCGGGAAGAGTGGATAACCACAGGCTGCACCCAGCCACACAGTGCTTTCCACCCAGGCAGTACACGCACGTCATGTGGCTCACTGACCGACATCTTCCGGCGACACTGAACACAGAATTTGAATCTTTGTTTCTTGTGTTCCATTGTTAGTTAGGAGATGAAGTAAAAAGAACCACAAAACCAGAAACAATTAACACTGAAGGAAAGGTTCACCTACAACACAGGAAAAACCCTAAACGGAGTGAAGAGGAGGTGATCTGTTCTTACAGTGAAAGAAAGAGCTGACGTCATGGGGCAGAGTAAGGGGATGTACTGCCTAGGTGGTAAGAGGAGCTTAGGCTAAAGATGTTCCAGCCAACATTAACATTCCAGTAGAACTGCCAGAGTGTGGATACATGAACCATATCCACATCCCCGGAAAAAAGAAACATACGTTGTTTGAACAATAAGTTACACACAGAACCCACCCCCCACCCAGACAGGATTGCTTACTATACAAGGTACTTTGGTGAATCAGGGCAAAGTTGAACTCTTAGATGGTAGCTGCTTGCAGTCCCAAACCTGCCTGTCTCTTTCAGACTCTGACAGATCTTAATGCCCTCCAGGCTAGCTGCCCCCCCCCACCCATGACATGTCATCCAGTATGTCACTCTGAAATCATAGATTCGACATTCTTTGTGTCTTGTAAACTGGGTCCACAGGTAACACACACAAAAGAAAAAAAATACTTTCTACACACTCCATAAATTGTCCAGGGGTCCTACTGTAATACAAAACAGCATGGATAGTAAATTGTTCTCAGAGCCAGTTGGTCTGTCTTCTAATAAAAATCCTTTTTTTCAAGAATGTCGACTTTGTCCCTTTAGCGGCTGAATTTTAACGGATACCCATGGAGAAAGAATTGGAAAAAAAACCCCACAGTGACAGGTATAAATAGCAAATTGTTACTCCCGGAAAGAAAAAAAAATCTTTTAGCCCCCACTAAATGATGTTGGTTCTTCATGTGAGCCAGCTGGCTCCCACTGCTGTGCACTCCGGTCTTTCTCTGGGTGAACTCCATATTAGTTTCTCCAAGCATCACCCCAACTTAAGAAAACAAACAAAAAGGCCAATAGCTGTCTGGACAGGCCATCTGTGTTGCCAAGCTGCAACCCGCTGTGGTGCCTAAAGTCCAGATTACACGACTACTGCAATATGTCCCACCTTAGTAATTTTGAGTTCTGGCTGCTGGTCCCATGCAGCCACGTAAGGGGGTTGTGATAAGTAACCAGGGTGAACTCCCTTCCATAATGATAACGCTGCAGCTTCTGCAAAGCCCAGGCAATACCTAGACACTCCTTCTCTATGGTGGTGTAGGCCTCCTTTCCAGAGTGCATAACCTGACTCAAAACCATGCCTAGCCCATGATCAGATGCATCTATGTGCATAATAAACCCAAGAGAATAGTCTGGGCTGGCAAACACAATGTCTCCTTCAGCTGGCAGAACGCAGTATTGAAGCTTTCGATCTACTAAACTGAACCTTTTCCGTCACTGTCTTCCTGGCAAGATTGGACAGGGGTTTGGCCATGCTGCTGAAATTCGGCACAAAACTTACAGTAATGCCATGTCATCCCTAGGAAGGCATGTACTTTCCTCTTGGTCGTGGGCATGGCCCATCCCTGGATGGCCTAAAAGTTTACTGGCTCAGGCTGGATGTACACATTCCCCACCCTGTGCCCAAGGTAGGACACTTCTCCACCATGACTGTCAGCCCAGCGGCCTGCAGTCAGAAAAACACCTCAGTCACATGCCTGACATGATCCTCACAAGCCTGGCTACAGATGGCAATGTGATCCATGTATGCCAGAATGAAGTCTCCTGTCCAATTCAGAATGCGATTCACAAGCCACTGAAATGGCTGGTGCATTCTTCATCCCGAATGGCATTACCCTGAACTTGAACAATCCAAACGGGGTGACGAAAGACATCCTCTCTCTGGGTTTGGGGGTCGGGATAACTGTCAACAGCCTTTTATCATGTCTATGGTTGACAGGTAAAGGGCTTTCCCTAACCTCTCTAGGACTTTCTCTCTTTCTGAGCACAGAGTATGCGTCTGACACTGTGCAGCTGCCGAGTCTGCGACTGTCGACAAAGAATCTCGTGGTCCCATCTTTTTTGGGAATTAGTACCACTGGAGAGGGCCAGGGACTACTGGACTCCCAGATCATCTAGACAGCCAGCATCTCCTTGATCTCCCCCTGTATGGCATATCTTATCTTACACCTTCTGGGACTCTGCAGGATGGCTGTCTCAGTGGCACATGGGACCCTGGGGTTTTCAAAGGGTCGCGCAGGGCTTGTGTTAAGCCCTGTGACACAATACTTTGAATCTGGCATTGCGTTAAATGCTTTTCCTGAAACTGCGTCTGATTTAGTAGGCTGGATGAGTTCCGACAGTTTACCTGATTTATAGCAGCTTGCACTAAATTTCTGGTGCTAGCACTGTAAAAAGAGTAGCTGGGACTGACGCAAGCTGGACCACAAAAAGCTGGTCTAACTTGTGGCAACTGCCACATATGACAGAAAATCCCATTAGATTGCCGCAACTTTGGTAACCCGGTTTCTCTGTGAACATTTCACCAAATATACGCTACACTCCACGCAGTTCGTCAGCTTGGTCTGATGCCAACCGCTCCAAGATGGTGACAGCATCCACTGAGGATTCTCCCCTAACCTCTCACAGGAGATCCAGAAGCAGGTCTTCTTGTGCCCCCTTCTCCAAATAGCTGCACACAGCCAGGACCCTCTTATTACTGTCATGGTAGGGTTTCACCACATCTACATGGTGAATTCTGCTGTTTGCGTCGCCTCCTGTCTGGTAGCTCCATGATATAATTAAACATTACAAAAGACAAGAACCCAAGAGCAAAGGCTATGTGGCAAGGGTTACCTTAGAAGGGTACTGGCCATACAGTCAAATTTCAAAGAAAAACACAATTGCACACATCTCAATAATGCAAAGTATCACGGGAAGCATATGCAAATCCCCATGAAGGAATCTGGACTGGCTCAACTTTAAGCAGAATTGCATGGTGCCAAAAGCCTCACAATGCAACCAGCAAAGGCCGAGAACAGCAGACAGACACGTATTCCATCCCTATTAGGGCTCATCAGTGTGCTGTATCTATCTCTCTGCACAGTGGGAGGGGCCAGCCTTCAGAAGGCCTTATTTGTTTGGGTCACGGGGAGCCCACAAAAAGGAAACATGGCACAAGACAAGAACTCCAGCATAAAGGCTCTGAGGCAAGGGCTACCCTGGAAGGGTACTGATCATACAGCCAAATTTCAAAGAAAAACACAACTCTCATAGCCCAATAATGCAAAGCATCATAGGAAGCATATGCAAATCCCCATAATTCCTTCATTCATAGCGTTGGCTACATGGGTTTATTCCCAGGATTCATAGCATTGGCTACATTGGTGTATTCACACAAATGGACGGGCTGTATCCATAAGTACTGGTGCTGGAAGTTTCCTTCAATAAGCTGGGAGGACATAGGCACAAATATTTGGGGCTGGATAGAAGAAGTAGCTTCCTACCAGCATTAAACAGAGCCGCTCTGGTCTTCCATCCTGCTCCAGTACTGGAAAAACTTGCCTGACCCTTCAGGTTAGGACAGGGAGAAAGTAAACTGGGGATGTCCTTCCCCATGGAATCTGGCCAGCAACAGGCTGGAAGAGGAAGTGTAAGTGAAGATGGGCTGTCTGTGGGAGTAGGTCCACCCGGACTCTGATCTTAGTGTACTAGTACCAGGATGGATGCAGTTTCCTTGGTGGCCATCCAACTGGCTGATCACCAAAGGAGACCCAAAAAAATCAGGGACAAACAGAATGGCAGATATATTAGGATGTTTGTAAACAGTGATGCAAACCAACGTGCATTCTGAGCAGATGTGCCTTAACATGGTTCCACTGCAGAGTCATCACTGCCAGATATTACCTTACAAATGCTCTAGTTAGAAATTAAGTAACCAACTACTGATGAAAATGCAAGCTATACCTGAAGTATACTGTACTTTTACTGCAAATGCTAACATTTCCACACCTTAAATTTTTAGCTTTTGCTTGCTGCTATGACTGATGAATCTGCACTTTGAAAGAAAATGGCTGAAGAATGTAATTACCTTTTTTTCTCTGTAGTTCTTGAACATTCTAATGCAATGCTCAATAATGAATAGCAGGTAAATGCCCCCAAGTGCCATAAGCCCTTTCCACATTGCATTGTGCTTTGTCAAGAGGCTTTCATCTTCTTCATGCCCATGGTCTGAGCCGTGACTGTGATCGTGCCCCCCTTGTGACTGTAAACAAACACACAAACAAAAAGTAACATTTTATTTTTAATTAAATTCCTGGGAATGCTCACACTGTGCTTCAGTTTTCAAATATAATAAAATACTAAAGTATAAAATAAAGCTTCTCCAAAATTCTTCTGCCTGAGGATATACACACACGCACACACAAAAAAAAAAAAAGATTGGCACAAAATGTTTGTCGCATGGCTAAGACGCAACACACACACAACAATCAACAGTAACAAAAACAGGTCAGCATGTATGACTAAAATACTGTGCACTGAAGCTTACAGGACCTATGCTATCTTATACCAAGATTCATACTAAGAAAATTAGCTATACAAAAGGCCGTAGCCCACATATGTATATCTCCAACCAAGCTGGTACATCATCCCACGTTTATAATAGGTGGCAATCAAGATTCTGTTTGAATTTAGTAAAGTTGGAAGATTCTACTATTGAACTGGGAAGTGTATTCCATAACGGGATAATCCTTTGGGTATAGTATGAATGCCTTTTATTGGTTCTGGGATATAAGAGTAAGTTGATATTTATGGCTTCTAAGATTACATTCCCGTTGACTATAAGACATTTCTAACTGTGTCAATATTTCACTATCAGTGGAAATTTTATGCATTGAGAGGAGATCCTCTCTTATTCTCCTTTGTTCCAGAGAGTACAGGCTTAATTCTTCCAACCTTACCTCATACCCTTTGTCATGCTGATTTGTGACAAGTTTGGTAACTCTCCTCTGCACCCCTTCCAATCTATTTATATCTCTCCTGAGGAAAGGACTCCACAAGGGGAGCAGTAATCAAGATGTGGTCTCACATAGGCCCTGTAGAGTGGCAAAATACATCCCCCATCTCGTGTAGTAAAACTCCTTTTGATACATCCTATAAGTCTGTTAGCCCAATTTAGGATGCGATCACAGTGGCTATGGAAAGATAAACCCAAGGTAATTATTGTGCCTAAATCATTTTGCTGCACTACTGGGGTTAAGGCTTGGCCATTTAGTGCGTGCTGGTTATGTTTGTTAGTAGTTCCCAGATGCATTATAACGCATTTACTACTATTAAATGACATATTTTATTTATTTTTATTTATTTATTGATTGATTGATTTTGGTAACTGGGTAGGCCCACTGAGCCCCGAAGGTCCCTTTTTCAGGGGCGACAGGGATTTAGTTACAGAGGTATATAGGTACAGTATTTGGTTACAGAGATGTATTGGTACAGCATTTAGTTACAGAGGAGTACAGGTACAACAAAGAAACAAGTACAGAGCAATTCAAGGAGAGTAAATACTTGGATAAAACAGTGCGGACAGTGTGCCAAAATTAGTTTACAGGGGATGACAATTACAGGGATATGCTTGGGTAGGAGTGTAGCAATCAGGCGGGAAGGTAATACTTTATACAGCAGTGCAAGTCTAGGCTAGTGAGGGACTGGCCTAAGGTTGGGTCCCTCATTGACAGGAGCAGACGCTAGCTTCTAGTAGGTAGGTGAGCCAGAAGTCCCTTGTGGAATTTTTCAAGGGAGGGGGCGTCCTGAAGGAGGGGAGGAAGCTTATTCCATAGGGCAGGGGCCGTGGTGGCAAAGGATTTACTGCCGGCAGTGGTCTGAACTCTGGGTTTAACTAGAAGGTTACGCCCAGTGGTTCGTAGAGTACGTGCTGAGTGCTTGGGAACCAGGAGACTGGCCAGGCTGACGGGGGGACTGCGGTGTAAGAGCTTGTATGCGTTGCACAACAGAGGGTACTGGAGTCGACCATCTAGAGAGGGCCATTGTAGAGCAGCAAGGGCTTCGCAGAGATGCAGTCTTTTGTGGGACTGACGCAAACCGAGCAACTTTGTTGTAGAGAACTTGTAGCCTATTCATCTCTTGTTTAGCCAATCCCTGAAGAATTGGGGCAGCAAAGGTCAGCGTTGGCAGGAGTAGGCTGTTGGCAATGGAGATTCTAGACTCGGGGATGAGCTGGTCATTCAGGCGGTACAGCAGGCCCAGTTTGCGGTGTATAGATTTGGTGTTACTTGGTCTAAGTGAGATTTGAGGGTAAACCCTTGATCCAGGGTTAGCCCCAGGTACTTGAGGGAACTCGCAACCTCGATGAGGCAGCCTGAGGGTGAAGTCAGAGGGAGCAAGGTACTACGGCCTGCGCCTAGGTTTCTCTGACCAAATAGAATTGCGTTAGTTTTTGTGGTGTTTAGAACTAGTTTATTCCCAGTAAGCCAGGACTCTAACTTGGCAAAGACAGCTTGGAGATGGGGTCCCAGGTCAGATGGGTTGCTCGGGGACCAATAGATAACAGCATCATCTGCGTATTGAACGACTGAGCTGCCACCACAGTGGGATTTAAGATCGTTGACGAATAGCGAGAAGAGGAGGGGGCCAAGGATGGAACCCTGAGGCACCTCCTCACTTAGGGGGAGTGGATCTGAGGTCGCAGTCATCCACCTGAACTGCTGGGAGCGACCAGATAGGTAGCAGGTGAACCAGGTAAGGGAATGTTGATCCAAGCTGAAGGAGGCCAGTTTGGATAGCAGGTGTTTGTGGTCCACTAGGTCGAAGGCTTTTGATAGATCGATAAAAACAGCTCCTGTGGGGAATCCTTTGTCCATGGCCCCTAGGATGTCAGTTGAGAATTTTATGAGGGCTGTATCAGTGCCATGGTTCTGCCTAAAGCCGTGTTGTTTCGAGACTAGTAACCGGTTAGCCTCAAGGTAGTCATGGAGTTGACTGTATACTAGTCTTTCTTAAATCTTGGCCAGGGCACAAAGCAGTGAGATTGGCCTGTAGTTACCGATGGATTCCCTGGGACCTCCTTTGGGGATAGGGATCACAATGGCTTGTTTCCAGGGATTGGGTACAGTACCTTCAAGCAGGGATCAGTTGATAAGCCATGTGAAGGGTAGGGCGATGGCAGGTGCCGCCGCCTTTAGTAATTTAGGGGAGACGCCATCTAGACCCCCAGAACCTTTGTCTCCGAGGGTCTTTAAGAGGGAGAGTACCTCCTTGACCGTTACTAATCGAAGGTGAAAGAGCGGCCGTGTTGGGCAAGGTGTCTCAGAGTAGGAGGGTTCCAAAGAGGCAGGTGTAAAGCTGGACTTGTGGTCATCAAGGTTGGTGAAGTAACTGTTGAAGGCAGCAGCAATTTCGTGACAGTCATTAGACATAAGGCCACTGACTTCAATAGGACCAGAGGAAGGGTTCTTGTTGCCCTTTATCAGGCCATTGATATTGGACCAGAATGACCGAGGGTTGGTCAGAATAGTTTGCCGGAGACGCTTGACATACTCTTTTTTTGCCATTTTAGAGGCGCGCTTGCACTCATTCCGTAGTTTTTTATAGGACACAATGTCTGCAGGCAACCTGGAGTATTTGTAACACTTCCATGCCTTATCCCGGTTTACCATCAGAGATTTGAGCTCTGTGATGATCCATCTATCGCAGCTTCCTTTAGTTCGGAGTTTCCTAAATGGGGCGAACAGGTTAGCTGCACAGCAGAAGGAGTTTTGGAAGAACTCCAAGGCTTCGTCTAGTGTTGGGAGCAGCCGTATCGGGGTCCAGTCAAGGTTGCCGAGGTACGCGTTGAAGGCGTCCTCTGAGAATTTGGAGTAGTCTCCGGTACAGACTATTCGAGGAGGGACCCTGGTGATTATTTACTGCCCAGTCCTCAAGTTTTTTCAAATCATTGGCAAGATTTAACCTGTCTTCCTTGGTTTTAACCTGGGCTGCTAGTTTAGTATCGTCCGCAAACTTGAAGGCGAAACTATTAATGTTGTTAGGTCTGATATAAAAATGGAAAACAATGTTGGGCCCAGTACTGACCGCCGAGGTACTCCACTACTAACCAGACATAATTCTAATGTGTATCCCCTAATGCATACCCTCTGAGTATGATTATTCAGCCACTCTTCCACCCAGTTTGTGATGGTATTGTTTATTCCTAGTGTTCTCATTTTATTTATTAGAGGCATAAAGCACTTAACCTTTGTTGTTTCACAGCTTGGCAGACTTACAGGAATGTCTGTGAATGAATAAAGGGGTATGCAAATGTACATCAATGAGGTTTGAAAACTGACCTTTTTTTAAAGGGGGGGGCAGATCATTTGAGTAATGAAAGAACTACTCAATTCAAATATTAACTGCTCTATCTGCCTTCTGGTACAACAGCTGGTCAAGTAAACTTTCCTTAGTTAAAAAAAAAAAAAAAAAAAAGTTCTGTGCTGTGCAGAAAAAAAAAATGTGATAGTGCTCATCAGTATAATACTGCAGTAGTGTCGTTACTACTGATCCACACAGACAAGATGAAGTCTTCAGGGACTGATGCATCATTGAGAAACTGCCACAAACCAGTGGATCCGTCACCAATATCAAGCCCTATTAAAAATGGAATGTTAACCGAGTAGCTCAGGTGATCTGCAGTCAATTCTACTGATGCATGAATGCCGAATAAAAGACTGGATAGTTAAAGCTTCCAAACTTGAGAATATTCTGGGGACTGCATACAACTAGTTGGACATCTCTATCCTGACCGGTCATCATCCTCTAAGCTTATTCAGGAGTAAAACAGTACAGTAATACTTTTTCTGAAATGCAAAGAACAAAAACTTTCATACAGCCTTCCTGTCAGTAATGGTCATTGATTTAGGTATGGCCATGTATTAGAAGTAAAGATGAAAAACACCAGTTTCTAAAGAAAGCATTGGTTCTATATTAACGTGTCCCTGTGTTAACTTCTTCAAAGTAAAAAAAAAATGTTTTATTCTGTTTAAGTGTTATTACTCAACCTACCATACAGCATAGCCTAAATTATTCACGATGAGATAAAGCCATTCTCACATAGTGCAAAAAGAACAGTTAGGTACTAACCAGAACAGTAGATGTTTGAGAGAATCTCCTCCCTCAGGCCACACCTTTAGAACTATAACCGTGTCAGCGCTCGGGCCCACACAGAAACTTTTGCTAGCCTGGGGCCGCCCACAACAACGTCATGTGTCAGTGTCTACATAAACATGAGCGGCCCCATCTCTCCAGAGTTCCCCGCCAGAGAATGTGCTTGGATGACTCTGTTCTTAAGGAAGGAGGAAACTATATATCAGCGCCTCTCAGGGCTTAAAATTCAAGGGGGGAATTGTGCAAAACCTTCCATTTTTGGCCCCTCCCCCATGCAGGACAATCCCGCTCATACACTCCCTTATAGCACAGTGATAAAATGGCAGCTATGGTGCTTTGCCACGGACTTCCTTTTTGTTTTTGTCTTTCTGGGTCAAGGCTGGGTCCCTTGACCCTTTGTAGCTGCCACAGTCCCTGGTGGTCTAGTGTGCGTGCCTCTGGTCCCTTCATTACTCTTGCGAGAGTGGCTCACATGCAGAGACTGGAGAGACATCACAGCATCAAACGGGAAATGCCATTTGGTGAGAAGACAAGGGACTCGCCAAGGAGAACCAATTCAGTAGATGGCAATGACTTAGTGTAGAACGGTCGGTCGGTAGCAACTTAGTGTAGGACAGTTGGGAGGCAGCAAGAGGGTCATCGATGATCCTGAAACTGGTTACCAACAACAAAAAATGTACAACAATGAACTTGTGCAGTATCGGAGTTAGGAAACGGAGACTAGGTGGCCAGCAGAGAACACTCGGTCAGTCAGTGGTCACTGAAAAGTGCCAAAAACAAAGAGGGGAAAAAAAACTCCTGATGCAGGAGGCACAGATATTTATGTGACATAGTGACTGAAGCAGCCAAATGAATTAAGACACAAAATACTGAGCTAAGAAAGGTCTGGTGAATAAAACAGGAAGGGGCCTTTGACATAACTTTACCCTCCATAACCTGGATATATCTTTGTTATATTAAAAAAAAAAGAGGAAAAAAAAAAAAACGTTTCTGAGTGAAGCAACTGGGTGGGAAGGTCTTGAGTCCCAAGACATGGGCATTTTATAAGCAAAAAGAAAACACACTTTTTTTGGAGCAACTGAGGGGTGGGAAGGTCCGCTGTTTACCTGGGTGCAGACAGTGACATGGCACACACATCCTTATTGACCGGGCTAAAAAGAAAGCAATCAAACATGCAAGAGGCCTCTGAGAAAGAACAAGCACCAGAAAAAAGGCTACATGATGAAGAAGTAGATGCACAAGACCCTCCACCAGAGCTCAAGCCACAAGACTTGACAGTTGATGAGCCAGACACAACAGATACTGCATCAACTGCAGTAGCTCCTCTAAAGAACAAGATAAATTCCAGCAAAGGTGGATTACCATATACAGCCGATTAATGTTTGACAGACAGTGGTCAGATGAGCTGTTCAGTTAGTAAGTCTTATGCATTCATTCCTTTTAAAAGTACTTGTTACAAGACATTGAACCTAATAAGACATGCTGGTAGCAGTGCTCACACTAAAGCGGTTAAAAAAATGGAGTGTGAATCAAATCAGTTGGCAATGGCAAAGGCAATAGATAAGGCTGCTGCACAGAGTAATGAGCAACTTAAAGGGCTTTTGAGAACTGCATATACCGTTACTAAAAATGAACTGCCTAACAATGTTTTGTCAAATATGTTCAGTTTCTGAAGGAAATGGAATGTCCATTCATGAAGACTTCTAAACAGATGGGGCTTATGGCACCTGCATAAATGTGGCTGGACCATTCAAACTACATGAGGCCATTGCACAGACCATGGCGGAAAACCTGGATGCTGCTGTGAAGAATAGCCCAGTGGTAAGCTTGACACTGGATCAGTCCACAGGCAACAGCAATAGCAAGAGACTCATAGTTTACATACGATACTTACACAACAATACCCTACATATTCACTTTTAATGCAATGCAGAAGTTAGTGATGGAAAGGCTGAGACTGTTTATGGGGCACTTTGTCAACTTCTGAAGGAAAAGGGCATTACTGGTTTATAAAAAAAAAAAAAAAAAGTTCCTGCTGTCTGTACTGATGAAGCATCAGTTATGACCAGTTGTCATCAAGGTGTAGTGCAAAAACTAAGAGCTGATTATAACCATGAATTGATGAGTGCACTGTACAGCCCATCAGTTGGCCTTGTGTGCCAGTGATGCAGCTCAGTCCATAGAACAAGTGGGGGGAAATAAACCACCAATGAGACTTGGGGTCCATTTTCACTTTCTTCAGCAGTTTTGCTATCAGAAGCAACCAGTTGCATGAACTGCAGAAACAGCTGGAAGAACCAGTTCTGAAATACAGTCAGCCTCATGCAGCTTTGTGGCTGTCCACTTATGGTGCAGTGTCTGTTGTATGTAGGACTCAAATCATTAGGAGATGTGTTAGAAAAAAAATTACTCACCACAGTAATCGTGTTTCTTCCAGGGGATCACTCATTGTGATGAAACAAATGCAGTCAGCCTTCAGCATTGTACTGCCAGAGAGAGATAGAATTTATGCAAGTTATGGAACGCTAATTGGCTCTTGCCAATTTCAAACTGCTGCCCCTAGTAACTGCTGCACTCTAGTGGTTCAGATTCCTACAAAGCCTAACAGGGTAAAGACCCTCTAGCGATCTAATATTAAAGATTAACCCCCCCCTTTTTTTTTTTTTTTAAATCACACCCCATAAAACATCACAATCCCTCAACAAGGGCTGGCCCGGTAGGACGGTTAAGGCACTAGACGCCACACCTCGTGCCACGCTGGTGACCCGGGTTCGAGAACAGATTTGGGTCGTTAGGGGGTCGGCCGGGGGAGGTAAGGATAGAGCATCCGGAGAACTGCTCTCCTTCCTCAGAGAGGGGGGAACATGCCATGCGCTGTTGACTGACATCCAGCGGTGGCTGGGGGTCAGTGCAGCTGCCAGCACAAAGGGGTTGGCCCATGTCCAGGGCACAGAGTTGCCTCCACGGAGGTGGAGATAGCTGCTGCACCCATTGTATGAGTATGAGTGTGGGTGTGGAAGGAAACCAGGATGAAAAACCGGGACCTGGCAGGACCAGTGATGGCCCCAATCACTCTCGCAACAGCCCCCAGATCTGGACTGCTTCTCCAGAGGGTGGGGAGTGGGAGTAAGCTGGCACTCCTAGCCCTGCCACATGGGGTAAGCTGCAGGAGAATGTCGGGGGTGGCAAGGTGGAGCGGTCAAGCCGGAGGACATACCCCTCTGTAAAGGGTGTCGCAGCCCCTGTTGGGTCCGCGAAGGCAGGGAAAAACAGATATTACAAAAAAAAAAAAAAAAATTTGTTAAATCCCTCAACAAGGGAAAAACAACAGATACCAACTGGTAAAAGAACTGTATCATCAGCTATGAACAACCTGTCCCTAAGGCCAACAGGGTGGCAGAAACCACGTTGCTCCCTTTTAATAGGTTCAGTTAGGGGAGGCAGGGTGGGAGCTTTAATCATAATGAGGGGTCCCCTGGAAGAAACAAGATTACAATGGTAATTTTGTCTTCTAACCCCAGGAATCACTCATTATGATTAAACAAATCCAGACTACCAAGCAGCACCTTTGGAGGTTGGGCAGAGAACCCATTTTGGGAACAGGTTCTGCAGCACAGCTGTGCCAAATTTGGCATAATTTCTGGGCTGTATATCCAAACTATAGTGCTTGGTAAAAGTGTGTACAGTTTTCCATGTAGCTGCTTTGCAGATTTCTAACAGTGGGATGTTTCTTGCAGCTGCCACTGATGCAGCTGCACCCCTGGTAGAATGTGCCCTGAGGCCCGGGGGGGATTGTTTACCCACTTTACTGTAACAGAACTGTATGCAAGCCATAATCCAGCGTGCAATGGTTCATTTTGATGCAGGCTTACCCTTACCCACTTCCCCATAAAGTGAAGAACAGCTGGGTATGCTCAGGTCTGTGAGCCTCGGTTCTGTCAAGGTAGTGGGTGAGGGCCCTCTTGACATCCAGACTATGCAGTTTCTGCTCAGATGAGTTGCAATTCTCAGTGAAGAATCCTGGTAGAGTAACAGACTGATTCAAATGAAAATCTGAGACCACCTTAGGAAGGAATTCCCTGTTGGTCCTGAGTACCACTGTGTCCCTGTGGACTGCTATGTAGTCCTGATCAGTGCACAGGGCCTGCGATTCATTAGAAACATAGAAACATAGAAGTTGATGGCAGATAAGGACCGCAAGGCACATCCAGTCTGCCCATTTCTTTTTATACCTTATAAATGTGCCATCGGCCTTTGCTCTGTCAGTGGCCTATCTATTCATACTCATTTGTATTGCTCCCTTATGCCTATCCCATGCCTGTTTGAAGCCCTACACTGTATTCACAGCCACCACTTCTTGAGGTAAGCCATTCCATGCATCCACCACCCTTTCTGTGAAAAAGAATTTCCTCACATTCCCCCTTAATCGGCCCCCCTCTAATCTCATGCTGTGTCCTCTTGTCCTGATATTTTTCTTATATTTAAACATGTTGGACTCTTTCACCTTGTTAATGCCCTTAAGGTGTTTGAATGCCCCGGTCATATCACCTCTCTCCCTCCTTTGCTCAAGAGTATACATATTGAACTCTGTTAACCTGTCCTCATATGTCTTCTGATGCAGTCCCTGCACCATTTTGTTGCCCTTCTCTGAGTGCCTCAATTTGGTTAATGTCCTTGTGAAGGTGTGGCCTCCAATACTGCACAAGTACTCAGATGGGGCCTAACCAGTGTCTTGTAAAGAGGGATTATTACCTCCCTCTTACGACTTGTGATACCCCTACTAATACACCCTAACACCCCCCCTAGCCTTACCTACTGCTTTAGAGGTCTGCTTGGATGATTTCAAGTCATCAGTGATGAAGACGCCCACGTCTCTCTCTTCCTTAGTGACTGCTAGCAACTCCCCTCCCAGCCTATAGGTGGCTTCAGGGTTTCTCTTCCCTATGTGCATGATCTTGCACTTCTTTGCATTAAATCCCAGTTGCCACTCTTCTGACCATTTTGCTAGTTTATCCAGATCTCTTCTCATTCTGCGCACCCCACCTGGATCATCTACTCTGTTGCAGATCTTGGTGTCATCTGCAAACAGACAAGCCTTACCCTCTAGTCCATCTGCAAGGTCACTAATGAAGATGTTGCAGAGGACTGGCCCCAGGACTGATCCCTGAGGTACCCCACTTGTGACCTGCATCTCTTCTGACTGCATACCATTTACCACCACTCTCTGTTTTCTGCCCGTCAACCAGTTTGCCACCCAGTTGACCAACTTCTGACCCACCCCGAGCCTACCCAGCTTATTTATCAATCTTCTATGTGGAACAGTGTCAAAGCTTTGCTGAAGTCAAGGTAGGCGACATCAACTACTCCCCCTTGGTCCACCACTCTGGTTACCCAGTCAAAGAAATCTATGAGATTAGTTTGACAGGACCTTCCTTTGTAAACCCATGCTGTCTTGGATCCTGTGCCCCTATGGATTCCAGGTGTTGCACTATCCTTTCCTTAAGGAGTGCCTCCATAATCTTGCCCACTACTGAGGTAAGACTGACTGGTCTGTAGTTCCCTGCCTCCTCCCTGCTACCACTCTTGTGGAGTGGGATAACATGAGCCCTTCTCCAGTCTTCTGGGACCTCTCCTGTGCTCAGAGACTCACTAAACAGTTCTGCTAATGGCTCTGCTAGTTCCACCTTTAGCTCCTTAAGTACCCTGGGATGTATGCCATCAGGTCCCATTGCCTTATCCACCCTGAGCTTAGCAAGCTCTTGTAGGACCCTTTCTTCTTTTGTGAAGAGAGTAGTGCTCACCTCCCTCCCCCCTGTGTCCATGATGCTGAGCTGTGGGCCCTGCCCTACCTTCTCTTCAGTAAATACTGAGCAAAAGTATCTATTTAGGATAGATGCCTTTACAGGGTCCTCCTCCTCACATGCTCCCTTTTCTCCATTAAGCTTAGCAGTACCCCCTCTGGACTTTCTCCTTTCACTAATGTATCTATAGAAAGTCTTGTCACCTTCTTTTACTGTTCGTGCTAGTGTTTCCTCAGTTTGGGACTTTGCCTGCCTTACTGCCTTCCCTGCTTCCCTTAGGGCATTGATTCTTCTGGCTGAACTGATGGCCGCCAGGAAGACAGTTGTGACATACTTCAAGTCTGTGGCTCAAAGAGGGCTCCATGAGCTTGGCAATACAAACATTGAGATTCCAGGCAGAGACTGGCACCCGGGGCTGACAACCTTAAAGAATTTCTTGAAAAACAGGGTAAGAGGCCATAGACCCATCCTTCCCAGCTGATACACATGCTGAGACTGCAGCCAAATGGACTTTCAATGTATTAAGCCTGAGGCCCAGGGAGTGTAGGTGAGTTAGATAGTCTAGCAGGACAGAGAGACTGGCACCAGAAGGATCCACATCTCTTCCCTTGCACCCAAATGGAAAATCTTTCCCATTTTGAGGAATAGGTTTTCTTGGTAGATGGCTTCCTGGGACACCAAAGCACAGTCAGGACCTCTTCAGAGAGAGAGATTCAAGTTTGGAGTCACAGATCCAGGATGGGTGGCCAGTCCCCATTTTTCTTTTGAGTGAGGAAGTATCTTGAGTAGAAGCCTTTTCCCCTCTGGAGCAGGGGTACAGTTTTCTACTGCTCTGATGGTTAGCAGGTTTGCCACCTTTACTTCCAGCAGGATCTTGTCTGCAAAGGTTGCTGCAGCAAACTGCCTGGCTCTCAGTTTGGGGAGGGATTTGAAACTAAGGGACAGCCCTTGGCTCACTACCTCAAAGAACCACTTCTCTGTGGTAATGGATTGCCAGGCTTGGAGGAAGTGAGACAATCTGCCTCGTACTGGAAGGGGGTAGATGACCTTTACTAGCCAGTCAGGGATTCTGCTTTGGCTTTGGTCTGAGCCTGAGGCACTTGTGCTGGTCTCCTAATGACCCTCCTGCCTCTACCCTTAAAGTAGCCCTTGGGCTGCTGGTAGTCTGTAGTTGCCTGGGCCTGAAAGAATGATCTGGAGTAGGAGCCCTTTCCCGTGCCTCCCCTGTATTGGGACCTATATGAAGCGGAGGGTCTCTCTTTTAGCTGAATTAACTTCTGTAAGTCACCTTATACTCCTCTACTTTCTTCATGTAGGCCTCAGTCTTGTCCCCAAAGATGGGAGTCACTCTCACAGGAGAAATCCATGGCCTTTGTCTGTGCGTCTTGGGTCAGGTTAGTAGTCCTGAGCCAGGCAAACCGTCTCATAGAAACAGTGAGTGCCATCAGCCTTGCTGCTGTATCATTAGCATCCACAGCCATGTGGAAATGGTATTTGGTGGCATCTAGTGCTGTCCTGGCAGTTACTGCCAGGTCTACTGCCGCCTCACCTGGGATCCTATCTGTAAGTGAAAGTACTATGTTCCACAAGGCCTTCTGGTACTGTGCCGAGTAAGCCATGTAACTAATCTGCCTCACAAGCAACAAGGCTGCCAGGTACCTTTTCTTCCCCACGGTATCCAGCTTTCTGGAATCTTTATCGGGGGTGAGAGGACAAAGGGATTCTGGCCTTGTCACACACTGCTGCCTGTACCACCCCTTCAAGGCTGGTTGGTGGAAGAGGAAAGCAGCATTCGACCTATCCAGCTGGTACTTCTTGTCAATCTTCTTTTCAACCCCTGGGATGGGGTTGGGGGTTTTAAGAATTTTTAGTACCTGCTTTCTACGAGATTTGTGCATAGGTAGCAGCAATTTCTCTGTGGGGGGCTAACCCCATCATTTCTAGGAAGTCTGCCTGCTCCTCCTCCTCTTCAGTTTCTTGAATAGGCAGATTTAAGGTGTCCACCATTTGCTACACAAAAGCGTAATGTGAAATATAATCGTCTGGACCCCTGGGTGGGGAACCAAACTCCTGTTCAGGGGACACCTCAGGCTCTCCCTCCTCCTCCTCGCCTTCATGTATCTCATGCATATAAGCAGGTTCCTGAACTGCTGGTACCTGGGCAGGAACCAGTGGGGTAGGTGTAGGAACTGGTACCAGTGCCTGAAGAATCTGTAAAACCCTAGTGATCTCCTCTGCTGTGGGCACAGCAGGCTTGTTGGCTGAGAGCTCCTTAGCCTTCTCGACCGGAGGTGCAGTCACATATTTATTTTGGTTTTTTTCTTGGCTGGAACAGACTCTCCAGCCGGTTCCACATGTTTTTTAGCCTTAACAGTCAACTTTATCCATGGATTTTAGATCCACTGACTCTTTAGACCTTTATTTTGTGAAGGAGCAGAAGAAAAGGTGGAAGGTGCTACCTCTTCACAGGTTTTATAGGGAGGAGCAGATGTACTATAGCTGCGGTGAAAATCCCACACCAGGGACCTCAAAGTTCACTGCCACCACCATGGGTTTTTTACCAACAGGACTCAAGGAAACCGGTTTCTTTTTTTTTTTTTTACTTTTTATTTTCTCCTCTTTACTGTCAGCATACAAGAAGTTACAATTCACTGGATATGACAAGCAGTACAATTTACAAAGTTATCATTTTGTTGCATGTTGATATATGTCCACAGCATCCTCAAAGTATAATTTATAGGTGTTGTAATTGTTTTAGTCATTTAAATTCTCTAGGTCATAACCGCAATCAACATTTCTAATTTTATATCCCAAACTAGAGTCATGCTGTAGACATTAACATACAGGATAAGGGGGAGGGAGAGGGGATGCAGATATCTAATTCTGGTCTGGCTGGTTCTCCAAACCCACATCTAGTGTGTGTGTGTGTGTGTGTGTGTGGGGGCAGAATCAGTTTCTATGGCACTAGATCAGTTCTTGTTTTAGTTATATGTAAGAACCAAGGGGTCCAATAAGACATTAATTCCTGGGTTCTGTCTTGTAGTCTGGCAGTGAGATTCTCCATTTTGTATATTTCATAAGTAGTGTTTTCCCAAGAGGTGATGGTGAGGGAGTCTGGTTTTAACCATATTCTAGTGATGCTCTTCTTGGCTGCTGCTAATAAAATGTTCAATAGGTATTTGTGCCGTTTATGTTTAATTTGTCTAGGGTAGTGTAGGAGGAGGGCTATCTCTGGAGTAAGGGGGTCCTATATTAATAAACAGATCTTGGATTGCACTGTTCACTCCTTTCCAGAAGGTAGTCGAGACTGGGCAATACCAGAACACATGTGAATGTGCGGAAACCTCACAGTCACATTTCCGACAACAACTGGAATCTTCAGTGCCTGAGTATTTGGCTGTAATCTGTGGGGTTAAAAAAAATCTAGCCACGACTTTCCAGGAATATGAGTTGTTTTTTCTATGTTGCCTTCGCCAAACCTGTAACCAGTTTTTTTTTTTTTTTTTTTTTTTTTAACCAGGAGTAGCACAGTAAGCTAAAAGCTTTTTTACAGGAGCGACCTGGGAGCACAGGGAAGTTAAGTGACTTGCTCAGGGTCACACAGTATGTAAGTGGAAGCTGTGGGATTCAAACCCAGGACTGGTCTGGATGTCACCAGATTTGCAGCTCAGAGCCTTAAACCACTGTGCTATACTGCTTCCCCTATACAGGCACAGATAGAGTGTGCCATAACATCAAATTTGTGAGGTGATAGTGTTACCCCCAGCTCCGCCTCCCACTGGAAGTGGACTAGTGCCATATGATGGGGTAAGGAATTTTGTAAAGCTGCGTAAATTCGAGAGACCGACTGCCCTTGCGTGTATACATCCGGTAAGTCAGTTAATGAAGTATGTAAATGGGGGTCTCAGTTTGAGATAAATCTAGGCCTAATTTGTTCCCTAAAAAATGTCTAATCTGTAAATACCTATAAAAGTATTGGTGGGGGAGGTCAAAAATTTCCTGTAGGTGCTCAAATGTTTTAAATACCCATGCTTCATAAAATTGGTGTGCATGTATTAATCCCCTAGTGTGCCATCTGGTAACGTCTGTCAGTGCGGGTATAAAGTCTGGGACTCCCATCCAATTTGTAAGGCGGGCATGTTCTGGCAAGTTAAGAAAGTCTCTCCCAACTCACCAGCAATGCTTCAGTGAGCTGAGAACTTTTACCTTTCTGCTGGGATCAGAGGAGTTGAGAGATCAGGAGGAAGTCTAGCGAATTTGTTGTCATGGCACACCCTATCTGTGTCTCAGATTGGAGTAGTCGAGCTTGGAAAAAGCCAGGTTGCCATGTGTGATAATAATGTGGCTATCCAGTAGTGGTAAAGGTCAGGTAAAGCCAGCCTGCCTCGTTCTTTAGGAATCTGAAGTTTGGAGAAGGCCACCCAGGGTCTCCTGCCTGCCCAGAGGTATTTCCCCGATAGATTTGTTCCAGTTATCCAGATCCCTACGGGGGTGGGGTGGGGGTGTGTGGAATATTTTGCATGAGGTATAGGATTTTGGGTAAGGTGTTCATTTGTATCAATTGTACTCTATTTATGAGTGGGAGGGATAATGGGAGCCACCTATCCAGATCCAACTGGATTTGTGTGGTCAAAGGGGTATAATTTACTTTGTAAATGTCCTGGGTAAAAGATGGTATTTGAATACCTAAGTAAGTAATTGCTGGCTTATTCCATTTATATTTGTGTTTTTTAGGGTCAAAGGGGATGGGGAGCCTTGTATTATAAGAACCTCTGACTTTCCTTGATTTATGGTGTATCCAGCAACTTTTCCTATCTCTACAAGGAGGTCACAGAGTGGAGCTAAAGATTCCTTGGGATGCAATAGGTATATTAATAAATCGTCAGCATAGCATGCCACTTTATGTTCTGTGGGTCCAATGTTATAGCCCTGTATTTGTTCTGTTTGCCAGAGAAGCTGAGCAATAGGTTCAACAAATATGGCGAACAGGTAAGGGGAAAGAGGGAAACCCTGTCTGGTGCCACGATGTAGGTTGAATCGTGAAGCATGCGAGCCGTTAACTTTTACCATGGCTTCTGGAGAAGTGTATATGCCTCGGATTGTCTAAGACAGGTTGTGGAAATGCGAATTTGGACATGGTAACCAGTAAGAAGTCCCAATTAACCATGTCAAAAGCTTTTTTGGCATCCAAGCTAAGTAGTGTCAAGGGGGATTTGGTGGAGTTTGCATGATCAATTAAGTATAGTGTGCATTTGATGTTATCTGTAGTCCTGGTTTTGATAAACACTGATTGATCTGGGTGTATCAGGGTGGGAAGAATATCATTTAATCTGTGGGCCAAAATACTTGTAAAAAGTTTATAGTCCTGGTTCAATACTGAGATGGGGCGATAGGATTTGCATAACTGGGAAGGTTTTCGGGGCTTCAATATGACAGATATTTTTGCCCGTCTCCAAGAGGTCGCGCATGTCGATGATTCTGTGAGGCTTGTAATATAGCCAGTAATGGTTCATGTATAAGGTCCCATATCTTTTTGTAGAATTCTGGGCCAAAACCATCCGGTCCTGAACTTTTCCCATTCTTCAGATTTTTGATGGCCGTTTGAAGCTCGCTCTCTGTGATGGGAGAAGTGATTTTACCGCGTTGTGAGGGGGAAAGGGTTGGTAACCTGACCCGGGACAAAAAATCCTGTATCAGGTTTTCATTAGAATCCCTTGGGGAGGAGTATAGTTGTGAGTAGCAAGATCTGAAGGCCTTTAAAATAAGGTCTGTAGAATATTAAGTTTGTCCCGTGTGGGGATCCTTTATTTTAGTAATATTTTGCAATTGAGCTTGTCTTCTAAGATGGTAGGCTAGAACTTTTGAGGCCTGAGCCCCTCCCTCATAAAATCTCTGTCGAAGCCACATCAAGGCTTGTTCTGTTTTGTTTGTTAAGATTTTTGGTATGAAATTTTGTGTTTGCTGTAATTCAGAGAAAGCCTCATCACCTCCTTGCATATGTCTTTCCTGCAGGAGTCTAAGTTTTTCCTGCAAGAATGATAATTGAGACTCTTGTTGTTTTTTTTCTTGTGTGCGGCATAAGAGATGATGTGGCCACGTAATACCACTTGGGGGAGGCTGGAGGGATTACTATCTTGAATGATTTTGGGAATTCTTTTTCCCAGAAGGTGTCTAAATGCCTTATCTCTCAAGAAAGAGGGGTTAAATCTCCAGAGGGAAGTACGTTTTGCCCTGTCCCCCAATTGAAAAGTTGCTGTTGCATGATTTGATAATCCAATATTTAATGCGTCTGCCTGGTGGAGTAATTCTATATGTTCACTGCTAATACAGATATAATCTAATCTGGAATAATGTTTCTGGACATGGGAATAGAAGGTTTATTTCCTTTGTTGAGGATGTAGCTGTCTCCAGGTGCCTATTAACCCTGTGTCTCTGAAAAGGCATCTTAAGATGTTTTTGTCCTGTGCTTGAGGGGAAGGGTTGGAATGCCAAGGAGTCTAAAGCTGGATTAAACTGGCAGTTCATGTCGCCAACTAATATTAAGATCCCTATCTGACGTGTCAATATCGCATCCATAAGACACTGAATAGAAGCATCTGCATTTGGTGGGATATACACACTGGCAATCGTCATTGTTTGGTTAAACAGCTTGCCATCACGAGTGCTAGTCTACCCTCTTTATCTGAATATTGCTCTATAATTCTAAACTGTGAGTTTTTTGGAAGAAATATGGCTGTACCTCAACGCCTGCCATTCTGGTAAGATGATTCCACCAGTTGAGAGAAACCAAACCTGAGCAGTTTTTGGTGTTCTGATGAGGAAAGGTGGGTCTCCTGGAGAAGCAGTACGTCTGGTTTCAATTTTTTTAAGTTCTGGAGGGTTCTACATCTCTTTATAGGGCCGGCCAAGTAATTTACATTATGTGATATAACTTTAAATGGGGAGGTCATGTTATAATACTATTAACTTTGTTTCTGTTCATGCTGTCATTTGCCGCTCTCCCCTTCTCCCCCATCCCTCCCAAGAAAGTAATCAACAAGTAAATAAATAAAACATTCTCATGATGAGATTCTTATGTCACTGAGCTTTTCCATGTTTCCCTATGGGCCTATAATGGAATAAAGTTGTAAATAACATAATTGGCCAACTGGGCCAAGCATTGTACAAATGAACTGTATACAAAGAACAATATAAATTGTTATTGTAAGTGATTTCAACCTCTGCGGTCTCATGCGAGTCCCAGAAGTAGGCAGAACTACTGTCTGCAAGGTGGAGATCAGATCCCTGGTATCAGGAATGTGTGACCTCCTGGGGAACCCATTGCCCCTAATGGTATAGGAGGAACTAGGAGAGGGATAGAGAAAAACAAAAGGTAAAACAAAAATAAGTGAAGAAAGATATGAGATGGGCATTGAAGGGAAAAAAGGGTACGAAGCTCCTTCATTCGATGGAGGCCCATAAGCTCCATCGCCCTCACCGCTCCTGTACATAAGGGGGGGGATAGGGAGTGTAAATTCATGTCAGGAGACTCATATAGGGGGTCTAATCAGTAAAGTCTCCGTCAGAAATGGAGGCTAGCCGCACCCTTCAAGAGGGAACTGAACTCAGTTCCCACCACATGTCTCACGAGTAATAATTAAATAAATGTCTTATTCGTAGTGGAAATTGGAAAAATCTGGAATAGGCTAATTTCCCTTTTTCTGTAGCGTTAAGTGGGCTGAGGGTTTTAGTTAGGTAGGGAGTCCTTGAAACACTGTCAATTTGTAATTGAGGAGCTGCATCATTCTCACGCAGGAGAGGGGGCCGAATCCGCAGGTGCCCGGCAGGTATAGCGATAGAAGACTGTGAAGAAAGTCCGTCCGTCTGGGTCCCATATACTGCTTCTGCACAACGTGCTCTAAAATCAAATTGGGTCCCAGACCAGGAGAGGCTGTCAGCAGGAGCCGCAGCAGGTAGTCCCCAAGCCCAAATCCCTTACGGGACCCCCCACCAGACCCGTCCCGGCCACATCCCTCTGTATCAAGAGGCAGCAGAAACTATAGACAGAAGTATGAATTTATGTTATCCCTTCCTCCCAGATCCGAACACAGCAGAAATATCGTGGCACTAAATTTGGCTTTCGTTCAAGCTCTGACAGCTGGGGGACAATGTGGTAGGCCCTACATCTAAACACTCACATAGTGACTGCTCTGATGCACTAGGCCCCACATCCAGCCCTTGATTCACCACGATCTAACTTATACTTCGGCTGTGAGAAGGGGGGGATCTTGTCAAGTGAAAGCTGTAGCTTGACTCTGTCATCTCTGCCATGATGCCCCAAGAATATGTATGAATCAAGAGTATGTGTGTACCCAGCCGGGGGTCATCCCGCCAGTCCAAGAAAAAGGGAGAAAGGGGTCCAGCCATGGCCTGCACCCCGCGCCCCCTCCGAAGCATCAATCCCAGATTAACATCAGCCCATCCCCCCCTCACGACCAGAGTCCTCCGGACATGCTCCATGGGTCAGCCCCCTACCTCGCCGTAGAAGTACGCCAGTCCAGTGCATTCCTCCATTTTCAGGCAGATTCAGCACTTCTGAACGGCTCGCTTCCATTTAGCCGATCTCTTCGATGTTCTGGGCCGTATGGAATATCCAAACAGAGCTCTTCAGAGATCCAAATCATGGGGTAAGTGTCTGGAACCATCAGTCAGGTCGCGGTGGCGCTCAAATTCAGTGCAAGGAAGAAATAAAGCAAAATATAAGATCTTAATGACTGTTCACACCCATTTTCCCTTGCTTATATCAATCGCGTATTCAGTTAGATCCCTGGAGTTCTGTCTTCTAGAGAATCTCGGGGTGATTAATCTGAGAAAGGCGAGTCCGGCTACTGCCTTGCAAATTGTTTCAGAAGGGTCTTGATGTCGTCGAGTGCAGTTTGCTGGCTTTGTCTGTCTTGTGTGGCTGCTCTAGCAATGTCCTGGAAGCGGGGTGGTCTGTGGACTGACAGAATGCGGGGTGGGAGCACAAAGCCTCTAGTTTTCAAATCCTGTAGGGCTTCTTCAGCCGTATCATACAATTGCTGGCCATTAGGGTACTGCACCACTAATTTACGGGGGTATGGAGTTTTGAATTTCAGCTGATTCTGTCTCAGAAGAGGGAACAGAGGAATATACGCCCTCCTTCACTGCACTGTTAGCGGCGCATAGTCATTGTCAATAAAGATGCAAACCTCTCCATTATATACCTTGCCCTGTGCCCAAGCTTGTTTTAGTACAAGTTCTTTCGTCTGAAAGCTCAAAAATCTCACTAATATAGTTTGGAGTTGAGGAGTGAAGGTTTGGGCCCAAGAGCTCTATGCACTCTTTCAATTTCCATCGAAATCATGGGGTCTAGTGAGAGTGTAGTCATGAATTGTTTCCACTAATTCTTTGATAGTGATACCCTCACTGTTTTCTGGTATCCCATAGATGCAAAGTTTTTTTCTTCAGTGGCGATTTTCCACATCCTCCTGTCACTCTGTTGTCAAGTGACACAACTCTGTGATCTGGGATAGTGCCGATTGTGTATGGGCAGTTGTGTTCGTTTGCTCCTGTGAGGCCTGTTCCAGCGTGTCAACTTGTTGTTTAGTTTCTTCGAGCTCCGACTGCATCTCCTCCTGTATTTTCTTGAAAGAGGTGAATTCCGATTTAAATTCTCTAAGTTCTTTTAATATGCAGTCTAATTTGTAATCCATTATAGAAGTTTTATTTGCTTTTGCCCCACTTTTTTTCTCTGGAGGTCGAGCGAGCAGTTGGTTGGGACTGTACGGAGATCTCTGAATCGGAGAGATCGTGTGCAGAGTTTTCAGTAGTCGGCGCTAGTAATTGGTATCGATTGCTCCCCGTCCCTTTATTTTTTGAGGTAGCCATGTAATTATAAAGTGATAAGCGAGACAGAGATATGTACAAAATCGACTATTAGCATGAAATTCCAAGCGGGTTAGCAGAGCGAGTGTGCTAGGCTGACATTCACCTCAGGAGCTAGACTGGAAGTCTCGAAACCTATTTCTTACCTCCTCCTCTGCACAAGGTCTGGAAGGTCAAACACAATAACTGTGGGTACAGTGCCCCTTCAAGAACGGACTGCAAACAGAGTCCAGCAGAAAAAGCAGAATTATCCTTTTAAATAAAACAAGCAGTCACTGATTCTATAAAAATAGATGCTTTACTGAAAGACTACAAGTATTTACAACAGGATTTATGTACAGTCAGACAAAAGGATTACAGTTTACTGGAAATTAAAATAAATGAAGTTATACCAGACAGATTGCAGATAGAAGAATCTGAGCTAGTCTCACTTTAAAACCTATTCATTTACCTGCTGCTGTCAGAAGAAGACACTATTCCCTAAGCTGTCTTTCTTAGCAGACCTCCAGATGAATGGGCTCTGGGGTGACAGATATTCCAAGTCCAAGAGGAAGAGCGTTCTTAAAACCCCTCAATATATTTTTCATTCACTGTGGGAGGAGTCTCACTCACTTTGAGCGACAGTTCCATGTTGTCCCAGCCCTCTTTGGGAGAGACAGTGTGTGTGTCTGTGTGTGCATGTGCACGCATCTCCACACCCTTCAGCACTTCCTTGCTAATATTATGACATGCACCTGAGTCCTTTGTCCAACACAGGAACATCTCCAGGAAGGAATCCCCTCTGGGGTTATTGCTTTAGTGCCTCCTTCCTAGTCTTTCTGTTAGCTTTCCCACAAGAACATCAGTCCCGCCACCCTGGCTGACATAAGTTGTCATATATTACTTGATCATGTGGTCTGGTAGCCATCTTGTACCTGAAGAAGACGCATATTCAGAAAAGAATAAATGAATCAAAAGAACACATGGCTCTGGTCCCCTTCCCTGTCACATCTCACCCCCTCAAGAAATGAACGTGCGTCTCTTTTGGGCAACCCCCAAGAGACATTGCTGTTCATGTATGGCCTGGAGAGTGCCTAAAGGAATATGCCATGCAGTTAGCCCTGCCTCGACAGTCCATCTACATTGGCATTCTGCACTCCACTTCGGTGCTGAATGATCATATTATAGGACTGTAGTACAAAACTCCAGAGTAATAGCTTTGTGTTTTGCCCACTACTCCTATGGAGTCATGTCAAGGGGGTATGATCAGTGACCACAGTGAACTCCCTCCTGTACAGACATGGCTACAGCTTTTGAAGAGCCCATACTATCCCCAGACATTCCCTCTCCACTGTGGCATACAACTTTTCCCTGGGCAGAAGCTTCTGGCTCAGATACACTACAGGGTGCTTCTCCCGATGCAGTGTAACCTGGTTCAGGATGGCGCCTAGCCCATGGTCTGAGGCATCCGCATGTACTATGAACTTTAAGTTATAATTGGGGCTAGCAAGCACGGGTGACTCACATAATACCTCCTTCAACTGTTGGAAGGCAGACTCACAGTCCTCTGTCCAGAGAAATTTCTCAGGCATTCTCTTTTTCATGAGGTCTGTCAGGGGTTTGGCCACATCACTGTAGTGAAGGACAAATCTCCTGTAGTACCAGGCTGTTCCCAGAAATGCCCTTACCTGTTTCTTTGTGGCAGGGGTGGACCAGGCCTGGATGGCCTCAACCTTTGCTGGCTCTGGACGGATGCAACCACTGCCCACCCGGTGCCCAAAGTAGAACACTTCCACCATACCTACTTGTCATTTTTCCGCCTTAACTGTCAGCACTGCAGCCTTCAGTCTGCAGAACACCTCCTCCTGTGCCTGACATGATCTTTCCATGTCTGGCTATAAATGGTGATGTCATCCATGTAAGCAAAAGCATATTCACCTGCCCCATCCAGGATACGATCCACAAGCCTCTGGAAGGTTGCGGGCGCATTCCTCATTCCAAATAACATTACTCTGAGTTCGAATAAGCCATAAGGGGTAATGAAAGCAGACCTCTACCTGGCTGCAGGGGTTAACGATACCTACCAGTAGCCCTTTGTCAGGTCTCTCGTGCTCAGGAACTGGGCTCCCACCAGCCATTCCAAGGTCTCATCCATTCTGGGCACGGGGCAGGCATCAGACTCTGTACAGCTGTCGAGCCTCCGGTAGTCAACACAGAATCTTGTGGTACCATCCTTCTTGGGGATCAGGACCACGGGTGAGGCCAAGGGGCTACTGGACTCCTGGATCACTCCAAGCACCAGCATCTCCCAGAGTTCTTCCAGTGAACATACGAAGCAGCCAGCAGAAGGCGGCCATTTGGTCTATCAAGTCTGCTCGTATTGCAGAGTCCACAGCTTGAGCTACTGGCACTGCCCTCCCTCCCCACTCCACCCTACCCATGATCCTTACATTCCCCCCATGCCTATCCCAGCCTCTCTTAAAGCTGCTCACTGTCTTCAATGAGATGACCTCTTCCGGCTGCACATTCCAAGTGTCCACCACCCTCTCTGTGAAGAAGTGCTTCCTGACCTCTCTCCTAAACCTCCCAACTTCCAGCTTAAGACTGTGCCCCCTTGTGTTAGGTTGCCACTCAGCTTAAGGAGAATCTCCTTATCAGCCTTATTTATCCCTTTCAACTACTTGAAGGTCCCAATCATGTCCCCTCTCTCTTTCTCCTGTCTCCCAGGAGTACATGTTCTGTGCCTTCAACCTCTCCTCGTATGCCGACCCGCTATCATCTCTGCAGCCCTCCTCTGGACCTTCTCCAGCAGGTTAATGTACTTTCTCAGGTGTAGGCACCAGTACTGAACTCCATACTCTAGAAGCGGCCTTACCAGTGACCTGTACAAGGGCAGTATAACCTCCTCTCTCCTACTACTGATCCCTCTAGATATGCATCCCAGCATCTTGTCTGCCTTTGCTGCTGCTTTCTTGCACTGCGTGGAATGCTTCAGGTCACTAGTGATCATCACTCCCAGGTCCTTCTCCTCCTACTCCTCTGATGCAGACACTCGGACTCCACCCAGGTAGTACTCTGTCCTGGGATTCTTGGCTCCAATATGCATAACTCTGCATTTATTGGCATTGAAGCAAAGCTGCCAGATCCTGGACCAGAGCTTGGTCTTTTTAACCCCCTCTGGTACCCTGTAGGGGGACTGCCTCAGCGGAACTTGGGCCCCAGTGTCCACAGTGTTCAGCCAGTGTGGTGTACCCTGGATTCCCCGTGAACACATCCCCAAAGTCTCTCAGCACTCCTCTCATCTCCTCAGCCTGGACTGTTGTCAGCTGCCCTGAGAGGGTGAGTTTATTCACTGAGGATCCCACCCGAGCTTCCCTGAGGAGGTCCACCAAGGGATCAGCCTCGTTCCCCTCCTCTGGCGCGTTGCACACGGCAGGGATCATTTGCTCCCTATCACAGTAGGGCTTCACCATGTTCACGATATACCCTCTGCCTGCACCTTCTGTCAGACAGCCCTACAGGGTTTTAAATAAGCTCGGAAAATTGAACAGCAGTTTTGCATGTGAAAGTGCTAATCAACTGCGAAGATGAATAGCAGATGCCTTAATTTGATTAGCAGAATTAAAAATGTGCAAATGTGTGTATATATGTGTATGTATGTGTGTGTGTATATATATATATAAAATATTGTATGGAACCTAAACAAAATCATAAAAAAAATAAAATCTCTCATTGAAATGAATTGTCTTTGTGTCATCTGTTTTGGTACTACACACACACACACACACACACACACACACACACACCCATGTCCCCCTTTGCCAAAATAAGGTACCTTCCAAAACCCCCACCCATCTCAGCCCCACAGCCATGTGCCCTTTGCCAGAATAAAAGAGTACCTGCCAAAGCCCCCACCCATCTAAGCCTCCACAGCTATGTCCCCTATGCCAGAATAGGGGACCTGCCAAAACCCCCACCCATCTCAGCCTCCACAGCCAGGTCCCCTTTGCCAGAATGTTAGGGGACCTGCCAAAACTCCAACCCATCTCCAGACTCTACTGCCATGTCCCCTTTGCCCAAAACAAAAGGTTTGAGCCACCTACCACAACCCTCCCCCCAGCCTTTATGCACTGAAATAAGGGACATGGACACTCAAAATGAGGGACAGGGACACACCAACATGCAGATGCTATGGAATCCACTGCTTTAAATTCTGAATTTGCAGGGCACATGGGCTGCATCTTTTCATGAGGGAGGGACAGATAGAATTCCCAACACAAAACTGCAAGGGCTGCGCAGAGTGATGGTGGCGCTACACTCCCCCCCCCCCCACGCTTGTCCCCTTAAGCAGACTCACCGACTCACTGCAGGGTGTCGCTGTTAAGTTTCTCCACCGTGGGTCTGAATAGTGGCATTCGCTCACTTACTGCGCAGGAACCAATAGGAGCTTAGTTCCACCACCTCTCCCACACGCGAGATATTGCTGCAGGTTGCCGCCAATATTATGCTAATACTTTCACCGCCGCGGGCCCGAATGCCGGCAATTGCTCCCATAAGCAGTATCGCAAAGCATTACTGGGAGCAACTGCTGGCACTGTGGCCCGCAGCAGTGAAAGTGTTAGTATATCGGCAACACGCTGCTGTATTATTACTTACAGTGACATGGGTGGAAAGGGAGCCAAAATGATTGGGGGGGGCTGACACAAGTTGGATCGCATTTTTTACGATCCATAAGTAAAAACGCATCGCATGAGCAGCCAGTTTGCGTCGCAAAATGCAATGCGATACCGGCTATTTAAAACCTTGCCCTATTATGTAGTTAACATCACTCATTTTCCAGATTACGGAGAATGGGCCCTCCCAAGCTGCCTGCAGTTTACTGTGTCGGACTGGGACAAGTATCTTCACTCGCTGTCCAACTTCATACTCCCAGGCTCTGGCCTCATGGTCGTACCAGGCTTTCTGTTGCTGTTGTGCAGTGGCTAACTGTTCATGGGCCAGCCCCACGAGCTCCTTAAGCCTGGCCCTGAAATTTAGGATGTGCTCCACAACAGACTCCCCTTGGTTGGCATGGTTACCTTCCTATTCATCCCTGACTAAATCTAGGGGCCCCCCCTCACCCTGTGACCAAAGTGGAGCCTGAAAGGTGAGAAGCCTGTGGACTCCTGTGGGACTTTCCTGTATGCAAACAGGAGGTGGGGCAAATATTTGTCCCACTCCGTTTCGCTGGTCAGCGAATGCCCTTAGCATAGTTTTAAGGGTCCCATTGACCGCTCAACCAGGCCATTTGTCTCAGGGTGATAGGGCGAAGCACGGAGCTGTTTCACCCTGCACTTCTCCCAAAAACTAGTCATTAACTATAGGAAATTTGTCCCCTACTCTGACAAAATCTCCTGAGGAAATCCCACTTGGCTTAAGATTCCCAGGAGCTCATCAGCCACCTTTTCTGCCTCAATGGAATACATTGTCACTGCCTCAGAGTACTTGGTTGTGTAATCCAGCACAACCAGTATATATCGATTGCCCATGTCACTTGGGATACTTCGGGGCTCCACTATGTCCAGGGCTACCCTCTTAAAGGGTTCATCAATAAGAGGCAGGGGCACCAAAGCTGCCTTAGCTCTGTCCCCGACCTTTCCAACCCGCTGGCACTGTGGATAAGTACAACAGTAATTTGCCACGTCTGTGCACATGCTTGGCCAAAGTGAATTGTTGGCAAGCCACTTTTTTGAGTAGTTAATACCCAGGTGGCCCAAAAAAGGAATGGCATGAGCCAGGGCCAGGAGCTGCTTTCGGTAGTCCCGGGGGACTACCAGCTGCTGGGGTACCTCTCCTTCTAGCTCCCTTTGCGGTGTACACTCTCTGTACAACGTCCCATTCCCCCGACAAACTGACTTTTTACTCCCTTGAGACGCCTCAGCACTATCAGCCATCTCTCTCAGTTTTTGAAGGGTAGGATCAGCTCGCTGTGCGCTGCCCAGCTCCTCCTGTCTGACCCTCCCCAGTTCCCCTTCAGGAGGAAAGCTGCCCCTGGCGGCGACCTCCTCTGCTTGCAGCTGGTGCTCAGGGTTGCTACTCCTAGCTAGCCCCTTGCCCACACTGGCCACTTCCTCAGCTGCTGAGGGATGGGTCTGCACAGGCTGTGTCGCCCCTTCCTTACCCTCAGAAGCTTTCTCTTTTGCCTGGCTACGGGTTGTAACACATACTAGGTTTTCCCTGTGGTCAAAATCATTCCCCAGGATCACATCCACAGAGAGATCAGGTACAACTCCCACTTCCTATACCCCATGGCTGCCCTCCCAGCTCAGGAAGACCCTAGCCACCAGCACCTGGACCACTGGACCCGTGACTCCCCGAATCTTGGGAGAACTGCCCGGCAGAATCTGTTCCACCTGGATCAGATCCTGCCTTACCATGGAGATGGAGGCACCAGTGTCCCTCAATCCCTGTGTTACCGTCCCATTGACTAGAATAGGGTGCATATGCTTGGTGGTACTACAGTCTGTATGCAGTTTACCAACTGTGGTGTACTGTCTTGGTTACTCCTTCCCCCAGGCTTCTGCCCATTTACTCCTGTTTTTAGAGTAGTCATAGGATAGATGCCCCACTTTCCGGTAAATTCAGCATTCCTTGGCCCCCGGCTCCTTGTTCCCCTTAGAACTGGTGTGCTTTGTTTTGGGCTTAGGTGCAGACTTTTTCCCTTCAGGCTGCCCTCTCTGGGTTCCCTTAAAACCATGTGTTGCCTCACCCCCATAGTTTTTATGCTGCGAATGTGGTCTTCTGACCACATACAAAGCAACGCTTTCTGCTGCCTCCTTTGTGGAGTTGCATGCCAGGTCCAGTAGCCAAATGCGCAGGTCATCAGGTACAATTTTAAGAAACTGTTCCCTTATAACTGTGTCTGTAATTTGCTCTATAGTCCTTGCCTTAGCCCCATCTACCCAATGGCCTAAATAAGCACACATCTGGACATGCTGTTCTACATAACGGTCTCCTGGGCCCTTTCTTAATTCTCCAAATTTCCATCTATAAGCTTCAGGAGTCCGTTCAAAGCATTTTAATAACATTCTTTTAACTTTATCATAGTCAATGCAATCATTATTGTCCATTCAAGCAAACGCATGCAAAGCACGGCCAGTAAGCAATGGGGTCATGTAGCTCATCCAAGAAGCCTTGTCTAATTTAAATTGCCCACAAACCCTCTCAAATGATTTTAAAAAGAAATCCAGATCGTCTCCCTCCTGGTATTGTGGAAACATTTTAGAATTAATTGTGGCTTCATGGGTAGAACCCCCTTTGCCATTTCTTACGGTTTGCCAAGGTGTTTGCTGGTACAGTTTCTCCACCTCGATCTCGTGCTGCCGTTCTTTCTCTCAGTCTGCTCGTTCTCTCTTTCGCATAAGGTTCTCATGCTGACGAGTCTTCTCCCTTTCCTCTCGCATAAAGATCTCATGCTGGTGAATCTTTTCTCTTTCCTCTACCTCCAGCCTTATTGTCTCCCTTTCAGCCTCCAGCCTTGCCAACTACAGTTCATCAACCTTCAGCACACCTGCTTTCAGGATTTCAAGCTGAGGTTAACTGGGCTGCATAGTTTCCCCAGCTCATGAAGTGAAAAGGAACCCGAGACTGCAGGCCCATTAACAGAGGCAAGAACCCTTCCCTCCTGGTTTTTATTTGGGGGGGGGCTGCAGGTCAGTGCTGACTGCTGTTAGCCCTTGCTCTAGCTTGCCAATGAGCATTACCAGGCCAAGCCCAAGTGCAGTGTAAAGCTGTGTGATCTGCTTTACAGGTAAGCACACCAGTCCCTGTCACCCCAATGCCTGGTCACGGACAAACGGATCAGCTGCCGCAGTAATGTGAAGCCCGTCTAGACGGTCACAGTGTCGGGGTCACCATGTGCCCAAACAAATCAAGGTAAGACACATAACCACCATCAGTTTGCAAGGGATCAATGGTGGGTAGTTACAAATCCTGCCGAAAGGGGAACAAGGTATAATATTTTGTTCAGGTTGCTTGTTTCTTATTTCTGTTCAATATTGGTTAATGTTACGTGACAGAGAGTATCTGTCGGGGGAGGAGAGTTGCCACAGTTGAGATGGGGAAATAAGAAAACAGCAGGCACAGCAGAAGTAAAGGTCTATATAGTGAGAGAGTTGGTACCGTTGGAGATGGGGGGGGGGGAGAGGCAGGGACAGTCAGGTGTATGTACAATACCATGGGATCATGGATGAATCAATTAATGTGGTGACCTGGAATGCTAATGGACTAAAAATCAGTAGCGAGACGCAAAAGGGCTGTGGCGGAGACAGAAGGTCACAGGCCAAGATCTTATTTCTCCAGGAAACCCACATGTCACAGGCCGAAGCCACAAAGATAGAGGGAAGTATGGGGGTAAGTGGCTGACATCCTGCTTCTCGACTAAAGCCTGAAGAATGCCTACTTGGTTCCCCAAGGGTAACAGCGCATCGTGAAATAAAAGACCCGGGGCAATACATATTGGCCAACATTACTTTAGAGAGGGCGGGCATGTTATCACTAGGGTCAGTGTATGGCCCCAATATAGAAGAACCTGGCTTCTTTCAAAAACTTGCAGTGGACATGGCCACTCTCCCTGGGCCATGGATGTTGGGGGACTACAATTGTGTAAAGGATGGTGTCCTGGACAGGTCTAACCCAGCACTCATTCTTCTGTCCAAAAATGCTAGGGCTCTGGGGGTATTAGAGGAATCCTATAGCCTGGTGGACATGTGGAGACACCAGAATCCGTCCAGCCAGGATTACAGCTTCTTTTCCCATGCACACCACTCCTACGCAGGGTTGGATTGGCTTCTGGTCAGCTCCACGCTGCTGCTACAGATGGAGGCAGCGAAATACTCACCAGTCTTGATCTCAGATCATGCCCCTCTGCTGATCCCCACGTTGCTTGGGGGGAACTTCCTCGAGAGCCTGCTCATGGAAATTGGACTCTCTACTGTTAAAAGAAACAGGGTTCATCTCACACATGTCTGCGGTCATAGAGGAATTCCTAATCTTGAACTGCCGGGGAGATACTTCCCACGGAATGAGATGGGAGGCCCTAAAACCTTATGTTAGGGGCCAAGTCATTTCATACTCAGCCAATAAAAAAAGGATTGCAGAGGGAGTGATGGAATGTCTTCAGGTAAAAACAGAAGCCTGTGAGAAGGCACACATGGCCAGACCGGGAGCTGACCTATACAGGGTCCTGCAAAAATTTAAGTGGCAATTTAACGCTATGAGTATGGGCCATGTTGAGCTTACCATCTTTTTTAACTCAGATGGGGACATACTATGATGGGGATAGGGCTGGAAAGTTCCTGGTCTGGCAACTAAGGAAAAAGGAAGGAGAAAGAACTATAGCTCAAAAGAAAAAATTATTCACCTTAGTAATTATGTTTCTTCTAATGGAGTCTTGCTGTATTCTGACTAACTGCAGTTAGCCCCAACCTTTAAACTGCCCTGGAGAACAAAGGGTTAAACTTTCTATGCAGAGCATAGAATCCTGAGCTCGAGCTCGGTGAGGTCTCTGTTTCCCTTTGAAATCCAACCGTCAGACTCTTACGAGCAAAAACTCACCAACTATCCTATGTGGAAATTGTAAAATTTTTCTAACCAACTGGCAACAAGAGTTTTGAATTCCCAGGAAGACTCAAATCAGGAAACCCAAAACCAAAAAACCAATCCAAATAATAATAAAACAAACACCCAAACAACAAAGGAGGGTGTAAAAGAAGCACCCCTGAGGTGCAACACTGTGCCTGCCTACCTACTTCCCAAAACAGGTTCTGGGGTGAGGAGATCAGAATACAGCAAGACTCCATCAGAAAAACATAATTACTAAGGTGAATAATTTTTCTTCAAACATGAAGTCTTGCTGTATTCTGACTATTACAGACTACCAAGCAGTACCTCCATGGAGGAGGGACAGAACCTACTTTGGGAACAAGCTCTGAAGTACTGCTGTGCCAAACTGAGCATCACTCCTAGCCTGGATATCCAGAGAGTAATGCTTGGTAAAGGTATGGACTGTTTTCCAGGTGGCTGCTTGACACATTTCTAAAAGAGTAATATCCCTAGCAGCAGCCAAGGAAGCAGCTGTGCCTCTGGTGGAGTGAGCACTCAGGCTTGAGGGTGGAATCTTTCCTAGTTTCTCATAGCAGAATTGTATACAAGACACAATCCACATGGCAATAGTTTTCTTGGTGGCAGGTTTGCCCTTTCCCACTTCTCCATAAGTGAGGAACAACTGGAAGGAATCAAACCCATCACCCTTGGTACGCTCTATGTAGTAGCTAAGGGCCCTTTTAACATTTAAACTGTGTAGCCTCCCCTCTCCTGAAGAGGAATGATCAGTGAAGAAAACAGGAAGAGACAGACTGATTCAAGTGGAAATCTGAAACCACTTTGGGAAAGAACCTTCTATTGGTTCTAAGGACCACTTTATCCATAGGAAAGGAGATAAAATCAGGTTCCACTGACAGAGCTTGCAGTTCACCGATACGTCTGACAGAGGTAACGGCTGCTAAAAACACAGTTTTCTACGTCAAGTACTTAAGCTCTACTGAGGACATAGACTCAAAGGGAGGTTGCATCAATTGAGCAATGCAAATATTCAAGTCCCTGGCAGGGGCAGGATCCCTAAATGGAGGATTGGTATGAAGCAATCCCTTGAAAAATTTACGGAACACAGGATGAGTTGATAGTAAGGAAGACTTCCCCACTGACAGAAAAGCAGAGACATCTGACAAGTGTACCTTGAGAGTAGCTGGTCTGAGGCCTAGGCCATTAAGATGGACCATATAATCCAGAACTGTAGGCAATTCAGCAGTGTCTGGGGAAATACGTTGCTTGGAACACCAAATGCTGAATCTCTTCCATTTGGAGTTATAGGTCTTTCTAGTGGCGTGCTTCAGAGAGGCTTTGAGGATATCCAGAACTCCCTGAGACAGATGCAAATCTGCATACTCTAACTCTTTAAGAGCCATGCCTTGAGATGGAGACACCGAAGACTGGGGTACCAAATCCTCCCCTGAGAGGAGGTTAACAGGTTGTAATTCCTGGGAAGAGACAGGGGAAGATGGACTGCTAGGGACAGCAGCAGGGGGTACCAAGGTTGTCTGGCCCAGTCTGGAGCAATCAGAATCACTTTGTAAGGTTGTGACCTTATCTCGACTAAAACTGTGAACAGTAGAGGAAAGGCATACAGAAATGTCCCTTCCCAGTTCAAAAATCAGAGCATCCAGAGGGACTGAGCCCAAGACTGGGGGTCTGCAACAAAAAAGAGGAAGTTGGTGATTGTCTGCAGCTGCAAAGAGATCTATCTCTTGAGTGCCCCACCTTGAAAAAATCACCTTCAAGACCAGAGGGTCCAGGGACCACTCATGATGGCCCTGTGAGAACCTGCTCACTGCATCTGCTAGCACATTGTCCTTTCCTGGAAGGTGGACTGATATCCGAGAGGTTTGCAGGAAATAAGCCAGGGACCACAATTTCATGGCTTCTGTGCACAAGGCCGTAGACCAAGTGCCTCCCTGCTTGCTGATGTACCACATGGTGGTGGTGTGTGTTCTGACTTGAACCACCTTGTTCTGCACTGACTGAGCGAAAGCTTGCAGGGCCAGAAAAACTGCCCTGAGTTCTAGGAGATTGATATGGAGAAGGGATTCCTGAGGGGACCACAGTCCCTGGGCAGTGAGGGCCCCCAGATGGGCTCCCCAGCCCAGAAGGGAAGCATCCATGATAAGTACCACTGAATGAGACTGAGTGGCAAATGGGACCCCTTGCCTTAAATTGTCCTGATCCTGCCACCACTGAAGGGCTTGTATCAGGGTCCGAGTCACTGGAATCAGTTTGGTAAGGGAATCCTTCCTTTGGGACCAGAAGGCCCTCAGATGGAACTCATCTGGAATCTTGCCCCTTGGACCACTGCTGTAGAAGCTACCATGTGGCCCAAGAGCTGGAGGAAATGCCTTGCTGGTCGAGACACCTGAAGGCTGAAGGAAGAAGCCAGTTCTATAAGAACTCTTGCCCTTTCCAGGGGAAGAAAGGCTCTTGCTTTGACAGTATCCAGCTCTGCCCCTATAAAGGTAAGGGGCTGCACTGGCTCGAGAACAGACTTGGGAAGGTTAAGAAGAAATCCTAGAGAAGTGAGCACTTGCTGGGTCACTTGCAGGTCTGACTTGACTTGGTCTGGAGACTGGCCCGCTATAAGCCAGTTGTCCAGATATGGAATAAATGGAAATCTTTTGCCTTCTTAGAAAGGCAATGACTACTGCCAGGCACTTTGTGAAAACCCTTGGGGCTGATGTTAGACTAAAGGGCATTGCTTTGAACAGATAGTGGCCTGAGGGCAACTCGAACCTGAGGTACTTTCTGCGGGAGCACCTGATGGGAATGTGAAAATAGGCATCTTTGAGGTCCAGGGAGGCCTTAGGCCTTAGAGAGGGAAGAATTATTCCCAGAGTTACCATCTTGAACTTTGGTTTTAAAAGATGTTTGTTCAGGTATCTTAGGTCTAGGATGGGTCGTCACTCCCCTGTCTTTTTTGGGGTAAGGAAGTACCTGGAGTACAGACCTTTGCCCCTGTGTAGAGTAGGAACTCTCTCTATGGCTCTTAAGGCCAGAAGAGATGAAACCTCTGCCTCTAGGGCAAGGGTTTCTGAGAGACCTGCAGGTGGAAAAGATCTGGCTCTCATCTTCGGACATTTTTTAAGCTGAGAACCAGTCCCTGGCTTACTACTTCCAGGACCCATTTATCTGAGGTAATAGACATCCAGTCCTGGACAAAGTAAGCCACCCTGCCCTCTACTGGAATAGGAGAGTCGACCCGGGCAGACCCATCAGGGTGTCTGCTTGGCAGGGGCCTTAGGCTGAGGAGTGCATGCAGCCCTGTTCGCCCCCCTTCTGCCTCTCCCTCTGAAGAACCCCCTCTGTAAAAAGGGAGAAGAGGCCTTTGCTTGGTAAAAAAGGCCTATGAAAAGGCCTGCCCCTGCCCCTAGACTGCTGCCTTTGAGGAGTTGCCTGTCTCTCCTTGGCCTGAGCACTCCTATAAGTGGCCCTGTACTCGTCCATTTTCTTCATGTAATTCTCTGTCTGCTCCCCAAACAGAGAATTACCCACTACAGGAAAATCCATGGCCTTTGCCTGGGTGTCCTGTGAGAGGCTAGTACATATGAGCCAAGCCATTCTCCGAAGAGCCACAGATGTAGCCATGACTCTTGATGACACATTACTGGAGTCCACAGCAACATGAAACTGTACTTTTGATGCCTCGATCCCATCAGCAGCCACCTCCTCCAGCTCCTTGGCTAGCTGGGGGGAGGCCTGTTTACCAGTGCCAGTACAGTGTCCCACCTGGACTTCTGGTATCTGGCTGTGCAGGCCATATAGTTCGCCTGCCTGAGTCCCAAGAAAGATGCAATGTACTGCTTTTTTGCCATGGCATCAATCTTCCTGGAGTCTTTGTCTAGGGGGTATGAAGCCAAGGGAATGTTTGCCTTGTCACAGGCAGCAGCCTGCACTACCCCAACATGGCTGCATTGCTGGTATAAAAACTCCGTATCTGAGCCTGATAGTGTGTACCTCTTGTCCATCCTTCTGTCAACAGGGGGTACAGAACTGGGAGACTTCAGGATTTTTTGTGTCCGTTTCCCAAAGGATTTGTGAAGGGGAACAGACAGTCTCCTGGACTCTGGGATGTCCATCATTTCCACATAATCAGGCTCCTCCTGATCCTCCATTGCCTCCTCCACAGGAAGCTGGAGGGTTTCAGCCACTTTTCTGTAAAACAGAAAATGGGAAGGGGACTCAGAAAGCCTAGGAGGGGATACACCAGAAGGTCCGTCTGGGGAGATGTCCGGTTCCATAGGCACATCCAGACTTTCAGCACCATCTTCAAACTCCCCCTCCTCCTCAAACTCCGGTTCATAAAAATCATTGGAGGTATAATCTTGAACTGGGGGAACCGACCGAACCGAACCCCTGCGAAAAGGTGCCGGATCGGTTGGAACCGGGCAAAGCGATTCCACAATTTGAATCACTCTGGCTATTTCCTTGGTGGTCGGAATATGAACCTTTGGATCCGAGCCGGTCGATTTTTCCTTGCTTTTCCTTTTTTAGGAACCAACCCCTCAAGATCGGCTCTCCTCTTGCCCGAAATATCACCCTGGTCAGAGGGCACTCCTTCTGGTTCGGTCGGAACCGAACCGGGCTGGCCATCCAGGTCAGCGGACTTCTCAGCCTCCTTTTCCCTCAGTCTACCTAATCTCTTTTCAAGGGTAGATTTAGGAAAATTTTACAAATTGGCAGTCTGTATCGAGGGTTCAAACCCCAGACAATAAACACAGGTGGTGTGGGGTAGGCCTTAGCAAAGACCTCCCCACACTCTCTGCAGTGTTGAAACCCAGTGGGCCCGGTTTTTCAGACATGGCCAACCTAACCAAACTTACCCTTTTTAAGGCAACCGCCAGGCAAGACTCCCTTATTGGTTCCTAACCGTGTCACGGGTGTTGGAAAAAACCGTTCAAAACATGTTTTTTTTTTAAAGAACCAATGATGACCGGTAACGACACTATAAAGTAAAACACAAGGATTCACTACAAATGATTGGTTCAGCCGAACCGATCTAACACTTTACAATTTCCACACAGAAAATCATAACAAAACCTATCTAGTACTCATGGTACCACAGACAGAGACTGAACAGACTGGCCACATTTCAGTGTGTAAGTTGTTGGGCAACGTCTGGCGTTTCCCCGTGCGTCGTATGGGGAGCTGCACCTTTTTTCCTTACCTGGTGATGCAACTGAACTACACAGGGCAGAGATTTGAACTGCATTCTAATTCCATTCCATGCACTCTGGGGCAGCTTCACCTGCAAGGCTCACTGTATATGTCAAGTATAAAGTACAGTTACGCAAGAATTTACCATAACAGTATATCTTCAAGAGAAGCTCTTGCAGTACGTAATAACTTGTAGGACTGCACCCCCTGGTGTCAGAACCACACGGAAACTTTTGCTAGCAGTATCTGACGGGGGGACCGCCCACCCAACGTCAGCATGATATTATATAGTGGGCGGTCCCCATGTCCACCCTCCACATCTCCCATCGGAGACCTCCAAGAGTCATGACAGGAGAATGGGAAGAGGCTCCTGAACTCAAGAAAGGGCTTTTGGAAAAAAACTGAGTATAGAGGAAGAAGGTGGGTGGGAAAAAGGTTACCTACTGCAAGAGCCTCTCTCGAAGATCTACTGTTATGGTAAGTTCTTACATAATTGTACTATCTTACTTCGAGAGGGCTCTTGCAGTAGGTAATAACTTGTAGGACTGAGTCCCAAGCAACCAGAGTCCAAGGGACAGGAAAACATGGGAAGCTGGAGTAGAGATCTGGTAGAAAGCCACAGAGTTAGGACAGCAGTCCCTGGGAGGACTGCTAGTCCAAAACCAGCCCTGCGCCTAGAGGCAATGTCCAAACCTAAGTGTTTCGTGAAAGTGCGGACTGAACTCCAAGTAGCAGCCACGCAGATGTCTGTGGCAGATACATTTCTGAAACAGGCTGTAGAGGCAGCCATTCCCCTGGTAGAATGTCCTTTCGCCTGCCCCAGAAGGACTTTACCATACTTCTGGTAACAGAAAGTAATGCAGTTGGCCGAACATTTGGAAAGGCACTGTTTGGAAACTGCTGCACCTTCTCTTTTCGGTGCAAAAGAAATAAAAAGCTGATACGATGTGCAGACAGATTTAGTCCTGTGAGTGTAATAATGTAAAATCCTGTGGACATCCAGTGTATGCAGGATGGCCTCCTCCGAATTAGCATGCGCGGGGTAGTACACCAGCAATTCAAGAGACTGATTCAGGGTAGTCTCCGAAACAACTTTTGGAAGAAACTTAGGATTCGTGCGTAGAGCCACTCAGTCTCTGTGAAAAATCAAATAAGGCACCTTACACAACAGGGCCTGAAGCTTGTAAATTCTTCGAGCAGAAGTAACCGTAACCAAAAAGAGCGTTTTCCAGGACAAAAAGCGCATGTCACATGAACTTGCCGGTTCAAAGGGAGGCAAGGTCAATTTTTCTAAAATAAAATTAAGGTCCCATGGTTTAGCAGGGTTACGAACTGGGGGTTTTAGATGCAAGATACACTTTAAGGTTTTTGAGACTACTAACTGGGCCAGAGTCCTGCCACCTATTAAATCATGGTAGGCAGAGATGGCCGCTAGATGCACCTTCAGTGACAAATAGCTCAATCCCAGATATGACAAATGGAGAAGATACTCCATGACCTGAGGAGCGGGGCACGATAAAGGGTCCAGAGACTTCAGGGTGGCCCAAATGATGAAACGTTTCCACTTCATGGCATAAGTAGCTCTAGTAGACAGCTTTCTTGCCTCCATCAAAATCTGAGCTACCCGAGGAGAAACCCCGTACCGTGACGTGACTGTGTCTTGAGGAGCCATGCGTGAAGATGGAGGATTTCAGTCCCGGATGTTTAAGCGTGTGCCCCCCACCACACGGTCAGAAGTCATAGGAAAGAGGTAAGTAAGTAGACGTTACTTTTTTAAGTGCCTTTGAGATACCAAGGTGCTATACAATAAAAACAAAGTACGGGAACCGGAAGTTCCGCTGCCATTTGTTGGAGCAGTGGGAACCAAATTTGTCAAGGTCAAAACGGAGCTATCAATATCATTTGTGCTCCTTCTGTCTGTAGCTTGATCAACACTCTTTGCAATACTGGGATGGGAAGATATGCGTACAGAAATCTCCCTGTCCAAGAAAGCAACAGTGTGTCTTGCCAAAAAACACTAGGCTCGGGATCAAGTGAGCAAAGCTTGGGAAGTTTTGCATTTGATGGGGCTGCAAAGTGATCCACTTCTGGATGACCCCAAAGGTCAAAGATGTGATCTAGTACTTCTTGTTTTAGCTCCCACCAACGTACCCATACCCTGGTGCGGCTGAGACTGTCCGCGAGAACGTTTTGCATGCCTGGGACGTGAACCGCCAGCAGATGGACCTTGTGCAGAACCACCCAATTTCAGACCTGCATTGCTTCCCTGCAAAGAGGATACGAGCGGGTGCCCCTTGCTTGCTAATGTACCACACCAAGCACATGTTGTCCGACTGGATCAACAGGGTCCTCTGCTGAAGAACGTGTTGAAAGGCCTGAAGAGCATAAAGCACTGCTCTAATTTCTACCACATTTATGTGCAAGTGTAGTTCTACAAGTGACCACAGGCCCCCCGAGTCCTGTGGCGTCCCTAGATGGGCACCCCATCCCCGATGCAGCTGTAGTCAGTATTTGGGAGTGAGGAGAGGTCTGGAAAGGGACTCCTTGAATCAGGTTGTTGGAGTCCTGCCACCATAGCAGATCCTATTGCACTGGGCTGGAAATGAGGACCTGACTGTCCAAATTATCCTCCCTCTGATCCAACTGGGACCTCAGAGTCCACTGTGAGATTCGCTAAATGGGACTGTAGGAATAGCCGCTGCCATGAGACCAAGAAGATGGAGAACCACTCTGGCCGAAATGTGTTGGTTGGAAGATACAGCTGGGCCTGTTTCTCCAGGGTGTCCACCCTGTCCAGGGGAAGAAAGGCCATTCCCCATACCATGTCCAGCGCTGCCCCAATAAATTGAAAGCACTGGGAAGCAGCAAGCTGGAATTTGAAATAACTGATAGTAATACCCTGGCGCTCAAAAAGGTGCAGGGTAGCTGATAAGAAAGCTTCCACCCCCTTCCTCGATGTAGCTGCAAGGAGCCAATCATCAAGGTAAGGAAAGACATAGTGCTCTTGACTCCTCGAGGTACCTGCCACTACCTCTAAGCATTTGGTAAAAACCCACGGTGCAGACAGTCCAAAGGGGAGAGCCTTGAACTGGTAATGCTCCCCTTGGAAAGAAAACCTAAGGAATTTCAGGTAGAGAAAAAATGGATACTAATCTGAGATAGGCGTTCGAACTGCTGCGACGAGCTGCAGTCAGTCCGATGTGCACAGGTCGGCAGCGGCAAAGAATTGGGGGGCAGACATGGGGACTGCCCACTATATAGTGTCACGCTGACGCCAGTCACGTGACGTCGGGTGGGCGGTCCCCCAGCAGACACTGCAATCAAAAGTTTCTGTGTGGTCCTGAGGCCAGGGTGTGCAGTCCCACAAGTTATTACCTACTGCAACAGCAGTCTCGAAGTAAGATCAAGGGATTCCCAGGGTTTGAAGGGAAAAAAAATAGCTAGAAAAACCCTTGGCTGCATGACACTGCATTTCCTCACTGACCCTGCACTGCCTACCGCAGAAAACGGACTAAACTCGTCACGGGTTTGGGGAACCCAGGAGGCTTGACAACATGGGGTAAACCACGGGGGCACCGACAGCAGACAACAGGGCTGGGCAGAAACAACAGCACAGATTGTGTGCAACAGGGCTGGAGGGAGATACAACAGCTAATCAAGGCAGACAGAGGAGTATAAAGCATACTAAATTAAAAATCATGAACAAGTCATGGTAGCCAGCTCTGTCAACACCTTGTCTGCGTGGATCCTCACCGGCCAGGATGGTGGAAAAAGTGGTAGACAGGGCTGACGGGTCATCAGCAGAAGACCCAATAGTGAGGTGTACGTGGCGGCCTGGGAGCAAAACAGCTGCATGAAACAAGTTTGTATGAGGTCTACTTAGGAAAGATTTTCTAAAAATGCAAACGCTGTTTGGTTGCTCCAGTAAATTTTAACACTTTTCTGGCACAAAACTGCGTGCTCATAATTTCTAGTGGCATCCCCAAAATTTACGGGAGTGAAGCATTCTGATAATGTCTTGGGAGGCTCTGTGCAGTTATTTTTCAGAAAACAAAGTGTTTACAATTTTGCTGGCACAATACACTACATGTTCAAATGTCTTGAAAATCTAAGTCTGTCAGTTTTTGGTGCATAACTGCATTTCTTGTTCTGAGCTCCGGTCAGGTCTAAAAGAACAAGCATTTGTCAATGCCGAACGTTCGCTTGCAGGTATTTGCAGTGGTGTTGTTTGGCATGTATGGTGTTTTACCCTAATGCCCTGTGCGATTGCTGGTATTTGCACAATAAATTGTCAGCATGATCTTTTTGTTACTCCCATTGTGCGCTACATAGGCAGAAACACGTTTTGGGCAGGATATGAAAATGACAGCTGTACTGCTCATAAAAGTGTGGTAAAATGCCAATGTTGAAAATCTGGAGTGGAAATATTGAAAATTCGCAAACCTCACGGCGTGCGTGGTAACTGTGCAGCATGCATTCGTAAAACAGTTATTTTGAATTTTTCGCAAATTTTCAACATTGCCATTTAAACCTCTGCTCATGAACAGTGTCACTGTGATTTTCTTAATGTGTTCCATACATTGATTTCGCACACCGACTGCGCCATTGTGCGCTACATGGGCAGAAAGACGTTTTGGGTGAGATGTGAAAAATGACAGCTGTACAACTCAATAGAAGGTGTAATAAAATGGCAATGTTGAAAATCTAGAGTGAAAATATTGAAAATTCGCGAACTTACGAGCCTGCGTAGGAACTGCACAACGCACGCTCGTAAAACAGTCATTTTTTGGAATTTTGCACAAATTTACAACATGGGGTTTTGGCCCTTCTCATGAATGATGTCACTGTCATGGCGTTACTTCGAGGGCGAAGGGTGATTTCGGCGCGAGTGATTGCGCAGTGCCTGCGGAAATCACCCGCCGGGCCCGAATAACGCCATGACAGTGACATCATTCATGAGAAGAGGTCCCAAAACTCATGTTGAAAATTTGGTGCAAAATCAAAAATAACTGAGATATGCACAAAGTTGAAACCCCTATGTAGCCCATTATACAGCTTAGCGGCACTTCCTCAGTTCGTGATCGGCTTTGAAGAGTGCAGAGCGTGTTCGGTCCACCGAAGATCGTCGCCCGGAGTCCGAGGTAAGTATGGGGTGGGGGTGGTTTGGGAGGCTGGGTGCGCAGTGGGTGGGTGCGGGTTGTGGGGGTTGGGAGGCGCGCCGAGACCGTTTTGTTTTACAGGGAAAAAAAAAGGCGGCGTGGGACATTTGCCACGCTGGGTGGGCTCCCAGCGTGGCAGAAGATTGGGGGGGCCAAGGAGCCGGCAGGGATTGGGCACCCCGTCGGCAAACTACGCTGGGGCGAGGAGCCGACTGGGGATTGGGTACCCCGTCCGGCAAAACAAACAACGGTTTGCCACGCTGGGGTGGGCTCCCAGCATGGCAGCAGGATGGCTTGGGACCGTGGAGCGGCCGGGGACTGGGCACCCCGCGGCAAAACAGACGCTTGCCACGCTGGTGGGCTCCCAGTGGCAGGAAAGCTTTGGGAAGGGGGGGCGGCGTGACACGCACGGGGGGGGAGCGCGTGACGGAAGGGACGGCGGTGGCGCTCAGTATGGCAGCGGTGTTTTCCTTTGAAGCAGAGGAACACCGCTGTCATACTGAGCTCCTGCACCCATTGGTGCAGGACAGCCACGCCTGCTCAAGGGAGCAGTGCATTGGATGAGAGAGGCACACCTCCAAGTGAGCTACTCTCCCAAAATGTTCCTTGCGCATGCGCGCAAGCGAACATAAAGAGTGTGGAGTATGTGCAAAATATCTAAGAAAAGAACTTCTAACAAAAGCTCATGGAGAATGTTTCACAATTGCAAGATTTAATCACGTAAAATTACTAAATCCTTTTGAAATTATGACAGGCAGCAGGAAAAAAAAAAACTTTAGCTCAACTTCCAATTTTTAAAATCAACTACTAGTCTTTTTTATTATAAAACTTGTGTCACTTTCCAGTATCAGAAGAGCTTTAAGAGAATGTCCTTCTTAAAGTCACAAACATTGGACCTTGTAAGTCAGTGGCAACATGCTCTTGCAAGAGAATTTCCATACCCGAGGCCACCCACATACAACTTCAATGCCTCAGCGTGGTCTATAAAAAATGGGTGGCCCCCAACCACTTTAGTTTCCTCCATCAATAACCGAGTTCCAACATTTAATGACATATGGGAACAAGAAATCCATACCTAATTAATCATACAAGACAACCAGGGAAAGCAGATCAGTAATGTCTGCCCATTAAAACTACGCGGCAAGTGAAAGGCAGACAGTGACCTGTAATAAACAGCAGTTCTCCTCACCAGGGAATGGCGGGAGGGAGTTGTGCAACTCTATGGAGGAGATTCTCCTAAAGATCCACTCTTGCTGATACAGTATGTAACAAATCTGTCGTCTTTGAGGATATCTCCTCAGAGTCACACAAACTGGAAGAGCACAAAGCAGTACAGTACCAAGCAGTATAGTACCCCCCCAACACACACACACACACACACGAAGACAACAACCCCTAAGCCAGAAGGTCTTGTAGCAGAGCCAGGCTAAAATAAGCCCTTTTATGAAAAATGATCCAGACTGTAATGCTTAGCGAGTGTGCAGACCTTACTACAAGTAGCAGCTGAACAGATTTTGGATGCAGAGTTGACCTAAAATAAGTTACTGAGACCACCATATGTCCCTTATGGCATGCCTCATTAACAGTGCAGTAGAAGCCACTTAATTGGGATAACCTGGCGGCAGGCTTTTCATCTCAATTAAATGGCTGTTCCAATTAACAGAAGTGTTGATTTTTGACATCAGAACAGCAAGTCAGGTTCACCACTTCATCCCAAACTCATCCCATTACTACAGCACAGTACAACCGATTGCTCCCGATAGCTCTTTTTGTCACGCCAAACCTAGAATACAGTCGAGGTGTGCTGGTGGCATCACTTCACCATGCCAGGTGAGAGTAAGAGCTGGGGTGTACTACCTTAAGGCATGCTTCACATTTCAACTACATGTACAATTACACTGAGGGAGCATATTTTAGTGCTAAGCATGGGGCACTTAAGTTTCACTGTGTGGTGTTCAGCCTGAATCAAGAGTGGCAAGCATGGCGAGCGGGTGACTGAGAAGCTATTGCTGTTGCTAGGAGAGAGAGAACTAAATTCCAAGTTGGTAAGAGTGAGAGCATATCTGTACAAACCCGTAGGAGAGAGGGACAGCTGAGTGATGTGTACAAACGGGGCTTTGTGTGGAGAATTGAGGACGGTGACGGATAAGTCCAAACAGTGTTGGCGAGAAGCTGGTGCTAGAGAGAGAGCGAGCGAGCAATGGGAGCTCAGAAAATGCATGTGACTTGCTGACTGTGCTATTCACGCACTTAACACATATTCAGAGGCCCATTAACAAGTGATCTGATAGTGTGAACAGGACAGAATTGTCCAAAATAATCTCGCATTCCCATCCCTGTTAAACAGATGGGGACGCCATTGAAATTAACAGCCACTTAATCGGTGCCCTGTGGGACGATCCAATAAAGCGAACATCCTGATGATTCATTTCCCAATTAAGAGGCTTCCACTATATCAGGAAGCTCCTTGCAAACATTCTGATAAACCTAATGCAGAAATCCTTCCACCTGGATAAACACCGATACTGGCTTGCCCAGCATATGTGGACAAAAGGACAAAAACTCTGAGGGGGCTGTCAGAAATCCTTAGTGCAATCCAGGTAAAAGTGGAGTGCCCTGTGAATGTCAAGGGAGTGCAGGAGCACCTCTCCCACATTTTGCAGGGTTGGGAAAAATCACTGTCAGATTGATGGACTGATTCAAAGTGAATTCAGACATCACCTTACAAAAAAACTTAGGATGAGTCCAGCAGGTTATTTACAATCTTTGACATGAACTTTCACAGGCATTTTTTATATTTTACTAAGAATGCCTGATAGTTTGTAATTCTAAGACCAACCCTAGCTGACGCAAAAGCCTTTATCCCCACAAAGCAATGTAAAGTTGCTTACTGTAACAACAGATCTTCAAGAATATCTTCCCATAGAGCACCACTCTAATCTTAGAGCTGGAGGCACTAGGACTGCACAGAAGCAGAACCTTTGGGGCTGGCAGGCACCGTACACGTAAGCACAACATTGAGCATAGTGACAAGCGTACAGAGCACATAATCAGATGTACCAGCCCCAACTACCTAAATTCCATTTCTGTTAAGGAGGGAAAAGGCCGGCTCCATGGCGCTGAGTGATGGGTGTTTGCCCGGCATGCTGGTGACCCAGGTTCATGCCATAAGCCCGGAGGTCAGGAGAGGAGGAGGGGAGTCATGAGGGTATCCTCCCAGGGGCGGGACAATCCTGGATCACTAGTTAGGTGGCTCCTGGCTGGTGTTCATGGCGGCGTGAAGCCTCGACACATCGCCAAATCCCCCCCAAACAGAACGCCTCCACGGTTGGACCACCACATTTTTTTTGGGGGGTGCAGAATGGAAAAATGCAACCAGTGGCTGGTCCCCTCTAGCCACGAAGCCTGGAAGTGTCTCGCAATTCCTCGTGCACACTCAACATAGACAGCGCTACAGGCAAGTCTCTTCTCCCAACCCTGCACCGGGGAATATGTTAACAACTGGTCATGGCAATATGAGAACGGCTGGATGGTGATGGGATGAGAGGCAGAGGGGTCCTAGGCAAACCGAAGGAGAGGCTGGCTGAGGGCTTGGGGAGCTTAAAGAAATAAGACAAAACAAGGAGGGAAAAGGATGAAAACATATTTAAAAAGACAACTATCTGAAAAAAATGAAGGTGTGAGGTGAAAAGTAGTTACAGAGTGGTCACTTACCAATTTGTCTCTCTGTTTCCAAGACCGAAAGATCACAGTACAGGTAAATCCCAACTCCAAGTAACTTCTACAAGAAGAGGGAGGCCATAGTGGGTGAATGGTTCTCTATGAAGAAAATATTCTTGACGATCAGTAGTTAAGTAACTTTCCTATCTAGCAAGAATTAATCTTCTCCATAGAGCACCACTCTTGGGTCTCGACTAGCAATCTGTCAATTAAAGAGGGATGAGCACAATCCCAACCAAGAAAGTTCGAATCATTCTGGCTTTGGCAGAGAAAAACTAGGAGAAGGGGTAGCAGACATGTCCTCCTACTAGGAGGCTGGTGAGTGCAAGCGATCAAGGGGGATCATACAGAAGCTGGCTAGACTGCTCCTGCACCACTGTGGTTGAGAAGGCGGTATATGCTGGACTAAGAGGGGCTGATAGGCATAGCCAAGGCACCCGCAAAGGACACCCTTGTCTGGTGTTTCGCTGCCTCCAACCTGGCAGTTATGCCAAAACTAGTCAAGATTTGGAAGCTTGCAGGCAGCTTGGGAGAAAAGGTGCACACCCAAAATACACGCAGTGCTGAAGTGGCACATGTATGAGCCACAGATACAAACTGCACCAGAACCAGCTACTGTACCAGGTGAGGCAAAGGACAGGATACCCAGCCAGAATAAAAGGACAGAATGTTCCTCTTGACCCTTAGCCAAATGCTAAGTGTTATAAGAGGCTAAGGAATTCCAAAGCAATAAAAGCAGCAAAAGGCTGAAACACAGAAAGTGTGCCAAGCATAGAATAATTTAGCAATAATGCCCGACAGGGTGTGTGTCTTGCTGGGATAACGTCATGCCTCAGGTGGTTGGGCACGAGGCCGTAGGCCGAGTGCGTCCAACAACGGAGGCATGACGTTATCCCAAATGACACATACCCTGGAGGGCACTATTGCTATTATATAATGGCTCGTTGTTATACAGAATGAAAAAAGTAATTTTAAAGATGTTTTTGTGTGGAAAAATATATATATATTTTTTTAAGAGAAGATGAAACAATCAATCAAAAGCTCCATAAAATGTTCATCTGCAGGTTCACAATGAGGCTGAGACTAGACCTGTGATGTTGTACTGGGATAACATCATGGGTCCAGCCCAAGACTGACCAATCAGAGTCCAGGATTTTTTCTTGCCATTGTATAATGAGCATTTTCCTCTACAGGACTAAGCTATTCTTTATTTCTGGGTGCCTAGAATCTTAAAGTGTTTTAGTCACTGTGTCCTAAAGGAAAAACCTAGTGAAAAACACAGAAGTAGGTAATCTCCACAGGAGAAAAAGATTCCACAAAAGTCACATGACCTGCCTGAAACTGCAGAGGAGCATAAGGACTCAGAGAAACCTCAGGAAGGGGTTGTTGGGAGGAAGATTGTTCCAAAAGCTAATTTTCCCAAAAACATATTTCAAATGCAAGGTCTCCACAATGGTGCACAACAGAAGCTGGAGAAGAATGATCGGTTACAGGTGAACAGAGGATTCTACAGGGGAGGTTGAGGTCTACCTAGGGAGTTAGGTTTCCATCAAAAAGAGCAAGGTAAAAATAGCCGACAGAAACTCAGATAATTCCAAAAGCCAGGAAATACATGGAGACCAGGAGGAGGGCATTCCATAAGGTAGCTGTATAAAACCAACAGCACAACATGGATCAAGTAACCGGGGCCTGATACTGGTCCATCAAGACCTTGCAGGCAATCCCAAGGAGACCCACACCAGTAGGTGAAGAAAACAGGAGTAAAAATAGTGCAAGTTTGCTTGCAAAGTTTGTAAGGAGTAACAAATTGTGAGAATGCATTATGCAAGATATCGTCAATGTGACATTATCTGCACTCCAAAAATGCAGAGCTGTGACACAGACAGTGTGAAAAAGGGCACCAACTATTTGTTGCTAAGAGTAAATGTCTCAATTTTGCATGAGAAAAGTCACGAAAAGCATGAAGAAACATTCTGCATGAAAGCATCAACTGCTTGAAGCAGCAAGATAAGTGACAAAGGCACAGACTGCGTGAAGTGAAGCTGGGGAAGCTTGGACCAAGGTCGGCACCAAGGCCAGAAGGTGGCACCGACACAGAGACTAATGCTGTCAACTGGGCCTTCGAGAACAAAACCTACTGTCTCCTGGAGAAACTCTGCCAAGGTAAGTTTGTCTCTGGATGGAAATCTAGGTTGCAGATACCTGAAGGGAACCCAATGCCACAGGCTATATTCCATAATCAAACTGCTCATCTGCGAGATCCTATTTGGCAGTGGGGATGTCAAAGATGGAGTTGCCCTCACCATTGTGAAGAAGGGCCATGTCCCCACCCCTCCAGACAGGACCATAATTTTACGACTCTGAGAACTGCTAATCCTTCTGGCATGAGACCATCGGTACCAAAGCACTCACCCGGACAGGAGTGGCAGTTCACAGATAGACTCAATGCCGAAGCAACCGGCCTGAACAGGTGCTCTACCATGCATAAACATAATGGTCAGCGAAAGAACTGGCCGTCGAATGAGGCAGATGGAGAGCAACATGCAGACATCAAACTGCTATCCCGATAGAACTAAATAAACACATACTGTGTAAAGAAAAACTACATACTATAACACAAAAAATAAACACTAGGAACTTGGAAGGCTACGCAGGCAAATTCCGAAGTTCTGTTGACCCCCAATGAAGCTTACTCACAACGGTGGGGGAAAAAAAGAACCAAGGTGACTGGGGCTGGCACCTCTATTTATGCCCTATGTGCGAAGGGCACTATGCTCACTGCCACGAGTATGTGCATGATGCATGCTGGCCTCAAAAGTTCTGCTCCTGTGGGGGTCTGTGGAGAAGATGGATTCTTGAAAGATTATGCAGTGTTTTCTGGACTCCTTATCAGGGGGTCCAGTGGTTACGTGTTGAAGAACTTTGGATCTATCATGAGCTTCTTCATTACCATAGAGTCTATTTCGGACTGGGTAAGTACTGCTTGTCTGCCTTTCCAGGTACAACCTGCAAGATATTAAGCCTGTGCCATGCAGGCACAGTGGCATCTTCATGTTCTGTAAAAATGAAACCATCACAGAAAGGGAAAGGGGAAACTGTTTAACCAGGAGAGGCACACTAAGCAAAAGCTAGATTCCAGGTGTGACCTGGGAGCACAAGGAAGTTAAGTGACTTGCTCAGTGTCATACAGTATGCAAGTATGGGCTGTTAAGATTCAAACCCAGGTCTCCAGGTTTGCAGCTCAGAGCCTTAAACCACTGCACTATACTGCCTCCACAGAGGAGGCTGATCAGACCTTTAAAGAACTCTCACTTTTCATTTAGAGGAATCTTCTTCATCACTGGTGAATAGTAAAGTCCCTGGAACTTGCTTTATCAGCTTGAAAGGAATGGACTTCAGGAGGTAACCTGGGAGTGTAGTACACCATGTCTGCACTTTCAGACAACACAGTGAACCCCTCCAACCAATCAGGTCAGGATTACACTTCTCCTCTTTAAGAGCAGGAAAAGGAGATTCCTGACCAGGAGCCAGAACCCTTATAAGGGCAGGAAGTTGACCAGGCCCTGCCAGCACTGTGGGCTGCAACATCACAGGTATACCTGGTACTGGCTCCATATATAGCGACAAAGGTAACTGAGACAACAGTTTCTGCATCAACTCAAAGACCTGGGACAAAAGGCATCACTGCCCGGGACGAGGCATACACTGCTGGACTGGGGTTCAGTGACAGCAAGTTTTGCACTGTCATAGCATTTGCGGGCTGCTATGACACCACTGATGGTATCGTGTGCCCTTTCACCTCGGGTTCTAGCCATCCAGTGGCTGAGCCAGGGGTCCGCATTGGATGCCCAGCGTCAGTCTGGTCTTTCAGACTTGGCAGGGGGGACTGCGACAATAGTCTTGGCCAATGGCTGCCCTGTTCTGCAAATGACTATGTCCTAGAGATGACCACGTGGTCGCTTTCTATGGTGTTGTGAGTTGATTGAAAGTCTAAATTTTAACTTCAATGTCTTACCTTAAGTTGATGGGTGAGCAGGTGTTTAACCTGTGACTGTATGGTTATTCTCCGTATTCTTCTGGAGAACTGGCTCTAGCCACTTCCACTGTCTCTGTTTAGCCTAGTTAAATCCCTGGCAAATCGTGTAACATCAAACATCATAGCTGGTATCAAGGCAGTTCATGCAGCATTTATGGCCATCATCATGGGAGATCTTTTACCATAACTGTACTTATGAAAAATATGCACCATGTTTGGTAACTGTGGACTCGATGGCATACAATATCGAGATGAACTGCTGATGGCAATCCAGGAGTGTGTCACCAAGGTTGTCAAAAACGATAACACCATAGACAAGAGAAAAAGGTCTGAAGGCGCACCAGATAATGAGATATTAGTCTCTGCTGATGTGACGTGCAATTGATGGCAGGTTAAAAAAAAAAAGTGAAGTGAATGGGGCCACCACATTATAGGCAACATTGCCGTGTCCAATGTCCTATGTGGGGGCATATAGAAATGTGGGTGGCCCAGTTATTAGAAGTCTACTGCGAGTTCCTGACACTGTTAGCCTACAGTGTGTGTGGCTCTGTGGTGGAGATATCCTCAAAGGAGATCCTGGGATCCCAGCATGTACAACATACATTCCAGGCATTCCATTAAACACCCAGATATGTTGCTGGCTAACATCAGGATCTTACCTGTTCTAGAACAACCAATTACCATACTCCTCTGCTTTGGGTGTGGGTTGCGTGCACCAACAGCCGCACACATTTTTGATGCCAGCTCAAATGAACTGCACACACTTCTATGCAGGTACCATAGAAATGTATCTTTAATAGATAAAACCACTGCCTACCAATTACTTCATATACTCCATGATTCAGTGAACTGAATGTGTAACTGACAGTTACCTGAAACATCCCATCTTTTAAGGACTGTAACAGCTGCTAGCCAGATGCCTTGCCAATGTATGAATTTTTAGTTACAACCACCAATAAGTACCACGATTTGAGATCAAAAGCCAGAGATGGTAGAAAGAAAAGCTGGAATACTTACATGAGGCAGCAGGTGAAGCAGTGCATCGCCACTCAGGGTTCCAACAGCTACAGCTACCAAGAAGGTCAGAAGGAACTTGAAGCACCCCTGATCGATGATGGGGATCAGGATTACACCCACCAGTGACAGAAGACTGATGATGGTGATGGAAATGATACCCCAAAGCCAGGCTACAGAAGAAAAGAATTCAGAGTCGATGTTAAACGGAGAAAGGCCATGTTACAAAAATAACGAAAAGGCCTCCAACAAGTTATTTTTCTTTGCACTTGAATTTGTGTTTCACTGTTGCCATTAGAAAGCTTATTAAAGAGCAGCAGTTTTGGTGCAATCCCCAAGCCCCCCCCCACCCCCACTGTTAGCTTACCTGATAAGAGCTTAAAACAGTCCAGTTTTTAGAATTTGTATGATATTTTCTTTTGGGGAAGTGACTGTAAATCCGCGTATAGAGAAGCTGGCCAACAGCTCCACTCCCCTTCCTGGTAGCCGGCACTGAAAGCTCCAACATTCTGAGACACTGGAGTTTGCCGGGTTGCGCTCTATTGACATTAATGAGGCAGATTTTAAATTGTTTTTATTTACATTTTACAGGTTCACTTGGTTTAAATCAGTGCTGCGGCTTGACTAAAAAGGCTCGTTATTCAAGCAGCAGCATTTATTTGAACCCAGTGGATTTATACAATAAAAGCAATTTAAAATGTATCCCCACTGGAATAAATAGTGCATGCCCCCATGCTCAACAAACTCCTGTTTTGGGAAACGGCAGAGCACAGGGGCAGCACAGAGGCGGAGCCTTCACTGCAGAGTACCAGGACAGGGAGCTGGGGGCCAGCTCCTCTATGTGCGTAAACATTCTAAGAATTGGATTGTTGAAGTCCTTATCAGGTAACTGACAGTGGGGGGCTTGGGGATTGCACAAATGTTTGGGTCAACTGTTCCCCTTTAAGGGTACATCATTATTTTTAAAAATAAAATCGATCTTTATTGTGTTATAAGGCTCTACAGTAAAGCTGTTCAGCAGGTAAACAGCAGCACAGTGCCAAACTAAAGCAGGATGGGATGCTCCAAGCCACGTTACAGCACTTTCAACAGAAACTAAAATGATATACACAGAATATTTAACAGGCAGATGTGGAATATTGCATATGTACATCAATGACATTTTCCATTTAACTTAAAAGAATAAATTAAACAGGTATTGCAACCAGATATTCCTTTACTCTGGCTTTTATAAGTTTTTTGCAGTTAAAAGTTAGTTTTTTCTTGCAGTAAAAAGTTATGTTTTTGTACAAAACAATCAGCACAACAATACAGTACATTGTATGCAGACTTTTCGTTACAAATGCATTGCAACAACCAAGTTCATATGATGACAGCTGGGGTAATATGCATATGTTCTGTTTTCAACATACTTTTTCCCTCCTGTGGGGCCCATCTGCCAGAACTCCTTCAGTCCTACTTGATGCCCCATGCTCAGCAGCAGAGCCGCAAGTCCTAAACTCGCCCTTCTACCAGAACCTGATGTCAAAATGTCCCATCACCTCATCGGAATGGTTCCCTGCCTTCAAGTCCTTGGTGAATATTCAAAGCACTTATTTGGTCACTCAGGGATGGAGGATGCCAGAGTGCAGAGGGGGCCTGCAATGGCCATGGTGGGTGAGCATCATCTGTATGGTTGCAGCCAACCGCTTCTTCTTCATTCACCTCACCCATCCACCAAACGCCCTGCCATAAGAGTGCCCTACTGACATTCTGTGCTGGCAAATCAGATGCACCAGAATCAGGGCGCTCTCATCTCCCACAGCGGCAAATGCAGCTTCACTAACAAAATACCACCAACAGCTTACTCTGGTTAACTTTCAGTGGTTTCCATCTGTGCACCCAAGACTGAAAATAGGCAGAATTGCCTGGCCCTCCTTCCCAGTCAACAAAAACTACATAAACAAATAAACCTTGCTATACTGGCACCTGTAGTCACCCAGGTGGTTATATAGTAGCAGAACGTGCATCCCACCTGCCACAGAGAAGGAGACTATCCTACAGGATACGCATCCATCTCTTTGCCAGCCCTCTATTTAGCCAGGATCTGGATGCGAACCTGGGTAGCTGGAATCTTGATCAGCAGCAATGCCACTGCACCAGCCCACACATACTGTATTCTCTGTAAGTACTAATTTGTTGGGGATGGAAGGGACAAAGAGATACTCAGAATATAACAAATTACTTTTTTTTGTTAAGTGAAATACATCTAATTTCCTGTACTAGTGTAGAAGATAAGCATCATTACTTCCATCGAGATATAGTATTTTTACAACTGTTTCCGTTGCACCTGGTCTGGGGTGCAAGAGGCCAGAGATTGCTCCAGGACCTCATCCTGCCACAATGGAGTGAAATACAATACAGCGGAGTAACTGGACATGCTGTAACGTGGACCACTGAGCTACAGATTGCTGTACTGCAGGTATCGGAATTCAAGGCATAATCCTTTAAAAGCCCATGTGACAGATCAGTTTCTTATAATCTGCCTGTGGGAATAAATGAGATATCCCAACGCAACTCATTACAGTACTGAATGCCAACCAGGCAATTCTGCGCTGTGAACTGCTTTACTGCACCAGTTGGTCTGTGCCCTGCAGCAGTTCCACAAGTTGTTTTAATGTATACAAAAAAAATCTTACTGAAAGATACTATGTCTTCAAGTTTTATGATACACGGGACAAAGTTCTCACTTTCAGGAACAGCTGTCAGCAAAAATACAATGTGCTGATGGGAGTCTCCTGGCTCTTCAGGCAGGCTTTAAATGCACTCGCAAGTGGCTAAGTTTTGCATCCCTTCAAGCCAGCATCTCCACAATAAATCAACCAGCTGATGGTTGGTATGCTGCTAAACTCTCCTAAAATCCAATTTATTGATTGCCTTGTGCAGTATGAATTGTTTTGATACATTTCTTTTGCTGTCTTGCCAGTGGCAATCAGCAGTTTTTATGGCAGCAGGACGAATCAACATCAATCAGTTATTGTGCATTAGGTAAATTAGGAGTTTGTGTTAACTGGGAAACAAGCAATTACTAAAATCTGTAATGATTTCTCCCCAGTAAAAATACAGAGAAACCAATACTGATAAGACAAGTAGTGTAACAGCCTTTTAAAATGTTGGTTCAAGTAACCAGAGTTCTCCTGAGGGTTCTAATTACTATAATGCTCATCTGTAAAATAATTATAAAACATAAATTAATGTCCCGTGAATATGCGAGTTTCTGAGATGCTCAGTCAATCAGCTGGGCTTAGAACTATGTACCATGGCCAACCAGGTAGCACTGTTGTAGTGCCACTGCGTGCCTCACTGGCGATCTGGATTTGAGAGCAAACTCAAGTCACTGGGGTCAGCCAGGGAGGGTGGTTCACACTTCCCGCAGTTCACCTGATACCCAGCAGAAGCTGGGAGTTCGGTCAGTCAGAAAGCCTAGTCAAGTGGGGGGACATCAGCATGACACTGTGGGTTATTGCATGCCAACCAGGAGAAATAAAACTAGAGGAAAAAGAAACGTCCTCCAGCAGGCCTGGCAACACCAACACCAGATACTAATACTGGGGGGCGGGGGAGAGTACCTTCTATCCCTGCCACAAGGGAGTAAGTTGTGGGGGCACTAGGGGTAAGACCTGGAGATGGTGGATGACTGGGCTGGGGAGGGCCAGCAGGATGGGGGATAAATCAAAGTGGAGGGGGAAAAAAACTGCGTACCCACATCAAAAATTCTCCATTCAGGCTACTTAACTGAAATTCAAGGTAGTGACCTGGCAAACACAGAAATCTTGTTTCAAGTAATGTGGTCCACTTTGTCAAGCTGCATGCATGATAAAAGGTGGGACCTGAGAACATCAGGGGTCTGATTCTCAGTTACTACTGGGGTTGGAGCAAAATGGGTGGATTTCAGTTGCATCACTGGGGATGGCATTAAGGGCAAAATGTGCCTATTCGTGGATGACACAAAGCTCTGCGGGAGAGTGGACATGGCTGAAGGGATACAGGATCTACAGGGCGACCTGGAAAAGCTGGGGAGGTGGTCCAGAATCTGGCAGCTTGGCTTCCATGCCAATAAATGCAAAGTTATGTATATTGGAGCCAAGAAGGGGTCGAAATAACCACCCGTCTGCCTGTCCCAGACACCCAGTTTTCCCCAGGTACAGTTGGTTTGATTTCTCTGCCTGTCCCTGGGACAGGCACTAAGTGAAAAAGCATTAGCGCCACATTCCTGGAGTTGCTGCTACCTAAGTTTCGGCTACAGATACCCTTACTTTATGGTGTCACATATTGTAAGATGTCCAGTCAACCCAGCATCCCAGGAGGGGCTCTTCTGTGCAATCAGCAGTTTCGTCAAGCATCAGAAATGAAAACCAAGCCGCAGAAGGAATAGACAGCGCATGTGTTCCTTGTCATCATGCATGTGCAGTTACCAGTTTTCTTTTTGCTTTCTGCACATCACATTTCTCTGTGTGCTGTACTTGCAGTAGCAGCTGAAGACTAGCTCTTAGTCACGGGCAGCAGAGTTTTGGGGATGCAAACTGAAAACCCTTTTCCGAGCTGTCTGTTAACTAAGAGTGACCAGGTAAGGCTGATTAAAAGACACTAAGAGCTGGAAAACCATATTTGAAAGCCCTTTTCAGGGCAAACAGTCAAGACAGAAAGAGTGGGAGACCCAGTACAGTATTTAGAGATAAGGAGAGAAACGTAAAAGGCTGAGACAACCACTTAAACCCCCACCCCCCCCCGTCAGGGCAGGAAGGGCTCTGGAGACGAGAGATGGGGAGGCTGGTTAAAAGCCCTTCTGAGAGTTACTAAGTAGGGGGAGATGTAATGTTTAGGCTATACACAGGAGCAAAGGAAGCTTACTGGCTTATCAGGGCAGAGAGTTAAGGGCCCTTGTCAAAGCTACTACTGAGCAGGAAGGGGAAATAAATTAAAAACTCTCATCAGGGCAGTGCACTGGAGGCACACTTGTGAAGTCATTTTCAGGGCCATATACCAGCCAGCAGGCAATATTTAGTTAGTGAGATACCAACAACAACATAAATGGAAAGGGACCTGGGGGTAGTCATATCAGATGACCTAAAGGTGGGCAAGTAATGTGAGAAGGCAGTAAGGAGGGCTAGCGGGATACTGGGATGCATAGAGAGAGGCATCACCAGTAGAAAACAGGAAGTTGTTATCCCTCTGTACAAAAAGTTGGTGAGACCCTATCTGGAGTGTGCGTGCAGTTCTGGAGACACCATCTCCACAAGGACATAGACAGGATGGAGGCTGTCCAGAGGAGGGCAACAAAAATGGTGCAGGTCTGCACCAGAAGACATCTGAAGAGAGATTAAAGGAGCTTAATAAGGGACAAGAGGGCGCGGAGGGGACATGATAGAAACGTTCAAGTACCTCAAGGGAATCAACAAAGTCCAAGAGGGTAGCATCTTTCAGAAAAAGAGATGTGCAAGAACAAGGGGGCGCAATTTGAAGATAAAGGGGGGGATGGCTCAGAGGTAATGTGAGGAAGTATTTTTTCATGGAGAGGGTTGTGGATACATGGAACGGCCTTCCTGAGGAGGTCGTGGAGTTAAAAACAGTGGGAGAATTTAAGAATGCATTGGACAGACATAAGGTAGTTCTAGTGGGGGGTAGGAGGAAGTAGGCTGTTGGTCAACTAGGATCTGCAGCTTATCCGTTAGGTAGGGAAGTGGGCAGAGTAGGTGGGCCAAGCTGTCCTTATCTGCCATCAAATTCTATGTTTTTATGTGTCTTTTAAGGGCATCATCGGTTATTAAGCCATTTTCAGGGCACTGCACCAGCCAGGGGGCACGCTAGTTATTATTAGCTCATATTCGGAAACAGAAAAGTAAGATTAGTAAACAAAAATCAAAAGGACAGCTACAAACTCTGTGGGACGTCAACATGAAAATTGCACCTGTCCCTTGGACAGCCATTCACAAAAAATTATGTCTAACCCTGGAGCCAAGAATCCCAGGACAGAGTACTACCTGGGTGGAGTCCGAGTATCTGCATCAGAAGAGGAGAAGGACCTGGAAGTGATGATCATTAGTGACCTGAAGCACTCCACGCAGTGCAAGAAAGCAGCAGCAAAGGCAAACAAGATGTTGGGATGCATATCTAGGGGGATCAGTAGTAGGAGAGCGAAGAGGTTATATTGCCCACGTACAGGTCACTGGTAAGGCCACGTCTAGAGTATGGAGTTCAATACTGGTGCCCACACCTCAAAAAGTACATTATTCTGCTGGAGAAGGTCCAGAGGAGGGCTACAAAGATGATAGCAGGTCAGCAGGGTAAGGCATATGAGGAGAGGTTGAGGGCACTGAACATGTACTCCCTGGAAGACAAGAGAGAGAAAAGGGACATGACTGTGACTTTCAAGTACTTGAAAGGAATAATAAGGAGAATCTCTAAGTTGAGTGGCAACCATAACATGAGGGGGCACAGTCTTAAGCTGGAGGGTGGGAGGTTTAGGAGAGAGGTCAGGAAGCACTTCATCACAGAGAGGGTGGTGGACACTTGGAATACGCTGCCAGAAGAGGTCATCTTGTTGAAGACAGTGGGCAGCTTTAAGGGAGGCTGGGATATGCATGGGGGAAGGTAAGGATCATGGGTAGGGAGGATGGGAGGGAGGATAGAGACATTAGCTCAAGCTGTGGACCCTGCAATATGAGCAGACCTGATAGACCAAATGGCCTTCTTCGTATGTTCTTATCACTGCACCGCCAACCCAACAGCAATAAGAACAAAGACCAGCACATGCCACCAGAGGGATCCCATGCCAGAAACTTGGGCAAAAAAGGCTGCATTGCCTAGGTGCCATTCTTCTGATGAGACATTAAACTAAGGTCCCTTCTGCCGATCTCTGCTGGCTGTCCAGGTGGAAATTTGAGATCTCACTGCACTTATCGTAAAGAGAAGGCCCCACCCCCACCCATGTCCTGGCCAACATTCCCCATCAATAAAACAGGTCCATGTAACTCACCCCAGTCACACATGGAAATAAGCTGTCACAGCTCAGTGTGCCTACCCTGGTCAAAAACTGAAAATACATGAATAAAAACTGTTGTTTATTTAAATGGCTATGCAGCGTATTAAATAGCTGGTATAGCTTAGCAAAATGTTATGCAAAACAGGGAGTAATGCTAACCATTTCCAGAATTGAGTGGCAGTAGACTGGTAACCAGTTTTTGAGCAAGCCCATGGTACAGTACAGTACAGATTAGCACTTAGCATGTAAAACTGATAATTTTTTTGGCTTACTTAATACCCTGCTATGTTATCTTGTATCTGCACTTAGCACACCAAATTACTGACCCCATATCTTGAATGTATGCCACAATGTTTAAATGTCTGCCGCTTACCTGCAATTAATTCAGGTCATGCTCGAAAAAGGGACGTTGTCTCAATGGCCCTACCTGGTTATCAAAATTAAAAAAACAAATATAGAATAAACAAAGAGAATAATGGATTGGTCACTGGGCATTACCGGTGAGTAATACCACTGAGAGGTTCTGGACACACAGGAACCTCGAGAGCGAAGCTCAAGAGGTTCTTGTGTCCAGAACCTCGAAATGGTAGGTCACCGGTAATGCCCAGTGACCTATACGTCATTTTTTTCAATACATGGATCAGATTTTGTTTCAGTATTTTATCAGCCACTTAAGGACCATCTCCGTCCTGGCCGACCGCCGCACTGTATCGCGCTCTCATTTGTTCCCTCTCACCCATTCGCTCACTCACTCACTCGCAGCACGGCATACGAAAATTGGTAGGCAGTCCTACCTTTTCTTGAGTTGGGGAATGGCGAACACAGGATCAACTAGATATTTCCAATTTTAAAAGAAAAAATAGGGAAGGTTTCTTGACGAGAAACACTCCCGCGAAGCGAGAGACTGGCCGCCATGTTTTTGAAACTGTTCTGCCCGCCCACACAGGAAAAGCGGTTAATCGGAAGGCATGTTTTGGACGACGTGGAAAGCCACACTAGCACATGCACTGTTGTCTTTTTGTGATAACACTATCACTCAGGTCCTGAACAATGGTATTATCAGACCTGAACAAAAGTATAATAACTGGCTCTGCCTTTTTCCCATAGGGAAACCGTGGCGTAATTTTCCGTTATAAAGGAACGTTTATAACGGCAAACATGCTCACGATTTCCCTTCCTCTGCACATGCTCGCGCAGTAGCGCAACCAGCCGAGACCGCTCACTGCTTCCGTGTTACGTGAAACAGAACCACTACAAGAACTCGTCGGTAAGTCCTTTTCTTTTCTCCCCCCTTATACCCTGGAAACACGGAAAGACCTGAAGAAACGGAAAAAAAAAAAAAGTTTAAAATACAAAAATCTCGGCACTGGACTAAAAGGACCAACCTTAGGATACACTGGGAGGCTACACAGAGCTGTTTATTTTATATAATTGCTGAGGCAAAAAGGTAAACCCAGCAATTATATAAAATAAAAAAATGAGTTAAGTGTCAAACCTCGATTTACACAGACCTTGTTGTGGGATGCTTGAACCGGGCTTCGCCTCGGGTTTATGTAGCATCCCACAACTCAGGTGTGTGTAAAATCTCGTTACACACCCCGACCCATACTTTATTCTATATATTATCACTTGTGTAGGATGGCATTATCAGTGCTGAACTGTTATATTATCACTTTGTTGCCGGTAGTATTACCGGAATTTTTTTATATGCTTTACTATGGTATTAAATTGCACATGCATATATTAAAAGGTGATAATTCACTTGAGGGGTTTATGGAACATAATAATCCACAAGGCCGAAGGCCAAGTGAACTGTGACGTTTCATAAACCCTGAGATTGAATTCTCACTTTGTAACTCACACTTGCCCATCGTTTTATTTTTTATTATAGGGATAATCCCACAGTTAAATAAAGTGACAGTAGTTACACTTTTTGTGCAGTTTTCTGCTGTCTTCATCTACACACACACACACACACACACACACACACACACACACACACACTCTTCACTGGAAGATCTGTGAGTTTTACATTTTATTTTTTACATGTTATGGGGTTTCTTTGTGCTTCTGAATACCGGGGAACAGAGGGAAAAGGCAGTGCTGAAAGTCACAATGGTGGGAAGTAGCTGGGAGCACAACAGAATGACGGCTTTACGTTTAGCAACTAGGGTGGGGGATTTGGGAGCTGAGCTTGAGCGCTGAAGAGAGATTTGTATCATGGCAGACAACAGAAGTGAGCACCTTTTTATTCAGAATGAAATGCCGTGCCATTTTCACTAAAAATAAAAGCCTGAGTGAGTGAAGCGCAACGGCTGCAGTATGAGAAGAACTTGTGCTGCAGTCAGCTTTCAGTGGCATAGCAGGGTTTTCTCTCAGTGTGCGATAATCCACCATTATTGACTGCCACAGTCCAGAATCCATCTTGTTTCTAGATATCTTCATCATTAAAAACACTAATAATGGCATAGACATAGAACTCTTCCGGAAACCCACAGACAGAAATATGGTCCTTTTCACTAGTTCTTGTCATCCTCACCACACCATCAGGAATATCCCTATCAGGCATTTTAATTGGTAGCAGACTTTATGGGAGGCCACCCACCCAAAGGGGTCAGAGTAAGTGGTGGATAACCAACAAGTCCGTGAGAAAGTCACTGGCCGGGGTGCCACTGGGAGAGCTGGGGCAAGAAACAGAGGAGAAAAAATAAAAAATTAATGGTTACACCTTGCATTTTGGGAGGGTCAAGAGTGCAGTAACACAGGGATCAATCCAGGGTCCAGTATTGTTCAGTGTTTACAGATCTAACATCTGGGTAAACATCTAACCAACTGGTATAGCATTTTTGCACACAATACCCCACCACTAACTGTGGTAGTATTTGAGTATTCATCCCATCACTGCTCATGTAAACATCAAGTCCGTTTTTAAACATATTAATATCGTCACCATTCACTACATCAGCCCCACAATCAAAGGTCTGGCTTTAGCACGGTTTATCTTTGCCCACACTGATTCCTCGGATTTATCGCCATGCGACAGCTCCATAACTTGGGAGATGGTTCTTGAAATACAGTGCTATCTCTCCTCCTTTTCTGCTAAGTCTATCCTTTCTAACTAGTTGGTAATCCTCCAGGTTCTTATGCCAAAGTGTTATTCAGATCCCACCAGGTATCTGTTACAGCTATGGTATCAAGAACAGAATTATACACCAATATTTTAAACTTCTTATTACATTATTATTTATGTACTCTAACCACCTGTGGCATCAATCTGCCCATTTGGAAATTTTAGAGGTTGGCATGCATGTACATATGCATGCACAACATGCAGACAGTTAAGCACCCCATAATGTTCATCAGGCTTATCACAGGGGCAGGGAGAGTCACCAGAGACCAGGTATGGTCTGTGGAGGTAGAATAGGCAGGGAACACTTGGGCAGACAGGGTGGGTCATGGTGTCTTTTCTGCTGACAAATTCAATTTTTTTATTATCTTGTGCCGTCTACTGAGCTTGAAGAAAGGTTTCATTGATGCAACTAATGGAACCTCAAGAGAGGCATGGGAACAGGGGGCATTGAATGCATCTCTGCAGAGTACAGTTCATTCTTGGGTCACATTTTTACAGTGATTCCCTGGGTGTGATTTCATGGTTTTTTTTTTGTTTTGTTTGTTTTTATTTAGTTGTTTAACCAGGTATAGCACACTAAGCTGAAAGCTTTTTTACAGGAGCAACCTGGGAGCACAAGGAGGTTAAGTGACTTGCTCAGGGTCACACAGTATGCAAGTGGAAGCTGTGGGATTCAAACCCACGTCTGGTCTGCTGGATGTCACCAGATTTGCAGCTCAGAGCCTGAGACCACTGCGCTATACTGCCTCCGATTTGTATCCCTTCTGTAAGGATTCCGCAAAATCCTTGTGGTCTATGCAGCTGTGGCATAACAAATCTACGCTGCAGTCCAGCACAGACATGATGCATATTTATTGCCTCTAGTCACGTAATTTTTGGACGCTGTCATATCCTTGTCCCTACTGGGGAGGTACAGCTACACTGGGACTCATCAATAGGGTGCAATCGAACATTAAGCGCCTCTAAGGGAGGAGCCCTACATGAGTCAATTTCTCATGGTGGGCTCAAGGGGAGATCTGAAACCCAAGTACCATACCTAACTCCAGTGCTGGAATTACACTTTATATGAGCTTCGGGAGCTAATGGGGTCCACAAGGGCCTATCTTTAAATTGAGCTCCATTCCCATTATAACTCAATGGCAATAATGTGTGACCCACCAGTGATCACTCCGGAGCTAGGGGGCTGAGCCCTGGCAAGCTCCCCCTGTAATTCCAACACTGCCTAACTCCCTGTAAGGACAGATGGGGGAAAAAAAACTGTGCACCAAAGGTAAGAACAAATGATGCTTACCAAAAACAGCAGGCACACATGGGGGGCTTTTTAGCTGACCATGTGCGGTTTATTGACAGGAAACAACATATCCTAAGGATCCTAAGAGTGAGAGCCTACTCAGAGAAGGATATCAGAACAGCAAGAAAGTCAATCCATTTTTGCTTAGATTCTGGTGTTTAACACAATGCAATGATTGGTGCATTGAGAACGGACAGTATTAGTGTTCAATCAAATGTATACATTGGTTGGATAATTAAAATGATGGAATGTCCCCCACCTTCGCCAAGTTAATTACTTGATGTATAAGAAGTTTAATGGCGAGCTTTTTTTTTTTTTTACATATATCAAGAGTAATGCTGCTTTAATTCCTCAGTTCAGATTAAGGGTTTAAGCCTCAGCCAAATATGGAAATACTATAAAATTGCAATTTGAGTTTGAAAAATACACAAGGGGAAGAAAAATGCAACTACAAGTGCTGTATCTATGGGGCACTAGCCACCCTATCAGAAACACAGAAACGTGACAGACAGAAAAAGACCTGAACAGTCCTTCTAGTCTGTCCCAAGATTTCCTATATTTCGGTGATGCTATTATGACTAATGTAGGAAAAAAGGCTAAATGAACTTAAGTAAAACTGGATTGCCTCATACAATTGCAAAAAAAAAATATTTAGGTTCACCAATACAAAGAGGAATGAAGGTGAGGGGGCTATTCCAGAGGTGAGGGAAGGGAGAGGGAGGTGGCATGCCAGTAAGGTTTTGTACTGGGAGTCTGCATAGGGAAGGGGAAGGATGCAGAAAGAAAAGTAGCAGCAGGGGAGCAAAGAGAGAGAGAATTTTTCAAGCACGAGTGATTGAGGCACCAAGTCTCAAGCGAAGGTAGAGAGATCAAGGTAAAAATGAGCAGCAGTGAGTGAAGGGAGGGAAGTTGAGGGCAATGACAAAAAGATCCGAAGAGGGGGACTGAGCCCATCAAGGGTAGTTTTGCAGACAGCATTGTTTCTTTATAAAACTAGTAATAAAAGCAGTTTTAATATATAGGAGGGAATTAAAATACAGTGAAAAGAAATCTATGGAGCTCAGAAATACACTGATAAAAAACAAAATGGTAGCAGTTTTTACCAAGTAACAATTATTGCTGCTTTAATACGTCTAGAGGGAAAAAAAATTAAAGAATACTAGCAGGTCAGTTTGGCCTTTTTAAATAAAACTGCAGCAGAGAATTTAATCTTATGAGGCAGTATAACATTCTATTTTATTTTAAAAAGAAAATTTTTTTTGTAATATTGAAACTTGCTGTAGAACAGACCAACTCAACATTTTTTAAATAAATCTACAGCAGAGAACTGAATCTCATGAGGTAGAGAATTAAAGCAGCAGTGCTAGTTACCAGGAGATGTTCACCACTTTCCAGATTTGTGCAGTGCCTGGCAGTTAAACAAAAAAATAAAAAATAAAAAAATTAAAAAATCCAGTTTTACTTTTGCTGGGTTTTTATGCCTTTTTTTTTGGGTTTGTTTACTGTGTTTTGATAACCATTTCCCTTGATTGTTAGTATAGTTATAAAGTTTTGTGGATTCACAGAAAATATGGAAGCCCCCATATTATTTTCCTTGTAACAACTTACTGTACTTATAATTCCAAAACTTAATACACAGCAGTAAGTTTCCTGTGCCTCCGTACTGCTATCCTGCAGTACCTGTAAGAAGCACCTGTCTTTCCCAACTGGGGCAAATGTTTTAAGTCTTTTTATGAATGCCTGCCACCATGTTCTCTATCCTTAGTGCCTCTAATGCCACAGCATGTCACTCTGTATGTCAGGGTTTTGTCATCAAGCCAGTGTCTGACTATGCCCCACCTGGCAGTAGCAGCAACCAAGGCCATCGGGTACCTCTGTTGCCAAACTAAACTTTCTATGCACAGACCAATAAGACATGTTAATGGATTAAACACATCATGCAGGCCCAACAAAGGATCTAGCATTTGTTTGATGTCCGCCCACAACGAAGCTGCCGAAGAACAGTCTCGAAAAATATGTTTCAAAGTGTCAGGCTGGGCCTTACACTTGGCACACCTAGCAGTCTAATTTCTGCACTTTAAATAATTTCTCAGGTCTAAAATACAAATTGTTTAGCAATTTATAATGTGCTAATTTCAAACAATCAAATTTTAAATATTTGTGCAGGTGTACCCACACATTCTCCAAGTTACCTGGATGGTCCAACTCTGGGAATTCTTTGTTCCAAAATCCTAACTGCAAATTGGTAGATTCAGTGGCATAATCTTTAAGTGTTTATATACACTGCTGATACAGCATGCCTCCGATTCTCCTCCAAACTAAGTTCTGCTCGTGAGTCTTTGTGTACAAGAGGCCATGGTCGTTGGCCTAGTTTGCTACAAATCAGGTGTTGGCACTATAAGAATGGAAAACTGTGATAGTCTCCAGGTTATGTTGCATTTTGAAGGCAACCAAGGATACAGGGGCACCACTTTCGATCACCAATGCCAGCTTAGGTAGGTCAGCGATCAGTAAAGTTTCACCAATCATTTTGCCGCCCCCCCACCATGGTTAAGCTGGGGTTATGATGATGAATGAGTTGGTTCACATGCATCATGGGATTGGTGCCTATGAAACTGTGCCAACTGTTTATACACCCACACTGAAACCCCCATAGGAGTCCATGAGCTCTGTGGGGAATTAAAAAGGTCTGCAACTAGTCAACACTCGAAGATCTATGTGACGTCTTTTCACTCAGATTCTATGATTCTGACATTAAGTCATTATCGTTCACAGGGTCTGGCCTCCACCACAAGAAAGTGGTAGGCATGACTGGCTAGGTAATAGAGAAACATAGTTTGCTAACTGCAGCCCTCCCTTACACATATCCTAGGTGAGCTTCAAGTATGCCCCTCCTAGGTATTTTCGCTTCCACAGAGGAAGTTGGATAGGGTGGATGTTAGAGCCGTAAACCACTGTCTGGGTAGGAACAAACCAGTCACTGTGAGTGGGTAATGGATTTGTGGTAGTACATTAATTGTAATAGTATTAATCCTGATTCACAATGTTAACAGTAATGCTGACCATCTAGCCAGGTACACTAGTGACATGAGAAGAGCTATGTTTTATCCAGCGTTATGTGCCTGCCCCTACTGACTATGATGCCCAAATACCTTAGTGAAGTGGAGCCCAGGTAGTCCCCCACCACCAACTGCATAACCTCAATGTTATGTGCATATACACCAATTGGCATTATGATTGTTTTGTCCAAGTTCAGCTTGTAACCTGACAGTTTGCTGAATTTGTCTAATAATTCAAACACTGCTGGAATCTATACCTAGGGCTATTCTAAGTGCAGCATGATACCATCTGCATAAGTGGAGATGGCATATCTATGCTCTCCAACCTTTTTTCCTGTATCTTGGAAGCGATACTACAGGCCTGGTGAGGGGCTCTAAATACAAAACTGAAAAAAAAAAAGGGGGGATAGTAGACATCCCTGTCTTATTCCTTTTCATAGTGGAAAGACTACAGACTTCAGGCCATTATAATAAATTTTTGCTTTAGTGACCCTTTCAGCCAATGCTTTGGCCAAGACTTTTATATCTAGATTGAGTATTGAGACTAGCCTGAAGCTGCTAACAAGCTCTTGGTCTCGGCCTGGCTTGGGAAGCAGGGTGATTAGAGCCTCCTGAAACAAAGGGTCCAATATTCCCTCTTTATATGCCTCATTAAAAAGGGTAACTAGATGTGATACAAATTCCTCCCACACGGCTTTGGTTACCTTAAAGGCATCCTTCATGGTCTCTGGGACCTTGTGGAGGCTGGCCGCTTGTAGGAAAGCCATGGTATCATGGGCTGCTACTGGTAGTTCAGCTGCGTATACATTTTCCTAAACAAAGAGCCAAAGCATTGCACTAGATCTCTCGGGTGTGTCAAAGTGGTGTCACTGGGTTCTGCCCTAATTGCTAGAATTATTCTGGCCACCTCATTTTGTCTAAATTATTCTAAGGGCTAACAGCTGACCAGCTTTCTCCCCTTGGTCTGCATAATTAAGTCTGGTTCTGAAAACAGCTCTTTCAGACCCTTCCCTGAGTAACTCGGCATATTCTTCCTTATTTACCGATAGTTCTTGCCACCTCCCTTTCTTGTTTTCTAAGAACTTCCAGCAATTAAGCACATTCCTTACATTCTCTTACGTTTTCTCACCAAGTCTGATTAGTTTCCCCTCTGTTAGTACATTTATATACTAAACATACATTATTAAAATTAGCTACTGAGATTTGGTTGTTTCAGAAGAATGCTTCCATGAATTTTTTTTCACAATTATTAGGCAAGTCGGGTCTTTCAGGAGGTGATCATTCACCTTCCAAACCCTGTCTTTTTCCCAACAAGCCTGTGTAGAAATTGTTAGTCACAGATGCATGGTCTGAGACCACCACAGTTTCCATTTCACAGCCCTGAAACCCCTCCACTAAACTCATGGAGAGGAGGGAAAAAAAATCAATCGCTGAATCAGACCCATGTACTAAAGGAGTGAAATGTAAAATGTCTGTGGGTAGTATAAATCATGCAGGAGGGGGTCAATGACCCCTAACTTATCTTTAAAGTCTCCAAGAGCACGTTAAGCAAGCAAACGCCCTTGCCTGCGCTGAGACCACCTATTAACATCCATGTCATGTACAATATTCAAATCCCTTCCAAGTACCATTGCTTAACCCCCATCAGTCAGAATGTTGAGCAAATCTACGAAAAAAGCTAGGTCATTCTCTGTTGGGGAACAGATAAAGCCATCTGATGTATTTCAAAATGACATAAAGCACAGCACAAATACCCCAGTGCTTTGCGTCAGATGTGACACCTCATCACTCATCAGGGGTGGAGCTACAACACAGACACCCTTAATTTATTTACAAAATTAAAAAAAAAAGGCTAGTTTTTAAACACAGTATCTACATTGCAGCACATCATAACAGACACAATTTACACCAGCATAAAAACAATGCTGCCTGTCAAAAAAATCCTACAATGTGCTAGGAAAGAGCTCGGATGAATCAATAGTTCGGGCTTCTTCAGCATAATTATAACTAATTATAAGAAAAAAAATACAAGAAAAGGAAAGGAAAAAAAATACAGACCCACTATGTAGTCTCTATGTGTTAAAACAAGAGCCAATTTCTTTTTTTTTTTTGTGAGTAGATTAACGGTGTCTGCATTGCAGTTTCGCCCGAACGAAGCATCACATCTATGATGCGACGCACCAGGGTATTCGTGCTGTGCTTTACATTGTTTTTGAAATACAACAGATGGTTTTATCTACTTATGTGCAAGTTTCTTTTTTTTTTTTTTCACGATAATGTGCTGCTGTGTATGATTATTGTGCTGTTCAGAATTTAGCAAGCACCTGCTCTTGTAGGCCGTGAGTGTGTATTGTTTGTGTTGGTTTCATCTCTGTTGGGGCCATAAACACAGGTCAAAATTATATCTAACGTTCCAAGAATGCCACGCAGAATTATGTACCTCCCCACTCTGGATCCCCAACCTCTGAGGACAATTTGAAGGGGAGAATGCATGCTATCAGTATAGCCACTCGAACTTTGGAAATACTATTTCCTGCTGCAAATGCCTGATCCACCCATTCCCGGAGCCACAGATTACTGTTACTTTCCTTAATGTGCATCTCCTGCATCATTGCTAAGCTCACTCCCAGCAATTCTGAGCTGTCTGGAGTATCATGTGATGCTTCTCTTTAGTTTGGGCTCCCTTAGCATTCCTGGTTACAATTTTATAACCCTTTGTCGCCATGTACCCGTTTAGTCACCATACTTATGAATGGCTTGGCTTCCTGCACTTGTGCTACTTTACACAATCCCTTGTTGGATCACCTTTTTGTAAGTACCATTTGTGAAAGCCATGCACCCCCCCTCCCCGTTTTACACCCTACTGTATTGGGAGGCATATGGAAGTCTTGTCCTCCATAGTGAGACTAACCACTGAACCATATGGGAAGTACACCTTCCATTGCTGCTAACCAAGAAACATCTGCACATGAACAGTAACCAGCTGAACAACACCAGTAACCAGAACACCAGTAACATAAAACTCAACTGGGTAAGTATACTGGGCATTGCGCACTGCATAACTGCCACACTTGGAATCATATGCGCATGCCCGCCCTGCCCATGGAGATAATATTTTGATGCTTGGTTATTCACCCTTCAAAGTAGGGTGCTTCGCCTTGAATGCTCAGTTCAACCCCTCTCCATAGGGTAGTCAGGATCTGAAGCACACCCTGTGTGACAGTGATCTGCCGAAAATACATCAGGTGTGTGAAGCGTATGTCAGAAGGTGTTCTGTCACATCCCCCTCCCAAACAAAAAACTCTTGCCTTTAAGCCTAGTGGGGTGGCAATGTTTTTTTTTGGGGGGGAGCCTCATTTAAACCAAATTAAAGTTAAATCAGAATACATAATAGGAGGGTACTGCAAACATAACAGTTCAGCAATCTCAGATAAGAGACAATGTGAACAGGTGTAGAACCCAAAATAATAAAGCCTCTCCGAGTATCTGATATAGTTCAACTGCCAACCCTGTAAGGTCACCTGCTCTTTAAGGAAGCCCATTAATGTAGGAACCTATGTACAACTGAGTCTACAGACAAGCAGCCTCAAATTAAGAGTCCCCTGAAAAATATGCAGATGTTAACATATTTGGCAGTGGGCAAAGCGAATGGTGCCAAAGCCCACATGCGCAGTAAACACAGAGAAGTGCTCCAAGACAGTCAGATGGACTACAGACAGTCAAAATAACAAGTGTCCAGGAATCCCAGACTAACAATGCAAAGTGTTTACTATCCCACACAGTCACACATGGACACCAGCCTGTCTATGCTCTGCTGTAATGGGTAATAAAAAAGAAGGCAATTCCTTGAAAAGACCGCAGTCCTAATACCCCCACACCATGAACCCTGAGGGTTGCTTCTGTGTCCCTTTCAGCAGTGGTGACGTGTTCTTCCTCCATTTTGGGATGACATGTGACATGCTGATATCTTGGAAGCACTTGACTGTCCCTTTGGAACAATCTCCTTTTGGACTTACAAAACTTTTCCTCCCTTGGTGGCTTCACAGGCTAAAGGCCAGTCTGCCGGCACAGCACTAGAGCTACCGCTCGCAACGCCAAAGACCTAGAAAGAGTCAAGGCTGTCGGAGGGACAGTCAAGGGTAGGAGGATCAAGCATCCCAACAGACAGTCTCATCCTCTGTGGAGTGGGGGACCCACTTATCCACTACTCTACTGCCACCTGGGTGACCACATGTGGCGATGCAGGGGACAGCACTCATAAGAGTAGGCTGGAGCAAGCGTCTATCAGATGGGAATGTAGGCCATGCTGGCACCCAATGATGCAGCACACTACTGGGGGGAGGGTGGGACTAACGGGAAGATCAGGGTCTGGACTGGGCAGATAAACCCTCTGTCTGCCCACCATGCTCAGTGCTGGATTTCCACCACTACCATCCAGGGGCTCCTCAAAGTCTTTACCTCCAGTGCAGGTGGCCAAATGGACAGCGGGGTAGAAATGCTGAAGTGGCTGAAAGCTTACCCAGCCCAGGGGGTGGGTGGCAAGCCAAGGGAGCAGCACAACAGTGTGTCACAGATAGGCCTCGGGGCTCTTGACAGGTAGGTGGTTAAGTCTTGGCGAGCAGGACTCGGGTCTTGGCAATGGCAAAGAGCATTCCTCAGGCAACTAGTTAGGAAGCCCACTCGTGAGAGGGGCTATACTGTACCTTGTACTAACAGGGACAGTGTTTCAGACGTCACGGTGGCTGGCCACCTGAGGACCAGTGATCACTGTACTGAGTGTTTCAATATAAGGACTGGGGCAGAATCAAACTGCATAAGGAAGATGGTCCTAGACTTCAGGAGAGCAGATTTTAAAAAGATGGGGGAATGCCTCAGGAATGCTCTGCCGGGAGGGAGGAGGGGGGAACTTGGGTGGAGTGGAGGAACGTTGGGCGAAACTAAAAGGGGGCACAGAGAAGGCAACAAACCTCTGCATCAGGCTAGTAAGCAAAGGCAAGAGGAAAAAGAGACCACTATGGTACTCTGAGGAGGTGGCCGGGAAGGTAAGGGCAAAAAAGTTAGCATTCAGGAGGTACAAGAAGACACAGGAGGAGGATATGGCACTTTACCTGGAGAAACAGAGGGAGGCAAGGAAATTAGTTAGGAGCGCAAAGGTGCAAACAGAAGAGAAAACAGCCCTGGAAGTAAAGAAAGGAGACATTTTTTTTTGGATATGTAGGTGAAGAGAGAAAGACCAGGGGAGGGATTGTGTGGAGGAGGACCAAGAAAAAGCAGACACTTTAACTTGAACTTTGTTCATTGTTCCCAGAAGAAGGGGAAGGAGAGAAGCCACAAAAAGTGACATGAGCATCAAAAGAAGGGAGGTGGACACTAGTCCATTTACATAAACAGTCCTGAAGGAACTCGTAAACCTGAAAGTGGATAAGGCAATGGGGCCAGATGGGGTCTATCCAAGGATACTGAGGGAACGCAGGGAGGTGCTGGCTGCACCTCCGACAGTCCTGTTCAACCTCTCACTGGAGATGGGAGAAGTTGCAGGGGACTGAAGGAGGGCAGATGCAGTCCCATTTCACAGAAGTGGTAGTAGGGAGGAAGCCTACAGGCCAGTCAGCCTGACTTCGGTGGTGGGGAAGTTACTAGAATCACTACTGAAGGAAAGGATAGTGGAATATTTTGTATCCAGTGGCTTACAGGCTCCGAGACGGCATGGATTCATGGGGAGGGGAGATCTTGTCAAGCAAATCTATTAGTTCTTTGACTGGGTGATCAGGGAATTGGATCAGAGAGGAGCAGTGGATGTGGTCTGCCTGGATTTCAGCAAGACCTTTGACACCATTCCATACAGGAGATTAGTAACCAAGCTGGGTAGCCTAGGAGTGGGACCAAAGGTGGTAAAACACGGTAAGAAATTGGCTAAGGGATAGGAGACAGAGGGTGGTGGCAAACGGAGTTCACTCAGAGGAAGGGAGAATGACCAGTGGGGTACCTCGGGGATCTGTACTGGGACCGGTCCTCTTTAATGTCTTATAATAGTGACACTTCAGAGGGGCTGGAGGGAAAGGTCTGCCTGTTTGCAGATGACACTAAAATCTACAACAGGGTAGACACTCTGGGGAGCTGGAAAAGATGAGAAGATCCGAAATGTTTAGAGTAGTAGTCAAGGGTATGGCAACTGGGCTTCACTGCAAAAAAGTGCAAATTCATGCACTTGGGGCACGGAAACCCAGGGGAATAGTACAAAATGGGAGGAGAGGTACTGACAAGCACCAAACAGGAAAGAGACCTGGGAGTTATATCTCATGACCTAAAGGTGGCTAGGCAGTGTGACAACACAATCGGGAGAGCAAGCGGGATACTGGCATGCATAGGGAGGGGGATCATCAGCAGAAAGAGGGAGGTGGTGTTACCCCTGTATAGATCACTGGTGAGATGTAACCTAGAGTACTATGTCCAGTTCTGGAGACCTCATCTCCAGAAGGACATAGAAAGAGTGGAGGCAGTGCAGAGGAGGGCCACCAAAATGGTGCAGGGTCTGCATCAAAAGCCCTATGAATATGTATACGCCGGAGGACAGGAAGGAGACGGGGGATGACAGAAACTTTCAAATACCTCACAGTTATAAATAAGGTTCAAGAAGGAAGCATTTTACAAAAAAAAAAAAAATGCTCAAGGACAAGGGGTTATGCTATGAAGCTGGAGAGGGGTAGACTCAGGGGAGATGAGGAAGTACTTCTTCACGGAGATGGTGATGGATGCCTGGGACAGCCTCCCAGTTGAGGTGGCGGTGGAAAAAACTAACAGGGTTCAAGAAAGCATTGATTAGGCATAAGGGAACCTTAGTGATAGGACAAGTGGGGGGATAAGCCAGAGATTAATTAGGGCCTACGGTGATACAGTAGGTAGGGAAAAAACTGGCAGACTGTGTGGGCCAAGCAGTCCTTATCTGTGGTCAAATTCTATGTTTCTGTTTCTACAGCAGATGGAGGTACCAGCCAGCACCCAGGGGGTTACAAATATGTTAAGAAAAAAGGGCTAAAGACTTCTCTTAGGGTGCAGTCAGTGCACCAACAATCACTTTACTGCCCCTCCGATCGAGACCTTATCCTTCACACATTTATTGACATGTTTGCTCCTTGTTCTCTGCTTTCTGACATTACTGTACTTTATCAGCTCTTGTGTTGTTTTGTTATTAGAATGTCACTAATCCTGAGTTTTTAAGAGCCAAACTGTACTGGTTTGTATGTAATCCAAATCTTGTCCATTGTTTGTATGTGCCCTTTTAGTAATTAATTCCAGGTCGAACCCGAAAAAGGAACTCCGTCTCGGTGGGCCTACCCAGTTAACAAAATTCAATAAATAATCGCCCTGGCTTACTTCCCACGATATACTTTACCAGTCCCTTACGGAGGCACCCCAGTTCCTTCACCACACCTTTGCTAGAGACTTACCTGCCATCCCCAGGAGACCATGGCTTGCCCCCCACAGTGTCACCCCCCCCCAAAGACTGGAGGCTAATCCAAGGGGGGGGCAATACAGAATGAGATGTTAATCTAGGGTGGCCTGTCCCAGACTGATGGGTGCAGGGCCTTCAGGTGTCCCGAGATACCATGCTTTACAGCCATGGGAGGCTTTACCCCTTGTTTCTCCCTGTCTCCGAGGCTGGTGCCACTACAGCTATCATGGCAGCTATACCATGCCGAGTGTGCACAGGCACTTCGATGACCAACACCAGCCTCTTTCGCCTGCAACGCAGACTTCTACTGCATCGCCACCTGTGTTCAACCCAGGTGGCAATCATGCGGCAAAGTATGCCAAACCTCCCTCCCTGGAAGGACAGCATCTTTTGGAACACTCAGTCCTCCACCTCTGTCAGCCCCCACAGATCACGGCTTGCTTCTGAAACCCAGCTGCCTGCCTCATGAGCAGCAGCAGCACTGCTACTGTGACGACAGGCCAGCTTATGATTAATCAAGGATGGTCAATGATGTATTCAAATATTAAATACCTCCCCAATATTAGCCCCTGCCCAGGGCACCTATGCATAAGATGCTCTTTACAGAACAAGAGTGCCTCATCTAAAGAGAAAAAGAGTAGACCGACTGATCACCAGTGATACCTCAATCTATAACAAAAAAATAAGGACTGCCTTTGAGACGTGTTAATACTTAGTTTACGTACAATATCTGAAGGGTTACTGCTCTAGTTTGGTGGGGCTGTGGGAAGTATGTGCCTCACCACCACTGAGCACCACTGTAAGTGAAAAATGCAGGTACTGTATGGATCCAAGTTCAAAACCTTGCATTATTAAAATTAAAATCTACTGATTGTACAAATCAGGGTAAACGCTACTGAAAAAAAGTAGCCAGCAGCATAAGTTTTCCCAGAACTATTCTACTACTTATTTAAGTACTTGCGATTGGTGTTCTTAAACATCTTATACTTGGTACAATACAGAGGTGAGGTAGGAAAATATCTGCAACACTCCTTTACTCTGATGTAAAGAAGCATCAGCCTTTTATAAAAAGGTCAGCCTCAGCAAGTGCTTCTAAAATGAATCCAGCACTCGGAAGAAAAGTAAACTCCACAGTATACAATAAGAAAAAATTACTCACCTTAGTAATGTTGTTTCTTCTAATGGAGTCTTGCTATATTATGACAGTAGCAGTTTGATCCAGCTCTAGAACTGCTCCGGAGGTGAAATGGTTAATACCATTCCAAAATAGAACTTTGAGCACGAGCTCTAAGAAGCAGCTCTATCTGTGTAATTTCAAACCTGAACTGTCAGATCTTTACGAGCAAAAACTCACTAAGGTCTGTGTGGCTGTAACCTACACCAGCCAAATGGCTACCTAAATACCAACAACCATTGCTGGTCCCAACACCCAAGACTCAAGTCAGGGACCAGAACTACTAATACAATTCTAACAACATGAGAATAAAACAACAGTATAATAAAACACACCCCAAACCCCCAAAAGGGGGAGAAACGCTAAAAGGGCACAAAATAGTGCCCACACTAGGTTGCCCGCACCCCACCCAAGTAGAAGTTCTGAGAGGGGCAGGCTGGGGAGGTCATAATATAGCAAGACTCCATTAGAAGAAACAACATTACTAAGGTGAGTAATTTTTTCTTCAAACAACATGAAGTCTTGCTATATTATGACAGTAGCACACTACACAGCAGTACCTCCATGGAGGAGGGGCAGAACCTACTTAAGGAATAGGTTCTGAAGAACAGCTGTGCAAACCGAGCATCTCTCCTGGCCTGGACATCCAGGGAGTAATGCTTGGTGAAAGTGTGTCGCTTTCCAAGTAGCAGCCCTGGCATATCTCTAATATAGGATGTCTCTGGCAGCAGCTAGAGACGCAGCTGTACCCTGGTAGAGTGAGCCCTCAAGCCAGAGGGGGATCTCTGCCCAGTTTCTGATAACAAAATTGGATACAAGAGACAATCCACCTGGCAACTGATCTCTTAGTGGCAGGTTTGCCTTTTCAACTTCACCATAGGTAAGGAAAAGTTGAGGATTCAACCTGTGACCTTTGGTATGCTCTATATAGTAACTAAGAGCTCTCTTAACATCCAGGCTGCAAACTCCTCCTCACCAGAAGAGGAGTGATCAGTGAAAAATACCGGAAGGAGATAGATTAGTTAAGATGGAAATCTGAAACCACCTTAGGTAAAAACTTCCTATTAGTCCTAAGGACTACCTTATCCCTGTGGAAAGAAATAAAGTCAGTTTCTACTGACAAGGCTTGCAACTCACTTATGCATCTAGCAGAAGTGATAGCCACCAGAAAAACAGTTTTCCAAGTTAGATACTTAAGCTCTGCAGAAAACAGAGGTTCAAAAGGGGGTTGCATTAACTGGGCAATACAAACATTAAGGTCCCAGGCAGGGGCCGGTTCCCGAAAGGGTGGATTAGTATGGAGTAATCCCTTAAAAAACTTGGAAAACACAGGGTGAGTGGAAAGAGGGGATGACTTTCCTGCTGAAACAAAAGCAGATACAGCTGCCAAATGGACTCTCAGGGTAGCTGGTCTGAGACCCAAGGAATTAAGATGGACCATGTAATCTAATACAATGGACAAATCAGCAGATTCTGGGAAACATTTTCCCAGCACACCAAATGGAAAACCTTTTCCATTTAGAACTATAAGTAGCTCCTAGTGGAAGGCTTTCTGGAAGCCTTTAGGATTTCAAGAACACCCTGAGAGAGGTGTAAATCAGCTAACTAACTCCTCAAGAGCCAGGCCTTGAGGTTGAGGGATTTGAGGTCCGATACCAAACCCTTCCCTGGGCACAAGTTAATAGGTTGTGATTCCTGGGAGGCAAAGGGAAGATGGATTGTCAGTGACAGAAGGAGTGGGTACCAGGGCTGCCTGGCCCAATCCGGGGCAATCAGAATCACCCTGCAAGGCTGAGATCTGATTTTGACTAATACTTTGAATAGGAGAGGGAAGGGGGGGAAAGCATAAAGAAACTTCCCCGCCCAATCCAGGAGAAGGGCATCCAGGGGGACTGAGCCCAGCACTGGAGGCCTGCAACAGAACAGAGGAAGTTGGTGATTGTCTGGGGCTGCAAAAAGATCTATCTGAGGGTGCCCCATCTGGCAAAGACTATCCCCAGCACTTGAGGATCCAGGAACCATTCGTGATGGCCCTGGGAAATCCTGCTGACAGCATCTGCTAGGACGTTGTCCTTCCCTGGAAGATGAACTGCTATGAGGGAAGTGTTCAAGGAATAGGCCAGAGACCACAACTTCATTGCCTCGGTGCACAAGGCCGAAGACTGAGTGCCCCCCTGTTTGTTGATGTACCACATTGTTGTGGTGTTGTCTGTTCTGACTTGTATCACCTTGTTGTGGACAGATGCAGAAAATGCTTGAAGAGCTAAAAAGACAGCTCTGAGTTCCAGCAAATTGATGTGGAGCAGAGATTCCTGGGGGGACACACTCCCTGAGTGGAAAGGTCGCCCATGTGGGCTCCCCAACCCAGAAGGGAAGCATCTGTAGTGAGTGTCAAATTGTGAGCAGGGGAAATGAAGGGAACCCCCAATCTTAAATTGCTCTGATCCTGCCACCACTGGAGGGCCTGGATCAAGGTTCGAGTCACTGGGACCAACTTGGAAAGGGGGTCTCTCCTCTGAGACCACTAGGTTCTCAAGTGAAACTGAATGTCTTTCATCTGAAATCTTGCTCCCTGCACAACAGCTGTGGATGCAGCCATGTGCCCCAGGAGCTGCAGAAAGTGTCTTGCTGGTCGAGAGACCTGCAGAGTGAAGGAGGAGGCCAGAGCCACTAAATTAGTCACCCTTTCTAAGGGAAGAAAAGCTCTGGCTAGCTTTGTGTCCAACTCTGCCCCTATAAAGGTGAGTACCTGGACTGGTTCCAGAACCGACTTTGGCAGATTTAGCAGAAAGCCCAGGGAGGTGAGAAGCTGCTGGGTGACTTGCAGGTGAGATTTTACCTGTTCTGGGGACTGGCCTACAATGAGCCAATCGTCTAGATACGGAAAAACAGCAATCCTTTGCCTCCTTAAGTGGGCCACTGCCACTGCCAGACACTTTTTGAATACCCTTGGGGCAGAGGTGAGGCTGAAGGGCATTGCTCTGAACTGGTAATGACCTGAGGGTAGTTTGAATCTGAGATACTTTCGATGGGAGCTTCTGATTAGGACATGGAAATAGGCATCCTTGAGGTCCAGGGAGGCTAACCAGTCCCCTGGCCTTAGGGAGGGTAAAATCATTGCCAGAGTTACCATTTTGAACTTTGGTTTCAAAAGATGCTTGTTCAGATATCTGAGGTCTAATATGGGCCGCCTTATCCTGTCTTTTTGGGGTAAGGAAGTATCTGAATACAGACCCCTGCCCTGGTGCAGGGGAGGAACCCTTTCCACTGCTCTGAAAGCCAACAGGGTTGAGACCTCTGCTTCTAGAGCAAGGGTCTCTGAAGCACTTGCAGGTAGAAAAAATCTGGTTCTCAACTTGGGAAACTTTTTGAAGCTGAGAACCAGACCCTGGCTTACTACTTCCAGAACCCACTTGTCTGAGGTTAAAGAAGCCCAGTTCTGACTGAAGTAAGCCAGCCTGCCCCATACCGGTAAAGGAGAATCGGCCCTGGGCACCCCATCAGGGTGCCTGCTTAGCAGGTGCTTTAGGCTGAGGGGTGGGAGCAGGCCTGCCCACCCATCGTCTGCCTCTGCCTCTGAAGAAGCCCCTCTGAGCATAGGCAGAGGAGGCCTGAGTCTGATAAAAAAGCCTGTGACAAGGCCTACCCCTACCTCTGGGGGTATGCCTCTGGGGAGTGGCTTGCCGCTCCTTAGCTTGGGCACTTTTGTAAGTAGTCCTATATTCATCCATCTTTTTCATGTAATTCTCTGTCTGCTCCCCAAACAGAGAATTTCCCACCACAGGAAAATCCATAGCCTTAGTCTGGGTATCCTGTGACAGGCTAGTACACCTGAGCCAGGCCAACCTACTAAAAGCTACAGATGGGCCATGACCCTAGAGGAAACATCAATAACATCCACAGCAGCATGAAACTGTACCTTAGAAGCCTCAATGCCATCAGCAGCCACCTGTTCTAGTTCGCTAGCCAGCTGGCCATGGGCTTGCTTGGCTAATTCCATAACAGTATCCCATCTAGATTTCTGATACCTAGCTACATAAGCCATATAATTTGCTTGCCTGAGTCCCAGAGGCTGCCATATACTGTTTTTCGCCATGGCATCAGTCTTCCTGGAATCCTTGTCAGGAGGATGTGAAGCCAGGGAATATTAGCTTTATCACAGGCTGCAGCCTGAACTACTCCCAACATGACTGCATTGCTGAGAAAGGAATTCTGTATCAGGACCTGACAATGTGTACCTTCTGTCCATCTTTTATCTACAGGAGGCACAGAATTAGGAGCTTTTAAAATTTTTATTGTTTGCTTCCTAAAAGACTTATGCAAAGGAATAGACAATCTCCTAGACTCTGGAATATCCATCATTTCTACAAAATCAGGCTCCTCTTGCTCATCCACAGCTTCTTCCAAGGGAAGCTGGAGGGTTTCAGCAACTTTTGTAAAACATAAAATGAGATGGGGACTCAGATAGCATAGGGGAGATTCTAAAGGTCTGTCTGGGAAATGTCCGTTCAATGGGCACACCCAGACCTTCCCAGCCACATTCATACTGTTCATAATCATCCTCCCCTCCTCTGGTTCATAAAACTCTCAACATCATATTCCTGAACCACTGAACTGGACGAACCGACCTTTGCCTAGATAGTGGCGGTTCGGACGGAACCTGAGGCAGTGACTGGACAATTTGTATGGCTTTTGCTATCTCTGCAGCAGCTGGAGAAGGGATTTTGGACTCCAAACCTGCTGACTTTCTTGTTTTCTTTACTGGAACTGGTTCCTCAGAACCAGCTTTTCTTTTGCTCGAGGAAGTATCGCCCTGGTCAGAGGGCACTCCCTCCAGTTCGGTTGGCACCGAACCGGGCTGGCCATCCAGGTCAGCGGACTTTTTGGCCTCTCGCTCCCTGAGCCTGCCCAATCTCTTTTCCAGGGTGGCTGCAGGGAAATTCTTACATATCTGGCAGTCTGACTGGAGGTGATCAAACCCCAGACAATAGACACATATGGTGTGGGTCAGCCTTGGCAAAGGCTTCCCACAGACATCACAGTGTTGAAACCCAGTGGGCCCGGTTTTTCTTTTGGGTTTCTCAGACATAATGCCAGCCTAACCAGAAAACTTGCCCTTTAACGGCAGTGCCAGGCAAGACACCCTTATCGGTTCTCAACCGTGTCACGGGTATTGGAAAAAACCGTAATAAAATCCGTTTTTCAGAACCGATAAGAACCGGAACCGCACTCTAAAATGTTAAACTTTAAAATTAATGAGTTTTAAATCAGCTGATCGGTTCAAACCGAACCGATAAACTTACAAGTTCCACACAGACAAAACCTTTTAATTACTTAGATTACCACAGACAGAGCTTGAACCGAACGGTTTTATGTTAAATAAAACTATTCTCGGTTGAATCGGACCAGAAAACACTGTTTAAACCGAGAAATGAACCGAGCAGTAGGAGAAATCTCGGAGCGACTGTTCACTGAGGCGGAGTAAAGAATCTGACAGTTCAGGTTTGAAATTACACAGATAGAGCTGCTTCTTAGAGCTTGTGCTCAAAGTTCTATTTTGGAATGGTATTAACCATTTCACCTCCGGAGCAGTTCTAGAGCTGGATCAAACTGCTACTGTCATAATATAGCAAGACTTCATGTTGTTTGAAACATACAAATACAAAAGTGTCCTCTGTGTCCAGGACCATCTTGAACATGAGCTTGATCAATGATGTAACTGCCTGGTTAAATAAAGTTTGATTGATTGAGTGATACATACATGGGCAATAGCACATGACAAGGTGTCTAGTTGTTGGCAGATATACACGCACTGCTCTGGTATGTGCTGAGGCATGAGGCCCCCCCAAGCTGAGTGCTCCTCAGCACATCAGAGAAGTGCCTATATCTCGTAACAAATGCAGAATCTTGTAGTGTGTCACTGAACTGAATTTATAAAATGGCCCGATATTAAACTCTTAACTTCTAGAATGCAGCACTGAGTGTTTATGACAACAAGCAACGTGGTTCATCCACTCAAAGAACAGTATTTATGGCAGCTATCCTGCCCCACTTTTACAATGTAATGCATTTACATGCAATAAATTGCTCCAGCAACACAGGAAAAACATAACATCAGCTAAAGATCAGTACATGACGACATTCACCAGTTTCAGCTTGTGCAATTCCCTGTTGCCTCCCATGCTGCAAGTTTTTGTATGTTTTTGCTATGCTTGGTTTTACATTCTTTGGAGCCCACTTGCCTCAATCCATGTGCTACTGATGTCATTTTAGAACCAAGTGCATATAGGAACAGTCACCTACCAGAATACCTGTACACCATTTACATTTACAAACCTGGTTGGACCAGTCCAGTTCTGTTTGGAAACGGTTTCCTAGTAAAGACTTGGGGGAGGGGAGGGTCACACTTAACCATTATTTACCATCACCTTAACCATAACAAAGCAAAAGTTGCTTCTCCAAGATGTTTCTGCATCTCACAAATGGAAATATCCATAATGCAGAGGCAATCCCCACAGCTGAAGTTTCATATACAGAGTTTAAAAAGTTGCATGTGTGATGGATTTTTGGAAAACAAAACATTTGTTGTCATTAATAGGGCTGTCACGTAAAAAAAAAAAAAATCAGTTTTCCCTCAAAACTGCTACTGCAAAGGAGGTATAGGACTTTCACATATTAACATATTCATTACATTTTTTTTCTGTACAAACTGAAGCCCGACCTTGCCAAAGCTGAATGCAGCATTGCAAGTGATAACTAGATGTCACTCCCATCCCGCATAAGAGAAAGATGCATTCTGTAGCCATCGGTCTCTTTCTCAGTTTTCTGCAGCAGAGAAAATTCTTTCCCCACAGACACAAATATAATGCCAAGATTGTTAAAGGTATATTTTAAAACCATTAATGTGGGTAATCATGTGCTAAAATATTTAAGGAATCAATAATGTACTATAATGCAGGTACAGAATCCAGGCTTATTCTTATAGATTCTGCTGCCAAAGTACACATCACTAAAGCTTCTGAACTTGCATATCCAGTACATGGCCTTTGACCCCTGAGTGTTAAACGCACTGATGCAGCCACAAGACGTTGGTCATTTAACAAATGAACTAGAACAAAGGGATATGGGGGACCGGGCTGAGCAGGCTAGAGGATACTGCACGTGGCTCTCATTACACACATGACCTGCATTCCAGCTGGCTCAGGTCCCAACAAAGACTAGTTTGGCAGCCACAGCTCGTTTAGTGGACAGTGATCCACATTAGGAAAGTAAATCAGCACAAACTTGTCGTCTACTCTTAAAAATCTCCTAGGACTGAAGGAAAATGGGTTCTGAAGATTGAACTGTCAAACCCCAAGATGGGTGCCCCCCCCCCAAAGTCAGTACTGAGGCACAGTATTGTAAACAGAGGGATAAAAGACAGTGTTTCGGAGCCGTGTCAGTGTTCACAGCTTTTTATCTGCTGATCTTTTTCCATTTTCATGCAAGGGACTACTCTAGCACATGACTTGCACTCAAATATAACTGGACATTCAAAAAGTCAACATATAGTGCAAATCCAAACACATGCAACTAATGATTTATGTAACCATTTCTGGACTCAAAAGTTCTTGTAATGCCGCAGTGCACAGACATCAGAAAAAAAAATCTACCAACATTCTAGACGTCTCCTACTTTCACATGATTGTATTAATTCAGGTATAAGAGAATTTACATTTTTTTTCAAATGCTGTGCATTTCTTAGGCTTAGAAATAACATTTTGAAACTTCAAAGGGGTTGGGACTGATCAAATAAAAAATCTATATAGTTCACCACATAGGAAGCAACTAGCAAAGCAGATTTAGCAGGTATGTTAATAGTTTTTAACTCATTGTTGTGGAGGGGCTATGGGATAACAGATGGACCAGACACCAAACTTCAGGTTCAACACACAATTTCTGTGTGATGCTTATTAACAATACAGGAAATATGCTTCAACAATAGCATATTCCTTCTTCAGTACATCAGTTTGCAGCAACAGTCTACGACTGTCCTTTCTCTGCACTTAACCAGCACCTACTGACACTGATATCTTTTCAGTGAAAACCCTTCATCCCTATGTAGGCCCCATTTGCTTGAGTAATGGGGGGCTCAAAAAGAAAAACAAAACAAGCTTAAAACAAAGAACCTCGTGCAGAAACACTGAAAGAAGGGTTACCCCAAAGGGCATTGGCAACAAGTCAAGTTTCAAAGAAATACATCATCATACATAATTCCACAATGCATCATGGGATATATGTAAATCACCATGGAATTTCAGACTTGTTCAGTTTACAGCAATTTACATGCATTTTAAATAGCACAACTAACTTAATTTCTATAATAGTCACCTAGTGCTTTTTACCGTTATCAAAAACACCTAGTGCCATGGTATTTTCAACATTTACAGGTTTCATAAACATAAGGTATATAGATCAAGGCATTTAACGACATAGTGCTATTACAGACTAAATCCAACAACGATAAACAACCTGTTTTACATACGTTTGGAGGTCACCACAATAACCTCCCTGTACGAGGACCTGAGAGGGAAAAGGAAAATTAAAGAGGACACTATAGCATAGTCAAGAAAGGGAAGGGGATGCCCATTGGTGGCCAACCTTATGGACCAGAAATTGTAAAGGACAGAATAGGCTAAGAAACAGACGAACTGTTGCAACAGATTTAAGAAAAGGTTGGTCCTCAAGAATGGCAGGAGCTCCCTGTCACAATTCTATCTTGTGCAGCCATTTTGGGTCAGGTTACGCAACGGATGGATCCTATGCCATACAGCCCTACCGGTAAGAATGGGTTAATAAACATGTGTCACTACCGGTAAGAATGGGTTAATAAACATGCGTTTTATGGAATTATGAAGACACAATAAAAACACAAGTAATACAAGACATTAAAGTTCAAACACCATGTGCCCCCCCACCCCGAGGTACTTGGTACAGTGGCATACAGCCCAATCCAATAACAACAGCTTTTACAAGTATACTGCGGAGACTGATAAAACCAATTATGAAATGGCCATGACAGAAACCAACAAACAGAGTAAGCTCACTGGGCTAGACGTGTCAGGTGGGCATTGATTAATGCCTCTAGAAACGCATACTTGGCATACCGATCTTTTACTGTCATAGCACAGAAATCGGTTCAACTGACGCCGTTTCACGCTGAAGTTTGAGAGGCAGATAAACATTTTAGGTGCCATATTTAACATAGAGATTAGCAAGTGACAGCTTATAGAAAAAAAGATTAAATGTTTAACATGTCTGCCTGTGTTTTAGATTTTGCAAACACTTAAAGTTAATGATTGAGTAGTTGTCAATGTATCTATTTGAAGTTTGATATTTAAAATTAAAGGCTACCTAAACACAATCCTAAGGGGGTACACTGCTCCAAAAACCCTCCCGTGGAAGCAGAGCAGACAGGGAGAGGTTCTGAATAATATGAGGCATTACCTTAAACTCCGTAGTTGAATATATTTTCAGCGACTTTTTTTTTTTTTTTTAAATGTCGAAGCCAGGAAACGTTTTTTCCAAGACCGCACCAATCAGAGGCTAAGGCTGCTGGGAATGTGCTGCGCAATGATGTCATCTTAGCGAGTTCTGTAGTCCCCAGTATTCAGTCCCTATGGAGCCTTATGTACTATGTGTAAAATTACCAGTATATGTGTACTTTGTCATCTTTACCATTATTTAACACGTGCAGTACATGCGTATGTTCGTATATAAATACAGGTTACTCACCTGTAACAGGAGTTCTAGGAATGGTATATGTTGTTCATCCACACTGTCTGGCAGGTTCCTTGCCGCTTTAAATCTTGCCGGAAGGTCTTCAAGCTGGCTCCTCCCACCCACCCGGTGGTAAAATCTCAGCTAAGCACCATGATGCCAGATCTAGCCTGCTGGAAGCCAGGTTGTGCGCTAGTGGAGGTTGAGCTGAAATAGGTGGATGAACAACATATACCATTCCTAAAACTCCTGTTACAGGTGAGTAACCTGTATTTCTAGGGACATGGATATGTTGTTCATCCACACTGTCTGGCAGACTCCTAGCAGTACTCGGGAGGAGGGAGGCAAGGCGCACACCCCCTACTTAGGGAACAATGACTGGAGAACAGAGGCCCCAAAACCAGCATCCCGGCATGACTCAAGGTCGATGTGGTAATGGGTAATAAAGTATGTGGACTTGTAGCAGCCCTGCAGATTTCCTGGATAGGGACGTCCCTGGAAGCAGCCACCGATGCAGCGGTATGGTGGGTAGAATGAGCTCTTATCCCTCTGGGAGGCTCCATGCCCGCCAACCTATAGCAGAGATCTATGCAGGAGGTGACCCAACTGCCTATCGTCCGCTTGGCTGCAGGTCTGCCAGGTGCAGCTTCAGTGTAGGTGACAAACAGCTGGCGAACCTCTCCCCAAACTTCAGCCGTCCGCTCCTTATAATAAGCGAGCGCTCTTCTAGGGTCCAAAGTATGGAGCCTATATTCGCCTCCGAGGTGTGACTGGGTAGAACACCGGCAGAGTCAACAGCTGGTTAAGGTGAAACTCCGACACCACCTTCGGAAGGAATTTCGGGTGTGGGCGCAGGACAACCTTGTCCCTATGGAAGACCAGATAAGGAGACTCGGTGGAAAGCACCTGGAGCTCTCCCATCCTTCTGGCTGACGTGATAGCCACCAAGAAGGCAGTCTTCCACGACAGGTGAGAGATGTGACACATGTGCATCGGTTCGAATGGCTTGCCCATGAGCTTAACCAGTACCAGCAGTAGATCCCACGGAGGTCGAGGTTCTTGCACCGGACGGGATATGTGATCAAGGCCTTTGAAAAAGAGCGCCCGACCACCTTCTCCTGCGCCACCGACTGCTTCCCGGCTCGTGCCCAGTAAGCAGGGATGGCTGCCAGGTGCACCTTAAGGATCGTCGACTGAAGCCCAAGCTGAGAAAGGGACCACAGGTAGTCCAGAATGCTTGCCAAGAAGCAGGAGAAGGGTCCAGGCCCTTACCCCGACACCACATGGAGAATCTCTTCCATTTAAAGGTGTAGCATTTTCTGATCGACTCCTTAAGGGAAGCCTCAATGACGTTGAGGACCTCGTTGGAAAGACCCAAGGCCTGGAACTCTAGCCGCTCAGGAACAAGGCCGTCAGGTGCAGGGATTGAAGGTCCGGATGGAATACCTTCCCCTGATAGACTGAGATCAGGTCCAGGCAGGCTGGAAGCTGCCTCAGGAGCCTGGAGCCGAGACTGAGGAGATCTGGATACCAGAACTGGCAGGGCAGTCTGGGGCTACCAGAATCACCTGCGCCTTGTCCCTCCTCTCCTTGAGAAGCACCTTGTGGATCAAGGGAAATGGGGGAAAAGGCGTAGAAGAGGCCCGGGGTCCACGGCCTCGAGAAGACATCCCTCTGCAGCGAGCCCTGCTGAGGGGGGGGCAGGCATGAACCAGCCTCAGCTTCGCATTCTCCCTGGAGGCAAACAGGTCCACCTGAGGCATGCCCCAGTGGGAGAACAGATCTTGTACTACCTCCGACAGGAGAGACCACTCGTGGGATGCAGCTCCTATCCGGCTTAGGGCATCGGCCAGAATGTTGGAGGCTCCTGCCACACGGATGGCAAGGAGATCCGCCTCCAGGCTGCGCACGAGGGACCAAATGCGGAGAGCTTCCCTGCACAGAGCGCGTCCCACCCTGGCGGTTTAGGTAGTACATGGTCATGGCATTGTCCGTCTGGACCTGGACCACTTGACCCTGTACAAACGGAGCGAAGGCGGTGAAGGCTAGATGAACCGCTTGAAGCTCCAGCAGGTTGATGTGGCATCGGGACTCCCGAGGGGACCAGAGGCCGTGCGCTCTGTGCTCCCCCAGATGGGCAAACCAACCCATCAGAGAGGCATCAGTCGATAGAGAGACCGTCGGCTCAGGGCGGACAAACAGGATACCCTCCTGCAGATGAGCTGGAACGATCCACCACTGGAGAGCGTTCCACATCTCCTGAGTCACTGTCACTGGCTGATCCAAAGGACAGGAGCGCTGTGACCATTGGCTGGCCAGTCCCCATTATAGTGGATGCATGTGCCAACGGGCCCAACGGACCACGCTGGTGCAGGCCACCATGAGGCTCAGGAGGTGCAGGAAGTCCCAGGCAGGGGTGCAATTGCCCAACCTGAAATGATTGGGCAAAGGAGGAAAGAACCTCGGCCCTGTCCTCCGGGAGCCGTGCTCTGGCTTGCAGAGAGTCGAGCTCTGCCCCGATGAATTGGATCACCTGCTTTGGCATGAGTTCCGACTTGGCCTCGTTAATAAGGAGGCCAACCTGAGAGCAAACCTGGAGGGCCAGATCCCTGGACCTCTCCACCTCCATTCTGGAGGAGGCCGCAAGCAGCCAGTTATCCAGGTAGGGCTACACCCGGACAGTTCAGCGCTGCAGGAATGCTGTCACCACTGCCATGCATTTGGTGAAGACCCTGGGAGCTAGAGAAAGACCAAAGGGCACGGCCCGGAACTCGTAGAGGGACCCTCTGCTCTGAAGCAGAGGAATCGCTGGTGGGACGGACGGATTGGGACATGAAAGAACGCGTCCTGGAGGTCCAGAGAACAGAACCACACACCTTGTTCCAAGGATGGAATGATCTGAGCCAGAGTGAACATCCTGAAGGTTTGAGACCTTAGGGACCTGTTCAGGTCGTGCAGGTCTAGAATGGGGCGCCAGCCCCCCTTCCATTTCGGGACCAGGAAGTACCTGGACACAAACCCTGGGTCTGGTGGAGGATCCGCCACCTTCCTGATCACCTCCTTTTCGAGGAGCAGGGTAATGTCGTCTCGATGGGCCGACAGAGAGGCTGCGGACCCCGTAGCCCCCGTGGGGCGACGGCTCGGAAGGGCAGGGCCTGCTCGCACTCCAGAGGCAGACCCTTTACTACCACCTCCAACACCCAACGGTCCGTGGTGATAGCGAACTAGGCGGAAAGGAAGTGGCGGAGACATCCCCCCATGGGGGGGAAGCAACGCTGCTGGGGGCAACACCCCTCAACCCGTCACTGGACTGGCTTGGAGGAAGGACCAGCCGAGGGACCTCCTGGGCCTTTTCCTCCCTGCTTCCTGTTGGAGGAAGCTGCAGGCTTGGCTTTGGGGTGCCAAGTGCAAGCCTGCTGGCCCTGATGCTGGTGTTGCTGGGCCGGACGTGCCGCAGGGGCAGAAGGTCGAAAGGACTTATGTTGCTGTCGACGGCCTTTGTCCTTCTGAGCGGATGTGACCAAGTCCAAGGTGGCGTTGGAATTTTCGATCCTCTGGAGGTGGCCTTCCACTCCAGGGCCGAACAGGTCGGTCCCCAAGAAAGGGACGCCCACCAACTTGTGCTGGGTATCCGCCGTAAAGGTGGATATCCTCAGCCAGGCTCTGCGGCGCATGGCCACTGCGGCTTCTACTGACCAGGCACAGGAGTCTCCGATAAAGAGCCATTTGGAGCTGCTGTTTCACCACTGCCTTTCCCTGATCCCGCACCTGCTTGACCGTGGTCTGCAGATCAGCTGGGAGATGAGGAAATCACCTCATCCAGGGAGCCCATGAGGGCATGGGAGAAGTGCGCCATCAGTACAGCTGAAATGGCCTGACGGAGGCCGAGGGAGGACGCAGCGTATACCTTGCACCCAGCATAGTCCAGCTTTTTGGACTCCTTGTCAGGGGGCTTATCCACATCCCTAGCGTTCCCGGAACGCCGGAAAACGCTATCGGTGACCAACCCCTCCGCAGAGGGGTGTTCCGAGAAACCGGACAAAGAGCCGGTAGGGACCGCATACTTCCTGGCCATCCTGGCCGAAGGTGCAGAACAGGAAGCCGGCCACTGCCATAGCTCCAAGGCTGGGCCAATAATGACTTCAGCCACCGGAAAGGCCTCCGTGGGAGAATCCCCTCGGTCCAGTATCTCCATGAGGCGATACTTAGCCCGCTTGGAAATGGGCTCGAGCTGCATCCCGGTGGACTCCGAGATGAGCCAAAGCAGACCCATGAACGATGGGCTCGCGTCCATCGACTGCCCCCCCCCGAAGGACTCCAGGTCAAGGGGCCTGGAAAACAGGGAGGAGTTGTCGTCAGACTCCGAGGAGTCTGTGAAGAGCTGCCTGGGGCCCTAGCCACTCTCCACCTGCCGAGGACGGTTGGGAGTGAGGGTGACCGACAACCGGTGGGGCAGACCTTGACCCGACCGAGAATCCTTGGTCGGAGCCCCTGATTTTGGTTGTGGAGGCAGTAGGTTCCACCACAATCGGTGGGACAGCTGGTTTCGGCCGAACAACTGGCCCAGGCTTGGGCATCTCTACCATCGCGAGGGGTTGTTTCGGCCTTTCGGGTGACAGCCACTTAATGGCCGGGGAAGGCAACGGTGTCGGCTTGTTCCCTGACAGAAGGAGCTGCTGCCACATTAAGTCCTCGTAGCATCGACGCAATTTGCACCGAAGCCTCTCCTCTTCCGAGGAGGAAGACGAGGACGAGCGCCGCCGCTTTCCTCGGTGCCGAGACCGAGACTGCCGGTGTCGACGGGATCGGCTGGACCAAGACGAGGACCGAGACCCTCGGTATTTCTGAGGGTGGGTCTGGGAGGGAGCGGGGGAAACCCGCTCCTCCCTCGGCTCGGGAGCCCTGACTGGGGACTCCGGCATGGGAGGCACAGGCAAGTCCTCGGTTTCCACCAGTCGACAGCCCGTCCAAAAATCTCGACCGCGTCGACTGGTGTCTCGGCCGGCTGACCCGACGGGGACACCATGAAACCAGCAGCCTTAGCCGCAACCTTGACCGAAGTAGAGTGTCGACTGTCCGGGGAAGGGGACCTCTCCCACTCCCACGAACGTCGACGCTGTGGACTTACCTTTGAGTCCTTTTTGACCGAGAAGAGTGTCTCGATGGCCCTCACCCTTCGTGGTGAGGGACTCAAAGCTCCTTAAAAGAAGCTGTGTAGGAGGATCCCAAAGAGAGCGGGATAAATGCCGCGACCGAGGAAGATGAAGATGCAGCCTGGGCCGCCTCCTCCTCGAGGGCGATCATTTGCTCGAGTTGCTCAGCCGAGCCAGCTGCCGCAGACACCGCCCAATGGGCCTTCTTGGACTTCACCGGCGGATAACGTTTCTCGGGGCGCCCAAGTTGGAGCCGGGCAGCATGGTCTTCAAGGACGCATCAAAAGACCTGCACAACCCGGGAGGCCTGGGCGGGTCCTGGTCAAGCCCGAGGCAGTAGATGCACGTGGAGTGTGGATCGGTCCTGACATCTTCTGCCCACATGGGCACCGCCAAACCGAGTCTATTTGTCCATCGCAGCCGCCAAGGAAGAAGTAGACCAAGTCTGAAAACTTTAAAATTATTTTCGGTGAACCGAAGAGTTAGGATCCAGTCTATACGCAGAGCGTTAAGGAGGGAACCTGAGCTTCCAAGCGGTAAGGAAGATCTGGCGTCATGGGGCGGAGCAGAGAGTTTTACCACCCAGGTGGGTGGGAGGAGCCAGCTTGAAGACCTTCCGGCAAGATTTAAAGTGGCAAGGAACCTGCCAGACAGTGTGGTTGAACAATATATCCATGTCCCTAGAACTGTTTCTACCTCGCACTTAGGGAGGACTCGCGCTCCCGCAGCTCAAGGTATACTACTGGGCGGCTCACCTTCATTTCCATCTTGTCCGCCATTTGGAGGGACGGTATGTGATATGGCTCGATATAGAACGAGCCCTGCTTCCTAATTAGAATTTTACACAACTAAGCTACCATAGATCACCTCCAGTTGAGACACTCGCGAGGCTGAATCCATAACTATGCTTTCAAGTACAGGAGTGGCAATCACTTAGGAAGAGACTACACCTCCCCTCGTTTCCCTCGCTCCCTCTGCCCGATTTCCAAGTTGGAAGATTTTTCCGCCGCTCCTCTTGGACCATGATTACTGTAATTGGGAAACATATTCCCTACAGCATATCCATCAGTTACTCGAGGGCAACACCATCCGGCAATTTGCCACAATACAAATCCAATATAAATTCCACGGTTTGGAGTTCTACTGTTACCTTCATATCAGACACTATATTTTGTCTCTCCCTTTGGGGGGGTTCATGATTTTGCTCAATACCCCTCCCCACTTATCAGCTTTTATATTAACTTTTTATGAAGTGGCCAAACACTTCATAAGATAGCCCAGCTGCGTCGAGCTTTACAATCTACCCTAAGAGACACCAGCTTAGATATAGCATTCCAATGGGAAAAGGAATTTGGCCGACCTATTGAAAAAGAGGAATGGTTATGGGCGTGCCAGGCGGCAGCTAAACTAACAAGATCCTGCCAGTGAAAGGAGTACGCCTGGAAACACTTGATGAGATACTTCCGTACCCTGGTAATCATGGCTCACTACCTCCCCACTTAATCCTCTACCTGTTGGAGAGGCCGCAGAGAGACTAAAGCAACCAACTACCATGTTAAGTGAGATTGCCCTCATCTTCAACCCTTTTTCCATGACTTAGAAGTGGAATTTAGGGACTACTCTGGGAGACCATTTGAGCTTACTTCCCTGGAGTATTTCCTTTTACAGTACCCAAGGAGTTTTCAGAACTCTGTCTCACAATACATTTTGGGCATACTGTTAATGGCGGCCAAAAAAAAAAGAGTCACCAAATGTTGTCTTACCCCTGAAATCCCCACTGTAGATTCCTGGAGAAGGATGGTAAATGGTATTTACCATATGGAAAGAATCACTCTTTAAATGATTGAACAAAGTTGTGTACCTCACGATGGACTGGATGGCTCCTTCACGCCATGAGCAGAGACCCTAATTTTGTTCCCTGAACATGGTGTTATTACCTGGATGGACTGGGACTGGTTAACCTTTACTTAAATTTTACTGTGATTTTACTAGGTCCTGATCACAACTGGGCCTGGCTGGGGTGTCCTGCTCTCTGCCCATGCCACCCTCCTCCCGTGGCAGTCTGCCCCCCTAGTTCTTCTTGTGCCACATCTTAGAGCTGGATCGATCTTCATCTTGGAGCTCCTCCCTGCAGGGAAGAGCAACAAAAATGGTGCAGTGGTTGCACCAGAAGTCATATGAGGGGAGATGAGAGAACCTCAATATGTATTCCCTGGAAGAGAGCAGAGAGAGGGGGATATGACAGAGACTTTCAAATACCTCAATGGTATAAATAAGGTACAAGAGGGTAGCATCTTCCAGAAAAGAAGATGCTCAAGAACAAGGGGCCATGATATGAATACGGGGGGCAGAACTCAGGAGAACATTAGAAAGTATTTTTTCACAGAAAAGGTGGTGGATGCATTGAACAGCCTCCGTGCAGAGATTGTGGGGCCAAAAATGGTGTGGGAATTCCAAAATGCATGGGATAGACATAAAGGAACCCTAGTGACAGGAAAGAAAGGGTAAGCAATAGACCAATTATGATCTGCAGTTATATGAAACAGAGGGGGAAAAATGGGCAAACTAGGTGGCCAAGCGGTCCTTATCTGCCATCAAATTCTGTTTCTCCCCTATAGCAACCAAGTTGTTTAGTATATATTCGGTGATATAGGACAAGTCTCCCTCCTCCAAGCTGTCCCAAAGGGGATGGGGATGGTCCACTGGGTTCCCGTGTGGGGCTGTTCAGGTGGGAGAACTGGAATAGTGTTTGTTTTCTGCATCTGTACTGAACATCTTATATGCTGTAAATGCATACCTCTTAAACTTGAAAATTAATATAGATTTACAAAAAATATATATTTGCATTCACTTTATCATGCAAACAACCATACTCTGAACCAACTTTTTGGGCAAACACTTTCATTTTGAACATTTTTGTTTAAAACTTGATACTTTGCTCTCCTTTTTTTTTGGGGGGGGAGGGAGAAAAACAGATTTTAATACTTTGCGAAATGGAACTGGCCATTTTTGAAAACAAGAAATCATTTGTTCTGGGTCTCCCATCAGGCAGAGGAAGTCAGGACAATCTAAATGTTAGAAATATTGCCCAGCCATTATCTCATCCTATATCATTATCCTACTGCAGCCTGAAATATTTTCAAGTAATAGCTATACTTGATTCCATTCATTTTTGCCATCCAGGCACACCCACACATTCAGTATTATAAAATATTGACATTATACTGGAATTTTTGATAACATCACAACTAGTGAAATCTGCACTGTCACGCACCCACAAGCCATATTACAGAAACGCTATATTTAAAGGCAGTGTTTCTATTAAAAAAAATGATTTTTGCTTGCTAATATATGTCAGCCATCTAACTGTAAAATAATATTTGACAAGATCAGCATCTATAAACCTGATTTTTGGGAACAAAAAAAAAATCACTTTTTTAAGGTGTACACTTTACTCCTTTTGCTTTGCATGTGAAAATAATTATACAAACCAACTGATGGAGTTATGAGTTCACAGGTATCATCATTTAGAACTCTATGTGTGGTTCCTGGGTCTCTTATGGTTGTGACTGTATCCTGCAGGAGTTGGGTAGCAGAACTGTATAGCAAAGCTGAGCACTTCTGGCTCACAGAAGGTACACATAACAATAGGAAGCTTAGTAACCATACATATAAATCTAGAAGCTACATTTATTTTTAAATGGACTGTTCACTGCAGATTAAAATGTTTTATTTAACAGAAAACAGACACTCATAATAAGGGGGCATCCATACCGAACACAGAATTTTGAAGCCGTTAGCAGACTCTCCAACAAAATAAGAGACAACAAATCATTCCACGATTTTCAAATGCAACATTCAGAAAAAAGATCAAACACAGCATCACTATCAGATCCAAAATGCAGAAGACTAAAAACTCAACAGCTTTAAGCTTTCAGAAACTCAGAAAACAACATCCTAAAACATATTTCTATGCCACCATCTGGTTCCACTATACATGAGCCATTTATTCATTATAGTACTAAAGACCTTTAGGGAACTAGGAAGAAAGTTTGTATTCTTGAATAAAGACAAAAAAAAAAATGCAAAGTTAGTTATACATTTCACGAAATAAAATTCACTCTTAAAATATTGAATATAATGCAGATTTCTGCAGAATCCTCATGAAAACGGACTCGTAAAATAAAAATATCCATGCACCCCCAAAGTATTGAAATCCGTGAACTATAAAGGATTATGTAACATGCTGAAGTGTAGATCACAAAACTATGTTTTGGAATGCTCTTTATTTTCTAATGCTTGGATTAAAAATGCACGTATTTCTCTCTTCACAGAAGAAAGGGTTCTGAAAGAACTAAAACTGAAGGTGGACAAAGCAATGGGGCCTGATGGGATTCACCAAAGGGTTCTAAAAGAACTAAGTGGAGAACTAGTAACACCAATGACTACCCTTTTTAACAAATCATGGGAGGATGGTGTGGTACCTGAGGACTGTAGGAGGGCAGATGCGATTCCCCTTAACAAAAGTGGGAGCAAGGCAGAGGCAGGAAACTACAGCCCTGTCAGTTTGACCTCGGTGGTAGAGAAAATGATGGAATCACTTCTGAAGGAAAGAACTGTTGAGTACCTAGAGGCCAGTGGGGCACAGGACGCAAGACAGCATGGATTCACAGTGGGAAAGTCATGTCAGATGAATCTAATCAATTTATTTGACTGGGTGACCAAAGTAGTAACCAGGGAGGGGCTGTGGACATGGCCTACCTAGACTTTAGCAAGGCATTTTACACAGTCCCACACAAAAGACTAACAAACAAATTAGCCAGCCTGGGAGTGAGTCCCAGGGTGGTAGCCTGGCAAAACACTGGCTGACAACAGGACGCGAGGCAATAGTAAACAGAGTCCACAACAGTTGAAAGTGGGTTACTAGTGGGTACCGCAGGTTTCAGTACTGGGTCCGATCCTTTTTAATGTCTGTATAAGTGACACCGCAGAGGGACTGGAAGGAAAAAAAATGTCTCTTTGCAGATGACACAAAGATCTGCAACAGGGTTGATACACAAGGTAGGGTGGAAAAGATGAGAAGGGACTTGACGAGCTTGGAGGAATGATCAAATGTAGGGTAGCTTGGATTCAATGCAAAGAAGTGCAAAGTAATGCACCTGGGAAACAAAAACCCAGGGGAAAGAGTACACAATGGGGGGTGAGATACTGACAACAAAAATGGAAAGGGACTTGGAGGTGGTTATATCAGATGACCTAAATTTGGGCAAGCAATGTGAGAAGGCAGTAAGGAGGGCTGGGGGACATTGGGATGCATAGGGAGAGACATCACCAGTAGAAAAATACAGGTTACTCACCTGTAACAGGAGTTCTAGGAATGGTATATGTTGTTCATCCACACTTACTGGCAGGTTCCTTGCGCTTTAAATCTTGCCGGAAGGTCTTCAAGCTGGCTCCTCCCACCCACCCGGGTGGTAAAACTCTCGGCTCGCCCCATGGCGCCAGATCTGGCCGCTGGAAGCTCAGGTTGTCATGAGGCCGAGAGGAGGTTGGGTGGGTGTGTGGATGAACAACATATACCATTCCTAGAACTCCTGTTACAGGTGAGTAACCTGTATTTCTAGGGACATGGGATATGTTGTTCATCCACACTTATTGGCAGACTCTAGCAGTTCTCCGGGAGGAGGGAGGCAAGGCACAACCCAATACTTACTTGGGAAATAAGGACTGAGAACCGAGGCCCCAAACCAGCATCCCGGGCGTGACTCAAGGTCGATGTGGTAAAGGGTAATAAAGGTGTGTGCTGACTTCCAGGTAGCAGCCCTGCAGATTTCCTGGATAGGGACGCCCCGGAAGCAGCCACCGATGCAGCAGTATGACGGGTAGAATGAGCTTTATCCTCTGGGAGGCTCCATGCCCGCCAACTTATAGCAGCGATCTATGCAGGAGGTGACCCACCTGCCTATCGTCCGCTTGGCTGCAGGTCTGCCAGGTGCGGCTTCAGCGTAGGTGACAAACAGCTGGCGAACCTCTCCTCGAATTCAGCCGCAGGCGCTCCTATAATGTTTAACGCCTCTAGGGTCCAGAGTATGGAGCCTATATTCGCCTCCGAGGTGTGATTGGGGTAGAACACCGGCAGAGTCAGCACCTGGTTAAGGTGAAACTCCGACACCACCTTCGGAAGGAATTTCGGGTGGGGGCGCAGGACAACCTTGTCCCTGTGGAAGGCCAGGTAAGGAGACTCTATGCAAAACACCTGGAGCTCTCCCATCCTTCTGGCTGACGTGATAGCCACCAAGAAGGCGGTCTTCCACGACAGGTGAGAGAGATCACACCTGTGCACTGGTTCGAATGGCTTGCCCATGAGCTTTGCCAGTACCAGCAGTAAATCCCACGGAGGTGGAGGTTCTCGCACCGGAGGGGAAATGTGATCAAGGCCTTTGAAAAAGTGCCCGACCACCTTTTCCTGCGCCACCGACTGCTTCCCGGCCCGCGCCCGGTAAGCAGAGATGGCTGCCAGGTGCACCTTTAGGGTCGTCGACCTAAGCCCTTGACTAGAAAGGGACCATAAATAGTCCAAAATGCTTGCCACAGAACAGGAGGAAGGGTCCAAGCCCTTGCCCTGACACCAAATGGAGAATCTCTTCCATTTGAAGGCGTAGCATTTTCTGGTCGACTTACGGACGCCTCAACAACATTGAGGACCTCGCCGGAAAGACCCAAGGCCTGGAACTCTGCAGCCAGGAACCAGGCCGTCAGGTGCAGGGATTGAAGGTCCGGATGGAACACCTTCCCCTGATTGACTGAAAGCAGGTCCGGGCGAGCTGGAAGCTGTCTCGGAAGCCTGGAGCTGAGGCTGAGGAGATCTGGGTACCAGAACTGGCGGGGCCAGTCTGGGGCCATCAGGATCACCTGCGCCTTGTCCCTCCTTGCTTTGAGAAGCACCTTGTGAATCAAGGGAAATGGGGGAAAGGCGTAGAAGAGGCCCGGGGTCCACAGCCTCGAGAAGGCATCCCCCTGCAGCGAGCCCTGCTGAGGGGGCCGGGCATGAAACAGCCTCAGCTCGCTCTCCCTGCAGGCAAACAGGTCCACCTGAGGTGTGCCCCAGTGGAGAACAGATCTTGTACTACCTCTGGCAGGAGAGACCATTCGTGAGATGCAGCCCCTATCCGCTCAGGGCATCGGCCAGGGTGTTGGAGGCCCTGCCACATGAATGGCTAGGAGATCTGCTCCAGGCTGCGCATACGGTGACCAAATGCGGAGAGCCTTGCATAGAAGCAGAAAGGCCCCGCCTGGCGGTTTAGGTAGTACATGGTCGTGGTATTGTCCGCCTGACTCGGACCACTTGACCCCGGAGAAACGGAACAAAGGCGGTGAGAGCTAGGCGGACCGCCGGAGCTCCAGCAGGTTGATGTGGCATCGACTCCTCAGGGACCAGAGGCCGCGCACTCGGTGTTCCCCAGATGGGCACCCCAACCCATCAGAGAGGCATCGGTCGATAGAGAGACCGCTGCTCGGGGCGGACAAACGGGATGCCCTCCTGCAAATGGAATGGAACGGTCCACCACTGGAGAGCGTGCCACATCTCCTGGGTCACTATCACTAGCTGGTCCAAAGGATCGCAGCTGCCAGGACCGCTGGCTGCCAGTCCCCACTGAAGGGGCGATGCCAGCGAGCCCAACGGACCACGCTTGGTATAGGCCGCCATGAGACCCAGGAGGCGCAGGAAGTCCCGGCAGGATGCAATTGCCCAACCAGAAATGATTGGGCAAAGGAGGTGAACCCGGCCCTGTCCGCCGGAGTCGTGCTCTGGCTCGAAGAGAGAGTCGAGCTCTGGCTCAAGAGAGTCGAGCCCTGCCTGATGAACAGGATCACCTGCTTGCGCTCGAGTTCCACTTGGCCTCGCTGATGAGAAGGCCAACTTGAGAGCAAACCTGGAGGGCCAGATCTCTGGACCACTCCACCTCCCGCCTGGAGGGGCTGCTATCAGCCAATCGTCCAGGTAAGGTACACCGACTCTTGGCTCAGAGGAATGCTGTCACCACTGCCATGCATTTGGTGAAGACCCTGGAGCTGGAGATAAGCGCAAGGCATGGCTCGAACTCGAAGAGGGATCCTCCGCCGAAAGCGGAGGAATCTCGATATGACGGACGGATAGGGACGTGAAAGAACGCGCCCTGTAGGTCCAGAGAGCAGAACCACACCGGTTCCAGAGATGGTATTATCTGTGCCAGAGTGACCATCTTGAAGGTTCAGACCTAGGAACTTGTTCAGGTCGTGGTAGGTCGAGAATGGGCGCCAGCCACCCCGTCCGCTTCGAACCAGAAAATACCTGGACACGAACCCCGGTCTGAAGGGGGTCCTCACTCCGTGATCACCTCCTTTGGAGGAGGAGGAGCGTCGGCTCGGCGAGCCGCCAGTGAGGCTGCGGATTCCCGAGGTTCTGAGGTGCACGGCCTGAAGGGCGACCTGCTCGACCCAGAGGCAGGCCTTTTCCCACCACCTCCAGTACCCACCTGTCCGTGGTAACAGTGGACCAGGCGGAAAGGAAGTGTCTGAGCCGTCCCCCCACGGGGGAACCAGGGGTGAGGTGACAGGGATGGGGGCGACACCCCTCAGCCCGTCACTGGGCAGGCTTGGAGGAAGGACCGGCCGAGGGACCACCTGGGCCTTTTCCTCCCTGCTTCCTGTTGGAGAAAGCCGACGGCTTGGGTTTGGGATGCCAAGATCGAGCCTGCTGGCCCTGATGTTGTTGGGCCGGCGCCAGGGCAGAAGGACCAAAGGGCTTAGGCTGTGGCTTCACGGCCTTTGTCCTTCTGAGGAAGAGACCGAGTCCAAGGTAGCATTGGACTTCTCGATCCTCTGCAGGTGACCTTCCACCCCAGGGCCGAAGAGGTCAGTCCCCAAAAAGGGAACATCCGCCAACTTGTGCTGGGTATCCGATGTAAAGGTGGATATCCTCAGTCAAGCCCGACGACGCATGGCCACTGCAGCCGCCACAGACCTGGCACATGAGTCCCCAATGTCTAACGCAGTCTGGAGCTGCTGTTTTGCCACCGTCCTGCCCTGGTCCCGCACCAGCCTGACCGTAGTCTGCAGATCCGCAGGAAGATGAGGGACAACCTCATCCAGGGAGCCCAACAGGGCGTGAGAAAAATGTGCCATGAGGACGGCCGAACTGGCCTGACGAAGGCCGAGAGGACGAGCGAGACTTTTTCGCCGGCATAATCCAATTTCTTGATCTCTTGTCGGAAGGTTTGTCTACATCCCTGGCGCTCCGCACGCCGGAAAACGCTGTCGGTAACCAACCCTCGGCCGAAGGGTGTTCCAAACCGACAGGGAACCAGTAGGGACCGCGATACTTCCTGGCCATCCTGGTCAAGGCGAGGGCAGGAAGCAGGAGCGCCAAAGTGCCAAAGCCGACCCACATGGCTTCGCCACCGGAAAGGCCTCCAGGAGAATCCCAGTCCAGAATCTCCGTGAGGGGATACCTGGCCTGCTTAGAAACGTGGGTTCGAGCTTCATCCCGGTGGACTCCGAGATGAGTCGAAGCAACCCTAAGAAGGACGAAGGGCTATCGTCCACTGACTGCCCTCCCGAGGACTCCAAGTCCATGCGCCTGGAGAAGAGGGAGGAACCATCATCGAACTCGGAAGAGTCCTCAAAGAGCTGCCTCGGGCCTGAGCCACCCTCCACCTGCCGAGGTTTATCGGGAGTGAGGATGACAGACAGCCTATGGGGCAAACCCAAGGCCGACCAAGAATTTTTGGTCGGAGCCCCAACTAATGGCTGTGGAGGCGGAGGTTCCACCAGAATCGGTGGGGAGCTGAATTGGCCGAACAACCGCCTGGGAACAGGCTCTCGCCACAACGAGGAGTTGTTTCGCCGCCCGTGACAGCCACTTAATGGCCGGGAAGACGACTGAGTCGGCTTATTCCTGGTCAAAAGGAGCTGTTGCCACAGAGTTCCTCGACCGACGCAACTTCGCGCCAAGCCTCCTCGTCTGAGGAAGAGCGGCGGCGGGTTATCACAAAAGCCGAGACCGAGACCGCTTATGGTGGCGGGGTGGGTCGGATCACCAGGATGTCAGAGAGTCTCGACCAGGCCGAGGAGAAGTGTCGAAACGGCACTCCCTCGGCTCGACGATCCCACCAAGGCCCGGAACCGGAGGCACAGACGAGCCGACGGGATCCTCAACTCTCACCGGGAAACTGGGAGAGGGATTCTCAGCTTCTCCAGCTGACAATCTCTCTAACGGGTCGAGAAAATTTCGACCGCTGTCATGGAGTCTCGCAACTGACCTGACGGGACACCGTGAAGCCAGTGGTCGGAGCTGAGGGTCGACCAAAGTCGACTCGCCACAAGGGAGGGGTTCTTTCCGTCCCCAAGAGCGCCAACGAGAGACTTACTTTTGCTCTTTTGACCTGGAAAAAGGTCCCGATAGTTGGACCCTCACCTTCGTCGAGAGGGTCAGACAAAGCCCTTAAAAGAAGCAGAGTACGAGGCACAGAGAGAGAGCGAACAAATGCCGCAGCCGAGGTAGAAGCAGCTCACAGCACTTCCTCTTCGAGGGGCGATCATCTGCTCAGCTGATCCGCCGGAGCTCATTGCGGACACCGCCAACCGGCCTCTTTAGATTTCACCGTGAATTCTCTCTGGGCGCCCAGTTGTAATCGGCAGCACGGTCTTCAAGGACGAGGTCAAAAGAAGAGCACAAGTCGCAGGCCTCGTGGTCGTGCTCAAGGCCCAGGCAGTAGACGACGTGAGTGCGGATCCGCCCTAGACATCTTCTGCCCGCAGGGCACCTCCGAAACCGAGTCGATTGGTCCATCGCAGCTGCGAGGAGAAGACGCAAGTCTTTTAGCAAAACTTTTTGATTTCGAACTTCAAGAATTAGGAACCAGTCTTAATCGCAGAGCGTTAAGGAGGGAACCTGAGCTTCCAAGTGTAAGGAAGATCTGGCGTCATGGGACGGAGCCGAGAGTTTTACCACCCGGGTGGGTGGGAGGAGCCAGCTTGAAGACCTTCCGGCAAGATTTAAAGCGGCAAGGAACCTGCCAATAAGTGTGGATGAACAACATATCCATGTCCCTAGAACAGAAGTTGTTATCCCTCTGTACAGACAGTTGGTAAGACCCCATCTGGAGTACTGCGTGCAGTTCTGGAGACCCCATCTCTGCAAAGACACAGACAGGGTGGAGGCTGTTCAGAGGAGGGCAACCAAAATGGTGCAGTGTCTGCACCAGAAGACATACGAAGAGAGACTAAAGGAGCTTAACATGTATACCCTCAAAGAAAGGAGGGAGAGGGGGACATGATAGAAACTTTCAAGTACCTTCAAGGAATCAACAAAGTCCAAGAGGGTAGCATCTTTCAGAAAAAGATGCAAGAATGTTGCACAATTTGATGTTAGAGGGGACAGCTCAGAGGTAATGTGAAGAAGTATTTTTCACGGAGAGGGTCATGGATGCATGGAACAGCCTTCTGAGGAGGTCATGGAGTCAAACACAGTGGGGAATTCAAGAATGCATGGGACAGACATAAGGCAATTCTAGTAGGGGGGGAGAGCAGGCTGTTGGTTAACTAGGAACTGCAGCTTATCCCTTAGGTAGGAAAATGGGCAAACTAAGTGGGCCAAGCGGTCCTCATCTGCCATCAAATTCTATGTTTCTATATTTTTAAGAATGCCATGTTGAGTGAGTGGTCCTGGGGAGCAAGCTGAAAGCTGGGAAAGAGAATGAATGAGAGTAAGTAAACCCACATTCATAATCTTTAAGAAGTGCTTCACTGTACTGTGTTACAACAAAGTGATCTCAAAATCAGCAGCTAAAAGAAAGTAGTTACGTAAGAACTTACTGTAACAGTAGATCTTTGAGTGGTTCCTGCAGTAGGTCATAACAAATAGAACTAGCGCCACCTGGTATCTGGGCCTCATGGCAGACTTTTCCAGCAATGCCCAATGGGGGACTGCCCACGTGACAACGTCAGCATGACCCTATATAGTCGGCGGTCCCCACGCTCACCCTCCAGTTCTCTCGCCGGAGCCCAGAAGGAGAGGAAAGCTTGGTCCTGGAGACCCAAAAGAAAAACTTGGGAAAGTAGGGAGGGAAAAACCTGACCTGCTGCAGGAACCTCTCTCAAAGATCTACTGTTACGGTAAGTTCTTACGTAACTGTACTATCTTACTTCAAGAGGGTTCCTGCAGAAGGTCATAACACACAGGACTGAGTCCCAAGCAGTCCCTCTAAAGAGAGACCGAGAGAAACACGGGAGGAGGAATAAACACAAGAGTACGAAAAGGAACCAGTTTAGGACAGAAGGCCCTGCAGAACAACTAGGCCAAACCTGGCCCTTCTCCTAGAAGCAGTGTCCAGACTGTAATGCTTAGTGAAGGTGTGGACGGAACTAAAGGTTGCTACCGCACAAATCTCCGCCGCAGAAACATGACAGACAAAGGCTGCAGATGCAGCCATGCTCCTAGTGGAATGAGCTTTGACTGACCCTGGCAAGGGTTTGTCATACTTCTGGTAACAGAAGAGTATGCAGTTCACCACCCACTTAGAGAGGCACTGCCTTGAGACAGCCTTTCCCAATGTTTTGAGAGCAAAGGAAACAAAGAGCTGGTCGTCCTTCCGCAAGTCTTTGGTCCAGTGGGTATAACACCTAAGAATGCGGTGTACGTCTAGAGTATGCAATAGAGCCTCACCCTTTATTCGCCGGAAAATAAACCGGAAGCTCTATGGACTGGTTCAATGTGAGCTCTGATACCACCTTACAAAGAAACTTATGACGAGTTCTGAGGATTGCCCAGTCCTTGAGAAAAATAATGCAAGACTCCTTACAAACCAGAGCCTGGAGCTCGAAAATTCTTCGAGCAGAAGTGACAGCGTGTAAAATTGGGCTTTCCAAGAAATATAGTGCTTATCACAGCTCATCGCTGGTTCAAAGGGAGGGAAAGTGAGCTTCTCCAACACAAAGTTAAGATCCCAAGGTGGTATAGGGCTGCAGGTGGGGGGTTTCAGATGGAGAATCTCTTTCAGAAAGGTTTTAGAGATCTCCAACTGGGCCACGGGGTTTAACACCCACTAGCACATGGTACGCTGAAATGGCGGATAGATGCACTTTCGGTGAGAAATAAGAAAGACCTGAATGTGAGAGATGTAGCAGGTATTCCATGAGTTGTGGGGCTGAACAAGTAAAAGGATCCCAGCCCTTGGAAGCCGCTCAAATAGAAAACCATTTCCACTTCATGGCGTAAGTGATCTTGTGGAAGGCTTTCTAGCCTCCACAATCACTTGGGCGACTTTGGAGGAGACCCCAAAGCGAGAAATCGCTATGTCTGCAGGAGCCATGCATGAAGATGCAGGGTCCTGAGCCCCGGGTGCACCAGCTGACCCTTGTCCTGGGTTAGTAAGCTGTGCCTCAATGGAAGCGGAACTGGAGGTTCCCCCGACAACTGTAGAAGTGGGAACCAAATTTGCCTGGGCCAGAGAGGAGTAATTAGGATCATCAGTGCTGTCTGGCTGAAGTTTGATGAGCACCCTCTGAAGAATGGGAAATGGGGAGCATACATGAATCTCCCTGTCCAGGAGAGAGGGACAATGCATTGTGCCAGAAAGCACCATGCTCTGGAACGAGTGAGCAAAAGCTTGGAAGCTCTGCACTGGATGGGGAGGCGAAGAGGTCAAGTTCCGGCCCTCCCCATCTCCGAGATAGTGACTCCATCACTTCCTGATCTAGTTCCCATTCGTGAGCGAGGGTGAACGACCTGCTTAGGCTGTCCACCAGGACGTTTTCCACACCTGGAATGTGCACTGCTGTGAGAGACAGACCGTGCTGGACTGCACAATTCTACACTTTCATCGCTTTCCTGCAAAGGGGGTACAAGCGAGTGCCTCTCTGCTTGTTGAGGTACCAAACTATGGACATGTTGTCTGGCTGGATGAGTAGTAATCACTTGGGAAGGACGGTCTGGAATGCTTGAAGAGCATACAGAACCGCCCTCATCTCCAAAATGCTAATGTGCAAGGACATCTCCAATTGGGACCAAAGTCCCTGAGTCTGATGGTCCCCCAGATGAGCCCCCTAACCCAGATTGGAGACATCTGTGGTCAGAGCTCCGAGGGGGGCTGGGCCTCGAAATGGGAGACCCAAGGACAGGTTCGAGAGATCCTTCCACCAAACTAAGTCCCTCTGAAGAGCAAAGGAAATCAGGACCAGTTGGTCTAAATCGTCCTGGAGCTGATCCCACCGAACCCGCAAGGGCCACTATTCTCATGTGAAGCCTTGCCAGGGGAACCATGGAGATAGAGGCTGCCATCAAGCCCAGTAACTGAAGAATCTGTCGGGCTGGGAGAGATCTGGAACAGGCCACCATAGTGGCCTGCTCGATCAGAGCTTCCCTCCGGTCTGGGGAAGAAAGGCTCTGCCCTGGGTTGAATCCAGAATTGCTTCAATAAACTGAAGCCATTGAGAAGGGGGTCAAGGAAGACTTGGGGACACTGACCATGATCCCCAGTCTGAAAAACAAAGCCAGGGTGTCTAAAAGGGCCCCTGAAAGGGAATCCTTGGATGGAGCTGAAATCAGCCAATCGTCCAGGTAGGGAAAAAATACAGGTTACTCACCTGTAACAGGAGTTCTAGGAATGGTATATGTTGTTCATCCACACTCATTGGCAGGTATCCTTGCCGCTTTAAATCTTGCCGGAAGGTCTTCAAGCTTGCTCCTCCCACCCACCCGGGTGGTATAACTCTCGGCTCCGCCCCATGACGCCAGATCTGGCCGCTGGAAGCTCAGGTTGTCGTCCCGAGCCGGGAAGTGGTGAGTGGGTGTGGATGAACAACATATACCATTCCTAGAACTCCTGTTACAGTGAGTAACCTGTATTCTTGGGACATGGATATGTTGTTCATCCACACTATTGGCAGACTCCTAGCAGTTCTCCGGGAGGAGGAGGCAAGACCACACCCCAATACTTACTTGGGAAAGAGAGACTGAGAACCGAGGCCCCAAAACCAGCATCCCGCGTGACTCAAGGTCGATGTGGTAATGGGTAATGAAGGTGTTTGCTGACTTCCAGGTAGCAGCCCTGCAGATTTCCTGGATAGGGACGCCCTGGAAGCAGCCACCGTGCAGCAGTAGGCGGGTAGAATGAGCTCTTATCCTCTGGGAGGCTCCATGCCCGCCAACTTATAGCAGAGATCTATGCAGGAGGTTACCCACCTGCTTATCGTCCGCTTGGCTGCAGGTCTGCCAGATGCGGCTTCAGCGGAGGTGACAAACAGCTGGCGAACCTCTCCCCGAATTTCAGCCGTGCGCTCCTTATAATAAGCGAGCGCCCTTCTAGGGTCCAGAGTATGGAGCCTATATTCGGCCTCCGAGGTGTGATTGGGGTAGAACACCGGCAGAGTCAACACCTGGTTAAGGTGAAACTCCGACACCACCTTCGGAAGGAATTTCGGGTGGGGGCGTAGGACAACCTTGTCCTTGTGGAAGACCAGGTAAGGAGACTCGATGGAAAGCGCCTGGAGCTCTCCCATCCTTCTGGCTGACGTGATAGCCACCAAGAAGGCGGTCTTCCACGACAGGTGGGGGAGACCACACCTGTGCATAGGTTCAATGGCTTGCCCATGAGCTTGCCAGTACCAGCAGTAGATCCCATGGAGGTGGGGTTCCGCACTGGAGGAAATGTGATCAAGGCCTTTGAAAAGCGCCAGACCACCTTCTCCTGCGCCACTCGACTGCTTCCCGGCCCGCGCCTGTAAGCAGAGATGGCTGCCAGGTGCACCCTAGGGTCGCCGACCTAAGCCCTTGACTAGAAAGGGACCATAAATAGTCCAAGATGCTTGCCAAGGAACAGGAGGAAGGGTCCAAGCCCTTGTCCTGACACCAAATGGAAAACCTTTCCATTTGAAGGCATAGCATTTTCTGGTCGACTCTTACGGGACGCCTCAACTACATTGAGGACCTCACGGAAAGACCCAAGGCCTGGAACTCTAGCCGCCAGGAACCAGGCGTCAGGTGCAGGGATTGAAGGTCCGGATGGAACACCTTCCCTGATTGACTGAGAGCAGGTCCGGGTGAGCTGGAAGCTGCCAGAGTCCTGGAGCTGAGACTGAGGAGATCTGGGTACCAGAACTGGCGAGGCCAGTCTGGGGCTATCAGAATCACCTGCGCCTTGTCCCTCCTCGCCTTGAGAAGCACCTGTGGATCAAGGGAAATGGGGAAAGGCGAAAGAGGCCCGGGGTCCACTGCCTCGAGAAGGCATCCCCTGCAGCGAGCCCTGCTGAGGGGCGGGCATGGAACAGACTCAGCCTCGCTCTCCTTGAGGCAAACAGGTCCACCTGAGGTGTGCCCCAATGGGAGAACAGATGCTGTACTACCCGCAGGAGAGACCACTGTGGGATGCAGCCCTATCCGCTCAGGGCATCGGCCACGGTGTTGGAGGCTCCTGCCACGTGAATGGCTAGGAGATCCGCCTCCAGGCTGCGCACGAGTGACCAAATGCGGAGAGCTTCCTTGCATAGAAGCATGGAGCGCGTCCCGCCCTGGCGGTTTAGATAGTACATGGTCGTGGTATTGTCAGTCTGGACTCGGACCACTTGACCCCGGAAGAATGGAGCAAAGGCGGTGAGAGCTAGGCGGACCGCTCGGAGCTCCAGCAGGTTGATGTGGCATCGGGACTCCCGCGGGGACCAGAGGCCATGAGCCCGGTGTTCCCCCAGATGGGCACCCCAACCCATCAGAGAGGCATCGGTCGACAGAGAGACCGTCGGCTCGGGGCGGACGAACGGGATGCCCTCCTGCAAATGATCTGGAACGGTCCACCACTGGAGAGCGTTCCACATCCCCTGTGTCACCGACACAAGCTGGTCCAAGGATCGCAGCGTTGTGACCACTGGCTGGCCAGTCCCCACTGAAGGGGACGCATGTTCCAGCGGGCCAAACGGACCACGCTGGTGCAGGCCGCCATGAGACCCAGGAGGCGCAGGAAGTCCCGGGCAGGGCGCAATTGCCCAACCAGAAATGATCGGGCAAAGGAGGAAAGAACCTCGGCCCTGTCCGCCGGGAGCCGCGCTCTGGCTCAAGAGAGTCGAGCTGCGCCCGATGAATAGAATCACCTGCTTCGCTCGAGTTCCGACTTGGCCTCGTTGATAAGGAGGCCCAGTTGAGAGCAGACCTGAGGGCCAGATCTCTGACCACTCCGCCTCTTCCTGGAGGAGCTGCTATCAGCCAGTCGTCCAGGTAAGGGTACACCCGACCCTCGGCGCCACGAGGAATGCTGTCACCACTGCCATGCATTTGGTGAAGACCCTGGGAGCTGGAGAAGCCCAAGGGCATGGCTTGGAATCAAGAGGGATCCTTCCGCCGGAAGCAAGGAATCTCTGGTGAGACGGACGGATAGGGACGGAAAACGGCCCTGCAAGTCCAGAGAGCAGAACCACACGCCGCTCCAAGGATGGTATTATCTGAGCCAGAGTGACCATCCTGAAGGTTCGAGACCTTAGGAACTTGTTAGGTCGTGTAGGTCGAGAATGAAGCCAGCCCCCGTCCGCTTCGAACTAGGAAATACCTGGACACAAACCTGGGTCTGAAGGAGGGTCCACCACCTCTCTTATCACCTCCTTCTGGAGGAGGAGAGCGATGTCGGCTCGGACGAGCCGCCAGTGAGGCTGGGATCCCGAAGCCCCAGAGGGCGACGGCTCTGAAGGGTGGTGCCTGCTCGATTCCAGAGGCAGGCCTCTTCCCACCACCTCAAGACCCACCTGTCCGTGGTAGCAGCGGACCAGGCGGAACGGAAGTGCGGGCCGTCCCAGGGGACCCAGTGGGTAGGCGGGAATGGGGCGACACCCTCAGCCCGTCACTGGGCAGGCTTGGAGGAGGGACCGCCGAGGGACCTCCTGGGCCTTTTCTTCCCTGCCTCCTGTTAGAGGAAGCCGGCGGCTTGGGTTTGGGATGCCAAGGCCGAGCCTGTTGGCCCTGACGTTGCTGGGCCGGGCGCGCCGGGGGCACAGAAGGACGAAAGGGCTTAGGCTGTGGTTTGCGGCCTTTGTCCTTCTGAGCGGAAGAGACCGAGTCCAAGGTAGCATTGGACTTCTCGATCCTCTGCAGGTGACCTTCCACCCCAGGGCCGAAGAGGTCAGTCCCCAAAAAGGGAACATCCGCCAACTTGTGCTGGGTATCCGAAGTAAAGGTGGATATCCTCAGCCAAGCCCGCCACGATAGCCACTCGCGGCCGCCACCGATCTGGCACATGAGTCCCTATATCCAAAGCAGTCTGGAGCTGCTGTTTGGCCACTGCTCCTGCCCTGGTCCCGCACCTGCTTAACCGTAGTCTGCAGATCGGCGGGAAGATGAGGATGACCTCATCCAGGAAGCCCAACAGGGCATGAGAAAAATGTGCCATGAGGACGGCGAACTGGCCTGTGAAGGCCGAGAGAGGACGAGCGTGGACTTTTCGCCCGACATAGTCCAATTTCTTGGACTCCTTGTCAGGAGGTTTGTCCACATCCCTGGCGCTGCCGGCGCCGAAACGCTGTTGGTAACCAACCCTCAGCAGAGGATGTTCAAAACGGACAAGGAACCGGTAGGGACCGATACTTCCTGGCCATCCTGGCCGGGCGCAGGGCAGGAAGCAGGCGCTGCCAAAGCTCCAGTGCCGACCCACTATGGCCTCGCCACCGGAAAGGCCTCCGCCGGAGAATCCTCGTCCAGAATCTCCGTGAGGGATACCTGGCCAGTTTGGAACGGGTTCGAGCTCCATCCCGTGGACTCGAGATGAGCTGAAGCAGTCCTAGGAAGGACGACGGGCTATCGTCCATTGACTGACCTCCTGAAGACTCAAGTCCAGTCGCTTGGAGAAAAAGGAGGAATCATCTTCGGACTCGGAAGAGTCCTCGAAAGCTGCCTCTGGCCTGAGCCACCCTTCACCTGCCGAGGTCGGTCGGGAGTGAGGGTAACTGACAGCCGATGGGGTAGACCCTTAGCCGACCGAGAATCCTTGGTCGGAGCCCCAGTTGGTGGCTGTGGAGGCTCCACCGGAATCGGTGGAGCAGCTGGTTTTGGCCGAACAACCGGCCTGGGTAAGTCGAGGGGTTGTGTCGGCCGCTCCGGTGACAGCCACTTAATGGCCGGGGAAGGCGACGGGGTCGGCTTACTCCCGGCCAGGAGGAGCTGTTGCAACATAAGGTCCTCGTACCGTCGACGTAATTTACGCCGAAGCCTCCCCTCGTCCGAGGAGGAAGACGAGGACGAGCGGCGACGCCGCTTACCGCGGTGCCGAGACCGAGACCGCCTATGACGGTGGGATCGGCTGGACCGCGAAGAGGTCCGAGACCGAGACCCGGAATTTCCGAGGTCGGTGCGGGGAGGTGTCGGCCGGAACCGGCACTCCCTTCGGCTTGGATGGTCCATCCGAGGGCTCCGGAACCGGAGGCACAGGCGAGCCCACGGGATCCTCAACTCCTCCCGGGGGAACCGGGGAGAGGGGAATCTCGGCTGCTAAAGGCGACAGCCCATCCAACGGGTCGAGAAAAATCTCGACTTCATCGGTGGGAGTCTCGGTCAACTGACCTGACGGGGACACCGTGAGGCCAGTGGCCGAAGCCGAGCGGTCGACCGAAGCCGACGGTCGACGACCCGGGGAGAGGGACCTTTCCCGCCCCAAGAGCGCCGGACGGAGGGTACCCTGTCCTCTTTTGGACCGAGAATAAGGTCCACGCAGGTAGGCCCTTCTCCTTTAGTGGAGAGGACAGACAAAGCTCCTTAAAGGAAGCCGTGTAAGAAGAGCCCAGAGAGGCGGATAAATGCCGCGCCGAAGATACGCCCACGCTGCTTCCTCTTCCGAGGCGACCATCCGCCGAGCGATCCGCCGAAAGCCCGTCATGACACTGCCAACCGGGCCTCCTTGGACTTCACGAGGGAACGCTTCAGGGACGGCCCAGTTGCAATCGGGCAGCACGGTCTTCGAGGACGAGGCGAGAAAATGAGCACAGGTCGCAAGCCTGCGGGTCGTGCTCAAGGCCTAAGCAGTAGACACACGTGGAGTGTGGATCCGTCCGAGACATCTTCTGCCCGCATGGGCATCTCCGAAATCCGGGAGTCAATTTGTCCATCGCAGCCTCGAGGGATCGAAGACTGAAGTCTTTTTCGCAAAATTTATTTTTAAATCCACAAACGGAGAAATAGGAACCAGTCTCAAACGCAGAGCGTTAAGGAGGGGAACCTGAGCTTCCAAGCGGTAAGCAAGATCTGGCGTCATGGGGCGGAGCCGAGAGTTATACCACCTGGGTGGGTGGGAGGAGCAAGCTTGAAGACCTTCCGGCAAGATTTAAAGCGGCAAGGATACCTGCCAATGAGTGTGGATGAACAACATATCCATGTCCCTAGAACCTCTATGCCCTGTCATCTCAGGGCTGTAGCCACAACCACTAGGCACTTGGTAACAACTCTGGGTGCCAAGGAAAGACCAAAGAAGAGGGCTTTTTAACTGGTAGTGCTCCCCCTGGAAGGCAAACCACAGGAAGCGGCAGTGGCTGGGAGAGATTGGGATGTGCAGGTAAGCATCCTGCATATCCAGAGGGCACAACCAATGATTCTCCTGTAGAAGAGGCAGGAGGCTCTGGAGGGTAAGCATCCTGAACTTCTTGTAGTCGACGAAGGAGGTTGAGCCTGCTGAGGTCGAGAATGGGTCGTTGGTCACCTTGGAACCAGAAAAAAGTGGGAGTAAAACCCCCGCCCTCTGTGCCGAAGAGGGACTGACAACAGATCCTGTACTTCCTTATGAGAATGGATTGGTCTGGAGAGTAGGAAGACCTTGATGATGAAGACTCCGGAAGAGGTTCCAGAAACTCTAAGGTGCGTCTTTGGGACACTAGTTGCAGGACCCACTTGTTGGAGGTCATGCTCCGCCACTCCTGCGCTTGAAGAGCAAACCCCCCCCCCGCCGGCTCCTCTCACTGGGGCTGAGGAGGGGGTGAGGCTAAGGAGTCAGGAGGTGGCAGGATGGGCTGGGGGAGGGTCCCCGGTCCGGCACCAGTTTTTGGAGGCAGGAGGGGTGGACACAGCCCCCCGAGGCCTTACATTTACCCTGACGAAATTGGGTTAGTTTACGCTGCCTCCAGGTCCATTTCCAAAAGGGCTGCTGCGCTTGACTGCCAGATTGCTACATGGACCTTACAACCTAAAAGCCTGGCCGCGTTCTTGAAGGTCTGTAATGATATCTTTGGTGCCCCCACCAAAAAGCACCAAATGCCAGAAGGGGGCATCCCGGATCGAAGACTGGACCTCATTAGCGAGGCCAGAAATGTGAAGCCAAGCTTGCCGCCGAAGGGAGACTGTGGTTGCCGAGGTCCAGGCCACTGCATTGACAGTGTTGTAAGTGCCCCCGAAGAGCATGCCTACAAGAAATCTTGGATAGGCGAATGTCCCTGGTGAGCTCCTCAAGGTCCTAATCCGCCATAGTATGGATACTGTCCTTCAGCTTGTCTAAGATGGCCTTCTGGTGAGACACCATATGGGCTACGTAGTTCCGGGACCGTAACGCACATGTAGCTGAGGAAAAAACTTTCTTCTCGAACTGATCAAACTGCCGTGACTATGTCCGTTGGAGAAGTGCTCATCTGCTTGGGTGCAGTCCTTAGCAGATGAGATGACAGAGTCCGCCTTAGAATGTGTGCTCAAAAAAGGAGCATCCTTAGGGCCCAGCAGGTCCTGTTTGTTCTCTTGTGGACAGCCAGGATGGAATGAGGCAGCTGTCAGACTGCCATGGTGAGGTCTTGATGAGGTCCAATCCATGAAGAAACCGTAATGGGAGACAAAGACTCCAGGTCAAGGTGTTCGGCAAGTCTTTGTCTCACTGGATCCTGATCCTCAGACTCCCATTTGTAAAAAGCCTGAATGGACCTCAAAAGGTCCGAAAAGGGAGGATCCTCAGGTGAAGATTTAGGAGAATCCTTACTCTCAGTAACTGGAGATTCGCGACCAGATGATTCCTCCGAAGAGTCCTCCCCCGAGTCCAGATCGTCTCCTGGTTCAAAATCTGGAAGAGAAATATCCTTTGGATCTGATCCCCTGATGTGAACCATAGAGGGATGGGAGCCCTCAGGGGACGGAGACCTGAGAGGAGAGCGAGGAAGTGGGAGTCTGCTCCCCAGGCCCCTCACCAACTCGGATCACGCCTCCTGCCACCCAGACTGGATAAAAGTCTTGGCGGTCCAGCTGAGAAGTCGGAGGGGTGAGAGGGGAAGGCAGGAGGATGTGGGGGAGAAAGCATAGGAGGTGGATAGTGGTACCGTGGTATCCCCGGAAGAGTAACCTGGGTACTGAGTGCAACCAAGAAAATAATGCCCCGCAGGATGCCAATAGGGCGAAGGACTGGCCGGGGGATAGTCTAAAGAGCCCCCAAAAGAGTAGCGTGGGACATGAAGGGGTTTCGGAAAAATCCCCATCATCAGAGGAGCTGACGTCGGTGTAGTCCACGTTGGACCAGCCGTAGTGTATATAAAGGGGCTGATCCGGCAACTGGAGAGCCAACGTCGGAATCGCTGTCGACAGGAGCCAGCGGCGGAACCAGTCGCGGGATGTCCGACGAGGGACCGGGTCTGTCGAAGGGCCCTGCGGTGGAGGCAGACCATCGGGTCCCGGCAAGGAGACCAGCGTCGAAGGGTCCGGCGTCAAGATAGTTTTCACCAGGTCCGACGGAGGAAGGTCTAGCGTAAGGTCAGAGACTGGCCGGGAAGGACTCCTTGGAGGGACAGAAGGCGTCTCGGAAGCAGGCCCAGACGGAGGAGGAGGGGCATCCTGTCCCAAGACCCCAGAGGGGGAGTGCAGATCAGAGCCTGGGGTGTTCTCCACGTCCAGGAAACTGGCACAGTCTCCTCCCAGGGTGGCTGGATTTGAAGGCAGAGCTACCTGCAAGGGAGAGGGTCAGTCTTCCCCGAGCTTATCTGGACGTCGAGTGTGCTGAAGTTAGTCCCTGACGGGAGAGCCGCATCTATGCGACTGTCAGGACAGGTCATCTTAGAAGACGCAGTAGCTGTGTGGGAGGGGGAGAAGCCCCCCCACCGACTTAGCAGCTGAGGCCGGGCGGGACCCCGAGAAGCTGGGGTGCAACTTATCGGCTGAAGCAGTGCAGTCCCCAGAGGAGACTTACCTGCTAGTACCGGGAGAAAAGTGGCAGTGGCTCCACTGGAATCCCCTGGTGCTCCCTGGACAATCTTAATGGGCGGGGGCGAGGCCTTGCTGGAAGAAGGCCTAACAGTCTCATTCTTGGAACCTTCCGACTGGTGTTCCACTCCCGGTGCTTCTCTTTCTTCCAGTGCTTTGAAGGAGAACTAGAAGAGGATGAAGTCGAATCCCTGATTCTTTCCATTTGCTTTTCTAATGAGGCCAAATGGGTTTTTAACAAATGGGTCTCCAGAGCCTGCTGCCTCAGTTTCCAGGTGGCCTGGCTGAATGGCTGACAATCTGGGTAGGTGGCCGAGGGGTGGTCTGGGCCTAAGCAAAGGACACACTTTCGGTGACCATCTTTGTGTGGAATCTGGGTGCCACAGGATTCACATTTCTTCTTGGAGATAGGAGAAGATATAGAAGCGATAACGATACTGAAAAAAAACTGGAAAGGAGCAGAAAATCTACTCGGAAAATAGCGATGCTGTGCAAGTCTACGGTGGTAACTGCATGGCGATGGCGGGGAAGAACTGGAGGGGCAGTGGGGACCGCCCACTGTATAGGGTCACGCTGACATCATCACGTGACGTCAGTTGGGCGTTCCCCCATCGGGCATTGCTGGAAAAGTCTGTTATGTGGTCCAGACGCCAGGTGGCACTAGTCCTATTTGTTATGACCTACTGCAGGAACCCTCTCAAAGTAAGATATGCACATTACATTCTTGCCAACACTATTTATTTGAATTTTGGTAACCAGGTAAACATAGAAGCTGACAGCAGATAAGGACCACACTGAGACCATGCAGTCCCTTTTTTAGGGGCGACTCAGGGAAGGGTACAAAGAACAACAAGTTTACAAGTTGCTTTTTTTTTTGACTTTATTTCCCTCCGGTCATGGCACCATGGACCTCTCTCAAGCATCCAAGTCCTGCCCGCCAGAGGCCCCCCCGAGCTGTACCTCCTCTCTCCCCCTCCTCCCTGCAGCCGGTACCCCTGGTCTAACCCTCCCAGGGTGGGTCGCCCTACTCCTTTTGGGCGCTCTTACAACAAACTCCAGCTGCAGGGTAGGATCGGCCGTGGAGGACCTGGAAGGTCAGTCAGGGTTATTGCCATGATAGCCATGTGGGACTGGTGCCATGGCCTATCCATGGGCGCCGTTCTTTCCCTATTCTTGTGTTCCCAGGCTCGGACATGCAATGGCGTCCAGCTCAGCTTGTGCCCGTTCCACTTTTTGAATGGCGTCCGCCATAGCTCCAATCCCTAGCAACTTGCGGCCGTGCACTGTAGTGCCTCCAGCCTCTGCTAGAGGTCACCAGTGCAGCGGCAGGTGGATACCCCTCCCGGAAGGACAGCAGTCCTAGGGACGCCAACTTATCCTCCCTGCCGACCACCCGACGCCGGCCTGCCCCAACCCGGGTCGCCAGTGTGGCGCGAGGTGTGCATCCAGTGCCTCAACCCTCAGCGCCACCGGGCCAGCTAACAAGTTTATAAGTTAACAAAGAGATGCACTGCTATACAAGAAAAATTAGATAAGTAAAAGTAATGAGTCGAGGATTGTACAATAAACTAGGCTATAATACATATAGAGAGTCACAATGCAGTAGCTAGATTTAGGCTGCGTTTTAAAATGTGGTACACGGTTTTGTTCTGATATAGGGTACTATCTTGGGAATAGCTATACAAGGGGCATAGTGGAGCACTGATATACTACACAGGAGTGCTAGAGAAGTTTTAGTGCAGTAGTAGTATGAAGATAGGGGAATAGGTGTCGGAGTTATAGTAAGATAATGACAGGAACAGGCGCCTGTAAGTCAGGTGAGGCAGGTACAGGTTCCTGGAGCAAATAAGTAGTTATGAAGAGCATGCTTAAACAGAGGAAGGGTAGTGCAGGAGAGGAGAGATGGAAGAAGGGAGTTCCAAGCTGAGGGGATGGCATAAGCAAAGGATATTTTGCCTGTGGATAGACGTGTCTTTGGTACGTCTAGTAGTGGAAGAGAAGAGGAGTGGAGACACCGCCTGGACTGCTTTCTTACGATAATGTCAGATGGGCCTGGTGGAGCGTAGAGATGTGTGAGCTTAAATGTGAGGCATAGCGAGGAGTAAAGGATTGTGTGTTCCAGTTGTAGCCTGCCTAGGGATGCAAGTATAGTGCAATAGTGCTGGCAGGTGGCTGCTTCGATGGCAAAGCATGCTACCTTGTGATACAGTTGCTTCAATTGGTTTGCGAGGGAGAACGCGAGTGATAGGAATAGTGGTACCTCATATGAAAGCAGAGGCAGAAGCGAAGTGATAGCAATTAAAACAGGATGCTTTTGATAGCAGAAGGTAAAGACGGTACAGCAAACCAATCTTTTGGTGTATGGTTTTGCAGTTTTGTTAACACAGGCCTCCAAGAAGAGGTGAGGATCAAGTATGATACCCAGGTATATGAGAGAGTTGACCGATTCAAGGGTACCCATTTATTAGTGCGGATGGAAAGCTCGGGTTAAGGGAGGTTGTAAGGGGGAGGATGGAAGAGCATAGAACTGATGCCCCTCCCCTCCGCAGAAGCCTGACAGCTCATTAATGAATAAAGAGAAGAGTAGGGGGCTTAGGATGGATCCCTGGGGGATTCCGTGTGTAATCTGTCCGAAAGGAGATTGACAATTGGCCCATTTGACAATTTGGGTGCGGCCAGATAGGTAGTTTTGTAGCCATGAGGTGGATGGTTGATCAAGACCTATGGATTCTAGTTTCATATTCAGCAGCATATGGTTCACCAAGTCGAAAGCCTTTGGGAGCGCTATTAAGATAGCTCCCATGGCTAGGCCACTATCAAAGGCATGATGAATGTCTGAGGCGACTTTGATGAGCGCGGATAGTGCGCTATGATGTCTGCGAAAACCGTGTTGGCAGGGTGATAGGAGTTGATGTTCAAGGTAGCCTTGTAGTTGGTTATATAGAATTCTTTCTTGAACCTTTGCAAGATGGCAGAGAATTGAAATTGGCCTGTAATTTTCAACAGGTATGGCAGAGTCCCCCTTTGTGGATTGGTATTACTAATGCTGTTTTCCATGTTGATGGTACAGTTCCTCTGACAAAGAATCTATTGATCAGGTTTCTCACTGGTGATGCTAGAGCCGGTGCTCCCACTTTAGGAACCTAGGCTCAAGTGAGTCATGGCTGGGGGAGCCACTTTCCTCGAGTTTTTGTAGTAGCTTGAGAACCTCTTTTCAGGCAGCTAGTTTGATGTGGAACTGCGAGGATGTGATCCTAGAGATATTTGGGCCTGGAGAGGGCTGGTTGTCCTGGTCTGTAGTGAAGCTGGATACATAGTTGCTGAGGTCTGTAAAGAAATTGTTAAGGCCGTCTGTTACTGACGCTGGGTCTGATAGCACTTTGTCTTTCATAGAAAGAGAGTCAGGGCAGTTTGAGGTTTTGCCTTCGAGGAGTGAATTTATTTGGGCCCAGAATTCTTCGGGGTTGCTGAGTTTTTCTGTCTGGACTGACCGGTAGGAAGCCCTCTTTGCTTTAGTTATTTTGGATTTACAGGTATTCCTGTACTGCCTGTATGAATGCCAGTCTGAGGGGAGTCCAGTTTTCTTAGGCATTTTCCAGGCTGTATCACGTGTGGACAGAAGGCTCCTAATATCTTTAGTCAGCCATGGAGCTTTGGCACCTTTGGACCTTTGTTGGGTAAGCAGGGTACGAGTGTTTATGATGGCAGTAACAGTGTCAATCAGGTATTCCAGGGCTTGATCAATAGTAGGCAGGGTGCGTATGATGTCCCAGTTTAAATTATTGAGAGAGATGAAGAAGGGTGCGTGGTCAAAGGAGAACGTGTTATGAGATTCTATTATTTTAGGTGGAGGGTTAGGGTAATTATTCCTCCAAATACAACAGATTAGTGAGTGGTCGCTGATGCTGTCAGGTAGTACTCCCGAGGTTATTATTCTGTGAGCACAGACATAACCCAGTCGATGAGGGAGTGGTTTCCAATTCTATTGTTCTTTCTTGTGGGTTCAGTGATGTGCTGAGTTAGGTTGGCGTCAGCTATGGTCGAAAAGGGCTGTCTTTTTATTATTGGTTAACCAGTAGTGTTGAAATCCCACATAATATTAGTTCATTTTGGGGGGTGGAGGTCAGAGAAGGAGGTAATGATGTTAGCTAAGGCAGCATTGGCAGACTTTGGTGGCAAGCAGGTATACCTCACTATTACTTTTTGTGTTGCCCAAGATTAAGGAGACAAAGATGGCTTTTGTAGGCGGTGTTAGGGAAGCTGGGGTTGGATTTTCAGTAGTTGCAAGGTTGGACTTGATACACAAAAGAACACTGCCTCCTCTTTTGAAAGCCCGTCATGCCTAAAGATTGTATACCCACGCAGGGCTACTTCGTGATGGAGGGTTTTAGCCATGTCTCAGAGATTCCAAGTACATCCGGTTTGAAGGAAGTAACCCAGGCTTCAAGTTCAGCCATTTTAGGACGGAGGCTTTGACAATTCAAGTGTGCTATTTTTAGGCACTTAGTATTGATCCAGTTAGTGTTCGGGGGTGGCACGGGTGGGATAGGAGAAGCAGGTGGGTTCCAGATGGGTCTCACATCACCAGCTAGTAAGAGGCGATAGATTAAGTGGAGCAGTTTATGCTTTATGGGGGCAGACTTTGCTTTTTCCGCTTCTGAAGGTGGGCACTTGTAGGCTGCCATGAAGCCAGAACCCAAGATTTATGGCATCCTATTTTGCAAGGCAGGAATAGGGAGGAGTCCCTGCAGGGTTTGTGTGGGATATTCTGCAGTAGGGTAAGGAAACACTGTTCTTGGTTGCAGTTATGGAAATTCGTAGGGCAGGCGGAGATGAGGAAGTCACAGGATACAAAGAAAATAATATATAGTACAGCGAATACTGGTCCTAGATGTTGCATTGTTCAAAAAGAAGTATCAGGCTAACTGGTATGAACTGGTTGGGGGTTAGGCATGGGAGGTAAGATGTGCTCTGTTATACCATGTTTGATATTCACTCAAGGCAAGGCAAGGGAGTAAAGAAATGGGCCGTTTGTTGGAAGAGGGTTGAGAGATAGTTAAGTACTGAAACTGAATCCTTTCACTCAGGAGGTTATTATTAAATAGAAATTGGTTGGGCTTAATTGATGTGTTTAGTTGTAGGGGCCCTCTAGTGGTCCATCAGTATAAGGAGCCAATGGCAAAGCAGGGAGATGGTAACCAATCAGAGATGGGCACATTAAGTATAAAGGTAAATGTTCAGATAGGGTGGGAGGAAAGTAGAGCAGACTTGTATTAATTAAAAATCATAACTTTAATAAAATCAGTGGTATTAATCAAAATCAGAAAACATTACAGCCTGGCTACTTGAAATCCTGATATTTCTTAAAAACAGAACTTGGCTCTCTGACTGAATTAGAACTCTGCAGTAAGTCCAATGAAAATCCTAACAAAGCAGGAACGCAGTCAGCTGAGAAAAAGGCCCCAAGTTTAAATTTATGGTACCCTTAAAAAAAAAAAAAAAAAAAAAAAAAAATAGGTACACATAGAATCCAACTTACAGATCCATTTCCTCCATCACTGTATACAGTCTAGCTTTTTCAAGCTCTATCTAATTATGCTGATAGCACCAGATGAAAAGTGGAACCGACATTCATCAGCCATGCACCTTTTTTAAAAAAAATAAATAATAATAATTTTCCTCGCCAAGTTTAAGAAAAGCGACCGTGTTTGTTATCCCCCCAAAGTTTGTGTCCATGGGTTGGCCTCATGTTTTTGCTTTGAGTGCCCATGCTTTTTCAACACTCAAATATCTTCACCACGTTTCAAGCAGATCCTTGGTCCCAATACTGCTAACAGTTCCAGCTTTTTGGGGCACACAGGATGAAAAACAATGAAGAAAGAGACACCTAGAAAGAAAAGGAAAAATGCAGAGAAAATAAGAAAATCATTGTCTTCATTGGGTCTGTCCACTGGGACTACTCCACTCTGTTTTGCAGCTTTCGTTATAGAATCTCTCTCCAATTGCCAGGTAAGACAACCACATGGATGGAAATACGGAATTTGTCAGCAGATAAGGACTGCTTGGCCCACTCAGTCTGCCGGTTTTTCCCTGCCTATACTTCCACCACAGTCACAAAGTACTTCCACAGATCCCTCCTAAATGTGCCCTCTTTCAGCTTCATTGCATGTCCCTTGTTCTCGTGCACCATCTCCTCTGAAACATACTCCCCTCCTGTACCTTGTTCACCCCATGAGGTATCTAAAGGTTTCTATCATATCCTCCCTCTCCCTCTTCTCTTCCAGGGTGTACATACTGAGATCCCTCAGTCTCTCACAGAGTTTCTGATGCAGCCCCAACACTATTTCAGTTGCACTCCTCTGGACAGCCTCCACTAGTGCTCCAGATTATAATGAAATTTAATAAGTAAAAGTAATTCCAATGACTTGCTGAATAGGGCTCTCAGAGGTGCAGCCAGTACCTCCCAGAGTTCCCTCAACACCCTTGGATGTGCCCTGCCTGACTCCATAGCTTCGTCCACTTCAGATTTGCAAGTCCCTTCAGTACTCTCTCCTCTGTGAACAGACTCGTGTCTACCCTCCCCGCATTACCGATGCTTTTATGTGGCCCACTCTTATCTGTTCAGGGTATCTGCTTTTTCCTGATCCTCCTCTGCGTAGTCCCCTCTGCCTTTTTTTTTTTTTTTTTTTTTTAAAACATCACAATCCCTCCTCTTTCACTTATGTACCTAAAAAAGGTCTTGTCCTTTTTAGTTACCCTCTCGGCCATCCCGTCCTCAGTTTGCACCTATGCACTCCTCACCACTTTCCCTGCTTCCTTCGGCCTCTCCTAGTGCACTTCTCTATCCTCTTCCCTCTGTCTGTACCTTCTGAATCCTACCCTTTTCAGCCTTAACCTTTTCAGCCACTTCCCTTGAGAACCACAGTAGTCTCTTTTCTTCTATTTTTGCTAATTTCTTCTGCTCAGAGATTTGCTACCTTCACTATGCCATCCCTTAATTTGGCCCCGTCCCCCATTATGTCATCTTTGAGGCATTCACCCCTTTTTCTTTTTAATCTGCCCTCCTAAAGTCCAGGACCCTCTTCCTTGTGTGAGTTACTTCCACTGCCATCTTCATGTTGAACCACTGATCCCGGCGGTTTCCCACCTGGACGTTAGCAATACTGTCCTGTTAGTGAGCACCAGGTTGAGTTTTGCCCCATCACAGGTAGGTACACTGACTAGTTGCCCAAGAACAGCCCCTTACAGGGAGTCCAAGATGTCCCTGCTTCTAGCCGAGGCCACCGCTAGGTGGCTCCAATCTACATCCAACAGTCAAGTCCCCAAGCAGCAGCACCACCCCTTTTTCCCAGTACCTTATTCAGTTCTTCCTCCTGTGCTGGAGGCCAGCAGATCACCCCAGTGTGAATAGTGGCTCTGGCTCCTGTCTCCAGGGTGACCCACAGGGCATCAACCCCGGTTTGTGTGTCTATTCGTACATCACCACTCCTCCCTCCCTTCCCAGTCTATCCTCCCTGAACTGAGTACAGCCAGGTATGATTATATCCCAGTTGTGGTTACCTGTGTACCACAACTCAGTAATGGCCACAAAATACAGGGCAGCCTCCACAGTGATGGCCTCCACGTCTGGAAGTTTATTTCCAAGGCTTATACAAACATGGAAATTTGATGGCAGAAGGAGACCAAAGGTCCATCAAGTCTGCCCTTGAGATCCTGAGATCCTAGGTGATCTGGGTCCTAGCTGGTAAATTCCCTTGCGGATTTCATTCTAGCGTACTCCTTATCCAAGCCAGTTTTGAATGCTGATATGGTCCTAGCTCCTAACAACTCCATAGGAAGTCTGTTCCATAGCTCCACAACCCTTTCTGAGAAAAAGTGTTTCCTAAGATCCCTCCTGAAACTCCCACCCCTCAGTTTTCATCTATGCCCCCTTCCCCCTTGTGTGTCTAAGTTGGGAGCCTTGGTGAATAGTTCAGCATAAGGTACTGAATTTAAACCCCTCATGTACTTAAAGGTTTCTATCATATCCTCCTTTCTCTCCCAGATTCAAATGAGTGCATATTTAACACCTCCAGCCGCCCCTCGTACGGCAGACCCTGTATCATTCTAGTTGCCTTTCTCTGAATGGTCTCTATCCTGTGCCTATCCTTCTTAAGGTATGGTCTCCAAAACTATACTCAGTATTCCAAATAGGATCTCACCATAGATCTGTACAGTGGAAGTATCACCTCCCAGTGCCTACTGTCAAATCCTCTCCCTATGCATCCCAGCATTTTGTTGTCCCTGTTATATGCTGAGTTGCATTGGCTGTTTAAGGGTGTTGCTAATAACTCGTAGAGCCCTTTCCTCTTTTACTAACATACTTTTGCGTCACTGAGTTTGACCCTTTTTAGCCAATAGGTTGTTCTAGGGTCATTCCTGCCAATATGTATCACTTTACATTTCTTGACTTTAAATTGCAGCTGCCAGATACTAGACCACTGTTCTAATCTTTCAAATCATTTTGTACGATTCTCACTGCTTCTTTGCTGTCCACCCTTCCCCTTAATTTAGTGTCATCCGCGAACAGTGCAATCTTGCCTTGGACACCTACTCCTACAGTATGTCGCCGATGAACACATTAAACAGGACTGGACCGAAGATCAATCCCGGTGTGACCCCACTCGTCACTTCTCCATCCTCTGACATCTCCCCATTGACCACCACCCTTTACCTCCTTCCATCCTACCAGTTTCCCAATCACTTAACAATGCAGCTCGCTATGCCCAGATTCTCTTGCTTCTTCAGCAAGCATCTGCATGGTACTGAATCAAAAACTTTGCTGAGGTCAAAATAGAGGCGGTCCACTGGTCAGACACTATCCACTTCTCTAGATAACCAATCAAAGAAAGTAATCAGGTTTGTCTGGCATGACCTGCATGTGATGAAACTGTGTTTGTCTTGTAGGTCATGCTTATCCAAGTAGTCTACTAGGTCTTGTTTAATCAGGGCCTCCATTTGCCTTCCTAGCACTGATGTGAGACTGACCGGTCTGCTGTTACTGGCCTCTGAGTACTGGGGGAGGGAGGGGGCAGGTGGGGAAGGGGGTGTGTGAAGGAGGGTTGGGCAGACTAGAAGGGCCAGAAGGATCCTTTTCTGCCATCAAATTTCTATGATTCTCTTCCCTGCTACCATCCTTATGCAGAGGCACCACGTCAGCTCTTTTCCAGTCAGGTATGACTCCCGTCTGGAGTGAACGACTAAACAGGTGCACTAAGGAGTCTGCTAACTCGCTCGTTAACTCTAATTATCCTCAGATGTATTCCATCCGGACTAGGAGATTTGTCGATCTTTAAAGTTTAAACGTTTAAGCACCTCTCTGATCCTGCCTGTGATAATACTTCGCTCCTTGCGTTTGCACACATGGCTTTCCACACCTTGTTCCCATTTTGCCTACAACAGCTCTCCTTCTTTCCCTTTTGCCCTGCCTCAGGATGGTATGCAAGTCTGCTCTCCTGTTGCATGCTCTCCAGCAATGGTAGAATATCTGGAGGCTAGGGTAGGTTCTTTATTAGACAGGCTGTGATAAATCCCCGCATACTATATTGGCTTCCAGCCCTTCAGCATGCCAAGCAAGTGTATGCTATGTGTTCAAGCCTGGTTTTCAAGGTGCTCAGGGCAACAGCAAAACAGGCCACTTTCACCACTCAGTCTGACTAGCCAACATTCTTTATAGCATCGTCCATGGCTTGTCGAAATGTTAAATCCACACTGTCCATATGCTCCATTGTGGTGATTCTATCATTAGCTCCATCCAACTTACAGTGAAAATCCTACAATCTGAAAAGTGCTGTACGGATTTGATGACCATCAACAAGATGACATCAGCCTGTCTCTCATTGCTTTGGCTTGCTGACTGCAACACCCTTCTGCTTGTTAGATTCCAGTGGAAGATTCCATGGTTTAAAGAACTGTGCTGAACTTGAAAGCCAGTTTTACCTGTAGAAGCTGCTTTTCAAATACTGGTTCAAATGATGTTATTAGCCACTCTATAATGGCCTACTAGTAACCACAGTGGCCGTTTCTGATTAACACTCAGATGTTAAGCACCATTTTAGAACTGTATGTATAGTTTATGTCCCTCTCAATCAGAGTTCTTAAATCTGAACATGGATGCACTGTGCCAGCAATGGGAAGAGCTGAGCAATGGATGTAAACTAAATGGATGTAAACTACATCATATAGTTCTAAAACGGTACTTACTACCTGTGTGTGAATCAGAAACACCCACAAGGATAACAAAAACAGCCTGTAGTGATTGAACAGCAGCAGAAATCAAATATTTAAAAATCAGCTTCTACAGGGAAAAATTACTTTCAGGTTCAGTGCAGTTCTCCTTTAAAAATGTCATTCAAGCTGGAGGCACAACAAAGGCTACCACTCCCCAACCCCTCAAGAAAAGTAAGGATCTAGAGAAGAAAATAGGGACAAAAGTCAAAGAGCAGAGACGGACGGGACACTATGTCTCATACTTATGTTGCTCAACAAACACTACACTCAAATTCTTTAAATTTCTTTTCCTGGGGGGAAAACGCTGATGCTACAGGTTGCCAAACAGACAGAGAACTTTGGTCCAACTGACAAAACTGTTCTTTATTCATGCTCTACGCACCAGGTACTATGCAAAGCAACAAATGGGATAACACTGTACAGCAATCTCCAACAGTGATGAAAATCAGGTCATTTTAAATAATGTGGGATTTCAGGCATAGTTATTCAGCTGTTCCCTTCCAATTATCTTCATAGAGAAATACTTCCTTTTTGAAAGAGCACTCATCTGTGGAAACTTTATAATTATCTTGGATCAAAGCACTGAAAGATGACAGTTTTCCACACAGTTTAAGCATTTTAATTGCTAGAACACACATAGCGATCTTTGCACTAACCCCTTGGTAATTAAGCTGAGGTTAACAATGAGACCAAATTAGCCTGCCCTGCAAACTTAACGATCCTGTACTATAACCAAGCATGCTATTGGCTACTTATAGCAGTCTTTGAACAAAGTTAATGAGGGAGCAGCTGTGTCACTATGGGAGATTTAGCAGAATGCGTTAACCTTCTTAATTATACTGCAGACATTAAAATAATTACCAAGAGGGTATTCTTCCTAAAATAATTAACGGTTTATAAAGATATTACTTATTCCCGTTCCCATTCTGACAACAGACACCTGCAAACAACTGCTTAGTATTCAATACCAACTCATAGTGTTGCACTTGACAAGGTTAGAGGGCTTAATAGGGTTCCAGGGCCAAGTATACACATGGGTCAGAACTGCATGTCCATCACCTCTATGATGGGTCAACTGCCTAAATATGTACAGTGTCAAACAGGACACTGGAATAAGTAAATGAGCTAACTGCAATGAACTGGAGTGGCCAACCCTTAAAAATCAGATGAACAGCTATAAACCACTTGTCAGCAGGACCATGTGCACACTAAATGTTCCTACTGCTGTACCCTGGGGAATTTCCTTATTAAAGATCAGTTATATACTAAAACAAAGTGAGTAAAGCCATAATGTTTACAGCAATCATGTTCAACTGCACTGCATTCTACATCTCTGATATCATTCTTTTAAATATTTCACATTCAAATGTACTTATTCCTCAACGGTTTCCAAAATGCTTGTCCCCAACTGACCTCACAATTGCCATTTGTGACATCACTGTCTCATCATGTAAGTACTGTGATGTCATAAACGCATTACAAAAACAGATTTGCTAGTAAACTGAGTCTCAAGTAGGTTTAGGATACAGTGAAGTGGATAACTGCTCTTCAAATTTATGAAGCGAAGTTTCCTAAAGGAAGATTAATCATTCTTCTCTGAAAGCCAAGGGATGTCCACAGAAAAGCAATGCCAAACAATGATTTGAACCCAGCTTATACAAGGAGAATTAGGAGATGCACTCGTTCCTGTATTAGTGTTTCATGGGGGAAAATTTTCCACTCTATCCCCAAGACGAAACACAAAGTTGCTTACCTTCATAACTGGGTTTCTAAAAGTTCTACCACGCCATCCTGTACTAGTAGTGTTTGTTCCCACCATCAGGCAGAAGCAGCCAAGACAACCTGATGTTACTGGAGATGCTGCCCAGCCGTCATCTCAGCCTACATCATCTTATTTCTGTTTTAACTATTTTCAAACGGGCCGGCCCATCGGCGCAGCAGTTGGATTTCCGCTTGCGACACCGGTGACCTGGGTTCGGGAACGGACCAGGGTCGCTGGAGGGCCGGCTGGGGAGAGAAGGATGGAGCGTCCTAGGGACTGCTCTCCTTCTCTGGGGGGAAGGCGGGGAAGTGCCCGGAGCATTGGCGACCCCTGGCGGAGGCTAGGAGTTGCATTGCTACCAGCGCTCGCACACTCAGGAGGCGAGGCAGACAGGAGTCATTGCATGACCCGCCTCCTCAAGAAAAAAAACAAAGCGGAAAAATGGAGCTGCCAGCCGCCGCTTGTGAAGCTCGCCCGCGGCTGTGGCTCCCGGGCCTGTCCCCGACCTGGCCGAAGTCTGCGGCATATGGGGAGAGTGCCGCAGCCCCGCCTGTGGGGGCAAGCCACGGTATCGGGGATTAATGGCTTATTCGGGAGTGGAGCTTGTGGCCCGTGACCGGGCCGAAATACATCGGGTGGCTGGCAGCTCGACAGAAGGAGAAAAAAAAAAGGAAAATTTAACTATTTTCAAACAATGATTACACAGGAGCACAATCTGCCCGCATCAAACATCCTTATTACCTGCAAAACTTCACAGAATATCACAATAAAATGATGCGATACAAAAAAATTATTTAGTAATGCCCCTGCTTTTTCAGTTATAGTTGGGGTGTACTGTAGTAGTTTATGTAGGGCTTTTTATATTAACAACACACATAATAGTTGTAGTGTCATCACATGACTGCAGTACTAGTCCTGGTCAGCGCCACTGTACATCCCAAAATGAACTTAGCTTGTAAATGACACTGAACTCTAACAAAAACTGAACACACATGCCCAAAGTAGCATAGCTGGCTGCCTGTCAGCACAGTGTTAGCACTACCCCTTGTTACAGATGTGACTGGGGTTCAATAGCACACTTTGGTGGATGGGAGGAGGCAGACTGAGCATCCTAGAGGACACACTGTTCTTCCAGGGAGGGCAGCTGCCTCTGCTACAACAATGCCACTTGGGTGACAATGGGTGGCAGTGCAATGGAGGTATAGAGGGCTGAGGGGGAAACACTGGCCTAACGGAACTCTGAATTTTGCAATGTTCTCAGGCCTCTGCCCATGTCCACTCCTTACACACCCAGGGAACCCCACCTCCGCAATCAGGAGGAGGTAGGGTGGCCAGGTTCCCCCTATGGGGGTGAGACAAGCCCATGGAGATGAAAGAGGAGAGGAATAAGCATCAAGGATGCAACAGGATGGTGCTGGGCCCAGTCTGCCTGGGCGCGCCAAGCCAGTGCAAGGAGCATTCACTGGAATAAAAAAAAAAAAAAAACTGGAATGGCAGAACCTGCAGAATACCAGTTATCAAGGTTAGCAAAAAGAACAGCTACATAAGAACTTACAGTAACAGAAGATCTGGGGGGATCTTGGTCATCAGGTCACACATATGAAATTTCACCATTGGTGAAGCAGGATCCACATGGAAGATTTTCAGCAGTACAACTGGGGGCCGCCCATGCCGACGTCATCAACCCTATACAGGTGTGAGCAGCCCTGCTCCCTCCTCAGTTCCTTCCCCAGGGAGACTATAGGAGCAAAGCTTGTGCCTTGGGAGACCAAGGAGAGAGAAAGGTACCAGGGCCTAAATGAAAGGCTGGATACACCGGATAGCCAGTTATGAGAAACAGCCCCATAAAGGGGGATGGTGGGAGAGAAGGCTGACCTGATGACTAAGATCTACTGTTATGGTAAGTTCTTACGTAACTGTTCTATCTTAATTGGGGGTATCTCAGTCATCAGGTCACACATATGAAACGAGTCCCAAGTAGTTACAGATGCACATAAACAGTCTGGGAGGAAGTCCATCCCTAAACTTATGACAGGAGGTCCTGCAGCACAGCCCTGCCAAAACCTCACGGGCTCTAGAGGCAATGTCCAGACTGTAGTGCTTGGTGAATGTATGGACGGTACTCCAGGTGGCAGCAGCACAAATGTCAGCATCTGAGATCCCTTTGAAACAGGCCAGAGAGTTAGCCATGCCCCTTATGGAATGGACTTTCACTGGCTTTGGCAACTCATTGCCATGCTTGTTGTATCAGAACACAATACAATGTGGCAACCATTTAGACAAACATTGTTTAGAAACCTGAACACCCTCTCTACCTGGGGCAAAAGAGACAAAAAGCTGCTTCGATATTCTGCACTCCTTAGTTCGGAGCAGATAATACTTCAAAATTCTGCGCATGCCTAACATATGGAGCAGTGCTTCCCCTGGATTGGCACGCTCAGTAAAATAAACAGGTAGGTGGAAAGATCGGGTCAAGGTAGACTCAGACACCACCTTAGGAAGAAACTAAAGGATTCGTGCAAAAGACTTCCTGTCTTTGTGAAAAATCAAATAAGACTCGAAATCCTTCAAGCATAAGTAATAGCAACCAAAAATAATGCTTTCCAGGAAAGAAAGTGTAGCTTGCAATTAACGGCTGGCTCAACAGGAGACAGGGTCAACTTCTCCAAAACAAAATTGAAATCCCAAGCCGAGACAGGGGAATGGATTGGAGGTTTCAGATGCAGGATGCCCCCAAGAAAGGTACGGGAAACATCCAATTAAGCCACAGTGCGACCGCCCACAGACTCATGAAAGGCCGAGACAGCCGAAAGGTGCACCTTGAGGGAGAAGTACTGGGACCAGAGTCTGACAAGGATATTAGGTAATCCAGGATCTGGCTCATCAGACAAATGAAAAGGTCCAGGTCATGCTTGGCAGCCCATATGGCAAACCTCTTCCACTTCGTGGCATATGTGGCTCGACTGGCGGGCTTCCAAGTGGCGACGAGGACACCTGCTACCCTCTGGGATACACCAAACCGAGTGATGGCTATGTTCTCAGGAGCCAGATAATGCAGACAAGAAGACTTGAGGTTGGGATGGACCAGGGTCCCCTGAGCCTGCATCAACAGAACCCTGCAGAGGGGCAAAGGAACCAGAGATTCCTCTGCTAACTACTGCAGTAACAGAAACCATAACTACCATGGCCAGAATGGAGCTACCAGAATCATGCTGGCCCCCTCCATGTGAAGCTTGATTAGCACCATCTGAATCAGAGGAAATGGAGGGAAGGTGTAAAAGAACCTCCGGCTCTAGGCCCATGATCTAGCATGCAGAAACTGGGCAGTTTTGCACTGAATGGGGACATAAAAAGGTCCAACTCTGGATGACCCTATCTGGCGAACAGATCTTCTGCTACGGATGAGAGAAGTTCACATTAATGCATGCTGGACTAAGTCCGACTGAGGCTGTCTGCCAGGGTGTTCTGCATGCTGGGAACATGGACGGCTGAAAGAAGCATACTGTAGTCTCGCACCCAGTACCAAACTCTCATGGTCTCCCTACATAAGGGATACAAATGTGTCCCATTCCCCGGTCTGTTAATATGGTAGACAACACTGAGGTTGTCGGACTGGATCAGCAGCTGACCTGGGAGGAGATGGTTCTGAAAAGCCTGCACAGCATACAGGACCGCCCGCACCTCCAGGATGTTGATCACGCTGGGAGGTTTCAATCTGGGACCAAGAGCCCCAAGTTTGAAAGGGACACAGATGTGCCACCAACTAAAGGCATCTGTGGTAAGGATCCGCTGGGGGGGGTAGGAGATCTGGAATGGAACCCTTTGCAACAGGTTCATAGGGTCCATCCACCATTTAAGCACCTTGTGGACTGGAAAGGAGACCGGCACCAACTGTTCTAACTCGTCTGTGCGTTGGTCCCATTGCATCCTGAGTGTCCACTGGAGGACTTGCATGTGCAGCCGGGCCAGTGGAACCATGTGAATGGCTGCGGACGTCAACTCCAGCAGTCTAAGGCATACCCTGGTTGAAACACAACGGCGCTGGGCAACCTCCTGAGCCTGGGTGATAAAGCATGCTCTCTGTTCCGAGGCAGGAAGGCCTTTCCCTGCACCGAGTCCAGAATCACCCCTATTACTGCAGCCTTTGGGACTGGGTTAGAACCGACTTGGGCAAGTTAATCATGATGCCCATGGAAAGAAACAGCTGAAGGGTTCTCTGCAGAATCCGGAGAAGCTGTTCTCTGGATGAGGCCTTTGGGAGCCAGTCATCCAGACAGGGAAAAACACACAGTCCTTCACTTCTGAGAGCTGCAGCTACTGCTGCTAAGTACTTGGTAAAGACCCGTGGCGCACAGGATAAGCCAAAGGGCAATTCTTTGGTAGTGTTAGCCCTGAAAAAGAAACCAGAGAAATCTCCTGTGTGGAGGATATGCAGGTAAGCATCCTGCATGTTGAGGGAGCACAGCCAGCTGCCCTGCTTGAGAAGAGGCGTAATGCCTGGCAGGATTGCCATGCAGAATTTTTTGTACTGGACATACAGACTGAGGTCCTTGAGATCTAGTATGGGTCTCAGATCTCCAGTTTTCTTGGGGACAGGGAAGAACCTGGAACAAAATCCCCCATTTCTTTGGTGCCTGGGTACTGGCTCGATGGCCTTTTTTGTGCAAAACGGACTGTACCTTCTTCCGGAGAACAGAGAGATGGGCCAGTGGGTAGGCAGAGGGTACCTGAGGAGTCTCTGGGGACATCTCAATGAGTTCCAGAGTGTGACCACTGTCTATGATCTGAAGAATCCAGGCATCTGAAGTAATGGTTCTCCACTGATTGAAATGGAGGGAGAACCGACCTCGGACCACCACCTCCTGGTCAGGGACCAGAAGAGGGGGTCTGGCAAGGAGTCAAGCAGAGATGGATCCAGCCGCTGGGGCAGATCTGTCACCACTAGGGTGTTTGCTGCAGCGCCAGAGGAGGAGGGGGTTGGCAGGGTGGAGGATGCTATTCTCATGCCCTGGGGCCGGGAGGCAGCTCCGGATTTTTGGGACACCTTGAGAAAAGAAGGGCGCTGTCTGCTCTTAGGCTGGGTATGGTAGAGCGAGTGGACAGACTTAATAGCCCTACCAGATACCTGTAGCTCATTTATGATGTCCTGCACATCTGGACCAAACAGCTTAGAGCCATTAAAAGGGGCATTAAGCACCTTTTGCTGGACATCAGCTGGGAAACCAGAAACCCTCAGCCAGGAGTGCCTACGAGGCAAATGTCTGTGGCAGCGGCCCTGGCATCCGTATCCGAAATGTAGTAGTGGACCCTCAGGAGGTGCTTGCTAATATCCTCAGCAAGCATTTTTTTTTAAGAACCTCCTGTTTCTGGAAACAGTCAGAAAGGATCTGGGCTGTGGCCTTGCCCTTCTTCCAGATCGTATTCTGGTACTTGACCATATGGAAGAGGTTAATGGCAGTCCTCATCCCTAGGGTGGATGAAGCACGGATCCTCTTACCCCAGAGATCAATCCCACAGGATTCTCTGTCAAGGGGAGGGAACTGAGGTACTTGGGCACCTTCAACCTATCAAGAGCTGCCTTAATGACCAGAATCTTTTTCAGGTTGGACAGCATAATGCGGCAGGCCCTTGGGGGGGGGACATGATACAACAACCCTCTGCAGTATAGCTGGCACCATGTCAAGCCTGTGCCAGGCGCAGTAGTTGCATTCCTAAGAGCAGGAATCACAGGAAGCATGACTCTGAGGGCAGACTTTGGGGTCTCCAAGAAGTCCACCAGATTACTTTTGGTGGCATCATCTTCCTTAGTATGAAAGCCCATGGCTGAGGCCAGCTGCTTCATGACACTGAAGAGGATGGGGTCCTCTGGAAGAGACCTAGGAGTATGTTTGACAGAGTCCTCACTACCTGAGGAGGCAGTGGACCTTTCAGAGGAAGCAGACTTTTCCTCTTCCTCTGGTAAGATGAAGTCAAGATGGTACTCCTCCTCGACGTCGACCTGCTCCAGCTCATGGTCTGACGAACAAGGGACCATCGATGGCCCATGGGGAGCAGCCCACAGGGGATGAAGTAGTATCAACGACGATGGAGTCGTCAACGGCACAGGCAATGTAGGCCTATATGCGCCCATCTGATGAACTGCAGTGAACTTGGTCAAAATGTCATTAAAGCTGACGACAGTGGAATGCTGCATCGACAGGGGGTGGGGCTGGGTGTCGATGGTGCAATGAGTGATTCAGTGGATCCGAGAGCTCGAGAAGCCCAAGGACCTGGAGAAACATCAGGCCTCGACAGGAGGGCTGTCGATGTCGAGCCTGTCATCAACGGAGTGGGGGCCGGTGACCTGGAGGTCGACGACCAGCCACCCTATGCAGCGGACAGTGGAGCTGTAAGTAGGGGTCTGGTAGGAACAGACACAGCAGGTGTCAGTGCAGCCACAGCCGACAAAGAAGAGGAGGTCGCTGAGCAGCGGGAATGCTGCCGAGGTGGGGCAATCCCGATCACAGTCTTTTTTTTATGGCCCCCCCCCCCCGACGTGTCTCAGGCCTTAGCGGCATGGGAGCTCGATGAACCCATCGACTTACTGGGAAGAAGGGACCCCAGAGGCCCCTGCCCAGAACAGGCTACCTGTTGTTCCATTAGGACATTTCTAAGAGCTTTTTTGTGTTGCCAGAGGGTGGTTTGATTCAACTTCTGGCAGAGCTCACAGTCCAAGACATTGTGGTCAGGCCCAAGACAGCAGACACAGAGTGAATGTTCATCTGTAGAGGCAATCTTCTTTCCTCAGTGGCAGCGATGGAAGAGAAAAGTCAAAAGATTAACTCTTGACATATACAAAATAAAGAAATCTCTTCAAAAAAAGAGATCAAAAAAGATAAAAATGAAAAAAAGTCGTACGCAAAAATGGCGCAAAACTGCGTCAGATGATCCGTGGAGACCCACAAAAACAGAGTTAACGATGGGAAAAAACTGAGGAGGGAATGGGGCCACTCATACCTTTATAGGGTTGGTGACGTCGGCAAATGACGTTGGCATGGGTGGCCCTAGCTGTACTGCTGAAAATATTCCGTGTGGATCCTGCTTCACAGATGGTGAAGGTCGGTCAGTATGTGTGACCCGATGACTGAGATACTCCCAATGAAGATCAATAAGACGACCTGATGAGCAGTGTTAGCCAACATGGGCTACAGCATGCCAGAATTCACAAGGACTTCTTGCATTTGCCAACCTGAAGACATTCAAGCAACAATGGCAAGTAAAGCCTATGCCACCACCTTACACAGATCCAACAATGCAGCTTCTCTTCTTGGAGCTCAAGCAGCTGCCATGGCCCTTAGCTATGCAGGCCTCTGTAATACAACACGATCTAAAAGGCTCTACTTTTTCTGCAGTCCCAAGAAGGAAAATAAGAACATGGCACCTGGACTCCAATTTCTGAAACATGTTATCCTGCTGTTACTGTTTAAAGAGAATTGTCCACCTGTAATCAGATCCCACCTCTGTGTAAGGCAGGGCCTGATTAGCATTTTCACATAATGCGTAACTGCCTTTATCTGGTTGATCCTACCGTTCCTCCCACTGGCATTTTGAAGAGAATTGCTCCTAGCGGCGCACCTACAATCTTCCCAGCTGTCACAAACATTATGTATGAGATGGGGAGCAGCTGCAGGAGCGTGCACAGGTTTACTATACAGCCGGAGCTATTAATAGCTCCATTCTGAAATGTGCATGTCTTAGTACTATACCAAGACAAGGTGGAGACTGGCAGTACCGTGGATGGTTGTTTTCAAAATGCCGGCGGAAGGGATGGCAAGATCAACCAGATAAAAGCTTACACCCAGAGTAAGTAAAAAAGTTACACTTTTTGTGAAAATGATAATCGGGCCCTGCCTCGCTCTGAGGTGGAGCCAGATTACAGGTGGACATTTCCCTTTAAGGACTGGGAAAGAACCCATTTCCCAGAATCTGACTGAGCACTCAGTGATGTGTAATATCCACTTAGGCTGATGCATGGGCTGCTACTGCTGTAGCTGTAGATTTTCTGTGCTCACCACCTGCACAAATACAAACTTCACTGCCAATGTAATGTAAAGAATTACTTAGCCTGAAGTCCTGCAAGATCAAAGGCCTTCCACCAGACAGTCTTTTCCTGTTAGCTGCCTGCAGCTAGGCAACGGTCAGAAAAAGCACTTACAGGGCTAATGTCCTTGAATGAAGATGAGAAGCCCTGCGACGGAGTTCTTTTGAGAGCACTGGTGGTGAATGAAGTGCTATCAGCAGTCTGCCTGTTCCCAAGAGCAGATGGCATGGCCAAGTGCAGGAAGATGGCATCTGCTCCACTGGTGTGGACGTCCCACTGAGAAAGAACTCCTGCATGCTGCCTTGCATCTTGGCCGCAGTCACCACAGCAAGTTGTTGCTTTAGCTGCCAGACTCTGGAGGCAGGAGGAAGACCAGTGCTGAGTAGGAAAGAGCGGTCCTATCCTGCAGCTGCTAACAAAACTCTATTCTAGTCTCTAGGAAAGCCTGAGATGAAGATCCCAGTGGTGAGAAACGGACAACTACAAAAAGAGAGAATGTAAAGAATTATTCGGCCTGAAGTCATCACTAAGATCCAGATCATTTAGTTATTTAGCCAGCAGCACGAGAGAGATGTTTCTCCACTGGAATACATGACTGGACTGAATACTACAGGATAAAGTTTAGAGATGGCAGTACTTTATCACCTGTTAGTCCCATCTCTTAAGACTGGGAAGAATATATTCCTTTGGTCCACACTGCCATATGGAAATGATGTCAGTATAAAGGGGCAGGCCCCCATGCCCTCCTTCCAGTTCTTTCCTGCCAAAGGCCAAAAGAGGCAAGACGAGACAGAAGAGGATATTTCCCCCCAATGGAAATGAAGCAAAGAAAACTCAGGGGGACAGAGGGCAGGAAGGCAATACCTACTGCAAGAGCCTCTCTCGAAGATCTACTGTTACGGTACATTCTTACATAACTGTATTATCTTACTTCGAGAGGAAAAGCACTCAGGAGGAGGACTGTCATCCATAGCATGGAACCTCAGGGCTGAACGGGTCTCACAAAAGGAGACCTTATAGGACAGCCAACCCAAAGCCTCATCTACGGTGAGAGGCAGTGTCCAAACTGTAGTGTTTCGTGAAGGTATGGACAGATGTCCAAGTTGCGGCTGCACAGATGTCTGCCACCGACACATTCTTAAAACAAGCCGCAGAAGCTGCTACTCCTCTGGTAGAGTGACCTCTGACTTCACCCGGAAGGGACTTGTACTTGTCGTAACAGAAAGTGATACAATGTGCCAACTATTTTGATAGGCATTGCTTAGAAACAGATTGCCTTCTCTTTTGCGAGCAAGAGAGATAAAAAGATGATCAGTCTTCCTAAGATCCTTAGTGGTGTAGTATCTCAGGATACTGTGAACATCCAAAGTATGCAAGAGGTACTCCCCCCGATTGGAATGTTGCGTAAAGAAAGCGGGAAGCTCAACAGATTGATTCAGTTTGCAATGGGAAGGGCATATAGGGATATGCAGGTAAGCATCCTGCATATCCAGAGTTCATAGCCACTGTCCTGGATGAAGAGTAACGGTAGAAGACTCGGCAAGGAAATCATTCTGAAGCATTTGTACTCCACGAACATGTTCAGGGAACTGAGGTCTAGAATCGGGCTAAGGTCTCCAGTCTTCTTTGGTACAAGGAAGAAATGGGAACAGTAGCCTGTCCCCCAAAGATGAGTGGAGACTGGCTCTATCGCTGCCTTCGAGAGAAGGGAGAGGATTTCCTCCAGAACCAGAAGAAGATGTTATGGGGTGTAAGACGACTGAGGTAGTGGGTTTCAGGGCAGTTTCTGCAGGAACTCTATCGAGCGTCCTGCCGATATCAGCTGGAGCACCCAAACGTCCGATGTTATCCTCTCCCAACCTGGCAGATGGGAGGAGAATCTCCCCCTACCAGTTCCTCTAGAATGGCCAGAGGCAGAGGCAGGGAGTCAGGAGGTGTGGGGCAGTGCAGCAGCCGAGGCTCCTATGGGTTTTTTGCTGAGGGGAGTCTTGGTTGCTGGAGGGGCCCAGACGTTTGTTGGCACATTTTCCTTGAGGCTTTTGTCGTTGTCGGGTTTGGTGACGAAAAGGACGCCGCAGCCCTTAGGGGGATATGTACATAGTCTGGACAGACTTGAGTGCAGTACCCCTCTCTTGCAGTTCGGTTATGATGTCCTTGACATCACCCCTGAACAGCACCGAAACCCTGAAGGGAGCATCTTGTATAGCAGACTGTACCTCAGGGACCAATCCTGACATGCAGAGCCAGGCATGACGCCGTAGGCCTACGGTGAAGGCTGAGCTCCTTCCAGCGGTGTCCACCGCTTCGTATGTGGCACAGAGCATGTGTCTACAGATCGAGTGAGCAGAACAGACTAGGTCTCCCAATTCCTGCTCAGTCTGTGACTCAAGAAGGGAGTCCAACTTGGATTCCACCTGGCTAAGAATGGACTTCTGGAAATCCCCCATATGGGTAAAACAGTTGAGGGCCGTGATGCCTAGGGTAGAAGAGGAAAAGATCTTCTTCCTGTACTGGTCCAGAAGCCGGGATTCCTTGTCAGGTGGAGACAAGCTTAGATGTTTAGGATTGGCGGAGCGGCCATGGGCGGCGCTGATGACAACCAAATTCACCTTGGGGTGAAGGCTGACAAAGTCTACACCATCAGGAGCTTGGTACGGCCTGTCCGCCCTCCTCGGAAGGGGGGCTAGTGTGGAAGGTTGTTTCAAGATTGTGGAAACAAGATCTGCGTGAGGCTCTGTCTAGGGTGGAATCAGTGTAGGAGCGGTCTCAGGCAGATCCAGATGAGCAGCGAGTTTTTTACGCTGTGGGTCTGGCTCCACTGATTGCCACTGGCATGTTTCCTGGATCTTCCTTAACTCCAGAAGAAAAAATTACTCACCTTAGTAATGTTGTTTCTTCTAATGGAGTCTTGCTGTATTCTGACAATAGCAGTGAGTCTCAACCTTCGAACTGCCCCAGAGATGAAAGAGTTAACTTTCCATGCCAGGCATGGAACGCTGAGCTCGAGCTCGGTTGAGACTCTGTCTGTTGCTGTTTAAACTCAAACCGTCAGATCTTTACGAGCTAAACTCACTAAGGTCCTGTGTGGAAGCTGTAAACCTACACTAGCCAACTGGCTACTAAATGTAAAACACATTTTTTGGTCCCAAAACAAAGACTCAAGTCAGGAGACCCAAAAATGAAAACACAACACCCACTCACCCCAAGAAAAAGGGTGAAAATAACAAGGTGGGCACCTACTGAGTGCCACACTGCACTGCCCACCCACATCCCAAAACAGAGGTTCTGAGAGGAGGGGTCAGAATACAGCAAGACTCCATTAGAAGAAACAACATTACTAAGGTGAGTAATTTTTTCTTCAAACAACATGAAGTCTTACTGTATTCTGACAATAGCAGACTACAAAGCAGTACCTCCATGGAGGAGGGACAGAACCTACTTAGGGAATAGGCTCTGAAGCACAGCTGTGCCAAACCGAGCATCACTCCTAGCCTGGATATCCAGGGAGTAATGCTTGGTAAAAGTGTGAACTGTTTTCCAGGTAGCTGCTTGACATATCTCTAGAATAGGGATGTCCCTGGCAGCAGCCAGAGACGCAGCTGTACCTCTGGTAGAGTGAGCCCTCAGGCCTGAGGGTGGAACCTTACCCAGTTTTTCATAACAAAATCGGATACAAGAGACAATCCACTTGGCAATGGATCTTTTAGTGGCAGGTTTCCTTTACCAACCTCGCCATAAGTGAGGAACAGTTGGAAGGAGTCAAACCTGTGACCCTGGTACGCTCTATGTAGTAGCTAAGGGCTCTTTTCACATCTAACTGCAGCCTCTCTTGCCAGAGGAGGAATGGTCAGTGAAGTACACAGAAAGAGACATAGATTGATTAAGGTGGAAATCTGAAACCACCTTAGCAAGAACTTCCTGTTAGTCCTGAGGACCACCTTATTTCTATGAAAGGAGATAAAATCAGGCTCCACTGACAAAGCTTGTAATTCACTTATGCGTCTGGCAGAAGTGATGGCTACCAGAAACACAGTTTTCCAAGTCAAGTACTTAAGCTCTGCTGAAGACAAAGGCTCAAAAGGGAGTTGCATAAGCTGAGCAATGCAAACATTAAGGTCCCAAGCAGGGGCAGGGTCCCTGAATGGAGGGTTGGTGTGAAGCAAACCCTTGAAAAACTTGGAGAATACAGGGTGAGCTGAAAGAGAAGAGGGCTTACCTGCTGAAATAAAAGCAGAAACAGCTGCCAGGTGCACCTTCAGTGTAGCTGGTCTCAGCCCCAAGCTATTTAAATGGACCATATAATCAAGGATTGTGGGCAGATCAGCAGACTCTGGGGAAATATGCTTCCCAGAGCACCATATGGAAAATCTTTTCCATTTGGAATTATAAGTAGCCCTGCTGGAAGGTTTCCTAGAAGCCTTCAGAATATCCATTACACCTTGGGAGAGGTGTAAATCAGCAAACTCTAACTTTTCAAGAGCCAGGCCTTGAGATTGAGACATTTGAGATTCGGGTACCAAACCCTCCCCTGAGCACAGGTTAACAGGTTGTAATTCCTGGGAAGACACAGGGGACGATGGACTGCTAAGGACAATAGTAGTGGATACCAGGGCTGTCTGGCCCAGTCTGGAGCAATCAGGATCATCTTGCACGGTTGAGATCTGATTTTGACTAGCACTTTGAACAGGAGAGGGAGCGGGGGAAAAGCATACAGGAACTTCCCTTCCCAATGAGAACTAAGGATCCAGGGGGACTGAGCCCAACACTGGGGGCCTGCAGCAAAAAAGGGGAAGTTGGTGATTGTCTGGGGCTGCAAAAAGATCTATCTGTGGGGTGCCCCATCTGGAGAATATCACCTCCAAGACCAGGGGATCCAGTGACCATTCGTGATGGCCCTGGGATATCCTGCTGAGAGAATCTGCCAGGACATTGTCCTTGCCTGGGAGGTGAACTGCCGTGAGGGAGGTGTTCAGGGAGTAAGCCAGAGACCACAACTTCATTGCTTCTGTGCACAAGGCCGTAGACCTCCTTGCTTGTTGATGTACCACATTGTGGTGGTGTCGTCTGTTCTGACCTGGATAACTTTGTTCTGAACAGATTTGGAAAAGGCTTGAAGTGCTAGAAATACTGCTCTGAGTTCCAACAGATTGATGTGAAGCAGAGATTCCTGAGGGGACCACAACCCCTGGGTGGTCAGGTGCCCATGTGAGCCCCCCACCCCAAGAGGGAGGTATCTGTAGTAAGGATTAAAGAGTGAGACTGAGTGACAAAGGGAACCCCTTGTCTCAGATTGTTCTGATCCTGCCACCACTGTAGGGCCTGGATCAGGGTTCGAGTTACTGGGATCAATTTGGTCAGAGGGTCCTTCCTTTGAGACCAGAAGGCTCTCAAATGGAACTGAATGTCCCTCATCTGAAATCTTGCTCCCTGCACTACTGCTGCTGTGGAAGCAGCCATGTGCCCCAGGAGCTGTAGAAAATGCCTTGCTGGTCGAGACTCCTGCAGGGTGAATGAGGCGGCCAGAGAGACAAGGGTCCTTGCCCTGTCCAGGGGAAGGAAAGTTCTGGCCTTTTCTGTGTCTAGCTCTGCGCCTATGAAGGCGAGGAGCTGGACAGGCTCTAGAACTGACTTTGAAAGATTCAGAAGGAAACCCAAAGAGGTGAACAGTTGCTGAGTTATCTGTAAGTGTAACTTGACTTGGTCTGGGGACTGGCCTACTATAAGCTAGTCGTCCAGGTAAGGGAAGATGGCAATCCTTTGCCTTCTTAGAGAAGCAACTACCACTGCCAGGCATTTTGTGAATACCCTTGGAGCAGAGGTCAGACCAAAGGGCATTGATCTGAACTGGTAATGGCCTGAGGGCAGCTCGAACCTGAGGTACTTTCGGTGGGAGCTTCTGATGAGAATATGGAAGTAGGCATCCTTGAGGTCCAGGGACACTAGCCAGTCCCCTGGCCTTAGACAGGGTAGAATAATTCCCAGAGTCACCATGTTTAAGTATCTGAGATCCAGGATGGGCAGCCATTCTCCTGTCTTTTGGGGTAAGGAAGTACCTGGAGTACAACCCTTTGCCCTGCTGTAGGGGTGGAACCCTTTCCACAGCTCTGAGAGCTAGGAGGGAAGAGACCTCTGCCTCTAGGGCAAGTGTCTCTGAGGGATTTGCAGGTGGAAAGGATCTGGTTCTCATCTTTGGAAACTTTTTGAAGCTGAGAACCAGTCCCTGGCTTACTACTTCCAGGACCCATTTGTCTGATGTCAGAGACTCTCAGTCATGGACAAAGTAAGCCAGCCTGCCTCCTACAGGTAGTTGAGAATCGGCCCTGGCAACCCCATCAGGGTGCCTGTTTAGCAGGGGCTTTGGGCTGAGGGGTGGAAGCAGGCCTGCTTGTACCCCGTCTGCCTCTCCCTCTAAAGAACCCCCTCTGGGCATAAGCAGAAGAGGAGGCCTGGGCTTGGTAGAAAGGCCTATGAAAAGGCCTGCCCCTGGGATGCTGCCTTTGAGGAGAGGCCTGCCTTTCCTTGGCCTGTGCACTCCTAGAGGTGGTCCTATATTTGTCCATTTTCTTCATGCAATTCTCGGTCTGCTCCCCAAACAGAATTACCCACAACAGGAAAATCCATGGCCTTAGTCTGGGTATCCTGTGACAGGCTAGTACATCTGAGCCAAGCCATTCTTCGAAGTGCTACAGATGTAGCCATGACTCTAGATGACACATCACTGGAGTCCACTGCAGCATGGAATTGCACCTTGGATGCCTCAATACCATCAGCAGCCACCTGCTCCAGCTCCTTGGCAAGCTGGCCAGGGACCTGTTTTGCTAAAGCCATAACAGTGTCCCATCTGGATTTTTGATACCTAGCAGTATAGGCCATATAATTGGCCTGTCTGAGTCCCAAGGATGCTGCCATGTACTGTTTCTTTGCCATGGCATCAATCCTCCTGAGTCCTTGTCCGAGGGTGTGAAGCCAAGGGAATATTTGCCTTATCACAGGCTGCAGCCTGCACTACTCAACATGGCTGCATTGTTGTGTAAGGAACTCTGTATCTGAGCCTGACAATGTATACCTCTTGTCCATTCTTTTATCCACAGGAGGTATAGTGTTAGAGTCTTTAAAATCTTAAATGTCTGCTTCCCAAAAGATTTGTGTAAGGGATAGACAGCCTCCTAGACTCTGGGATAGCCATCATTTCTACATAATCAGGCTCCTCCTGGTCATCCACAGCTTCTTCCATAGGAAGCTGGAGGGTTTCAACCACTTTTTTATAAAACATGAAATGGGAGGGGGACTCAGAAAGCCTAGGAGGAGACACTCCTGAAGGTCTGTCTGGGGAGATGTCTGGGTCAATAGGCACATCCAGACTTTCAAAACCACATTCACTTTCCTTATACTCCTCTTCCTCCTCCTCCGGCTCATAAAATTCCTCTAAATCATACTCTTGAACCGGTAGAACCAGCCGAACCGAGCGCCTGCCTGATGGTGCCGGTTCAGTCAGAACCGGGGAAAGCGACTGCACAATTTTGATCGCTTTGGCCATTTCTTCAGCGGTTGGAGAGGAAAGTGTTGGCTCCACACCAGCTGATTTTTCTTTTCTAGTTCTCTTAGCCGGAACCAACTCCTCAGAATCGGCTCTCCTTTTGCCCGAAGAAGTCTCGCCCTGGTCAGAGGGCACTCCTTCTGGTTCGGTTTGAACCGAACTGGGCTGGCCATCCGGTTCAGTGGACTTTTTGGCCTCCCTTTCCCTGAGCCTACCAACTCTCTTTTCCAGGGTAGCTGCAGGAAATGTTTTAAATCTGGCAGTCTGCATTGAGGTGGTCAAACCCCAGACATAACACACAGGTGGTGTGGGGGTCAGCCTTAGCAAAGACTTCCCACACACACTACAGTGTTGAAACCCAGTGGGCCCGGTTTTCTTTGGGTTTCTCAGACATTGTGCCAGTCCTAACCAAACTTACCCATTTAATGGCAATCCCGAGCAAGACCCTCTTATCAGTTCCTGACCGTGTCACGGGTCGTGGAAAAAAACCGTAATAAAATCCATTTTTTTTTAGAACCGATAAGAACCGGTAACCACACTCTAAAAGTACAAATTAAGATTTTATAACAACTTGATCGGTTCAAACCGAACTGATGAACCGTTTACAAGTTCCACACAGAACAGAATAAAACATAACCAATCTAGTACTCACAAATACCACAGACAGAGACTGAACCGACAGGTTACGGTTTAAATTCGGTCGAAAACCGAGAAAAAGCGGTACTTTAACCAACAAATTGAACCGAGCAGAAGGAGGAATCTCCGGAGCGACTGTTCAGTGAGGCGGAGTAAAGAATCTGACGGTTTGAGTTTAAACAGCAACAGACAGAGTCTCAACCGAGCTGGAGCTCAGCATTCCATGCCTGGCATGGAAAGTTAACTCTTTCATCTCCGGGGCAGTCTGAAGGTTGGGACTCACTGCTATTGTCAGAATACAGCAAGATTTCATGTTGTTTGAAAGGAAGGTTCCTTCGTCGGAGACTTCGTAGGATCACTTGGCCTGGGGCATTCTGGAGTGTGGGGCTCGTTTTTATGGTCAGAGTGGCCGGACTCGGAGTTCAAGTCAGATGTCTCTGAAGAAGAGGAAAATAGACTCCTCCCTGGGAGAGGGAGGGACGACCCCTCTGGGGAGTTCCCGGGGGCGCATGTCCTCCCCACCTCGGGCACCAGAGGGTTCCCCTCTGGTGTCGGGCAAGGGGAAGGGGGTCTCCAGTCTCCAACGTAGGGGGTCCGGTGTAGGGACAGACGTCGGGAGATGACTCTCAACCTCCTTGGTGATCTGAGCCCTGACCTCAGCCCACCAGGAGGCCAAGGTCTCCTTCAGATCCGCCGGCGGCTGTGGAGTGGGCGGTGGAGGTGGGGGATATGGATAATGAGGGTACCCGTAATAGGAGTATCCATAGCCTGACAGCAGGTAGCCTGGCATTGGTTACTGAGGCGTCTGGTACTGTGGCGATGGATACTGTGGCAGCAGGTATTGCGGTGTCAGGTACCCTGGCATCAGGGGCTCTGACGGAGCAGAAGGACCTAGGCAAGGCCCTGCTGGCGGGCCAGATGGAGGAAGCGTCAGCCCCGTGGGCGTTGGGCCCGGTGTGGGTAAACCATCGAACAGGTCTGACGGTCCTGATGGAGGCACAGGTCTTCTGTCAGGCAAAAGGATGCCAGAGGGCAGAGTCAGGTCGGCTGGCGTCAGTACCAGCGTCTGAGGATCCGGCATCAGGGTGTCCATAGGAGGTGGGATCCCTGACGGCAGTGTCTCAAGTTCTTCGGTTTCAACTGGGGAAGGAGGATTAACATCCCCGGGTGTTAACCGAGGGGACGTGGGGGCCTCAGTAGGCAATGTGGTGAGACATTGCAGAGAGCCTGGGGCATCAGACGGGACAATGGGATCTGGCGCAGGCTTCTTGACCGGGCGGTCATCGGAGGAGCCGGCGGCTGACTTATCGTCAGTGTCCGGGCGGACGTCTGAGGAACCGGCATCCGACTTATTGGACTCCCTCTCCAAGGAAGGCCATGAAGGAGTGGTGCCTTGTAGGAGGTGGGGTTTGGCTAGGCGCTCACCCATGGCACTTCTCCATGGGGTGGTCTGGGCCTAGACAGAAGAGGCACAGGCAGTGGCCGTCCTTGTGTGGAAGCTGGGAACCACACGAGTCGCACTGGTTCTTATGCAATTCAGAGGGCGTTGGGGATGACATACACGGCAGGTGTTTGTAGAAAAGTCGAAAAAACTGAGAAAAAGGTTGAAAAAGTTGAAAACTTTACGACCAACGAATGACTGACGAGCACTGTTCTACCGCAAGGAACTTTCACAAGCCGTCAGCGGGAAAGAACTGGAAGGCGGGCATGGGGGGCGGCCCCTTTATACCGACATATTCTGACGCCAGTCACCTGACATGGGGGTGGTCCCCCGCCAGAGACTGCTAGCTAGAAATTTTTCCATGGGGTCCTGACGCCTGGCGGCTTAGTCCTATATGTGGATACCTACTGCAAGAGCCCTCTCGAAGTAAGAGCCATGGTTACAGGTGAGTAACCCTCATTTCTAGGGAAGTGGATATGGTGCACTATCCACTTGATGGCAGACTCCAAGCAGTTTTCCAGGAGGAGGGGGCAAGACACACACCCCTACTTGGAAAAAAGGGATTGGTGAACCGAGGTCCCAAAACCAGCATCCCGGCGTGACTCAAGGTCGATTTGGTAGTGGGAAATAAAGGTTTGTGCTGACTTCCAGGTAGCCACCCTGCAGATTTTCTGAATAGGGACGTCCCTGGAAGCAGCCAACAAAGCAGCAGTATGTCTGGTGGAATGAGCCCTAAGCCTTGCAGGAAGCTCCCTACAAGCCAACTAATGGCAGAGGTCGATGCAGGATACAATCCACCTGCCAATCGTCCGCTTAGCTGCCAGTCTGCCAGGTGCGGCTTTAGCATAGGTGACAGAGTTGGCTAACCTCTCACCAAACTCCAGCCATGCACTCCATGTAATAAGCGCGTGCTTGCCACAGATTTAACGTATGGAGCCTGTACTTGGCCTCCACGGTTGGGCTGATGAAATGAACCGCAAGATTGATCACCAGGTCAAGGTGAAAATCCGAAACAACCTTCAGGAGGAACTTCAGGTTGGGGCAGAGGACAACCATGTCCCTGTGGAACACCAAGTATGGAGACTCCACCGAGAGCACCTGGAGCTCATTGATCCTTCTGGCACAGGTGATGGCCACCAAGAAGGCGGTCTTCCACAACAGGTGGGAGATGTCACCTGTGCTTCAGCTCGAATGGCTTGCCCATGAGCACTGCCAAGACCAGCAAGAGGTCCCACGGGGTTCATGGTTCACACACTGGTGAGGACAGGTGGTCCAGATCTTAAAGAGGCTGACCACCTTTTCCTGACAAACCGTTGGCATATCAGCCTGCACTTGGTATGCTGAAATGGCTGCCATGTGTACCTTGAGGGTTGTCAACTTCACGCCTAACTGTGGAGAGGGATGACAGGTAGTCCAGAATGCTAGCCAGGCGGGCAGGACAGAGGGTCTAGCTCCATAAAACAAAAAATAGAGCTGCGCTCCTCAGATAAAAAGGTGGGGTACAGACCAGGTAGCCAACCTGCTAATGCGGATGAACAAAACAGATGAGTCTGTACACCAAACACAGGTAGTCCAAACAAAAAACTATGCTGAAAAAGTAGAATTTTAATTGTGTAGTACAAATTAAGGTGGCAGGCAAAACCTTGAAACCAGTAGCCCCTGAGCTTCAATTGTCAGGTCTTCTAATTTTTCAGCACAATTTTTTGCTTGGGCTAACGGTGTTTGGTGTACAGACACCTCTGTTTTGTTGGTCTAGCTCCCTGACCTGGCATCAAATGGAAAAGCACTTCCATCTGAAGGCATAGCACTGGTGGGTCGACCCCTTCCGGGAGGCTTCCACGACCTGGGGCACCTCCACTGAGAGGCCCAAAGCCTGGAACTCTAGCTGCTCAGAAACCAGGCTGCCATGTGCAGGGACTGCAGGTCCGGATGTAAGACCGTCCCCTTGTGACAGGAAAGCAGGTCAAGGCGAAGAGGCGAGCGCCACAGAGGCCTGCTACAGCTGAGACTGAGGAGATCTGTGTACCAAAACTGGCATGGCCTGTCTGGGGCTACCAGGATAACCTGCGCTTTGTCCCTCTGTGCTCTGACCAGCACCCGGTGGATAGAGGAAAGGGAGTGAAGGAGTAAAAGAGGCCCAGGGCCTCGCAAAGGCATCCCCTGTCATTGTCCTGCACTGAGGCGGGCACAGAACAGCCTCAGCTTTGTATTCTCCAAGAAGGCGAACAAATCGACCAGGGGAGTGCCCCACTGGAAGAACAGGTGGTGCACCACCTCCTGAACAAGGGTTTATTTGTGAGACACCTTGCGCACCCAGCTAAGGACGTCTGCAAGCTGGCTGGAGGATCCAGCCACATCAATCGCAAGGAGATCAGCTTCCAGACTGAGCACGAGGGTCCAGGTGTGGAGGGCTTCCGGACAGTCGCAGGGAATGCATTCCACTCTGCCTGCTGAGTTAGTACATGGTCATGGTATTGTCCGTCTGGACCTGCACAACCTGACCCGAACCGATGGAGCAAACACCATCAGAGCCAGATGCACTGCCCAGAGCTCCAGCAGATTGATGTGGCATCAGAACTCCTTGGGGGTCCAGAGCTCATGGTCCTCGTGTTCCCCAAGTGAGCTCCTCAACCCACCAGAGACTCGTCAGTCATCAGAAAGACTATCGGCTCTCAGTGGATGAACAGGACTCCTTCCTGCAGGTATTCTGGGACCAGCAGCCACTGGATGGCATCCCACATCAGCTGCGTCACCATGACAGACTGGTCCAGGTAGCCGAAGTGCTGAGACCACTAAAGGGCCAGCTCCCACTGCAGGGGGTGCATCCGCCAGCAGGCCCACTGGACCACTCTGGTGCAGGATGCCATGTACCCCAGCAGCCACAGGAAGTCCCAGGCAGGGCATGAGTGGTCAACCTGAAATGATCCAGCAAAGGAGGTGTGGACTGCTGCCCGGTCTGCTTGGAGTTAGGCCTTGGCCCTAAGGGAGTCAAGCTTTGCCCCAATGAAATGGATGGTCTGCCAGGGGTTGAGTTCTGACTTGGCTGGGTTGATGAAACCCCAAGCCCTGGGCTGTTCCACTACCTCCCGGGATGGACCGGCAATCAGACAGTCCTCCAGTACGGATAGACCCGGACCCGTGGCACCTCAGGAATGCTGCCACCACTGTGATGCACTTGATAAAGACCCTGTGGGGCTGAGGAGAGGCTAAAAGGCATGACCCGGAACACGTACAGAACCCCCTCTGCACGGAAAGTACAGTTGCCTAAGAACTTACAGTAAAAGTAGATCTTTGAGAGTATCTCTTGCAGCAGGCCATAACACAAGGGATATCAGTCACAGGTGTCATTTTCTCTGGATGACTTCTCAGCAGTAGGCCCTGGGACCTCCCCCTAACGTTACCACTTGGTGTGTGTATGGCACATTTAAAAGGGGGAGATCCCAGCTACTCCTCAGTTCTTTTCCATCCTAGCGACTGAATGAGAAACCATTTCTCAGGCCTCCGATGGGAACTGTGGAGGGAAATAAGACAGCAGCTTGTGGAGTTGTTAAAGGACAGGAGCAAGGAACCCTTCGAGTAACAGCAAAGGGGAAGGTGGGTGGGGCTGCATGACCTGCTACAAGAGATGCTGTAACAGCAGATCTTCGAGAGTAAATTCTTATGCAACTGCACTATCTTCTTCGAGACAGTCTCTTGCAGCAGGTTATAACACATGGGAAGATTCCCAAGCAGTTATTATGCCAAGGGGAGGAAGAAGTGAACCATCAGGACTTAGGACAGGAGGCCTTGTAAAACGGCCCATCCAAAAGCAGTTGGCTTCTTGGAAGCGATGTCTAGACTGTAAGGTTTTGTGAACGTGTGAAAAGTAGACCACGTGGCGGCTTTGCAGATTTCTAAGGCAGACATGCCCTGGAAACACGCCATGGAGGCAGCCATGCCTCTGGTAGAATGGGATTTTACAACCCCTGTGAGAGGTTTGTCGTATTTTTTATAGATAAAACGAAATGCAGTTGGCCAACCACGTGGACAAGCACTGTTTTGAAACCTGAATGACCCTATTTCCATGGGCGAAAGAAACAGGGGAGGCAATATAGCGCAGTGGTTTAAGGCTCTGAGCTGCAAATCTGGTGACATCTAGCAGACCAGACCTGGGTTTGAATTCCACAGCTTTCATTTGCATACTGTGTGACCCTGAGCAAGTCAGTTAACTTCCCTGTGCTCCCAGGTTGCTCCTGTAAAAAAGCTTTCAGCTTAGTGTACTACTCCTGTTTAAACAACAGCAAAAAACAAAACAAAAAAAAAAGTTTGCTCATTTTTTTCAACTGTGAGGTGCGGAGAAGATAAAGACTCAATGTTCTACACACATCGAGTGTGTGAAGCAGGGATTCCCCTGAACTCGCAGGCTCCGCACAGCACACTGGAAAGTGGATAGCCCGATTTAAAGTAAATTCAGAAACAACCTTTAGCAAAAACGATGGGTTGATGTGTAAGTCACCCTATCATTAAGAAATTGCAGGTAGGGAGGTTTGCACATTAGTGCCTGCAACTCTGAAATATGTCTAGTCTATGTAATGGCAACTAAGAATATAGTTAGCCAAGAAAGACAAAAAGGCTTGCTGGATTCAGCGGGATCAAAAGGACTCAGTCAATTTTTAAAGTACAGAATTCAAATCCGACAAAGGGACTGAATCCCGGATAAGGGGAATGAAGGTGCAGAATGCCTTTTAAAAAGGTTCTGATCAAAGGTAACTGGGAGAATGGTTTGTTGCCCACAGGTAAATGGAATGCGGCAACGCCAAAGGTGGACTTCTACAGAGGAATATTTCAGTCCACCCTCCGACAAGGAGAAACTGTCTGTGAGCAGGGTGCATCAGGATATGGAGGTACGCATCTTTCATATCGAGACAGCAGAGCCAATCTCCCTTAATCAGCAAGGGGAGAAGTGTCTGGACACGCACCATCTTTAACTTTTGGTATCTGACATAGAGATTGAGACACCTTAGATCCAAAATGGGACGCAAGTCCCCCTACCATTTGGGAAACAGGAAAAAATGGGAGTAAAATCATGTACCCTTCTGTGGAAGGGGAACTGGTTCGATGGCAGATTTTGTAAGCAAAGCATTGCTTTCGTTCTGTAAGATCAATGATTGGTTTGGGGAGGGGGGGTAATGAGAGACCCTTGGTGGCAAAGCAAGGGGAATCTCTATGAACTTCAAGTGTGTGTCCTGACTCGATCAATTGCAGGAGTCGCAGGTCGGAGAAGATGGCTTGCCATCCTTGTAGGTGCAGAGGAAACCTGCCCCCGACGGCCGTGGGAAGGGTCTCCGGTCCCACTACCACAGGAAGATCTTCAGGCCGAAGGCTGGCCCTTCTGGGGAGCAGCAGGGATGTAAATACAGGTTACTCATCTGTAACTGGAGTTCTAGGAGTGGTATATGTTGTTCATCCACACTGTCTGGCAGGTTCCTTGCCACTTTAAATCTTGCCGGAAAGTCTTCAAGCTGGCTCCTCCCACCCACCTGGGTGGTAAAACCCTCAGCTCCGCCCCATGACCCAAGATCTTCCTTACCGCTTGGAAGCCCAGGTTCCCTCCTTAGTGCTCTGCGTTTGTAGGCCTGGATCCTAATCCTTCGGATTTTCCGAAAATAATTTTAAAGTTTACAAGACTCAAGTCTTCATCTTCCCTTGCAGCTGCGATGGATACAAAATCTACTCCTGGCTTACGTTGGTGCCCTTGCAGGCAGAAGATGTCTCTGACCGACCTGCACGCCACGTGCGTTTACTGCCTGGGACTTTGCTCGTGATCCGCGGGCCTACGATCTATGCAAGTCGCCCGTGCCTTCGGTTCTAGAAGACCGCACTGACCGACTTCGCTGGGCGCCCAAGCGGTTTCTGCGGTGAAGTGAAGGAGGCCGGCTGGGCAGTGTCCACATTTGCAGACTCCGTGGAGCAGCTGGAGCAGTTGATTGCCCTCGAAAAGGAAGCGGTCCAGGCCGCGTCTTCTTCCTCGGCGTCGGCGTTTATGCCACTCTCCTTGGGCTCCTCCTACCCTGCTTCTTTTAAGGAGCTTTGTCAGTCCCTCTCCACCAAAGGAGAAGGGCCCTCATGGACTCACATGAGTAGGTCGAAGAAAAAGGAACCGAAAGGTAAGTCCCAACATCGACATTTGTGGGAGCGGGAGAGATCTCGTTCCCCAGAGCATCGCTTTAGACTTAGGTCGAGGTTGCGGCCAAGGCCGCTGGCTTCACGGTGTCCCCGTCAGGTCAGCCGGCCGAGACACCCGTCAATGCAGTCGAGATTTTTCTCGTCCCATTGGACAGTTGTCAACTGGAGAAGCCGACAACCCTTCTTCACCGGTTCCCGTGGTGGTTACCGAGGACTTGCCCATGCCTCCTGTGCCGAAGTCCCCGGTCAAGGACCCTGAACCGAGGGGTTAGCGGATTTCCCCGGCCCCCTCTTCGACCCACCATCAGTGACCCCAACTGTCTCAGTCCTCCTTCGTGTCGGGTAGGTCCCGCCAACATCGGCGGTCTCGGTTCCAGCATCACAGAAAGCGGCATCGCCGCTCATCCTCATCGTCCTCTTTGGAGGATAGGCTCCGGCACAAGTTGTGTTGGCACTTTGAGGACATGATGTGGCAGCAACTCTTACTAGCCGGTAATAAGCCAACTCTGTCGCCTTTACTGGCCATTAAGTGGTTGTCACTGAATGGCCGGCAAACCTTCGCTGTCGTCGAGGAGCCGATTCGCACAGACTGTTCGCCAAACCGCTGTTCTACCCACTGTGGTGGAACCACTGTCTCTGCAACCTAAGACTGGGGCCCTGACCAAGGATTCTCGGTCGGGTCAGGGCTTGCCCCACAGGTTGACAGTCACCCTCACCCCCGATCGGCCTCGGCAAGTGGAGGGTGGCAGCTGTTCGCGGACTCCTCGGAGTCAGACGACGACTCCTTGTATTCCAGGCCACTCGACCCGGAATCTTCCGGAGGTCAATCGGTGGATGAGAGCCCATGCTCATTCCTGGGAATTGTTTGACTCATCTCAGAGTCCACTGGGATGCAGCTTGAACCGATACAAAACCGGGCCAGATATTATCCCTCACGGAGATGTTGGACAGAGGAATCCCCAGAGGTCTTCCTGTGGACGCATGGCTAGAACCGGGGCAGCGTTTTTATGGAAGCTGCACTACCCCAGAACCGCCGTCATGAGAAATGAAAAGCCAACAATCATTGACAGTGCAGAAAACAATGTTACAGTGACAACTTTCTCAGTACTTACCTTTCTGTTAGTGATCGGGGTCTTTCGTCGTCGATGACGAGGGAGCGGTAGAAACATGCTTCGCTTTGCTGGCATGTTTCTTACCAGGAACCTATCCCGTCAATGAGGAGGGCTCAGCCACAGAGCAGTGAGACCCCAAGGACGATGCTGAAGACTCCCTGGGATTGAAGCACTGCTGCAGCTCCAGAAGGGCGACCTTTTGCTCCATGAGGAACTCACGAAGCTGTTGAAGCCTTCAACATTTGGTGGCCCTGTTGAGATGCTTATAGAGGATACAATCCCGGGTGTCGGGATCAGGACCAAGACACCGAACCCAAACGTCATGGAGGTCCTCTGTAGCGATTCTGTGATCACAGGTACACTTCCGGAATAAGGGATCCTAAGACATCAGTGCATGAACCAGTTTAGAATGAACGTTTGGTTGATAGAACTCTTCGTCGACGATTGGTAAGCAGAGCTCCAAAGGAGGACTTGTTGCGTGCAGGTCGGGATTGAAAAGAACTGAAGAGTAGCTGGGACCTCCCCCTTTTATATGTGCAATACAGACACCATGTGGTAACATTAGGGGGAGGTCCCAGGGATGACTGCTGAGAAGACATCCGGAGGAAATGACGCCTGCGGCTGACAGCCCATGTGTTAGGACCTGCTGCAAGAGACTGTCTCGAAGAAGATCAAAGGTACCGCCAGTGGGATGGACTGGGATGTGAAAGAAGGCATCCTGGAGGTCCAGCAAGCAGAACCACATGCCCTGCTCCAGCGATGGAATTATCTGGTTCAGTGTGGCCATCCGGATGTTGCGCCTCCTCAAGAACATTTCAGATCTGTGTGGGATGCCAATTCTCCCCCACCCACAATCTGTTTGGGAACCAGAAGTACATGGACAGAAAACCCTAGCCTGCCATGGTGTCCGCAACACAAACCACAGCGCCTTTCTTGAGGAGCTGGGCAGTGTCCTCCCAGAGGGCAGACAGCATGTCCAGGGAAGCCACAGACTCTCTTGGGGCATGGGCCCGGTATGGCAGAAGAGCCTCAAAGTCGAGAGGTAAACCTCAACCCACCACGTCCAGCACCCATTTGTCCATAGTAATAGCGGACCAGGAGTACCAGGAATGGCAAAGCCGACCCCCCCCACAGGAAACTGAGGCAAGAGCAAGACGGTCGGGAGGCAGATGCCCTGCTCCAACCTGCCACTATACAGCCTTGGAGGAGGAGGACACAGCTCCAGCCACCAAGGGAGCTCCATTGCTCCGAACTTTGGATTTCTTGGGACCCTGGTTGGCCAACTAAAACTTAGGCTGCCAGACCTGGGACTGCCCCGACTAGGGCTGTTGCTGCTTAGACTGCTGGGGCTAAAAGGGTCAAAACGAAAAGGGCTTCTTTTTCGGTTTTTGGCCCTTGGGAGTCCTTTTGTGAGGACATGATGGAGTCCAGGGTGGCATTGGACTTCCCTATCCTCATAAGGTGTCTTTCAACCATCAGCCCAAAGTGGTCGGTGCCCAAGAAGAGAACATTTGACAGCTTATGTTGGGTATCCGCTGTGAAGGTGGAGATCCTAGGCCAGGCTCTGCTGCATACAGCTGCCACCACAGACCAGGTGCAAGAGTCGCCTAGGTTCAAGGCCATCTGCAGCTGGTGTTTAGCAAGAGCACGGCCTTGGTCACGGACCACTCTGACTGCAGACTGCAAGTCGGTGGAAAATGACGTGGTCCACACAAGAGCAGGGCTGAAGCTGACCATCATATTGGCGGTGCTCACCTGCCTGAGGCCCAAGGAGTATGCAGCATAAACCTTCATGGCTGTGTGGTCCAGCTTCTTTGATTCCTTGTTGGGACGTGTCAACATCCCCAAAATTACCTGTCCAACAGAAGACAGAATACGCCACTAACCCCTCAGCCAAGGGTGATCGGAGAAACCGGGGAAGAGACCCAGTCAGAACCACTTACTTGCAGACCATACAGGCAGAAGGCACAAGACAAAATGCAGGATGGTACCACAACTCCAAGGCGGATCCAGGATAGTGTCAGCCACTGGAAAGGCCGCCCGAGGGGTCATCCCAGTCAAGGATCTCAGTGAGGGGTGCCTGGCCCACTTCTAGACCAGCTCCAGAGGAATTTCCATGGACAGGGAGGTAAGTCAGACCAAGGCCCCAAAAGAGACAGGACCATGGTCGAAAGTAAGTTCCTTGGAGGACTCCCAATCGAAGCCCGGGGTCCTAGAGGAATGCATGGAGGAGCAGTCTGTTCAACAACTCCTCAAACACCACCCTCGGCACTCTGTCCCCATGGACCACTGGGCACTCTGTCCCCAAGGACCACTCTGGATTCATCAGAGTGGATAAACTGCAATGAAAGCCAGCCAGGAAAGCTAGAAGCCAGGCAAGCAGCCTTGGAAGGGGCTCCTGTGCAAGGGCTGCTTGGGCGAAGGCTTCAACAAAATCAGTGAAGAGGCCAGAGCAGGCTCAACCAGACGGGGTGAAATTGCAATGGGCCTCACCAGAGTAGACCACAGGGCCCGGAGCTCCTGTGGGAATGACTAACCCTGCACAAAGACCCACTGCTGCCACATGAGCTCCTTAAAGCACCACTGCAACTTGCGGCAGAGCTTCTCACCATCCAAGGGCGAGGAGGAAAAAGGGCATCATTGCTTCCTGGAAAGTCGAGAGTGAGAATGTCCCAAGTCCCAAGACAGAGATCAGGATGGGGTACTGGACCTGGACCTTGACCGTGGATGAGTGTGCTGCCATCGAGGAAACTCAGGAAGAGAGGCCATGTATATCACACAGAGTCCTGCGGCAAAACCCCTGAAAGGGGAATTTCCTACTAGAAGAAAGCAAGGTCAGCAGAGTTTTCCTGTCCCTCCTGGGAGAGGGCCGACAGGACGGGAGTTCAGGAGAGAGTCATCCCTCAACTTGTCAGACAACGGGGTTGTCCGGGTCAAGAAAAATCTCGGCTGGCTGGTTGGCCCACGTCTTGGCCAACAAACTCAAAGACACGGGGTGGAGCAAGTAGCCTGTCCTTTGGCCCTGGGAGGATCAGACAAAGTCGACAACTCGAACATTCAGGGTTGAAAATCCTTACTTATCAATGCTAGAAGTCTTGGCAACAAAGTTGAGGAGCTTGAGGCTTTGTTACAGACAGAGAACATTACACACTATGCCATAACTGAGACATGGCTGAAACATGACTCATGGCGTATCCACATGGAAGGCTACCAACTGTTCAGGAATGACAGGAAGGACACAACTGGTGGAGGTGTTGCCTTGTACGTTAGGAACGGTATCCCCACGCCTGTACTCCCCATTCATCCTGACTTGAATATTGAACAACTACGAGTCCAATTAAGCCCCCCTAGGGAGAAGCAGATTAGAGTTGGCATCTGCTACAGGGCACCGTCACTAGACAGGACAAAAACATCTGAATTTATTAAGTATATAGGACAGCAGGACCCTGGGAAAAAGACTCCTGATTCTAGGGGACTTTAACTTCACGGGGATCAATTGGGATGAGTGGTCATCTTCAAACTCTGCCGAGACTAAATTCCTGGAGGAACCTTACAAACTCAATCTAGAAAACTATATGAAAGAACATACTAGGGGAAGTGATACGCTTGATTTAGTCTTAAGTAATCTGGAGGATGATCTAAAAGATTGTTGTGTTAGGGAACCATTGTTATCTAGTGACCACAACATGGTTGAATTCTGTATTAGAACAGGAAGTCTAAATCAGGTACTGTAGGCATTAGTAACATTAAGAGATATGACATAGTTAACTATGGTAAGCTAAAAGTTATTTCTACATCATGGAATTAGAAGGATGAAATATTAGAATTGGGTGCCAACCATATGTGGGAGGAACTGAAACTGGTCCTACTTACACTGGTTGACAAACACATTCCCACTAGGACCAAATACAATCATAATGGGAAAATCCCCCTCAGGAATAACCAGAAAATACGGAAACTTTTTTTTTTTTTTTTTTTGGTCATATAAGAGTATATAATAGGGTCAAAGAGATAATACCATCAAGTTCAGGAAGTTATACAAATTAAAAGTGAGAGAACTTAAAAATGAGAGCAAAAAGGCCAAGAAATCCATGGAAACAAACCTTGTCAACAAGGTAGGGGAAAAACAAGAAGGCCTTTTTTTAGCTAGGTAGGCAGCCTGAAAAACACAAATACTAATACTGTATAGGCCCTATTATCACAGATGATCACCAGATAAACTGACAGAGTATGGCTGAAGAATTTAATAAGTATTTTCAAAGTGTCTACCTCCCAAAAAGCACAGATGAAATAGACATGGATAGTACGAGAAGTAACATTGTTATTACCACCCAGATGATTAAAACGAAACTGAAAAGATTAAATAAAAAAAATCAGAGGGACCCGATGAATTACATCCCTGGCTACTAAACTAGTACTGGTGATATGTGAACCCCTGCAGGTAATTTTTCAGAAATCGATGGATACTGGTTCGGTCCTGATAGATGGGAACTATGTTTGCTATAGTCCTATCTATAAAAAGGGCCCAGAACATCATGCACCAATTATAGACCAATTAGCCTGACCAGTATTTTGGGCAAAGTCCTGGAGGGATTTATTAAGGAAGAGTTAGAACATATCAAAGAACTGAGGTTCAGGGACATACATCAGCATGGCTTTCAGAGGGGAAGATTTTGTTTGACAAATCTGGCACATTTCTATGATCCTACTAATGAGGCCTTAGATGAGAACACCCCAGTCGACATTTTATATATCGACTTCAAGAAGGCATTCGACAGTGTCTCATAAGGTACTTAAGGATATTAAGATTAATAACTGTATCATTAGATGGATAGCTGCATGGCTAACCTCACGTAGGCAGAGAGTGGTGATTAAAGGGCATTTGTCTGGCATTGTCCCGGTGACTAGTGGAGTCCCCAGGGATCAGTGTGGGGCCCTACATTATTTAACATCTTGATAGCCAGCTTAACATCTAAAATGGGGGTTTGGTGCGAGAAATTCACTGATGACATTAAAATGGAAACACTGGTTACCACAGTGCATGATGCTGAACCCTTTCAGGATATCATCAATACATTGGTTCAGGTGGGTGAAGCAAAGAAAATACAGGTTACTCACCTGTAACAGGAGTTCTAGGAATGGTATATGTTGTTCATCCACACTGTCTGTCTTGCAGGTTCCTTGCCACTTTAAATCTTGCCGGAAGGTCTTCAAGCTGGCTCCTCCCACCCACCCAGGTGGTAAAACTCTCGGCTCCGCCCCATGATGCCAGATCTAGCCTGCTGGAAGCCAGGTTGTGCGTCGAAGCTGGGGAGGTCGGATGTAGGGATGAACAACATATACCATTCTAGAACTCCTGCTACAGGTGGTAACCTGTATTTCTAGGGACATGGATATGTTGTTCATCCCACACTGTCTGGCAGACTTAGCAGTTCTCCGGGAGGAGGAGGCAAGGCACACACCCCTATTTGGGAAATAAAGACTGGGAACCGAGGCCCCAAAACCAGCATCCGCATGACTCAAGGTCAATGTGGTAGTGGGTGATGAAGGTGTGTGCCGACTTCCAGGTAGCAGCCTGCAGATTTCCTGGATAGGGCGTCCCTGGAAGCAGCCACCAATGCAGCAGTATGCGGGTAGAATGAGCTCTTATCCCTCTGGGAGGCTCCATGCCCGCCAACCTATAGCAGAGATCTATGCAGGAGGTGACCCACCTGCCTATCGTCCGGCAGCTGCAGGTCTGCCAGGTGCGGCTTCAGCGTGGTGACAAACAGCTGGCGAACCTCCCGAACTTCAGCCATCCGCTCCTTATAATTAGCGGCTCTTCTAGGGTCAAAGTATGGAGCCTATATTGACCTCCGGGTGTGATTGGGGTAGAACACCGGCAGAGTCAACACCTGGTTAAGGTGAAACTCCGACACCACCTTCGGAAGGAATTTCGGGTGGGGGCGCAGGACAACCTTGTCCCTGTGGAAGACCAGATAAGGAGACTCGATGGAAAGTGCCTGGAGCTCTCCCATCCTTCTGGCTGACGTGATAGCCACCAAGAAGGTGGTCTTCCACAACAGGTGAGAGATGTCACACCTGTGCATCGGTTCGAATGGCTTGCTCATGAGCTTAGCCAATACCAGCAGTAGATCCCACAGAGGTGGAGGTTCTTGCACTGGAGGGGATATGTGATCAAGGCCTTTGAAAAAGCGCCTGACCACCTTCTCCTGCGCCAACGACTGCTTCCCGGCCCGCGCCTGGTAAGCAGAGCTGGCTGCCAGGTGCACTTTAAGGGTCATCGACGGAAGCCCTTGCTGAGAAAGGGACCACAGGTAGTCCAGAATGCTTGTCAAGGAACAGGAGGAAGGGTCCAGGCCCTTGCCCTGACACCAAATGGAGAATCTCTTCCATTTAAAGGTGTAGCATTTTCTGGTCGGCTCCTTACGGGACGCCTCAACGACGTTGAGGACCTCGTCTGAAAGACCCAAGGCCTGGAACTCTAGCCGCTCAGGAACCAAGCTGTCAGGTGCAGGGATTGAAGGCCCGGATGGAATACCTTCCCCTGACAGACTGAGATCAGGTCCGGGTGGGCTGGAAGCTGCCTCGGGAGCCTGGAGCGGAGACTGTGGAGATCTGGATACCAGAACTGGCGGGGCCAGTCTGGGGCTACCAGAATCACCTGCGCCTTGTCCCTCCTCGCCTTGAGAAGCACCGTGTAGATCAAGGGAAATGGGGGAAAGGCGTAGAAGAGGCCCGGGGTCCACAGCCTCGAGGAGGCATCCCCCTGCTGAGGGGGCCGGGCATGAAACAGTCTCAGCTTCACATTGTCGCTGGAGGCAAACAGGTCCGCCTGAGGCGTGCCCCAGTGGGAGAACAGATCTTGTACTACCTCCGGCAGGAGAGACCACTCGTGGGACGCAGCCCCTATCCGGCTTAGGGCATTGGCCAGGGTGTTGGAGGCTCCTGCCACATGAATGGCGAGGAGATCCGCCTCCAGGCTGCGCACGAGTGACCAAATGCGGAGAGCTTCCCTGCACAGAGGCATGGAGCGTGTCCCACCCTGGCGGCTTAGGCAGTACATGGTCGTGGTATTGTCCGTCTGGACCTGAACCACTTGACCCCGTACAAACGGAGCGAAGGCAGTGAGGGCTAGATGAACCACTCAAAGCTCCAGCAGGTTGATGTGGCATCGGGACTCCCGAGGGGACAAGAGGCCGTGCACTCTGTGCTCCCCATCCCATCAGAGAGACATCGGTCGATAGAGAGACCGTCAGCTCGGGGCAGACAAACGGGATGCCCTCCTGCAGATGTGCTGGAACGGTCCACCACTGGACAGCGCTCCACATCCCCTGGGTCACTGTCACTAGCTGATCCAGAGGATCGAAGTGCTGTGACCACTGGCTGGCCAATCCCCACTGAAGGGGATGCATGTACCAGCGGGCCCAACGGACCACGCTGGTGCAGGCCGCCATGAGGCCCAGGAAGTCTCGGGCAGGGCGCATTTGCCCCAACCTGAAACGATTGGGCAAAGGAGGAAAGAACCTCGGCCCTGTCCGCCGGGAGCTGTGCTCTGGCTCGTAGAGAGTCGAGCTCTGCCCCGATGAATTGGATCACCTGCTTTGGCACGAGTTCCGACTTGACCTCGTTGAGGAGGCCAACCTGAGAGCAAACCTGGAGGGCCAGATCTCTGGACCGCTCCACCTCCGCTCTGGAGGGGGCTGCAATCAGCCAATCGTCTAGGTAGGGGTACACCCGGACCCTGCGGCGCCGCAGGAATGCTGTCACCACTGCCATGCATTTGGTGAAGACCCTGGGAGCTAGGGAAAGGCTGAAGGGCATGGCCCGGAATTCGTAGAGGGATCCCTCTGCCCTGGAGCGGAGGAATCTCTGGGGGGACGGACAGATTGGGACGTGAAAGAATGCATCCTGAAGGTCCACAGAACAGAACCACACGCCTCGTTCCAAGGATGAGATTATCTGAGCCAGAGTGACCATCCTGAATGTCCGAGACCTTAGGAACCTGTTCAGGTCGTGCAGGTCGAGAATGGGGTGCCAGCCCCCCCGTCCGTTTTGGGACCAGGAAGTACCTGGATACAAACCCTAGGTCTGGAGGAGGATCCGCCACCTTCCTGATCACCTCTTTTTTGAGGAGCAGGGCGATATCGGCTCGGCGAGCCGACAAAGAGGCTGCGGAACCCATAGCCCCCGAGGCGACGGCTCGGAAGAGGCGGGGCCTGCTCGAACTCCAGGGGCAGGCCCTTTCCTACCACCTCCAACACCCAATGGTCCATGGTGATAACGGACCAAGCGGAAAGGAAGTGGCGGAGCCGTCCCTCCACGGGGGGAACCCGGGGGGGGGGAGTGACAAAGCTGGGGGCAACACCCCTCAACCCGTCACTGGGCAGGCTTAGAGGAGGGACCGGCCGAGGGACCTCCTGGGCCTTTACCTCCCTGCTTTCTATTGGAGGAAGCTGCGAGCTTGGGTTTGGGATGCCAAGCACGAGCCTGCTGGACCTGGTGCTGGTGCTGGTGCTGTTGGGCCGGACATGCCGCAGGCGCAGAAGGACGAAAGGACTTGTGCTGCTGCTGTCGGAGGCCTTTGTCCTTCTGGGCGGAGGTGACAGAGTCCAGAGTGGCATTGGACTTTTCGATCCGCTGGAGGTGACCACTCCAGGGCCGAAGAGGTCGGTCCCCAGGAAGGGGACATCCGCCAGTTTGTGCTGGGTATCCGCCGTGAAGGTGGATATCCTCAGCCATGCTCTGCGGCGCATTGCCACCTCGGCCGCAACCGATCTGGCACAGGAGTCTCCAATGTCCAGAGCCATTTGGAGCTGCTGTTTAGCCACTACTCTCTGGTCCTGTACCTGCTGGACCGTGGTCTGCAAGTCAGCCGGGAGATGAGGGATCACCTCACCCAGGGAGCCCATGAGGGCATGGGAGAAGTGTGCCATCAGCACAGCCGAGCTGGCCTGGCGGAGGCCAAGGGAGGACGCAGCGTACACCTTGCGCCCGGCATAGTCCAGCTTTTTGGACTCCTTGTCAGGGGGCTTGTCCACATCCCTAGCGTTCCCGGAACGCCGGAAAACACTGTCGGTGACCAACCCCTCGGCGGAGGGGTGTTCCGAAAACGGGCAAAGAGCCGGTAGAGACCGCATACTTCCTGGCCATCCTGGCCGAAGGTGCAGGACAGGAAGCAGGCCACTGCCAAGCTCCAAGGCTGGGCCAACAATGGCTTCAGCCACCGGAAAGGCCTCCGTGGGTGAATCCCCTCGGTCCAGCATCTCCGTGAGGGGATACTTGGCCCGCTTGGATACGGGCTCGAGCTGCATACTGGTGGACTCCGAGATGAGCCGAAGCAGACCCATGAAGGATGATGGGCTTTCGTCCATCGACTGGCCCCCGGAGGACTCCAGGTCTATGGACCTGGAGAACAGGAGGGAGTCATCGGACTCCGAGGAGTCCGTGAAGAGCTGCCTGGGGCCTGAGCCACCCTCCACCTGCCGATGACGGTTGGGAGTGAGGGTGACCGACAACCTGTGGGGCAGGCCCTGACCCGACCGAGAGTCCTTGGTCAGCGCCCCCAATTTCGGTTGTGAAGGCGGAGGTTCCACCACAAATCGGTGGGGCAGCTGGTTTCGGCCGAACAACCGGCCCAGTCTTGGGCACCTCGGCTACAGCGAGGGGTTATTTTGGCCACTCGGGTGACAGCCACTTGATGGCCGGGGAAGGCGGCGGCGCGTTGTTCCCGAGACAGAAGTAACTGCTGCCACATCAGGTCCTCGAGGCGTCGGCGCAATTTGCAAGCCTCTCTCTCTTCTGAGGAGAAAGACGAGGATGAGGGGCGGCGCCACTTACTGCAAGCCGAGACCGAGACCGCCGATGTCGGGCGGGATCGGGTGGGCCGAGACGATGTCAGAGACAGAGATCCTCGGTGTTTCCGAGGACGGGTCTGGGAAAGGGCAGGGGACACCCGCTCTTCCCTCAGCTTGGAGGCCTTAACCTGGGACTGCAGCACCGGAGGCACAGGCAGGTCCTCGATCTCCACCAGGGGAACCAGTGAAGAAGGGTTGTTGGCTTCACCAGTCGATAGCCCGTCCGACGGGTCGAGAAAAATCTCGACCGCATCGATGGGTGTCTCGGCCGGCTGACCTGACGGGGACGCCGTGAAGCCAGCGGCCTTAGCCGCAACCTCGACTGAAGTCGAGTGTCGACTGTCCGGGGAAGGGGACCTCTCCCGCTCCCACGAACGCCGACGATGGGACTTACCTTTTGAGTCCTTCTTTATGGACTGAGAGAAATGTCCTGATGGCCCCTCTCCCTTCGTGGAAAGGGTTGGCAAAGCTCCTGAAAAGTTGAATATGAAGTACCCAGAGAGGCGGGATAAATGCGCGACCGAGGGAAGAGGATGATGCGGCCTGTGCTGCCTCCTCCTCGAGGGCAATCATCTGCTCGAGTTGCTCAGCCGGAGCCAGCCTTGTGATAACACGTAGACCTCGCCGACTTCACGGCGGCTAGCGCTTCTCAGGCGCCCAAGCTGTAACCGGGTAGGCGGTCTTTCAGGACGTTGGCAGCAGCAGCGGCATAAGTGTGAGCCTGCAGGTCATGTTCTAGGCGAGGCAGTAGATGCCGTGGAGGCGGGTCCGTCCTGGGCGTTTCTGCCCACAAGGAGCACCGCCGAAATCGAGGTCGATCTGTCCATCGCAGTCGCGAGGGAAAAACTTGACCAAAGTCTTGAAAATTTTTAAATAAGTTTCGGGCGAACCGAAGAATTAGGATCCAGTCTACACGCAGAGCGTTAAGGAGGAAACCTGAGCTTCCAAGCAGTAAGGAAGATCTGGCGTCATGGGGCGGAGCTGAGAGTTTTACCACCCGGGTGGGTGGGAGGAGCCAGCTTGAAGACCTTCCGGCAAGATTTAAAGCAGCAAGGAACCTGCAAGACAGACAGTGTGGATGAACAACATATCCATGTCCCTAGAACTAATTTTTAACTAAACAAATGCAAGATTATGCATCTTGGTAAAAGAATAAAAATACACAATACTTAATCAATGGGTTTAAACTACAGCCTCTGGAAAATGAGAGAGATCTAGGTGCAAGATTACAAGCTCACTAAATTTTAAAGAAAATTGTACTAGAGTGGCCAAAAGGGGTATGGAATTTTAGCATGCATCAAACCGAACATCAAGTAGGACTAGAGATGGTGCTCCCTCTGTATGTAGCATTGGTCCGTTCCCACTTGGAGTACTGTGGGCGTTTCGGTCACCCTATCTGAGGGAGGCGTTGAGAGGATTGGAGGGTCCAGAGAGGGAAACCAAAATGGCTGCGGGACTGACTGATAAGACACATGATGAGAGATTGAGGCCATTGGGAATGTATTCATTACAGTACCATAGGCATAGAGAGACATGTGTCTGGTTTACCAGGCTTTTATGAACCTAATATCTGGTAATGTCTGGGCCTCCAAAATAGGACTGCTACAAACCAAACTAGAGGACACCAGTATCAACTAAAGGAGGACTTGGTTATCAAAAGACAGAAGAGCGTTGGTTTTCAGTGAAGGTGGTAACAACATGGAATGCATTGCCACATGAGGTGATATCCTGCAGTAATATGCAAATTGTTCAAGACTGCTCTACACACACACACACACACACACACACACTATGGTAACTGTCGTTTTCAGTTTATACTGTTAACGAGTGCTGGTCTGCCAGGGCTCATGCTAATTGACCAGTTAGCCATCCTATGAACTCTATGAATGACGACCATCAAGCGGTCGAAGGAGCCATGAGAGCAGGAAGATCGAGCCCGCTCCCAGTCCTATGACCTGCGACGAGTTTTCTTCAGTTTCACCTCTGAGGATCTGTCCTCTCAGGAAGGGCCCTCCCCAAGGGTCTGGAGGGACTGTCACGTATCCCGGAATGATCCAGTAAAGGAAATCCCCGCACTGGTGCCCACTGGGAGCAATGCTCAGGTTGAAGAAGAGACCACCGTGGCCTGGGCCACTGCCTCTTCAAGGGTGGCCAGCTGAGAGGCCAAACCCACCACTGCTAAAATGGCCTTGCGAGCATCTTTGGACTGGACCAGAAGCTCCCATTTGTCCGGCCAGCCAAGGGGGAGACGGGCATACCTGTCCTCGAGAGAGGAGGGGAGCAGGGTCTTACATAAGCTGCAAGCCTGTGGGTCATGCTCTGCCGCTAAATAGTACACACACAAGGCATGAGGGTGGGTATGCAACATCTTCTGGTTGCGCGCAATGCACCCTTTTGAACTCTGGACTGGTTCAGGGTTTGCTGCGCTCCATTCCAAGACTTTCTAGTTGAGAAAAAAAAAAAAAAAAAACAGAAGAAATAAACACCTGAAGATGAAGTTAAGAAAAAAGCTGCGAAGGAGGAAACAGAACAGTTATGTAAGAACTTACCATAATAGTAGATCTTCGAGGGGATCTCAGTCATCAGGTCACACTGTCTGAACATCACCATTGGTGAAGCAGGATCCACACGGAAGATTTTACAGCAGTACCACAGGGTCCGCCCACACAGACGCCACCTGCCGATGTCACCAACCTTATAAAGGCATGAGCAGCCCAACTCCCTCCTCAATCCCCCCCCCCGCCCCCCGGGGGACTAAGGGTAAACCATGCCTTGGGTGACCGAGGAGAGAGAGGTGCCCAGGCCAAAATAAAAGGCTGGATATACCAGTTAGCTAGTTCTGAGAACAGAAACCCATAACAGAGGGACAGTGAGAGAGGACAGACCTGATGACGGAGATCCCCCTGGAAGATCTACTGTAACAGTAAGTTCTTACAAAACCATTCCATCTTCTTCAGGGGTATCTCGGTCATCAGGTCACACAGCAGGAACGAGTCCCAAGCAGTTACTGGTGCAGCAGAACAGTCTGGGAGAAAGGCCAACCAACGCCTAAGACAGGAGGCCCCATAGAACAGCCTGTCCGAAGTCTGCTCAGGCTCTAGAAGCAATGTCCAGAATGCAGTGCTTGGTGAAAGTATGGAGGGTACTCCAGGTGGCAGCAGAGCAAACGTCAGTGGCTAAGACCCCCTTGAAACAGGTCATAGAAGTAGCCATGCCCCTTGTGGAGTGGGCTCTAACCACCCCTGGCAACTCTCTGCCATGCTTGTTGTACCAGAACACAATACAATGGGCCAACCATTTAGACAAACATTGTTTGGAAACCTTAGCGCCCTCTCTTCCTGGGGTGAAAGAAACAAAAAGCCGTTTTGTTTTTCTGCAGTCCTTGGTTTGGAGCAGATAGTATTTCAGAATTCTGCACACATCTAAAGTATGGAGCAGTGCTTCCCCTGGATTGGCACATTCCAGAAAAACTGTTAGCTGGATAGATTGGTTCAGGGTAAACTTAAGACACCATCTTAGGGAGAAACTTAGGATTCCTGCGCAAAGACACCAGAGAAATCTCCTGTGTGGTGGACACACCGAGATCATTTAAAACTTATCTACGGTCCTTGGATGCATGTATTTGTCTTATTTAACACTGTGAGATTTGTTTTTATTGTTGTATGTTTTGTCTTACTGTTAATTGTCTGGGCCAGTCCTGAAAAGGGCTTGACTTGGTGTCCTTACCGGTGAATAAATTTAAAATAAAAATAAAATAAATATACAGGTAAGCATCTTGCATATCCAGGAAGCACCCAGTCACACTGCTTGAGTAGGGGTAGCAGGCCTGGCAGAGTGAACATGTGAAATTTTTTGTACTGGATATACAGGTTGAGGTCCTTGAGATCTAGAATAGGCCTCAGATCTCCAGTTCTTTTGGGGACCAGAAAGAACCTGGAGTAGAATCCCTGTTCCTTTGGCGCCCGGGCTCGATGGCCTTTTCCAGCACAAGGACTGTAGCTCCTCCTGGAGAACAGACAGACAGGTCAGGGGATAGATGGAGGGTACTGGAGGAGTCTCTGGAGGCATCTCTACAAGTTCGGAGTGTGACCTCTCTCTATAATCCGAAGAATCCATGCATCTGAAATGATGCATCTCCACTGACTGAGATGGAGGGAGAGCCGACCTCCGACCACCACCACCTCTTGGTCGGGGACAGGAAGAGGGGGGTCTGGCAAGAAGTTAAGCACAAACAGATCCAGCTGCTGGGACTGATCTGTCACCCCTGGGTTGCTTTGTGGCAGCGCCAGAGGAGGACGGGGTAGGCAAGGCGGAGGACGTCTTTCTCCCGCCTTGGGAGCAGGAGCCTGCTCCGAACTTGTGGGACACCTTTACGAAAGGGTAGACACTTTCTGCTCCTTGGCTGCTATGGTAAAGTTTAATGGATAGATTTGATAGCCCTACCAAATGCCTGTAAGTCACTGATGATGTCCTGGATGTCTGGCACAAATAACTGCTAGCCACTGAAGGGGCATTCAGCACCTTCTGCAGGACATCTGCTGCCAAACCCTCGACACTTAGCCAGGAGTGCTTACAAATGCAGATGCCTGGGCAGCAGCCCTGGCACATGTCAGAAATGTCATACAAGGCCTTGAGGAGATGCTTACTGATATCCTCAGCAGACTACAAGCATTTGAGAACCTCCTATTTCTGGGAACAGTCTGGGATGGCTGGAGCAGCTGCCTTGCCAGTCTTCCAGATGGTGTTCTGGTATTTAACCATACGTGAAAGATAGTTAGCAATCCAAAGCTCCAAGGCAGAGAAGGCATAAAGCTTCTTGCCCCAAAGGTCAATCCATCTAGATTCCCTGTCAGGGGGGAGGGAGCTAAGGATCTTAGGCACCTTGGACCTGTCATGTGCTGCTTTGATTACCCCAGAATCAGTCTCAGGTTGGGCAGCATAATAAGGCAGGCCTTGAGGGCATGGTAAAAGCTTATCTGCCGGAAGGGCATAAAACTCCATGTCTGATCTATGCCAGGCAGCAGTAGTGGCACTCCTCAGTGTTGGGAGGATAGGAGGAATGACCATGGGGGAAGATTCTGGAATCTCCAGGTAGTCCACCAGTTCTCTCTTGGTGGCATCCTCTTCCTCAGTATGGAAGCCCATAGTTGAGGACAGCTGCTTCATGACATTAAAGAAGGTAAGATTTTCAGGGGGGGACCTGGGAATATGTTTAACAGGATCCACACTCACTGAAGAAGCAGTGAACCTATCGGAGGAGAGAGGTTCCTTCTCCTCTTCCAAGGAGGATGAGGTCAGGGCGGTATTCCTCCTCGACGCTGACTTGTTCTAACTTGAGATCTGATGATCAAGGGGCCAACAACGGCCTATGGGGTGCAATCCTTGAAGACCCAAGTGGCGCTGACAGTGACAGTGCCATGGACCCAGGTCTGTAAGAGCCCAACTGATACACCAGGGCTGTAGAGATCCTGGTCAAAATATCATCGAGGTCGATGGCAGGAGGATCGTTGACAGTGGAGGGCGTCAGCACAGGGCGAACAACCCATCTGTCGGGGCTTATGAGCCGGAGGAGCCCGACAGCCTTGGGCCTGGAGAAGCATCAGGTTTCAACGGAGGCTGGCGTCAAAGACCCAAGAGTCAATGAACAGGGGCCAATGACCAGATTCTCAGCGGCCAGCCTCCTAAGAAGCGGGAGGTGGCGCTGCTGGTATGGGCCTTGGGAGGCAGAGGAAGTCTGTGCAAGCCAGCCAGCGTGCCCCGGACGAAGAAGTTGCCGTCGGGGAGGCAGCACCACAAGGGGAGCTGTCCCGTTCATGATCTTTGTGAATCTCCCCAGTACTTGTCTCGAGCCTTGAGGCCTGGGAGCTCGACAAACCTGCGGTGACTGGGAATGAGGAACCTCAGAGAAGCCCTGCCCAGTACTGGCTACCTGTTGCTCTATTAAATTTTTTCAAAGCCTTTTTGTCACATGAGGGCTGTCTGATTAAATTTCTGGCAGAGCTCACAGTCAGAAAGCGTCGTGGTCAGGCCCAAGACAGCAGACACAGAAGTTACAGTCGTCTGAAGAGGCAATCTTCCACAGCAGCAGCAGCGATGGTAGAGCGTAATTCTCAACATAAACAAGGTGAAGGAATCTCTTCTGAAAAGATTCTAAAAGCTTAAGGTGAAAGAAGACGAGGTGAAAAATTACACAAAGCTGCGCCGGAGTTTCCACGAAACCCATGCGAACAGAGTTGACCATGGGAAAGAAATGTGGAGGGAGTGTGTCCACTCATACCTTTATAGGGTTGGGGACATCAGCAGGTGACGTTGGTGTGGGCGGCCCCAGTGGTCCTGCTGGAAGATCTTCCGTGTGGATCCTGCTTTACCAATGGTAAAGTTCCTACGGTGAGGCCTGATGACCGAGATACCCTCAAAGAAGATCCGACTCTTTCAGCGGAAAGAAAGATCTGATGTCACGGGGCGGAGCCGAGGAGGATACCACCCAGGTGGGTGGGAGGAGCTTAGTTTGAAGAAGTTCCGACAGGATGCAAAGGGGAAGGAAGACAGCCAACCTGTGGATACTGCACCATGTCCACATCCCTAGAAAAGTACATTACATAGTTCAGTAACATGCTACAATGGAGCAATATGCATAAACTGAAAGGTATACAGTATACATCTATGGTATCAGAACATGTAGGATGAACACTGGCATGTAAGCTAGCTAGCTAAAGTTTTGTACAAGAAACAAGGACAACATTAAGTTTTTGCAGGTGGACTTTCGTTTTGAGAGAGAATACTTTATACATTTAAGACAGTCTGAGAAAAGATAACATGAGATGGAGTTTGAGATGAGAGCGAGACAGGCAGTACGGCAGCTGAAAGATTGCTCTTCTATATCCTTACGCATGAACAGGATTTTTATTAAATTATTTGCTGTGGTGCAGGAGTATGGGTTATTAACAATCGTGAGCAGTTCAGAGACACATTTCTGTGAAGGGTCTTGCACAAAAGTTAACGAACCTTAACTGGGCTCTGTATTCTGTAAGCAGCCAGCCAAGCTGTTTAAAGTTAGTACAATAGTGAGACCTGGGGTCTTGAGAGGAAGCAGATTTAGCCACTCTGTAATATAGAGCTCTCTCACTTTTTTCTTTTGCCCAGACAAGTGTTTGGAGCTGCATCCGTCACAATGGATCCATACTGAATCAACAGATCAGTAGGAATGAAATTATTTGCTCAATTCCCATTCTCATTCATTGGCACAGAAAATTCCAAAACAAAACTACTTAGATTTGTTGCCCATTCTGTTGCCAAATTCCTTACCGGTCTCTTCTACTTCTCTATATCCACTGGAGTGTTCCTTTAATCTGAAATAAACTGGGTCACAACGTTCTACAAATGGCTGTAATGTTGTACTGATTCTGAACAGTCTCAGTCATCTGCATCTCTGATATGCTTCCAGTTACAGGTGAGCCCAATACCTAATTTTAAAGAGCTCTTCACAGGCTTTCAAACTACATCAGCCACTATGCACGAACGTTTCTGTTTAAGATGCAGTTAGATAGAACAGCTGGTCTGTTTGAATGGATTTTCCTTTTGAAAATAGTGGCTGGCGATCTTGGACTGATCCTTTTGAAGATCCTGCCCATATGTTTTCTAATACCACATATCAACGTAATTGTTAATTGTGGGTTTAGAAATACAGTAGTGCCAGAAATTGAGAATACTGGATGGTCAACTATGCAGAACCAGTGTGTTCTACCACAGTGGGGTTCTGAATCCATCTGATCTCGAGAGTGAAGCTCAAGAGGCCCATGGGAATCAGAACCCTGAGGTGGCAAAACACATTGGTTATGCACAGATTCTCATCCTGTATTTTTATAGTGTATAGTACTGTGTGAAATCGTGTTTTGTGAGTTATTCTGCTTTCAAAATGAAACTGACTCATGCAGTCTCTAGAGATTCTAGAATGCTGTTCTACCACAGTAGGGTAGAATCACATTCCATGACCTGGAACTGTGGTAGAACAGCATTTTGAAAGGGATGGAATTCTATACAGAACAACACTCCACTATACACTATAGTGTAACATACATACGCACATGTGGTTTCTTACCTGATATACCAGACTCTCTCTCCGAATCCTCAATATCTGGTTCACTGTAATGCCTGATGCAGACCCTACTGTCAATTTGGTACAATAAAGCAGGACAGAGGTATGTAAACTGCTCTTGAGAAATTGAAAGGCTGGAACTGAAACCATAGTACTGCAACAGTTGGGTGACATTTAAGCACTGCAAATGAAGAAGTGGAACATATTAAAAATAATCAATAATGATTTTAATGAATATTTTTAGAGCTTATTCTTTTATCCTATGCAGGGGTCCAAATTACAGCTTTGCTGGCAGGGCTAGAGATTGGAAAAGTAGACTAGCCTCACAGGCTTTTCTACTGGCCCAGCTGTGTACTTCTTGAAATATTACCTTCTCCAGTACAAACCCAGAGCTATTTATAAACTTTTCTTACTAGCTCAATACAAAATTTACCAGCATTTTGGCTAGTGGGCCACAAAATCTAGCAGTATTTGGCTAGTGGACTAGTGTCAATTTCAACCCCTGTACTGGTGTTTCCACTGTACAGTGTACTAAATAAATTTAAAAACATGCACTATAAAAATGTAAATAAACTTTAAATGAACTAAACAAATGTAAACTACATTCTACACTCTGACGCAATTCTGATTTAGGTGGTTTAACACCCACTGAAACTCACTGCAAGGTCTTCAAAGGATGATCTTACCTCACCATGTTGGTGTACTTCTTGTCATGATCTTCATGATGATGCATGAAGAATCATCATTTTCATAAAACTGTTCTGGTTAACAGGTACTTCCCTCCTATGATTGTGGTGCAACTCCACTCCAGCATCATGATCATGACTGTGTCTATGAGTAGGCACCCGAGTGGGATCAGGATTGTGCGTGTCCGTCTGCACATGAGTGGGATCATGGTTTTGCTCATGAAGGTCATCATGATCATGAGAACGCAGCACATCAGAAGATGTTCTGGCAGGTTCTGTGCTAGTCTGAATGCTCTTAGTTCTTTTTTGTTTATTCCTGTGTTTCTTCCTCTTCTTTGCAAGTTGTCCAGAAACCATGTCGAGTTCTGCTGAAGATTCCAAGTGCTGCTCTCCGTGGCTGTCAGAAACATTATGGAAATGGTGGGTGGTATTATGTAAATGGTGAGTGGTATTATGTTGCTGATGATGATGATGATGACGATGATGACTGTGATGGTGGTGGTGATGATATGGATCACTGTGGTCGTGGGAATGTTTTGTATTAGACTTTTCTGTTGACCCTTCTGGTCTATGCTTCTGTTGGCTGCATGAAGGACTTACTGAATGAGTGCTTGTTGAGGTTTGGTTCTCAGTGAGAGCATGGGAGTGCTGGGAATGTTACCTTCTTGTACTTCCAAAAGGTCCAAGTGTGACACATGGTCATGCCCAATGTCTTCATGTTCAATCTCCACAACTTTTACTGTGCCAAGACCAATGTTTTTCAAGAGCAACTCCAGACCATTAAATGACAACCGTCCATTCTCTCCATAGCGTTTAAAAATTTCTTCAATAAAATGCTTCTGCTCATTTTCTGCCTCTATTGATGGAACCGCACTTTGGTCTGAACTCCCATCATGATTTTTCAAGTATGGTGTCTCTGAGATCTGATAGTCACTGTGGTCATGAAAATGATCGTCCTGTGGACCGTGCTCATGACCATCTTCATGGCAGTGATTACACTGATGAAACACAACCGTCAGCAAACAAACAAAGCAAAATTTTGTGTGCATGTGTACCTTCATTTCGGAATGACCTGTAATGGACAAAAATGTAGCTTTTTAGACCTCGCAACAACTACAGAGCTCTGTAAACTATCTAAATCCTCACAATTGAAAACATCAGTAAAGTGTAAACACAAAAACTACACAGTTTGATAATTTGAAATTATTCAGGGTAAGTTAAAATATTTCTCTAAGGGGAAAAAAGATCACCCCCATCAGCATACAGGCTGTAAATAAACAAAAGGAGTTATTGTACATGCATGCTGAAAATACTTTTTGAATACATGCCTCAACCGTTAGTATCTTCTTCACGAAGGATCTACATAGAAAATGTGCTTATTTTTAGGGCTGACAGTGAAGCATGCCAGATCTATTAGGATCATATCAAATCTGAGCTGACATGTCACAGGCCATTTAATTGGGGATCACTGGGTGCATAGATATCAAAGGTAAATAGCTGCAGCAAGTCTCCAGCACACACCAACCTCATAAGTGGGACGCAAAAGAACCAAAATCAGGCAAATCTTTGCAAAATCTATTTACTGTATTCCCAAGAACCACATCCCACCGGACATGCTTCAGATTCAACACAATCCATTCTCAAAGCCTTTGAGAAAGGATTGTGTTGAATCCGAAACATATCAGGCGGGACGTGGTTCTTGGGAATACAGTAAATGGATTAAGCAAAGACTTTGCTTGAATTTGGTTCTTTTGCGTCCCACTTATGAGGTTTGTGTGCTGGAGACTTGTTGCAGCTATTTCAAGTGATTTCTGTGCACCACATCCCAGTGCGCACTTATGTGATACCATATCAAAGGTAAACCAGTCCTCACCCAAAAAAAAAAAAAAAAAGTATTTCAAAACATTTACAACAGAAAGTTGGTTGTTGCCACAAGATCTGCTTCCTGGGTGCTCTTCATCCCAAAAAGCTTATCTGTGTCCAGTTGTCCAGTGACTACTAATGCTGGAAAGCCTACTGGTAGATTCTAAGATTTAAAAAAAAAAAAAAAAACTGTAGGTATTTAAGTTTTGCTTGCATACATCAACATGCTGCAGAACAGAGTGAACTAGAAACTATAACTGAGGTGCTGCATGTCTACAGCCGAGGAGGTACTCTGCACCAGGAACTCAACAGCTGAAGGCATGGTGCGCAGAGGAGGGTTTCCACTTCACCAGGAACTGGTAGCCAACCTGGAAGGATATAGGCTACTAAAGAAGTGAAAGCCTGAATCCTTCTGGGAATGGGACCACAGTCCTCCGTCCTCAGTGGGAGGTTCAAATGTTGCCTAGACTAGCATTTAAACTAGCCAAATGGGAAGGCAGTATTACCAAGGAAGGCATAAAGGCCCCCCTTGCAGGCTAAAGCGACGGGAGAGCGGGTCAAGGGTGAAAACTCCCCAGAGCGAGGGTGCAAGATGAAGAAGGTGTAGTAGATAAGGCTGAGAATGGGGGTGGTGTAAGAACAAAGTGCAGGAAGAGGTGTAGAGGAGACAAGAAACAGAGTAATGAGGGAAGAGAGGAGTCAGGGGCACTTTAAGACAAACGAGGCGGGAAAGGGTGGTTGCAGGCAGGAAGAAAGCAAGGTTTGAGAGCCATGTGCACCAACACAAGGAGTCTAGGATGAAATATGGACCTGGAGGCCATCGTGGTAAAGGTGACCCTAGATCTGTTGGCCATAACTGAGTCATAGTGCATTGAAAATCTTGACTGGGAAATGGCCATATCATGCTCCTCTCAGTTCAGAAGAGATAGGGAGGGGAGGAGGGGTTTGCTCTGTATGTGATGGAGGGTATCCGGTCTAGAACTGCAAGCGAAACTAGAGGTAAAGGAAAGGCTGGAGGTGCTGTGGGTCACCCTGGAGAGAGGAGCTGGGGCAACTGTTCGTACTGGGGTGACATACAAACCTCCAGCACAGGGGGAGGAGTTAGATAAGGCACCAGGGGAAACCATCAGCAGGACAGTGAATAAGGGGAAGGTGCTGCTGGTTGGGGACTTCAATATGCCAGATGTGGACTGGAGCCTTTCAGCTGCAACTTTGGCTAGAAGCAGGGCCATCCTTGGTTCCCTGCAGGGGGCATTTCTCAGGCAGCTAGTCAGAGAAACCATTAGGGATGGGGCAATACTGGACCTGGTGCTTACTAACAGAGATAGTATAGCAGATGTCACATTGGGCTGTCCCCTAAGGACCAGTGATCACCATAATTCAACATTAAGACAGGTGCAGAGACATACAACAAAGACAAGGGTCCTAGATTTTAGGAGGGCATTTTTCAAAGAAATGGGAGACTGGCCTTAGAATCTGCCTGGCACAGAAAGACTGCCAGGGAAAGGAACAGTTGAGAAAAATTAATGGAAGGCATAGTGAAGGCAGCCAGCCTCTGCCTGAAGGAAGTGCGCAAAAGCAGGAGGACAAGAAAAGCCTATTATAGTTCTCTAGGGAAGTGGCCATGAAGGTGAAATAAAAAGGGTGGCATTCAGATTGTACAAACAAACACAGAGGGAGGAGGATAAGGAGGTGTACCAGGTAAAACAGAGGGAAGCAGATAACACAGAAAATTCCTACCTATTGGATAACCTGCAGATCCTAGTTCACCAACAGCCTACTTCTTCCTACCCCCACCAGAACTGCCTTATGTCTAACCCATACATTCTTGAATTCCACCACTGTTTTGACCCCATGACCTCCTCAGGAAGGCTGTTTCATGCGTCCACCACCCTCTCTGTGAAAAAATACTTCCTCACATTGCCCCTGAGCCATCCCCCATCTTCAAATTGTGTCCCTTGTTCTTGCACATCTTTTTTTTGAAAGATGCTACCCTCTTGGACTTTGTTGAGTCCATTGAGGTATTGAAAGTTTCCATCATGTCCTCCTCTCCCTCCTTTCCTCAAGGGTATACATAGTAGCTCCTTTAGTCTCTCTGTATGGCTTCTGTTGCAGATCTACTTTTAGTTGCCCTCCTCTGGACTGCCGTCATCCTGTATGTCTTTGCAGAGATGGGGTCTCCAGAACTGCACACAGTACTCTAGATGGGGTCTCACAAACTGTCTGTACAGAGGGATAACAACTTCCTGTTTTCTACTGGTGATGCCTCTCCCTATACATCCCAGGATCCCCCCAGCCCTCCTTACTGCCTTCTCACATTGCTGGCTTACCTTTAGTTCATCTGATATGACTACCCACAGGTTCCTTTCCATTTTTGCTGTTACTACCTCCCCCCCCCTTCAACCATGTTCTCTTCCCTGGGTTTTGTTTCCTAGGTGCATTACTTTGCGCTTCTTTGCATTGAATCAAAGCTGCCATACTTTCGACCATTCCCCAATCTTGCCAAGTCCCTTCTCATCTTTTCCACCCTAAAGGGGAGCACAGGTGCAAATAGAGAAAATGATAGCCAAAAGTGGAACAAAAGAGGACAAGATTTTCTTCCGGTACATAAACGAGAAGAGGAAGGCAAGGGGAGGGATAGTGAGGATATGGAGAATGTCAGGAGGAGACTGTGCAGGAGAGGATCAGTTAAAAGGGGACATCCTGATCAGATACTTTTGTTCAATCTTCATAAAAGAGAGAGAGAGGGGAAAGTACCACCAAGGACAAGCAGGAACATTGGGGGAGGCGGGTGGACAAAAGTCAATTTCAAAACGAAGAGTCCCGAAGGGCTTGCAAATCTGAAAGTGGACAAGGCCATGGGATCGGATGAGATACAACCAAGGGTGGTAAGGGAACTCAGGGAGGTGCCTGCTGCACCACTGACAGCCTTATCCAACAACTCACTGGAAACAGGATTAGTTCTACAGGACTGAAGGATAGCAGACATAGCCCCACTTAAGAGAAGTGGTAGGGAGAAGGCTAGCAGGTATACACTAGTCAGTCTCACATCAGTGGTGGGGAATTATTGGAAACTGTTAAAAGAAAGGCTAGTGGAATATCTTGAATCAAACATTGCAAAAGAGCTGGGAGGGAAGGTATGCCTTTTTGAACATGATGTTAAAATCTGTAACAGGGTGGCTACGTGGGAGGGAGTTGAGAGAAAGGTAGGGACCTGAGAAAACTTAAGGAGTGGTCAAGGGTATGGCAACTGGGGTTTAATGCCAAAAAGTGCAAAATCACACACCTCTGGCATAAAAAACCAGGGGCGAGTATAAAATAAGGTATGTGGGGGAGGGGGATGAGTATAACTAAGCAGGAAAGAGACCTTAGGGTTATAATATCAGATGACCTCAAAGTGGAGGGCAGTGTGACAAGGCAGTAGGCAGGGCCAGTGGGATGCTTGGATGCACAGGGATAGGTATCAAAAACAGGAGGGAGGGAGGTGGTGTTACCACTGTATAGGTCACCGGTGGGACCCCACCTATATTACTGTGTCCAGTTCTGGAGGCCTATGTCTAGGTCCCTCAGAAAGGACACAGACAGGGTGCAGGCAGGCCAAAGGAGGGCAACGAAAATGGTGCTGTGGTTGCATGAGAAGCCCTACGACGAGAGACTGAGGGATCTCAACATGTACACCCTAGAGAAGGTGGGAGACATGATAGAGACCTACCGAATCTCAGAGTTAACAGTGTACAGGAGAGAGGTCTATTTCAAATGAAGAAATACACCAGGACAAGACCTCACATAAATATTAGGCCATCTCAGCATAAACCTCAGCCACCACTCAAATAACAAGGCTCTTTTTGTGGAGTGGTGGATTTACTAGATCCTAAAGCGTGACTTAACATTTAAAAAAAAAAAAAAGAGGAGCCAATAGACTTCTATGAAGCATGTCCGCATTGTCCCTGGTCAGACCACAACAAGTTTGAGTACAGGGCAGAGCCACCCTACTGCTAAGTGAAAGGGATCAGCTGAAGCGCCTTCGGGAAAATTACAATCCCTTTTGTCCCATACCATTTAAGATAAAACAGACCAGCAATTCTGTGAAAAGACTCCCGCAGAGTTAAGGCAGTTTAGAGAAAGCACAGTAACTTCACCTACACAATCTTAGACAGTTCCTTTAACTATGGGTATTTTGTACCAAACATGATTACATATACTTCACATTAACCCCTTATAAGCCAAATACTAAACTATGCTTAATTCAACCTGCTCATACTAAACAACTAGAAAAAGCAGTAAGAAAAAAAAAACAACATATGATAAGGAGTTTATAGACTTGAATAAAACTTAACAAAAAGTTTCAACAAAACAATATATCTACCTCAAAGTAAGTCACAGCTTTCTCCTGGGTTACCAATTAATGAAAAGGTCGCTAGGAGAGTGCAGTTTCTCCCTTTCATCAATTAAGCAAGTTTCAAGGTGTCACAAGGCTCATTTACACCGCATCTGCCCAAGTGCACAGGCTGCTGCAGTGCAAATGCAGCTGTGTGCACACTCACCCGATTGAGGTAAGCCAATAGCTGCCCCTCTCCCAAGCTGCTGCAGAGCAGGAGACACGTTCCCAAGTGGTGTAGGCAGCAGTGTGGACAGGCGGCACTGCTTGCTCCGACGCACAAGGAACCCTCCGGGCACTCTTCTACCCTCCCATGATCCCACAGCTTAGAACAAGGATGTGCGGCAAGTGGAGTAGCAGCCGTTTGCCAAGGCGTGTATGCAATATTCTCCGATTTTTGTAATCAACTAACCTGCTTGAGGTTAGTGTGTGTTTGGATTTATTTTTCCCAGTTAAGACCACCCACTACCTGCCAGTGCCTCTGGTCCCATTAGGATCCTCCCACCCCTGCCGCTGTTCCCAGTCCCTGCTAGGGATCACCTTGAGGCTGCCACTGGTCCCCGCCTCCATCGCCCACTCCTGCACTGGTATCATGCCTGCATCAGCCATCCCCTGCTGTTACTATGGACTTTGGCAGGCAACAGACCACTCCCAGACTCATGGCCCTTTCCCAGCATGACATGCATCGGTGCTGAGAGGGGCCGTGTAACTGCAAGAAAGGATCAGCCCTGGAGGTTGGGGCAAAGCAGACAGTCCACAAGTGACAGCAAAGCAACTGTGTAAACAGGCCTACAGACAACCCAGGCCAACTTACTGAGTTTTAGCGAGATCTGATCATTCTTTAGAGTGCTATTAGTAAGTGTCTGTCAGCATGCCAACTATGTAAGCAGATAAAGGGACACACCACAATGACAACCAAGTGGTTCAGAGTTCACAAATAAAGCTTTTATTTTGATGTTGTAGCTTTTAGGAGTCTTTTTCTCAGCAGTTGCAGGCAAAAAAAACACAAAAACAACTGCCACAGCATAAATACTAACTAGCTTTATCTACTAGTTCTCTGTTTTAGCAACAGCAAAAAAAAAAAAAAACAAATTCAGGTCAAACCAAAATGGTTATTAACGTAGTTACTTAGCGATTCAGAATTAATGTGTGGTTTGTACTGTAATAATATACTTGTATTCTGGGATGTAGAAATGCCATACCACATATACATCACAATAACAGAACCAAAAAATAATCCCCTTCATTTAAAGGTACTGCAGATGCAGCTGTTAGTTCTTGACTTGTAGAACACCAACACACACAATACACTAATACATATACACACAGTGACACACCACACACACACACACACACACACACACACACACTGAACAGGGAGCTCTGCTAGTGAGAAGTTGGTGGTGGTGGTGTTGTAAATGAATTGGTGGGGAGAGAGAGAGACTAATGCCCCCAGACCCAGTCGTAGACTGGGTGTCAGATACTGGGACAGTGTTAAACTCAAGACTTTGGTGGAGCCTGCAGAGTGTCTGTGTGTGTGTGTGTGTGTGTGTGTGTGTGTATATAAAAAGAGTGGAGAGTTAGTTCAACATCTGATCCTGCATTACCTTAAATCAGCAAAATAGTGTGAGTCACTTTTACTACAAGTGTGGGGCCAATTATTTGTCTGATTTGGGTGATGACATAACCACTTTGAAAGATAAACTGGCTTCTCTGTGCTTCTGTCCTCCTCCTCTGCTGGTCACAGAAACACAGAAAGGTAAGGGCAGGAACAAAAAAACTTGGAAGTCTGCCCAGTCTGCCTTGTAACCTTACTTGGAGGTATGCGGAGATGGCTCCTCCACGTTATCTCCCCCCACCCCACCCCAACGGACAAGTTGGCATCTTCCATTTTTTAACCCCTTTGTAGCCATCCCAACTAAACGCCAGCTGTAACCAGACCAACTAGGTGGCGTTCTCACCATCCGATGCTCAGTGAAGAAGTAACCAACACGTCTGCTGTGCTAAAAGTATTTCCAACAGCACCAAAAGAACTTGGTGAAGAGGCAGCATCAATTAATGCAAAAGCAGCATAAATTCGCAAACGTTACACATATAGCCAAGGCATGCTGGTCGGTCAACCGCCCATACATTTGGGCTGCATGTGCAATGTTTGTGCTTTTATGCTTTTTCACCAATAGATGCTGGCTTTGCAGCCGGTTATCTTGCTGCTGTTTGCACTGATTTCTGCACAGCAGACTTGTGTTGCATGCTGCACTTTAAGTTTCTTCCATTCCGAGCACAGATACAGAGGACCACTACCTAACTTATCAAGAGGTAACAAAGAAGGATTCACCTTTATCGATCGACCTGAAAAGACACAAAGCTAGAAACATCACTGGAGGTGACAATGCCACTGCTAAAAAAATACAAATGACAACTGTGCATGAAGCAGCACACCAAGAACACATGGGGAACTTTACTAAGCAAAATATATCTATTCACAGAAAACCGAACTGATGACACTAGCCATGTTTGCTCATCTCTTACTGTAATGATAGACTAAAGGAATTTTACCTTAAAGCGACATTGTCAACCCTTTTACATCATACAATTTCTAGCTGAAAACCCACATTTTATGACTGCTTACCTTCTCTAAAACTCATTGAAGTTGTTGGCTGTTTGATCTGCTTCCTGTCTTGGTGGAACTGAAATGCACGGGAATGGTACAGTTATACCTTGTCTTGCTTCAAATCCTTGATCAACTTACTGAATACATCCTAAACATTAGGAACACCCCAGAATGTTGCAGACATGCATGATACAGTAGTCTTTCCACCCACAGCATCAGGAGTGGCTAGACTGCATGAGAGATGTTCTCAAATCCAGGAAAGATGCACAGAAAGTTGATAAAAAAAAATGTGTTTGTGCGGTAACACAAGTATGGTAGGGAGTCGGATTCTGATTACTTTTTTCTTTTTAAAAGTAAAAAAAAAAACTACCAGCAAGCTGTACAGATTGTGAGCAATCATAACATGTAGAATTTAGGGGCAATTTGAGCCCTAAGTGGGTTGACAGTGTCCTTTAAGGTGACTGTTCCAGTCACACAATTTTCATAATTTTTTTATTTCCGTTTACATTTCAATAGCTCCCAACAGGGATCCAGATAATTTTTTGGGACTGGGAGGTATTTACTGCTAGTTTCTTCAGACTGGTAGTATTTCCATCTATATGGATGTAATGTCATCTGTAAACCAGTCTCGGAACCCCACCTCTACACAAAGTCTCACATACGTACCCGATACTACTCTATATAGTGCTGTGACTTATCACAACAACCTTTATGGCCAACCACTTAGCAATGTCTGACATGGTCTCCTGCAGTATACACAACTGATGCAGATACACTTTTCCGTCTCCATCCCTGCTGTTTCCACCGTTTGTGCACAGTGTCACTGCTGCTAACGAAGGATGGTGCTGACAATTCTGTGCATAGTAAAATGTACTGGGTGGGAAATAAATTCTTAAAATTAGAAAGTGGGAGTAAATCATACAAAAATGGTAGTAAAATACTCCTTTACTCCCCTTATCTGTTCCCCTGGCGCCCAAAATACTCTTGGTAACACAAATGTGTAGCACACAGAGGAATAAACAAGAGTGAAGACATGACACATCAGTACATCTTTAAACAGTGTCGATTCTGATGCATGTTTACATTCATACTACAATTCTTACTTTCTCAACTGCCCCCCCACCCAAAACCTTGTAAACTGTTTTGAGATTTATGACTGATGCTACAAAAAAATAAACAGATCTGCAGTTATCAAACTTCTTTGATATTTCTTCTTTCTAAAGCTGAGCTTTACTTGAGCTCGATTACGTTACAGTACAAGAAACAATTTTTTTTACATATTTAAAAAGTTATTTACACATCATGGTAGTCTAATAATCAGATAATTAAAAGAGCAAAACAGAAGCTTTCACTGTAGACAAAAATCCATTTTTAAAGGTTTACTGGTTTGCAGTTTCAGAGAAGATTTATATTGCAGAGAAAAAAAGCAGTACATCTTCTACATGTTCTTCAAACAGGACTCTGCCGAGACCTAGAGAAATCCATAGGAAACACCCACCATGTATCCACCTTACTAGCCAGAGGTAGGCACTAATGTTCTGTAAAGGACTACTGAGGCAAAAAATGATGAATTTAGAGATGAACATAATCAAACTATCTGCCTTCCTGTAGATCTTCTGTATCAAATAATAACTGTATCATTACTTTAGGAGTGTTGCATGCAGAAGCCTTTCATGTGGGTTTAAGAAGCCATGCAGTCCAGCTGTTAGAGCAAAGGCCAATGAACCAAGAAATTACAAATTCATAATCCCAACAGAGCCACTGGGTCACTTTTAACAGGGCAAGGTCCCGTAAAGAGTTAGATGAGCCAAAACAGACAGACAGGAAAATAATACAAATTTTAAGTAGTAGTTAGTTGTAACTTTTTATTTCTGAAGTATTTTCCTTTTTCCTTTCGCTCATCTGAAAGTATTCTATGTGATAATATTATGCTGGATGTGTGGAACAGCTCTTAGCCTGGCAGCTGACATATCTAACTCTATTGCCCCACACATCATCAGCATTATGATCTCACAGACAGTGACATCACAGGTGAATGGCCAGGCAGTCACTCACTTACTTGCTGTCCCTAAGTAGCAGTGAGGTCACAATGCTGATGATATAGTGTGAGGCAATAGAGTAAGATATGTCAGCTGTCAGGCTAAGAGCTGTTCCATACATCACACTTATTAACATGAGGTAAACAATCTTCTAATTAAACAAGGGAAAAGAAAAAGTACCTCAGATACAAAAGGTAGTGGTATGCTGCTTTTAAAATCTAATATTAGTTTTAGCGGTACACTAGCTCTAACATTCTTGTTCTTCACTCCTCCCGGTGTATAACAGTATATATAGATACATAGCTATTTAGATAGACACACACAACACACACACACACAACTCTTTCTCAAACAGCAGGATCAAGTTAACAATGTGACAAACCAACACCTTTCTACATTTTCCTTTTTGTTCTAGAAGTACTTACCACAGACTAAGCTTGCAGTCACTGCAAATCAGATTTTGCAAACTGATTACAGATCATCAGATTTGTGTACCAAAAGAATAGCACAAGTAACTCAGCTAATTTTCTGCTCCCTATTTATAAACCTTGCAAACAGATGAACTTTTCAGCACACTGAACTTATTGCAATATGAAGCTAAAGGGTCTGGAACTCATTCAATAGAGTATGGCAAAAGTACTTACAAAAAGCTTACTGTTCTGACAAAACCTTGGAAAATAATATGCACATTGTGTCACTGACCAAGGATATAATCAAGGTTTCATATATATATATATATATATATATATATATATATATATATATATATATATATACATATACATACATACACACACACATATATACATATATACACACATATATATATATATATATATATACACACACACACACACACACACACACATATACATACACACACACACATATATACATACACACACACATATATATATATTTATTTATTTATATTACACGTGTGTGTGTGTGTTTGTGTGTTTAAAACCAGACAATCAGAATTATCCCTTTAGAAGATAACAGGAGCGTCTACATGATCACAGGACTCAAAATATGTTGATTTCCTAATGATTCATTTCTTGTAGAAATATAAGTTTTACAGTACAGATTACTTGAGTCAGTGTTACAATTCCACACAAATGTGTTTTTTTCCATATAAATATATACAGATATATATAACAAAAAACACAGAACCCCTTCCCCTGACGTACATGCCCTCTTTCCCCTGGCTGTGCCACCAACCATACTGGCCACCACTCTGTGTCAAAGATCTATGTGTTCACCTTTCTCCTGGCTATATCACTGACCTGCTGGACCACTGTAAAATGGCTGTGCCACTAAAGGCAAAAGTACTCTCTTTTTCCCCTGCTATGCCACTTCCTGCCACTACCCTGGTTGTGCCGGTAAAGGCTGATGTGCTCTCCTGTCTCCTGGCTGAGCCATCCATGACCTGGACCAATTCCTGGCTGTACCAGTCTAGCCGGACTTGCCCTCTCAGATCCCTAGTTGTGCCAGTCAGACTGGCCGTTTGTAAAACTACTGTCTTCGCTGAAATGATCAACTTTTGCCACAATTCTATCATTCTGACTCTTAAGTGCTGCAACTCTCTGAAAAGATAAAAAAAAAAAAAAGCAAGCACTCGGTCCTAATCCATCTGCCAGATCACTTGGTTACAAAGTTAGGTAGGCACTCCAGCAACTAATGAGTGATAATGCTCATGTCACAAGGACTTACCTGCCCACCAATGATCAGTGCTGCAGTCTGAACTACTCTGAATCCCTGGGTCCTCCTGCTAATTCTTCAGTGCCTACTTCCAAAACCGCTTAATTTGTGTGATTGTGCAATACTATTTAAAGGAAAAAGTGTTTGGTGCTACGCCTCACTTGGTCTTCCTCTGACTACCCCTTCAGACAGCCCCTTTTACTTTATGATTCCAAACCAACAATTAGATTTAGAAATGGAAATGCAAGGAGTATTTAAGTTTCATATTTATAGAGTTAGAGTTTATGTAGAAGCTTTACATCAGCAATATCAGATAAAGCATTCCATATAACAAGTGCGGGGAACACATGAAGTCTCTGTTTCAGCTACGCCACCAATGAAGCAGCGACCCATGTGGCGATAGTTTTCAATCCTAGTGCCATGGAGGTGAAAAGAAGCAGCCGCAGTCAGTTTTCGCCACTCTCTCTCCACAGAGTCCTAAACTGCTGAGAGAGTGGCAGAAACATCGCGAGAGTTCGTGCAGAGATCTCCGGGAGTGCTTAACTGTGCATATCACAGTCACTGGCACCCACATGACCACAGTAAGTTGGAGACTGGCACCCACATGATCGGAGTCTTGGCGCGGAGGAGAGTCGTGCCTGATTGGTGCAGTTACACAGACATCTCTCCTCCCGCCAATCGGAAGGGATGCTCACAGGACTTGGGAGGGCTCGCGGTGGAAAATGACTCACTTGAGCAGCGGCGGTGATAGGGAACAGACGCACTGTAGCTCTGCTCTCTCTTCCCGGCAACCATTGAAAAAAACAAAATGTTTCTGTAACGCAGCCAGACAGTAGAGCAGTGTTTATGGTAGGAAGGGAATGCAGAAAACACTGAGGATTCTTTTTTTAGAATGGGAGGATGGCTATGGGCACAGAGCTATGGGGAAAAGCATGATTATTTCATAACAATCATGACGGCAGGCAGGCTGATGATTTAAACAGAACGGAGACTCAGAGGGGTAGTGTATAATGCAAAACAAGATAGAAAAGCTGGAAAAGAAAATAAATGAGAGAAGGCAACAGAATTAGCCTGATGAAGCTTAAAGACAGGGAATACTTTAGAAAAGAATGAAAAATAAAACATGCTACAGAGTGAATATAACATAAGTAAAAGGCAGAACAAGCAAAGTACCTGAATATAAAGGGACAAGACAGATTATAGTCAGAGAAAAGTAATCAGTGTGGTTTTATAACAAAGCAAGCAAGCTAGGCATTGAGAAAACCTGAAATAAGGGATATAAGTCAAGGGGAGATAATATTGGGTAGTGCTTAATGCAAAACAAGTTAGAATAGAAATGAGAGAAGCTGAAGGCAACAGAATTTACAGATAGAAGCCTGATAGTCGGTGAAGCTGCCTGTGAGAGAAAAGAACAAGCAAAGCTAGCTCCTGAATTATAAAGGGAGACGAGACAGATTTATAGTCAGTGTGGTTTTATTACAAAGCAAGCAGGCTGGGCTGGGCATATGAGCTGCATTGAGAAAACCTGAGAAATAAAGGGAGACAAATCAATTTAGTACATGTTGCAAGTAATAAGAGATATAAGACAAGGGGAGATCATATTAAGGCAACAACATGAGGCATAGCATTTGAAAAGTAAAGCAAGAATAAAGCAAAGAAGTCTTGAGTAACAGATATAAAACAAGTACTAAGAGACACAAGACAAGTAATAAGAGATATAAGACAAGGGGAGATCATATTAAGGTAGCAACATGAGGCATAGCATTTGAAAAGTAAAGCAGAATAAAGCAAAGAAGTCTTGAGTGAACTAGAAAGCATTGAGAAAAGTAAAGCACGGAACCAAAGAAGTCTTGAGTGACCTAGAAAACAAGAAGTGAAGTTTTATGCAACACAGCCCTGAAATAAAAGGGAGGGTGAAGTAAAAGCCAGGATAGAAGCACAAGTCAAAGTATTATAGGAGACAGGGCACTCTAGAATCAAGCCTAAGATTGTGAACACAAGACAGGAGACAGAAAAGGTAAATAAGCAGTGCAGACAAAGGAGACAGGAAGCAGGTGTTTTATGCAACACAGCCCCTGAAATAAAGTGGGAGGAGAAGTGAAATAAAAGCCAGGATAGAAGTCAGGAGGTATAGGAGACAAGGCACTGTGAAGCAAGCCTGAGATTGTGACTTCAAGACAGGAGAGAAACGTAAAATAAGGAGCAGACAAAGGAAAGGAGGCAAGAGACAGGGAAGCAGGTGGAGATATATAAAGAAAGCCAAGGCATCCAAGTTAAATGTGTGAGCCCCTGTGTAAAACAAAAGAAAACCTAGTGTGACTGCTAGTAGCAAAAAGCTACTTATTTACTGAGAATCTTGTGTGAAACAAGTGTAAATGGTGCTAAGCATACTCCACAACCTTCTGGCATAATAAAATGTGCGCCCTAAAATCTGTGTGTCATTTAACTTACTTCTGTCATAGAAAATAAAACTCTCAGACATGGTCATGCAGTTTCAACTTGAACTTTATTAATGTGTGCATCTCAGACATCCCAATATGTACACAATACTTTAATCAGTAACTGAAATGTTCATGTCCCCAATATTTATTGCTGTCTGAAACTTAAGTATTTAATTGTCAAGAACTTATATTCATCCAAATAAGCAAAGGTGTGCACAGTGTACAGAAATTATGTTATAGTACATCTTGTAATTGTCTCTGCAATTTTGAGTTACTATTTCAAGAGCTTTTATTCACAAAAAGTAAGAAAGTGCATCTCCTTGAATTTACATAGTAAAGTAACGCTACAGTGATTGTGATTTATCAGTACAAAATGGCATAAAATGTCGGAAACAGCAAATATTGCCACTGATAAACAGAGTGACAGCAGGACAGCCACAGTAAAACAAAGAAAAATAACAGATATTTTCAAAAGACCCAGATTATCAAGTACCGCTGAAACTGAGCAATCTGTACACACTAATCCAGAAATGTGTAGCGCTGCCAGCACCTCTGTTGCTATGGAAAGCCAGTCTCAAACTGCAATCAAGAAAGCTAGAAGTTATGACAGAGATAGCCACAGAGAAATAAAGGATTCCTGGTTTAAAACATACACGTGGCTCATCCATGACAAAGCAGCAGCAGCAGTATTCTATTGCAGAATTTGCAAAGCAACTGGCCAGAGAAATATTTTCATTGAAGGAAAATCAACCAGTAAGCCAAAGGCTGATGACTTCAATAAACACCAGACATCCAAAGATCACAAGTGAGTTTATTAATTATGCCCCCGGCAGCCAGGCTTCTGTCATTTTTGTCTTCTGACTTCAATTTATCATGATAAATTTTTTTTGATTTTAAAACTATTTATTTTTTTTGTGAGACTTGCAATGGAGGCAGAAAGAGGGAAAAAAGGACTGACGAAGGCAGTGAGCACAGCTTATTCATCTGTGAAAAGTGCTATTATAGCAGAAATGAGAAGCGTTTACTACATGGGAAAAACTCTGACTGCCACTCATAACCTCCAGAAACTTTTGGAACTGCAAGTTCTCAACGTAAGTATTTCTGACTTGCAATTTCCATCAAGAATTGTAAATTGTAAAGATTGTAAAAAAAAAAAAAAAAAAATACTGACAGCACCTGCTTCCATGCCTCTCATTTGGTCATGTTTCTGACTTGCGTGGGGGTGGGGACAGCATACTCTTGCTGTCACTTCAAAATTTCTTTTTTCTCTTTTTCCACACAGGATTGCACTGAGCTAGCACCTATCAAGCAATCCGTTCTCCAAGGCACAAGCATCTATACGCATTCTGAATCGATTAATGACTTTTACAAAGCGATATCCAAGACTGTGCAGGATGCTTTTAAAGGAATCGGAGAATGCTCCATAGAAATTATTTTCCTTACAAATCGATGAGGAACAGATGTGGCTAACGAGTACACTAATGGTTTACATCAGATTCATTGACAGCAAGGGTTTCGTTCAGTCAAAATTTTAGGTGTGACTGAGCTTGCAGAATGTAAATCAGAAGCAGTATATAATTCTGTCAAGAACATGATCTTTGATCAAAATCTAGGACATTTACAGCTTATAGGACTTCCAACAGATGGGGCCTCTATAATGACAGGATGCAAAAGGGTGTGACCACTCTAGCCAAAACAGATCACCCATATTTAGTTGCCACTCTCTGTCTTGCACATAGACTCGCTTTAGCATCAGAGAAAGCAGCCAACCAACAGCAATATCTGGTCAGTTTATGTCAACAGTAAATCAGCTTGGGAAACTGATAAAGTACTAGCCCAAATTCTGTCGAATACTTGATCAGAGCAAGAGCTACACCAGGAACATGCTGTGAAGCTTAAACAGATTTTCTTCACTAGATGACTTTCATTCTCCGATTCTGTACAGGCATTACAAGCCTGCATTGCATCACTTATGTCTGCTTTGACACAAATGGCAGAGGATAACTATCAGAGAACTCTTGCTATGGGATGCCTTAAAAAAATGGGGACGTTCAAATTTGTTGCCACTGTTTTCTTTCTGGCAGACGCTGTAGGTCTTCTTGCAATTCTTTCTAAACTTTTCCAGAAACGTGCGGTCATATTCTCAGAGGCAAGGCAGCAGCTGGTCAGCACCACTGATGCACTCCGTGCATTCCTGAAAATCCATACCACATTTCAAAGGTTTTCTATCAGAGATGCCAAGTGAACCACCAGAGGAGGGTAAATCTATATTTAGATCACATACACTGAAAGATACATGGGATCAAAGAGAAGAGTTTAAGAATCTAGAAACTTTACATACACTCTACAGCTGAGCAACTAGAAAGTTACTTTCCAGAAGGGACATTGTTGGACAACTGAAAGTTTTAGACCACACAATGCACCTGAGGATGAGAACATTGTTAGCTACGGAGAAGAGGAGATTGAGAACATACTTATCCACTATGGTGTCCCTAAAGAAGCCAGTGTCCCTCAAGTTACTAACATCCTGACAGTTAACACAGATGAAACCAGACTTGAATGGTCTTTAATGCGTAGACTATTCTCAGTGCACAAACAGTGCACTACTGAAGAATTCAATGTCAAAGTTGTGGTCCCAAACAAGGAATCGTGGCCAAACATGTCCAAACTACATTCAATATGTCTGGCAAACCCATCAACTTCAGTGGAGTGTGAACGTGGGTTTAGTGCATACAACAACATTAAAACTGCTGAGAGGAATCATCTTAAATTGTGGAATGTGAACTATCTAATGACTCTTTTGGTCGAGGCTCCAGATGACGTTGGAAACTTTGATTTGAAGATTCCAGATTTGGGCATCCGAGAAGGACAGGCATGGTTTCCTACAAACTGTCAAGGCAACTGATGCACCTCCAAGTTCCTCTGAAGATGATCTGCAGCATGGCATACACCTAACAGAAAAAGACAAAGAATCTCAGACAGACACTGGGCTGGTTGCTTGTTCTATGATACATTAATAGTCACTGGTATTTGAATCATTGGGATTCAAAGTTACTGGGTTTGCTGATTTTTGAAATAGGCTCGTTGCCATGTTGTTTTCAATACTTGCAGAGCTGCAATAATGTCATAAAAAAACAGTAACTTACTGCTTTTCTTATGATTTAATAGCCAGAATCAATGAGTTGGTGCCTAATGTTTTTCAAACAATCGGGGTTTACAATATAAAAACACTTTTTCTGCTTTTAATAATTGTTTAAAACTGTTGCTTAATTTCTTGTTGAAAATTATTTCTGACTGCCTTGCTAGTGCCTTGAGTTTTCAGGCTTACATGACCTGTGTGTGCTATGGCAGTTTGAGGTGCATTAAAACACTTATGGCACTACTGGCCTTGTTGTTTCACACAGAAATTACTTAAAACTTTTATAGAGTCTAATGCTCATTTTCCTGCTTTAAAAATATGTGGTGCCTTGCCTTTTACCGATGGCTCGACATTGTCTTGTCAGACTCACTGTTTGCCTGAACTGACCACAAATGAAAGTTTTTTTTTTTATTTCGAAAATGGGCTGGGCTGCTGTGTGGCCACTGGCACTTCTCAGTCTTAATGACCAGTATGCATTTATTTTGTATGCTTTTCTTATTATACATTACAGTTCAGTCTGAACCTGATAATAAAGATTTTATTTCAAATTTAGGCTCATTAATTGTGTTTAACCACTACAAAAGTGCTATAAACATGTTTAAGTACTTAAAGAATGTGATCTGCAGTTAATACAAATCCGTATAAATTTTTACCATTACTCAGCATGTGTGGCTAAGGGTCTCATGCAGTGGCTAAAAAAATATTGGGTCTGATTAGCCACAGTGGCTAATAATTTTGAAACACTAGGGGGAACGGAGTAAGTAGATACAAATTAACCAGATTTTAAAAATAAGCAATGCAATTCAATTCCTTTTTTTGCGGGTCATCGATTCAACTGGTCCCTATGGCCTGCAATGTCTAATCAAAAGTATGAAATGATCCTTGTTTCTTAAGCTCCTTGAAGACCTCACAGTTACCGCGTGAGACCAAAATGAGCAACCGCACTTTAAAAAGAAGTCAAACTGCTCTTGGAGGGGGTGTGGAGTAACAATTCAAGCCTACTATGTATCGACCCATGGAAAGGCTACCATTACCAATGAACCAGCCTCACCTGGGATGATTCACATTCCATTCTTGTAGGCAATAAAAGTAGATAGTGATGTTTGCTACCCATGCTTCCCACACAGTAGTCATTACAGTAAAACTAACATATCCAAATGTAACCCCTTTGTTCCCAGGGGCTACAGAGTCAAGTTAGAACCAGTGGCAGGCAGGGAAGGTAGCTAGTGAAATGCCAGTTAAATGGTTTCACACCGTCAAGCTCTAGTGTCAGTCTCAGCTGAGCTAGAGGGTGATGTAATCTTAGAACTTTCGCAGCGGCAAAAGCCACAATTGTGCTAGCTAAAGGGATGTTAGCTTTAGAATGTTCAGTCAGTCCTGAGTAGGAGTTCCAAGAGGAGGCCGCAGCTTGCTGTGCAGCTCCTCAAGACAGCTCTGACAGAGAGCTACTGCTGTGTTTTGGGTAGTTTGTTCTCACCCTGGAAGAAGAACATAGAAGACAGTGATTGAAGTGGTGGAGACCTTGCCAGCTGGGTTTTCCTTCGCCCCATCCCAGGAGGGATGGGGCGATCTTCAGGGTTCAGGGGCAATCTCCTCACCCAGTCTGTCAGCGAAGCTACCTGTGACAACTTCAGAAACTGTCAGTACTTTGTGTCAGCTCAGAGGGGGAGTGGGGGGGCACCTGCATACCTGAGGTGAATCCACTCTGACAAAGGGATCTTGTCACCCAGACTGTGTTTTAAGAGTGTCTGCCTACTATGGAGTCTAGAGAGACCGTCCATGTACAGAACTTTTAGTCATGTAGTATGTGTGAAAAACATTTCAAGATAGCATCTACAAGTTTTCTGTGAGGTGTTATTAAGCAGATGAATGGCCAAGTATAAACTTGGAAGCAAAAGGTGAGACCCCCCATCTGGAGTAACCAATTTACCTCTCCGGGTTCAGTCTGGGCACCAGTTCAGTTTTCAGTCAGTGCATTTGGCCAGTGCCTGATGGAAACAGTTACCCAGATGTAGGTTCTGGATTTTCTGTGAGCCTGTATGTGCTCTCTGGTGGTCGTGTGTGCTACCAGTATTCCTCGTGAAATATGGGAAAGTGTCCTACTACTGGTCGTGTGTGCCTAGTCGAGAGAAAATGTACTAGTAACTGGCTGTGTGTGCCATCTCCATTTCAGAACCTGAGAGTTCGCTGTGTGAATTCAGTATGCCTATGTTCAATGGGAAGTTCAGGAATTTCTGCACCTCAGTAATCTGCATTACCAGTATGAGTAACTCTGTGGGGGTCCATCTTCACTTTGTGATTATTCTCTGTGTATGTGCATAAAAGCCACACTCTAGAATCCCAAACTGGTTTGGACAGTGCTTTTACTGTTTCTACTGTATCTGGATTTACTTAGGTGCCCCTGTCCAGAAGTACAAACCTAGCACAACTGTGAGTAAATGTTTTCTCCCAGGGACCTGGGTTGCTGGCCATGGTAAATGGTCCCACCAGGTGTGTGCCAGTACTTGCCACACTTAGTGGTTTTGTCATAGCGCAAAGAGATCGCTAAATAAACTGTTCTGTAAACCCCACCCTCTCTTTTGTCCCTAGATGCTATGTGGTGAGGGAGCAGCCCTGCTAGTTAAACAAGAGGGGCGAGTGGGGGGTCACAAAGGAGACTGAACAGAAAGAAACATGCAAGCTCACCGGCCAGCTACAAACAATGAAATCAGCTGTGCCATTTGCAAAATTGTTCTACAGCACAGAGGGTGCATCCATCACTCTTAATGAGTGCATTTATAGAAACATAGAGGTTGTGCAGATAGGACCGCAAAGGCCCATCCAGTCTGCCCATTTTTCTACCTTATGAATGTGCCACACACCTTTACACTGTCAATGACCTATCTATCCATATTCGTCTGTATTGCTCCTTATGCCTATCCCATGCCTGTTTGAAGCCCTGCACTGTATTATAGCCACCACTTCCTGAGGTAGGCCTTTCCATGCATCCACCACTCTTTCTGTGAAAAGAATTTCCTCGCATTCCCCCTTAATCAGCCTCCCTCTATTTTCATGCTGTGTCCTCTTGTCCTGCTATTTTTCTTATATTTAAACATGTTAGACTTTCACATTGTTAATGCCCTTAAGGTGTTTGAATGTTTCGATCATATCACCTCTCTCCCTCCTTTGCTCAAGGGTATACATACTGAGCTCCGTTAATATGTCCTCGTATGTCTTCTGATGCAGTCCCTGCATCATTTTGGTTGCCCTTCTCTGGACTGCCTCAATATGGTTAATGTCCTTGTAAGGTGTGGCCTCCAGTACTGCACGCAGTACTCCAGATGGGGCCTAACCAGTGTTTTGTAAAGAGGGTTATTACCTCCCTCTTACGACTTGTGATACCCCTTCTAATACACCTTAACATCCCCCTAGCCTTACCTACTGCTTTAGAGGTCTGCTTGGATGATTTCAGGTCATCGGTGATGATGATGCCCAAGTCTCTTTCTTCCTTTGTGACTGCCAGCAACTCCTCCCAGCCTATGGGTGGCTTCAGGGTTTCTCTTCCCTATGTGCATGATCTTGCACTTCTTTGCATTAAATCCCAGTTGCCACTCTTCTGACCATTTTGCTAGTTTATCCAGATCTCTTCTCATTCTGCCCACCCCATCTGGATCATCTACTCTGTTGCAGATCTTGGTGTCATCTGCAAACAGACAAGCCTTACCCTCTAGTCCATCTGCAATGTCACTAATGAAGATATTGAAGAGGACTGGCTCCAGGACTGATCCTGAGGTACCCACTTGTGACTTGCATCTCTTCTGACTGTATACCATTTACCACCACTCTCTGTTTTCTGTCAGTCAACCAGTTTGCCACCCAGTTGACCAAATTCTCACCCACCGAGCCTACCCAGCTTATTTATCAATCTTCTATGTGGACCAGTGTTGAAAGCTTTGCTGAAGTCAAGGTGGCGACATCAACTGCTCCCCTTGGTCCACCACTCTGGTTACCAGTCAAAGAAATCTATGAGATTAGTCTGACGGACCTTCCTTTGTAAACCCATGCTGTCTTGGATCCTGTGCCCACATGGATTCCAGGTGTTGTACTAGCCTTTCCTTAAGGAGCTCCACTCTCTGCTGCTTGCTTGGGGAGCAAATAGGGGTCCAGTGGTGGTGCTGCCCATTTTCATGGTGAATGTTTCTTTGATGCACATGGTGTGTGTAGGTTTTTGAGCAAGCACTGCAGGCTGAACAACATGGAAGATGAACAGCCACAAGCGCCTGAACTGCTTGCAGTGGATAGTGCAATTGGGGCGAGCTTCTTTTGCAGAATCTGTGTCACCGATCGGCATATCTTTCATCCCCCTCCAGGGTGGCAGTATTGAGAGGGATCCAGCTCAGATGAGCGAGGATCCAAGAGGAGGAAGCAGCCCCCACTGACTGCGTCACGCAGGTGGAGCCCGTCAAAATCATTTACTCTGGACACTGACCTTGGCTTGAAGGGGATGCTTCCACAGAGTCTGTGGCTACTTTCTGTGGAACTTGTGTGGGGCAAGGGCATCTGGGACTGTCTAGCAGGTAGTGCCTCGGTCAATAGACCAGGCCCCCCCAACTGCAGATGCTCCCCATATAGGCCCTGCTCGACAGGAGCCTTTATATCCTACCTCAAGGCTTTTGGGAGGAACTTTGGAGAGTGCATGCTCCTCCATCCCCTCAGCAAAGGGCACCTTCGTGGGGTCAAGAAGATTGGTTTCCAGGGCCAGGATGGTCTGCCTAATCGCCCCCATCCCCTGCTCCCCACCCACCAAGATCTTCCATTTGCCATTCACTGTAAGGCACAAAAACAAACACAGATGTACACAGGGACTACTCATCTAGTATGGCTACTAGCTCTTCCATGGGTCACTGTGGCAGACAGGCAGAAAGAAAGATGCTGCAGGCCTGCTCCTCAAGAGTCTGACTCTAATTCTCCCCAACTCTGGCAGGTGCTCTAGGAAGAGTTGTCACGAGAATCACAGTGTCTCCTCAGAAACGGTTTCTTGACAGATCAGATGGCAAACTGTCTACCATCAGTGGACTCAGACCCCTCTGACTGAGAGGAATCACCGACACATCCCACCTCGCCAAATAGATTGCCTTTTGTCTCAAGCTGGCAGACAAAGCCTCTCCTGAGCAGGAAGACCCTATGTTTGCATCGGCAACTGAAAAGCCTCCAGTGTTCAAGCTACATGTAGCCACAGAGGTTCCCATTACTAAGGAATGCGGCTCCCACAAGATTAAGAATCCCAATTCCAGACTGTTCTCCAAGCTCTACTTTGTGACTATTAAATGGGAAAATGTGTCTCAAGCTCCTAAGGCAGATGAAGTCTTCTCCTCCAAGGCCAAGGACACAACCTCCCTTGGAAGGCTCAGCCACCCTAAGGATGCTTCCCAGTGTCTTGAGGGTATACTCAAATGGACATATGAAGCCCTGTTCGCCCTCCTTCAGATCGCTATTTCAGGGGCGTATGCCACTCTTCCCTTCTTGAATGGTATCGGGATATTTCTTCCCTGGTCTCCATTAATAAGAGGGGATGGTCAAGAAATTCTTGGTGGGTTACTACCAAGAAAGCAGGCATAGAAGAACTAACCACAACCTACCTAGTCGACACATGCGAAGATGCCTTGATGATAGCAGCTTGCAAGGTCATGGCTAATGCAAGGACGACATTTTGGCTCAAGCAGTGGAGCACTGACCCCCAGTGAAAAACTCTGCTTATGCAGACTCTCCCGACAGTAAGCTGCTGTTGGCGACACCATGCCTAAGGCAATTAAGCAGTCAATGGAAATACAGAGACAAAGCAAGAGGCAGAAGAATAATAGGGCATCTTGCAACAGTATAATTCCTTCGCAGTAACCAGCCTTTCCTCTTTCAGGGCCCAGATCCTCAGGAGCTATACCAAACTTTTGCTCACAACAGTCCAGAAGAGGAAGGAGTAGGAGCAATGGCTCCTCAGATGGGAGACCCTCCCAGTCCTTTTGAAGGTGCACTAGCCCGGTTCCCAATTCTCATCATCAGAAGATTTCAAAGCTTTGTGGAATATGAGTCACCATGTATCTGGACAACTGGGTCACAGACGTTATTCGGTCCAGATATCTCAGACCTCACTGGGATTCCTCCTCAGAGGTTCATAGGTCCTCAAGTCTGCAGAAACTCGACGCAGAAGGATGACATGAGAGTCACTATTTCTCATCTGATGAGCATCAGGTCCATTCAATTAGTGCACCCTTTGGAACGTGGATCGGGAATTTACTCCACCTGCTTTGTCGTTACCAAGAAGTTTGGGGGGGGGCGGGCTTCAGACTGGTGCTGGACCTCGTGTACCTATCAGCACCTTCACCCTGTACCAGCACTTCAAGATGAAATTCCATCTTCCATAATCGATGAGATTTAATTGGCTGTCTTCCTTTGCTCCACAGACTTCAAAGCAGCTATCTCGTGTCCCAATCCAGCCAACTTACACAAGAGTTTCTCAGATTTAGCCATCAATGGGCAGCAATATCAGTAATAAGCTCTCCCAATTGGCCTGCCTGCCCCATGAGTCTTCTCCACAGTGCTAATCATCCTGGTAGCACACCTCACCTGTGCCGTATCTGGACAACCTACTGATGGGGCCTTCCCAAAAAGAAGCACAGTGGGCAGTTTGGCACAGCCTGTACCCTACATCAACTTCACCATGAGCTTCCTGAACCCCTAAGGATACTGGATCACTGGTGGCCCACTTCAACAAGATACAGGGCACGGAGGCTCCCTACTGAGGACAGGCGTCTTGAGACTTTGCTGCACAGTGGCACTCTTCTTTTCTAGGGAAGTCATCGGTGTTGGCACAGGGACATTATGAAGCTGCTGGGCTCCATGGTTGCTTGTTTGGATCTGGTCACCTGGGTGGCTCTACATTTGCAGAAACTTCAGAATTTCCATCTCTCCTGATGGAATCAGAGATCCGGAGATCATTGACAATCCTGGAACCTGCAGGACGAGGTGGCCAGGTCTCAGAGATGATGGATCATTATCAGGAATCTCTTCAAGGGCATGCCACTGAAGCAACCTACTCCCCCCACCACCCCTAGCCTCTTCCGTGATGCTAGCAGGGCTGAGGCACCCAATTCTGTAACCTCACAATACAGGGGAAATGGTGCTTCAACGACAGGAGATGTCACATCAACATTCTGGAACTCACAGCAGTTTCTCTGGCTCTATGCCATCTGCGACTCAGGTGACAACAATCTGAAGTGGTGGTCAGAGGCAACACAGCAAGGATTGTTTACACCAACAAAAGCGAAGGGTACCAGGAGCAAGAGGTTGCTACAGGAGGCCCTCACACGATTCTATGGGCAGAATCTAACCACATCTCAATTGCTGCAGTGTATTTCAAGAAACCCCAGAATGACAAGTCAGACTGACTCATTCCCAAATAAGAAAGATGCATATCTCAAATACAGTGACTCTAAAGTTAACACTCTCCACCCAGCCTGTCCTAACTCAAGGGTGTTAACTCTGGGCAGAGCAATGCGGTCATCAGCATAAGTGGCCCCAACCGTGAGGCTCTCCTTGTGACTTGCAGCTCAGCTTTGCCTCACTAGAAGAGTGGTTCCTGAAAAATAAGCTAGTCCTAAATTACAAAAGACTAAGACTGTGCTTTTCTCCAATCTGCAGAGGAGAAAAGAACAGTTACTGAAACTTACCATAACAGCAGACCTTGGGGCATCTCAGTCATCAGGTCACACATATGGAACTTCTTCACCAGGGAAGTGGGATCCACATGGAAAATTTTCAGCAGTACCAATGGGGTGGCCATGTCGTCACTTGTCGAGATTACCAACCTATAAAAGGTGTGGCGGACCTCTCTCCTCAGTTCTTTCCCCGGAGACTAAGGAAGCAAACCCATGCCATGGGGACCAATGAGAGAAAGAGGTGCCCAGGCCAAAATAAAAGGCTGGAAACGCAAGAAACCAGTTCTGAGAGGAGAACCCCATAAAAGGGGGATGGTGGGAAGGAAGGCAGACCTGATGACTGAGATCCCTCTCGGTGATCTGTTATGGAAAGTTCTTGCGTAGGAGGTAGGCAAGGCAGAGGAGGCCTTTCTCTTGCCCTGTGGACTGGAGGCCTTTCCAGATTTACAGGACACCTTGTGTGTGGGGGAGGGCGCAGTATGCTCATGGGTTATTTAGTTTCTGTTCACCGGGTAAATGTGTTAGACAAATCCTGTCTATTTTCAGGCACGACCAAGGGGAGGGGGATGAATGCCAACTGACTTTGAACCAGATTAAGCTGTTGGTAGCATTTTTAGTGAATGGGGGGAAAATGTGGCCAGGGCACCAGGGAAATTCCCCTACTCTTTTCGAGAAGTGCCATGGGATCTTTAACATCCACCTGAACTACTACCGGAACAGGCAGATGGGACTTCATTTTAACGTCTCATCCGAAAGACGGCACCTCAGGAGTGCAGTACCCCCATCATGCTACACTACTGTGTCAGTATTGGGATTTAACCCAAGTGCCTGGTGTGGGGATAGAACCCACAGCCTTCTGATCTCCTGACCTCAGGGGTGAGTGTGCTACCTGCTGAGCCACTGACACTGATAACTTGGGTTACTTAGGACAGAGTGAATAAACAGACTTATCAGATGCCTGCAACTCACTGATGACGTCCCAAAATGACTGTCATCGACGAACCCACTGTCGACAAAGCAGGGTTAAGGCATAGGGCACGACGACCCACGTGTCGGGCCCAGAGAACCCAATGAGTCCAAGACCCAGGGCCTGGATAATCAGCAGGCCACAATGGAGGGCAGTCAATGAGTCAAGTGTCGATGAAATGGAGACCTACGATCCTAAGGTCAATGACTGGCTGTCCTGAAGCCTGAGGATCTGGAGAAACATAAGGCCTCAACAGGAGGACTGTCGTTAACAAATCTGGCATCAACGAAGCAGGGCCAGAGGATACAAGGCACGACGACCCATCTGTCGGGCACTGGGGACCCAGCGAGCCAAATACTCAGCGCCTGGAAATCAGCAGGCTACGGTGGGGGGGGGGGCTGTCGATGAGTCCAGCGTCAACGAAGTGAAGGCTGATGACCTGAAGGTCAATGATTGGCCATCCTGAAGCACAAGAACATGGAGAAACATCAGGCCTTGACGGGAGAACGGCTGTCGACAATCCAGCATCAACGAGGCAGGATCGAAGGCACTAGACATGACAACCCAACCACTGGGCTGTAAGGACCCAGACAGCCCAAGACCGGGGCCTGGAAGGGGGAGACTATCGTTAATGATCCAAGCATCGGCGAAGAGGAGGCAGACAACAGAGGGTCGACGACCGGCCATTCTGAGAAGTGGATGGCAGCACTATTGGTATGGGTCTGGTAGCAGCAGAGACCTGTACAGTGATGGGTGTTGGTGCAGCCACAGCCGATGATGAGCCCCCAGAGAAAGAAGAGGCCGTTAGCGAGCGGAATGCCACTGGTGGAGGCAGTCCTGATGTCGGTCTTGTTCATGATGTTTACCCAGAGGCCAAGTCTTGGGTCTTAGCGGCCTGGGAGTACAACAGACCGCTGGCGACTAAGGAAGGGATAACTGTGGACCCTGCCCCAGCGCTCCAACAAAAATCTGTGAGCCTCCGTGGGTGCCTAAGGGTAGTTAGATGAATTCATTGGCAGAGCTCACACAGAGAAGCAATCTTCTTTCTGCAACTATTCGAAAAGAGAGAGGTTAAAATAAACTCTCGATAAAAACAATGGTAAAAAGAATCCCTTGAAAAAGGGCAGAAAATGGTGCGAAACTGCACTGAAACTTCCACAGAGACCCACGCAAACAGAGTCGATGGTGGGAAAGAACTGAGGAGGAAGCAAGGCTGCTCACACATTTACAGGGTTGGTGACGTCGACGAGTGACATCGGTATGGGTTGCCCAGTGGCACTGCAGAAAATCTTCCATATGGATCCCGCTTCACTGGCAGTGCAGTTCCATATGTGCAACCTGATGACTGCTATACCCCCCAAGAAGATCAAGACTGCCCCACTCAACAATCTTAATTCAAATGGTGTTGCCTTAGATCAGGTTGAGACTTGTAAATAACTAGGTGTTACAACAGAACACTCACCTTCGCTCCCCATGTTGATCAACTGGATTGCAACAGCAACTGAAAACTCGGGGCTCTATACAGGCTGAGGTATAACCTTACCACCATGGCCAAAAGAGTGAGTCACCAGCTCCATCCTCCCCATGATCGACTACAGCATCACGGTTCGCGTGGCTGCCACAGATATAGTACTAAGCAGGGTCAGGATGGTACTGAATAAAGCCTGTCACTTTGTCACTGGGCAGACAGAACCAGCCATTCTTGCACTCTTCATGCCCTCACAAAACTGGTTCCCACTACACAATAAAATTAGATATCAGACCAGCATGCTGGGAGCAAAAGCACTACTGGGCCCACTACTGGGGGGAAGATTCAGGGGAGAAAGGAGGAGGTGCTACTTCACTGAGAGGGTGGTAGAGCCATGGAATGCGCTGCCTAGGGCACTGGTGTAGGCAGAGACGGTGGAGGGGTTCAAGAGGTGGTGGGACAGGTACAGGGGAAGGGTTCTGGAAGCAAAATCCAATGCAGCGAGGATAACCGGAACTGGGAAGGGAGAAGCCAGAGAAATCGAGGGGGGCAGCAAGGTCAGCTCCCAGGGTGGGGGCTGACCAAACGAGCAGACGCGAAAGACCATTAGGCCTATTCTGCTGGCATTTTAGTATGTTAGTACCTCCCTTGGGGTTCAAACATTCCTAGTCCCCGCACATAGTCATCATGCTACCAAGAGCTCAACCCACAGCTACCTGTCAGTTCCTACTGCAGACCAAGTCTGGCCAACAGAGGTGTTCAAATCAAAAAACTTTTAGGACTTGCCCAGCCATGACTGTAGCTGAATTTTCACTTGCCTCTATTCATTACAATGAAGTGGACTCTCTTTTTGTACTTGCTTCAGACGGGGGGAATAGGATTTGCACACCCCTGCTGCCAAGTGTTCATTTGTGGCCAGAGCCCCGCAATGATTAAACGAATAGGCTGTGCCACTCCCAGGACCCTCCAAGATTGGATACTTCAAAAAGGAACTTCTGAAGGCTCTTTTACCTGTTACCTCCTGTTGCTGCCCCACGCAATCCCCCTCACCATCTCACCTGGTAGACGCACCACTCTCACCACACAGTAACTCACCTAATTCACAGAAGCAAGTTAGAAGGTCTCTAGCCACAACCATGCTGCTGTCCCTTGTTGATACTACAGTATGTTCCTAGTGTCCATGATTCCCCAATGTCTGAGAATGCCATAAAAGGCTGCTAAATTTGAACTGGTACATTGCCCTACTCTTGTGTTTTCCCTGGTTCCTCTGATAATGCTTACACTGGTTGCCATTTCTGTATTGTCATCTACTGTAATCCTCCATGTTTATGTACCAAGGACTTATTGTAGAGATTTACATTATGACGAGGAACCTTTGCAAATGAGCATGTCTGCTCAAAGGTATGCATCCGATTGCTTAAATAAATAAAAATAAAGTCACTCACCAGGCAACAGCAGAGCTGTTTCAAGCTGCTAGCACTAGTGAGTGACTAGGCATATGAAATGTTCTAACACATCAATATATCCTCTGCATGCTGCGAGTGATGAGGAGACCAGATTTTTCCTGTTGACAACCTATGAAAAGCTACTGAGGCATTTTCAAGTTGTCTGGTTCAAACGAAGGGTTTTGAAAGCTTACTGCAAGAAACACAAATGCTTTTCGGAAAAACAAGCAGTACACACAAGCACTATCACAAGCTGGAAAACAATTACAGGCTTGCAATGCTTTGTGATGAAAGAAAACCTTTTAAAAATCCTTCCTATTTATGCAATGTAGTCTACTCATTTTGAGGTTCTCCACAGCCACAATTACAGTCTTGCTGCACTTGCAAAAACATTAAAACCATCATTTGAATTTCACAACAAAAGAGGAATTGCCTACTTATTCTTCGTGACGTAAAGGCAGCAAAGTAATTAATAAGATAAACCTGCCTTTTACCTAGCTCATAAGCCCTGTCATGTCGATCATCTTCATTTCCAGTGACCTCCAGGCCTTAGATCCCCAGAGCTCAGAACCCTGCTATTTCCTGGGGGGGTGGTATGCGTGTCTGTATACCTTCTGTTGCATCTAATTCTTCCTGCTCCTCTGATGTGGGTTGCATTACTGCCAGCCTCTCGGAGCTCAAAGCCCTTGCCTCCATACTTAGTACTTTGAGAGGCTCTCTATTCTCATCCCCAGTTTACATTTTCTTATTTCCATTTGTACTTCTGGGTCATGTAAATGCTTTATTTTGATTTTCTAGTGTGTTTTTAAATCTTGTAAATTATTTGTAAGCATCAAATATTTTATATGGATCTGTGACTGTGCAGTGTTTTAACAAGAGTACAGATAATCTTCTGTATTGATTATTCTGTTGATAAGCCTCTGTGAGTAAGTACAAACATGAAGGTAAGTTGATACACAACAGGAGTAAGGTGTACCTTAATGGCTTAAGGGGTTCCCATATCCAAGAGGCCTTGTACTGTGTATAGCACGGGCCTGTGGTGGGACAAGAAGGGAGCAACCCTGAGTCTTATGATCATGTTGGTGGCAGCATTGCTACATTAAGCTAGTCAAACAGTCAACCACACAGGTGGTCTTGGGAAGTTCTGTGACAGTGGCAGTTGTGTGGATTGTGCATAATCCTTCAGAACTGGTGCCAAGCAGCTGGCATCAGAAAGCAGTGTGTAAGCGTGTCACATGTTTAACAATTTGCTCTGTTTACCGCTTTTTATTTTGTATTTTATTCAGTTCTTTCGGCATTAGTATCAATTACAGTGTAGCAGCTAAAGAGACAAAGCTGGCATTCGGGGTCAAGATTCTTTATTAAAGAAACTCCACTGGCTCTGATGGCAATATACTACCTGTGATGTCCATTATCCATGACAGGACCAGTGGGTACTTTATGGGTGAGCTTATAAAGTATATTTTGATGACCTGAAGCAGATAGCTCAACCAAACATTCCTGTTGGGCTCAGGTCGTTTGGGCCAAAAAAACAGATAGATGTGTCAAAAAGTCCAAATCAGATCGGTTTTCCAACCCACCTCAAGACACAAAGAATGCTGACTATGATGTCATAGTGACATACTAGATGATGGGTCATGGGGGTGGCTGCTGAAGGGTCTTGGGTTTGGCAGAGCCTGAAAGAGCCAATCAGGTTTGGGACTACGAACAGTTGCCTTCTAAGGGTTCAATTCTGCCTTGATTCACCAAAGCGTCTTGTGCTGTAAGCTATACTACCTTGCTAAACAGAAAGAGAGAGGTTGTTCCTTTGTGTAACCTACTATTCAAAACAATATTCTTATTTCTGTAGAATTACTGGTTCCCTATAGCCTTTCTGTAGCATCCTGTGTTAAATGTGTGAATATCCTGAAATATTAAAATAATCGCAATTATATGACTGAGCTAACTGATTTATACTGGACAAAAACAAATGTATTTCCACCTCTGAAGAGAAGGCTACAGTTACAATATTCTGTTTCTAAAGTAGGGAGTTCTCAGTGTGCCACAGAGGGGGTGGGTCGGTTGCCCTTGAGCAAAGAGCATTGTACTGTGTGAGAAGTGACTCTGGAGGATCAAGATTTGGAGATACTGAAAGAGTGTTTGTGCTGTGGTGGCAGCTACTGATTACCCTTGCAGGTGTCTGAAGGGTTAGAAAAAGCAGGTAACACTGACAAGTGGAGTCTGGGAAAGACCAGTTTGCCACAAACTGGAGGTAGCGGGTGGGATCTGAAACAGTTTTGTCTGTATAGAGGTTACCTGTCCAGTTACAGAACAGGATATACAAAGGGGGGGACTGTATATTCTACCAGGTTTTTTCCCCCTTGAGCAAGAGTAGGTCGATAAGACATTAGGTCTGGACCATGTAAGAAGTGCAAGCTGCAACACCTGTAGGAGCTGTGCTGAAAGAGAGAAATAGCCTATAAGGAGGGCTAAACATGGCACAAGTGATAGCCATCTTCAAAATAAAGTAGTGAGGAAAGGTCATGCGAAGGGTCACTGCTAGTCAAAGTGGTGAGATGGAGGTTAGGGAGAATGCAGATAAGCACAAGCCTTTGACTGGGGCAGCTGTGCAAGCAGACTGGGTACAGATGTTGAGGTAGACCTTTGCCTTGGTTAAGGAGAAGGCAGAAACTGAAAGGCTAAAGGCAAAGGTGGATCTGCAGAACTGGCTGGAAGCAGAGAAGAAATGAAAGACTAAGGAGTGAGAGAGAGCACCAGCATGAAATCCAGATGAAGAAACAGGAGTATGAGCATCAGATGGAGATTCTGCGTCAGAGGGCAGCACTACAAACTGTAAGTAATGGCAAGAGGGGTTCGACACAGGAAGCAAATATTAATTCTAATTGTGTTTCCAAGATATCAGAAGAGGATGAGCTTGATTGTCCTCAACATCTTTTGAGATAATCTGCTGACAACTCGAACTGGGCAGGGCTTCTTGCGTGACCTAATGACTGCCACCGCTTACAAATAAGGCATTAGAAGCTTTTGCCTGAATGGACAATGACTGCATGGACTATGACAAGTGAAAAATGCCTAGCTAAAGGTTTTGAGTTAACCCCTGAGGTCTACAGGCAAAAATTTAGGGGTTAAGAAGGCACGGAGGACAACTATGCTACAGCGTGTGTGCAGCTAAGTACCCTGCAATATTTCTATTCCAATCTTTTAAACTAGCCCACCATGTCTCAGTCATCAGAATAATGTCAGGGTTCAAATCTAGTACTTTCACCCTTAATTCCTTGATCTCATTACCAAGACTTCTAGCATTCAACACCATCATCACTAGCTCCTTACTCTTCCTAGAATTCTTACTTGATTTCTGACCAGACGCATCATCCTCTTTACCATTTGGTAACCCAACACCCATATTAAAATATATATCTTAGTTCAAAGCTCTATCCATTATTTGATTTAATCATTTTGCAAGTGCTTAGGAGCCTGCCCTGTTCAAATGTAACCATCATTAGAATGATGATGCCCTATCTCAAAAGTACTCCCAATTTTTTATGGAGCAAGACATCGTCCATGCATGTCCAGTCATCTAACCACTTATTCAATCATTTCTTTTTCCTTCCTCTTAGAATTTCTTAGTACAGGTAATAGTTCGGAGGTGACAACATTACATCTTAGTCATTTTAAAGCAGCAGTACTAGATAATCAGGAAGTGATTCATCAAAATTTTACTTTTTGGCTGGAAGCATGCGGCCATAGTTCCAGTTTCCATATCTGTAAATATTTTTTTTTTTTATCATCTTTAGTTTTTTTTAGATATTTGCAATTTATTTGAATTGTTGTGGATCCACAATAAATATGGCATCTGACTAATTTTCAGCTGCGCCCCCACTTCAGGTCACATCTGGTCTTTTGGTTACTGCAATAGGATCCTGTGCTGAACTGTCCCGATGTCCCTGTGTAGTACTGCCAGTCATACACATATGCAGTTGGCAGCAGAAGGGGCTCCAGTGCAGCATGCCAGGTGGCAGAAATGTAGAGAAAAACAAAGGAAAACTGAGCAGATTACTCAGATAATACACTGCCAGCGGGAAAGCGTACCAGGGAAATGCTCGGCAGAGCACAGGGAATAAACTGTTGAAAATGCACAGATTTTTTTTTTACATTGTACTGATGCCCCCCCCCACACACATATTTAGTATACTTTTTTTTTTCCAAATTTAGTATATTTTGTACTGCTACTTTAACCTTTGTCCTAGTTCCACAAAATCCCTCTTAATATCACTCGGGTCTTTTACTAATGTCATTTGTACCATGTATTGCTATTGTTTTGTTCCTCCATAGTACTTCTAAGTACTCCCTCCATGTTAGTAATTATATTTGCCCCTGGGAAGCAAGATACCATGTTCTGCTCCTTATTTTCCTGACAGATTATTATGTCTGTGTATTTAATTCTAGTATCTCCAATCATTTTTTTGTTTTTTTTTTACCTTTGAATAGTAGGTACTGGGCAAACTTCTCTGTGGACTGCATTATCTAAAGGTGCGTATCTATTTGCCACTGGTAGTTCAAATGATTCAGGCGCTTGTACATAAATATTGGTCCTCCTTAACTTTCTGAGTTGCACCATTGCCCAATCTGCAACTTGAGAGTCTTCAAACTCTTCCTCTCTAACCCTTTTACCTCTGGCTAGGATTTCATTAGTGCAACCCCTGCCACTTCCTTCGTGTATGAAGTTTAAGTCTGCACTGCTTCCATCTTCTACCAATGTTGTGCACAGATTAATTTCTTTTATGTTATCCACAAATGTTTCTAAGTCTCCGATTTCTTTTAATCTATTTATCTCCATTTTTAAAACTATTTTCCTTCTCCAGACTTTCCACTTTCCTACAACTATGGCAACCCTTATCCTGTCTCAACTCAAAGCAACAGGTGCACTCTTTGAAGGTAACTGCATTTAATACATAGCAGCTCAAGTTCCCATTCTTCAACTCCAGGGTTACACCTTCTCAAAAAAATACTTGTCATCCTACCAATGTAATAAGTTTACTTACTTGCTCATAGGTCTCTAAGCTAGCAAAGACTTAATTTCAGAGTACCCATCTCCTTCTAAATGTGGTTGCCTTAGTTACAGGGAAACCATGTATACAGGAATCAGGGTAAATATTTCAACCTTCATATACTCTTGTATTAGTTTTTCTACACACGCCTGAAAAAAGACTGCATGATTTATACTATATATGAATGTCCAACCAACCTTTTAAATATTCTCGCTACTAACTTCCAGACTGCCTGGGCCTGATGCCCTGTCTGTCACGCTAGACAGATGCCTACAGATGTGTTCACAGTCTCTGCTTGCCCTTGCCCCGCTCACTGAGGGGCAAGATCTAAACCCCTGTGACCTGGAAGTAACATCCACAGGTCACACTACCACCCTGCTCCAATGTCCAAAATAAAACAATGTAAACAATAAGTATTTTAAAATGCACCAAACTGTATTAAAATGCAAAGTACACAGTCTAAAAGTAAGTAACTAAATAAATGTCTGAATTACTGGACACTGGCACCCATGTCTAGCTCCTAGGCTCACAGGAGCTACAGTTCCCAAATTCCTGGACCTGGTAGCTAGGTAACCACCATTCCTCCCTTATGCTTGACAGTGTACATACTAAGTACATGTTTAGCACTGAAGAGTCAATGCAGCTCTCTGCCTTTCCTTCCAATTATGTAATTACATTGCATGTTCAAAGCCATTTTAGGGATAAAACAAGTTTTTTTTTTTTTTTTTAAACAGTAAGGCTGTTTTTTCCTTTACCTATCTATGATGCCAGATTTTGGAATATTTTATTGGCAAAAAGTTGTTTAGGCGTACACCTGTTTGTTTTTTTAATTTAATATGCCTTTTCTTGCCGCCAGCCACCCGGTTCCTCAGCCTGATCACGGATTATGCCAAACAAGCCTGGTTGAATTCTTTCAGTGGATGACGAAGTCCATGGCTAGGGGTCAGGCAGTTAATGTCTTGTACCTAGACTTGAACAAAGCCTTCAACACCAATCCACATGGGAAATTAATTTCTGCCGGGAGGCCATGCCGACCCAAAATCATTCCTTGAGAAAACCATTTCTTCCCAGAGTCTGACTTGATGAGATTATCAGTAATCTGATAAGAATGACCCCTCATACCGTCTTTGGATATATATTTTTTTTTTAGTTTCAAAGAGAGACCGATTCCCTAGATGCTTTAAGTTCTCATATCATCATCATCATCATCATCATCATCATCATCATCATCCCTCCTCTTTGTAGTCTCCTTTCCAAAGCCAACATATCTAGCTCCTTTAACCTTTCCTCGTATGAATGTGACTTGGCAGTGGCAGGATTAGGGAGTGGGTGAAAAACCGAGTGGAAAGATCCAGAGAGTGATCTTAAATGGTGAACCCTCGGGTATGTGAAGTCATCAGCACAGTAAACCAGGGACCGGTTTTAGGACTAGTTCTCTTTTACTCATTTATTTGTGATATAGGGTTGAAGGTTCGGGGAAAGAAATGCCTCTTCAAAGAGGATACCAAGAAAAGGAACATGGAGGAAGGGAGAAGGGCCACGAAGAAAGATTTAAATACTCTGGAAAGGTGGTTGAGGGTATGGCAGCTGAAACATACCAAAAAAGGGTAAGGTAATTCACATATGGGCCAAAAAGCCAACAATACAGTATGGGATGAATAGGGTGGTAACAGAGAGCACATTAGAGGAAAGGGACCTGGGATATTAATAATAGAGAACATGACTGCATAGCACAATGTTGCAGGGCTTTAGATAAGGCAACTCAGTTGCTGAGGTGCACAGGAGAGGGATCACAAGCCCAATGAGGGATGCAATAAAGCCACCGTACAGATCCCTGGTTCACCCACACTGGTAGTACTTTGTGCAATTTTGGAACCCACACTTGAGAAAGGACAGGGCCAGGTTACAGGCAGTGCAGACATAGGCCACCAAAATGACACAGAGAGCAACAGGGTAGGTTCTATGAGGAATGATGGCAGGATCAATCTCAACATGTACTGTACACTGAAGGACAGGTAAAAGTGACAACATGACCGGACCTCAAAGTACCTCCGTGAATAAACAAAGTGTATAACAGCGAGCTGTGCACAATGAGTGGTTAACACCAGTGCTAAGATTAACTTATTGAAAAGTGGTTTTACGAGAATGTAAGAAAGTACTTCTGTACAGAAAGCATAGTGACAGCATGAACCAAACTCCAGGAAGTCATCTGGGTTGAAACAGTGAGAGGGTTCAAAATGAGACTGGACACGCACATGGGAAAGGTGGGTAAGGGGCTAGACTATAGTGGAAGAAAAAAAACAAATGGGGGGGGCACCATCCCCAAAATGAGACAGGCTTGGGCTGACTGGGTGGGGCCCCAAGCCTTTATCTGTAGTCATTTTCTTTGTTTCTATGTTCTGAAGACTGTGGGAGAAGTGTGGGGTGTGAAAATACAGGTTACTCACCTGTAACAGGAGTTCTAGGAATGGTATATGTTGTTCATCCACACTGTCTGGCAGGTTCCTTGCCGCTTTAAATCTTGCCAGAAGGTCTTCAAGCTGGCTCCTCCCACCCACCCGGGTGGTAAAACTCTCGGCTCCGCCCCATGATGCCAGATCTGGCCAGCTGGAAGCTCAGGTTGTGGTCGAAGCCGGGAGGTGAGTGAGTTGTGGGATGAATAACATATACCATTCCTAGAACTCCTGTTACAGGTGAGTAACCTGTATTTCTAGGGACATGGATATGTTGTTCATCCACACTGTCTGGCAGACTCAGCAGTTTCCTCCGGGAGGAGGGAGGCAAGGCGCATAACTCCTACTTGGGAAATAGAGACTGAGAACCGAGGCCCCAAAACCAGCATCCCGGGCGTGACTCAAGGTCGATGTGGTAATGGGTAATAAAGGTGTGTGCTGACTTCCAGGTAGCAGCCCTGCAGATTTCCTGGATAGGGACGTCCCTGGAAGCAGCCACCGATGCAGCAGTATGACGGTAGAATGAGCTCTTATCCTCTGGGAGGCTCCATGCCCGCCAACTTATAGCAGCGATCTATGCAGGAGGTGACCCACCTGCCTCATCGCCCACTTGGCTGCAGGTCTGCCAGGTGCGGCTTCAGCGTAGGTGACAAACAGCTGGCGAACTCTCCCTGAATTTCAGCCGCGCGCCCTTATAATAAGCGGCGCCTTCTAGGTCCAGAGTATGGAGCCTGTATTCGGCCTCCAAGGTGTGATTGGGGTAGAACACCGGCAGAGTCGGCACATGGTTAAGGTGAAACTCCGACACCACCTTCGGAAGGAATTTCGGGTGGGGGCGCAGGACAACCTTGTCCCTGTGGAAGACCAGGTAAGGAGACTCGATGCAGAGCGCCTGGAGTTCTTCCATCCTTCTGGCTGACGTGATAGCCACCAAGAAGGCGGTCTTCCACGACAGGTGAGAGAGATCACACCTGTGCATTGGTTCGAATGGCTTCCCATGAGCTTTGCCAGTACCAGCAGTAAATCCCACGGAGGTGGAGGTTCTCGCACCGAGGGGAAATGATCAGCCTTTGAAAAGCCAGACCACCTTCTCCCTATGCTACTGACCAAGTCTCGCCCGTGTCTGCAAGCAGAGATGGCTGCCAGGTGCACCTTTAGGCTGCCACCTAAGCCCTTGACTAGAAAGGGACCATAAATAGTCCAAAATGCTTGCCAAGGAACAGGAGGAAGGGTCCAAGCCCTTGTTCTGACACCAAATGGAAAATCTCTTCCATTTGAAGGCATAGCATTTCCTGGTCGACTCCTTACGGGACGCCTCAACAACATTGAGGACCTCGTCGGAAAGACCCAAGGCCTGGAACTCTAGCTGCTCAGGAACCAGGTCGTCAGGTGCAGGGATTGAAGGTCCGGATGGAACACCTTCCCCTGATTGACTTAGAGCAGGTCCGGGCGAGCTGGAAGCTGCCTCGGGAGCCTGGAGCTGAGGCTGAGGAGATCTAGGTACCAGAACTGGCGGGCCAGTCTGGGGCTATCAGAATCACCTGCGCCTTGTCCCTCCTTGCCTTGAGAAGCACCTTGTGAATCAAGGGAAATGGGGGAAAGGCGTAAAAGAGGCCGGGGTCCACAGCCTCGAGAAGGCATCCCCCTGCAGCGAGCCCTGCTGAGGGGGGCGGGCATGAAACAACCTCAGCTTCGCGTTCTCCCTGGAGGCAAACAGGTCCACCTGAGGTGTGCCCCAGTGGGAGAACAGATCTTGTACTACCTCCGGCAGGAGAGACCACTCGTGAGATGCAGTCCCTATCCGGCTCAGGGCATCGGCCAGGATGTTGGAGGCTCCTGCCACATGAATGGCTAGGAGATCCGCCTCCAGACTGCGCACGAGTGACCAAATGCGAGCTTCCCTTGCAAGAAGCATGGAACGCGGCCCCTGCCTGGCGGTTTAGGTAGTACATGGTCGTGGTATTGTCTGTCTGACCGGGACCACTTGACCCCGGAGAAATGGAGCAAAGGAGGCGAGAGCTAGGCGGACCGCTCGGAGCTCCAGCAGGTTGATGTGGCATCGGGACTCCCGCGGGGACCAGAGGCCGTGCACTCGGTGTTCCCCCAGATGGGCACCCCAACCCATCAGAGAGGCATCGGTCGATAGAGAGACCGTCGGCTCGGGGTGGACAAACGGGATGCCCTCCTGCAGAGGAGATGGAACGATCCACCACTGGAGAGCGTTCCACATCTCCTGGGTCACTATCACTAGCTGGTCCAATGGATCGCAGCATTGTGACCACTGGCTGGCCAGTCCCCACTGAAGGGGTGCATGTGCCAGCGTGCCCAACGGACCATGCTGGTACAGGCCGCCATGAGAACCAGGAGGCACAGGAAGTCCCGGGCAGGGCGCGATTGCCCAACCAGAAATGATTGGGCAAAGGAGGTAAGAACCTCGGCCCTGTCCGCCGGGAGCCGTGCTCTGGCTCGAAGAGAGTCGAGCTCTGCCCCGATAAACAGAATCACCTGCTTCAGCTCGAGTTCCGACTTGGCCTCGTTGATGAGAAGGCCGACTTGAGAAACAAACCTGGAGGCCAGATCTCTGGACCGCTCCACCTCCTGTCTGGAGGGCTGCTATCAGCCAATCGTCCAGGTAAAGGTACCGACCCTCGGCGCCATGAGGAATTCTGTCACCACTGCCATGCATTTGGTGAAGACCCTGGGAGCTGGAGATAAGCCGAAGGGCATGGCTTGGAACTCGAAGAGGATCCCTCCGCCGAGCGAAGGAATCTCCCGTGACGGACGGATAGGGACGTGAAAGAGCGGCCCTGCAGGTCCAGAGAGCAGAACCACACGCCGTGTTCCAGAGATGGTATTATCTGTGCCAGAGTGACCATCCTGAAGGTTCGAGACCTTAGGAACTTGTTCAGGTCGTGTAGGTCGAGAATGGGGCGCCAGCCCCCCGTCCATTTCGGAACCAGGAAATACCTGGACCGAACCCCGGGTCTGAGGGGAGTCCTCTACCTCCCTGATCACCTCCTTTGGAGGAGGAGGCGATGTCGGCTCGCAGCGAGCCGCCAGTGAGGCCGCGGATCCGAGGCCCCCCGAGGTCGCGACAGCTCTGAAGGGCGGGCCTGCCTCGAATTCTAGAGGCAGGCCTTTTCCCCACCACCTCCAGTACCAACCTGTCCGTGTAACAGCGACCAGGCGGAAAGGAAGTGTCGGAGCCGCTCTTCAATGGGGAACCAGGTGAGGTGACGGGATGGGGGCGACACCCTCAGCCCGTCACTGGGCAAACTTGGAGGAGGGACCGCCGAGGACCTCCTGGCCTTACCTCCCTGCTCCTGTTGGAGGAAGCCGACAGCTGGGTTTGGGATGCCAAGCCCGAGCCTGCTGGCCCTGACGTTGCTGGGCCGGCGCCGCATGGCGCAGAAGGACGAAAGGGCTTAGGCTGTGGCTTGCGGCCTTTGTCCTTCTGAGCGGAAGAGACAGAGTCCAAGGTAGCATTGGACTTCTCGATCCTCTGCAGGTGACCTTCCACCCCAGGGCCGAAGAGGTCAGTCCCCAAAAAGGGAACATCTGCCAACTTGTGCTGGGTATCCGAGGTAAAGGTGGATATCCTCAGCCAAGCCCGACGACGAATGGCCACTGCGGCCGCCACAGACCTGGCACATGAGTCCCCGATGTCTAAAGCAGTCTGGAGCTGCTGTTTGGCCACTGCCCTGGTCCCGCACCTGCCTGACCGTAGTCTGCAGATCAGCGGGAAGATCAGGGACGACCTCATCCAGGGAGCCCAACAGGGCATGACAAAAATGTGCCATGAGGACGGCCAAACTGGCCTGAAGGCCGAGAGAGGACGCAGCATAGACTTTTCGCCCGGCACAATCCAATTTCTTGGATTCCTTGTCGGGAGGTTTGTCCACATCCCTGGCGTTCCTGGCGCGCCAGAAAACGCTGTCGGTAACCAACCCTCAGCAGAGGGGTGTTCCGAAAAACCGGACAGGGAACCGGTAGGGACCGCATACTTCCTGGCCATCCTGGCCGAAGGCGCAGGGCAGGAAGCAGGGCGCTGCCAAAGCTCCAAGGCCGGACTCACTATGGCCTCGGCCACCGGAAAGGCCTCCTTAGGGGAATCCCCTCGGTCCAGAATCTCCGTGAGGGGATACCTGGCCCGTTTAGAAACTGGTTCGAGCTTCATCCCGGTGGACTCCGAGATGAGCCAAAGCAACCCTAGGAAGGACGAAGGGCTATCGTCCACTGACTGTCCTCCTGAGGACTCCAAGTCCATACGCTTGGAGAAAAGGGAGGAATCATCCTCGGACTCGGAAGAGTCCTCAAAGAGCTGCCTCGGGCCTGAGCCACCCTCCACCTGCCGAGGTCTATCGGGAGTGAGGGTGACAGACAGCCTATGGGGCAAACCCCGAGCCGACCGAGAACTTTTGGTCGGAGCCCCAACTAACGGCTGTGGAGGCGGAGGTTCCACCAGAATCGGTGGGGCAGCTGGATTTGGCCGAACAACCGGCCTGGGAACAGGCTCCTCGGCTACAACGAGGGGTTGTTTCGGCCGCTCGTGACAGCCACTTAATGGCCGGGAAGACGACTGGTCGACGACTTCGGTCAGAAGGAGCTGTTACAAGAGTTCTCATACCTCCGACGCATTTGCTTCAAGCCTCCCTTGTCCGAGGAGGAGGAAGAGCAGAAGGCTACTTCGCCGTAGTGCCGACCGAGACCGCCTATGACGCGGGATCGGCTGGACCGCCAAGATGTCTGAGACCGAATCTCGCCAGGCCAAGGACGGGCGCGGGAGGTGTCAGGAATCGCACTCCTTGGACGATTCCACTAAGGCTCCGGAACCGGAGGCACAGACGAGCCGACGGGATCCTCAACTCCCACCGGGGAACCGGGAGAGGGGTTCTCAGCTCCAGCCGACAACTCCGTCTTAACGGGTCGAGAAAAATCTCGACTGCGCCGACAGGAGTCTCGGCCAACTGGCCTGACGGGACACCGTGAAGCCAGTGGTCGAAGCTGAGGGGTCGCACCGAAGTCACTGTCGCACAAGAAGGGAGGGGATCTTTCCCGCCTCCCAAGAGCGGCCGACGGTGAGACTTACTTTTGCTCTTTTTGGACCGAGAAAAAGGTCCAGAAGGAGTTGGACCCTCACCTTCTTCGAGAGGGTCAGACAGAGCTCCTTAAAGGAAGCCGAATACAAGGCACCGAGAGAGAGTGGGACAAATGCCGCAGCCGAGGTAGAAGTGGCCCGCGCCGCCTCCTCTTCGAGGGCGATCATCTGCTCGAGCTGATCCGCCGAGCCCGCCGCCACGGACACCGCCAACCAGGCCTCTTTAGATTTAACCGGAGGAAATCTTTTCTCGGGACGCCCCAGCTGTAAACGGGCAGCACGGTCTTCGAGGACATAGGCCGAAAAAGAAGAGCACAGGTCGCAAGCCTGCGGGTCGTGCTCAAGGCCCAAGCAGTAGACGCATGGAGTGCGGATCCGTCTGGAGACGCCTTTCACCCGCAAGGGCATCTCCGAACCGAGTCGATTGTCCATCGCAGCCGTGAGGGAGGAAGACCGAAGTCTTTTAGCAAAAACTTTTCATTTCAAGAATTAGGAACCAGTCTTATACGCAGAGCGCTAAGGAGGGAACCTGAGCTTCCAGCAGTAAGGAAGATCTAGGCCATGGGGCGGAGCCGAGAGTTTTACCACCCAGGTGGGCTGGAGGAGCCAGCTTGAAGACCTTCTGGCAAGATTTAAAGCGGCAAGGAACCTGCCAGACAGTGTGGATGAACAACATATCCATGTCCTAGAAACTCAGGCCCCCGCTCCCATTTATTTATTTAACTGTTGATAGGATAGGCAAGCTTGAACCGTGCAAAAGCCTTTTGCCAACCAACATGAAAAGGACTGGGACAAGTACACCATCTTTTCTGAGTCCACAGGGTTTTCGCCCTTTGAGCTCTTGTCTGACAACAGATACAGAGGGGCACTAAATCTGGTGAGAGATAAACAGAATGGCAAACTTGCTTCCCAATGGAAATCTGTTGTGGAGATCCTGGACACCAAGCCGCTGCAAAAATAAGACAGAAAATGTGATAAGACTATGGGGCCACATCCCGGGAGCATGAGCTCAGACAATTCAAGATGGTGCTCATCCTAGTCCAACCCAAAAAAAAAAAACAAGAAAAAAACTGCAGGCAGCTTGAGAGTGTGTGTGCTCTATGGTAGAGAAGGTAAAAGAGAACTGTGTGGAGATGCTCAACAAGAAACACAACCAGAGGGTAAACCACACGAATATGGTTAAAGCCAACCACAACAGAAATGAAATGGTCCTACAAGTGTGTAGCTAGCCAGAGGAGGGAAACTAAATAGGATACTATATGGATGCCATCACCTCTCCCAGCAGCTGACACTCATAAAAGCAGCAGAGATGACAGGGAGTTGCAGTGTTGCAGAGAAATGTGCAAAGAGAAACAAAGATGTACCTTACTGGGTAGGCCCCATGTGGACATAGATTCCAGTGAGGCAGCCAGCCTGCATGATCCCAGAGGAGATGAAACAGGCAGATGGCCTAGAAGCAGGAGTTTGGGGCCTTGCAAAAAGGAAAAAAGGTAAAAAAGGAATGGGATCCAGGTAGTTGACCTAAGACCAGGAGGTTATGGCTTGGTAACCAGAAGAAAACAAAAAAGAGATGCTGTCCAGAACAAAAAATCTGGGGCACTGTGGAGGGAAAAAAAAAAAAGGAACTGAAAATGTAACTGAGGCAAGTCCTAGTGAGGGGTTAACTAGCCACACAAATGAAAAGCATATTTTATTTATTTAAAAGTTTCACCAGGGAAGACATACTGAACTAACAAGAGCTCGTTTCCAGATGGATCCGAGGGGGGAGGGGGAGTACACTTGAAAATACATAGAGTCGAAAACAAAGTGATACAACTGTAAACAGCAGAGAAATAAATATGACAGCAACTATGAACAGTAAATTGTGTACATGGATTTAATTCAAGCAAATGAATAAACAGAAAATCAAACAGTGTGAGACTCAAACTATTCACCACTGCACTGAAAATTACAGCTGCAAGCCAAATGTGTGCCAGCACTGGCGAGTAGCAGAACAATACATGTTACAATAGAGGGGGAAGCAGGCTTGAAAGGAAACACAGAAACAGAGTTACGGTCAAGGACTAAGAGGGGTGGGTTTGGTGTGGGAAGGGAGAGACAGATTAGCAGAAGGATTAAGAGTAAGGAAAGGGTTATAAGAGGAGGTGGAGGAGGAAAGCAGAGGAGAAGGGGCAGAGTAGGGAAAGGTGGGCAGAGAGGAGGGGGGTAGGGAGAGATAGTAGAAGGAATGGGACAGGGCTGTGAGAGGAGGGGGAGGAGGAACAGGGAAGAGGGGGTGGCATAGAGAAAGGAAGGAGTGTAAGAGATGGAGGGAGGAGACAGACTGGATATAGGGGAGAAATTAGTGAGGTTAGAGGTTACAGTTGCAGAGGTGGAAGGAGAAGCTATGCAGAACGGAGGCTAGAGAGTAGGAGAGATGGCAGAACGGATTTGGAGAGGGAGGGAGGAGTTCAGGGCTTAGGAAAGTGGTAGGAGAAAGCAGACTGGCCAGAAACAGAGGATCGGGGGAGGGGGGGGAAGTGCAAGGGAGCAGGAGTGGATGCTGTGGAGGGCAAAGGAGTTGGGGCAAGGCAGGGAGAGGGTAGAGGACAGGAAGGGAGGAAGCCAAACCAATAACTGGCAATAAATGAGGAACAGCGTGCCATATGCCTAGCTTCAAAGCAGGGAAAGAAAAGGAACGTAATAAAGGAGTACAGTGATGAGTATGAGTAGGGCTGTCTAATCCAAAGCGACAGAATGAGTTGAAGAGAGTCCAATCTGGAAAGGGTAGATTTGGGGGCACAGCTGTAGACTATGTCATCATAGTCAAATATGGGGAGGCTCATTTTCTGCACGACAGCTCTACGGGTTGTGAGTTTTTGGGTGCCAAAGAGACACTATATCATTTTTTTCTTTGGTGGCTGATGCACTGAATGTATAAAACTATTTTCTTGCTGTTGCTGTGTGTGTGTCTTTTTTTTTTTATAACTTTCCCTATTAAAATAGGGTGCCCTGGTGCACAAGTCTCACAATATATATGCACTGTGCACCTCAGACTTTGTGCTCCTAGACATTCCCAGGACACATACTAATCAGGTAGAGGTGCCATTAGTTTGTCCTCCCATCTATATGGAACCAGCTGTAAAAAAACATGAAGCTAACTGAGACAGTCACGCTAAATTGTTTTAAGTCCCTACCCAAGAAAGCATGTGAAGTGGTCTGCTGCTGCTCTTCATGCTAAGCTAATATACAAATCCTCACCGCCCCTTCTGCTCGTCACCCTATCCCTGTCTCCCCACCACCTACCCAGCCTAACCTCTCATCCATCTGCCCCACCAACCCCTTTACCCATTCTGCCTCCTAGCACTTCCTTCCTCCACCTCCGTCTCCCTACCCCTTCTCCCCTACCCTTATATTCCTACCCCAACCCCTTACCCATTCTGCCTCCTAGCATTTCTTCCTCCTCCACCTCCCTTTCTCCCTACCCCAGTGACCACCCTCTCCTAGACCCCTCCATGTACCCCCCATCTCAGTGCACAATATTCATGTCCCTCTGAACCTACCACCTCCTCTGCAATGTCATCTACAGCCCCATGTTTTCTACTTTTGTTTCCTTTTCCTGCCCCAGAGAGACTTGTCTCACTCTATTTGTATCATCTACGTGCACATTAGTGCAGTTAGTTTTTTGTATGTAGTGTATCAGTTATTTGCAACAATCCAAGCTGTACCTTGTCATTGCAACTGCTGTTTACTCGCACTATCCAGATCTGTTTTGTACAAGATCATGTACGTCATTGTATTGTTTGACATCTCCAGGACTTCCTTGTGAATGAGCTTGCTCAATGGAGTAATTCTTGTAATAATAAACTTGAAAATATGTACTCCAGTGGGTTCAATAATGCAACCTAAGGATCAGCCTGCAAAAGCTCAGCTGTGTTGGGGAAGAGTTGATAGCACTCATTACATAGTGATTAGCATCATAGTACTGGATGAGTCAGTTGTTATCGAGGCCTCTTCAGGACCATCGGCTGGCTCCATCTGACCAGGAATCTTACTGACCTCTTGAGGAGAGCTAGTAAGCAATACCAGAAATGGAAATTACGTACGTACCTACCGTAATTTTTGATCTTCTTGGATGAAGTCTCCACCACTCATTCACACTAATCGGAGAGCATAGAGCTAATAATCCCCCAAGAGGGTGGCAGGAGAGACCAAGAGGTCACAAATTTAGGACAGAAGTCCATTAAGGCTGGATCTGCCAAACGAAATAAGTCGTCTGGCACGGACATCCAGGGCACAGTGTTTGATGAAAGTATGCACTGAGCTCCAGGTAGCCGATGCAAATATCTGCAATGAGCACGCTATGGATTTCCTCAGGGATGCCGAACTGCTCTAGTCAGAGTGAGCGATACACTGCCTCTTCCATAACCTGTGCCATGGAATAACAGTGCGGCCATGCCACCAGCCACACCGAAATGCATCTGATAGCGACGGGTTGACCCAGCCAGGTCTCGCTGAAGGAAACAAACAGTTGTTGAGCTTTGCGAAATTCTTTCATTCTATCTAAATAGAAACGCAAAGCTCTTTTGACGTCTAAAGAATGAAGAGAATACTCCCCTTCATTTTGGAAGTTCGCAAAGTAAGTAGGACGGACCAAAGGTTGGTTTAGATGGAATTCTGAAACAACCTTAGGGAGAAACTTAGGATGGGTCCCAAGAACTACTTTGTCTTTATGAAACACAGTATACATGGGGGTCTGTGACCAAGGCATGTATCTCAGAGACCCTGCGGGCTGAGGTAACGGCCACCAGGAAGGCCATTTTCCAAGTGAGAAATTTCAACTCACAGGTAGCTAGAGGCTTGAAAGGTTTTCTAGTGAGCATGTCTAGCACAAGATTAATGTCCCAGGCTGCGACTGGACATCTGACAGGAGGGCTGGTATGCAGAATACCCTTAAGAAACCTCTTAACCACAGGTAACTGAGCCAGTGACAAGGAAAATACTGGGTCATGATGAGCTGAAACGGTACAAAGGTGAACCTTGACTGTAGAGTATTGCAGACCTGAATTTGAGAGCTCTAAAAGGTACTCTAGAACCTTATTTGGTGGGCAGGAAAAGGGATTCAGAGAGGATTTTGCACACCAGAGCGAAAAACGCTTCCATTTAGCTGTGTAAGTTTTCCTAGTGGCTGGCTTGTGCACAGCCAGAAGGATATCTGAAACTCTGCGAGAGACATTGAACCTGTTCACTTATATCTCTTCAGGAGCCAAGCGTGAAGGTGAAGCGATCTCAGATTGGAATGGACCACAGGCCCTTGAGTCAGAAAGTTCGTTTGAAGGGGAAGCGCTTTCGGAGGGGTTACAGACATAATGCTGAGTAACGGAAACCATATCTGTCGAGGCCAGAAGGGAGCAATGAGGATTATTTTGTCCCCCGGGACTCGAACTTGAGAAGTACCCTCTGAATTAGAGGAAGAGGCAGAAAGGCGTATAGAAAGCGTTTTGTCCACTGCAGCCTGAACACATCCTGCCAGAAAATGCCAGTCCCTGGATTTCTGAAGCAGAAGAGAGGCAGTTTTCTGTTGAGTGGGGATGCAAAAAGGTCCAGGTCTGGAGTTCCCCACTCTGCGAATAGTGACTGAACTACGGTTGAGTCAAGAGACTAATTCGTGAGGATCTGTCTCTGTTCTGCTGAGAGATGATCTGCCAGTTCGTTCTGCACTCCCGGCAGGTATACCGCCTAGATTAGAGCCTTGTGCTCCAAACACCATTCCCACACTCTCATCGCTTCCCTGCATAAGGGGTAAGAGTGAACACCGCCCTGCTTGTTGATGTAATACATCACTGCTTTGTTGTCCGTTTGAAGGAGAATGTTCTTGTGACAGAGAATGTCCTTCAAAGCCCGGACTGCATAAAGGATGGCCCCTCATTTCTAGGACATTTATGTGAAGCTGAGACTCTTCCTGAGTCCATGTACCTTGAGTGTGGAGAGTCTCACAGTGAGCTCCCCACCCCATCAGGGACGCGTCCGTGGTAATGGAAATCTGATGTTCGAGAGGAGCAAAGGGATACCCTTTCAGAAGGTTGTCCTCTTACGACCACCAGGTGAGTGACTTCTTTAGAGGTTCTGTCACCTTGATGAGAAAGGACCGAGGGTGAGTGATTGGGGACCACTGAGTACTGAGCATCCATTGAGAGGTTCTCATGTGCAGGCGTGCTAGGGGCACAGTGAACACCGAGGATGCCACGAGACCTAGCATCCGCTGCATCGAGATAGCTCATACCGAGCTGTTCTCTCTGATGTATCAAGCTATCTGCAGAATATGGGTCCTTCCGTCCTCAGGTAGAAAAGCTTTCGCACAGGAGGTGTCCAGAAGAGTTCCTATGAAAAGGAGCCTCTGGGAGGGCTACAGCTGTGATTTCTTGAGGTTTAGCAGGATTCCCATGGACGTGAGAAAATCTGAGGCTGTGGCAACGGCGTTGAGTGTTCCCTGCCCGGAAGGGCTTGCTAGAAGCCAGTCGTCCAGGTATGGGAACACTTGTATTCCGATTTTTCTGAGATGCGCCGCGAGTATTGCACAACACTTTGTAAAAACTTGTGGCCGAGGACAACCAAAGGGCAGGACTTGAACTGATAATGCTAGCCCAAAGCCATGAACCTTAGGTATTTGTGATGCCTTGGGTGAATAGGATATGTTGGTAAGCATCCTGCATGTCCGGGAGGCTAACCAGTCGTGATGATGAGGCAAAAGTAACAGGGTTCCTAGCAATATCATTCTGATTTCTCTTTGGGAAGAAATCGGATTAATTTTCTGAGGTCAAAATGGGCGCATGCCCCGTTTTCTTTGAACCAGAAAGTAATGGGAGTAGAACCCTGTGTTCCGTTGATCCAGCAGAACTACTTCCATTGCCCTGTTGTTCAGAAGGCCTTGTATCTCGGAGGCGAGATATTCTGACTAAAGTACTGACAGCCTGGGCTGTCGCTTAGGGACGATCGAGGGTCTCTAAAAGACTGAGGAATACCTCTGGATTATCCTGAGGACCCATTTGTCCGATGTTATGGACTTCACCGACTGTAGAATTGAGTCAGACGACCTCCACGCTGAGGAAGAGTCCCTCGGGCAGCTGAGGTGGGACTTGGGCCAACAACTCACAAGGTGACACTGGGCACTTTGGGTCCTTGCCTTCTGTTGCGTTTTCTTTTGAGGCTGAGGGCTTGGTTTTATTGAAACCCCCTGCCTTTGCCTCCAAAGGACTGACGGTTTATAAACTGGTGTTTGTTAACTCCCCTCGAGAGAGGGGGGAGGAGGTCGAGGCCAATTTAATGGCTGACCTAGTCTTTGTGTGGCCTCTAGAACCTGTTCTACTTGAGGGCCGAAGAGATATACACCATCGAAGGGCAACGCCATGACCTGTTGCTGGGCATCATTCGTGAAACCTGAAGTGCGCAGCCAGGAATGGCAGCGGGTACAAATGCCCGCCACCGCTCATGAGGCTGTATCGAAGGCTTCCATAGCTGCTTTAACTTGCTGGCTGTTGGACTCGATACCCCTGGTTACGGCTTGAAGAAGCTCTGAATTAGTGTCCGAGTCCGATAGAGCTTCAACCACTTGTTTGAACGAATGCCAAAGAATATACTCATATTGAGAGAAATCGCCCTGGTAGCTGGCGATACGCATGCCCAGGGTGGATGCAGCAAAGACTCTCCTTACCTAAAGTATCTATCTTATGAGATTCTTTGTTTATAGGTCGAGCTGTAGTAGTCTGAGGGAGGACAACCCTATCATTCTCTGCCAAGACTACAACAGGATCCGCAAAGGCCTGGGAGGACAAAATAGGTCGATCCTTGGGAGCAGCATACTTCCTATCTATGGACTTAGCAACAGAAGGAATGAGAGCAGGATTATTCCATACCATTTGAGACAGCGTCTCAAAGGAGGGTTGTACCGGGGGAGTTAAATCCATAGGGATGTCCGGAACATGAAGGTATTGGAGTCTTAAAAGCTTCCCAGGATCGATGTCCATAGTCTGGAGAGAAAGAGTGGAATTCAAATTTCTCAAAGACTTAAAAGACGGGTCCTCGACCACAGGATTAGGTCCTGCTCCTTTCACATCATCACCCAGTCTAAGATCTGGGTCAGACTCAATATCATCTCCTGACAGTCCAGGAGGGACTGTATGCACAGGAAAGGAATGAAAATCAGCAGGAAAAGAGGAAGGAAAAGAATTCGGAGGAGAAGTACTGAATAGTGGCTGATGAAAAGCCCAGCCTCGCGCCGAAGCCACACGGCGTCAAGACTGCACCAAAGGGCACACGGCACCAAGAAACTCAACGGCGCTGGGGACCACAAACACAGGCGCTGAGGACGGCACCAACAGGCGCCGAGCGCACCCACTGATGCCGCATAATCAACCCAGGGCCCCAAAATTGGATTTGAGGGGAAAGAAGAAAGAATACCAGAGAGAGAGGCATGGTGTGGCCCTCGCACCGCAGCCATGTGAGAGGGGAAAACACCTGAGCTGCTGAGTCGACGGCACCGCAGAGGGCGCCACACAACCACTAAGGCCTCAATCGCCTGCCCGATCTCCTGAAGAAGCCGAGGCGTCTCAGAGTGACCGGCCAGGCAGCTGACCAACTCTTCCGAGCCCACTGCTCCATAAGAGCAGCCCATTGATGAAACTGTTCATCAGAAGCCCTACCAGAAGGCGGGGAAGGGCTCCGATGTCGAAGAGGTCGGTGACCAGAAACATAAACCGGTGACTCGGAAAGAGGAGATCGGCAACTGACCCCAATTACTGACAGTCGACGCGCAGACATATCAGAAGGCAACCTCGAGTGATGCCTTCTCTTTCTTGACCTACAGGCTGAAGAAGAGCTCGAGGGTGAAGGGTGCCAAGAATGTGATCGCTTTATGCCTGGGGCGGACCGCCTTCCCCTCGAGCATTGGACCATCCTGTCAGACCTCCAAGAAGGTGGCGGACCGACCCAGCCCGCTGACTGAACAGCTTTACACGAAGTCTCCCTACTGTCACCATACCGCTCATGGTCGACTCCCAATGTAGGCTGAGACTTCTTTCTTTAATAAGAATAAATTATCGTAAGCGGTACTTTACTTGAAAAATACTACAAAATAAAAAAAATGAAAACTATGCTGCTAGTTTGAAGTTTGACTCCTGGGGGCGAGTGACGTCATCACTGAAGCGCACTCGACGGTGCGGAAAAAAGGAACTGAGGCATTTGGAGGGTCGATGCCAAGAAAGTCACTGCCGCGACGAGCAGAGGTCGCGGGCGGCCTCCTCGCTCCATCTCTGGCACCGCCCTCCTGCAAAAGTTTGCTCCCGCTGGGTCCTAGCGCCTCCGGCATACATCCCATTAGTGTGAATGAGTGGTGGAGACTTAATGTCCAGGAAGATCTGGCCAGAACTGCTAAAATGGCACAGGTAAAAAACATTTTTACAGTCAAAACTGAGAGGGGCAATGACATAATGCGTGTGCTCCCACCTCCGCAGAGATGACCCCGGTATCTGTGCATGGGGTTCCTTTCCCTGCACTCCCAAGATTCCTCCTAGGGGCAGCCGACCTGTAGGATGCATGTTCCTCCTGTCGAAGGAATGCTCAATCCTCCCTCTGACCAGCCAGCCCCCAATCAACCTGAGTCGAGGGAGTTAGCGAGCAAATAAAGAGAATGTGTAGAAAGGGAAGTGTGGGGATTGTGGTGGATTTCAATCTGCCAGGGGTAGACTGGAGCACCCCTGCCACCTCCAGTGCCAGGGAGCAGGTACTCCTGGATGCAATCCAGGATGGTCTTCTGACACAGCTGGTCAATGGGCCAACATGACTAGGTAACACGTTGGACTTGGTGCTGTCAAATGGGAAGACAGTGAGGTAAAGAAGGGTGAAAGACCCACTAGCTGGTAGTGACCAAACAGTGTGGTTCACTCTCAAGTTGGGCAGGAAGTCTGGAGGCACAGTAACAAAGGTGGTGGATTTTAAGAGGGTGGACTTTGGGAGGATGAGAGAAATGCTGCAAGGGAGACTTCAGGGTATTAGGCCAGAGATGGATGCACAGCAAAAGTGGCAAATTATTAAAACTGGGCTACCAGAGGCTACAGAAGCTTGCACCAGGCCTAACAGCAAGAAGTGCAGAGCCAGGAAACCATGCTGGATGAACAGAGAAGTGCCGGAGGGGGTGAGGCCGAAGAGAGCTGCATACCAGAAGTTCAGGAGGAGAATGAGAAGGAAGGAAGGAAGAGGACAGGGAGGTTTATGTGAGTTGGTCCAAGGAGTTTACCAAGCGAGACAGTAACCAAGGCCTCCAGGGAAAAAGGTTAGCACAGGGCATCAAGGGAAGGGAGGAGGACTTTTTTTTTTTTTTTAGATATGTCAGGGAAAAAGAGGAAGTGCAGAGACCATATAGTGAAGATAAAGTGGGGATGGGAGTGGGTAGAAAAGGGAGAGGAACAAGCAGAAGTAATAAATGAATACTTTGCTCAGTTTTCTAAAGGAGAAGGATGGTCCACTACCACCATGGACTGGTAGGCCGGGTGGGAGGGAGAGATGACGGATAGAATGATCAGGGGAGCAGACTACTAGAGGGTCTGAGGGCATTAAGGATGGACAAGGCACCAGGTCCTGATGGCATCCACCCCAGGGTGCTGAAGGAGATGGCTAAGTCACTGGCTGAGCAGCTGGCGGATCTGTTCAGCACCTCCCTGGACACGGGATGGGTGCCTCAGGACTGGAGGGTGGCCCATGTGGTGCTCATACACAAGAGTGGCCCTAGGGACAAGCCAGGAAGTTACTGGCCTGTTAGTTTCACTTCCATAGTGGGTAAACTTATGGAGTCGATACTGAAGAGGAGGCTGGTGTTATTCCTCGAGGATAATGACCTCCAGGATGAGCAGCACAGGTTAGTCTTGGGGAGGACTTGTCAGACCACTCTAACAGAATATTATGACTGGGTAACAAGAGAGCTGGATATGGGTCATGTTGTAGATGCCCTGCACTTGGACTTCAGCAAGGCCTTTGATTCAGTGCCTCATGGGAGGCTGGGGAGCTGACAGCTGCAGGGGTGGGGATGAAGCTGACAAACTGGATTAGGAACTGGCTGCAGGGGAGGCTACAACGGGTGGTAGTGGGGGAAGCTCTCGACACTTAGACTGGTGATGAGCGGTGTGCAGCAGGGCTTGGTGCTGGGCCCGGTGCTATTTGGGCTCTTTATCTCAGATATTGCACATGGAGTTGGGAGCATGGTTAGTCTGTTTGCAGATGATACCAAAATGGGGGCAGTGGTGGATGAAGAGAATGGACTGAAACAATTACAAGGGGACCTAAACAAATTGGAGGTGTGGTGGAGAAGTGGCAGCTGGGATTCAATGCGAAAAGAGTGCAAGGTTATGCACTCTGGGCAAAAAACCCATGAGGGACCACTGGTTGGGAGGTGAGGCTGGGGATCACTGAAGAGAAGAACCTAGGGTGTTGTAACAGGGAGCATAAACAACTCTGCAAAATGCAGGAAAGCAGCAGCTAAGGATGCTGGGCTGTATCTCAAGGGGTTTCATGTCCAGGCACAGGGAGGTGATCCTGTCCCCCTCTACAGATCTTTGGTCAGGCCGCACTTGGAGTACTGTGAGCAGTACTGGCGGCCGCACCTAAAGAGGGATATTAATTTACTGGAAGGTGTGCAACGGAGGGCAACAAAAATGCTACAGGGGATGGAGGGCAAGTACTACGAGGACAGGCTGAATGAGCTGAATATGTACACGCTGGAGGAGAGGAGGGATGGGGGGATATGATTCAAACATTCAAGTATTTGAGGGGGATAAACAAAGCTAGCACTGAAGGGGTGATTAAACTGAAGAAGGATAGGGACACGAGGGGGCACGGACTAAGACTGGAGGGTGGGAAATTTAGGAGGAAGATGAGGAGGCACTACTTCACAGAGAGGTGGTGTCTAAATGGAACACTCTACCAGAGGGGTGGTATCATGTAAGACAGTAGGAAATTTTAAGAGGCCGTGGGACAGAGCACGAGGAGGGTCTGGGTGGAGGCTGTCACGTGAATGACAGATGGGGAGGGGTTGGGGCAGCTGCAATCTAGGGGCTAGCTCCACACTCGGGCAGAAGAGTGATAGACCGGGTGGTCTGTTTTCTGATGGCAGATTCTTATGTTCACACGAGTCTGTTCCTGCATCCGGGTCACAGGCATAGCTGGTGACAGCTTTACCACTGTGCTACTGGGCCAGCTCTCGTTAATGCATCTTACATAGAAACACAAAATGAGACGGCAGATAAGGGCTGCTGGGCCCACCCAGTCTGCCCTTTTTTTTAAGCCTTCGTTTTTTGCAGCAGACCCAACTTATTTACGGCACGATCTCTTCCCTTCCTTACCCCTATTATTCCCTTATGCCTGTCCCAGGCATTTTTGAACCCCACCACTGTTTTCACCTCTACTACCTCCACTGGAAAACTGTTCCAGGCATCCACCAATCTTAATTGATTCTAACTTTGTTTTGTTTTTTCCTCTTTTAGATATTTCCTGAAGACGACCCGAGGTCGAAACATAGATTTTTAACTCTATTTTCTATTTTCAGCGTGCATTTAATATAACCATTTTGTTTTGCTTAATTGATTCTATCCCATTTAATAAGTAGAATTTCCATATCATTGATCTGACGCACCATTCTGCAAAATACATTTAAAGGAGAACTACAGGGAACCTTAATTACAGGACTGGAACACAGTTCGGGGCTCCAGTACCCCGGTCCCCCCTACAGTCACATTATTTATTTAATAGTTTCAGTACCTTATCACTCGTAAATTTCTGGAATTGTATGGGTACAGCCTGCATTTTCTAATAGGGGGCACTGGCCGCTGGGAGATTATGCTTTCAAATACCGCGATACGCTGACATGGCTTTGCCTCTTCCTGTATTGTGCCCATATGTACGGATAGTGAATAATCACTTTATCTACCATGCCCAGCGTTAACTTAATAAAATTAGCATAAATGCCATGTGTAGGCATACAATGACATTTATGCTAATTTTGGAAAAATAGCATTGGGCATGGCAGATACGGGTTGGGGGGGCAGGTTAGAAAGTACTGGGCTATAACAGAAGCCTCAGATCAATGCCTAAGGCAGGTGAGTAAAGCAAAGAGAAAGAGAACCGCCTGGTTCTCTAGAGAGGCTGCCACCAGGGTTAGGGAAAAAGAACTGTTTCAGGAGATACAAGAAACTGGATGCAACGAAGACAGAGACACATACAAGGAGAAACTGAGGGAAGTAAGCAAAACAATTAGGGCAAAGGCATCGACAGAAGCAAAGTTAGCCGCGAGGAAGAGACCTTCTTTAGTATACCAGAAGGAAAAGGAGGATGAGGGGTGGTGGAGTCAGAATCGCAAGGGATTAAGTGGGGGGTACACAGATGATGACAAAGACAAAGCGGAGATCCTCAACAGATACTTCTGCGCTGTTTTTACCAAGGAAGAAGACGGTTGTGGATCCACCTTGAGTGGAAGCTGTACCATGAATTGTGAAGTCAATTCAAGACCATTCTCAAAGGAAACAGTCCTTGAAGAACTGTGGAAACTCAAGGTGGACAAGGCTATGAGCCCTGATGAAATTCACCCTAGGATTCTTATGGAGCTAAGTGAGCAGATCGCAGCAACTCTGGCTAAACTATTTAACCTATCACTTGAACTAGGTGAGGTCCCAAGGGCTTGGAAGGGCAAATGTTGTCCTCTCCATAAGAACAGGAATAGAAAACAGCAGGCAACTACTGCCCAGTCAGTCTTGCCTAGATTGTGGGCAAAATAACGAAGCCCTACTCAAGGAAAGAATTAGAGGAGAGTGGTAACTTGGATCCAAAATAGCACGGTTTTACCACAGGAAGATCATGCTAATAGATTTCTTCAATTGGGTAACCAAACTATGGATCAGGAGGTGCTGTGGAAATGGTATGCCTGAACTTCAGCAAAGCCTTTGACTCCTTCCACACAGAAGGTTGCTAAACAAGCTCACCAACATGGTAAAGGCCAGAAAGTGGTGGACTGGGTAGGAGCCGACTGAGTGGAAGGACCCATATACTGGTAAATGGCACCTTATTGGAAGAAGAGGGGACTAGTGGCATGTCACAAGGATTGGTGTTGGGCAGCATTCTCTAATATATTCATTAGACATATATCTAAAGGCTTGGAGGCAGGGTGAGTCTGTTCACTGATGACATGCAGATATGCAACAGGGTCAACATACAAGGTGGGCCAGATAGGATCAGAGCGGATCTCAGGAAGTTGGAATTATGGTCAAAAACATGGAAGCTAAAATTCAATGCAAAGAAGTTGTAAGGGCATGCACATATGGAGGGCAACCCTGGAGAAGAATACCACATTGGGGACGTTAAACTAGAGGCCACAAAGCAAGAAAGGGATCTGTGGCTATTATACGATGACCTAAAAGACCAGGCAGTGACGAAGGCTGCACTAAAGGCAAATGGTATCTGGGATGCACAGGAAGGGAATCACCAGTAGAAAAGGAAGACGTGGTACCACTCTATAGATCACTGGTCAGACCACACCTTGAATAATGTGTACAGTTCTGGCCACATTTTACAAAGGCCGTGGATAGACTGGAGGCAGTGCAAAGAAAGCTACTAATATGGTACAGGCCTGCATCTGAAACCATATGAGGAACGGATGAAGGATCTAAACATGTATTCCTTGGAACAAAGGAGAGAGAGAGGGAGATATGACGAGACCTTCAAGTACATGAAGGTAATGAATAGGGTACAGGTTTAAGACCTGTTTCAGGTCAAGAGTTATATAAGAACAAGAGATTAGGATACAAAACGGGGAGGGAGCATGTTCAGGAGCAACATACATTAAGTTATTTTTCACGGAGACGGTGGTCGACGCATGGAATAGCCTTCCACAGGGAGTGGTGGAGGCGAAAACAGCTGGGGCTTTTAAGAATGCTTGGGATAATTACAAAGGCATCAAAACACTGAGTAGCAGTTAACGGAGGGGGGTTAGGAATATGGTCAGACTAGACAGATCTCATGGTCCCCTTCTATGTATCTACGTAACAAATTATTTAACAAACAAAAGCAGTCAATCACTGCTTTTAATAGCAGACAGTGCAGACTATCAAATCTACTTAGGACCGTATTTAAATAACTATTTTTGCCATCGGCTCTACTAAAAACGAGCCAGAGGAACATGCGTATGATAACATTATCACTAAGAAAGCAGGTAAAGTTAACCACTGTGGAGAGTACTTCCGATGTAAGTAGACAGATAAATGTAGGATACAAAACTCGAGTGTTATCTGTGTTTGGGGGTAGGGGGTTAACTGCTTTAAGATTTCTCACCTTGTACATTCAACTATATAGCAAGATCAATATTTAAACAGGGAGGGCTTGGAGTTTAAGCAAAAAAAAAAAAACTGAATCCTATGCTGAACCAGGGTCTGCATTAGCACTGGTAAAAGGGGTCAGTTTAAACCTCTGCTTCAAATGTTGGGGGTCAGGCCTGAGAACCTCAGGGTCAGAAATTTGCTGGAGTGCCTTTCACTACATTACCCAACACTTTGTATGGTAAGGCTACAGGCCCAAGCTTTCTAATAGACAGTGTCAGTGCTGATGCATTGCTTTTATTTTTCTACTTCAAAATCCTCAAAAATCCTGCATGGGGGACTGTATTAGGGGGTTAACCCAAGCCAAGCTGAACTATTAGTTTTACGTTTAAGAGTTTGGGAAAGGAGAATGGTACATTTATTTTTTGTTTTGTTTACATGCAGCCCCTATGTATAATTTGTCTGGATAATTGATGGCTTTCTATATAAGCCAATGGAGGCTACCATCTACAGTCCATAGTTGAAGGCTCAGACAAGGTGAAATGTTGGGAGTCCGTCTCAGTTGTGTGATCTCCAGGGAAAATGTATGCATGATTTTTTAATATTCACTGAATTTTATACTCTGTTAAAAGTACACATGTACTCGTATCCTGTGCTATATGCACCCCTGTAGTCACATCTGAATAAACTGACTGAATATTGTGACACCTGTGGTGTCTTCTGTGTTGCTCCACTTCAATTTTTTTTTGCTAAACATGAGAATTTTTTTTCCCCTCCAACTCCCTGTATGCTCCTACTCACCACTCTCAGACTCTCTTCGTGTGGTTACGTGGCTCCGCTTTGTCCCGCCTCCTGCCTGAAGTCACCTGTAGTCACTCAGGTGTGCCCCTCCACCACCTGGACCATCCGACCTCCCCACCTGAGCTCACTATGGGACTACCGCCTCCTTACTGGCATTGTATCTACTATCTAATTGACTGGCCAGGCAAGCGACGGATGACCCAATAGTGAGCATGGGCACGGAATCCCTGAACCCACCTTCCCTACTGAGGCTAGGCCCTTTTTCCTTGTTTATTCCCCTCTGGCTCGGACGTGCCATGGCATCAGAGCGCAGATGGGATACTCCTGCCCCTCCCGCTGGAAGTCCGCCACAGCCAGAACCTCACTGACTGTCCCTCCTTCTGTGGTGCATAGCCTCCACCAGTCGGGAATCCCAGTCCCACCCAAGGAAAGGCTAGTAGTCCTCAGGACACTCAATCCTCTCCTCCCCACAACCCCCAGTGGCCCGAGCTCGTTCCTGAACCCGGGTCATCGGCATGGCAAAGGTGTGGCGCCCAGCGCCTCAACGCCAGCTCATATGATTGAGACATGGCAGATATTTTTTTCAACTGTAGAATACTGCTTGGAGTGCCAGATTAGAGAGTATGCTACTGAATTCTGCCTTTGGAATAGGCTGCGTTTGTGTGCCCACTGCACAGCACGTCTTGGCTAATGCAAAGCTGAAAACGTCAAGAACTATAGGCAACGCACACATGCTTTTTCCAAGCATAAACAAACAACAAACTCATTTAAGCATTTATGAATATTGTTTGCCAGGCATGTAAAGCCAGGAATGTGAACCCCAAGATGTACAGAATGTTAAAGAAAGAAAATACCAACTGCATAACAAAACACAAACCTCTATACAGTCCATAGAATCTCCTTGCCCCATTTTCATTTGCAGTTCAGTTTTTTGTTCTCTAAATACATGTTAGAAAAAAGAAAACAACAGTCTTGGTCAAAAGACCTATGTTTACATAATTTCAGTTCCTCTGCAGGCCCATGAGTGTTCTCACATGATGGTCACAAGGCTTCAGTAATGAGTACTTACTTTGAATACAGCAGTCAACATAGAATAATAAGTACCTTTTGAAAAGCTACACTGGCCCAGTGGTCTACCACTTACCAGAATGTGAATGTCAGGGATTAGTAAATTCCTTTCAGCTAACAGAGTAAGTCAATTAAAGCAACATTTGCTCCACAATATCAGGCAGAGATGACCAACATAATCACTCATCAAATCAGTGCTCTTTATTATTTCTTTATTAGATAGACGACCAAGCGAGCCACACTGAGCAGAAGCTCAATTCCAGGTACATTCTAGGGCGAGAGAACAGGGAAAGTTACAAAAAGAACAGTTACGCAAGTAAGCACTTACTGTAACAGTAGCTCTTCGAGGGAATCTCTGTCAACAGGTTACACCTATGGAATTTAGCTGTCAGGATCCCACAGCAGCTTTTTTCTGCAGCAGTCTATTAGGAGCAACCCACGCTGTCAGGCGCAGACGTCACACCCCCTATATAAGTACAGGAGGCCCTGCTCCCTCCTCAGTTCTTTCCCTAGACTGAGGCCATGGGAGACAGGTGTCCCACCAGGGAACCGAGGAGAGAGAAGATGCCTATATAGCAGAAAGGCCGGAGCAACAGGGCAGCAGAGTGATGTACAGAGAAAAAGAGACAGGAGGGATGGAGGGAAGGACGATATGACTTGATGACAGAGATTCCCTCAAAGATCTACTGTTACAGTAAGTTCTTACATAACTGTTCCATCTTCGTCGGGGATATCTCGGTCATCAAGTCACACCTATGGAATGAGTCCCAAGCAGTACTGAGAGCAAGGACAGTCTGGGTGGCAGGAAGCCCAGAGGCCTAAGAAAGAAGGCCCTGAAGCACAGCTAGGCCAAAGCCTGCCGTTCTTCTGAAGGCAATGTCCAGATTGTAGTGCTTGGTGAAAGTGTGGACAGTACTCCAATTGGCAACAGCGCAACTCTCCGCTGCAGACAATAATAATAATAATAATAGACTTTATCTGATTTAGCGCCTTTCAGTGTACCAAAGCACTTTACAAAATAGCTGAAACGGTGATATAAAACAACAATCTAAAACAATCAATAAAATCTGTTGTGGAATACACTTAGTTAACAAAAGCTTCGCCCCATAAATACAGGTTACTCACCTGTAACAGGAGTTCTAGGAATGGTATATGTTGTTCATCCACACTTCATGGCAGGTTCCTTGCCGCTTTAAATCTTGCCGGAAGGTCTTCAAGCTGGCTCCTCCCACCCACCCAGGTGGTAAAACACTCGGCTCCGCCCCATGACGCCAGATCTAGCCCGCTGGAAGCCAGGTTGTGCGTCGAAGCCAGAGAGGTCGGGTGGGTTGTGTGGATGAACAATATATACCATTCCTAGAACTCCTGTTACAAGTGAGTAACCTGTATTTCTAGGGACATGGATATGTTGTTCATCCACACTTCATGGCAGACTCCTAGCAGTTCTCCGGGAGGAGGAAGGCAAGACACCCCCTACTTAAGAAACAAGGACTGGAGAACAGAGATCCCAAAATCAGCATCCCGGCGTGACTCAAGGTCGATGTGGTAATGGGTAATGAAGGTGTGTGCTGATTTTCAGGTAGCAGCCCTGCAGATTTCCTGGATAGGGACGTCCCTGGAAGCAGCCACCGAAGCAGCGGTATGGTGGGTAGAATGAGCTCTTATCCCTTTAGGAGGCTCCATGCCCGCCAACCTATAGCAGAGATCTATGCAGGAGGTGACCCACCTGCCTATCGTCCGCTTGGCTGCAGGTCTGCCAGGTGCGGCTTCAGCGTAGGTGACAAACAGCAGGCGAACCTCTCTCGAATCTCAGCCGCCCCGCCTCCTTATAATAAGAGAGCGTTCTTCTAGGGTCCAGAGTATGGAGCCTATATTCGGCCTCCGAGGTGTGATTGGGGTAGAACACCGACAGAGTCAACACCTGGTTAACGTGAAACTCCGAAACCACCTTCGGAAGGAATTTCGGTTGGGGGCGCAGGCAACCTTGTCCTTGTGGAAGACCAGATAAGGAGACTCAATGGACAGCGCCTGGAGCTCTCCCATCCTTCTGGCTGACATGACAGCCACCAAGAAGGCGGTCTTCCACAACAGGTGAGAGATGTCACACCTGTGCATCGGTTCGAATGGCTTGCCCATGAGCTTAGCCAATACCAGCAGTAGATCCCATGGAGGTGGAGGTTCTCGCACCGGAGGGGATATGTGATCAAGGCCTTTGAAAAAGTGACTGACCACCTTCTCCTGCGTCGACTGCTTTCCGGCCTGTGCCCGGTAAGCAGAGATGGGTGCCAGGTCCACCATAAGGGTCGTCGACCAAAGCCCTAGCTGAGAAAGGGACCACAGGTAGTCCAGAATGCTGGCCAAGGAACAGGAGGAAGGGTCCAACCCCTTGTCCTGACACCAAATGGAGAATCTCTTCCATTTGAAGGCGTAGCATTTCCTGGTCGACTCCTTAACGGATACCTCAACAACGTTGAGGACCTCGTCGGAAAGACCCAAGGCCTGGAACTCTAGCCGCTCAGGAACCGGGCCGTCAGGTGCAGGGACTGAAGGTCCGGGTGGAGAACCTTCCACTGGTTGACTGAGATCAGGTCCAGGTGGGCTGGGAGCCGCCTCGGGAGCCTGGAGCTGAGGCTGAGGAGATCTGGATACCAGAACTGGCAGGGCCAGTCTGGGGCTACCAGAATCACCTGCACCTTGTCCCTCCTTGCCTTGAGAAGCACCTTGTGGATCAAGGAAAATGGGGGAAAGGCATAGAAGACGCCCGGCGTCCACTGCCTCGAGAAGACATCCCCCTGCAGCGAGCCCTGCTGAGGGGGGCGGGCATGAAACAGCCTCAGCTTCGCATTCTCCCTGGAGGCAAACAGGTCCACCTGAGGTATGCCCCAGTGGGAGAACAGATCGTGTACCACTTCCGGCAGGAGTGACCACTCGTGAGACGCAGCCCCTATCCGGCTTAGGGCATCGATCAGAGTGTTGGAGGCTATCGCCACAAGGATGGCTAGGAGATCCGCCTCCAGGCTGCACACGAGGGACCAAGTGCGGAGAGCTTCCTTGCACAGCAGCATGGAGCGCGTCCCGCCCTGGCGGTTTAGGTAGTACATGGTCGTAGTATTGCCCGTCTGGACCTGGACCACTTGACCTCGTACAAACGGAGCGAAGGCAGTGAGGGCTAGATGAACCGCTCAAAGCTCCAGCAGGTTGATGTGGCATCGGGACTCCAGAGGGGACCAGAGACCATGTGCTCTGTGCTCCCCCAGATGGGCACCTCAACCCATCAGAGAGGCGTTGGTCGATAGAGTGACCGTCGGCTCGGGGCGGACAAACGGGATGCCCTCCTGCAGATGAACTGGAACGATCCACCACTGGAGAGCGTTCCACATCTCCTGGGTCACTGCCACTGGCTGGTCCAAAGGACCAGAGCACTGTGAACATTGGCTGGCCAGTCCCCATTATAGGGGACGCATGTGCCAACGGGCCCAACGGACCACGCTGGTGCAGGCCGCCATGAAGCCCAGGAGGCGCAGGAAGTCCCGGGCAGGGCGCAATTGCCCAACCAGAAATGATTGGGCAAAGGAGGAAAGAACCTTGGCCCTGTCCGCCGGGAGCCGTGCTCTGGCTCGAAAAGAATCGAGCTCTGCCCCAATGAATTGAATCACCTGCTTTGGCACGAGTTCCGATTTGGCCTCATTGATGAGGAGGCCAACCTGAGAGCAAACCTGGAGGGCCAGACCCCTGGACCGCTCCACCTCCGGTCTGCAGGAGGCCGCACTCAGCCAATCGTCCAGGTAAGGGTACACCTGGACCCTTCAGCGCTGCAGGAACGCTATCAGCACTGCCATGCATTTGGTGAAGACCCTGGGAGCTGGAGAGAGGCCGAAGGGCATGGCCCGGAACTCATAAATGGACCCCTCTGCTCTGAAGCGGAGGAATCGCTGGTGGGACGGACGATTGACGTGAAAGAACGCGTCCCTGGAGGTCCAGAGAACAGAACCACACTCCTGCTCCAAGGATGGAATGATTTGAGCCAGAGTGACCATCCTGAAGGTCAAGACCTTAGGAACCTGTTCAGGTTGTGCAGGTCTAGGATGGGGCGCCAGCCCCCCCGTCCGTTTCGGGATCAGAAAATACCTGGACACAAACCCTGGGTCTGGTGGAGGATCCGCCACCTCCCTGATCACCTCCTTCTAGAGGAGCAGGCAATGTCTGTCTGACGGGCCGACAGAGGTCAAGGGACCAGAGCCCCTCTCCGCGGGGCGACGGCTCAGAAGGGCGGGGCCTGCTCGAATTCCAGAGGCAGACCCTTTCCTACCACTTCCAACACCCAGCGGTCCGTGGTGATAGCGGACCAGGCGGAAAGAAAGTGGCGGAGCCGTCCCCCCACGGGGGGAACCCAGGGAGGAGCGACGAGGCTGGGTGTGACACCCCTCAACCCGTCACTGGGCAGGCTTGGAGGAGGGACCGGCCGAGGGACCTCCCGGGCCTTTCCCTCCCGGCTTCCTGCTGGAGGAAGCTGCAGGCTTGGCTTTGGGGTGCCAAGTGTGAGCCTGCTGGCCCTGATGCTGGTGTTGCTGGGCCGGACGTGCCGCAGGGGAAGAAGGCCAAAAGGGCTTATGCTGCTGCTGGCGGCCTTTGTCCTTCTGGGCAGATGTGACAGAGTCCAAGGTGGCATTGGACTTCTTGATCCTCTGCAAATGGCCCTCCACCCCGGGACCGAACAAGTCTGTACCCAGGAAGGGGACGTCTGCCAGCTTGTGCTGGGTATCCACAGTGAAGGTGGAGATCCGCAGCCAAGCTGTGCGGCGCATGACCACTGTGGCCGCAACTGACCGGGCACAAGAATCTTCGATGTCAAGAGCAGTTTGGAGCTGCTGCTTCACCACTGCCCTTCCCTGATCCCGCACCTGCTTGACTGTAGTCTGGAGGTTAGACGGGAGATGAGGAATCACCTCATCCAGGGAGCCCATAAGGGCGTGGGAAAAGTGTGCCATCACTACGGCCGAACTGGCCTGACAAAAGCCTAGGGAGAACGCAGCGTACACTTTACGCCCGGCGTAGTCCAGCTTCTTGGACTCTTTGTCGGAAGACTTGTCCACATCCCTGGTGTTCCCAGAAAGCCAGAAAACACCATCAGTCACAAGCCCCTCCGCAGAGGGGTGCTCCGAAAAACCAGACAGTGAACCGGTGGGGACCGCGTACTTCCTGGCCGAAGGAGCAGGACAAGAAGCCGGCAGCTGCCATAACTCCAAAGCTGGGCCAACAATGGCTTCTGCCACCTGAAAGGCCTCCGTGGGAGAATCCCTGCGGTCCAGTATCTCCGTGAGGGGATATTTGGCCCGCTTGGACACGGGTTCGAGCTTCATCCCAGTAGATTCTGAGATGAGCCGAAGCAAACCCATGACCAAGGATGGGCTCTCGTCCACCAACTGTCCCCCAGTGGACTCCAGGTCAAGGGGCCTGGAGAACAGGAGGAAGAGTCATCATCAGACTCCGAGGAGTCTGGGAACAGCTGCCTAGGGCCTGAGCCACCCTCCACTTGCCGGGGACGGTCGGGAGTGAGGGTGACCGACAACCGATGGGGCAGCCCCTGACCCGACCGAGAATCCTTGGTCGGAGTCCCAGATTTAGGTTGTGGAGGTGGGGGTTCCACCACAATGGGTGGTGCAGCTAATTTCGGCCGAACAACCGGTGCTGGTTTGGGCTCCTCGACAACCATGAGGGGTTGTTTCAGCCGTTCCGGTGACAGCCACTTAATGGCCGGGGAAGGCGACGGGGTCAGCTTGTTCCCGGTCAGAAGGAGCTGCTGCCACATCAAGTCCTCGTAGCGTCGACACAATTTGCGCTGAAGCTCTTCTCCGAGGAGGAAGAAGACAAGGATGATGCACCGCTGCTTTCCTCGGTGCCGAGACTGAGACCGCCAGTGTCGGCGGGATCGGCTGGACCGAGAAGAGGTCCGAGACAGAGACCGTCGGTATTTCCGAGGGTGGGTCTGGGAGGGAGCGGGGAAACCAGTTCCTCCCTCGGCTCGAGAATGTTAACCGGGGACTCCGGCACAGGAGGCGCAGGGAAGTCCTCGGTTTCCACCGGGGAAACCGGTGAAGAAGGGTTGTCGGCTTCTCCAGTCGACAGCCTGTCCGACGGGACGAAAAATCTCACTGGCCGGCGTTGAGTCTCGGCCGGCTGACCTGACGGGATACCGTGAAGCCAGCGCCATAGCCACAACCTCGACCGGCTAGGGTGTCGACTGTCTGGGAAAGGGACCTCTCCCACCCCACGAATGCCGACAGTGGGACTTACCCTTCGAGTCCTTCTTCTTGGACCGAGAGGAGTGTTCCGATGGACCCTCACCTTTTGTAGAGAGGGATTGACAAAGCTCCTTAAAAGAAGCCGTGTAGGAGGAGCCCAAGGAGAGCGGGATAAATGCCGCGACCAAGGAGGATGAAGACGTGGCCTGGGCCGCCTCCTCCTCGAGGGCGATCATCTGCTCAAGTTGCTTAGCCAAGCCCGCCGCCGGACACCGCCCAACGGGCCTCCTTTGACTTCACCGGAGGAATACGTCTCTCGGGGCGCCCAAGTTGGAGTTTGGCAGCACGGTCTTCGAGGACATTGGCTGAGAAGGACTTGCACAAATCGCAGGCCTGCATATCGTGATCAAGCCCGAGGCAATAAATGCATGTGGAGTGCGGATTGGTCCGAGACATCTTCTGCCCGCATGGGCACCACCGAAATCCGGGAGTCAACTTATCCATCGCAGCCGCGAAGGAAGAAACAGACCGAAGTCTAGAAAATCTAAGAATAAGTTTTGGTTTAACTAACGAGTTTGGATCCAGGCCTAAAACGCACAGCGCTAAGGAGGGAACCTGAGCTTCCAAGGGGTAAGGAAGATCTGGCGTCATGGGGCGGAGCAGAGAGTTTTACCACCCGAGTGGGTGGGAGGAGCCAGCTTGAAGACCTTCCGGCAAGATTTAAAGCAGCAAGGAACCTGCCACGAAGTGTGGATTGAACAACATATCCATGTCCCTAGAAATATGTTTTCAGTGCCTGTTTAAAGCCCCCCAGGGTTGTGCACTCTTGCAGCTGATGGGGTAGAGAATTCCAAAGAGTTGGGGACGTGTGCATAAATGCATGGGCCCCAGAAGATTTTAACAATACTCTTGGAATCTCTAGCAACCCCTCATCAGCCGAGCGGAGCCATCGCTTGGGGTGGTAGGGAACCAGAAGCTCTTTCAGGTAGTCAGGGCCAAGTCTGTGTAGGGCTTTATACGTCAGTAATCAGACTTTAAAGGTGATCTGCCACCGAACCGGCAGCCAGTGCAGTTTGCACAGGACCGATGTGATGTGACATGACCAGGGAGTCCCAGTCAACAGCCAGGCTGCAGCGTTCTGCACTAGCTGGAGGTGGCAGATATCAACCCCCGATAGCCCTAAGTAAAGGGAGTTGCAGTAATCAAGGCGCAAGGTCACAAAGGCGTGGATCAGCGTGGGAAGGTCATCGGACGGAACAAGGTGCTTTATCCTAGCGATGTTCCTCAGATGGTAAAAGGATGACTGCCGACACCTGAGATCGTAAAGTCAGCCCGTCGTCAAGCATCACCCCCTAGGTCCCGCACCTATTCAGAGGCAAGGAGCTGGGAGCCCCCCAGAAAAAGACCCATGGGCTGACCAGCCCCCAGCCCCCCTATTCGCCGACCAGGATCCACAACAATCACCTTTGTCTTTCCCAGCATTCAACTTTAGTCAGCTGGAATTCATCCAATCCTGGATTTCTGTGAGGCAGTTATTAAAACGTTGAGAGTGCACTATCCTGGTTAGGTGCAAAAGACAGGTAGAGCTGGGTATCATCAGCATAGCAGTGAAACCTCAGCCCATACTGTCTTACAATGTCTCCGAGGGGCAACATGTACACAGAAAACAACATGGGGGACAGCACCAGCCCTAAGGAACCCCATATGACCGGGGTTGAGGAAAAAACCCCAGACACCACCCTCTTGAGTTCTGCCAGTGAGGAATGATTTAAACAAGCCCCTAAACAGGCAATGGAAGTGGCCATACCCCTGGTGGAATCACCTTTAAACCCCAGGAAGTTCTTTATTGTACTTCCTGTAACAAAAAAAAACGTTTCAGATGGCCAACCATTTGGACAAGCACTGTTTCGACACTGGAGTGCCCTCTCTGCCAAGGGCAAAAGAAACAACTGAGAGGACTTCCAGCAGTCCCTCGTACGATGTATATAGTAATGCAAAATTCTATGCACATCCAAAGTGTGGAGCAATGCTTCCCCTGGATTGGCATGCTCTGGATAATAAACAGGAAGGTGGATGGATTGATTTAGGATAAACTCCGACACCACCTTAGAAAGAAAAAACAGGTTATTCACCTATAACATTAGTTCTAGGAGTGATATACGTTGTTCATCCACACGTTCTGGCAGTGTCCTTTCCCTTTAAGAATTGCTGGAAAGTCTTCAAGCTGGCTCCTCCCACCCACCCAGGTGGTATATCCCTTGACGCCACCCCATGATGCCAGATCTTGCCCGCTAGAAAGCAGAGTGTGAGCACCAAAGCCGGGGAGGTTGGGTGGGTCCGTGTGGATGAACAACATACAGTCGTGGCCAAAAATATTGGCACCCTTGCAGTTTTTTCTAATAATGCACAATTCCTTCCAGAAAATTGTTGAAATTAAAAAATATTTTGGTATCCACATATGTATTTCTTTGGTTTGCAGAGAATAAAACACAAAAAGCAGAAAATTTACTAAGTCTTAGCTTATTCCACACAGAAATCCTTAAATGGCCCGGACAAAATTATTGGCACCTTTTAGAAGTAGTTAGAAATAATTAGATTTCAAGCAGGTGATTCTCCTTCACTTTGGAACTGAAATCACTGTGGTGAGTTGCAGGTGCCTGCAATATAAAAATCAGTCATTCAACCAGTTTGAATAGAAAAGGACTCATTCTCCTGTTTTGTGTCACTGTGTGCACGCAATGAGCATGGAGAAAAAGACAACCAGAGAATTGTCTGAGGAGGTCAGACAGAAGATTGTAGCTGCATGGACAATCTCAAGGCTACAAATCAATCTCCAGAGACCTGATGTTCCCGCTTCCACCGTCGTAATGTTATCAGGATGTTTAAGCTGCCCATGGCACTGTAGCCAACCTCCCTGGACGTGGCCGCAAGAGAAAACTTGATCGAACATTGCAGCGCAGGATTGTTCGAATGGTGGAGAAAGCACTCGATCAACTGCCAAACAGATTCAAGCTGACCTTCAGACACAAAGGTACAACAAGTTCAACTCGCACCATCTGTCTCCAACTCAATGAAAGGGGTTATATGGTAGGAGGCCCAAGAGACCCCACTGCTGAGAGAGAGACATAAGAAAGCCTCGACTGGGGTTTGTCAAACACACCTGAACAAGCCAAAATCCTTCTGGGAGAATGTCCTGTGGACAGATGAGACCAAATTAGAGCTTTTTGGTAAAGCACATCATCTCTGTGTTTACAGAAAACAAAATGAAGCCTTCAAAGAAAAGAACACCTTCCCTACAGTCAAACATGGAGGAGGTTCAGTGATGTTTTGGGGTTGCTGTGCTGCCTCTGGCACTGGGTGCCTTGAATGTGTGCATGGCATCATGAAATCTGGAGATTACCAGGCCATTTTGGAGCGCAATGTTGAACCCAGTGTCAGAAAGCTGGGTCTCCGTCGAAGGTCATGGGTCTTCCAGCAGGACAATGACCCCAAACACACTTCAAAAAGCACCCAGGAATGGTTCAAGACAAGACGCTGGACTGTTCTGAAGTGGCGAGCAATGAGTCCAGATCTAAATCCCATTGAAAACCTGTGGAGAGATCTGAAAACAGCAGTTGGGAGAAGGCACCCTTCAAATCTGGGAGAACTGGAGCAGTTTGCACAAGAAGAGTGGACCAAACTGCCAGTAGAGAGGTGCAGGAAGCTCATCCATGGCTATAGGAAGCGGCTGATTGCAGTTATTTTGACCAAAGGCTATGCTACCAAATATTAAGTCTAGGGTGTCAATAATTTTGTCAATGCCATTTCTTTTCATTTTCTGATTTAAAAGGATATATTAAATTCTGAATCAAAAATAAAAGGTTCTGTAATACTAACAGAGAAATAAAGAATTGTGGAGACCAAATACTGTACTGTTATTAATTTCAACTTATTTTAGAGGAAATTGTGAGTTATTTGAAAAAGTGCAAGGGCGCCAGTAATTTTGGCCACAACTGTATACCACTCCTAAAACTACTGTTACAGTTCAGTAACCTGTTTTTCTAGGGATGTAGGTATGCTGTTCTATCCACATGTTCTGGCAGACTCCTAGCAGTTCTCCGGGAGGAGGGAGACAAGGCGCAAACTCCCTACTTCGGAAACAAAGACTGGAGAGCTGAGGCCCCAAAACCAGCATCCCTATGTGACTCGAAGTCAACGTGGTAATGGGAAATGAAGCTGTGTGCCAACTTCCAGGTAGCAGACCTGCAGATTTCCTGGATAGGGACTTCCCTAGAAGCAGCCACCGACACAGCGGTATGGCGAGTGGAATGAGCCCGTAGCCCTACGGGGTGGGAGGGCGCTCCCTACCCACCAAACTACAGCAGAGATCAATGCAGGATGTAATCCACCTGCCAATCATCTGCTTGGCTGCAGGTCTGCCAGGTGCGGCTTCAGCATAGGTGACAAACAGCTGGTGGACCTTTCCCTCAAACTCCGCCATGCGCTCCTTATAATAGGAAAGCGCCGCCCAGGTCCAAACTATGGAACATAAGAATATAAGAAAATTGCCAGTGAGCTGGCTCCTGGGGCACCAAGCGCAGGGCTCACTCGGCATGCTGGCGACCCGGGTTCATGTCCAGAGCCTGGGTACCAGGAGCAGAGACCAGCAGGGAGGGGTTTCACAGTGTCCATTGGATGCTTCCCTCCTGGGGGTCAATCCTTGGCACCTGGTGGTGGATTGGAGACATGCCTGTGGTGCGCTGTCTCGATGCACCATTGCACATATCCATCCCAGGGCGCCTGTCATAGGTTCAGCTTGGAAGGTGGGAGGAGACAAAACGGAAAAACGGACGCCCTACATCCTGGATGATGGCAGCTTGCTCCTCCGCTGCCGCATTCTGGGTTAGCCCCTCCCCTGGTGAGGATGGTCCATGTGAGTGCTCTGAACGGCAGACTAGTCTCCCTCTCAGTCATGACCACGGAGGGGCGCGAGAGTGGGAGGGGGCAAAACGGAAAACAGCCGCCTGCATCCCGGATGATGGCAGCTCGCTCCTCCATTGCCGCAATGCCTGGGATAGCCCTGAGCTGTACCCTCGCCTCCCTTGGCAAGGATGGTCTATGTGAGTGATTGCAGGCGCACACTGGTCTCCCCTCTCGGTCGTGACACAGGAGGGGGGGGGGTGTCCCCCAGCGAAGGATACATCAAGTCGGTCAGGAGTAAAGGCATGATAAGGGGCAGCAGATGGCACTACAGAGGGAGCAACAAAGCAGTGGTAAGTGGGCTTGGCTGCCCGAAGGAGAGGGGTGTGGGGTTGAGGAGGAAAAAAGAGGCCACACACACACACACACACACACACCAAAAGAAAAACTGCCAGCAGAAGGAGACCTCTCTGTCTATCGGGTCTGCTCAAAATAACAAGGATTGTTTCTGGTCTTAAGTTTACCTCTGTGGCCCCAACCCTCCCCCGACTTTTCCTGTCTTTCCCTTACGTGGCCACCTGACATTCCTTTATGCTTGTCCCAGACTCTCTTGAAGGCATCCACCGATTTTGATTCCACTACTTCCGTGCAGCTCATTCCATGCTTTGAGGAACTTGGCTGGGGTACAGGACAACCTTGTCCCTGTGGAAAACCAGGTAAGGTGACTTGACTGAGAGCACCTGGAGCTCCCCAATCCTTCTGGCTTATGTAATGGCCATGAAGAAGGTGGTTTTCCACCACAAATGTGACATCTCCCACTTGTGCATCAGTTCAAATGGCTTGCCCATGAGCTTTGCCAGTACCAGCAACAGATCCCATGGAGGTGGAGGTTCATGCACTGGAGGGGATATGTGATCTAAGCCTTTCAAAAAGCACCAGACGTGCAGACCCAGTGGCGCTGAGGGTCTAGGCGCTGACGCCACACCTTAGGTTACATGCCGTAGCACCCAGGTTCAGGAACAACTTTGGGTCGCCAGGGTGCCAGTTTGGGGATGGGGCCTGGAAGAAAAAAATTACCTCACCTTAGTAATGTTGTTTTCTAATGGAGTCTTGCTATATTATAGACATTAGCAGTTTGTTCCAGCTCTAGAACTGCCCCGAGTGAAATGGTTAAAACCATTCCAAAATAGAATTTTGGCATGAGAGCAGCTCTATCTGTGTCATTTCAAACTTGAACTGTCAGATCTTTACGAGCCAAACTCACTAAGGTCTGTGTGGAAGCTGTAACTACACTAGCCAAATGGCTACCTAAATAATAACAACCATTGATGGTCCCAACACCCAAGACTCAAGTCAGGGGACCAGAAATACCAACACCATTCTAATAATATGAAAATGGAACATAAGTATAATAAAACACACACGCGATATACATACACCCCCAAAGTCCCAAAGGGGACAAAATGCTAACAGGACATAAGTAGTGCCCACACTAAGTTGCCCGCACCCCACCAAGTAGAGGTTCTGAGAGGGGCAGGTTGGGGGGGAGGTCTATAATATAGCAAGACTCCATTAGAAGAAACAACATTACTAAGATGAGTAATTTTTTCTTCAAACAACATGAAGTCTTGCTATATTATAGACATTAGCAGAATACACAGCAGTACCTCCATGGAGGAGGGGCAGAACCTACTTAGGGAATAGGCTCTGAAGAACAGCTGTGCCAAACCGAGCATCTCTCCTGGCCTGGACATCCAGGGAGTAATGCTTGGTAAAAGTGTGTACCGTTTTCCAAGTAGCAGCCTGGCAAATCTCTAATAAAGGGATATCTCTGGCAGCAGCTAGAGACGCAGCTGTACCCCTGGTAGAATGAGCCCTCAAACCGGGGGGCTCTGCCCACTTTCTGATAACAAAATTGGATACAAGAGACAATCCACCTGGCTATTGATCTCTTAGTGGCAGGTTTGCCTTTCCCAACTTCACCATAGGTAAGGAAAAGTTGGAGGATTCGAACTGTGACCTTTGGTACGCCTATATAATAACTAAGAGCTTCTTAACATCCAGGTTGTGCAACCTCCTCTCACCAAGAGGAGTGATCAGTAAAAATACTGGAAGGGAGATAGATTGATTAAGATGGAAATCTGAAACCACCTTAGGCAAAACTTCCTATTAGTCCTAAGGACTACCTTATCCCTGTGGAAAGAAATAAGTCAGTCTCCACTGACAAGGCTTGCAATTCACTTATGCGTCTGGCAGAAGTGATAGCCACTAGAAAAACAGTTTTCAAGTTAGGTACTTAAGCTCTGCAGAAGACAGAGGTTCAAAGGGGTTGCATTAACTGGGCAATGCAAACATTAAGGTCCCAAGCAGGGGCCGGTTCCTGAAAGGGAGGATTAGTATGGAGTAATCCCTTAAAAACTTGGAAACACAGGATGAGAGGAAGAGGGATGACTTTCCTGCTGACACAAAAGCGGACACAGCTGCCAAATGAACTCTCAGGGTAGCTGGTCTGAGACCCAAAGAATTAAGATGTACCATGTAATCTAACAAAATGGGCAATCTAGCAGATTCTGGGGAAATATTTTTCCCAGCACACCAAATGGAAAACCTTTTCCATTTAGAACTATAAGTAGCCCTAGTGGAAGGCTTTCTGGAAGCCTTTAGGATCTCAAGAACACCCTGAGAGAGGTGTAAATCAGCAAACTAACTCCTCAAGAGCCAGGCCTTGAGGTTGAGGGATTTGAGGTCCGGATACCAAACCCTTCCCTGGGCACAAGTCAACAGATTGTGATTCCTGGGGAGGCACAGGGAAGATGGACTGTCAGAGACAGAAGGAGTGGGTACCAGGGCTGCCTGGCCTAATCCTGGGCAATCAGAATCACCCTGCAAGGCTGAGATCTGATTTTGACTAGTACTTTGAATAGGAGAGGAAGGGGGAAGCATAGAGGAACTTCCCTCCCAATCCAGAAGAAGGGCATCCAGGGAACTGAGCCCAGCACTGGAGGCCTGCAACAGAACAGAGGAAGTTTGTGATTGTCTGGGGCTGCAAAGATCTATCTGAGGATGCCCCACCTGGCAAAAACTATCCCCAGCACTTGAGGATCCAGGGACCATTCTTGATGGCCCTGGGAAATCCTACTGAGGGCATCCGCTAGGACATTGTCCTTCTCTGGAAGATGAACTGCTATGAGGGAAGTGTTCAGGAATAGACCAGAGACCACAACTTCATTGCCTCGGTGCACAAGGCCAAAGACCGAGTGCCCCCTGTTTGTTGATGTACCACATTGTTGTGGTGTTGTCTGTTCTGACTTGTATCACCTTGTCGTGGGACAGATGCAGAAAAAGCTTGAAGAGCTAAAAGACAGCTCTGAGTTCCAGAAAATTGATGTGGAGCAGAGATTCCTGGGGACCAAACTCCCTGAGTGGAAAGGTGCATGTGGGTTTCCCAACCCAGAAGGGAAGCATCTGTAGTGAGAGTCAAGTCGTGAGAAGGGGAAATGAAGGGACCCTCGCTTAAATTGCTCTGATCCTGCCACCACTGGAGAGCTAGGATCAAGGTTCGAGTCACTGGGACCAACTTGGAAGGGGGTCTTCTCCGAGACCAAAAGGTTTTCAAGTGAAACTGAATGTCTCATCTGAAATCTGGCTCCTGCACAACAGCTGTGGATGCAGCCATGTGCCCAGGAGCTGCAGAAAGTGTCTTGCTGGTCGAGAGACCTGCAGAGTGAAGGAAGAGGCCAGAGCCACTAAATTCCTTACCCTTTCTGGGGAAGAAAGGCTCTGGCTAGCTTTGTGTCCAATTCTGCCCCTATAAAGGTGAGTACCTGGACTGGTTCCAGAACCGACTTTGGTAGGTTTAGCAGAAACCCAGGAGGTGAGAAGCTGCTGGGTGACCTGCAGGTGAGATTTTACCTGTTCTGGGGACTGGCCTACAATGAGCCAGTCGTCTAGATAGGAAAACAGCAATCCTCTGCCTCCTTAAGTGGGCCACTGCCACTGCTAGACACTTTGTGAATACCCTTGCAGCAGAGGTAAGGCCGAAGGGCATTGCTCTGAACTGGTAATGACCTGAGGGCAGTTCGAATCTGAGGTACTTTCGATGGGATCTTCTGATTAGGACATGGAAATAGGCATCCTTGAGGTCCAGGGAGGCTAGCCAGTCCCCTGGCCTTAGGGAAGGTAAAATCATTGCCAGAGTTACCATTTTGAACTTTATCTGGAATACAGACCCCTGCCCTGATGCAGGGGAGGAACCCTTTCTACTGCTCTGAGAGCTAACAGGGATGAGACCTCTGTTTCCAGAGCGAGGGTCTCTGAAGCACTTGCAGGTAGAAAAAGTCTGCTTCTCAACTTGGGAAACTTTTTGAAGCTGAGAACCAGACCCTGGCTGTACTTCCAGAACCCACTTGTCTGAGGTTAGAAGCCCAATTCTGACTGAAGTAAGCCAGCCTGTCCCCACTGGTACAGGAGAATCAGCCCTGGGCACCCCATCAGGTGCCTGTTTCAGGAGCTTTAGGCTGGGGGTGGGAGCAGGTCTGCCCACCCCTGCCTGCCCCTGCTCTGAAGAAGCCCCTCTGAGCAAAGGCAGAGGAGGCCTGGAGTCTGGTAGAAAGGCCTGTGAAAAGGCCTACCCCTACCCTGGGGCATGCCTTTGAGGAGTGGCTTGCCACCCTTAGCCTGGGCACTCTTGTAAGTAGTCCTATATTCATCCATCTTTCTTCATGTAATTCTCTGTCTGCTCTCCAAACAGAGAATTTCCCACCACAGGAAAATCCATAGCCTTAGTCTGGGTATCCTGTGACAAATACTACACCTGAGCCAGGCCAACTTGCTTAAAAGCTACAGATGTGGCCATGACCCTAGAGAAACATCATTAACATCCACAGCAGCATGAAACTGGAACCTTAGAGGCTTCAATGCCATCAGCAGCCACCTGTTCTAGTTCACTAGCCAGCTGGCCATGGGCCTGCTTGCCAACTGCATAACAGTATCCCATCTACTATTTCTGATACCTAGCTACATAAGCCATATAATTTGCTTGCCTGAGTCCCGAGAGAGGCTGCCATATACTGTTTTTTTTGTTTTTTTGCCATGGCATCAATCTTCCTGAAATCTTTGTCAGGAGGATGGAAGCCAAGGAATATTAGCTTATCACAGGCAGCAGCCTGAACTACCCCAACATGACTGCATTGCTGAAAAGGAATTCTGTATCAGGGCCTGACAATGTATACCTTCTGTCCATCTTTTTATCTACAGGAGGCACAGAATTAGGAGCTTTTAAAATTTTAATTGTTTGTTTCCTAAAAGACTTATGTAAAGGAATAGACAATCTCCTAGACTCTGGAATATCCATCATTTCTACAAAATCAGGCTCCTCTTGCTCATCCACAGCCTCTTCTAAAGGAAGCTGGAGGGTTTCAGCAACTTTTTTATAAAACATAAAATGAGATGGGGACTCAGACAGCATAGGGAGATTCTAAAGTCTGTCTGGGGAGATGTCGGTTCAATGGGCACACCAGACTTTCCCAGCCACATTCATACTGTTCATAATCCTCCTCCCTCCTCTGGTTCATAAAATTCCTCAATATCATAATCCTGAACCACTGGGACTGGCGAACCGACCTTTACCAGATAGTGGTGGTTCGGACGACCCTGAGACAGTGACTGGACAATTTGTATGGCTTTTGCTATCTCTGCAGCAGTTGGAGAAGGAATTTTTGACTCCAGACCTGCTGATTTTCTTGTTTTCTTTACTGGAATTGGTTCCTCAGAACCAGCTTTTCCTTTGCCTGAGAAGTCTGGCCCTGGTCAGAGGGCACTCCCTCTGGTTCGGTTGGCACCGGAACCCGGGCTGTCATCGGGTCAGCGGACT